>OX387275.1:15787515-18187515 GCA_947562075.1 Orthosia gracilis | reverse complement strand
ATAATGTGCATGTTTTTTTTAATTGGGACAATCCCACCGCACTATTGCCAAACCATTGCAACTCCTGAAAGCCAGAATCAACAGTGGCGACCACCAGAAAAGCGCCGAGGCATTGAAGCTCGACGAAGTCCCGAAGAAAGAATTTAACTGTCTTGGATTCCGCAACGAAATGAATCAGAATAGAATAATGGAGGAGTAGGAAAAATACAAATTGCCACTTCCTTCCATATCAAGCAGGAGACAAAACAAACAAGGCCAAAAGGCACAAAGTGTCGTTTACAACTGGGATAAGCCCAGTTGCCTAGCACCACGGATAAAAATTTGCATTAATATTAATGGTGATATATAACATTGTGAACTGTTATATTTGATTCCAATAAAAGGTATGGCAAAAATGCTTGAACGCACGGCAATTTGTTCTAGTTTCCACAAGGTCCGTATAGTAAACAACTCCTGATGCAGCCTGTACATTATTCAACATAGTATTGCGTTCATTCTGCCAAAGAATACAGTCCCATAAGATATGATGTGCAGATTGTACATGACATATTCGCAGTCAGATGTAGAACACTGACATAAAAGCGAGGCAACGAGCTTGAAGGAAAATAATTTACTTTTAAAGTTACCATGCCCTGTGAGAAATTGGGCAACACATTGATCCACCTCCAGCCACGTCCTGGCCAACCGCACGGAAACGGATGGAAAGAATTGGTGGAGATTTCGGCCCTTGATGGAATTATCCCACCTACATTGCCATTCGGATAAAAGTTCATCCCAAAAGTCAATGTATGGTTTAAATAATTTAGAGATTTCTTTACGGTCGCTCCGCGTTAAAAAGTCCGCGTCCATGGTCTCTCGTGCGGAATAGTACATTGCTGCACTTCAAGGTCGACCGGAAGTAGGCCATCAAGTACCGGTAAGGCCTCAGTACTAACCATCCTGGATGCTTTGCTTAAGAATATCAAAGCTAAACGCTGACTTTGAAGTAATATACGTCGTACCGCCCCCATTGGGGCCCTATCAGCCCAAACAGGCGCCCCATAGCACATACAAACCAAGTAAGCAGCCCCATAAATAGTCTTTAAAGTTAAAAAATACAGGCCCCACGTAGATTTGCTTACCATCAGGTGAGATAGTGGTCAAGCGCAAGCCTATCTACAATAAAAAAAAAGATTTAGATATTCTCGCTGATTAATGTGCATGAAATGTTTAAAATATTTAAGTTAATAAGGATTATCAACTGCAGGATAAAGATAAGGATTATCTGTATCCGTCTAAATAGCATTCCAATTACTGTATTGTATGCGACCACTTTATTAGAAGTTAGAATGGGTATAATAAGCTATCATGAAAAGATAGACGTATCATTATGCCATCGCGGACTTTTCTGTAGACCTATAAAAGGGGAACAATTTCACCATACATTGTTTTGGATTATTATCCATTTCAAAGGGATTAGGCAGCGTTTTCGATGAAAGCTCCCGGGAGGCTTGATTTTTCCCGAAATTTTCAACAGTTATCGGCTTAATTCAGTCAATTCACACAAAACCTTAACAAATTATACACCTAAACCTTCCTCATGATTCCTCACTCTGTCTATTGGTGAAAACCGCATGAAAACCCGTTCATTAGTTTTTGAGTTTATAACGAACAGACAGACGCGGAGGGGGGCTTTGTTTTATAATATGTAATGATAAAGTGATAGTGATGTAGTGATAGTGATAATTGTATTAAATGTTTTCGTTTTAAGGAATTGACTCATGCACTCTTCCGTTGTTGCTGCACTTTGTAATTTACATATGTTTGGAATATTTGTAAGTATGTGAGTACCATGTTCCTATTTATCAAATGAATGAATATACCTTTTAGTGCTTGTAATAATTTATACCTATACGTAGTATATAATCGTCTTCACGTTTATGAGTTGTATGTAAATATTGAGATGAACTTTTTTTAAAGAGTATTTATGGAGTTTCTTGTCCGTACTTCTCCATATCAATCTACCTTTGCGAATGGACGGTAGAATAAATTATTTGTATTTTTTAATTAATTTAAATCTTTGACCTCCTTTTGAAGTGCCGCTTCATGGCCAAATCGAAATTAAGAATTTGACTATGATATTGTGTGTCCCCCTAATAATATGTGACAACGACAAACCTGAAATTGCGTAAAAATAATTTTGTAGGTTTTGCGTTTACCTGCTTTTGTGAGTTTGTGATAATTACTACTACAAATGCTCAAGAACCTCCTGAAATAATTAAACTTCTAAAAGCGTGCTTACACCGGATACTGAAATTTGGCAGTCATTGGCAATTTCTATATAATCTTTGTATTTTCACGGATGGCTAGGTGTCGCTGAGACATATTTAACCACAATTGCCAATAGTTGCGCAATTAACATTGCTTGTAAACGCATCTTTATACCTGCTGAGTAGGAAAGCAGCTTTAACTGCAAGAGACCACAAGGAGCAGTGGTACTTAAAACTGAGTACTGATGGATACAAGTAACCACTTACATTTCCAAAAATACTATTGTCTCATTTATTCCTACTACTTCACAACAAAATCTACGAAACGATTTCACCACCCTCCTCTTAAGAGCTCACTACTCTACCTACCCCTCTGTAAAAGCGCGACATCGCACGTACATTATCGAAGATGCCGCGATGTTCGAGTGCACTCTGCAAAGCTTTGTCGTTTTCTTTAGGTACAGACACGGGCATAAATAGGTGCCTTACTTATGCAAGAATCAAAAGTAATTTTAATCCGATTACGCCAAAAGAGGCACACGTTATATTGACTGTATGTACTGTAATGTACTGTAATAAATTCGAGTGCACTCTGCAAAGCTTTGTCGTTTTCTTTAGGTACAGACACGGGCATAAATAGGTGCCTTACTTATGCAAGAATCAAAAGTAATTTTAATCCGATTACGCCAAAAGAGGCACACGTTATATTGACTGTATGTACTGTAAAATGTATTGACTACATGTACAGCGCTCATGTCACCTGTGTACCGTTTACGTTATGAGGCGTGAACATTTGGGGTACCTATGGGGTGATGAGTTATAGTTTCATATTTTGACTTTTATATAAATAGAAGGTGGAAATCCATGAACAGATTAGAAGCTTGATCTGTTCACCTATGTATTTCCGAAGTGTGTGTGTTGTGAGTGACCAATGAGTTAAGATAAAGACGCCATATTGTGGTGTACGTAGTGGTCACAATATAGTTTCTCTTAAAAAGTGTCTTTGCGTCTTAAAAAGTGTCTTTGCAAATGCAGAGCTCCTTTTTGTACTGTGTCCTGCTAGGTATATTTTCAAGTGAATGTAAAACAGACTTTAATGGTAACCAGGGCTGCAGTTGTTTAACGATTTGGAAGCTATCATCATCATCATTTCAGCCGAAAGACGTTCACTGCTGGATAAAAGTCCCCCCAAGCGTCGCCACACTGATCGGTGCTGTGCGTTTCGCATCCACCGGACTCCCGCAGCCTTGACCAGTTCGTTGTTCCACCTAGAGGGAGGCCTTCCAACGCTGCGTCTTCAAGTACGTGGTCGCCAGTCCAGAACTTTTCAACTTGGGGCTTTTGATGTGGCCCATTGTGAGCGACCACGTCTCTGTCCCGTAATTAATCGTTTGCAACATACATTGGTCATAGACTTTCGTCTTGAAACACTGTGGTAAGTTGGATCTGGATCAGTGCTGGAAGTTATAATGAAACCTAATAACTTTAATATTTTTTCTTAAAAAAAAAAGAACGGCTTTGGAACGGCTTTCCTTCCACTGCACTGATTTTCATAAAATAGTGAAAATCACAGAATTGACTTCTTTCTTTCAACAGCCTCCTCTTCATAGGCCTCTCTTCATAGACCTCCCAAACAAGGAAGAAATTATCCTTTCTAAAAACTTTTCTGTACCCCCGACTTGTGACCAAATCCCAGGCCCTCGAGCGCTCCCACCCGCTGCGTCTATAGGCGTCGCATTATTATCAACGTTCAGCGTCGCCATCGAGGGTACTTGGGTCTATAGACGTCGCATTATCGTTCTCCAGCTCAAAAGATTTAACGCTCAAGAGGTTTTGTGCAAACTTTCGAGTTGCTTATTGTTGAGTTGTATAGATGTGCTCCCAGTTTTATCTGAGGGGCATTTAAATTTAATGCGCAAGTATCTAGCAATAACTGACCGCGAATAATCTTATTTCAACAACAAGGCGATTACTAAAGTGATGGAAACGATTCTCCTACGCGTAATGTTTATATGACCCTAGCAGGGTTGCCTAGCAACAGATTTCTAACGACATTCGCTGCCATGAAACTACTGATATTCAGACTCCAGACTGTAAGATTGACGACGAAGACTTGGGTTTGAAGACCACAGACAAGTGTCAAATGTTTAAATTTCGAAGGTTACTGAGAACGTTACCTATGGCTCTGAGACGTGGTCGCTCACAATGGGCCTCATTAGGAAGCTTACAGTCACCCAAATGGCTTTGAAGAGGGTTATACTCGGCGTATCCTTGCGTGATCGAATCAGAATTTAAAGATCCGCAAGACGACCAGGGTAACCGACATAGCTCGAGGAATTGCCAAACTTAAGTGACAGTGGGCAGGGCGCATTGCTCGCAGAACTGCACATTGCTGATGGGACAGAAAAGTTCTGTAGTGACGACCGCGATCCGGAGTACGTTGCTTAGGAAGGCTTCCCACTAGTAGGACCGATAACCTGGTGAAGGTTCCGGGGATCCGCTAAGTTCGCAGCGCACGGGACGCACGGGACCGGATAATGTGGCGACGCCCGGGGAGGCCTATGTTCAGCAGTGGACGTCTTTCGGCTGATATGATGATGATAATGACAGAGACCGTACTTACGTGTGGTAAAAATAGAGCAGTTTCATAAGCAACCATTTTCGTTAGTACGACGTAAAACGAGCAATAATGTGCGCTTCAAATCAGTAAGTAGGTAATAAATATATAATTAAATCGCATTTATTTTAATTATTTACAACAATCAAAGCTTTAATGAACAAAACAGCAGATGAGTATTTTGCAGGCATAACGTCACATTCAAAATACAACCTTATAACGTTAGCTAACAAAGTCTTATCCAATAACCAATTTGGTTTCAGAACAGGCTTGAACACTGAACATGCGGTAATGGCTCTGTCTGATCATGTAGCTAGAAGTCTTGATAAGAAGTTGAAATGCATGGGTATCTTCCTCGACTTATCTAAGGCTTTCGACACCGTCTCTGTCCCGGCTTTGCTGCAAAAGATGGAGCGCATCGGAATTCGTGGCATCGTCCTTGATATTTTCTCCGACTACCTAAGTGGCCGGACACAGTACGTAAAAATCGGTCAAAATGAGAGTGAGACATTATCTATTGCATATGGCGTGCCGCAAGGCAGCATATTGGGGCCCACGTTATTCCTCATTTATATAAATGAGCTGTGTAATTTACCTATCCAACATTGCAACATATTTACCTATGCTGATGACACAGCAATGGTAATCGATGGTGTAGATTGGGCCCAATGCTTTCATAATGCCGAAAATGCACTGAAACAGGTCATGAACTGGTTAGCAAACAACCTGCTTACCCTGAACGTACAGAAAACGGTATATGTTCCTTTTGCCATTAGGTCAAATCTTACCCCACCGCTATCGTATTTCCTTAGGGCCCACACATGTACTGCCGTGTCCCCTCCTATATGTGACTGCCTCAGCATATCAAGGACCACTAGTGTGAAATATCTGGGTACTCATATTGATCAACGCCTAAACTGGCATAAGCATATAGATGTTTTCACGGGCAGAATCCGAAAATTAATTTTTATTTTCAAAAAACTACGCACGTCTGCGGATAGTAATACCCTGAAATTAGTATATTCTTCACTATGTCAGTCAGTTCTATCATACTGTATTCCAGTTTGGGGGGGTGCAACGTTAAACGAATTTATTAGGCTTGAGCGTGCACAACGGGCGGTCTTAAAGGTAATGCGGTTTCGGCCTCGAAGATACTGCACAACGCAATTATATGCTGAATGTGAAGTGTTAACCGTCAGGCAGCTCTATGTTCTCCATACAGTAATCCGTAAACACTCTTCTCGTCCCCACAAAGAACCAACAGGCAGAAATAAGTACAACATTTTTCCACAAGAGTTTCACAGAACAACTTTTGCCAGGCGCCAGTTTTATATCACCAGCACAAAATTATACAATACTTTAAACAAAGTATTAAAATTATCCACAAAAACAAAATCTCAATGCAAACACACGTTACATAACTACTTATTAACATTAACTCATCAACAAACCGAGGATCTTCTTTTAGGCAACCTGTTAAGTTAAATATAAAACTATGCAAAATTTTCATTAAGAACACAATTATGCAGAAAGTCTCAATCGCATACATACACATACTTGCATACTCTCACGTTCATATACACACACATACACACACACACACACACACGCACACACACACACAAACATACACACACACACACTCACCTCAATAACACATTAAAGGCACACATTAAATGGTACACCTTAATTTTTTATTTTACTTTATTATTTTTTTTGCAATGTTTAGTAGTTGTCATAAAGCTGTAAAAAGTTTTGGCTTGTAATATTGTTGCGAAGGGACACTGATCTTCTAAAATACAGGTACTAACCTAGTTTAGAGGTCAGGGTTTTCAATGTGTTTACAACCTAGCTTAAGCCTCTCAATGTCTATAATATACTACACCATTGTAATATTTACTTGGCTTCATTCAATAAAGATTTATTATTATTATGTCTTTTATTAATTACATTTCTTATAAATTACATTTTTAAATATTTTTATAAAATAAATTTAAAACAAAAACATTTAAAAATATAAAAAATAGAGGCCCACCGGTATCGGGAACAGGGTCCAAGCTACCGGCGGTCAGGGCTCCAGAGAAAGGAACCTCCTAACAATGCGAGCCGTGTCCAGCAGTACTGCTTTCTGGATCAGGCCCTTGACCCAGCCGCCTAACGAGAGCCTCCTAAGGTGTTGGTCGAGGCTCGTGGCTATTAAGCCATTGGCCGACACGACTATCGGTACAATGTTCGCTGAGTCCACATCCCACATGTCGACAACCTCGCGAGCCAAGTCAAGATACTTGATTTGCTTATCTTTCTCGGCTTTCACGAGGTTCCCGTCATGCGGGACGGTAATATCAACAATCATTGCACGCCTCTCGATTCGGTCCACCACCACAATATCAGGCTTATTGGCTACAATAGTCCTGTCAGTGATGATGGACCGATCCCAGTACAATGTGATACTGCCATTATCGAGAACTGGGTCGGGCACATACCTGTAGTACGGTACCTCCGATGCCACAAGAGTGTATTTCAGAGCAAGTTGCTGATGGATAATCCTGGCTACAAGGTTGTGCCTATGCAAGTACTCTTCGTTAGCTAGACGAGAACAACCAGAGATAATGTGGCGGATCGATTCACCCGGACGGTGACATGCCCGACAGATGTCAACCGTGCCATCCTTCACAATAAATCTCCGGTAGTTATTCGTCATGATAACTTCGTCCATAATTGCACAGACAAAACCTTCGGTTTCCCCAAAGAGGTCACCGAAACGCAGCCAGGCTACGGACGCTGATTGATCTACATCGGGCCCATGTAAGGCCCGGAAAAAATTATTATTATTATTATTATTATTATTAACCTCATTCCACCCATTTTAAAGCCTTTATTCCGATATCTTGTTTTCAATTTTAATACCTTCTGGGTATAGACTGCTTAATAATTGAGTGGTCGTAGGTTATAAAGTTTTTTCGCTATTAACTTAAAAGCATTTAATTCGTAGACGTCGGATAAAGGAATTTCTGTACATTTAAGTTGTATTCGGGAACATTGCAGTGAGTTACTGTTGCATATAGCGGGAGGCTTTATCTTGAGGTGTTATTTTTAAATATGGAATTTAATGTACCCAATACTGAATGATTTGTTAACCGACTTACCAGACAGGAGGAGGTTCTACGTTCGACTTCTTGTATGTTTTTTTTATGTATGTTCACCGATATATCCGTCAATTGTGGACCGATATTGAAAATTATTTTTTTTGTTTGAAGAAAATGTTTCGAAATTGGTCCTATTATAATTTAGTGAAGATCTGATGAAGAACCTCGAAGATATACGACAGAACTCTTCAATAAATAACGACAAACCCCTCGAGATTGCTGCAATCGCATGTCTGTTTATTGATTAGTCCACTTCATAACATAGCATCACGCCAGTACGCTCTTAAGGGGTACGCAGATCTCTCATTTCACCGGTAATGTTTAAGTTTCATGATACTGGGGTTATCTATTCTGTCGTTTAGGTAACTTACTAAACTTGCCTATTAGGTAGGTACAACTAAAAAGTGAAAATTAACTTTATTTTTGGAAGTCGGTGTCTTTCGTAGGTACCATTTTACTGCGTTATGGACACCGACTTCCAAAAATATAATTAATTTTCACTTTGTAGTTTTCTTATTTGGAAGTCGGTAGTATTTTTTTGTAAAAAAGTTTTTATTATGTATGTAGTTCAGATGCTGGTAAATTAAATATTGAGGATTATCAGTATTTATGCAGCCAGTTATGTTATTAGCTTATTGAGAGCAGTGGTGGCCCAGTGGTAACGGCCCCGACTTACGTGTCGGTCGGTGTCGTAATCCCGGTCAAGTGTTTCATTGGGATAAGAAAACACTTTAGACGCGGGTGAAGTCGCTGGCAGAAGCTAGTTGCCACATAAATCGACATGAGAGCGGAATAATTAGCACAAAATATGAATGGAATGGATTAAATTAATTACAAGTGCTGGCTCTTAGAAGTGTTGATCCAGTGGTAATGGCCCCGACTTACGTGTCGTAGGTTGTGGGTTCGAAACCAGGCAGGATCTTAATTTTGTGTAATATTTCATCACCACTGCTCTAAAAACGATGAAGGAAAATATCGTGAGCTTCAAGTTTCACCTCACTCAATGTCATTCCGATGCTCGTCGCTTCTGCCAACACGGTGCGACGCCATGTTTGACGGGGACGGCCACGCTTTCTTTTCCCTTGGGGATTCCAGTCCAAAGCTTGCTTTGGTATCTGATCGGAACCCCTTCGGAGCGTGTGGCCAATCCATCTCCATTTGCGACGCTTTATCTGGCGGTCTATCGGGCTCTCGTGGCATTTCCCCAACATTGGAGATGGTCTCGGGCCAGTAAATTCCGAGAATGTGAAGAAGACAGCGGTATGAGATGTCCTTTGTGACCTTCCACGTTTCGCACCCGTAGAGAAGCACGTATTTGACATTGGACCTGAAGGTTTTCTAGTTTAATCCTTCGGGTAGGTTGCCGCGATTGCCAAACAGGTCTCAGCTGCGCGAAGCTGGCTCGGGGTTTGGCTATCCGTGAAGCGATGTCCTCTTCACTACCCCCAGTCGGATGACGACACTCCCGAGGTATTTAAATTTGTGGATAAGTTCCATTGCCTTTGTGCCAATCAGCAACGGTGAGTGGTTCTTCACACTAGTTCTCATTTCCTGGGTCTTCCGGATGTTTATTTTGAGCCCCGTTTTTGCCGCTTCCTGACGTAGATCGTTTAGCTTTGCATGCATATCGGCGTCGATATGACTCAGCAGGCATAGGTCATCGGCATAATCCAAGTCTTCCAAGACGTTGGATAATCCCCACTCTATGCCGCAGTGTCTATTTTCATAGATACCAAGCATAATTCCATCAAGAACGACTAAGAAGAGGAGCGGCGACAGGAGGCAGCCTTGGCAAACACTCGCGTGCACTGTTACGTCATCCAATATGAGGCCGTTATGAGTAACCTTACAGGAATATTTCTTGTTCGGCGGCACTCCAATTTCCAGTAGGCGGGACCAGATACTAGACCACTTCAGCGTATCAAAGACCTTATCGAAATCTACAAAGGTTAGATAAATTTCTCTCTGCTATTCCGATGCCTGTTCCAGTATGATATGGAGAGTGTTGATCTGGTCCGTACAAGAGTGGCTCGAGCGGAAACCAGCCTGTTCTTTGCTTAGAAGAGGATCCAGAGGCCTTCAACAATCTATCCAGGACGATCTTGCAAAAAATCTTACAGGGATTCGAGAGCAACGTTATACCTCTCCAGTTATCGCACTGGCTAAGATCACCTTTCTTAGGAACAGTTATAAGAAGACCTTTGTTCCATTCATTTGGGAGTTCTTCGGCGATCCAGATCCTGCCAATGAGCGGCGTCAGGACGTCGACTGCGGTGGGTAATTCGGTTTGAAGCATTTCCGTAGTTATCAGGTCGAGTCCTGGTGCTTTGCCTGTCTTCAAAGAGCGGACTGCCTCCGCAATTTCAGAGGCTGACGGTGGTTCCGTGTTAATGTTGAGAAGCTGGGATTGTGGGGAACTAACATGCAGCGCGTCAGGCGTCGATGTAGCTGACAAACGGAAGATCTCTTCAAAATGTTAACGCCAGCGAAATAGCTGCCCTTCTGACGTCACAATGAGCTGACCATCTTTGGACTTCAGCGGCTTCTTCTTCGACTTGCTGTTACCTGCTAAGATTTTAGTAGCATTGTACAACTCTTTCAAGTTACTGGAGTTTGCAGCTTGTTGAGCACGATCAGCAATACCATCAGCCCACCATCTCCTATCTTTGCGGGTACTGCGATAGATTTCCTTGCGTTTCTGACGGTATTGCATATTAAGGTCTGCTCGTATGGCGTCGTTATGGGTCTCAAGCAGTCTTAGACGAAGATTCCTTCTATCTTCGATCAGGTTCCACGTGCGTTATGACATCCAGTCCTCCGAGAATGAGTCGATTTGTGCCCCAGAATGATGGAGCTGGTCTCTGTATAGGCCACTTTGATGCGGTTCCACTCCCCGTCTAATAAGTCCGTAGCAGCATCGAGTACAGAAAAGCGATTGCGCAATTCCAGTTGAAAAGTTTTACGCGTGTCTGAGTCATGCAGTTTGCTCACCTCGAACCTTCCTCCAATCTTGCCAGGTCCTCCAGCCGCACGGGCTACTGCAAACTTGAGCCGGACTTCAGCAACTACCAGGTGGTGGTCGCTATCAATATTGATCCCTGCGGTTGCGGACATCGAGCAGTGATGACCGCCATTTGGAACTAATGTCGAGGTGGTCAATTTGGTTCTTGGTGACCCCATCGGGTGTGTACTTATGGTGGTCACCATGAATGAATAATTTTCCTCCGATGGTAAGGTCGTGGTTCTGACAAAACTCGATAAATCTCTTCCCATTCTCGTTGCACACTCCAAGTCCCTGTGTACCCATATGCCGCTTTTGCTGTGCGATTGCGCAATTCCAGTTGAAAAGTTTTACGCGTGTCTGAGTCATGCAGTTTGCTCACCTCGAACCTTCCTCCAATCTTGCCAGGTCCTCCAGCCGCACGGGCTACTGCAAACTTGAGCCGGACTTCAGCAACTACCAGGTGGTGGTCGCTATCAATATTGACCCCTGCGGTTGCGGACATCGAGCAGTGAAGACCGCCATTTGGAACTAATGTCGAGGTGGTCAATTTGGTTCTTGGTGACCCCATCGGGTGTGTACTTATGGTGGTCACCATGAATGAATAATTTTCCTCCGATGGTAAGGTCGTGGTTCTGACAAAACTCGATAAATCTCTTCCCATTCTCGTTGCACACTCCAAGTCCCTGTGTACCCATATGCCGCTAGCGGTTAGTGTTAACACTCCCAACCTTTGCATGCAGATCCCCCATGACGTCTTGTTTTTTTATGCTCCTAAGGGTGGCGTTGAGGGCATTGCAGAAGTCGTCCTTGGTATCCTCCGTTGATGCATTAATTGGGGCATATCACTGGATAATGGAGGTCTGCCTGGCTCTTGAGTTGAAACGGGCACACATGATCCGGTCTGAGATCGGTTTCCAGTCCAAGAGGCTATTTTTAGCTGTGTTAGAAAGGAGGAGCCCCACACCATACTCATCGCACGCACGCACATCTTTCTCACTTTCTTTACCTGAATACAGGAAAGTCAAGCCCCCGGACGTTCTCTGCTCACCAAAACCGTTTCTCCTCACTTCGCTTAGACCGAGTATCTAAAGGTTGTAGCTAAGCATTACTGCTTCTGCTTGGGCGCTAGTCGGCTGTCATCGCTAAGCGTGCGTACGTTCCAATTAGTAATTCGTGTCCGTTTTTTCATGCCAAAAGTCGTCGGTAAAAGATCGGTGCGGTTTCTATCTGTTCCGGTTTCAGGAATCAATTATTGTCGGGCAAGCGGGTGACTAGCCCACTATGCCTTAATCCGATAGCGGAGCTGCCGCCTTAGAGCCTTCGGATGTGCTCGGTTTTATTTCGGGTATCCTCCCTAGTTAGACGATTCTGTTTTAAGGCGCATAATATTCGCCCTTCGCCCTGAATCCGTTAGCTCAGCTGCAACTTGGGGTGGCGGACGCGCGGCGGCGCGGTTGTAGCAGGTCCCAGGGAGAATAACGGGGACGTGGATGCCTCGGACTGGTTAGGGCTCTGCTTTATACGGTACTCAGCTACGGGTACAGCAGAAGGTATTTTTGGCATTTTATAGGTACCTAATGCTGTTCTCACCAACAGCGATTCCCACCAAAACATACCATAGGTTCTCTCCCCTAGTATTCTCGTTTACGTCTTTTTATTTCGCTTCATAATCAGTCGTTTTTTTTATTAATTTTTCTAGTTAGGTTTACGTACAAACTGTTATGTTTGAGTGCAGTGGGCGCTAAACTTAATTTACCTACTAGTAATCTGTACTCTCGAACTCATAACGCCCTCTTTCTTCCCAATCGGTTAGAACTCCTCAGACAGTACAAGTGTCCACTCAGGACTTAAGTGACTTATCTGACGACAGACCAGTGGATCGGCACGTACAGATGACGGATAAGCCACAGAGTGCGCGATCCGTGAGGGTTATGCTCCATCGCGATCATATCATAATAGCTAAAGTTTTTATACTGTGACTTTTTTATTTGTTATTGTATTTTTATAGCTATTGTTCTTCGTCATGTCTATGACAGTGTTTCTTTTACATAAAATAACATAAATTCTGTATTCCCCAATTTCCTACAAAGTTGGGTGCCCTAAGAGGTGCACCATAAAACACCTGCAGTCTGAAAGACCTGTACGAGTAGGGTTACCATTCGTCCGGTTTCATCTGGACATATCCGGACATTTGGCTTTCTGTCCGGACATTGTCCGGCCGGAATTTGACCGGATTTTTCGCTTGTATACAATTTTGGCTATCCTTTAAGAATATTTTCTTGTTTTATATTTTTCAGATCGCGAATTTTTTAGTTTTATAGTCTGGTTTTAGTTTTTAGACAATTTTTTTTTCATAACTAATGCGTCGGGACTTTTTTCAAAAGTACTGCTTTTTGTCAGGACTTTTCAATTTTCGGAATGGTAACCCAATGTACGAAGCTAATCCTATTCTGTCGAGGTTTCTTAATTATTGTCAAGATATAAAGGCTGGGCGAAAAAAATGGATCAAACAAAACAGGGCGATACTTGGGGTTAGGTAAAATAAAAAATAAAAGTAAAAAAATTCAAATTATACTTTGGGACCTACTGGCCATAACTCCAACTATCGCGCTGTTTCATTTGATCCACGATTTTGGCCCCACTCCGTATAAATAAGGAATCATCTATTAGCCGAATCGAAGAAAAATCTATTGAACATGTAATTATGACACGATAATCCTGCGAAAATAACCCGATTTAAATAGTTAAACGCCCATAACTTTAGAACGGCTGGACCGATTTTCAACATTTGATATATATAAAAACTATACTATACTTAGTATTTTGATATATATAAAAATAAATACCTCGAACAAATGTTATTTCGGCAAAATGTAACTTCGGTAAAAAGTTTTTCAACCAAATGAAACGAGGGAGTATTGAAAAATATCGCATTAATAAAAGGTCGACTAAGACAGTGGCAGACGTGACTTTGATGGAAAAAAAAAACGAAACGATAACAGTTGAAAAGTTTTAGGTGAAATGAAAATCCGTCAAGTATTTTTCGAACTTATGATAGGTAACCAAAAAAAAGTACAATGTAGGTTTTGATTCCCTTGCGAGTGTCGAAAATTTGCGGCATAAACGGCTGTATCTTTTGATTGCGTTGGCGCAGATGTTTGTTTTTTTCTCAGCTTTAAGGGACATTAGACTTGAGAATTTGATATAAATTTCAGCTTGATACCTCCACGCGTTCCTGAGAAAAAGAGTCTGGACAGACAGACAGACAACAAAGTGATCCTATAAGGGTTTTTTCTTTTCGATGTACGGAACCCTAAAAATGCAATGCATGATGGATGTTTGATGTTTTTACTATTATTCAGTAAACAATAAATTATTATGATTGTATTGTATGAACATTCTTAGTTAGTTACATACCAGTAGAGATTTAGTTCTCAAGATAAGTATCCGTTTCCAATAAATGTTTGTCTTAAAAAGATACAAAAAATTTGTACATAAAAGCAAAATATAGATTGCAGGAAAAGAAATGAATTTATTTGCAACAATTTATAAATGAAGTTCTTTAAAATAAGTTGAGTTCGTTCAAACAAATGCTTGTTTCAACATTACTTGTTGTTTTGTACGTGAGTGCGTTTTCAAGTGAGTAAGACATTAATTGTACATTTTTAGTTAAGAAACATATAACAACATGGCTTATATTGACAAAAAGTGTGTTATAGCGTATTAATAGTTGTCTATAGTAGTAGTCTGAAGTGAATAAATGACTTGAACGAATATCAAATTTTATAAAATTGATCAGTTCTAAAGGAGATTGCTCATTTTGTAAAAAACATTGGTCCCTTTGAAAAAAAAATATTGTGGCTTGAAGATTTTGGTTGTATATTGTAGAAAAACACGTTTTATTCATAGCTAGAAAACATTTTAATTTTATTCACCCAGGTTTACGAAAGATTTTTTTTCTATTCTTTAAATTAACCCTATTACAATGCAATAAAGAGCATACAAATGACTACACTATTTTTTTACTACTTCTTGATTCCCAGGCTCAATATCTCGCGACAGACCTGGACCACAACCCATACCTTTTACAATTTGTGGAGTGGACCGACTGGAAGATGATACGGTTCAGGAGGGACTGGAATTCATCGAGAGCTACCCCTGGCTTGGTCTGCTTATTTATCCTATAAGTAAGTGACTTATGTACTTCTTTACTTACTTGTTTTCAAAGAATATATTATATTGTAGCGAGTGTTTTAATATTGAACATTATCAACCCACAGCAGTGATCAGCTTTACCAATTGTAAGACCGTCAACTTGATCCTGGGAATCTCTCGCTCAGCTGCACTAACTTATCCTGAGGTTCTTACGGTTGCTGCTTCGCGTTCTAATCTCAATAACACTACAGTTAATATGGCCGTCCCATTGCCACTTCGAGGGAGAACTCGTGTTACCGATATAACCCGAAGAATTGCCAAACTTAAGTGGCAGTGAGCAGGGTACATTGCTCGCAGAACGGCTGGTCGATGGAGCCGAAAAGTTCTGGAGTGGCGACCGCGAACTGGAAGCAGCAAATTAAAGGCGTCCCTCTAGGTGGACCGATGACCTGGTTGAGGCTGTGGGAATCCCATGGATGCGAAATGAACAATATCGATGAGCGTGGCGAGTCCTATGTTCAGCAGTGGACGTCTTTCGGCTGAAAAGAAGATGATGATGGTGATTGCCACTTAAGCTTGCTCATTCTGTAAGCCAGCGAGCCAAGTCAAGTATGTTCTTGTGTTTTTGGCCGCAATAACCTAATCTTATAGTTTTCTTACAGATGGATTTGCTCCCACTCTGACAGGAATCATTCTGATCTCCGAGGAGCTCGCCCTGTCTACAGCCCTGGACATCGATTCTTACCCTAAGGAAGACTTTAGGTAAACAAAATAGTATAGAAGCATTTCTTATTCCATTGTTTCGCGAAGGGGTATCGTGTTACTCAGTTACTGGGTTGTGGAGGTCAGATAGGCAGTCGCTTGATGTAAAAACTGTTATATTGTAATCGTTTAGACTAGGAGTTACATAGTTGGAAAAAGATCTAGGAACTTGTACAATTAGGCGCGTTAGATGCAAAAACGTTGCGAAGTTATAGTCTGGGTCTTTGACATTTTAACGCATGTAAAACTTGACGCTCTACTTAACTTATTTCCATCGCGGTGGTTGGTATGACCATTGGCAAAGTCTTATTTTCAAGTAGGTAATTCAAAACTCATTGGCAATGCTGCCAGATTTGTAGCACCTTTACGCTATGCGAACGAATTTTTTGAGGCCCCATAAATTCTTGGTCAGGTAAGTATGGTGCGAATACTCTACTCCAAGAATTCTTTAACAACTTCTGCTTGGTTAATATTAATATTTTCTGCCCAGGGCTCGCTCCCGAGTGGTCCTGGGCAACAGCTGCGAAGGTCCTTTCATCCACGTCAGAGACTATGCCTTCTACCCCGACTACAGTCGCGGCACCTTTAGCACACTGGCTCTCTTGCAGCTGGATACCAGGAGCATAGGATTGCGTAAGATACTTAAACTATTTTTTGAGGTTTTTAGGATTAGCCATTTCTTAGATTCTAGACAAGTCAAGTATATTCTTAATTTTATATTAAATAAGTTATTTTTAAGTCCGCGCTATCGCATTAGGTATACCTGTAATGAAACTATCATTACAGGTATACCTAAGGGAGAATTTAATAAATAAATAAATAATAATAATAATATTTTGTGCAGAAAACCTCGAGACTTAGCGACCTTCCTAATGACTCGACACGATTCGATTTATATCTCACCGAGAAGCGATTTTTACTTTTTTTTATTAAATATAGGCTCCCGCTTGACCACTATCTCACCTGGTGGTAAGCGATGATGTGGTTGACGGCAAAGCACGCTTGCCTAAAAATAACCTATTCACTCTTGACTTAAAGACTATCGGAACAGACACGGGCAAAAGACTCCGGCAGGGAATTCCACTCCTTAGCTGTACGCATAATAAAAGTATTCTCAAAAAGTTTAGTAGTGGTAGTCCGATGATGAAACGGGCTGGGCAGAATTATATCATGCAATTCCATCGCACATTCCTCGAAATGTAACCGATAAAAAAACCGACAAGCTGAAATTTACTAAGTGAAATTGGAAGTACGTTCACTTCGACCGATATGCACTTGAAATTTTCGTAGAAGATATTGCGTATAGACGCAATTTATATTGCGTCGCACCATCAGGTCATAGATGAATAATCGGTCTCATAATTTGCTCTGCCGTCCTATGGCTGAATGGCTCTTGTACGTCGCTAAACGACAATATGGTCTAGCTAGACATTGTAACATTCTGTCAGCTATAGAAATTTTCCAAACATTCAAAAATTTAATGGATTGACATGCGCTACCGGAATCTCTTTTACATGAAATATGTGTATTGTTATGGCTAATATAATGTCACTTTGTCTTTAATAGAGCCAATATATTATTTTTGATTTGTGATCAATGTGACAGTTAGACAGTTTCAGCCTTAGCGAATGTCCTTTTGATTTACAGAGAGTTTTTGTCAATAGCCAAGCAATATTACTTTCTAGGAGGTCTGATTCATCGCATGGTTATAGAAAATAAATAGTTTTGTTCTTTGCAGAAGTATTTCCGATCTGTCCACCTCCTGAACATTTTTCCAACGCAGACGAGATCTATGCTATGACTGTGGAAAATGGTATGTAGAAAAAAAGTTAATAAAAAAATAAAAGCCCGGTATTTGACTTTTAAATTAACTTTTTAATTTATGACATTTTTAGTTATCATTTTCTTTTCGAATTACTTTTAAACACATAAGTGGTGTATATTTTTGTGACCACCTCTTGAAAACATTCATTTTGATACCAGTGGGGTATCAAAATAAATGTTTTGATACCTCCCTACACGATGGATTTGAAGAAAAAAAAACTGGGCCCTACAATATGGCGTCCCAAGTCCGCCATGTTTGTTTTTCTTGAACGTCACTTATTTAAGAATACTTGGGTGGTCAATACCTTTATCTAAGGTCAAGACGTATCTAACGATGTCTTGATTATTTTAATCTGTCTAGCGGTTTAAAATAAATGAGGTAATGAAGAATACTACATAAATACAAGATACGCGCGAAAAATATGAACCTTTCCTTGCAGTCGGGTAATAATAGTCTAACAAGTAATTTACTTCAGGCGTTTCAATTCAGTAAGCTGCCTGGAGTCAGAATATGTGCCCGGTTAATTTCAATAGAATTGCCACCTATAATTTAGGATGTTGGTGGGCTGCCCCGTTTCTGCAGAGCATCAGGTGTTCGCGGCATCTTATTTCGATGATTTTCAAACCATGGTCAGGCAGAGATCTACCTCTTTGCTCTGCAGAGTGCGGACTAGCTCAGAAACACCATCATGAAAACTATAGCAGGGAGGTACGACTCTCCATTATTAGGGGATGTTATTCTGAAAAGCATTCGGAGCAACAACCTCGATAACAAATATTTTTTTGAACACAGTTCAACAGTGGTCAGGCAGGGGCCAGTAATCCTCCTATGGTTTTAGGCAACCTATACACTAAACCTACCAGGTCCATAGCCCATTACATTTCTTTCTCCATATTTTGCAATAGTCCTGCACCAACCGGGGATTGCCCTTGTGTGCACCTGCGTATAGGGATAATCATCGGTTGGTATTACATACATGCCTAACAAGGCCTCTGCGAGTTGGCTTCGGCCCCTCGCACGCCTTTCAAAGGACCGGAACCTCAGGATCCCGAGATTGTCAAAAACAATAAGTATACTGAACATAGGTATAAATTACCTCGTAATGGATTTTGCTTATCATAAATAAAGATTGTTTTATTTTATTTATTTATTCGTTTATTAAATAGGACTTAAACATAATTGGGATAATGTCTAAAACTCCTCTGCTTAAGCCTTTTAGGAAAGCAAGTGTGATCATTTTGGATGTTTATTAGCGGTCTCTTTGATAAAGTTTCAGATTGCAACACCAGCTCAATGGTGGTGGTATATAAGATGGATCATGTGAAATCGACAGTCTGTCACGGATTCTATACACAAATAGAGGTATACCTGCTTATTTGTAATAGAGGTAGGTAAAGTCTTCGCTAGATAACAGAACAATAAAAGTCATTGATCTGAATTGTACCAAAAAGTATAATTACGTAACTTGAAAACATGTTTTTTGTTTATTGAGAAATTTTGATAATTTTGGTCTCAAATAAAAGCTCTGCGAAGAACCATTGTATCCGTTTAAATCATGTTAATCGGTTCACGCGTTTATGAGATATTAACTCATTACTGAATGCCAAGTGAAAGGATCAAGGACGCCCCTTACCGCGATACGTTTGTTTTGATCGTGTTAGCGACACTTCCTTTACAATTTTTTCGTATCTTTTTGAAATATTGGAATACATTGGTAGACAGGTGTCAATGACTTTTATTTTTTGTTATCTGGCGGTGACTTTAGAACCTACGGGTGTGCGATGAGGCCGAAAAATTCTCATGGGTATCTCCCGTAGGTATTCATAAACCTACGGGATGAACCCAGGTATAGTTACAATTTTCTTAGGATGGCTGGTAGCCGCTGAAGAGTTCCTCTGGATCGAGTAAAAGTTTCGCGCGATTTAAGAGACGTGGAAAGCTTCAAGAGTTGATTTTTACCAGAAATACATCCGACTTCCAAATAAAAAAACCGCGTTAGTGAAAAATAACTTCCATTTCGGCAGTCGTTTTCAAAAACCAAAAACAAGAACACCGTTAGTGGTATGGTGTAAACGATAAACAAATGCGATTGCAGCAATCCCGAGAGATTTGCCGTCATTTATTGAAGAGTTTGGTTGTATATCTCCGAAGTTCTTCATTAGATTTTCACCAAATTTATATGGAAGCATCTTGGAAAAGTACCCTTTCAAACACAAAAATAATTTACAAACAGTCCACTATTGACGGAGATATCGGTGAACAAACTAAAAAAATAAACAAACATACACTCGAAATCATTCTTTTTGGATAGTCGGTTAAAATGCAGAGAAATATATCGTATGCTGTTACTGTTTTGCCCACAGTTGGACATCGAGAGCATGTGGCCAACACACTGGGTGTGCGCTCGGAGTCTAACAAGTGAACTGCATTGCATTTGGCGCAGTGGCACTGCTCTCGTCATACGGCATGATGATAAATGGAAGCTGGTTCGTATGAGCATATCGTTTTGGCATTTTTATGATTCCATTCCTCAAAAGGAACCCATATAGGATCACGTCATTGTCAGTCTGTCCGTGTGTCAAGACCTTTTTCTCAGGAACGCGTGAAGGTATCAAATTACTGAGGTTCTTCATCATTCAATTAACGCAATCAGAAGATAAGGCCGTTTATCCATATTTGACACTCGCAATTGAAAAACCTATAAAGTACTTCCCGTTGAAATAGAATCATGAAATTTAACAAAGGGCGGTCTTATAAAACAAGTAAAGGGAAACCCGAAACAAGTAAACGGAAACGTAGTTCATACATTAAAAACAACAATTATTAACTTACCGGCTTCTGCCAGCGACTACGCCCGCGAGAATTCGAAAATTAGCCCGAGGGAAAATATTCCCGGGATAAAAAGTAATATGTGCTATTCCTGATTATAATCTTCTCTGTGCCAAACGTCATGCAGATCCGTTCAGCCAGCAGAAGTAAGATTTGCAGTTGGTAAATTTTCCGCATCCTATGGTGATGCATAGGTAAAAGCTTTCCAAGGGCAAAGTTATTGCCCCTCAATCCAGTTTATCTTTACGTTAAAGCAATGTTCGGTACTTTCGTTATTTATGAACTTCTGTAATGTACTTAAGCGTAAGAACTGGAATTAGGATGCGTGGCTTTATTCCGACGAAGATTATTATTCTTCATTAGCTTTTGCTCGTGATTTCGTCTGCGTAGCATTAGTACTTCGAATAGCATACTACTACTTTTGAAATTATTGGGGCACTTTTCCACCACCTTAAGAATGATTGCCGGGATTTAAACTATCTTAAGTCCTTCCCAGGATCTCAAAGTATATCCAAACTAAATTTCTTCTAAATTAGTTCGGTGGTTTAAGCGTGAAAAGATACAGACAGACAGACAGAGATACTTTCGCATTTATAAGTACAGATGAACACCGATCTGATTCCTATGCCAATATTATGTTGTTGGAAAACCGAAACTGTCAGTTGATTTTATCATATCATAAATCTCTTTTAATTTTCTTGATTTAGCTGGGTGTAGGTATCTCTGGCCCAGGTTGCCAGACTCCATCCAGATTCCTGGACTACGGGATGTACCACCCCTGGGTGCAGCGTGTCATTGCCAGGACTGGGCAGCCGACCATCTCCAGGATTGCACCGAATCATCTTATATTAAGACGGAGTAAGTGATTGTTTTTTAATTATTGTTAAGCTCGCGCTTGTACGCCTCACCTGATGGTAAGCGATGATGTGGCCGTTCGTGAAGCACGCTTGCCTAGAAGTAACCTATTAACTCTTGACCCTTAGGTTGTAGCTATCGAGAAACACAGACTACGGCAGGGATCTTGCTTCTTAGCTGTTCACAAAGAAAGTACTCCGAAAACGTTTCGTGCATATGGGTGGATGTCCAAGTAAATGTGTAATTTTTTGCTTTTCAGCAACAAAGAATATTCCAAGATACGGTCGATGCGACCCCGAGGAGTCGAAAGTGGAGTTATATTCAGACACAACCACTGTAGTGCCACCGATTGAAGATGTCAGCGAGTTGAAGCTCGTATCTGCTTACTTTAATGTAAGAATCATTGGTAAGGTAACGGTCGTCACCTGCAGTTCATCATCGTCATCAGCTTTTTAACAGTCCCACTGCTGAGACACAGGCCTCCTATCTGTGAGAGAGAGAATGGGCTTTAATACGGGTGCGTAACGTTTGAAATAATAACAAAAGTTCTAATGATCATATGACTAATGATCATATGCCTACTGATAATAAAATAATTTCATTTAATTTACTTTCTTTTTAGTGTATCGATCAAATGATATAATTTCATTTTACCTAATTTTAAATGGTATAATGAACATTTTATATGCGCATTTGGAATAATGTTCAGTTACTTTTGTATTTAAAATCTATAAGTAACATTTAATATGGTTTAGAAACGTCTACTTTGTTTTGTATATTTTTGCAAAAGCTTATCAGAATTTAAACGCCAGCCATTTTCGCCATCGTATTTTGCAAAAACAAGCACCACATAAATATTTCTTGTTATTAGTTTGCTTTTATGCGGGTGGATGGATATTTTTTATTTTTCTTTCTGTCATACAGCTAAAATATTTGTTAAATGTCTTGACTATTGCGATCTCGATATTTACACTGGCTTGTAGTAAATAGTTCGAATCTGTTCCAAAACCGAATCGGGCACCCCGACTTCACGTAGTCTTTTGGCTGCTACCCCTACAGTATATATAAAACCCGGAGCCGAAGCTGCGCAGGTGAGCATGGGTGCCTATCCTTTGTTACGTAAGGATGAAGGGGTCGCACTTCCCGCAGCGCCGGAGACGATGCAGAAGCAACTTTAGTGTTTTGAGGTTAGTTTACATTTTTTTTTCTCAAGAACAGTGCTTTAACTTAGAAAATTAGTTAATATGTAAATTAGGTCAACTGAACGTTATATAAAAAGAGCATTATACAAGTTGAAATTATATAAAAAGAATGTTATACTAAATGTTATTAGAGCAAATGAAGGTTATATGAAATATAACATTACCTAGATCAAATGAAATTAGATTATTTGTTTTTATAATTTATGAAAATTATATCATGTGAACGTTATTTCAAGTGATATTATACTATCTGTTATTATACCATACATTGCACACCCCCTAAATATACCACGCGGGCCCAGTGCAGGTTGGTGGATATCACATGTCTTTGAATTTTTGGTTTTGGGACATGCCGGTTTCCTCACGATGTTTTCCTTCACCATTTTTAGAGCAGGGGTGAGGAATTAATTTACACAAAGTAAATTTCTGCCTGGATTCGAACCCAATGGCTACGACACTAAAGTCGGGACATTACCACTGGACCAACACTTATCAGGGCCAGCACTTGCAATTAATTTTAGCCATTACATTAAAATTTAGAAGTAATTATTCCGATCTCATGTTGATTTATGTGGCAACTAGCTTCTGCCAGCGGCTTCGCACGCGGGAAAAATGTTTTCTTATCCCAAGGGAACATTTTACCGGGATGTAACTCGCCTATGTGCTATTCCAGACTAAATAATCTATAATCTATCTCTGTACTAAATTTCATCCAGATCCATTCAGCCGTTTTAACTTGGTTGAGTAACAAACATACACACATCGATCCAAACTTTCGCATATATAGTATTAAGTAAGATAAAAACTTTTCCTTTCTTTCGATAACAACAGGCTTATAAATCAATAACCGGGCACAATTTTGTTTTGTCTTAGAATTTTCTATAGAAAAATCTGAGTCTGGAATGAATCTAGCTCCCCACAGTTGGTAAACTTGGTTACGGTAAAGATCCACTGGAGTAAAGAAATATGGAGGTCTAGAATATATTCTATACTTGAGCAACAGCATACAATACGTAGTGAGGTCTTACACAACATCGAGTTGTCACTTTTTCTATAATCAGGCATAAAAAAAGAGCTTTTGTAGAGCGTCATATCTATTCCTCATAATTATGCGTTAGTCTCATCCTTAATCTCTTTGCAGGAGGTTATTAAAGGATTTACAGACATATTACATTTCAGGTGACACTACTGGAGTACGTAGACTACCAGTGCATAGTCCTGCTAGTCTGGAACTCGTTGGGGACCTCTGACACACCTACCATCAAGATCCGCCGCTGGTGCAGTGGTCGAGACTGTACTAACCCTAGGAGAGGAAGCGTTAATTACTACGTGGAAATCAAGTTCAGGGCTATGTGTAACTTCAAAATAGCCGCGTATGGAGCGGAAGTTGTATGGGGGGGTACTGAATACGTGTGAAAATCTGTCTTTGTTGGTTTTTAAGTTGTAAATAAAGGCACCGAAATTAGCAAAGTGTTTCATCATCATCATTTCAACCGAAAGGCGTCCGTCCACTGCTGAAAAAGACCTCCCCCAAGTATCACCACAAGGAGCGGTCTCGCTTCATCCAGATTCCCGCCACCTAAAAAAAGTCATCGGCGTGCCTAGTGGGTGACCTTCCAACACAGGGTCTTTCAACAAAATGGGCGGGCGAAACCGCTGTTTTAACTGTTGTTGTTGTTGTTCAAATCGCGGGGAAACTTAGCTTGCGCGATGCAGGATTTGTGTGACGTCATGTCGTTAGTCCGAAGATGGCGGCATAGACACCGATAAACACTCTTGCTTTGAAGTTGACAGTTTCTGGGTGCTAGAGAACAAAGACGAAGAGAGAGTTCCACACTTTGGGTGTGCCCATAATAATGGAGGAGAAGAGCTTAGTAGGTATAATTGGGATATTACGTCGAGACATTGGAGCTTGATGCTCAATAAAACGAAGGAGTTTTACTTTAAATTATGGATTTAATTAAGACAACAGTAGAAAACATTACACTTCGTTCTACTATGAATTTAAACAATTTTTAAATGAAAAAATGTGCGGACCGATGTTCCTCCGTATTAGAGATGTTTTGGAATTGATTTATCAAAATAGGCAGATAGAAGTTTTCCCGATACAGTTAGCAACAACTTGACATGGACACCTAAGTCACTAAGACCTTAGGCGTTAACAACAAGGCTGGCGTGAGTGGAAACGCCGTGAGATGATGCCCTAGATGGATATACTCGTACACGTTATGACTACACGCCTTTTATCTCTATGTTTTAATTGCTGACTATTATTTTTATATTTAAAACTGCGCATGGCCGGCGACATGGGCAGACCACATTGAGACACGGACATTCGGGTTTAAGTATCGATCTGACAGCCACCCTAATAAATTATGAAACATTGTATTCATTTTAAAATAGTGAAGCAATATTGGACCTTTAACAAAAGTGATCCGGCCGAAAGTTATAGGAAAAGAGAATCAAGAACCGAGATTTTCTACAAAAACTAAGAAATCACCATGTGGTTACTATAAGAGTAGGGAGACGAACCCGGCCGGCAAAGAAAAGAAACTGAGGAGACGGGATGAAGGAAGGCAAAGTACACAAGGATAGCGCGTCAGGGAGTTTGGGAATGTAATGGGGTAGAGGAGGCACTTGGTTATAGCCATCGAGAGAGGAGGAAGTTCGCTGAAAGCCACGATAGAAGACGTACTTGTCGAGATTCTACAGTATCAGGAAGAGATAGGGTATAGCTTTGGAATGAATAGGGGAGAGTCGTGTCGTTGTAACTATCGTGGTAACGAGTCTTAATTATTATGTTAATTATAATTTAGTCTAATCTCGTATTAATATTGTGTGAGTGAGTGCCAGAGTGACTGGGTAAGTCTTTAACATTGTATTTCATAGGTAGGGACAATTCACTAATGTACTCTTTTATTCTAGCTTGGTGTAACCAGTATTTACAATTGCTGGAACCTGCATCAGACTGAGTCTACGGTACGCTTGCTATAATTTTGTATTGTTTTAAAAAAGGTTGAGTAGGTCAAGATAGAGCTATTTATTATAGCGCGCGTCTAGTAATTCTGGAAGCATGCCTCACAAAATGGCAGAGGCAATTAGGCATAAAACTGTGTACTGTCTTAGGACTGGGCAACGCATGCTGGAGTTTAGGGAAACATGTATTGCTGGGGCCACTGCTAGTCCTCCCTAGGACTCGCGTTCTAGGCCCAGCAGTACACGTACGACGTGCCCGCTTTTATAAAGCGGTCGCCCGTCACTAGGGTGGGATTCTAGACTATTGTCAAGGAACTCATTAACGTAATTCAAAGTAATGTATTTCTCAATGCAAGCGTAGCGTTCCTTCCACTTACCTTCCGTAGGGTAAATAATGCACTTTACAACTGTTTTGTCTAATTAATTTCATACATCACTATTGTTTTACTTATATAGTCCTTATGGCTAACAGACAGAAATATGTGCTGGGAAGTTTGTTTCATCATGTCTTCTTACCAGCTAAAACAATAGGAAATGATGTTGGGTTGGGCGCTTTTGGGGCTGTCCGTAGAAGAGTTGATCTAATTAACTCCAGTTTGCTTACTCCATATTAGATACTTGTAATTTTATTAATTCTTGAATGTATATTCACTATCCGCGACCACTATTCGGTCTTTTATTTAATACTCTATACATTAGTGTAAAGGGTTTCTCACACAAGCTTCAGTTAACTGCAACAATTTAGTTTATTACCCTTTAGTTATATTTTATCTTTCTAAACCACTTCCAAGTTATAATTTTATAACTGTGAATTCCAAAACAAAACAAAAACATAATTAATTTAAATTTATTTAATAGTCAGGATTTGACGACCCTTACAAATTTGTGCGGTGGCGGGGCACAGATTCTACTTCTTCAGAGGTAGCCGACCTTTAACTCTAAATGTAGGGCTTTTTAAGAAAAACGAATTTTTTTTAACCTGGGGTCATTAGAATTTATTTATTTGTAAGTATGTAGTTTTACATAGTATGGTGTTAATATTTTTGTTAGTTCTATACCTTCTACCACGAAATATATGGTGTACAAATATTTAATTGTCGTTCTTAACTAAGTAAAATTAATTTTAAGATTTGCGATTTACAGTAAGTCCAATATGAATTAGTATTATTAAAATTAGGTAATTGTTACTTCACAATGTCAAAATTAAGTTTATGTCATCTTGGATTTTTACAATATTCCATGTATTCGACAATTTCATAAAAGCAATTATCTAATAATCAACTTGTCAGCTTTTTTTTTATTCATGAACGTATGTATTTACAAAGTAGATCTGAGCTGGAATGCCGGGAGAGGACGCCCTAGAATGTTAATCTTATTGGTGATGTTCTTCAGAAAGGCCAGGTACTCATAACCAGCGTGTATGAATGTAAATGTTGCAATATGAGTATCTAAGAATCGTAGCAGGTGGCTTTCTGTAATTTCTGCCTACCCCCATGGGAAAAAGGCTTGAGTTTATGTGTATCGCCCAGTGTGAGCAGTGGTAGCCGAGTGGTAATGGCCCCGACTTACGAGTTATAAGATCGTGGGTTCGACGATGGTTGACAACTTCATTACATATCGAAACCCCACCGTGTCTCGGAAAGCACCTTAAGCCATTGGTTCCAAAAACCATTTAAAAAATTTTGACAGCCGTTACGACAGTCTGAAGCCATATAATCTGACACCAGCCTTGCCAAGATACTAGTATCGTGTTATATTATCGTATTGAATGCAACAGTCAACTGCATTCAAACTGCAATATTGCAGCTGGCGTTCAGAGCAGTGGTGGCCTAGTAGTAACGGCCACGGTTTACGAGATGTTGATCGTGGGTTTGAGGCCCGGTCAGGCCAGGCGCTTAACTTTGTGTAAATTATTTTATCATCAGTGCTCTAAAATAAAAATAAAACCGACTTCAGAAGCAAAACACTAAAAAGTGCAAAATAACTTTCGTTTAGGAAGTCGGTGTCTTTTGTATTTCTTCTTTTTATCATTTATCGACACCGACTTCCAAACAAACATAAATACACTTATGAAATTTGTCACACGTGTTTAGAAGCCCATACAGAGTAACACTGTGAACATACGTGTCGAATACCTCCGTTTTTTGAAAGTCGGTAAAAATGCTGTATTTATTTATTTATTATATACTTTATTGTACACCACAAAAAACACACAGGACAAACGTTCGCAAAAACAAGTGTGCAATGGGCGGTCTTATCGCACTAGGCAATCTCTTACAGACAACCTTTGGATGGACTGAGCAGTAGATGAAGAATTTAGGGCTGTCAGTGTACAAATTAACATAAATAATACATTACTTAGACATAATAACATAAAATATAAACATGCAATATATAAAATATACTTATATATATATCAAAATAACAGAGACAGGAGAAGAATAAAAATTATAGTGAAAGGTTATGCTCCTTCACCATTTTCTTGAACGTTGGCGTGTTTGAGCACATCTTACTTCAATAGGTAATACATTCCACAACCGAGCCGCTTGAGCTGTAGTCTTAGAACCGAAAATTCGAAGACAAACAAGAAGATCCACAAACCCGCACTGGGCCTGCTTGGTGGATTAAGCCCATTCCCTCTCTCACAGAGAGGAGGCCTGTATCCCAGCTGTGGGATCGGTAAAAGGCTGATTATCATGATGTATATTTCCTATACCACACAGATTGTGACAGTGTTACTGAAACACACTGATACTTCCACCAGTGTTACTCTATAGGTATCGTTGCGTTCGACAATGGTTGATTTAAGAAATATATCATAAGGCTTATTAGTTTTTTTCTTTTTTTTTTGGACTTTTATACTACATGTATATGTCAGTCCGGTTATTCTTATTATTATTACTCACTCGTTTTACATTACAAAATAGGACATTTTTTATTCATTGCCAGATGTGGACCTTTGCAGTTTATACATTTAAAAACAGGTAGTCTCGCAATTCGCGTGATTATTGCCACACTTAGGACATATGACTTTTTTCGAAGTACATCTCCTTGAAAGGTGTCCATATCGCCAACATACTGAACATTGGGATACAGGGAAAATGTAGGGTTCAACAAGGAATTTGCACCCAAAACCATATACATACGACGGTAGATTGTAATTTTTAAAACAGGCGGATTGTTTCAGAGTTTACCCATTTTCCATCGCTATCCTGTCTTTTTAGTCGTTTTACAGATGTAATCTCGTAATCACATTTAAGGTTTTCTAATACTTCTTTATCTTCCATTTCTAAGTCCACCTGCCGAAGTATACCATAGCATAACGATGATTCACCTACTATATTAACATTACACTCCAAGTTGCCTAATATTTTTTCACAATTTAACAGCTTTACTGCATTTTCCTTGTTGTCAAAATATACTAAAGCCCTATAAGAGTTTATGTAAACTAATTTAATTATATTTGCTTTATTTTGGGATCTTAAACGTTTTGCCATCCCAAACTGCCTCGGCAGTGTTTCTTTGGCCGTAATACACACAATATGTTCTTTGGGTTTCAAATTGTTATTCGAAAATCTCAATTCTAATTCTTCATAGTTTATTGAATTTCTTCGTGCTGGTCTTTTACTCCCACGCTTTATGGTTATGAATCCATCATCAACTTCAATTGTTTCTTCATCATCCTTCTGTCTGCCTCTCTTCTCTGGTAACACTTGTTGTTCTCTATTTAAATCGGTATTTTCCTCCCTCTCCATCCTTAAAAATTGTTGCTCGCTCTCCAACTCAAGATCCTCTTCCATTATCTCACTTCCACTTGAGTCACAAAATTCTACATTTTCACTCATCAAGTAGCATTTATTAATAAAAAAATGACGGTGTTACAATCGCGTTAGTCTTCAACAGCTAACTCGACCGCTCGCTGAGACTGTGCGCGCGCAACTTAGGCTTGCTAGTGACAACCTTTGATGTCATTTCTTTTTTCCCATACAAAATGTATTCTTTATCAACCTTTAAATCTAGAAATTTCAATTTGTTCATCGTATAATTAATCATTTTGGGATAATTGTTACTAACCATGTTAGCGAATTTATGTGCTTGAAATGGATCTATAGCTTTAACAGCTCTTCCGTAAGCTTGGACGCTGTATTTTAGATTTTTCATGAAAGTTATTTCGACGTAGAACTGTATCTGTATGAATTGAACTCCGGTGTAGCACATGCTGGTCTGTCCTTGGCCGGCACAGTAACGCCTCAGACGAATTGTTGGCTTCTTATTTGTAATTTTGTCCTTATAGTCCGCTTTGAGAACTACGCAGCTGTATTCAACATCGCCGATAATTGTTAACTGTAAATATTTATTTATTTAAAACTTCATGCAACATACAAGTACATAGGCGGACTTAATGTCTGAGGCATTCTCTAACAGTCAACCAAAACAAAGATTGTTCTCACAAAAATATTGATCACTCTGCTAAAGTGCCATTCTATCGGCGGTAGCTATTATCAAATTAATTGGAATTTACGACAAAAAGAAAAATCATTTTTTGACAAAAAAGTAAAACGGACTTCTAAAAAAACAAAAAATAAAATAAGATTATTATTTTACTCTTTTTAGTTTTGGTACCTTATTATTTAAGGTGCGCCATGAAAATGCGTATTATTAAGGATAACTTAAAAACTATTCGTCAGATCTTGATCAAATTTAAATGAGACCATACGAAAAGCAGCAACTTTCAAAAAAATAATGAATCATCATAATCGGTTAATTGCCGGAGTAATCGCGTAACAAACATACAAAAATATACAGTCGAATTGAGAACCATTTCTTTTTTTTTAAAAAAACAGAGTTTATTTGCGTCAGATGTGACGCAAACCAAAAAAAAAGAAAAGGAACAAAAGGAAAAACTTTAATACAAATAGGGAAAGTGACATTTCGGTAGCACATGTCAATCGTATACATTCTTCGACAATCATTATTTCTTATACGAATGTCACTTTGTCTTGTGGCTCTGGATCCTGTTTTCTAAAAGACGACTGGATGACAATGGCGCAGATTCTCAATTACAAAAACTTAACCTTTACTTAAAAAAAAAATTACAACAATTACATAATTATTAGGCACTTGTTCCACCTCCGGCGACGTTGTGATTAGCTATCGACTATTTTCACGCTGAAGAAACGAACATAAGGTACAGATCCCGTGTCAATAAAAGATACACATATATCAATAGTTGATCACTAGCTGTTTACACTGCAGGCGAGCACTATCTCATCACAAGTTTGTCGCAGCGACATGAGCTATCAAAGATAATACTTGCTCAGCTATACTCGCTCGGCAAAGCTAGCTTGGCGATCAGAACTGACGCCGAGAGACCAAGTTACCAATGCATGCAGGACTGACCGCCCGAGCGAGTGGTGCGAGTAATCGCACAAAAACATAGTTGATTAATATTTAGAAGCATGCTGTGGCCTCCAATAATTTTAAAAACGAAACTTTATTTCATAAGACATTGTATTTTATGTGTACATCTTTCGATCATCATCATCATCACCATGTCAGCCGAAAGTCGACGTCCACTGCTGGACATGGGCCTCCCCCAGGCGTCACCACATTGATCGATCCCGTGCATCTCGTACCCAGCGCATTCTACCACCTAGTGGGAGGCCATCAAACGCACCGTCTTCCGGTTCGCGGTAGCCATTCCAGAAATTTTCGGCCCCATCGGCCATCCTTTCTGCGAGCAATGTGCGCAGCCCACTGCCACTTAATTTTCGTAATTCTTCGGGCTCCGTTGGTAACTTTGGTTCTCTTGCAGATATCCTCATTTCTGATGCGACAAAACTTGTAGGTGAAGATGTGAGATGGGCCTGTAGTTCTTCAGCAAGGCATTGTCGCCCTTCTTGGAGAAGAATACGACACACCCCTGCACCATGCCTGTGGCATTTTGCCCTCGAGTGTGACGGAATCAAAGAGCTTCTGGAAGGCCTTAAGGACTGCTTTCCTAACCGCCTTCAGGCGTTCGGCCGTGATTCCGTCATCACCCAATGCCTTGTAATTTTTAAGCTGTTTTATTGCCATCTTAATCTCATACAGGCTGACGTCTAGAAGGGTTTCGATATAGTGTCGAGTCATTCTAGCTCTTGGGTCGTTTGCTAGATTCCCAACGCGCTTGCTGATTGATGTGAACAACTGCCCAGGGAATGTCTCAATCTCCCTCAGAAGCTCCGGATTGGATACGATCCTGCCATCGTTGGTCTACAGTTTCGTGACCTGGCTCTGCCCAAAAGCTAGATCCCTTGAAAACACCTTGGAGCGTTTATTTCGCGATTCAGGAGTTCCAGCTGAAAGCTCTCGGGGTTTTAGACCTGGATCTGTGCTGGACAGAGCTTCATCAGTCGAGACCTTTCAAGTTTAATGTTAATGTTTAATGTGCCTCTTACCATGCGGTGATCGCTCCCGGTTTTTACCGAATTGATCACAGAGTCATCATTGAACATTTGTTTCTTGGTTGACATAATGAAGTCGATATCATTTTTCGTTACACCATCGGGGCTCTGTCAGGTCCACTTCCTGTGTTCACGCTTTCTGAAGAAGGAGTTCATCATATAGAGGCCATCCTTCTCCATAAAACTGGTTAGAAAGTAACGGCTTTACGTGCTTTCCAAGGCACGGAAGAATTTCGATATGTAAAGATGACCACCCATCTACGGACCGACCTCGGCAAGCGTTGCTTAACCTTGAAGATTGCTCGAGTGGCTGTTATTATTTAGTTATTATTGTTAATATTATGGTGATAGCAAAATGCTGAAAACTGCCAAAATTAGTTTAGCTTGTGAAAAAGGGAATCGGCACTTATAAGCTGTCCGAGCGGTTTAATTGTTTCTGACTTACGTTAAGGTAATATTTGCTCTTATGTCCGGATGAGCTTGCCTTGATTTCGACCATCTCCGTGTAGAGCTCCGAAAGAACCTCCCCTCTGTCGCAGGGACCGAATCTTTGGATGTTGGATAGTGCTGAGAACAAATAGGATAAGTTCATCATTAAATTTGTTATGGTTTGTGTTAAACAAATTTATTTCTTTCTTTTTATTTTTTCTTTACTTTCTTTTTTTTTCTTCTTTTTCTGTTGCTTCTTTCTTTCATTTTACCCGAATACCGCAAAAGGAAATGAAACTTTGATAAACTCAGAAACCTAAAAAAAATAATTAAAAAAATACATATTATACTCGCGAGCTGGCTGACCAAAACCAGATCTATCCTCCGACTGCAGAACATGATTTTCTTCTTGTTTACGTCTTTTTAGTACGCTTCTTAAGCAGTCAGGTATTTCTATTTTTTTAATTAAATTTATTTTATTTATAACTTTTTTTCATCAGTACCATAAATTTATAAGTATTTGCTTCATCATAGTTAGTAACTATTCGATATATCTTATACCCGTGACATACTTATCATTAAGGAGTTCCAGTGGTCCTCTGTGGTCTTCTTCATCAGTCCCAATTCACCAAATGATACTTTCCGAGTGCAAATAATTGCATTGTTGATGAAAATACTAAAATCGCTACATGTATGCCTATAATATTTGAGGAATTACCTCGATTTCTCCAGGATCCCATCATCTGATACCCATCTGATGACAATGGGACCATTTGGAAAGTATACCCTTTCAAAGAAAAGAAGAATTTTTCAAATCGGTCCAAGCGCCTTTTAGTAATCGGGGAACTTACATTGAAAAAAAGAATAAGCTGTAAAAATTTATGCGCGGTCATACGTATTAGAAAGTATTTAAGGCTCTCCATAAGAACTTTTCGTTTTTTGGCTAAAAGCTAAAAAGAAGAAAATTTTCTCACTCTCCAAAAGCAAATTAATTCTAATATTATATTTTGTAACGCACAATGTGTCATTCTATCAGCATTGGAAATGGTTGGAATGCCATAAGGGATTAATCACGGTACACTTCGATAGCATTTGACATTCCCATACATTTTTGACTTTTTCCAATCGCTATTTCAACGCTTTTGTCGTTCATATATCTATATAGAATGTCATGTGTCTAGAGCGGTAGCTGTGAGATGAAGGAGGGGAGTTAGTCAATGTTTCGAATCAATAAAATTTTATTTTGAATAACAAACATATTTTGAAGATATATTCAGTAGTTTATTTGATGATATCCCTACAGGTATGTTTATAAAATTTCGCGCGCGCGTTTTCATTCTAAATCAGCATGCGTCACACAGCGTTAGGTGTGTGTATTCCTACGAGCACTAGCTTCGTACTGCTCATCACAGCGTCTATCCTTTTTGCACGTGTTGTCGGATGAGATAGCATGCATTTTAACCCCGCCCACAAAATAGTACGTCCACCGACTAGAGCACCCTTAAGGTTTGGTTTCTTGATCGGAATTAACAGCACTGCAGTATGCGGTACAATTCTCTACCACAGACACATCATCATCATCATTTCAGCCGTAAGAGGTCCAATGTTGAACATAGGCCTCCCCAAGTGTTGCCATATTGACCGATTCCGCAGTCCATAGAATGTGGCAAAAAATTTAGGCATTCTGCGACAGAACTAAAGACAACTTCGAGCCTATTTCTTATAATTGTGTGTCCGGCATTGCAAACTACATACTGCAGCGTTTGCGATCATGCTTTAATCTCTCAGTTATAAATGATATGCTTTCAGTTATCATAGTAACTCACATCTTCTCAACACGACGTGGTTGGGCGCTAACTTGGTGATGGCAGGTCTCCCAATCCTTTCGATGCTGCGCTGAACCCACTCGTGGTACATACCGTAGTCAATGAATCTGGCGGGGGCCTGGCATCCTGGACCGTACACGCCAAAGCCCAGCTGAAACCATCATCATCAATGCAGCCTTCTAAAGTTCCCACTGCTGGGGCACAGCCTCCTCTCTGTGAGTGAGGGAATGAGCCTTAATACATCACGCGGGCCCAGTGCGAATTGGTAGTTGTCACATTTTATCGAATTTATGGTTCTGGGACATGCCGCTTTCCTCACGCTGTTTTCCTTCACCGTTAGAGCAAACCCACCGCACTATTCCCAAACCACTGAAATCCGGAATCAACAGTTGCGACCACCAGAAAATGGCCGAGGCAATGATGCTCGACGATGTCCCGGAGAATGAATTTAACTGTCTTGGATCCCGCAACGTAATTAATCAGAAAAGAATAACGGAGCAGTAGAAAAAAAAGGAAGGAAGGTTTTTAGGGCAGTGGTGATAAAATAATTTACACAAAATAAATCACCTGCCTGGATTCGAACCCACGACCTTTTGCGAGACTGTTGGCCGCTGGCGGCATTGATGTCCTAGAACCATTGGAAGATATGTGACATCCACCAACTCGCACTGGGCCCGCGTGGTGGATTACGGCAAACTTCTTCTCACAGAGAGGAGGTCTGGTGTCCCAGCCGTGGGAATATTGACCTGAACAACTCCTCCATCTCTGCAATAAACGTGGCCACCTAATAGGCCTAATCAGTATGATTAAATGAACCTTTGGCGGGGCGCCATCGCCATTTTACCTGTTTTTTCATTACGTGGTGGTATTTACATTATTATAACAGCCGGTTAGCTTCCTAGAATGTACTGTGACACAACAAGATGAAGAAAAGGGGAGATATTGATTACCAGACTCCAGCGTGTCCCATCTTTCACTGCAAGGATAGCCCCGCTCCGCCAGACGCAGTCTCCTCCCGTCACACTCCTGGCGCAAGCGGTGTAGGTTGGCCATAACGTGTCTATATCCAGCTGAAAAAAAAACACGCTAGCTCTAAGACCAAGTACATTGAGAGAGAGTTGTAGTGAAGCGACAATTGCACAGCACAGTTAAATGCACTTAAATCGATTGACAAACGGGCCAAGAACCTAATCGGCAACGATGCACTTGTCCACTCAAACCTCAAGAGCCTTGAACAGTGACGCCGAGTTGCCAGCCTGTCGGTTTTTTATCTAATGCATTTAGGGGAGTATGCGATGAAACTGCGCAATTTCATTCCACCTAGCCCTTTCCATTATCGAATTAAAAGACGTAGGGCAATGGGCCAGCGGATCATGGTAGACATCCCACCCATATGCACAAAACGATTTGCGAATATTTTAATTGTGCATACAGCTAAGGAGTGGACTCCCCTGCCGGAGTCTTTGTTTCCTGGTAGCTACAACCCCCTAGGTTGTCGGGGTTGTCTTCTAGTCAAGAGTGAATAGTTTAGTTCTAGGCAAACATGCTTCACCGTCGACCATGGACCACGTCAAACGCGAGCCTTTCCCAAATATAAAACAATAAAAAAAACACCTACCTATCTATGGTTTTTTTGGGGAATAACTGTCGGTCTCATTCGGTTTCTGAATAAGGCTAAAGTAGAGTTTGACTAATACTCAACTTCAAATGATTTATTAATGCACAAATTGGAGGTTAGGAGACGAAACAAAACTGGTAAAAATAATTAAATGCCAAAAATAATTAAAGTACAAATCTGCTATGATTTACCTCTGTCCGCCTGTAGTAAGTCTTGCACTCCTCCAACGAAACGAACTTCATTTTGTGCATCGTCATATCGGATCGATTGCAATCTAGAACATATCACCATCATCAGCCTTTTAATGTTCCCACTGCTGGGACACAGGCCTCCTCTCTGTGAGAGGGAATGGACCGTAATCCACCACGCGGGCCCAGTGCGGGTTGGTGGATGTCACATGTCTTCCAATTTTTGGTTCTAGGACATGCCGGTTTCCTCACGATGTTTTCTTTCACCGTTTTGAGAGCAGTGGTGATGAAATAATATACACAAAGTAAAGCCTGCCAGATTTGACCCCACGACCTACAAATCGTTAGTCACGGCCGGTACCAAAGGGCCACTACCGCTGTTAGATTAGTATCATGCAAGTTTAATAACGCAGCATTCTTATGTATTTTTAAAAGATGCTTAAAGTTAGCATTTCCGCTACGTTTTCTTCAATTTCTAACATCTGGTCTTAGTTAATCCATCATCGTCATCATTATTTCAGCTGAAAGACTCTACTGCTGGACATAAGCCTCCACCAAGTGTCACCACACTGTCTGATCCTGCTTTTTTCATCCAGCGGATTCTTTCCAGGTCGCTTGCGTTTTCTTCTGTTTTGTCTCTTGCGATTTGAATCCAGCGGATTCTTTCCAGGTCGTCGGTCCACCTTGCGGGAGGTCTTCTTACGCTAGGACTTCCAGAACGCGGTCACCATAATACCATCGTCCTGTGAGCAATGTGCCCTGTTCTCTGCTACTTAAGTTTGGCAATTCTTCGGGCTTTTTCGGAAACCTTGGTTCTCCTGCACTTACCATAAAGCGAATCCAATGGCCCCCTTTACCTCTCGTGCTGGTTTCGGGTGGTCACCCAGTGGCTAAATTATACAATTCATATATCTATCAATGATTATCTTGCACATCACTGACATCAGTAAAGGAAAACATTGTGCGGAAACCTGGACTTATACATATTCCCGGGAGGAAAAGTATCCTATGTGCTATTCCAGACTAAAATCTATCTCTGTGCCAAATATCATCCAAATCCATCCAGTTGTTTGAGCGTGAAGAAGTAACAAATATACAGACACACACACACACACACACTCCCAAACTTTCGCCTTTATTATATTAGTGTGATACTAGTATCTACCCGCGTTAAAATCTTATGTCCTTCTCAGAGTCTCGAACCATCTCCACAGCAAATTACATCTAAATCGGTTCAGCAGTATAAACGTAAGAAGGTAACGGAGATGAGAGCAGACAGTTAAAGAGTTACTTTCGCATGTATATAATTATATTAAGTATTGATAGTTAGAATATAAATTTGAAATCGCCAACCAATCTTAAGCAAGCGTGGTGATTATTATTCTATATGAGCCCTGCAGTGGGAAAGTTGCATGCTGGTATTATTTTAGTTTACAATCTCCCGCCTCGTATACGGACAGACTCTCTACCACTTCCCTTGGACTATTTTCGTTGTGGTAATACCTACCGTCAGATATCACCATAGCATAGAAGTGTTCGTTCTGATAGTGTAGCGCTCGTGGGGGAGGACAAATTGGCCGCAATTCTGAAACAATGTATTACAACCCGGTCAACTTAACTGTGCACCTGGTGCTGTGTTGTCACTCTGACGTGCGATTCCCGCTATTGGCACATGAGGCAAACGCGGGGCGTCGCGTAAGTAGGCGGGCATGGAATAGTTATATTGTGTTATATTATTTAACCACTGCATTTAGTTCTGCATCGTTATGAGCATTTGTTACTAGCTAGTGTTTTCCAACTTCTTGCAGTTTTATGCCGGACATACCCCCGATTTTTGAATTCAGAATTTGAGGTTGAGTATTTGTCAAAATCTAGTTTAGTCTGAAAATTTGTCAAGACATTTGTTGACATATTTGTCGAATATATACGAATTCAGAAATCGGTCCATAGGCTCGGTTACGTTTCCTAGCTTACTAACTAGGTGACATAGTTGTAAGTCGATTAGTAATGGTATTGTCCGAAAAAATTTTTTATCTATCTATAAAATAACAATATCATAATTTACAGCATACTGGAAACGTAAGATACTATAGAGCCAGTGAGGCTCCTACTAATACGCGTTATTTGCATTAGGTATAGCATTTATTCCTATTATATATATATTACTTTTTCTTAAACTTTGCCCCACACTAGGAGTTTCTTCATGTATCGTAGGTGCGTTTACAACCATTTAATCTTACATACACAAGACACCCAGATCCGGAACAATTATCTGTAGGCCATACAAATATATTTTCCGTGCGGGAATCGAACCCGCGAACAGCAGCCGATCGCTCAACCACTGCGTCAACCGTGTCGTCAAATATATTGATCAAATATAATTAACCTAAAATAACTCGCATCTGTGTCCTCAGGCGCCCTAATAATTGTTGTCAATGAATTCATTCTAAATACGAATGATTATTTAAAAGCTCGTTCAGCCAGCAACAATTAACATAAGGTACTACGTAAACTTCAACCGTTGCATTTCTCTCATAGGCTACATGGAGCGAAAATCAGGCAACATCGTTCACAAAGTTTTCCAAGTCTTTATTCAATTTTATCTCTAGAGAATTCTTGATGACCTTGACTTGATGATGATTATAAAGACCGCGAAGTTATGTTTAAGTCCCACGTTATAGACCAACGAAGTCAAGTTTGCCAAGTTTTTTTCAATGTTATCTCTATTCTTACCCATTTTCAAGTGGTCGATATCCAGCTGAATCAAAGCTATTGCACTAAAAGTGCTGTCGGTGTAGTCAGGATGGTAAGAATAGTCGCGAATGCCAACACCTTGCCCGGCACTGCAGTTGTGGCCGATGATCACCCGTGCTCGAGGCCTGAGAATGGTGGAGACAGGCACTATGAATTGGTCTACCCGCCAGAAGAAATAAGGGGTCTACGTCACTAATATGTTCATAAAAAACCAGCCAAGTGCGAGTCAGAGTCGGTGTCGAAATACAAAAAAAAAACAATAGGTACCAAAGACACCGACTGATAAGATTTTTTTTAATCTCCATTTATTTTAAGTGGTTTTATCGTGATGAATGCGAGATGCATTGGACCGATCAGTGTGGTGATGCTTGGGGGAGGCCTATGTCCAGCAGTGGACGTCGTTCGGCTGAAATGATGACGATAGGTTTCTCTTACCTGAAGTCTTCTTTAGGTAACTTGTCTATTTCTAGCGCCGTTGCGACTACCATCTGTTTGGTTATGAGAACCACTGCGGTTGTTAACCTTTTCTTATCTAAATTAAAAGAAATATAAAGTTTATTATATAATATTGCTAGTGAGTTTACAAAAAGGGCAAAAACAGAGGCGTCTTATGGTTGGAACGAAGTTCGATTTACTAAATTTATAGTCTTTCAGATTCCTAAAATATGATGAAACTGAAATAACAACAACACAGCTGTTGCTCAGTGTAAACACACATTAGCGGCTGCTTGTGTTGTTACTGTATGTGTCTAGTCAGCGCGCGCTCGTAACTCTTCGTTTTTCTTCGTGCGCCTCCAGCTCTCTACTCGGCGTTGCCCTTTTGTGTGGATCTTCGCTTGTACTATCCTGCATGCAGCACGCTGTGCCCTCGCACAATTTATCATGCAAAAATTATTATTTATATATATTAATAAAAAAAGGGAATTAAAATGTTAAAATTATAAATATTTTTTTATATTCCCAAAATTGACTGCAAGCAAAATCGATTGAATAAAATTTTAGTTGCCAAGGTGATCGGGCAGTGCCTTAAAAATCACTGCAAATAGGTGTCGTTTTTTTCATAGTTACACTTTTTTCGGTCTATCCCCTCAGCCCGCAAACAAATCAGATCTATAATATGGGTTAAGGAACTGCGTTCCAAAGAGGGCAATAGAGAGGGTAACGCTATGAAATCGAAGATCGAATCAGAAATGAGATGATCTACTATAAAACCAAAGTAAAAGATAGTCCCGAAGAAAGTCCAAACTAAAGCACTATCTGAGGCTCTTAGACTAGCGACATTCCAACGACGGAAGCGTTGCGACAGCGATTATTTAAATTCCCTGAAAACATGTCACATGTCGTCGATTTTTGGTTCTAGGACATGGCGGTTTCCTCAGGATGTTGTCCTTCACCGTTTTAAAACCAGTGGTGATGAAATATTTTGCCTGCCTAGGATCGAACCGACGACCTACAACTTGATAGTAAAGGCCGTTACCACTGGGCCACCACTGCTCTTCTCCGCACTCTGGTACGGTCATTCCCCATAACTTTTCGGCTCCGTTGACCATACTTTCTGCGAGCGATGTGCCCTGCCCACTGCCACTTAGATTTAGGAATTCTTCGGTCTCAGCCGGTTACTTTGGATCTTCTGTGGATATCATCTGATTCAATGTTGGAAGGCCTGCCACAAGAGGGACCGATGACCTGAGATGATGCAAAATGCACAAAACCGGTCAATGTGGCGATACTTGGAGGAGGCCTATGATCAGCAGTCACCAGAGGACGGAGGCCGTCCGGCTGAAATAATGATGATAATGACTTTGACAGTGTTTGTAGTGCTTGAAAACTTACAGTAGGGATAGTAGAGAACTCCAAGCCATGGATAGATCTCTATTTTGGCGTCCTCCTCGCTAACATGTTTCACTGGAGAACTGTCGATGCCGCAAGACAGGGATATTACTGGAAGTAATTAAAGAAAGAATGAAAAAGTATTTATTTGTGAGTCACACAGGAGACGCGAAAGAGACGAGTAAAATCAATAATAATAATAATAAAGAACCCCGTGTGAGACCACAACGGCATGTGCAGCGATATCTAAAATAATAATTTCAGTCCATAAGAGACAAAAATCGTTATTGCAAAATAATATATAATACTTACCTCCACTTAAAAATGATGAGCAACTAAACAAAATACTAAGAATAAGCATGGTATTATAAAGGAAATCAAGATTTTCGAAAACTTTGCAGATTGTTACACAACACAGGATTTGATTTTTAAATAAAATAAAAATCAGTAATATGAACTCAGTGAAAGAATATGTGCATACATTGAAAGTCGGACACGACTGCATTGAAAATTACGATTGTGGCCTAGTGTTTTGTTTTTAATATGTAAATATTTCTTTGGTTGTTAAATAAACATCCTCAGTGTATGTAATTTAAGGATTCTGTTGAGTATGTTTTGTTATATTTTGTTGTGTTGTAACTGGAGTGTATAATCCATACTATTTTATACTATACTTACTATACTAATATTGTAAATTTATTGGCTGTTGCCCAAGTAGCTAGAAAAGAAGTTAAGAAGGACTGGGGTGAAATAAGTCCTCGCTAATTTACTTAAAATAATATCCTTATCCACGCTTTCAAATCACGTGTAAAATACCTAAGTTGGGACAATAAATTGAATATCATAAATACATATTATTATACATCATCAAAATATTTACTTTTATCAACAAATTATTGTTTATTTGTGTTCTAAATACAAAAACAAAAAACATTTTTTCTTATAATTTGTATTATAGAGCTTTATCGCAGATTAACTTTACTTAAAAAATCGAACACGGCACATGAGATAAAATCTATGAGCCATAAAGCCATTTCTCACAATAATTTGTTCACTAAATTTGTATGTATGTGTTATTATGTTTATAAAGAAGATTGCGGGAAGGCGCTGGATGTGAGATGCACGGGATCGGTCATATGTGGCGACGGTTGGGAGGCTTATGTCCAGCAGTGGACGTCTTTCGGCTGAAATGATGATGATGTTTATAAAATGTTATTTCCCGACTTTCCAAAAAGGAGGAGGTTCTATTTTTTTTGGTGTTTACTCCTTAAGAATCGATTTTCATATGAGGGTATGGAAATTTTATGAGGAGTGAAATAATTATAAGCATTAACTCAAAAGCGTTAAGATTTCTGCGCAACGTATCTTGAGCATCTTTCACTTTTTAATCATATTGTGTACCTATGTGTATTTAAAATAAGGAGTAAATTCCAATCGTGTGTCGGAGCTGACACGTACACATAGTTCTTTTTTATCTGTCGAGTAAGTGCGTTAAAAAACGTCATTTGATACACGTTAACTTTTATCATTGTAATCCCTCGGCTCTGTAACGACCTCGCCTTCGCCTGGCTAGTCTATTTCACCTCGGTTGCAATGCCAAAGTTTTTCCATCTGTATCAAATCTGAGTTGCAGTTCCAGAGATAAGGGCGTTCACACATACAAATAATCTTTTCCCTTTATAATATTACTAGCTTTTACCCGCGGCTTCGCTCGCAGAGAAGACATGTTTTTTATTTTTTTATTAATAATATCCTATGTTACTTCTAATATCTACAATAATATATGTACAAAGTTTCATGATGATCGATTCAGTAGTTTTTGCGTGAAACTAACATTCACATTTATAATGTTAAGTATGGCTAGTATACAGTTGAGATGTAGAGAAATAACTCTCGATAAATTGTGAACTAAACATTTCCAATAGAATATTCAAATTCAAATGTTAATTGCTAAACACAGTACAAATATGACCAATCAGTGCTATTCCAGGGCATTCACGTGAGCTGTGTAAGTACTGGCACCAAACCGACCAATGAGGAGCGTGTTTACAATCTCACTCTAACACCAAATCAAATAGACGGTAGACTGGTCCTACACAACACAATTTATTCATAGTTTATAGAACCTCGAGATACTTCATAATCTAAAGAGGTGTACAAAAATCCGGTGACATTATGTAACTAGATGATATTAGAAGAAGTAAATGTAGAGTATGGATATAGTCAATCGACGAAATAGCCATACTAGTATTATTCGAACAATTTAGACGGCTATAATCTCAGCTTATCGTACAAATATATAAATATTATAGTACAAATATATAGATACTATATACAAAAAAAATAAAAAGTACCACTCTTTTTTTAACGTTTAATTCATGCACACTGTCGAGTTTTTAAGAAAAAAAAGAAAACATTTGCTTGTTTTAGCCAACTGTTATAAACAAAACACAAGTTAGTTCTGGAGCACAATATTTTTACAGTGTGGCTAAAACCGGGCTCAGCAGATGTTGAACGATGTGCAGCATGGCTACTACGCTAGTCAACACTGATTTACAGCCCACCCCTTTCTCACAGCAATTACCATAATACAACTACCCACCCTATTTAAATAAGCTTAACTACCCTACATTTAAAATCATACATACCCATAAATTATACAATAAAGATTTATATAAATAAAATTCCAATTAATTTATAAATCCAAACCAAATACCAAAACTAGTCAATATAACAATTAGTATACGAGTACATATGATAACATTTGAAGCCTTGCGGTAGTAGCCAGCAGTAAATGATGCATTTATTTGTTTGAAAATAGATATTTTCTTGACTCTCGCCTTGAATGTTGACTGAGAAATGATCAGTGACTAACTTAAAAGATATAAGTAGTAAAATTTGTTACACACTAAATAAAATAAAATAAAAATAGCTTAATTAATGTAATCACTTGACTGACTTGGTAAAATAATAATAAAGATCCAAGATCTTTTTGATCCAGAATGCGGTACTCCTGGACACAGCGCGTATAGTCAGGAGATTCCTCTCTCAGTAGCCCTGACCACCGGTAGCTTGGGCCCTGTTTCCAATCCGGTGGGCTACTATTTTTATATTTTATAATGTTTATTTTTATTTTATTTTTTAATAATATTTAAAAAAGTAAAAAATATGTAAATAAAATATATAAATGGAATAATAATAAAATCATCTTCATGTGTCGTGATTGCAATTAATATGATAATAATATTAAATAATTTAAATATTCAAATGTTGCTATGAAATCAAGAAATATTGAATCAAATTTGGAAATTAAATATAGAAGTATCAAATCAAAATTGAACAACAAATCCTGAATCATAGGCGAAATTGATCATTGTAATATGAAAAATTTAAAAAGATAAATGATAAATGTCATATGATAAATGATTTCATTTCTGTAAGTTGATTTGTACAAACACTTTTACATGTCGATCATATTTTTTAAAACTAGGTGAAGTCGGCGTTTCCTATCTGACTACTCTGAGAAGAAAGGCCGAAACAAACTCAGAGGTCTCTTTTAAAGTCCAGACAAAATCTTGGTTAGATCATGTAGAATGATGTCTGAAATGGTCTTTTGAGGAAAGAACCAGCCAGATTGAGTAGACCTGTTCAGTCAGTGCACGCATTTGTCAATAACCGTGTAGCTCAACTCAGAATTTAAGGAGCTCAACGATTCGACGAACAATATCAAAGAAAGGAAATTCGGGCAGGCCGCATAAACTACTCAAATTGCCAGACCATGATTAAAAACTAAAATTAAAAACAAAAAAAAGAATGATCCACATAGTCTTCACATTCACAACAATTAAAATAAAATATAAAAAATGTAAATATTCTTGTCGTTGCAAGAATACAAAAAAAAAACAATATTCACAGTTTGTTTTTTTGGTATTCTTGCGGCAATTGTTTTTTTTTAATATTAAAAAAGTTGGAGCCTCAATCCCAAGCCTTTAAGTCCTCAACGTAATCTTAATCTTTAATTGTATAAAACGCTTTCTGGCACAACTTACGTTTAATGAATTATTTGAATTTATGTACTTGGCTTGGAAGCTTATTATATTATAAAGAGCCACATATTTTCTTGAGCCTTGTTGTAGATACTACAAATTTGTGTTTGTTCCTAGTAATAATGTTATGGATATCACTGTATTTTTTAAACAATTTTATATTTTTATGAAAAGATTTTCATAAATATACTGAGAAGGCACAGTCAGTACATTAATCTCCTTAAATTTCTCTCTGAGAGAGTGTCTCGGGCTTAATTTATAAATTGAACGAACAGCTCTTTTCTGCAAAACAAAGATAGTCTGTATGTCGGCGGCAATTCTCCACAACAGAATACCGTACGATATTACACTATGAAAATAGCTAAAATATACTAAACGGGCTGTCTATACGTTAGTTAAATAATTATTTTTTCTAACAGCATATGCTGCGGAGCTTAGCTTTTTTGACAATTTATCTATATGTCCTCCACTGGAGCTTAGCATCCAAAGTTAAGCCTAAGAATGCTGTGATTCCATTCTTCGCCCTTTATCAACACATCAGTTTTCACCTGCCCAACGTGAGGTAGGGTCAACTAAATGCATTTGGTTTTTTTTTCATTAAGAAGTAAATTGTTAACATTGAACCAGTGAATTTACATCGTCAGTAACCAGCTGCTGACGTTTACGTTTAAAAAAAAGTGAAGTATCATCCGCAAACGACACTATATCATGGTTATCCTATATGAGGTAAGGCAAGTCTTTAATATAAATAAGAAACAAGAAAAGATCAAGAATCGAGCCCTGCGGGCTCCCATTGTTACTATAGATCCGGGAGATCTTTTTCCATCAACGTCAACGCTCTGAATCCTAGAATCCTAATACTCAAGTATGAAGTAAGAAGATCCAAAGCGCTGTTCCGGATCCCGTAGTGGCTGAGTTTCCTGATAAGCGTTTCAAGAAGAACACAATCAAATGCCTTGGACAAGTCACAAAAGATGCCCAAGGCATCTCACTTATCTTACCATGAGTTACAAATATATCCTAAAAGCTCAACACCGGTCATCAGTAGTTGAACGACCCCTTGTTAAACCAAACTGTTTGCAATGTAATAATAGAATAGAATAGAATAGAATAGAATACTCTTTATTATGTACACCATAAAAGTTACAGAAAGTATAGAAGAAGTAAACATTACACTGGGTGACACAATGGGCGGCCTTATCGCTAAAAGCGATCTTTTCAAGACAACCAATAATTTATGTTTATTAAAAAATCTTTGCAATTGCTCTAAAATAAATTTCTCAAATATTTTACTAAACGTAAGTAGTACTGAAATAGGTCTATAATTTGTAGGGTCTGACGTACTACCTGATTTAAACAAAGGTATTATTTTACTAACTCCCCACAGTCGATACAATCGATAAACTATTCGGTAAAAAAGAAGATTATCAACAAACAGGTTCAGGTTGCTATCATTTTCGTTGCCTACATGATGCCTTATCCAACGACATATTCTTCTATATCATCACATCATTCTTATTCCTTCTTTATTTTTTTAAATATCGCTGCACATGCTGAGATAAAAGCCTTTTTGGTTGCCCACAGGGTTTTTTTTATTGTTGTTTATTTTTCTATGTTTTATCTCTCGTGTCTCGTATGTGGGTTACAAATAAATGATTTTCTTTCTTCATTGCATTATTGCATTGATGCAGCCACCGGGAACCGCGTAATCTATAACTCACACTGTGAAGAACTTGGGGATTTATATCGACAGCACACTTTCTTGGACCAAACAACTGCAGAAAGTCAGTCGTAAACTGTTTGCATCTGCGGGCTCCCTGAGACGACTTCGTAATTTTCTTCCCATAACCACTAAAATTGCAATTGCACAATCTCTTCTCCTTCCTATTCTGGACTATGCTGATGCCAGCTATCTTGATCTCACCCAAGACCAATTGGACAAGCTTGAGCGACTTCAAAATCTCTGTATCAGGTTCATATTTGGCTTGCGCAAGTATGATCACGTTTCTGAATTCCGTATTTTACGTTTTCTTCTTCATCTATCTCGGTAAGAGTATTTTTGATATCTGAGTGTTAAAGCAGTTTTTATCCGCTAGAGGATAAAGTAAATTGAATTCAGAACATCGTGTGCACTAAGTTTTGAATTCAAAACATCATTAAACCTATTTATTTCTAACTCCATGGTGCCGAATTTATCATACAAACTTTTTTGATTTGTTAAAAACTCAGACTCGGCACCTTCTTGGTGTACTTTTTTAAATTTGCTTTGCGCGCGCCATTTTCTTTTCACATCATATTGTTAAAACCTTAGGTTAAAAACAATAAACTTGAAAATATGTGAAAAACCTAAAATGCGACGAGGAAGTTTATTTGACGCCAACATAACTGACTGAAACTATTAAAAATGCGCAAATGAATGAGCATTCTCCTTCAACAATCACGCGAGAAGTATTTGAAACAGTACGATATGTATAACACGTGACGACTAGCTAAAGGAGCCAAAACTTTCTCAGAAAACGTTTTGCTGTCATATTTTATTGAATTATCCGAGACCAAGAAATCAAGCACTCTATATGGAGTACGTATTCGATGCTAAAAGCAATAAAAAAGATGAAAAAAGACATACATACATAAATTAGTGGCATTTTTAAAAAGAGCCCATCTGGTCCTCAACCAAAAATAATCGAAGGTTTTCACAGCATCTGAGATTGAAAAGTTTCTTAACGAAGCACCTGATTCCGTATATTTGGCGGCAAAATTGTCTACTACAATACTCTTTACGTTACAGGTTGTTCTTATTATTGTTATAAACGGAGCATGTCGAACTAATGAACTGACACAACTTAATGTCAAAACCATTGAGAAACATTCAGATGACTTTTAATTAATTACCTAAAAGAAAGACAAAAAGAGACCGCAACTTCGTCATTCGCAAGGAATATTTAACAATTGTTGAGAAATACGTATCAAGCCTTACGGCCGTCTAACACTCCAATCAATAGATTTTTTCTACAATATCGCAACGGAAAGTGTGTTAGACAGTCTTTTTTTTTTTTTTTTTTGGGTGGGAAATCATCCAATGACTTCTTCCGCTCTGGGTGAAGCGGAAGGGCGTGTCAGACTTTTACTGACTAAAACCCACCCGTGTTCCTTCAGTTGCTTGTGCCAGGGCCGCGGTAACTCTTTTTCAAATTTATCCGCGACCCAGACAGGCATCGGACCCCGTCAGTTGTGCTGACATCTCTTTGAGGCGCGCGTGGAACACTACGCGCCGTCGACTCGGGCCTGGTCCTTATCAGACGGCGAGCTACCCATTACTCGCCGTCCGCAAGCCCGCGCCTACGGTGGCCGGGAATCGGCTTGCGATTCCCGACGCCCAGGGCGTCTCCTGCGGTGGCTAGGGGCGTGAGGGCGTCTCCGTTGCGTCTCCCTCACGCGTTCTGCCTCCTCCTTTGCGAGCATTACTGCTTCGCAAAAGGAGGTGACAGCTTTTCATGCCCTCTCGCTCCGTACCATAGCCTGAACCAGGGCCGGACGCGAGAGGTCGCCACCGCTGATCGCCTCCATGAGGACACGGCGGTGCTCCGCCCAAGTGGGGCAGACCTCCACCGTATGCTCCACCGTGTCCTCCGGGCGATCCACACAATGGTGACACCCGGGCGTTTCCTCCCGCCTTATCCTGAACAGGAACCTCCCGAAACAACCGTGTCCGGTGAGGACCTGCGTCAGGCGGAAGGTGAGGACGCCGTGGCGCCTCTCAAGCCACTCCTCAAAGAGGGGCCTTATCGCCGCAATTGTGGCGTGCCCCGCACTGGGTTGCGACAGTCGTTCTCTCCATGTCGCCATGAGATCCTGCCGGAGCTCTATCCGCCGAGCCGCGATTTCTCGTGGCAGCGAAGTTATGCCCCGGCGTTTCGCCTCCTCGCGCCACTCCCAGATGTGCGCGAGGACTTTTGCCTCCAGATCCCATGGCGGCAATCCGGCAAGGAGGCTCGCCGCCTCACCGGAGACCGTGCGGTATCCCCGGACCAGGCGGATGGCCATGACCCTTTGGGACGCGTTCAACGAGCGGGCTGGTTGCCGCCTCAGGGAACGCGCCCACACTGGTGCGCCGTAAAGGGCCATGGACCGCACAAAGGGCCATGGACCGCACGTGTTAGACAGCCTATGGGTGACAATAAAATTGGCAGTATCCCACGAGATATAGCAACATTTCTTGAATTTCCAGAACCCCTATTGTACAGGGGTCATTGTTCCCGACGAACTTCAGCCACACTTCCGGCCGATTCAGGAGCTCATCTCCTGTCCCTTAAACGCCATGGTGGCTGGAAGTCCAATGCGGTTGTAGAGGGATATATAGAGGATTCCATCCAAAATATGTAATTACACTGAAGGAGCATCAGTCAGATTCTTGGACTGGCCCTTCTACATCAAAAATTAGCCGTTACGAAACATCGCCCACTCTCGCCAACATTTACGCCAAGGGAATCCAATGAATCGGTACAACTATTAAGTATGACAGTTTACCGAAAAATGGTACACAAGTCACTAACACCAACATTACAGTGCCTAACAAAAATATTACACCCAACTTAAGTAACTGTAGCAACGTTACTTTCAATTTTTCTTAATTATACCTAAGTATTATTTAAAGATTATTCCGTAATACTTACCTATCATAATGTAGTAGTTAGTACATAAACTGAAATAAAAGTATCTCGTGATTGTAAATGTTATTTTCTTTTGCATTTAGTCATTTCTTCGCTGAGGTGGGATGAAAAGTTACGTGTTGCACTCGAGTGCAAAGATTTCTCACCTCGTGCTCCTTTGATTCTAATTTTCGAATCCTTCGCTTGTTCGGTCATCAAAATTGAGCACGCAGTTAAAAAGCAACTTTGAACTCTTTGTGACTACCGTGTCATTTATCCTAAATTAATTATCAGATATAATATTTATATTTAAATAACCACGTGCAGGCATAGCAAGAAAGGCATTCATTATAAAAAACACCTTAAGATGCCGACATCTGGCAGCTATTAACGTTGGACTGGTCGTCGCCGGGCGCGCAGACAACAGGACAAAGAAATTGACCATTTTACGATAACACGTGTGGAGTGTTATATAGAAGAGGTTCGCTTTAATGGCCAACCCAAAACAATGGAGAGATGGGGCAAGAGGCTGCAAGCCGTGAACAGAATACCGTGGTATTTTTTAGAAATCGCAGGCGCCCGAGGGGCAAGGGTAGGAGAGGCGGAGTCCAGGTAGCTAGCAGTGAACCCAAGGATGTTGGGAAGCAGACGAGGGACACTTAGCTTTAGGCAGGGAAACAGGACGGACTGATTTTGAGAGATCAAGAGAAGTCGGGTTATAGGGTATAACTTTGGAACCAATAATTGAAAGTCGTGTCGTTGTAAATATCGTGGTAACGAGTTTAACTATTAAGTTAAATTATAATTTAGTCTTATTTCGTAATAGTATTGTGTGAGTGAGTGCCTGAATGATTGGGTAAGTTTTAATCTTTATATAACGTAGGTAGGGACAAATCACTAATGTACACTTTATTCTAGCATGGCGAGAACTTGTATTTATCTCCTAATCCTCACCTTGACAGATATTTGTCACTAGCATTTGGCCTAGGGAAGCGGTGAAGTCTTCCTTCACACTTACAAGCGCTAATTTCATCAATTGTTACACTCTACAATTACCAATTTGATTATGGGCCATTATTGAGAGTTAACTGACATAACACACATGGAAGGCGGAACCGCTAATATTCACTATTTGTATAAAATAGGCTAAATGGCCTCCTTTAAATGGGTACGTAGGACAACCAATTGTTTGTTGACAAATACTGATTCCTATAGAAGATCTGGCTCAGAACACTTTGCGTAATACTTGCTGTCGCTCAGATCCAGGGAGGGGGGTAGGCTTCACACGGTAGGCTTCACAAAGAACCCCAAACTACATCGTCTAAAGACGCTTAGGGAACGTGTCTCGTTAAAACCACAACACGCCGTTTTGTAGGCAGCTCAAAATCGTCACTATTTAGCGAGACACGAAATTGGATGGGTACTGCTCCTTAGTGGTCTCCTTAATGGGCAGATTAAGGAAATGAGAAGCGACGACTAAATCCGCTCCGACGTACGGCAAGTTTTGGCAATGAATTCTGCACCAGACCAGAGTCTACGGTACGCTTGCATTATTTTGTATTGTCTTTATAAGGGGTGTTTAGGTCGATAGGGAGAGCTATTTACCATAGCGCGCGTCCAGTAAATCTGGTAGCATGTCTCGCTCAAATTGCAGGGGCAAATAGGCACAAAACTGACCACTGTCTTAGGACTGGGCAAGCCATGCTAAAGCTTAGGAAAATTGTATTTTTGGGGCCGCCGCAGATTCTCTCTAGAACTTGCATTCTAGGCCCCATAGTACATGTGCGACGTGCTTGCTGCTGTTAGCGGTTGCTCGTCACGTGGGGGGAAATCTAGACTATTATCAATGAACTCACTAACGTAAATCAAGTAAACGTATTTAACAGCGCAAGCGTAGCGTTCCTATCCATTTCCTTCTGTTAGGTAAATAATGCAATTTGCAAACCTTTATCTAATTAACTTCATACATCACAATTGTTTGACCTATAAAGCTCTTAAGGCTAACAGACAGAAATGTGTGCTGGAAGTTTGTTTCATCATTTCTTCTTACCAGCTATTGCACATAGGAAATGATGGTGGGTTGGGCGCTTTTGGGGCTGTCTTTAGGAGAGTTGATCTAATCAACTCCAGTTACTTCTAGAGTTAAAACTCTCTGACAAACTATTTAATTGTATTTGTATTAATTCTTGAATGTATATTCACTACTCGTGACCACTTTTCGGTCTTTGATTTAATACTCTATACATTAGTGTAAAGGGTTTCTCAAACAAGATTCAGTTAATTATAACAATTTAGTTTATATCCCTTAGGTTACATTTTATCCTTCTAAACCACTTCCAAGTTATAAATTTATAACTGTGAATTCCAAAACAAAACAAAACATAATTTGGTTTTCACTATAGTCGGAAGAGAACCGTCCAGTCAATGGTGCGAGGTTCATTAGACAGCGCGGTATGGTGGGGCGCTGTCTCTCTTTTATCAAAAGAGCCGACCTTAACCCTGAATCTAGGGCACGTTTAGGAAAAACGAAATTTTTATCAGCCTAGGGTCATTTAGGAACAGTCACATGTGGCGCCCCGTGACCAGGATTCTCGTCATTAAATGTACTGATTAACGTCAGTGCAACGAGAAAGAACTAGAAAGGGTTAAACAACACAACGTAAGTTAAGTTTCTATTATTCGTTAGGCACAAAAAGAGTTACCACGGTTAAAAATATTATAGGTAATAATATCGTATGTATTTACGACAAAATAACACAACGTAATTTTATGGTTACTTAGAATTGTTAGACGATAAAAAGTACAACGACTGAATAGTTAACGCTCGCAATATGTTAGTTGAATTTGACGACTACATGTAACGGGTTCGAGTCCCGTATGAATTATTTAGTTAAGAATATACATGGATTCTATTGTCAGGGATTTGGGTTCAATTCCCATCTGATATACTGGTTGATGAGAGATAACAATCTCGTGTCTGTGCTACTGTGGGTTTTAATCCCATAGACAGTTAGATAATTTAAGTATGGTTTCATTTATTCGGTTCCAAAGTTAACGTAATGATGGGTTCGACCCCCTGTAAATGTGAGTTCGATGTTATGTTAAAGTAAATAAAAGAATTATTGTTGGTTCCAAAAGCTGAAAAATAATCGTGGGTTCGATTCCCTACAAACGTGAGTTTTTGTGTCTGACAGGTTGTGCAAATCATACATAGCAAGTACTGTCGCCGGAATCTATGATTATGGGATCATTTAGAAAACAAAATCCCGTGCATAGATGACCACAGCTGCGTCCCTTTTTTTTTTTGCGTCGGCCCTAGCCAAATGACTCCGTCGTTTTTTTTTTTAAAACAAAGGACTGACCGGAACAGAAAAAAAAAGAGTCATCCGATACTGAGTTATAGCTGGACATGCGCAAACCAGTGCGTTCTAAAGTGATGTAATATGACATTGCGTTTGAGGAATAGTACATTACACCATGACTCCAAACATGACGTGAAATGCAGCGCTACGCGATCATTACATGAGATGAGATAGCGCGATATGTTATGATGTGATATTGTGATGTGAAACGTCAAACGCAATGCGCCCTCGCTGCGCCGGAATGTGTTTTTATTATTATGTATATAAAGTCGATTTGCATTCCTAGGCAACGTTTTTAAACATTTAAATCGTTTTGGCGGAGTAACCAAAATTAGCGGACAATTCTTGTGGTTTTCATTATTTTTTGAAGAAAACTATTTGTTATACGAAAAAAAACCATGTTTCACAAATAATGTACATGAAACAATAAGCAATAGATATTTTTTTCAAACCTTATAACGTAGCCGTTACTAAGGAGTATGCTTTAGAAAGTTATCGTTTTACGACACTAAAGCGGTCGTAGGCCTTTAGCTGTCATAATATTAATGACAAACTAAAGTGTGAGATTCATGATTTTAAACATAAGGTACTAGGCAGTCCGCTGTTAATTTCACAAAATTAAATAGAGATAGTCATTTGTACCTTTTTTAGGGTAAGCGTCGCGCCGTGCGCATCACCTTTAAAATCACATGCATACTAAAAGAGATGCAAAAACACCATAAGTATAAAAAAGAAAAGGAAGTTTCTTTTTTATACTTATGGTGTTTTTGCATCTCTTTTAGTATGCATGTGATTTTAATGTGTTACTTTATTTAGGATAAAGTAAAAAGGAGAGAACTGAATTATGTATTGTTCAGAAGTTCAGTAGATTTGATAGGTTATTAGTAAAACAACTTGAATAATGAAACTAATAACCGCTTGAATAATGGGAAAAAAATACCAAGCATTTTTCGAGCACTTGGTTTATTGCATAATTCAATAGACGAAATCTAGAAAAAAAAAATTGTATCATCTAGGTCCGTAAAATAATCAACACTGCATTTAAATACACCAATCCTAGGTACTCATTGCGTCGTAGAATGTTCTAATTCATCCAATTGATGATCAATCAAGTCAAATAAATTTCAGTTTATTGATAAGCTGTAAAATAATCAAACACAAAATGACAACGGACAACTTTTAACTAAATGCGCTAATGGGCAGATGACGTGGGAAGTAAGTTATGGGTCAGTTAATCTTATAATTAGTGCTACTCGAACGTCGTGAAATTCACACACGTGGTGAAAACAATCTTGTTCAATATTCTTAAGCTCAATATCATTTAACCTTATAGGCAATCACACTACAGAATAGTCCGATCAATCTAGTTAGGTAATTTAATTGGGTAAGGAAACAATAATTCGCATAAAATTAAAATTTTATAGTTAAAAGAAGTTACGAAGTAGTTCTAATGATACGTTTTTTTGTTACGTCCTTTTTATTACAAAATAAGGTTGCGTATTTGAGTGTACGGAGAAATCTGAGCACATATTCTTAGTTATAAGTGTTGTACTGGTTCCTAAGATATACAAAACGTGAAGGTGACTATTAAATTACCTAATAGGTACGTTAACATAATTATAACTATAGAAAGGTTCACTAAATACTGCTGACTCGACAGGGTATGCCATGTTGTAAGAGAATAGGTTCTTGTGTGGACTTATTTCAAATTCCAGGATACCCGAGTCATCACATAGCTACTACTACTCTATGTGACGGTGTGTTCTTGGCCCAGAGTTTCATCCAGGTGACTGACACCAGCTGAAACCGGCAGATGCTGTTGCGTGCCTCTAGTCCCTAAGATAAGTCCTGTGTTTTTTTTAACGCGATGCCTCAACGGCCGCGATACCTGAATCAGGTGTGAAACAATAGAAAAACAATTGTTTTCTAATTATGACTCTTGAGCTCATAACCGATAATTGGAACTATGGCTAGTCACCAATAAGAAAAGTTATGAAAGTTATCTTGCCAAAATTGTTACAATCTGAGGGGGGCATGATTCTGACTTTTCAATGCGTGTTAGCAAGATAAACTTATGGTGCATAGAATAAAATTTATTTTGGAAAATCTGAGGTGGTTACAGTTTACATATGACTTTCAAACCTTTGTTGGATTATTTGAAGTCTCTGGCCTCTTAAAATCAGTTGGATATAACTCTCAAACTCATGTTAGAATTCTAATAACTTTGTTTAATTTTAAAGGTTGATGTACCTAAACACTGGTACTCAGCTAAATCCGATAGGATTGGAAGCCGACCCCAATATAGTTGGGAAAAGGCTAGGCAGGCAGATTTATGTACCTAACCTTCTAATACTTGTTCGGTTTCAGAAATGCTTACCTTTTAAGGTCAGAGGGGGGCTATTCCATCTTATTGGTATACAATTCTAATAAGCACATATGCGTACTGTTTCAGCTACTCCTGAAAACGAATTCGGCAGCTGACTCGGCATTAAGATGCTTAAGTAGAGACCGCTGTCCAGCGCAACTGCGATAGGCTGAGCTTAGAACGAGAGAATACCATAGGTAGTACTAATAGGAGAGAATCTGGTATGTAAATTTAAATAATAGGCATCTTTTCTAACGAGATTATTGTAGTCACTGAAAGCTACGAAGACTTTGGTGTGTAAAACTAAGCAAAAGCATACATACAGGTCTATTGAAATTATTTACTTGATAATGAAATGGATTAGCGTCACTATAAATGAATTATTCAGATACAGCAATTACGTATCGACTGATAGAAGGTAATACGAGACTGTGAGAGCTGAAATTAAACTATAAACTTGCACAGATTTATACGAACTTTGTTACTTGAATATGAAAAGAGATTATATACCTTTCGAAATAGGCAAAACAATTGTGACTCGAACGTAGATGTAAACGTAGATGTTACTGCGAAATACTACTAAATAATAGCAGATATTGAATCTTATTGGATTAAAGAACCAACTAGAATAATTATAATTAGTCGTTTAGGTGGACCTAGCACTAGGGTACGAGGTTATAATCTAAGACTGTTTTATGAGGCAACAGAGATCATCCTATTGTGAAAGCTCATCCGCTTTTTTCGGCCAGCCAGTGATTTCCCTACCTTTCATGTTCTTTTTATCATACCATCTGAATTTTTGATCTCTCCGTTGATATTGATACATCTTTTTGATCGCCGGATACTTTTTGATAACCGGTTCTGCGTTAGTATACGTGTTAGCGAATTTATGCGCTTTAAATGAATCTATAGCTGTCACTTTTCTCCCGTAAGCCTTGACGCTATATTTTAGCCCAACGGCGAAGGTTATTTCGACGTGGAAGTTTATTTGTATGAATTGAACTCCGGTGAAGCACATGTTAGTTTGTCCTTGGCCGGCGCAGTACCGCCTCAGACGCAGTGTTGGCTTCTTATTCGTAATTTTGTCTTTATAATCCGCCCTGAGGACTACACAGCTGTATTCAACGTCGCCGATGATTGTTAACTGAAATTAAACAAGTAAAACGTTACAGATTTGACTTGAAAACATCATTTCCCTCGGAGTACAATAGGTAATTTCAATATTTTTGACCATCGAAATATTTTAACATTTTAATTGCTTATATCCTGGTGGACAGAATGTGGTCGCTTCGTTAGCTCGACTTCATAGAGGGATTGCTTCGTTCGCTTGAATCGTGAGAAGGCTGTGTTCAGCCAATGCTTGCTGAAGCTTTAACATGGTGAAGGATATTTGTTATTATTTAAAATACGTTTTCATGAAATTTTTCGGCGCAGGCTTAAACTCTGCTTACTTCACTTTTTCTTATTATAATTAACTAGCAACCCGCCCCGGCTTCGTCCGTCATAAATTATATGCAAAAACCTTCCTCGTTTCTCACTCTTTTTATTGGTGAAAATCACATGAAAATCCGTTTAGTACTTTTTGAGATAATCGCGAACAGACGGGACGGCGGACTTTGTTTTACAATAATGTAGTAATTGTGATATTGAACCCTTTTCTGGGACTGTACACAAAGCAGTATATACTGTGCGATAGCGATTGTCACAGAGACCCTGGACAAGTGACATGCTATCAGCTAAAGCGTGGCGATAGCGATTGTCACAGAGACCCTGGACAAGTGACATGCTATCAGCTAAAGCGTGGCGATAGCGATTGTCACAGAGACCCAGGACAAGTGGCATGCTATCAGCTAAAGCGTGGCGAAAGCGATTGTCACAGAGACCCTGGACAAGTAACATGCTATCAGCTAAAGCGTGGCGAAAGCGATTGTCACAGAGACCCTGGACAAGTGACATGCTATCAGCTAAAGCGTGGCGATAGCGATTGGAAAAAATTACAAAAATGGATGGGATTTCCAAGTGCTATTGAAATGTCACATTCATCATTGTCTGATCTAGAAAGCAAGACTGCAGGACACGACTCGTATTGTTAGGAGGTTCCTCTCTCTAGAGCCCTGACCGTATCTTGGAACCTGTTCCCGATACCGGTGGGCCTCTATTTTTTATATTTTTAAATGTTTTTTTAATTGTTTTATAAAAATATTAAAAAATATACTAAATAATATGAAAAAAAAAATACCCAGACCTTTAAATAACTATGTTTTATGATTAAAATGAACTGTTACATGTTGTATAACTTTAATCTATATAAATGTATATTCTATATACAATATTACTTTTTTTCAATATTTAACGTTACTTAGATATCTCTTCATTCTTAGATATTTCTTCCTTTCTTAGGTATTTCTTAAAGTATTATGTTTTATGAAAATCTATACTAATATTATAAAGCTGAAGAGTTTGTTTGTTTGAACGCGCTAATCTCAGGAACTACTGGTTGGAATTGAAAAATTCTTTTTGTGTTGGATATTCCATTTATCGAGGCAAAATTATAGGCTATATTATATCACGCTACGACTAATAGGAGCGGAGCACAAATGAAAAATGTTATAAAGACGGGCAAAATTATTCCTTTTTGAGAGCTTCCGTTGTGTGCGCTGCGCAAGCGGTTAAAGTTTCACAAAAATCATGTATGTAGTGTAGGGAGGGTAGGCTAGGTAAGGTAAATCGGTAGGTAGGTAGCCCCTTGACGGGAGCGAAGCCGCGTCGGACAGCTAGTTAATAGTTAAGGAATTCCAAAGGCGTGCTTATGTCAAATGTAAAATTAATAACTGGACGGATTATAAGTTTAGCATATTGTGAGCAGAGGAATCGGCATCAATACTATCCGAATGGTTATTTTTTTTTATAAGTGTTTTTCGCAAGTAGAAATCGACTGTGACAAGAAAGCAACACTAGTCGCTGAGAGCATGCTAGTGGATACGCGAGCACGCGCGCGCTTGCACCCGGTTTCCAGCAGATTTTAGTCCTCGGCGTCGGGCGGACGCGGTTGGCTACGGGCGCGTGCTCGCGCATCCGCTGCGATGCGCTGCGCTCCACTCTGGCGTGGCCTGGTTGCTGGAAATCGTACATTAGATGAATCTTCACTGACCAGAGGGCTGCACTTTTCTTCGGTCGTGGCATCATCATTGCTATCCGACGTGGCATTGCTGCCAGCGTTCTGGGCACTTTTCCCATGGACCACGATGTAGACGATTTTTTGACGCACAATGAGCCCCTTCCCCTCTCCCCTTTTTATATGCATTTTATGTATTTGTTTATAATTTTTTTAGTTGCAATCTTTTTTAATAATAAAAAAAGCATTTGAATAACTTACGTTAAGATGATATTTCCCAATAGTTAACATGTGCATTGGGTCGGTAAAGCGCCGGATTTCGACCAACTCTGTGTAGAGCTCTTTGACTACCTCCTCAGGGTCACAAGGACCGAATCTTTGGATGTTGGATAGTGCTGAGAACAAATAGGATTATCATTATTATTTTAGCCGAAAGACGACCTCTGCTGAACATTGGCCTCCCGCAATTTGTGCCTGTCGCCATTTTGACCGGTGTCGAAATATATGCGCTGCCAAAATGTCAACGAACAATCCTAATCATATTGACATGTCGAAAAGCGAAATCGCCGATAAAATATTACTTTGCGTGAGGCTCTTATGTAGCTGCGAGGTGCGGGAAGGATGTTGTCGGCAGGCGAAAGATTGAGCTCTTAATACACGTAGCCACGGTTTTTCTGCATCCTCTTAAATAATGATTAATGATAGGTCTTAAGATTCATTGAAACATCTCACATCTTCTCAACACGATGTAGTTCGAAGCTAACTTGGTGATAGCAGGTCTGCCAACCCTCTCGACGCTGCGCTGCACCCACTCGTGGTACATACTATAGTCCAGGAACCTGGCGGGGGCCTGGCATCCTGGACCGTACACGCCAAAGCCCAGCTGAAAACCATCAGTCAACAAATAGTATGAATGTAAATATTTCAAGCTGAACTTTCTTGGATTTTTTTTCTTCTGGCCAAATTCACGACAGAATATGCTTAGAAGACAGAGTTCTCCTGCGTTTGAGAGACATCCGTACTAATATTATAAATGTGAATGTAAGTTTGTTTGTTACGCTTTCACGCAAAAACTACTGAACCGATCATCATGAAACTTTGTATATATATTCTTGAAGGTATTAGAAGTAACATAGGATATTTTTATTAAAAAAAAAAAAAAAAAAATTGCTTCACTGCGAGCGAAGCCGCGGGTAAAAGCTAGTATTATATAAATGCCAAACAAACTCTGTTTGCTTATTAGTTATCTTTTCAGGACTAAAAAGCTGAACCAATTAAGAAGAAATTTGGTAGTGAATTTACCCTGGTAGTGTATTTTCTTGGGATGATTCACATTTTATACGGGGAGAAGCTTGTTCAAATAAATGTCTCTCAAATGCAGGAGTACATTTGAGAGATTTTTATGTAATAAAGAATTGGTTAGCCTATAAAAACATTTCAAATTTAGTTTGAAAAGAGATTTGAGCTCGAAATGAAGTCGTGGCTTAGTGAATGCTGTACCGATCAAGGTCACTCGTCGACGCAAGCCGATTCCCGGACACCGTAGGCGTGGGCTTGCAGGCGGCGAGTAATGGGTAGTTCAGCGTCCAATAAAGACCAGGCCCGAGTCGACGGCGCGTAGTGTTCCACGCGCGCCTCAAAGAGATGTCAGCGAAAACTGTCGGGGTTCGCTAGGGCCGATGCCTGTCTTGGTCGCGGATAAATTTGAAAGAGAGTTACCGCGGCCCTGGCACAAACAACTGAAGGAACACGGGTGGGTTTTAGTCGGTAAAAGTCTGACACGAGCGGTCCCACAGCGGACACAGTCCCGAGCGGGAGAAGAGATTGGATGATGTCTAACCACAAAAATATAAAAATAAGGTCACTCGACGAATGTCGAGGTTGCCGATGTCATCAAGTTACTGGGGTGTTAAAAGTCAGATACTCAATCGCTCCATGTCACCATCATCATCATCATTTCAGCCAAAAGATGTCCATGGATATTCATCAAGTGTCACCACATCGATAAGTCCTGTGCGTCTCGCATCTAGCGGATTCCCGCAACCTTGACCAGATAATCGCTCCACCTGAAGGGCGGCCATCCAACACTGTCTCTTTCGGTACACAGTCGCCAGAAATTTCGGTCCCATCGCTCCATGTAAAATACTGGAATTCAGCAGCACCCGGTTAGACTGTAAACTGGCCCTGACGGAAAAGGCTAGGTAGATGTTAAGGGAATGACAAGGGATATATAATGATAAAGATAGTTTACCAGACGCCAGCGTTGGCCCACTTTCACTACGAGGATAGCCCCGCTCCGCCAGATGCAGTCTCCCCCCGTTACACTCCTGGCGCAAGCGGTGTAGGTTGGCCATAACGTGTTGATATCCAGCTGCATAAAAAAAAAGCTTATACCTGCTGAGCTTAGCTGAGTTTTCCAAGTAGGCGTGGGTGGCTTAATCAGGAGAAGTTTTTCGCTATTCCTCATAGTTTCAATATTGTATATGTAATATCTCCATTCTTTTCATTTCGTGTGGTTAGAGAGTCCTCCCTTTTAAATGGTGGACGAGGAACTTTCTATCCCATGTTACACTTATTGACCTGCCTCTTAAAATCTAAAAATATTTACCTCTGCCCGCCTGTAGTAAGTCTTGCACTCCTCCGTTGAAACGAACATCATTTTGTGTATCCTCAGTGCGGATCGATCGCAATCTAGAAAATTGATCATGGAAATATCAATTATCATTATTTACGACCAATTATTAAGATCATTCCGGTACCCCACTAACACACTCTACACCGAAGTGGGAGTTCTTCGAGTCAGACAGCTTTACATCCTATCTGTCACTCTAAGATTTCACAAAACCTCCATGTGCACTTGTATTCTGTCGAGTCGAAGGGTACAATGGGAAAAGGTTCAATGCCGTAAAACAATCGGTAGAAGGTCGTACGGTTTTATGGGACCGCACATTTACACTAAACTCAATAACCAACTAAACATTCTAAAACTTACTCAAATTAAATGCAAAATTACGGTTACCAAATGGCTTCTTACTCTGGACTATGACATGACCGAAAACTTAATAAACTAAAAAAAAAAAAAAAATTATACGTTTGATGGGTACTAAAACAAATCTCTATTTATATGTTTATTATTCTATATCACAAACTTCCACATAACATTCTCAGGTATTATATCAGACACACTTTCAACACCAACACACTATCTTATTTCATACACACGCATAAAAACACACTATCACACATACACACGCACATACACACACATCACCACACATACATACACACCATCACAATCACACACAACATAGGTACATATATTCTGTTTTCTTTTAGTATTAGCTTTTTATTTTATATTCCTTTTTTGCAAATTACAAGTAGATTAAATTTAATTAAGAAATTTATTGTAACGTAATCACCTATTACATGAACAAAAATAATGTAAACGGAACGAAGGAGCCTGGATCTCACGACACAGGGAATCCTAGTGTGAGTTCCAGGATACAACGCATTTGGATGTAATTTATTAACAATAAATTATTCTTATTCTTATTCTTTACATAATACGGTACTTTCACCAAAGAATGAACCTTCCCTTTCCCCAAATCCGGCATGATCTTTTAGAATACCTACTTTCAGATAACACCATAGCAAAGAAGGGCTGGTTCTGGAATTGCAGCGTCTCTGGAGGTGCACAGATGGGTCGCAACTCTGAAATGATGAATAAAAATATCAAGAAATATTACCAATCCAAGCAAGCAAGACTTTGAAATATTTTTTTACAAAAAATACTATTTACTGCCAAATAAAAACAAACTGTACAAAATATAAAATAACTTTCTTTTTGGAAGTCGGTGTCTGGTAGGTACCAATTTTTTTTCGTTATGGACACTGACTTCCAAAAAGAAAGCTATTTTTCACTAAGTGTTTTTATTTGGAAGGCGGTGGTATTTTTTTGTAAAAATATTTTTATTTTTCACTTTTTAGTTGTATCTCTAATGCCAAAATAGATTACCCGAATATCATGCAACTTGAATATAACCGGTGAAATGAGAGAGTACCAAGGTGAACTGTACATATCTGCGTACCCCTTTAGAGCGTACTGGCGTGATGTTATGTAATGAAATGGTATAAACAATAAACAGACATTCGATTGCATCAATCCCGAGAGATTTGCCGATTTTTATTGAAGATTCGTTGCTTATCTCCGAAGTTCTTAATCAGATCTTCATCAAATTTAAATGGGAACAATTTGTACACATATTCCCACAAACAAAAAAAAAGCAGTCCACAATTGACGTTTAATCGGACGGGAAAAAAAAAAAACAAAGTCGAACATAGAACCGGAGTCGGAAGTGGGTTAAAAGGCCTAGACAAGTGTCATTACATAAACAAAAGCGACGCAATAGCGATTCGAAAAACTTCAAGTATGTATGGGAATGCCAACCGAAATGTAACGTGATCAATCCTTTTCATTTTGAAATGACGCTTTGCCTGGAAACTCAACTGCTTGTAGGGTGTTTCGGATATTGGCTTTTCAGAGTTGAGAGAGCCAATCCCTCTCGGATAAGAAGGCGTCGGGGAGGCAACCGCCTCGTTGCCTAAAACGCTGAAACCCCACCCGCCGCTCTTTGGCAGGTGGGACTCTGGTGTCGCGGGCATTCAGACTGGGGACTCTGCCCACCAAGTGACGCCAGGAAAAACGGTGGCACAGTGAACATGCACTGCCGTGCACAGCGAGGCTCAGGGGAGGCGCTCTCAGCCTCTCCAGGGATGTGCCCTAAGGAGAGGCTGCCAGGTTGGTTTTTTAAGAGGTCACGGGTTTCTACGTGCTGATGGTGATCACCGGGGTGGTTTTAGTGAGGTAAAAATCCCACACTCCCTACTCCAAAAATTCAGGCACCTTTTGGAGGTTGCTCCCGTTAGCAATAAAAAAGGCTTATCGGAGTACGTACATAAAATTTTCTCCCTAAAATTATGTAAACACACGTTAGGCAGGATATTTTAGACATAGGGACCTATCTTAAAGCGCGACGCATTTTTAAATTGATATCGCATAAGTATTTGCTAATAAAAGGAGATGGTCCATAATTTTTTGACCTAAAACCCAGAAATCGATACAAACAAACTGTATGCCGATTCATTGCTTAGAACGAGCGAAATAACCCTATCCGTACCCAAGTCACATCCGCTAAATTCATGGGGTATCGGTGCTATAGGCAGACAAAGTATGCTTGAAAAATTAATATCTACAAAGGATTTTCTTAACTCTAGTATAAAAGTCAGAGGTGTGCTTGACCGTTCTATTAATTTTAATTGTTATTTATTACTAGCTGACCTGGTGAACTTCGTTCCGCCTAAGAATTTTCTAAAATAAAAGATTTTTTCTAAAATAAAGGTAGCCTAAGTTACTCCTTATTACATCAGCTACCTGCCAATAAAAGTCCCGTCAAAATCAGTCCAGCCATTTCAGAGATTAGCCGGAACAAACAGACAGACAGACAGACAAAAATTCTAAAAAATGTTATTTTGGTGGTATGTTAAATATTACAAACAGACACTCCAATTTTATTTATATGATTCTTCAGCCGTCCTTTATTTACCGGACATTTTATCGTTTCCTACCTATCGACTTCTGGGTCAATTGTGAAATGTCTCCTGTAAAGTCCAAATCGGTAAAATTGCATCGCATTAGTCGTTGTGAACGTATTATCAAATCGCTTAGCAAAAATCGATTATCAGTGTGATATATCAGCAAGGTCACTTAGTGAAGTGAAACGTGAGAGCTTACTTTGTAATGTTTTCTTAGTATTCAAACAATTTCGTCTCTATAATATTCTTACCCGTTCTCGCGTGGTCGATTTCTAGCTGAATCAAAGCTAATGCGCTATAGGTACTGCTAGAATAGTCAGGGTGGAAAGAGTAGTCGCGGATACCAACATCACGCCCGGCACTGCAGTTGTGACCGATGACCACTCGTGCTCTAGCCCTGAGGATGGTGTAAAACGATTTTTTTTTCAAATTAAAAGTAGCCTAAGTTGCTCGTTTATAACATCAGCTATCTGCCTGTGAAAATCTCGCCAAAATCGGCACAGCTGTTTTGGAGATTGCCCGTTACAGACAGACAGAAAAAAAGTGTGTGTTTTTTTTGTAGTTATCGTGTTTAAATTAAAATGCATTTTATAAAAATATGTTATTTTGACATGACAGACATTTCATTTTTTTATAGAAGTTGTACAGAAAGATATTAATAATATCAGCCTATTACTGTCCCATTGCAGTGCAACGGCTTCTTCTTATACAGAGAAGGCACGAGCATTAATCTATCACCACGGTTACTCAATGCGGGTTGGCGATTTAAAACTTATCATACTAATATTATAAATGTGAATGTAAGTTTGTTTGTTACGCTTTCACGCAAAAACTACTGAACCGATCATCATGAAACTTTGTACATATATTCTTGGAGGTATTAGAAGTAACATAGGATAAATTTTATAAAAAAAAAAAAAAAAAATAATGGCTTCACTGCGAGCGAAGCCGTTAAAAGCCAATATTAACTATAACTCCAGATTTCCTCACGATGTTTTCCTTCAACCATTTTAGTGATGTCCAAGGTAAGCTTAGAAAGTACATAATTTTTAAGGTTAAGCAACGCTTGACAAGGTCGGTCTGTGGATGGGTGAACATCTGAACATACCGAGACGCCTCTGTGCCTTGGAAAGCACACTAAGCCGTCGTACCATTTGTCATTTGTAGGTACATCATTGACAGTCGTTACGGATAGTCTGCGGTCAGAAGCCAACTTACCAAAGGTATCGTATTACCCAATTACTGGGTTGTTGAGGTCAGACCATATACAATACTGGTAGTCAGCTGCAACTGGTTGGATTGTACGCCGACCTCTACATAGTTGGGAAGAGCTAGGCAGATGATGACTACTTCTGAATATTGTTCGTGTTTGTTACAATAGTCTGAATTAGTGTTCGTTTACCTGAAGTCCTTCTTGGGTAGCTTGTCAATTTCCAGCGCCGTTGCGACTACGAGCTGTCTGGTTACGAGCACCACAGCTGTAGTCAGCCTTTTCTGCTCTAAATTAAAAAAACACATACATTTTCGAGGCAGTAGGAAAATAATAATAAATGTGATGACAAAACAAATTTAAAATGTCGCATATATCGATACTCGAAAACCTTTTAACAAAAAAATCAAACCGACTTACAAAACACAAAGCGAAAACATAACTTTCTTTTCCGAAGTCGGTGTCTTAAGCACCTATTGTCTTCCGTTTTTCGAAACTAACGACGTTTACTGGTTTCCTTATCATTGATACCACCCTTGGCGTATCTCACTTCCAAAACAAATAAACATCAAAAGCGGTGCATCAACGACGAAGTTATCCGCGAACACACATTAAAAAAATATATATATACGGTCGAATTGAGAAAACTTCTTCTTTTTTGGAGTCGGTTAAAACATAAAGGATGTTTGACGTTGACCAAGAATCATAAAATTTCGAAACGCAGAAGCAGTCTCTTAAGACGACGACTAACGCCAACGACCTTGAGGGAACAAAACGCGCACTCGTTTTACACCCGCGCGACCCAAAATTTTGTAGTTTTTGTACTTTCCTTATTATACTATGACTTTAAACAAAAAAGCCTAAGATCAAAAAAGTAGATAATAAAATTGTTTTTGAGATGGTGTCGATTTCATTGAAATACGCCTGGCGGTTTTGGTGTGATTGTCGTGTTTTTGTCAATTTTAGACATAACTTTACAAATGTATTACACTATGTTATACGAATAAAACTCAATATTTTCTTAGATCGAATTATTAAGAAAATGGTCTAATGTAACGTACATTTAAAAAAAAAATACGAATAGCCGTTTAGACGTTGTTATAAAATCGGCTACCCAAGGGAATTGGTGCCTCAATGAAACAGAACCCTATGTATGCGAAGCCAAATAGCACATGACCTATTTTTATAATACACAAACTTAATTATTATATCATTATACCTGTATCTTCCAAAGACGATGACAGAGATGTCAATGCAGTAAACAAAAATTTCTCTAGTTATTTTAAGGCTTACTTGGCTGCTGTTTTAACAGTATTTAAAAACTTACGGTAAGGATAATACAGAACTCCAAGCCATGGATAGGTCTCTATGCTAGCGTACCCTTCGTTAACATGTTCTACTGGAGAACTATCGATGCCACAGGACAAAGATATTACTGAAAACAATAAGTTCAGTCGGTAAGAGGCTGAGATGAAAAAATAAGCATTATAGCAAAGTTATATGGATGAATTACCTCCACTTAAAAATGATGAGAAACTAAAACAAATGCTAAGGATAAGCATGGTGCTGTAAATCTAATGAGGACTATCACAAATTACTGCTTTTTGGTACACAACACTCATGATCTGTATTTGAACCCGAAATAAAAATAAATTTATTAAGACAGAAGGTGACACAAAAACATTTTGCCTTCTTTGGAAGTCGGGCAAAACTGCAATGCAAAATTACGAAGGCTGGTTGCCTATTATATAGTTGTAATACTGTAAAAAAATCTTTTGTTATTAAATAATATTATAATTTAAGCAATCTTGAGCGTGTATTGTTATTTGTTGTTTTGTAACTGGAGTGCATATTATTTTTAATTCGTTTGTTTTGACGCGTGTCAAGTTCGAGTTCTTTTGGTGGTCACTCACCAAAAGATTCAATGTACCAGCTCAGATTCGAATATTACATCAGTAACAGCGGAGAGATTTATGTGGGCCCACCAATAATAATACAATTTGTAACATTGCAATAGTGAGTGCGAAAAATCGAGCATTACAATACCCCAACCCCTGAGCTCCACACGCAGTGTTATAGTTTCTAACGTTCACAGTACGGGCGGTTACAAAAGTTGATGCTCCAAGGAAGTGCATCTAGCTGACACAGTAACAAAGCTTTGGACTGTGTAGATCATAACATTATTAGTGGTAGAGCTTCCTGATGTGGGTTATCAGAACTTCTGATGCGCTGACGAGTGAAGGAAACTTGACTTACTAGAAGTTCTTCAGGGGTCGTATATTTGCCCTCTTCTGACTAAAGATATAAAGCTCTTGCACTAATTGTTGTCCATATAATGCTATTCCCCCAAAGAACCGGTACCTATGCATTATAGTGGCATGCTCAAATTCCGTGAAAGTTTACACTAAAAAATAACACTTGACCTGCAGGAGCATTTTCATTAGATTTGCCGAGAAATCATTTTCATTTAGTATTCTCACCAATTCTCGCGTGGTCGTTTCCAGCTGGATCAGAGTCATCTTTTGTTGTAATATTATAAAGCTCTTGTAATCTACACGCACTACACCGAATATTAAGGCACCTGCACAGAAATCTATTAATAAGTTTGAATGAGTTATGCTAAGGTTACGCAATTATAAAGATACGTTTATATTAATAATATTCAACGTACCTTTCTTGCTAGGTACTGACTATCCGGAGCCTCTTTCAAACACTTTTCGAATTAGGCGTCGGCTGGTGACAAAACTTTAGATTGCCGACATTGTTTCGGACTAATATATCTATATGTATATCTTTATCTATAGGTTACGTTTTTGTGTGGAATGAGGGACCACAGTTTAGTTGTTATATATATTTTATCTTTGAAGCTTTGTGGTCTGCTATTTAGTAAATATCTTTACAAATTCTTTACTTAAAGTCTGTAGTAACAACACTTTAATTTTTCAGATACTTTCCGAGATCTGGCTAATGGTCTGTGAGGACTGAGGGACCGCACTTTAAGGGCTGTAGTTTTTAATATATTTGTTTACAAATTCCCAGATTTGTTCTACAATTGCTTTAAGTCTACTACTAAATCCTACGAATTTTAAGTCTAAAATTTTATTTAGCGAACTACCAGTTTGCTCCCTCAGTTCACACGCACATTCTGTCCGAGCGTTTTAACATGGAATAGATGCACCACAGGGAGCTGGGCTTGTATGTATTGGCGAGTTCATAGAACTACGGCAAAAACACATTTTCAGAAAACAATTTGGTTATTTTCTTGCTCTTCCATTGTAGATTGTAGGAAACTATTGTAGGCAGCTAATGTATTTTTTTTTCTTAGATTTTACGGGGATAAGGCTATCGTTTGCATTTTGTGCTTCATTTAGTATTTCTAGCGTTTTTTTTTTGTTTTCATCTTCTGCACTAAAACTTGATATTTTTTAAATAATTTACCACATAGCGACAAATACGATAAATATAAAATTTGAAAATTATGGGAGTGGGCAATCGTGCGCAATTTCTTTTTTTCACACGCCTAATACAAGATGCGTGAGCATAAAATTATTTTATAGCAAATTATTGTCAATTATGAATAATTTGATAATCATAAATGTTTGTTTGACTTAATTAGGGACGTACACATTTATTTATACCAAAAATGTATATGGATTTTCAGCGGCATAAAACCTCTTCGTTGTTACTAAAAAAAACTGTATTACCCGGTTAAATTGAAAATGCTCTGTTTACTCGCATATAACTTGCAGTAAGTTACTAATTTAACTTTGAAGGGATAATTCTATTACGCACTAGTGTGTAGTGTTATTACGCACGTGTATGCTTTGTTTATGACCCTAAAATCGATGAAATAAGGTTCACATTACGAGCAAGTGTGTTGAAATTATAATTATGATTCAGTTTCTAAACAGCGTCGAGATTTTTATAAATAAAGCCCTTTATTCCATTGCACAACTACATATTATCGCTGTATTTCAGGGCTCGGGCATGCGTGGACATTGGTGCGCCGGACGCTACTTTCGCGTCCTTAGAATATTTAGGATGGTAAGTATAGTAGTACTCACCATCCTGATTATTTTAATGTTTATTATTTATTTATTTATTATATGCTTTATTTTACACCTTAACTTTTTTCCAATTATAAAAAGAAACTTAAAACTAACACATACAATGGGTGGGGTTGTCATTGGTGTGACAATAACATGTTTTTGTATGTTTATGTTGATTTCATTGCTTAGTTTTTTTATATCATGTTTTTTTTTGTTTTTCCTGTATTCAAACAAGCTTTTTATTTATATAATCAGGTTTCTCGCTTCCGGGCCTAATTTGTATTTTGTCGTTTTATTTACTTGACTTTTGTTTCCGACAAGTTTTAATTGCTTTTGACCTTTTGGTATCGTATTTGTCTTGAATTTATTTTAGGTTATTTATTATTTTCAAACGTGTGAGTAAAGATTCAGGAATATTTTTTGGGAGTGGTAGACGCATTGGTTGTTTTATTTGTTGAATGTTTTTTGATGTTTTAGGTTCTTTCGTGTATAGTTCTCCTCAAAGCAGCCTACGATCTGTGTTTTAATTGAGTTGGTTGACAGTATCTATATTCGTAAACCACCTTGGTTTGTTTGTAACAATGTAGTCTATTTCGTTTCTTACCAGCCCGATAGGTGACATCCATGGCCATTTACTGTCAGGATTCTTTTCGTAGTAGCTGTTAATGATGTGTAGGTTGTTTTTCAAAATAAAATTTATCAATTGTCCACTGTCGTTCCTGTGGCGCGAGTATTCTGTCCTCGTTAGTTCTCCTCGTTCCTATTTACCCATTAAAATCTCCCATTATAATAACTGTTTTGTACAAATTCGGTACAAATGTTTTCGGTAAGTTTATTATAAAAATCGTTTTTATTTCCTCTTTCAATTTATTATTGTCTCTTCAATCACAGTTGGAGCATAAATTTGAATAATTGAAGTTGATTGTTTGTGGTCAGACAGTTTGATATTCAAAACTTGCGGTCCTGTCTGACACTCCTTGAAACTCTACTTTTTTGTTAGTAAGATATTTTTAACCATAAATCCTACACCATAGAGGCAAGTTGTTTTATTTTTGTAGTATAGTATGTTGTTTTCATTCTCTTCGGTTCTCTCATCCACTATTCTCACTTCGCTTAAGTCTTTGATGTCCCTGTTTACAGTTGCCAAAGCATTTTCTAATTGTATTAAGTAGCTAGTCCTTTATCTTTGTTTGTTATTTTCAGGATACTGTTCTTTGGTTACTGATTTGTTAGGTTTCATTACTTTAAGCTCTCGGGGGTGTTGGTCTATCACCCCGCGGTGACCAACCGTATTGGGGATTTGTTTTATTTTTGTTGGTGTTATTTTGGTAGAAGTTATTATCTTCACGTTACCGGTGTCTAATAATTCCTATGTCTTATGTTTGATATTGATTTGTTTGTATTCGATAGTGACATATAAGCAAATGTTTTGTTTACCTGAGCCGGGGCGATAATATCTTTTTTCTCTGTGGGGTGAGGTGGTGTAAGAGAGTTCTCTTTTTCTTTTTTCAGCTTCAGATTTATTTCTTGCGATGAGTTTATTGTTCTTGATGAATGCTTCTTTTACTTTCTTGAATTATATAATAACAATAGAAATTGATAGTAAATTCTAAATTCACTTTCTCTAAAAAAATTTGAATGTTATGTAATTAGCAATCGCTAAACAAAATTCTAAATTCATATTCTCTATAAAAAAAATAGAATGTAATACAATTAGCAATCGCTAAATAAAATTCTAAATTCATATTCTCTATAAAAAATAGAATGTAATACAATTAGCAATCGCTAAACAGTGTTCATTTCTATCGAGATTATTTTTTTTCAAAAAGCGTTTCGGAAAGTCCTCAACATGTATTTTTTCCGCAGTCCATTAGATGTATGATTTTGAATATTTAATATGGTTTTGAGTTTCTTTCCTTCATCTTTATACAAAAAATCTCTTACATGTATCTGCCAAAGATCAAATGTAAACGTTGGCTGAATAAATCAACCTCATAGTCGGAAGCCATTACTAAAATATTGTTTAAAGAAAAGAAAACGAAAGTTTCCGAAAGCTAACATGATTTAGTACTTATATTGCTTATAATATTCTTTAAATCTCGGAACAGAAATATTCAGTAAGTCCACTTCATTCAGTATTGAAGTTTAATAAAAAGAATGAAACGATATTTAAACTGAAGAAAAAGTAAATTTTGATTTAAGTGAGTGAAGTTTGATCCGAAAGTACAATGGCACGTATATCAAGCCACGTTTTTGAACACACTTGCAAGACTTAATTATTGCTAATAATAATTTTGTGAGAAATGGTTCTATGGATCTCAGATTGTTCAAGAAGCAAGCCGACAGCCGAACAGCCCGTAATTAAAAAAAAAAATGATTGACTAATTAAAACAAATATTAAAATGCGAAACAGACGGGTAGCGTGAACATATTATACGCAATGCATTAAAACTCAGTTTTCGAGCAAGGGTGTTAAAAACAAATCATATGGCAGAAGAGGAATGTCTTAGTTGTCGTGGTTTCGACATTAGGGTATAACTGCGTATTACTGAGAAATGGCAGGATCGTATAGCCAAACCGGAGCTTCTGAGGGTAGTTGTACACGTCAACCAGTAAACCCGTCGCGAATTTAGCGAATGACCCAAGAGCTAGTTTGACCCGACACTATACATACAGACATGCCGGACGTCAGCCTGTATGAGATTAGGATGGCTCTAAAACTGCTTAAGAACAACAAAGCACCGGGTGACGATAGAATTACAGCCGAACTCCTGAAGGCTGTGTGACTGTTTGATTCCGTCATACTCGAGGGGAAATCGCCACAGGCATGGTGCAGGGGTATGGTGGTACACTTCTTCAAGAAGGGTGACAATTCCATCTCACTTCTTAGCCATGTCTACAAGCTGTTTTCAAGAATCATCACGAATCGTCTCGCGCGCAGATTTGACGATTTCCAGCCTCCCGAACAAGCCGGATTCCGTGAAGGCTTCAGCACCGTAGACCACATAAATACGCTGCGGCAGGTTATATAGAAGACCGAAGAGTACAACCTGCCTCTCTGTTTAGCGTTTGTGGACTACTAGAAAGCCTTCGATTTGATCGAGACTTGAGCTGTACTGCACTCTCTCCAACGGTGCCAAATTGACTACCGGTACATAGAAGTGTCTACAGATAGGCACCAACGTCAATGGCGAGTACATCACTCACCTTCGGTTTGCCGACGATAAAGTGTTTATGGCTGAGACCATGGAGGACCTCAGTACAATGCTCGATGACCTCAGTAGATCTTCAGAAAGAGTGGGTCTTAGGATGAACATGGACAAAACAAGGTGATGTTGAATGTTACTTACACCCACTCCTATAAAGGTTGGAGACTCTACACTCGAAGTTGTGGACGAGTATGTCTACCTGGGACAAATGATCCAGTTGGGTAGGGCCAACTTCGAGAAAGAGGTCAATCGTCGAATCCGAATCGGCTGGGCAGCGTTCGGGCAGTTGTACGGTATCTTCTCGTCAAACTTACCACAGTGTCTCAAGTCTATGATCAGTGTGTGTTGCCAGTGATGACATATAGCTCTGAAACGTGGTCGATTACAATGGGTCTCATCAGAAAGTTTACAGTCGCTCAAAGGACAATGGAGAGAATATGCTCGGAGTTTTCTTGCGTGATCGAATCAGAATTGTAAAGATCCGCAAGAGAACCAGGGTTACGGACATAGCCTGAAAAAGTGACAAACTTTTGTGGCAGTGGGCAGGGCACATTGCTCGCAGAACGGATGGCCGATCGGGCAGAAAAGTTCTGGAGTGGCAACCGCAAACTGGAAGACGTTGCGTTGGAAGGCCTCCCACCAGGTGGACCGATGACCTGTTGAAGGTTGCGGGGATCTGCTGGTTGCGAGACGCACTGGACCGGTCAATGTGGCGACGCTTGGGGGAGGCCTATGTCCAGCAGTGGACGTCTTTCGGTTGATATGATGACTGAGAAATGAGCATGTGATAGTGAAAATGTTTCGCATGAATAAGTTAGTATGTTTCTTTTCGGAAAGGCAGATCAAGGAATGAAAATGAATTCAGAACCGGTTATTCTGAAAACATCTGTATTGTAGCATGTTCTTTATTACCCTCAATACTAAGCAAAGTTCAGTATAAACATGAAAACTTTGTTATTAAGATCATAAAAGTACATTATGGAGTTGTTTATACTTGTATTAAAACTGTAGCTCGTATATTTTTACGGCTAAACCGGTCCTCTCAATGACCGCCACATATCCAAGTAAGGGGCACTTGCGCGTTCCTGGGTTATCTAATAACCCGGTCTTAACAGCTAGCTCAGCGTTAATCAGATACACCATCTTGCACCACCAATTGTTAGAGGAAAATCTAGAGTTAAACTTATAAATTTACTTAAATATGTAACCTGTCGATTGGAGAGGGTTAAGTCGCTAAGTCCTGGGTCAGTGTAAGAATTGTTAAAATAAATTAAGTAAGTTACAAACAGGATTTTTGATGGAGACATATTTATAATTTTGTCAAGTCTAGACGTAGAACCATTTTTGACCAACTTCCCAAAAAGGAGGAGGTTCTATGTTCGACATTATGTATGTATTTTTTTATGTTTGTTTACCGATATCTCCGTCAATTATGGACCGACTTTGAAAATTATTTTTTTGTTTGAAAGAGCATGTTCCGAAATTGGTCCAATTTTAATTTTGGTGAAGATCTAATGAAGAACTTCGAAGATTTACAACAGAACTCTTCAATGAACAGCGGCAAATCCCTCAGGATTGCTGCAAACGCATGTCTGATTATTGTTTATACCATTTTATCACATAACACAAAGTTTTTTTTCCGTTTAAATAATGTAAATCGGTGCATGCGTTTACGAGATATTTGCTAATCAGTGAAAGGGTTTGTTGTTTTCTGATGCTAACGATGAAGTTGTTCTATGATATGTCTATATTTGTGACTATATAACATAGAAGTAAAATATCACCAGATGTGAAATTAGGCGCATGAAACCTTAAAATTACCGCGAAAAAGAAATAGAACTATTCGAATTGAGAACCTCCTCCTTTTTGTGAAACGGTTAAAAAAAATGTGGTGGTTAATAAGTTAAGATAAGATATTTTTGATGGCGACGGGGAACGAATGATGCAAATACAATACGATAGTGCAACGCGTATCACTGGTTAAAATGTTAATTTAACCCGATTAATCGCGCAAGATTTATTTTTTAATAATCCTTATAGTTATAGTGCATTAATTATATGTAATTATATGTATAATAATTATTGTATGAATAAAATACTGCATTATAATAAAAGGCCCAATTTCACCGAAAACTTAACTCAGAGTAAGTTGCTAACTCGAGGTTAAATTGACCATATGGCATACAAAATTTATTATTTAACCTCGTGTTAGCAACTAACTCCGGGTAGAGTTTTTGGCGCAAGTGGGCCTCATCATCATCATATCAGCCGAAAGATGTTCACTGCTGGACATAGACCCTCAAGCGTCGCCACATTGATCGGTCCCGTGCGTCTCGCATCCAGTAGATCACCGCAACCTTCACCAGGTCATCGGTCCACCTAGTAGGAGGCCTTCCAACGCAACGTCTTCCGGTTCGCGATCGCCACTTCAGTACTTTTCTGCCCCATCCATTCTGCGAGCAATGTGCCCTGCTCACAGCCACTTAATTTAAACGGTAAACCTGGTTCTATTGCTGATCTCTACATTTCTGATTCGATCACGGAAGGTAACTTCGAGCGTAGCCCCATCCATCCATCCATTGCTCTTTGGGTGACTGTAAGTTTTCTGATGAGGCCCATTTTGAGCGACCACGTCTCAGAGCCATATGTCATCACTGGCAACACACACTAGCCATAGACTTTTGTTTTGAGACACTGTGGTAAGTTGGACGAGAAGACACCGCGCAACACTGCTCAGCCTAGAGGAGTTAAAATTGAACGTTTTGTATGTTTGAAGTAAGAAGTCTCTGGAACTACTAAACCGATTAAGACAATGCACTGATAGAAAATTAAACCATATATGAGTGCTACTTTATACCCCGGAAAAAAATCCCGATACCTGTGGAATAGATCAGTGCAACAAGGCGAGGGGAAGGGAAGAACTTGCAGCCGGGCGAGCACGGCCTAGAGTGACAGGCTTGAGTTTCATTTTTATCACAGTTTGGGAGCAAAAACCGTGATAAAATGCGTGATTCAAGCATATCAAAGAGACCATGCTCGCCCGGCAGGTTACCATAGGCAAGCGTGCTTCACCGTCAACCACCATGGATAGATCTTCTGTTGAGGCCGTCGCATACATGTCCTACTGCAGAATTGTCGATATCGCAGGCCAGGATAAAACGACCTGCGGTATCGATAATTCTCCAGTAGAACATGCATCTAATAGATAATACTGAAAAAAAACATATTTTTTTCGAACTAGAGCTTTACACTAAGTGATGTTCTTTTGGCGATTCTCAAAATGCCAAAATGTTTAGGATTGACAACGTGACATTTTGATAGCGCATTTCAATCACAAATAATTTTGATTTTGACATTGGTTTCGTATATAGAATACCACTTTATTTAGAGGCTCAGGACACAGTATAAATATACAAACAGTATGGAAACTACCTACAAACGCTCGAAACGGTACACTCACACAAACATGCGCACCGAATAGACCCCTAAGCAGCTTTCGCGGTCCTGTCAGTAGTGCGTGCCGCGTCAAGACGAGTGGTCACGTATAAGTTTATCTCCGAGTCTACCGCGCGCCCGCTCCGACGAGCGCACGAAACGTTTTCGTCCAACCGCGGCCCGCGTACTCTACTGCCAAACTTGTAAAAGGTTACGCCGTAATGACAAAGTTAAAGATCTAGGTCTACAAGTTGTTGTGTGTTAATATTAAACTGTTTTCCGTGTTTTAAACTGTCGTCTTTTGCTGAGATTAACCGAAACCATGATATTACCTATTTAAATAGTATTTGATAGCTAGTTATTTTAATTCGATTGATTGATCACTACAGAACAAAAATGTTATAATAAATTAAAAAAATATTAAAAGTTACAACCCTATTGCTTCAATGGAGCGTAGGTAATTATTTCATCAAATAGGCTTAGTTTCCATACTGTTTGTATATTTATACTGTGCCAGGAGCTATAGGACTCACAATAGCTATGAAAATGACATGTGATCAATAATGATTGATTAGAAGCATTCTTCTAATCTTACGTTTTGGCATTTCAAAAATCAAATCAAAGCATCACTGAGCGTTTAAAAAAGGTTTTTTATTTTTCACTTTTTAGTTGTACCTACCTAATAGGCAGGAATCCCTTCTTAGCATTAAGTTTTTATGCATAATATTGTTTGACATAATGTTTACACATAATTTTTATTAGCTTAATGATACTATGGCATAATATAACGGTTAGCATAACTGTCATTTGGTCTAATTGGTTTCGGCATAATTTGGAGTTGCATAAATATTTAAGGCATAATGTTTATTCGTCAAAATAATTTTATAGGTATATATTAGAACGTCGACAGTTAAAATACCTACAGGTAAAATGTTAATATTCAAAACATAAATATCGAAAATTGTTATGCCTAAGCTTAAAATGTCTAAGATTGATATGCAGAGTGAGTTAAATGTTTTTAATTTAATTCAAAATGTCGATAGTCATTATATCTAAGTTCAAAATGTCAATATTTTATACACTTAAGTTTGTAACGAATTAAATTACAGCTTTCTTAATTTTGAGGTCATTAGCGACATACTGTGCCGAAGATGAGAATCATTTTAAGTGTGTCACTATTTTGCACTTCTTCGGTCAGTTGGCGTTAGTGTCTGATAAAATCAAGATAAAGTTATTTAAATAGATAAATATGAATTGTGTGTAATAATTAATTCAACAAACACACAATTCAACTAATAAACAAAAAGATTAGTCTTATATTAGTTGCATTAAGTATATCATAGATATAATGCGTCTTTTGATCTATAAACGCTCAATGTCTATGGTTTGGAAGAGTGACATTCACATAGTATTTTAACATATTGAAATAGAGACCAATCTCGTTCTGTGGAACGCCTCATTTGCGTTCGTGAAGAAACTAGCGCCACCTGATCTATATAGTTAGAACTAAATCTTTGTTCTGGATATGTTTTAGATGGGTGTGTGCGTGTATGAAGGTGCGTGGGTGTGTGCGTGCGTATGTGTGTGTGTGTGTATGTATGTGTTTAATTTTATACTGTAGAACTGTAATGTTTGTTTCAAGGATTGTTAAATAAAATACAATGTAGGTAATGATTTTTTTATTAATATGTACATTACTGAATTACCCAATGACATAACATAGGTAAGTAAAAATTAACAATGTATGATAGAATTTTTGCTTATTTTGATAACTTTCCTATTCTAGTTACATTTTCCTTTTTTAAACATTTACTGTGATATTTGATTTGAATATGTGTGCATTTTCAAGTCCCAAAATATCACTTCCAATTGAATATAGCCAGGTATTGAATCGTAATCTGTCTTTTTCAGGGTTCGGAAATCCATGAAGAACTGCATGCATGCCTGAAACAAATTGCATGCAATTATTAGTTTATATTTCTATCAGTTTCATTTATTTTAAAAAGTGATCGGAAGAGGTAGTGCAATTTGGGGTCAACAGAGATTCTGGGAATCTTGATGTTAAAGTTTAATCTTAAATGGATATATAAATATATCAATTTAAGATCACGTAGCAATATCCCGGTCAATTGCACTATCGCACTACTGATTATAAGGTAATAATGATAATGAACTTATTATTGCTGTTTCGAAACAAATTAAATTTTATATTGAAGAGAATCAAAAACTGAAGAAGACTACCCAATTGAAAGCAATTCAAAATTACAATGCAGTCGGCTAAAATGTACTTAATTTTGAATTGTTTTCAAAGCAAAGATCCAAGATTTGGCTATGAAAATGTGTCATACCTCCACTGTCCTTGCACCCAGAAACACAGCAGTGCTTATCCGATGACATGAGGCACTAAAAGAGTCCTATCTCAAACTTAACAATACACTGGAGTCCGATCTCAGTTTTGCACAACCACAAAAAACTACTTCTAGTCACAAATATGAAAAAAAATTTGGAAATAATACCACAGAAGTTGGTAAAAATATACTATTGTAGTAGTAATAAGCTACCGTAACTACGCAATGTTGACAAGTTACGATTTTCTTAAGCGCCATCTATTCGAATTAGTTGGTGTAAAATCACGAGTATATTGTACAGTGACTACATTATGCTTCGTGATTTTGTATCATTGTACCCATTGCAGTGCCCAGTTTTTTGTACTAAGATTGAACGCCCTGGTGACAATTTCTTTAGAACGGTGAACGTTAGATCGGTTGCATATTATTTCGTATAACCAAGAAAAACCTAGAAAATTTTGATGACGCGAGGATCAAAGGTGGCTAGCGACAAGATGAAGGATTCCAAGGGAATGAATGGTTCAGTAGGCGCTGTAAGTATTCGTTAGAATTGTCTGAAAAACATGCAATTGCCAGCCATGCGTTTTGTGAAACTTACATTGATTTATTTTCTTGACTGGGCACCTTAGGATTGTTTAAATACTAATTACATATATATATAAACATGGTCAACTTATCATAAGATCAAGACTTCAGAATACACATGGTATCTTGATTTGTGCTATGCTTGAACGCAGCTACATGGACTGAACGATGCTGTTTGAGATAGCTTATCTCCAGTTACTTACTTAATAATATTCGAGACACTTCAATGGTGGACAGTATGTGTGAAGATTAAATTAGTTGACCAAACTGTGTGACTTTTACTTCCATCAACATCATGCGAAACCATCCCTATTCAGTCTCATGCTATTTACCTACCCCTGGGTTGGCTGGTGAGTAAGGTAAAAATCCTAAATTACAAGTTCATTATATTTACGTGAAAATACAAATAAATAGTTAGGGTTGCACTGCCCGCAGCGCTAGAGATATTGCAGGAGCACCTTTTAAGTAACAGAAGCAACTTAAAAGTATAAAATACAAAGTATTTTTATACCGATATTTAGGACATTCGATACTCTGTACATCGACATTTTGATAATATTTTTTTTTTATTATATTAAATTAAATTTGTTTGATATAAGGACTCGATTGAACAAGGTAAGATGCGGCGGGGGTTGTCCTTGGGCCACCCTTGAGCCGCGAATATGTTTGTTTTATTCCAAAGAACATTATATCTAAATATCATTATGCGTTTATAACATTATGCTTTTATAGTAGTATATGCAATGGTCATATAATAGGGGTTATTAAAACACGAGCGTGGGTTTATCACATGTGGCGAAGCCGAATGTGATAATGATATTACGCGAGTGTTTTAATACCTAATTTTATGACGTTGCATACACTACTTTATCATCACTCGTATAGTTGAAATAAAACAAAAGTGGAAACGGAAAAAATACGCGAGTAATTTAGATTCTTATTGGGTATGACAGCGCAGCGCGCGCATCCATAGACACTACAAACTAATATTAAAAAGTAAAAATGTGCTTTAAAAATTAAATAGTTATTTTATGATGCAGTTGCTTGAAAATAGAAGGAAAATGTTGCACTGTAATGGTTTTTTTTAAATTTTATCTATCCACGAATATAAAGTCCGTGTTTTTACATGATTTTTTTAATTCATATTTTGAACATTAAGTTGTGAGTGTATATAAAAATTATTAAATTGGCCTAGCTGAAATAAACGATATGACTCTGAGTTAATTAAATAAAAACACTTACCTTTTGCTAAAACATGACGAGAAAATTAACCAAATTTAAAGGATACCTGTGTGTATTGATTCCAATCTGAGAGAGTTCACAAAACAGAACTTGATCTGGCAATGAGTGTAGGTTCAGCACATGCGACGCCCAATTCGTTTGTAATATTACCTACGGATGAGGATGAAGTCAAGCAAATCATGCTGAATTTAAAGTCTTCTAACTCGAGTGGATGGGACGGAATACCGTCAACTGTCTTGAAGTGGGGAGTGGAGTTTCTCTCCGCCCCTATAGCTTTGATCTGTAATTTGTGTATAACTAAGGGTAAATTTCCATCTGCGCTCAAAAGAGCCGTTATAATTCCCATACACAAGTCTGGGGACAGAAACTGTGTCTCAAACTATAGGCCGATCTCACTATTACCCTCATTGTCAAAAGTCATCGAACGTGTTATAAATTCAAGATTAAAAAAATACTTAGAAACTAAAAACCTACTATCACCTAATCAATTTGGTTTTAGAGAAAACAAGTCGACTGTTCAAGCAGTAGATAAGCTTACATCCTTTATTGCTGAAGGAATAGATAGGGGGAACAAAACAATTGGAGTGTTTCTGGATCTGGCCAAGGCGTTCGACACAGTGTCTGTTCCCATACTGCTTAAAAGGATGGAAAATATGGGCATTAGAGGCATCCCCTTGTCATTGATTGCGGACTATTTGACTAACAGGGAGCAGTGTGTCAGAGTCAACGACTACCTGAGTTGTTATGAGAAGGTGCAGTTTGGGGTACCGCAGGGCAGTGTTTTGGGGCCCACGTTGTTTTTAATATACGTAAACGACTTGTGCAACCTCAAACTGATGCAAGGCCAAATCGTCACGTTTGCGGACGATACAGCACTATTGTTTAGTGGGAGAACGTGGGCTGAAGTGAATCAACTAACCAACGATGGATGCTCCTTGGTCATGAAATGGCTAGATCTAAACCTACTTACGTTAAATATTAAAAAATCACAGTATATTACATTCAGCATTAGAAGCAACACACAACCGCTCAAAAATTCTGTAAACATTACTATACACACTTGTAACACCTTGCCATGTAGCTGCTGCGCCTTGTCCAGAGTTGCCGCAGTTAAGTACTTGGGTGTGATTATTGATAAAAATCTTAACTGGAAGGAACATATTGTCACCTTAACAGCAAGGGTTAGAAAATTGGTATACATATATAAAAATATCCGAAACATTTGCTCATCGAAACTCCTGCGATCGGTCTACTTTGCCCTATGTCAATCTATCTTGACCTATTGCATTACAGTATGGGGAGGGACGGCTAAGACTACCATGCTAATTTTGGAGAGAGCGCAACGCTTAGTTTTGAAAGTAATAAATTTTAGACGATATCGATATCCTACTCAGGCCCTTTATAAAGATATGTCAGTGCTTACTGTTAGGCAATTGTTTATTAAAAATTTAATTTTGATGCAACATAAAAAACCTCCCAGTTTCATCCATAGGCGTAGAAAGGATTTGGTTTACTCAGTTCCGAAATGTAGAACATCGTTTGCTCAAAGATTCTCGGAGTATCTTGGTCCAACTCTGTACAATAAATTATCTAAAAAGATAACTTTACGTGATTTGACTATTCGGCTGTGCAAAAATGCAATGGATAAATACTTTATCACTCTAAATTACGGGGACACTGAGCGGCTGATGGAGACCCTATCATAGTAAACACACATTTTTTTTTTAAACACATTTTATGAATATTTAACAGTTACACTATCCAAATACACATTTATTTATATACAACCATCGACTATTGTACCATTATTATCTTTTCTCTGTATTTCAATTTTTTTTATTTTTCGTCATCAAATTTTAACTAAAAAAGTTATCTGTAATTCTTGCATATACTAAAAGATATTTTGATCTACCTGCATGACAATTAACATTAATAATTGAATCATATTGTAACTCGTAAATAAGGATGAATAATGTTATTTGTGAAGTAGGTGATTATTTGTCTACCTAAGTGGAAATATGTACAAGTGATGTGTTGTGATTGCGAGAGTGGAGGAAGACTGTCCTACCGTGAGACAGTTTAAACTAGTACGGAGGACAGTGCGAATCATACTCGAGCAACCAAACATACCCACCTTTGTTATTGTAATGTGCACGAACAATGTATGTAAGTTTGGTTGTATGAATGATATTTTTGCAATAAATTTTAATTAAAAAGAATCTACGGCACACTCTCACAATCAAAAATATAATAGTAAGTCATAATTAATTGGCTAAAAGTTGAATCGACTGATTTTAGAAAACCACACACAAGTTTATTAATTAATCAAAGTTGGAGCAGGTTATTACACCATGTACTTGATTGCTTAAATAACGAAAGAGTACAGTTAAACGTAATGGGTTATATATTTGCAAATATTCATCATAAGCTTGTAAACAGTTTCATAGATTGTCTAAACATCCCTAATCTTTACAAACACACAACTCAGAATTTCACCAATTCAAACATTCTAGACAATTCCTCTAGAATCTATAGACTGGGGTTTGATATCCTCTCGCATCATAAATCGTCGAATATTTTAAATGCATGCTGTTTATACTATTTCACGATTTGCAGACGCGCTATGCAAAGTGCTTAGAGCGTCCTCAAGCTAAAAGAAGCGACAATCTTCGCAGGATGACTGGTAGTGGATCAGATTTACTGATCGAGAAAAATCGTGTGTGATTGGAGAAGCCTGACTGCTATAGACTGATGATGGTAAACAGACGGACATCCGGCACCGGGATGATTCCATGACAGTTTCTACCTTTAATTTGGATATTGTAACTAATGAAGGATCCTACTCCCTAAACAGGAGTGCCTAGTCACAAAATTATAGGGTCACAATGTGCTTCTATCTTTGCTGGTTTTTGTTTGAGTTTAGGGTTTAGCTAAACCTATGTCCAACAGTGCACAACTTTTCACAACTTGGCTGAAATGATAATGATGATGATGAAAGGGAATGGGCAATTTTGAAATGTAACGATCTTACGGAAACTACAAAAATATTGCTACAAAAATTTCTACAAACCAATTTAATAATGTGATACCACTGGTTTCTATGCAGTACTTAGTTCACAATGAGCTACACTGCAGTGGCATTACTAAACCCGATTTAATATTAGCTTAGCTCATAAAGCACCACATTTCTGACACGGCCAAAAGGAATATTTCATAGAGTTTAATTTTATTTCTGCACATTCACTTTATTATTTGATATACTTTTTACCCGACTGCAAGGGAGAGGGTTACGTTTTTCACGCGTATCTTGTATGTATGTATGTTTGTATGTATGTAATATTCTTTATTACCTCATATCCCAGACCGATTTATATAATTAAGACATGGTTAGATAAATCTTGACCGCCAAAGTGTTCTTAGATAGGTGAAGTTAAAAAAAAACAAATATGGCGGATTTTGTGCGCAATATTTGGCGGGTCCCAATTTTTTTTTTCAAATGTGTTCAAAATGAAGAGCTTTAAGAGGTGATTACGAAAATATATACCACTAATATGATTAACAGTAATTCGAAAATAAAATGATCACTAAAAAGTGGTTAATATAGTTTTGGTCAGTCAGCTCGCGATCTACGAGTATACATACTTAATATTATAAAGCTGAAGAGTTTGTTTGTTTGAACGCAACAATCTCAGGCACTACTGGTTGGAATTGAAAAAATATTTTTGTGTTGGCTAGTCCATTTATCGAGGAAGGTTATAGGTTATATAACATCACGCTACGACCAATAGGAGCGGAGCATAAATGAAAAATTTTGCAATGGCCGGAAAAAATATTCCTATTTGAGAGCTTCCGTTGCGTGCGCTGCATAAGCGGTTAAAGATACGTAATAATCATGTATGTAGTGTAGGTAGGGTAGGGTAGGTAGGGTAAATGGGTAAGTATCCAGTTGACGAAACGAAGCCGCGTGGGACAGCTAGTGTGTGATAAAATTGGGACTCCCATAAAATGGCGCCCAAAATCCGTCATTTTCTTGTTTTTACAATTATATTGTAGCCAGTGAAAGTTACACTACTAAGAATAATCTAACGATACGACTATAACGACATATCATTTATCAATATCGGCCTAACCGTTTGGTCTCTAGAATGCTTTAAAGGAACGTATAAACATTCATAGACTGAAAAACACATTACCCTTCTACGGCAGTCGGGTAAAAATGATAACATCCCTATTCAGTAATCATTCTTTACACGGTTCTCTGTCGGTAAAGCAGTCGCTCCATAAAAAATACTGATTTCCTTTCGGCTATCAAGTTCACGTGCTAATGTACTTTTTTTTTGTGTGCTATTTCAACCAATGAATTCTCCCGCTCTAGGTGAAGCGGTAGTGCGTGTCAGACTTTAACTGACTGAAATCCACCCGTGCTTCTTCAGTTGATTGTGCCAGGGTCGCGGTTACTTTCTTTCAAATTTATCCGCGACCCAGACAGGCATCGGTCCTAGCGGACCCAGTCAGTTTTTGGTGACATCTCTTTGAGGCGCGCGTGGAAATACGCGCCGTTGACTCGGGCCCTAGTCCTTATCGGACAGTGAGCTACCCATTTCTCGCCGTCCGAGCGTCCCGCACCTCCGGTGGCCGAGAATCGGCTTACGACGCCCGACGCCCAGTGTTGTCCCCTGCGGTTACGTACATTTACTTACAACACGGTCACAATACTTAATGTACAATCAATGAAACGATGCACTTGATTGACATTATATTTATTAGTTAGTAGTACAAGTTACAAACGTGCGTTCCGTGAGTGCTTGAAGTTGACACTGTCCGCAACTGAACGAAATTACAATATTATTGGCCGATATGCTTCATCAGCAAAACTTATTAATACATGTACGTAAACCGTACACTCATAATAAAATACGATAAAGGTGTTTTTATTATTACTTCAATGAATAATCATGTGATACATCATAACGTATTTTTATAATTTTTATCACAGCGTCTGCGGCATTCTTAGTGATAATTATTTTGATTGGGCTTTGATAGCTGCGATGTGCCACAATATGTGTATTTAATCTATGTTGATATTATTAGTCTGTTACTAATATCTAAATAATTACTAAGTTACATTAAGGGTTATTGGACGATTCGCACGAATTTAATTCGTCCGAAATGTGCGCATCGACTTTATTAATAATATTATTTTTCTGTGGCGGTTCGCACGAAGTTAATTTATTGGTGTGCGAATCGACTACTCCTAAATTAAGTAGTAGAAAATTGGCGCATATTTTATTTTATAGAACAAAAAATAAAAAGTAGAGTTGTGCTCACCCGTCTCTGCAATAATATGAAGGATTAATCGAAGTTAATAGATACTTTATTTGAATTTAGGAAAGCAATGCATCAAATAGGTAATTACCACTTAAAACGTGGAGATACGCAAGTTAGATAAGATAGACAGGCGACAAAACAATAAGGGGGAGACAGCAATATTTGCTACAAAAAAAAATAAAGAGTAAGCTCTATACGCTAATTACGGTACCGGTAAAGACTAATTTAAGTACCAGGAGATTATAATCATGAGGAAGCTAGGCTGGAATCATGTGCGGCAAAAAGAGTACCGGGCGATTTTCAATTCTGAAGTCCTAGTACTCCGTTAGCTCTCTCCATAAAAGAGGAATCAGTAAAAACTTTCAAAAAGAAACTAACTACACTTCCATTAAATAAATGTTACTATTACGTGTCGGCTTTTCTAGCTGATAAATTTTAGTTGTGTTGTGTATCAATCTTTTGTATGTTTGATGATAAATTGCATCAATTTTTGCATGTCATAATGGTAGAATGTACAAGGATTCATAATGTAACCACCTTATTGTAAATACCTACATTCTGAGCAAAAAAATTATATTATATTCTATTCTATTCTCTACCACTTATAATTCTAGCCCTGCAAATACATATTCATGATTCTGGCCTTATGGTGTTTTGCCTCCTGGTTGTAGTAGTTATTATTTACCGGTTATGATTCCAACCCCGCAAATACTAATTCTGCGTCATAATTCTGGCCTTCTGGTAGTTTGGGTATAAATGCTTATAATGTCAATATCTGCCAAAAAGAGCAAAAGAGGAAGTTATATTTTTATCATGTTATTAAACTCTCTACTGAATTTAATCGATTCTTTGATTTTGACGTCCTAAAAAATAAACGTCCAAACACTAGTAAGATTAACAGACAAAATTAAATGGTACCTACTGATCCGTAGGTACCATTTAATTTTGTGGGATAAAATTGCGAAACATATCAATAGGTGCCGTATGTGGCGTACCTCAGATGCCATTCAATCAGTTTCCGTTTAAGTCAGTGTCCAATGTGGAATACGTCCTCAAATCACATAGAGATCCTTTGATTAATTTGTGTCTCATTTCATATCAATAACAATATTTAACACTTAATACTTGTGTACTTGAGACTTGAGTTTACTTTATCTTAACGGTATTGCATAAAACACAATGTGTGTGCCAATTGCCTACTACATTATTTTGGAGTGGTCGATTCGCACAAAAATTAATAAACTAGCCACAGAAAAAAATAATATTATTAAAAAGAGTCGATTCGCACATTTGAGGCTATTTAAATTCGTGCGAATCGTTCAATAAAAAAAATGAACTAGAACAAATGTGTTAGTTGTGATGCTAGTAAAACCTACGGTTTGTGCAAAAAACGGTGAATGGAAATGCGGCTCAGGAATTAAGGATACTTTAAACCTATAATTTTAGAAAAGGCACAAGTTTAGCTACACACGCTCCACACCCTTCTTGTAAGTCTGCATCGATCTAAACTATCGTCGCCTCCACAATGCCCTCGCTCTTCACGCTAGGGCGCGTCTATCCACGATAAACAATGTATTATCGTGAAAATTGAAACAGCTTATCGTTAAATTAATATAATTAGTATGATAATTTGACCAGACTTCCTATTGTATCATCGCGAAGAGTTGTGGTTCACTTCTTCGGAGCACGTAGCTGAAACGCCCCGTGCACAAGCTGAAGACAGAATAGTTAGAAGTGCAAATATAAAAAATAGTGATGGCCGATGAGCGGAGGGACAGTAAGCTCAATGGTCCCGGCAGCGAGCAAGTCGGCACGGCTGGCGACCGCAAGGTCAGCGTGTTCGAGAGGCCGCTGGACCTGGACGATGTTCTGGTCAACGAGCTAGGCCAATTCGGCCGCTACCAGATGCTGAACTTGCTGCTCGTCTCCATCCCCATCATCATATCTGCCTTCATGAGCGAGTACATCTTCTCGGCCGCCGCTATCCCGCACAGGTGCGTATTAATCATTAACAGAACTAATAGAAGGTGGCACATTTATACATATAATTATCTTTTCTCATAAGGTATTGTTGATTTCAATGATACTGCAATTACCTGATTGTGAGATGTATTTATCTAATTAGTTAACACAGCGTTTTGAAAAACCATGCGTGTACAATTGCACATTCACATATTTTGCGCACTTACAGCGCGCCGCGCGCTTACTTACTTTGTGCTTACAGTAATTATTTATTATGGCCTTTACTTTACTTTAGTTCCGTAAAACGGTAACTTTTTAAATCATACTCCTTAGTAACGGCTAGATTAAAAGGTTTGAAAAAAAAAGAAATTTATTACTAATCAGTAATAAATTTCTTTTTTTTCATCATGTAGATTATTTGCGAAACATGTTTTTTCGTATGACTAATACTTTTTCTTTAAAAATTAAATAAACAACATGATAATTGATTAAATAATTAATAATTATTTAATCAATTATTATTTTTAACAAATAATAATTGTTCTTTTTTATTTTTTATTTTGTACTCCTACCACTGTTGTGTCCTTTTTAACCCAAAGGTTGACTGGTAGAGAATGCCTTGCTGCATTAAGTCCGCCTATGTATCACCATTGTACATGAAGTTTAAATAAATAAATAATAGTAGATTATTAACCAAGGGCTGTATGACATCAATTGCATACGAGGTTTTTGGCGCCTGAGCGAAGCGAAGGCGCTAATTAACCCGAGTATGCAATTGATGCTTACGCCCGAGATCAATACTCTGCTTTACATATCGATTGTGAGGTAAGTAAACAACAAGACAGCAGGTTTTAATGAACATTTATTAAGAAGAAAAAAATGTGTATTTAATTAAAATTAATAGTAAAATTATTACAATTTGTAAGAGATATGGTCACGTTCTTTTTAGGAATATTTATAGTTTGAATATGAGTTTGTGATGATAAGACTTGAGTTTGAGTGACTTGAGGTTCTTGCATCGTAAATGGCGGCAGTTGACTGGTACTATTTTCTTCATTAAAAAATGGCTCAGATGATGTGCTTTGACGAGGTGATTTTAAGTTTATATTTTCTGTTATTTTAGAAGTAATTTTGCTTTTGTTTGCCATCGAATCTTCGATATAACCTTCGGCCACTTTGCTGGACTTCCAGCCGCCGTGCCTTTTTAACTGAGTGAGGTTGGCTCCCGAATCAGCCAATAGAGTCGCTGATGTTCTGCGAAAGCAATGCCCGGTGTATAACTCTACGTTACTCAGTTTTAAATATGTGGCTATTTGCTTTGGCATGCCTGTAAATTTGTTTTTTCCTGTTATTTGTCTGTGGCATTTTCCTTTACTGTAATTAAGAAAAAAACAATTTGTATCCACGTTTTCAGGCCGAAGAGCTTGATATTTTTCAAAATAATTTGCAAATTGTTCATGCACAACAAATGACCGGTCAATTTTAGTTTTCGTGTTAGGCAGTTTTATGAGTAGTAATTTGTTATGTTTTTCTACATTTTCTATTGTCAAGTTTGTCAATTCCACGGTTCTGCAGGCTCCCGATATCCCAAAAATTAGAACAACCTGTAAAAAAGACATAAGTTGTATTAAAGGCACCAAATTCGCATAGTATTTTGGTAACTTATTAAAAAGGGCAAGTAAATACGTAGGTACCTTTATTGCTAAATAAATTTCATCCGGAGCTTCATTTAAGAATTTCTGTATTTCTTCTGCAGTAAATACCTTCGATTTCTTGCTTTTAAAGCCGTCAGACTGCCTTTTCAAGAAAGCAGTAAGTTTAGAAAAATCTTTCAAATTCACGTCATGTTTTGTCATCATTGTAGATTTTAGCATGGAATAAAAGCACCATAAACTAGAAGGTTGTAGCCTCTTAGATAATTCATCAAAATATGATATAAAAACACTTTCAGAAAGAGATTTCACTTTTTTTTCTGACCGCCATTTCATAAATTCGTCGTATGCCTTTACATATCTTTCTTTCGAGTTCGGCGGTAATATATTTTCGACAACTGTTTTTGCCCTTTCTTTAATAAAATCGGGCGTTAGATCTATGTCTTCGTCACTAGACATGTTTAAAACTTTTGAAAAAGAACTCAAACAAGAAAATTAATTATTTTCGCGATGCTTTCGCGCCTACTAGTAGACTGCCTTTTTTTTTTTTCACGCACGCAAGCGCGTCAAATCTTGCTGGCCAGTTTGATTTTTAAATCGATTCCATCTAACATACGATGTGGAAACAAATAGTTCCATATTTAAAATAAAATCTTTATAAAATAAATTGCCTAGATTCCGATTCGAGTAATTAATCGATACCGAGAAAAAAAATATTAACTTTTTAAAAATATTCTTCGTGCAGTATGAGTATGACAGTTCTTTTTTCAAATTCCAAAACCTATGCTGTAATGATAGTCATACACCCCGGCATTCAGGGGTGTAAGGGTGTACTTACAGAGCAAGAGATATGTAAATGATATTTTTCGCTTCTTTTGCATACTACTCCAAAACGACATGGACGTTTAAAAAAATACACAGAATAATTGATGGTTACAATTTCATCTTAACCAACATAGGATATATGTAAATCGAACAATATTTTGCAAACAATGCATGACGTTAACATTGGGGAAAATATACTAAGGAAATAAAGACTTAAGTAAGAATTACTAAGTGATCATAAAACAATTCTTCATTAACTTCTCCGTCCACAGATGTCAAATTCCCGAATGTGGAGAAACCAGCAAAAGCGAGTTTTTCAGCCCGGAATGGATCACCAACGCGATCCCAGCTGCAGACAACGCAAACGGATTCGCGTCCTGCGCCCGGTACCAGCCCGCTGGAGGAAACGGTACCCTTGACTACTGCCCAGCTACTCTCTTTAATACTGGCGAACAGGAATGTGAAGGATTCGTTTATGCAAGAGACAACTCCTGCGTTTATGATGTAAGTATCATTATTTGTGTGATCACGAGAACTTTTCTATATAATATCAGTCGAAAAATCTAAAACATTTTTTTAAATTTTCAGTTCGATCTGGGCTGTCAAGATTGGCTTCGTGCTCTTGCTGGTACTCTTAGTAGCGTGGGTACATTGCTGGTTCTGCCCATTGCCGGTTACATCTCCGACACATTCGGAAGACGTGTCGCCCTCGTCATCAGCGTCACCAACCTGGCCATCTTCGGAATCATCAGAGCCTTCTCCGTCAACTACCCTATGTACTTGACCCTGCAACTTCTACAGACCACATTTGGTGCTGGAACTTTCAGTTCTGCTTTTATCTTTGGTAAGCATTTAACTATTTCCGGAATATTTTTTCACATGAAAATAATTTTATTAAAAATAATTATTATAAATAATTAGTATTAGTCGGAGTTGCATATTTTATTTGTCTATCACGAATCTGGTTCATTATATCAAAGTTAACAATCTTGTCTTCATTCCAGCTACCGAGTTCGTGGGCCCGAAATACCGTGTGTTGACCAGCGCCACATGTGCCTCTATGTTCGCCGTCGGTCAGGTCATTCTCGGCGGAGTGGCCTGGCTCATCGAACCCTGGAGGCACATGATCTTAGTGCTTCACATCCCATGCTTCCTGATTATCGCATACTACTGGATCCTGTCGGAGAGCGTGAGGTGGCTACTGTCCCAGAAGAAGTACGACCGGGCAAAGACAGTGCTACAGCGAGTGGCCAAGTGGAACAGGACGACGATCAGTGAGAAGTCAATGGAAGCACTGTGTAACCCGCTCGAACCGGTAAAGGTCAGTATCGAGAGATAGAACTATTGTTTTTCTGCTTGCTAATACTGTTTTTTTGTGAAGCATACAAAGTGATATTATCTAACACATTCATTTATATATAGGTGGTCGATGACGCCGATGTTCCAAATCTCTTCACCGCCATCTTCCGCTCTCGCGTGTTACTGCGGCGCATCTGCACCACTCCCGTCTGGTGGATCACCACCACCTTCGTGTACTACGGGTTGTCCATCAACGCCACTAGTCTGTCGGACACCATGCACTTGAACTACATCTTAACCTGTGCCATCGAGATCCCCGGCTCCTACACCTCTGTCTTTATCCTGGACAGGATAGGCAGGAAGCCTACACTCACTGGAGGGTACCTGTTTAGTGCTGCCTGCAACATTGCCTTCGCTTTTATTCCGGATGGTAAGTTACCGATTTCTGTAATGTTGGTCGGATTTAGTTTTAACCATCTGGAATTTAAAAATACTTCGTCGCCTTTATTAGACAATCATTGAGGAATCTTGATATTTACCGTATCTTATTATTGTATAAATATGTTTACTAACTGCTGTGTGTTTTATCTAGTTTAATCAATAAATTAAATACTTAATCATAAACTACAGTGTTCATGCTAGTTACTAATTAATGTAGTATGTTGTTCTAGAATTAAATAAGATTTTCTGTCGGCATACTTTTTCTCCGCTCTTGGTGTAAATATTAATGCATAAAAAAAACATAAATGTGAAAATGGAAGCCAAGTTCAAAACTAGAATATGCGCGGTTGTTGACTACGCTGATAAAAGAATTGAGATCTAAATGGGTACCAAGTTCTGTATCCTGAAACACAATTTCTTGCTTTTTGTGCTACAACAATATTTGCTTTTTTTAAATATAACTTCTTAAATTTGAAAAGTCGGATTATTTACAGCAGATAACTTAGGATAAATTGTAGCTCAAGATACATTCGAAATTTTTAAAATTCTGAAAGAGAAATAAACAAGGAGCGTGCGTGCGAGGATCTAAGAACGAATCATACCATTCCCCGTGGCTCCAACGCGCGCTCGTATCGGCTCCTTTCATAATATGACGTCCTTCATTTAGATTATTTATTGCAGCTTATTTAAGTAGTTTGTTTGCTCCTATCATTGAATAATTTGATTTTACTTTTTAGTAGTTGAGTAGGTTGTTTTAAAATGCTTATACTAAACTATTTGTTTTCGATTTGTAAATATTTGGAGATTTGAACGAAGACTTTCTCCCTAACGGCAATACTGCAGTATTCAAATTATTAAGTGACGCTGGATAAAAATCTTTATTACAAACACTTGCCTCTACCCGCGGTGGTACTCAAATAGATAATATTTTTTCTAACTTCACTTGTGAAGTTGGATTTTATAACTCCTTCTTCAGTTCCATCCTCATATGTGGACCCGTTTTTAGACGTTGTGAGCCGCTGAATCCGTTTAAATGTTCATGGCACAACAAAAATCCCTCTTCTTAGTCCGCGTTATTATGCAACTACGGAACCCTATTATTACGCACTTGGCTGGTTATTTTTTTAGTGGGAAATATACATACTGTATCATCGGACAGCAGTCTAAAATAAGATATTATTAATTTAAGCTGGTCGTTTTGATTTATAGCGGTTAATTTGAGATGTCCATTAGATAAAGTGCAACTCTCTTGACTTAATACTACACCCATACTTAAAAGATTCAATATTTCACAGAAAAGTTGGTCGTTTTTTTAACCGACTGCCCAAAAAGGAGGAGGTTCTATGTTCGACATTATGTATGTATTTTGTTTTCTTTTTTATGTATTTTCACCGATATCTCCGTTAGTTGTGGACCAATTTTGAAAATTCTTTTTTTGTTTTAAAGAGTATTTTTCGAAATTGGTTCCATTTAAATTTAGTAAAGATCTGATTAAGAACTTCGAAAATATACGACATAACTCTTCAATAAATAACGGCAAATCGGGATTGCTGCAATCGCATGTCTGTTTATTGATATTTATTATTTATTTATTTATTATATGCTTTATTGTACACCTTAAAATACAATTATAAGAAGAAACTTAAAATTAATACATATACAATGGGCGGCCTTATCGCAATCCGCGATCTCTTCCAGGCAACCTGGTATGGACAGTAATAGTCTGGACATGAAGTGGGGTTGTCATCGGTGTGACAATATTTTTTTCAAAATACTATATTATAATAGATACACAGATAAATATATATGCTATGTAATATATACATAAATACATACATACTAAATATAATGGCAATAAAAATAAATTATGAATGACTCTATTGATAACCACAATCACAGTGTCAGCTTGAAATCAACACGCTAAGACGAAGACAGCGACAGGTAATGTTCCTTTACAAGTCTTTTGAACACAACCTGTTGATGTTGATAATACACTTTCATAACATAACATAACGCCAGTACGCTCTTAAGGGGAACGCAGATCTCTCATTTCACAGGTTACGTTCAAATTTCATGATATTTGGGCTATCTATTCTAACGTTAAGGTAACTTACTAAACAACTTTCCTATTAGGTAGGGACAACTAAAAAGTGAAAAATAAAAAACTTTTTTACAAAAAAATTCTGCCACCTTCGAGTAGGTTTCCAGAACGCAAAAAAAATGTACCTACGAAAGACACACAAAATAAAAAAGATACTAGACACACAAAATACTACCGACTTCTAAAGTCGGTAAATTTTTTTTGTAAAAAAAGTTCTTTATTTGAAGTCGATATAAATAACGCAAGAAATTGGTACTTATGAAAGACACCGACTTCCAAAATTAAAATTATTTTTCACTTGGTAGTTTTAAGTCGGTAGTATTTTTTTGTAAAAAGATTTTTTTGCCTCATATTTACGGTTAATTCCTCATAACAAAATCATAATAAATTCGAAATTCGACTATGCTCTTAGTAATAAGTAGTTTTAAGTACTAAAACTAACATGATTGGATAAAAAAAAAATTAAGGGTGGTATTTCACTCGTTACTTATTCACGTGAAGACCTTAAAATCCACATAAAGACAGGTCAACAATTTTGATTGCTGATTCTTACATTACAGACACTATAAGTAATTGTTCTTAATAGAATCAATTAATTGAAAAATTATAATACGAGTATAATGATAAAAATTTACTTTCTGATTTATTTCTTTGTATTCACCCAACTACCTATCTGGATGCCAAATTTGAACTTTCTAGGTGATCCGGAACTGGGTTAGAGTTTTGATCTATAGGTCAGGTAGTGATAAAAATGAAAATTTTTGTACGTTAATATCTAAATAAACGTTTGAGCTATATTTATGAAATTTTGTTTTATAATTTGCCTTAGGGATATTAATATATAAACCAAATTTCATGTGTTAATGTTAAATACATTTTGAGTTATTAAGATGACAAAAGTGGCTCCAAATGATTCGTGTAATAATATACACACAGCTGCTGCGTCGCCAGTTCCTTCTTTGTTTGAACTTGGCTTGACACGCTGCCGCGTGTCTAGACTTTGCGAAATAATATGAAAACTATTTAAATATCTAATTTATAATAGTAACAATGTTTACAAAACTAACGCTACCACACATACTAATCTCATGAATCCGTTAAATGCGTCAGTAATTCAAAATCATGCGTCTATAATCATAATCTGCGTTGTGATTGATATTAGGTAATATATTAATTTATAATTCACGAGTATTTAAATGGCTAATCTTTAAATTATTAGATAATAGGTACCTTGATTCGAGATAAAATAAATCCGTGCTCACGTGTGCATTGCTGAATTATAAAGATTGCTTTATCTTGTAAATGGTTTTATGCAGATTTTTTTAATAACTGCGATTAACAAAGTATTAATGTAGGGTAGTTTAAGTATTGACGAGCGTTTTTAAAGTATTAATTAAGCTCATTGTAAAAAGTTGACGAGGAATTAAATTGCATCGCGTAATCTATTTAAGTAATAATTTGTACTGATTATAGTTGTTGATTCTTTGCTGCAATGTAATTAATTTGTTATTCGAAAGGAAATTGTACGTGCTAAATTGATTTTTATCTAATTTGTGAATACCCGCGATAAAATACCTAGTTGTGATATGGCGCATCGTTACAATAATATCGGATACGTATCAAAATGATACCTCCGATATGATAATTTTAACAGTTACATATGTTTAAGACAAAGGCCATAGGGGGCACTTTTATTAAATATATTTTAGGCTCGCGCTTGACTACTATCTCACCTGTTGGTAAGCGATGATGTAGTCGACGGTGAAACACGCTTGCCTAAACATAACCTATTCACTCTTGACTTATAGAGTCCTATATTCCACTCCTTAGCTGTACGCATAATAAAAGCGTTTCCAAAACGTTTTGTCCGTATGGTGGGTGCAGCCAACTGAGCCTTTGCCTCAATGTATAGCCCAAAATTGAGAGTCGATGGCAACGTGACACCAAGAAGCTCAAGATGGTCCGTTAATGGAACGGTCACATCTTGGAGAGTTGGAGCCGGTTCAAATTGGCTCTTTTCAGCGACAAAAAGACACGCCTGGGTTTTAGCAGCACTAAACCTGACCAGATTGGCATCGCCCCGTTTGGAGACTGCCTGCAAGAACAGGTTCAAACGCTCCAACATGGCCCCACGAAGAGACTAAATCTGCGGCCCGACAGCCCTCGCGTTGGACAAGTATATCTCAGCAACAGTGCTGTTGTCTGCATACCCAAAGGTGCCGGGTTTTAGCAAATCGTTAATGTTCAGCAAGAATAATGTTGCTGAGAGTACCGACCCCTGAGGGACCCCGGCGTATTCCTTTTCCTTGGCATTTTTTTTTTTAGAGTGCATGGAAGAGAGGAGTAGAAAGTGAGACGAGGTTCCACACTGCTAACCCACAGACATGGACTGAAAGGACAGAATCATTGGGGATTAGACCGAAAACTGCGGGAACGCCCCCCAACTGGTGCGTCTGGTCGCCAACCAGCACCAAGGCGCATTCCGGGATTTTTCGACAGTTGGCGGGGCAGCCTTTCATGTGTCGCTGGCACACTACTTGGGCCCCCGACTACCTGCGGTCGGCCAGCGGCGCACTATGCCTCAGATCCCGCTACCCTCCGCGACTAGTGTCCCACTACGCCCATAACAGCGTATGTCTAGCTGGTCTGCCTGCAGTGGAATAGCTATCTCGACCTAACTCTTCTAGTTGGCTATACCGACGAGCATCGTAACCGGAACACATCTAGGCCGCCTGGCGGTACGTCTTTGCCCGGTGGGTGGTCACAAGTCTTCGGCCGAAACCAGTTAGTGTCAGCTGATTTGCACCACCCGAGGACCACGTGCAGGGAATCAAAAGACACACTCCTACGGACGTGGGTGACTCGGCCCCAAAAGTGTAAGATTAAGTGCAAGACCTTTAGACTTTACAAAAGTTATATCTCCTGTTATTATTTGCTACAGATCTGACGACGCTGCGTCTGATCGTCTACTTGCTGGGCAAGTTCGGTATCTCCGTGGTCTTCGCATCGCTGTACCTGTACACGTCGGAGCTGTACCCGACACAGTACCGCCACCGCCTGCTCGCTTTTTCCTCCATGGTCGGTCGTATCGGCTCCATCATTGCGCCACTCACGCCAGTACTGGTAAGTGTAACTTCACTGGATGCACATTATAACATTGATAGCAGTTTTTGAAGTGTTACAGTTTCTACCTTGTTATAAGGCAACAACAGAATTGCGACATATTGAACCCTGACCTTAACGAGGGACTCTAGAGTTAACTCCCGAGCGAAGCGCGTTGTGTAGAGTTCTGAGTGAAGCGAGGAGCTAAACCCGCCCAAGACGAAGACAGACTTAATCCCAGAGGAGCATACTCTACCTTTCACATCTTCTGCGAGACATAAAACGCTGCTGTATGTATTGATTTGAATAGAGTGTTTGATGCTTATTGTAGATTGAGCATTTAATAAATGCACCATAGGGTGCTTGAGTTTCGAGTTTCTGCTAAATGTTGGAAATTAACTAAAAGCAAATGGGCTAAATCCTATGGGCTCTTACTGAACCCAACCAAATCACAAGCGCTCATTGTTTATGGTGGCAGATACATGCTCAACCTATTGGATCACCAGTCTCTCCCGCCGGGAGTGTATGATTCAGTGCCCATAAATTACTCCAAAAGCGCAAAAAATCTAGGCGTTCACATGGATACTAACCTCTCTTGGGAAGTTTATATTGCTGATGTGAGTAAGAGGGTCTTTTACTATTTTTAGTCCCTTAAACGTCTCCAAAAATTCTTACAATTTCACACTAAAACCCTACTACTTACTCTAGCGCAATCCCTTCTTCTACCGCTCATAGACTATGCGGACGTCTGTTTTTTAGATGCAACGGAGGTACTCCTTAATAAACTCGAGCGACTGCAGAACTTGTGCATCCGTTTCATTTTTGGCCTCCGCAAATACGACCATGTATCGGAATTTCGGAACAGATTGAAGTGGCTGCCGATTCGGCGTCGTGGAGATACCCATATCCTATCCCTTCTCTATGCTATCCTGCATAATCCTAATTCTCCTCAATACCTTCGTGAACGCTTTGAGTACCTTGTCCCGAGGGGTAAACCCTGTCGCACTGCCACTTTTCTTCTCCTTCGCCCTCCATGACACACTTCCAGCCGCTATGGTGGCTCTTTCTCTGATACTTCAGTGCGTCTCTGGAACTCCCTCCCGCACTCCCTACGCGACAGCCCTTCTCTGAAGGTCTTCAGGAGGAGGATCAAAGAGCATTTCCTTGCGCAATGACATAATATTATATGTATATAAAAATATGTATTTGAAAGAACATTGAGTTAAGCTCGCCTTTGTACATGTACTTTATTATAACACTGTATGTAATGTTGTTTTTGGTGTACAATAAAGAATTAAGAATTAAGAAAGGACGTATTTCGACAATTTTGTTGTTCTTCATTAAACAAAATCGTCATAGGCTTTGTCGTATCTGTGTTTTAATTTTTCCGGTATTAGATTTACCTCTAAAGCACCTGTTTTGACAAACTCTGGAGTAGAATCACAATCATTCGACATTTTTTGTCAACACGAATATTGGAATACAATTCACTGAAAATCATTCATTGAAATCGCGCCTTTTTCTTTTTTTTTATTCTGCTTATAGTGGTCATTTCGATTTTCGAACAAACCTCTATAGAATAGGCATTTATTTACTTAGAGTTTGCACTCGAAATTAACTTAACCTCCCTGCGTAATGCTTTACTTTACGTTGAGATTGCACAATATGTAATTGAACGTCGTTGTCGAACAGGTGGTGTAAATAATATTATTCAAAGTAAAATTTCTTAATTTCAATAAGGCCATTCAGCGGCAGTTCTGGACGTGAAAAATTTAAATTTTTAGGTAACTATCACATCGCCCGCAACTTCGTTCGCGTGATCCGTATTTTATCCTACACTTGATTTTTAAGTTCAAGGGTAGGGTAAAAGATGAATTTTCAAAAATCCCTTTTTAGTACTCCCAAATTATGTCTTTATACGTCAAGCGGTTTTCGATATTTTGTGATGACTGAGTGAGTGAACTTTCGCTTTTATATATATAGATAATAATTGATTCTACCGTCCATTCGTAAAAGTTGCTTAGAACGGACAAGTAACTCCACATATAATTATAAAAAAAAGTTTTTTACAATATTTATGTAAATACATTAATTCATATACGTGAGGACGATGCACCCAGACTGACACTACTGTACCACGTATAGAGTAATAGTATTAGAAACATTAACAGGTAAATTCATTCATTTGATTAATAGGAACATGGTTCTCACATACTTACAAAATTTGCAACAAGAGAAGAATAAAATGAAACAATACCATAATTATGAATATATAGAATAACCAGTTTGATTTCGTCTACACTATGGAGCAGGACCTGCATGTTTCCAAGCATTCTTATCTGGAATATAATACTACTTTTTGTTTAAACTGGTATTGATACCCTTCGAACAATAAAAGTCTCCCTCGACATTTGTGCAACAAAAGTTAAATTAGTTTCGGTCATTGTAACTTATTCTATTAGACTATAGAATAAATTAAAAGCTCCAACCTATATATATAAAATAAAGTCGTGTTAGTTACACCACTTATAACTCAAGAACGGCTGGACCAACTTTTATGATTTTTGTGTTTTTGGATTTATCTTCGTCCGGAATAGGATAATAAGTAATAAAACATCGAAAAAATTAAGAATAAAAAGTCCCACACATTTTGCGAACACAGCACCATATCTGATACACGATAGAAACAAAGCACACCATCAACAATAACCATTGTGTTACCTGTATAAACCATTCCATTATTAAACGACGTTAAAAATACTATAATACACAGTGCGTGCAAAATTTTAGGGAATATTTGAAATAATTTATATGGCAAAACAACGTTTGCCTGGTCAGCTAGTTTTATAATAATTGTCGTAAAATGACAGAATTAAAACAAAATAGTTACCTTGTCAACATTTAAATAGGTAATATGAGAACATCCAAAGAGGCAATACGTTGAGGAAATACCTACAACCGCATTGATTGTAGGTATAGTGGCATCTCAATGATGAGACCATACTATCAATGCAGTGCAACTAATTAGTCTCCTCTGCACCATTGACGGTGCAGGTCAATGGTACATACGGTACAACGGGCTTGTGCTACCTCCCATGCGTTAAAGATGTTCTTAATAAGGGTGAAGCCAGTATCATTTGTGTAACGCCCTTTGGTAAAACCGTACATCAACTAATGTTAACCATGTCTCTCTTCAACAGATGGACTACTGGGCCGGTATACCGTCAGTTATGTTTGGAGCCATGGCCATCATCTCCGGTATCCTGGTCCTCACGCAACCTGAGACACTCGGCACTAAGATGCCTGACACCCTCGCGGAAGCAGAAGCCCTCGGCACACCGGAGTCGAAAGTTCAAAGAAATTGAATGCATACTCATAATTTATAGGAGATTTTAGAATAAATTGTGCCCTACGTTGTGACCTTTTTGAAATTGTATTTATGAGTTTCTAGCTAATATTTTTTTAGCTCTTGCTATTACTAGAATTATTAAAGAAAATAACAGAAGATAGACCAAAATAGTAGACATTTTTAAAATATAATCATTATCTAGTTGATACGAAAAAAAAAAAAAAAATGTCAGGATATTTATTTATGTAATTAAGGAAGCATAATTTTTAATTTAGGCAGAAAATTAAAAAGTACAAAAAAAATATAACGCCTCTTAGTTGTAATATGCAATTGACATTGTATAGATTGTAAGAAGTGGATGATAAAGTTTGGAATTTGCAACTTTAAATGTGTTTTACTGTGTAATATTATTGTATTGCAAACGTAATAATGTACAATGTCCTCATTAATGTATAATTGATAATGTATTATATTAAGTTGATATTAAAAGACTTTGTATTATTTATATTTTGTTCTTATTATTTAATACCTTAATACCTTTAATGATAGAACTTTATTTTATTTATGCAAATAGCACAATCTCAGAATATAATGACGAGTCTGCAGCAAAACAAAAAATGAAATGCCATATTTTGAGGGAGTAGTAATTTCACTACCTCATTGTGAAATGAATGTTGGTTATGGTGTCGCTACGTGAGGCTCCGACTGCCGATAGATGGTGGGAATAGTAACCATGAATGACCATGATGCTCTGATAAGTACTATGTGATGATGATAACTTGCTAGCGTCAGTGTTAAGAGTACAATACGAATACCTGTATGCTTAGTAAAAGTCAGTTATAAGTACAACACTATATCTAAGTATCTCTAGAGGCACATCCGAATTGTATAGGCAGTACAAGTATGTTTATTGTGGACTAGGTGGATTTTGTGGTAGGTACCACATTTTTATACATAAATTGCTAGCTTCTGCCAGCGGCATCGTCCGCTTGAATGTCAGGAGTTATCCTAATGGAACATATACCTAGGATAAAAAGTATCCTATGTACTTATCCTGACCATAATCTATGTCTGTGCTAAAGAAAATGGCGAAATTATAGCTGACTTAAATTTGATCGTCTGAATATTAGTTATATACGAAAGAAATTCAATTAATTGACTATGATGTTAATAATTACTTTGTAAATATCGATAAACAACTGGCCCAACAAATCCAACCTAGTAGTAGTAATAACAATAATAATGAGTCATCTCATTCACTGACAATACAACTCAACTCCTTTATACTTTAGACACTGACCCCAATGGGGTGGAAGGAACATTGATGAGCTTGAAGTCAGAGAGTGCTGCTGAGTGCGATAATATCTCTACGAGATTTTTAAAATCCATAAGGGAGGAATGTGTCCCCATTATTACCACTCACCTTAATAATCTATGCTTTAAAGATGGCATTTTCCCGGACCCTCAAGCATTCTATTATTACTCCAGTTTACAAGGGTGGGGACAGAGACGACATCAACAACTACAGGCCTATAACTGTTCTGCAAAATATTAAAAAATAATAGATATCTTAATTATTTAAATACTTATAAAATTCTATCCTCGACACAATTTGGCTTCAGGCATAAAATATCAACAGAAAATGCAGTTAGTTTAATTGCTCTTAGCTCACTGGTAACTTAACATCTTAATAATGGCGAAAAATGCCTCACCATCTTTCTAGACCTTAAAAAGGCATTCGACACCGTCTCTGTCCCAATCCTTGTTAATAAGCTTGAAAAAATTGGAATAAGGGGTACTCCAATCAATCTTCTGAAAGATTATCTTTCAAATAGGAAACAGTGGGTTAGACTGGGGCAATGCATCAGTGGCGAATGTAAGAGCGTTGCAGCAAAATCGACTGGTGCATCAAAATCATGATGTAAAGATCTTCTGCTTTCAAGAAGTTTTGGACATCATCTGGGAACTGCCATGAACCCAAAAACGAAAATATTTTAGGGTTTTGGAGAATGTGGATGTCAAAGTTATTCTTGTCAAGTAATAGCATAAGTTCATGCAACCATCTTTGTCGAAGTAAGTTATACACGTAGAGGTGCAAGGGATGTCGATGTGTCTGTGCGTTATAAAATATATTTATATACCACTCATTGCTTCCTTCTGGTTTCTCAAGCTGTTCCGCCAATATGAGTATAATTTTGATAATTTTCCTTAAATTAACCAGTGCTCTGGAGTCAGATACATCAGCTCCACTTATTTCTATCGTTTTGATAACTGTATCATGCAGTTTTAGTAAATTGTCTAAAGTAAACAGTCTGGTCAGGTTGGAGCCATTTTCTGTTTAAATTGTTCAATATAGGTAGGTTCTGTTGGTTCGCTCACGAGAAGATTTTCAATAAGACTTGACTGTGTAGTATGTTGTCCATGGAGGTTGAGACCGTTATAATTTAGAGAGTCTGTTACAGGATATTGAGGAATATTTTGAGTCAGGCTAGGTCTGTCAGTGCCTTTGCCATAATCATTATAACCGTTTGGTACATATTTATATTCAGAATGAGCTGAAGCTTTAGAAATATGACCTGAGGGCTGAGGACGCTGTGGTATATTTGCGCCATAAATAGGGGTCGGTTCATTATAGTCCTCATGTTGACTTATATATTCTGGATGATGGGGTACTTCAGGAATATAAACGGGGTTTATATCTTCACTACTGTCCGCTGTTGGATTATTATAATCATTTGGTTCTATCAATGAAGCTGTAGAAATATAACCAGGACGCTGCGGTGTATTTCCGCTATATACAGGCATTTTATCATAGTGATCAATTACATTTGTATATTCTGTGAACTGGGGAACCTTAGGCACAGAACCGGGTTGTTGGTTTATATCTTCAACGTTAACAGGGTCCTGTTTTTCATATTTGTCTGCTTTATCTGTATATCCAGGATAATAGGGAACCAAAGGCATAAAATCGGGGTGCTGTTTTATATCTCCACTGTTATAAGCTGTTGGACTATTATAATCATTCGGTACGTTTGCATATTCAGAATGAATTGTAGCTTTAGGAATATAACGAGGATGCTGTTGTAAATCTGCACCATAAACAGGGGTTGCATGTTGGTCTGTATGATCACCGTTAACTGGGTTCGCATGCTGGTCTGTATGATCACCGTTAACCGGAATTTGCTCATCATAATTATCTGGTACATTTGTATACTCTGGATGATAGGGAACCATAGGTATATAACCAAGTTGTTGATCTATATCTTCACTGACTGCTGCTGGATTATTATAATCATTTGGTATGATCAATGAAGCTTTAGAAATATAACCAGGAAGCTGCGGTGTATTTCCGCTATGAATAGAAGTTGGTTTATCGTAGTCATTTGTGTATTCCGGATGATAGGCAACCTTAGGAACAGAACCAGGTTGTTGATCTATATCTTCACCACTGTCAGCTGTTGGGTTATCATAATTATTTGGTGTGGTAAACTCCGAATGAGACGAAGCTTTTGAAATATAACCAGGATGCTGCGGTGTATTTAGGTCGTAAACATGGCTTGATTTATAATAATTATCCTCCCCATTAGGATATCCAGCACTAGACGAAGCAGATGAAGTTTTATTAATTATTTATAGCCTATGACACTCAGGAATAATGTAGCTTCCTATTGGTGAAAGAATTTTTAAAATCGATTCAGGAGATCCAGAGATTACCCCCTACAACGTCACAAACTCACTAAATCACAAACGCACAAACTTTTCCCCTTTATAATATTAGTATAGATTTTCTAAACCAGACACAAAGTGATCATAACGGTATTGTTTTGCGTAACTTTATTGAACTTTAAAGTTGCTTCTGCATCGTCTCCGGCGCTGCGGGAAGAGCAACTCCTTCGCCCTTACGTAACTAAGGATAGATGCATATGAAAAGGATAGGCACTCATCTTAGTTACATACAGTGGCTTAGCGAGTTAGCTGTTACAGCGGGCGGGCTTGGTCTCCCTTCGCGCTTCCAGTTTTTATATACACTCTAGGGATAGCAGCCAAAAGACTAGGTGAAATCGGGATGCCCCGATTTGTTTTGGAATAGATTCGACCTATTTTAACCATGAAGTGTCATGAACTAAATACAAGAGGAACGGAATGAATGACATCTCATATCAGGTCACCGAAACACAAAACGGCGGCAAAAGTCTCATGATTGTCCTATTATTTTAGATATTTTTATTCTAAAATAGTAATGAATTGTTATAAAAAAAAAACCGGCCAAAAGCGAGTCGGACTCGCGCACGAGAGGTAACGTACATGTACTTGGTAAATTGCGGTTTACGATTTATGACGTATTAAAAACAAACTACTTACTAGATCTCAATTTTCGGTGGAAGTTTACATGATAATTTAAATCATATATTTTTTATAGTTTTATCATTTTCTCATTTTATAAAAGTGTCCCCCCCCAGTAGGGGGGGTGACACATTTTACCACTTTGGAAGTGTCTCTCGCGCAAACTATTCAGTTTAGAAAAAAATAATGTTAGAAACCACAATATCATTTTTGAAGACCTATCCATAGATACCCCACACGTATGGGTTTGATGAAAATTTTTTTTGAGTTTCAGTTTTAAGTATGGGGAACCCCCAAAATTTACTGTTTTTTTTACTATTTTTGTGTGAAGATCTTAATGCGGTTCACAGAATATATCGACTTACCAAGTTTCAACAGCATAGTTCTTATAGTTTCGGAAAAAGTGACTGTGACAAACGGACGGACAGACAGACAGAGAAACATGACGAATCCATAAGGGTTCCGTTTTTTGCCATTTGGCTACGGAACACTAAAAAACAATAAATAATTATAAAACAACCAAAAATAATTATTAAACAACTTTATATACTACGTACCAAATTAAATGACTAATTAACTTATGCCTATTTTTAGCCTATTTCTGTTTTAGAAAATTGCGTATTATAAGTCAATATGTAAATCGTTTTTGTTCCAAACATTGTGTTATGAGACAAAATTAAAAAAAAAATGTCAAATAATACGTTAATAAAGAAAGTCTATCGGATAATTATTTTCTTAAGTTATTTTTTTCTTTTTTAACCGACTTCCCGAAAAGGAGGATGTTGCGCGATTTGATTTTTAAACAAAAAAACAAACCGTGTCTTTTGTACCCATTGTTTTCCGTTATTCGACACCGACTTCGGAAAAGAAAGTTATTTTTCGCTTTGTAATGTTTTGTTTTAGAAGTCGGTTTGATTTTTATGTAATTTGTTTTCAATCATTTTAACTCACAGACACTGGTTATGAGTAGAACGCACCAGTTCTTTTTGAAGAACAACACCAATAAAATGTATGTCTTTCATAGGCGTCCTCTCTCGGCGGTTCCACTGAAGTCTGCCTTGTCTGCCATTTGTTAGTCGCCTGTCATCCTTGAACCTTAAATCGTTGCTCGTTATTTCTCTTTCATAGAAGGTCAAAGGAGATCTAATAACATTACGGAGACAGACCTAGCCACATCGCCTAGACACGAGACGCAGCCCTTTGTATCGGGCGGTGGGTCGCTGCGGCTCAGACTGCAGACAATTGTATTAACTGATTACAAGCTTAGGTAAGGTGCAAACGAACGGTTATAAATCGGTGCCAAATTAAACAAGGACATTGTCTCAGAATACATCATTATAGTTTTAAGAAGATATATAGAAGGCCTCATCAAAGTGGAATTTTATCAGCGATGGAGTATTCCTCAAAGCGTACCAACTTTGAAGCGCACCAAAAGTATTCCTCGAAACGCACCAATGATGAAAAATAGAGAAGAGCATGAAGGATTCGTAATAAATGATATCGATAGATGTTTTAAAATTCAACTGTCCTAATTGTTTATTTATTAAAACAACCAGGCAAGCAGAAATGAACTGAAACTAGGTGCTTAAGCGAATTACTATTAAGTTCAATAATGGTAAAAATACAAGTTTTGAAAGGGTTATCCTTGTTTCATCAAAAATCAATACAAATTATCACTTCCCAAATAACTTTTACCAACTAGTAGGTACTTTTACAAATTTGAATGTAGTCAAATATTTCAGTTGGTATATTTTACGCAAAATAAAATAAGGCAAATATTTAATAAAATAAAACACAATTTAACATTTCTACTCAGTCAATGCCAAAGAGTTGCATCTTTATGTCAGCTTAATAGAATGTTTAATAATCTAAAGTGCCATTTTTTGTCCTAATCATCATTAGTCCGAATGATAACTTGCCCGAACTTAATGTCACATAATATCACATGCCATAAAATTGAAATCCCTAAATACAATATGCCCGAAATTTGTTTGTCATAAATATTACAATCAATAATATAATATATAGTTTTGAGAATACTTTTATTATGCGTACAGCTAAGGAGTGGAATTCCCTGCCGGAGTCTGTGTTTTCCGATAGCTACAATCTTGAGGTCTTTAAGTCAAGAGTGAATAGGTTACTTCTAGGCAAGCGTGTTCCACCGTCGATCAAATCATCGCTTACCATCAGGTGAGATAGTGGTCAAGCGGAAGCCTATAACAAATAAAAAAAAGACTTCTAACCGTTTTCAATAAAAGTTATAAGTCCTAAATTCAAATTATTGAATGTTTATTTCATTTTGATTGGGGATCCGCTGGATACGGGACGCACGGGGCCGGTCAATGTGACGACGTTTGAGGGAGGCCTATGTCCAGCAGTGGACGTCTTTCGGCTGATATGATGATGAATACATGTGGGTAGTTGTAACAGACACACAAATAATTTTTGCTCTTATTTTAAAAATCAATATAATATAATAGAAACCATATTTACAAGTCTTTAATGCATTATAGTAAAAGATAACTATTTGTACCTGCTGGGTAAGCGTTATCTCTTCCCTATTTTTCTATAAAAAACTACCATAACTTCACATCATCATCATGGATTCACTTGCAAGCACACTGAGTGAACTGAAGGATATGTTTCACGCGAGAATGACAATCTTTGAGGAAGAGTTGCAGAAAACCCCTCAGTCGCCCATCACAGCTTCTGGCCTGGCAACGGAGTTCAGTTTGTTCCGAACATTTGTCACGCAGGCTCTCAACAGTCTTCAGCAGCAGGTGGGACTTCTGGCTCGGAAGTGTAGACCAGATAGAGATGCGGGGACGAAGAAAGATTTTGCTCCTGCATGGAATTGGTGAAGAACAAAAGGAGGACACTGCCAAGCTGGTCACTGAAGTGGTCCGTAATAAGCTACAGGTGAGCGGCTTCACTGTCGCTGACATCAGCCGTTGTCACAGGATGGGTCGGGCGGTGGCCAATAAAAACAGGCCTATCTTGTTCAGGGTTTGTAATCTTGCAGTCCGGGATAAGATTTGGTTCTCCAAAACGAAACCAAGAGCTTCAGGCGTCACTTTGTCCGAGTTCCTGACAAAGTGGCGGCACGACATGTTCTTGGCCGCGAGGGAAAGATGTGGTGTCACCAAATGCTGGACTAAGGCAGGCTGCGTGTATGTCCTTGGTCCAAACGATACACGGCACCGTGTCGAGTCCCTCGCTGAGTTGGACGGGATTGCGCCGAGTCCAGTGGTTCCGAGTGAGCCCGAGCTGAGCAACCCGAAAACGGCTGTGCCAGCGATTGCTGCTGCTGCTGCGACGACCGCAAGGTTGAAGCGAGTTGCAGCCTTAAAGAAGTAACTCTGATGTGATGTTGTGTTCGATGTCCGGGTAACATTGTGTTTTTGTTTTAAATATGTCAATTACCTCCACTAATTGAATTGTTTTGGTTCTAATGTCACAAACTCACAATAATAGTTTGACAAGTGCTGTGTTGACACTGACAGTGACACTTGTTCAAGTCACTCCTACCAATGCGTTCCGTTTTAGGTAGTGATGCGCTGGCAGTCGGCGTATGTATATACCTTTTTATGTTTTAATTTAGTTCTTTGTTGGTATTTCTCGTTTTATTAATTTTCTCTTCTGGTTACCCGAACTGCAATGTAATATTTTAATTGTACTCTTATAACGCAACCGGCAGGTGGACTTTGATATTTGCATTTTAATATTTTTGATAGGATTTTATATATTTTATAGTATTTTTTTTTTTAATTTTATTTATGTCTGACGATTGTAACAGTCACAGTGATAGTTTTTACTCTATTACCAGTAACGATGACAGTTTTCAGTGTATGCCGTCTCTTGCCGACAGCCTTACAGCCCAGTTTTCTGATGTGCCTAAGAATTTTAATGTTATTCATATTAACGCCCAGAGTATTCCGGCTCATTTCCACGATATGCTGGCAAGCTTTGACTGTAAAAATATTCATGCTATACTTATTTCCGAGTCATGGCTTAAACCTTGTCTCCCTTCTACTAGTTACTCTCTTCCTGGATTTGTGCTAATAAGAAACGACCGGACGGTTGGTGGTGGTGGGGGTGTTGCCATTTATCTCCGCGCTTATATTCCTTTCACTATCGTCAATGTATCAGCGCAGCCACCACCATCAAACGCTGGTGAACACCTATTTCTTGAAATAGAGCTACATCATTCCAAAGTACTTCTTGGAGTCTATTACTGCCCCTCTTTACGAATCAATTTCTTTTCGTCTTTTGAAAAACTCTTAGAAATACTGATCCCTTCTTACAGTCATAGCATAATCATGGGTGATTTTAATACTTGTCTTTTGAAAAAAGATCATCGCTCTTCGTCTCTGACTAATATTTCAAATTCTAGTAATCTTTCCATTCTTCCGCTTAGTGCTACTCACCATTTTCCAAACTCTACTCCTTCACTTATTGATTTGATTTTCGTTTCCTCGCCTGATCGCGTCGCTAAGCATGGCCAATGCTCAGCCGATGCCTTTTCTTATCATGATCTGATTTATCTCTCATACAAAATTCGCCCACCTAAGGCAAAACCCAAAATTCTTATGCAGCGCAATTTTGGTGGTATGAACGTTGATAGTCTTTGCGAGGATGCCGTCAAGATAGATTGGTCTCCCCTGTTTGCGTCTACGTCTGTCGACGAGCAAGTTAATTTTCTCACTGATAGTCTTGTCGAGCTTTACGATGTTCACGCACCAGTACGAGCAGTTAAAGTGAGACATTTGCCGGCACCGTGGTTGACAGATGACATTAAGAAGTTGATGAATAAAAAATGGCGGCGAAATCTAGATTTAAGCGACGACCTACTGATGATAATAGGGAAAAATATGCCTCCATTCGCAATCACTGCAATAAGGTGTGTAGGAATGCTAATCGCCAACACATTCATAACTCTGTCCTAAATGGGGACGCATCCAAAGTTTGGAATTTTCTTAGATCATTGGGGATCGGTAAAACTCGACAAGAGTCAATACCTAAAAATTTAGACATCGATTCAATGAATAAACACTTTACAGCTTCGTCCCATTTCGACAGGACAATAAAATTTAATACATTGGATTATCTTTCATCTCTTCCGAGCCCCAGTTATTCTCCATTTGTTTTTAGTCAATTCTCTGCATGTGATGTTAAGAAGAGCATGCTATCGATTTCTTCCAATGCAGTAGGAAGTGACTGTATCAGCCGTAATATGATACTCCCAGTGCTGAACGTAATCCTTCCTGTCATCTGCCACATCCTCAACTTTTCTGCGTCCAGCGGTGTCTTTCCATGCTCATGGAAAGATGCTCAAATTATCCCCTTACCAAAAAAGTCCAATCCCACATCCTTTTCAGATTACCGTCCAATATCCGTTCTGCCATTCCTGTCCAAAGTCCTGGAACGTTTAATCCACGACCAAATTAGTACTTTTCTGTCTAAAAATAATCTCCTCAATCCCTTCCAGTCCGGCTTCCGTCCTGGTCACAGCACCACCACAGCTCTCCTCAATATTACGGATGATATAAGATCAGCCATGGAAAGCAGTAATCTGACGGTCTTAGCATTGCTAGATTTCAGTAATGCTTTTAATACTGTCGATTTCGATGTTTTACTTGGTATTCTATGCTCTCTTAATTTATCTCCATCGGTGATTGACTGGTTTCGTAGTTACCTGTTTGGTCGCAGGCAACGTATATGCATTGGAGAGACCTTGTCTTCCTGGTGCAGTACTTCTGCTGGGGTACCGCAGGGTGGCGTTTTATCTCCTTTACTTTTCGCAGTTTTTATAAACTCAATCTCCAGTGAACTTACTTCTTCCTACCATATTTATGCGGACGATCTACAAATTTATTCGCGAGCTCCTCTCGGACATCTGTCTGAGGCTATTGTAACAATAAATCGTGATCTGGCCCGCATATGCGAATGGAGCAAAAGGTATGGACTTGCGGTTAACCCCACAAAGACACAGGTTATAGTGGTGGGCAGTTCTAGGATGGGTTCAAAAATCGACTGGACTACTATTCCCCAGGTTTTTTTCGATAACTCAGTTATTCCGTTCTGCGAGAAAGTTAAGAACTTGGGGATATTCATTGATAGCAACTTCTCTTGGACTGCCCAACTGCAGGAGGTTGGCCGCAAGCTATTTGCATCTGCTGCATCTTTGAGGAGACTGCGTAATTTTCTTCCGACTGCCACCAGGATTGTGCTTGCACAATCTCTTCTTTTACCCGTACTCGATTATGCTGATGCCAGCTATCTTGACCTTACTCAAGAACAACTCGATAAACTTGAGCGGCTTCAAAATGTTTGTATAAGGTTTATATTCGGGTTGCGCAAATATGACCATGTTTCTGAATTTCGTGTGAAGCTCAAGTGGTTGCCAATTCGCCTTCGCCGGAATGCTCATATTCTTTCCATTTTATATAATGTGCTCTTTACTCCTTCCACCCCTTTTTACCTTAAGAAACGTTTTCAGTTTCTCCGCGATTCCCACACAAAATTGCTTAGGTCATCAGATAACTTGCGACTTCAAATTCCAACACATTGCACGACTTTTTTGGATAAATCCTTTACTGTCCAGGCTACTCGTCTGTGGAATGCTTTGCCAGATCCAATCAAACGTGCTCAATCATTGCCTGTGTTCAAAAGACTTGTAAAGGAGCATTACCTGTCGCTGTCTTCGTCTTAGCGTGTTGATTTCAAGCTGACACTGTGATTGTGGTTATCAATAGAGTCATTCATAATTTATTTTTATTGCCATTATATTTAGTATGTATGTATTTATGTATATATTACATAGCATATATATTTATCTGTGTATCTATTATAATATAGTATTTTGAAAAATTATTGTCACACCGATGACAACCCCACTTCATGTCCAGACTATTACTGTCCATACCAGGTTGCCTGGAAGAGATCGCGGATTGCGATAAGGCCGCCCATTGTATATGTATTAATTTTAAGTTTCTTCTTATAATTGTATTTTAAGGTGTACAATAAAGCATATAATAAATAAATAAATAAATAAATGAATATTTATTTATCCTAAAAATGTTTAAAATAAATTTGATCTGATATTGTTTTACAATTGTTTATTATTTTACCAAATTGTGCAGATAGTATAAATAAATAGTAAAGATGCAAAGGCTTTTGTCACGGCTCCAGCGCTGCATGTATTATCACTCAATAAAACAGGTGATTGTGAACATGTGGTTTTTATTTCCCTTTAAAAAGCATGCAAACAAGCATACATTAGCATATGCAGCAAGCATGTAGCGTGCGAGCGAGCATGCATCATGTAGCATACAAGCAAGTATGCAGCATGCAACATGCAGCAGGGATGGTTTATGTCACGGCTCCGGCACTGCGGGGCTGCGTCGGTCCCACGCGAGCTTATCATCGCAGATGGTTTAACGCTCACCACCGCAGCTTCGTCTTGCTGGCCACGGCATAGCCAGCCAGCTTCAACTGCAACGGCGAGCGTTAAAACTACCTACTCCTCAACTTGCAGGTCGCATCGCCCGTCCGCGCCTACGCAATTTAAATTACACTCTAGGGGTAGGCCAGACAAGACTGCGTGGAGTTGGATTTACAGCGATTCGTTTCTGTCACTAAAACCTAATGTTTGTCTTTATAATTTTTTTTCATAACAAATCGTTTGACTAAATATTTGTTGTCTAAAGATTTTTTGCTGTAATAAATCATTTGATTAAAGACCAAATGCCTTAATGACAATATCCTTGGAAATATACTGCTGAGTAAAAATTTTACCAAATGAATATGTGCGTACTAAAATCATTCCAAATATTGCATTGGCTTAACCAAGGTTTCTAATTAATTAATATATATAATTCGCTTAAGTACTTAGTTCCAGTTCATTTCTCCTTGCCTGGTAGTCGTAATAAATAAACAATTAGGACAGTTGAATTATAAAACGTATATCGATATAATTTATTACGAATCTGTGCCCTTCTCTATGTTTCATCGTTCGTGCATTTCGAGAAATACTTTTGGCTCAACTTCAGTGCGTAGAGTGCGTTTCACCGAATAGTTCCTATGGCGTTATGTTGGCAGCAATGTTTTCCAGTGTTGCTATATTACCTATAGTAATCTACCTCAAATGAAGGGTGATTTAAAGTATTTTTTTTTGTTAGATTCTTACATTTTTACAAATTGTTCCACAGCTATATTTTAAAATTCAGGACAGTAATAAAAAGCATTTATTATTTAATATTTTTTATTAAAATTTAATATTATGAATGTGATTTTTTGTACGGATCATAATAATGACTTATATATGTTTACAGTAATTATGTTCATCCAACCGACTTATACCCGAGAGATCGTCATCCTCCATATCATCCTCGTCATCGGAAGTGTCGCTATCGTCTCCCACTTCAATAATGAACCTGTCCGTCTCATTATCAATAGCAGGACCATCGGCGTAATACTTTTCTTCCAGTTTTATAACATGCTCACATTCTTTTCTCCGTTCTTCTTCGGTGATCGATGCGAAGGCTGCCTCTGTGATTTGAACGATTTTATTTGCTTCTTGACCCACGTTCTTTTCAGCAATTCGTCTTTTTAAGACACTCCATATGAGCTCTATAGGGTTTAAATCGCAGTGGTAAGATGGAAGCCTTACCACTTTATGTCCATGCGCTTCCAACATTACATCGGCTTCATAAACGGGCGGCTGTTTGTGCTCATTTATTATTTGGTATAATTGGGCTTTAACCATAGTTGGCAAGTAAGAAAGACCATTACTCGAAATCCAATTTTGCATGTCTACCTTTCTGCTTGCCATTGTTGGTGGTTTATTAACTTGTACTGTGTGGTACGAGGCGTTGTCCATCACCACAATTGATTGGGGAGGCAGATTTGGTATAAGTTTTTCACTAAGCCACTTATTGAAATTCGTTTTATTCATGTCGTCATGATAATCGGCCGCTTGTGACTGTGATCTGAAGATAAGTTGAGCATTGGGAATGAAACCCCTAGCACCACCCGCGTGGACGATAATCCAACGAGGCCCTTTGGAGTCTGATGTTAATACACCTTCTTCTTGCTCACTTTGCCAACATTTTCCGGCGCAATATGTTGCGTGTATATACGTCTCGTCCAAATATACAACTGGGCGCTGGTCTCCCAGACGATTATTTCGCAACTTCTAGGTACCGATAACGCCAGGCGACAATATCGTACCTCTCCATCAGGACTTTCCTTTTAGAATTACATTTTTCAAAATAAAATCCCATATCTTTAATAATTCTCCACAAAGTGGTACGACTTCCTTTGAACTCTATCTCGCTTCGCATTTCATGCAATAACTTTGTAAGGGTAGGCAATTCCTTTTTTACGGCGTAGAATTCATGTATTTTATGCCTTATAGCACACCGTTCGAAATCATCCAGTTCGATTCTTTTAGGCCGGGGACCGCTTTTGCGTGGTGTTGAAACCTTAGTCGACGTGCTGGCTGCGACCTCACCTTCTTTGGTGATTTTAGACATCGTTTTTTCGGATACACCTAAAACAAATATTTCGGTTTATTTGTCTATTGTCACAATCACACATAAGCTACTGCACCCGTCGCATTAAAATAGTTAATAAAAAATGGCATTTTAAGTGAGGAAATTATTTCTCATTATCAGCTACTTACTGGTAACCCTATTTGACTAACCTGTAATGGCGGCGACACGAGCTTGAACACATTTTAAAGGAATTAACGGGGCCTCATTACGTTTTTCACGTTCACAAAAGTTTTTCACCTTTAACACCATCATTCTTTCGCCACTCTTCAAAGTTTTGGGCATGATTTCAGTCAAAAATCAAATGAAAATCAACAAAATCTGCGGAAGCGTCTTCTCGAGCCAATGACTTTGACAGAAAGAGGTGCCAACATAACGCCATAGGAACTATTCGGTGAAACGCACTCTAACCAGTCTGATATGTTCGATTCTTATTATCGAATTGAGGGTAGTTGTAAATCATCACTAAACTCGCCCTCGACCTACGTCGCGGTTCTATATATCCGTGGCGTGCAGTACGAATTAGAGCCCTGAGCTGGATGAACGTTTCTTCCTCTCTTGTTGTGATCGTGTCTCAAGCTAAACGTTTTAGCATCTGTAGTGTTTGTGGACTCACTACCGTGTGGTGTGCGATCTTCAAGACCTTTGAACCCAGAGTACGTCTAGACTGCCTATCTGTGAAGTGTCGTGCACGCTGCAGGTCTTCTGCTGACCCGGGAGTTGAGACGAGGTAGGTGGTGTTCAATTGCCTTCTTGGGGATAGTAGGAACGAACGATTTCCATCCACAAATACTTTACATACACATTCTTTAGGTTCACAAGCCGCCAGCAAATATTTTCTTAAAAAAGGTTGGTCAAAAACCGAACATGATATGAGCTTAAAATTTTTTTTTTTTTTATTGTAAACACTAAAATGTTATGTATAGAACTCTTCTTGGATAACACTTCCGCAATGTTTCAAGCCGCGAGGCCTCATAGTTTTTGAGAAAAAAAAATCTAAAGTTTCAATAATTTAGATCGAATCTGTTTTGGCTGCTACCCTTAGAGTGTCATATAAAAACCAGAGGCGCGAAGGGAGAGCAACCCCGCCCGCTGTCAAAAAGCATAGGCGTGGCTGCGAGCCGTAGCGGCTGAGGCTGGGTGCCGGCGGCAAATAGCAAGCCGAAGCTGCGAAGGTGAGCATGGGTGCCTATCCTTTGTTACGTAATGGCGAAAGTGTTGCACTTCCCGTAGCGGCGGAGACGATGCGGAAGCAACTTTAGTGTTTTGAAGTTTTAGGTTAGGATAAAACAATTTGTTTCTCTCAAGAACGGCGTTACCTACTCATGGGATTGGTGACAGGGAAGAGGGAGCAAACCCTTCGTCCCTCACCACCCTCTTCCTGCCAAAAGAAAACTAGAATTTTACCTAATATCTTTTAACACATATGGTTTTGCACGTTTTAGTGATTTTAAATTTACATTAGAAATGGGTCTATTTTACCTAAATGAAATACCTACTGTATAAGTACTACCGAAGTGGTTCCTGGTGTGCTTCGCGTTATACCCCTCAGCGATAATCACAGTCGATAGCGGTAGTAGAGTCAGTAAATGTTTGGGATTCACCCTGTGATATTTTTTTTTCATGTCAATTCCATATATTTCGGACTTTCTGACAATCGTTTTCGCTGATATAATGTTAGTTGTTAGTTGAATACACATACGTAGTATCTCTAAGTAGTCTGTGGACTACGGCCCATTTCCTCTCGAAGAGAGGAGGCTTGTGTCCCGGCAGTGGAAAAATTTAAAGGCTGATGATGATTACACTACTGCTGTTCTTTCGTGACGTCATTCAAAACAATTATTTTCTATTTTAGTCATCAATGTCATCAAAATCTATGACAGACAAATCTCTTCAAGTATTTATTAGATATCTAAGGGCACTTATAATATAATATATATACATACTAAGGTGGGTTTTACTAAAATACTAATAAAACTGGACGCGATCTGCACATTTTCAAGAACTGTCAGTGTCAATATTCAACAACAATTATGACATTGTCAGCCGACTGCGTTCAGTTTCATTGATGAAATTTGACCTAAAGGCCGTTCGTTTGTGATCAGCCTTACGTTCCCCTTGTCAAGGTATTTAGGTCTGAGTTCTGATGTAAACTGATTATTTCCATTTTGATCTTAGGTCTATAGTTTACGCCTAATTGGTATTAAGTTGATGGGGAGAATGTTGGCATTCAATGAAAATTATATTAATTTGTTGATGTTACAGATTTCTTTTTTCAAAAATCTAAATATTTTGTATGAAGCAAGCACGTATTGAATATTTACTTGAATAAATTCCGATGTAATGGAATCTTTAAAAATAATAGGCATTACTCAGAAAACTATGCTCGTAAAACCTTACGTGAAAACAAAGAAAACATCAAAAAATCAGTTGTCAAAGTAAAGTCGTAATTTTTCTGCGCTATTTCCACACCCCGTTGACATTCTCGTTCGCACCGTTCACTAATTCATTATTCACTAGTTCACTCAGACCGAGACCCAACATCCCAGTTTTAACCCCACAGGATTACACGTCTATAATGCTACTAAATTGTAAATGACCGTTTCGACTTTGAGTGAACTTCGAAATTCGACTGTTTTAAATTATTCAAGTTAAATTGCCTACGTAGTGACGGGTTATGTGGCTGTATCAGTAAATAATATATACGGTAGAAGCGTTGAGAGCTGTGTTTGGTAGCACTTAATTTGATTGCGATGTGATTTGAAGGTAAGCGCCATTTTTTTTCCGATATTCGAAATTCAAATGATAGTTCGTCGATGTGGCCCTTTAACGTTAAGTGGTATGAGTTAGCTTTCGATTCGTTCGATGTTTAAAATATTTGCATTAGCCATAAAGTTTGTGAAAAGTCCTAAATGTATGAAATCCACATGCACTACCAAATGGAGCGTGGATAATCCTAAAAATTTAAGACTTTTACCAACCATCAAAGCGGATAGAATCACTTTGTCTTGCCTTCAGTTCCCAATAAAAAAAATATTTTAATATGATAAACATATTCATTAATTTAAAAAAGTTACCTCAGAATCAGCTCTGTTTATAACTGAATCAAGGCTGACATGTTGAAGCCACACTAGCTGAGCTCATAAGGATACTAGTTTAGTAATTAGCTCCCCTAATTATCTAAGTTGTGCCAGTAACTTAGTAATCTAACTTAGTCTCTACTTAGTGTCTACGAAAAATAACGCCTGAGTAGCATTAGCAGTTTTATTACTTGAACATTAAGGTCCTAATTTGTTTTTGTGTGAGTTAGAGGCCGTTGTTGGTCTCAACAGGTGTTTGAAGGTGACTTTGATTGAATGAGTAGTGATTTATGTTAGTTTTTGTTATAAAAAATCTTGACAAGTCTTATGAACTTTACTATTATAATTAAGGCCAAAATACTTCCACTGCTGAACACAATGCTATCCCTTGTGTCACCACATCGACCGATTCTATGAATCCCTCATCCAATGGATTCCTGCTGAATTTCCACAAATAAGTGGCAGTAGGCAAGGCACATTGTTCGCACGGCACAAAGAATGGTCGATGGAACCGAAAATATTTGGAGTGGTGACTGCTTATCGGAAGACACACATTGGAAAGACCCCACAATCTATACTAATATTATAAAGCTGAAGAGTTTGTTTGTTTGTTTGAACGCGCTAACCTCAGGAACTGGTTGGAATTGAAAAAATATTTTTGTGTAAGATAGTCCATTTATCGAAGAAGGTTTTAGGCTTTTATAACATCACGCTACGAGCAAAAGGAGCGGAGCATAAATGAAAAATGTTGCAAAAACGGGCAAGTTTTTTTTTTTTGTAACCGATAAAAAACCGACAAGCTGGCAACTCGGCGACGGTGTTCAAGGCTCTGGAGCTTTGACTTAACCAGTGCCTCATCGCCGATGAGCCTCTTGGCCCGCTTTTCGATCGACTCTAGTGCATCAAGCTGGTATTTGGCAGATCCGTCCCAGAGATGAGAACAGTACTCCATGCATGATCGAACTTGCGCTTGATACAAGCTGAGCAGCTGTTCTGGCGTGAAGTACCTTCTCACCTTTGCAAGGATCCCCAGCTTTTTGGCAGCCAGCTGAGCCTTTGCCTCAATGTATGGGCCAAAATTGAGAGTCGATGTCAACGTAACGCCAAGAAGCTCAAGATGGTCAGTTATCGGCACGGTCGCATCTCGGAAAGTTGGAGCCGGGTGAAATTGGCTCTTTTTAGCGGAAAAAAGACACGCCTGGGTTTTAGCAGCATTAAACCTGACCAGATTGGCTTTTTGAGAGCTTCCGTTGCGTGCGCTGCGTAAGCGGTAAAAGTTACGCAACAATCATGTATGTAGTGTAGGTACGGTAGGTTAGTAGGATAGATGGGTAGGTAGGAAGCCAGTTGATGGGAGTGAAGCCGCATGGGACAGCTAGTAATATTATAAAGCTGAAGAGTTTGTTTGTTTGAACGCGTTAATCTCAGGAACTACTGGTTAGAATTGAAAACTTCTTTTTGTGTTGGATAGTCCATTTATTGAGGAAGGTTATAGGTTATATAACATCACGCTACGAGCGAAGGGAGCGGAGCATAAATTAAAAATGTTGCAAAAACGGGAAAAAACATTCCTTTTTGAGAGCTTTCGTAGCGTGCGCTGCGCAAGCGATTAAAGTTATGCAACATTCATGTATGTAGGGTAGGTAGGTAGCCAGTTGGCGGGAGCGAAGCCGCGTGGGACAGCTAGTCTTTAATATTATTAGCCTCAACTGCCCCACTGCAGGGCAAATCACCACGCTTGGACGAGTTGTCGATTGTAGCAGTCGATGCAGCATCTTCTTCTTCTTAACATAGTCGTCATCTCATAGTTTTCTATGTCATCATTGATTACAGTTTAACAATTATTATTGTACCACTAAACCTGGATGGTTTAGTGTTGGTACTCACATTCGCTAACGCAATCATAATTATTATCACTAACTATTCACTCATCCTAAATCTGTTTACGCATTTGTTTAAACCATAAACATCTGTCGGTAAAATAAACAAATTGTACCTAATTTTGAGTGTGTTTGAGGTAGGGGAACATTTGTATGTCATGTTTCGTCATGGTCGCTGTGTTTCGTCTATGCAGCGCACTATTGTGCCGTTCACTTTCTATCCTGCCTACATGGCACCGGCACAGATAAAATAATACTGCATACGGATACCTCATCCCATACATAGAAACCGTGCCGACGTAACTAGCGTTCTTCGTCTGACTAAACTGACAATTTTACTAAAAGTACATCGAACGTGGTCGGTTCTTTACCAAGCGATAGATGGTGTTAGCAGTAACTTGCACGTAAAAAGATTTACTCGGTTCGTGAATATCTTATTTTCATCAAATACAGTGACAATTTGTTTTATAGCATTTTTAACACATTTTTTACAGTTTCATTATACCAAAATGTGTTACTTGAAATTCCTTTATTTCTACACGAATGCCGCGGCATGCAGCGGCTGAATGATTTGGTGTGCTGAAAAGAGCCATGCAGTGCCGCGGCAAGTTCGAAAATCATTTGTCCACGAAAAAATTCTTTGCCGTGCTATGCCGTCAGTGAGCGCCGGCCCTTAGGCGTATAAAAATACGAAAAAAGACGAAAGGACCTACATACACAAAGTACATGCATTTCCAATCCTCTCGGGTATAACTTAAAAAAAAAACCTCTTTCTCTTTGAAGAACACCTCAAGATGGCGTCTTTTGTTTTGGCGCGAAGCAACGAGCAAAATTCTTGATTCGCGCCTTCGGGCAATATGACGTATACTAGCTATTGCGAAAATAACGTCACAGTTCGAAAACCTGCAGGCAAGCAAATTTGAATCTTGTCAAAGTGGTGTAAGGAAAGCAAGGATGTGCATTGGCGGTGAAATTAAGTTTGTGATTCCACACAAAAGACTGATTGTGGCAAGGGAAGCTTCACAAGTGCCAGTACGTTCCTTTGTAGTAGTACTTCTAAGGTGCGTCGCCAAAAGCGGATTGCTGATTGTTTTGTGCATTTATTTCATGCGCCTATCTTGCTTCCTTTAGAAAATATCGCCTTTTGTATCTACGAAAAAAATTGTAAAAAACTTGGATCGAATTGATGAAAATTTTTACGTGGGCTGTTAAACTTTTTACTGGGTGTCCTCGGACTTTTATCGCGGTTATAAAGGTTTTTTATGTTACTTTTAAATATTTTTTGACAGGCTAGGACTTGTTATTCTTTGCATAATAAACCCAAGTTGGGTTTTCATGTCATTGTGAGGATTTTTAGATGATATAAGAGGAAAAGATGTCCTAATCCTAGTGCAAAACATAAATGAAAGATTAAAAGAAACTAGTCTATGTTGACACGATTATCTCAAATATTGCAGAAAAAATATGCCAATTAACAAAGCAAACCATTAGGGCTAGTAAGAAAATGTACTAAAAGATCTTAATCTTTTTTATTTAAAGAATGCAGAAGTGCACAACAGATTTGCTTAATTTTTGTGCTGGCTACTAACGGTTTGGTGACACTTATCTGCATTTCAACTGTTCAGAATTAGGCAGAATATCGTCAAATAACCACACATCGCTTTTGGTAACGTTCACCAGTACTTCCAGACCCATTCCCACTCTTCTTTCAGTGGTTCTCCTATTAATGAAGATTGCTCATCAACTCCGAATATTTCGCTTTATTTTATGTGAGGTGGAGCAGCAGCACTCCTAACTCCAACCCAATTGCGAAAAAAAAACCGCTGTAATATGTTACTTCGACCAGCTTTGCGTTTATTGCTACCGCTCTTTAGATAGATTCATAGAATATTGTGCTTTATGAGCTGGTTGAGGCTGCGGGAATCCGCTGGAGGCGAGACGATTGACCGATCGAAGTGGTGACATTTGGGGCAGCAGTGGACGTCTTTTGGCTGAAATGATGATTATTAGACACCAAAATTATAACAAAACTGCAAAATTTTGTAGCCATAGTTTATACCCAAACTCACAGGTCCTCAGCAATTTATCGAATACATCGGATACATTTTCATTTACCTCCCAACACACAGTACATAAACTATCCGATACTCCGATAGTCAAGCCAGTGTGGACTATAACTTACTCAAGCTATGTTATCAAGTTCAGGCCTGCCAAACTTGCAGTGTTCAAGAACATGCACTAACTTCTCCTGTAGCGAACAATTCATCATCAGTTGGTAGTGTAGCAGAGTGTAAGGTTGTGGTATATATTATATTGTTATTGTAGTATACAGGAGGCAAGGATGGCAAGAGGCAGGATCTCTATTACATGGGGCTTATAACATAGCTGGCGAAGCGTAAAAGTCCAAATCTCTCTCTACACCTTTGGAGAGTAAATGCCTAATAATATTTTACAAGTCTTTTGGGTCTTATGAGATACATGCTATTTTTTTGTACACGTGTACAAAAAAATAGCATGTGTCTATACTGGTCTTTAGTATAAGACTGATTATTATCTTCAATACGTTCTGTACTTTTTAATAATGTGTGATCAACCTTCTTCTGAAGACAACAAGATTGAAGACATCTGGGCTCTTACTTTGACGTATCCAACCTATCATGGATTTCACTGTGAGAGAAAGATGGATCTTCACAGTACAAAGAGCATTTTCCTTTTTCACAGCGGAATCTCATTTATTTTTAATAAAAAAATCAAACCGACTTCCAAAACAAAACACTACAAAGCGAAAAATAACTTTCTTTTCCGAAGTCGGTGTCTTTATACCCATTGTTTTCCGTTATTCCAAAAATACATTTCATGAAAAGTCCAATTAGCCCAAACACTACTATGATACAATGTTTTATTTCGGAGTTCCAGTGGCCATTGTAGTCTTCTTCATCAGTTCCACTTCACCAAATGATACTTTCTAAGTGCAAATGATTGCATTATTGATGAAATACCAAAATCGATATATGTATGCCTACAATATTTGAGGAGTTCCCTCGATTTCTCTAGGATCCCATCATCATCAAAATCGGTTCATAAACGACGAAGTTAAAAAGTAAATATATATATATACGGCATATAATATATTGTATATGTATTGAATTGAGAAACCTCCACCTTTTTCGGAAGTCGGTTAAAAAGGTTTTCATGTTGAAATCTTTTGTTGGACAATTTTCACCTACTTTTGTTTGATTTAGTGTACCTAAAGTAGGTACAGTAAATTTTAAGTACCTTACAGACTCGAAAGTCATATTTGATAAATCATATTTTTCATCCATACTGTTATTTTAACGTCGGTATAAATAATAAAATCAAATCCGCTCCCCGGCTGAATACGAAATAGGATACCAACAGGAATTCGGTATTCGGTATCGGACGAGTTAGAGATATTTAAGGGCGACGGGTTGTATAGGGAGTTGGCAAAAAATATTTTGGAAATCAGTGTTCATTTATTTTTGGCCGATTCTGTTCATTATTTTTGATCATCATCAGCCTCTTAATTGTTCCCATTGCTGGGACTCAGGCCTTCTCTCTGGAAGAGGGAATGGCCTATAATCCACCACGCAGGCCTGCATGCCTTCGATTTTTTGGTTGTAGACCAGGTTGCCCGGTTTTACGGTTTCCTCGCGATGTTTACCTTCACCATTTTGAGAGCAGCTGTAGTGGTGATATTAATTACACAAAGTAAAGTCCCTGCACGGGTTCGAACTCACGACTTACTACTCGTAAGTCTATGCCGTAACTAATGGGCTCCCACTGCCACCAGTCAGTTCTATTCTTTCCTTGTATTATATTGCTTGTTGCTTTGTGTTACAATTGTACATAGGCCAATATAAACAAATACTAAAATCCTATCAAACAGTATTGAACCTTATTCCAATTTTTCCAGACTATGCATAAAGATGCAAAAGAACGATAATACAAAGCCAGCAAGCAAGCTCGACAAAAATGCCATGTCTCCAAAAAATTTCATCATTGGCAAGAGTCCACACGTTTCGTACGATCCCCGGAGCTGTCGATATCAGGTGTAAACTTTCTCCCGGAGCCGGTTCGGTGCCGGCGTCCATCGGGACCCACTCCCTTACCCTCACACACAGAATTCGATATCCGCTGAAGGAAATTTTTGGAGCAGTAAAGGTTTTATATTACCTCGATGATGCGCAGTACTTGCTGATTTTTCTGGATGTACTTATGTGTGGTTAGTTATTACCCGACTGCAAGGAAAGGGTTATGTTTTTTGTGAGTATCTTGTATATATGTAATATTTTATTACCTCATATCTTTCAAACCGCTAGACGGTTTTACATAACTACTTTTATATAACATCGTTAGATACTTCTTGACTTAAGTGTTCCTAGATATGTGTCCTAATATTTATTTCTTTCAAACGCTTCGAGTGAGGTATCAAAATGAAGGGTTTTAAGAGGTGATTACAAAACCATCATATATGTGTTTAAAAGTAATTAAAAAAAAATGAAAATGTTATAAATCAAAAAGTTCGTTAAAGAAATACAACATTATGGTTTTGGTCAGTCAGCTCGCGAATGTGTATCCTCCGACTGCAGAGCATGATTTTCTTCTTGTTTACATATCTTTAGTTCGCTTCATTGGCAGTAGAGTGTTTTGTAGTTTTTGAATGAACTTTTTTATTTCAATTTGGCTAAATGGTTTTTATAGACCTGGCGGTCTCATACTGTGCGAGTGGTGCCCCTAAACAGAATATGACAAACATGTTAAAGTGTACTAACTGCCCATCACCTGAGTGATCACTCCACAAAAGGACCTAATGAATGCCACTGATGCTGCTATTGGTGGGTTACATAGGAAACTTAATAAATAAAACATTTTCTTGTCATCTCCAAGAGGTCATAAAAGTTTAAAGTAGAACTTCTTTATATAAATAAATAAATAAAATAAAATGTTTATTGTGCTTCAAATTGTTGCAATAACAATACTTGTGTTGGGCTTGACTCACTCCTTTCCTTAATAATCTTTGCAACAATATCGTATAAAATTTAGCAAAACGTTAGAAAAAGTAAACAAAAAATAAATAAATAAAAAATAAGCAAACAGAGATAACGAAACAACTTTATAGAAATCAACACCACAACTTTGCTACTGGGACATATTTTTTTTGCGTGTGTCCCAACTGTGTGGTGAGTGTGTATGTTGTGACTTGTGTGTGAATGTGTGTTGAGTGTGTGTGTCTAATTGTGCCAGTGTAATAGATAAGAAAGTGTGAAATATCTAATAATGATATCGGTTGGTTTTCATAAAACTCACAGAAAAATATACAAAATAACCAGAATTTATAATAGTTCTTTAAAACACATCTCTCTGATAAGAATTTAATAATAAATTTTATTATTCATTCAATATTTTATGTCTTAAAATTTGTAGATCTGCCTTACATGTGGATTTATTTAAAAGGATTTTTGGATATATTTGAAAAACAATTTAGAAATTACTTTAATTTAATTTAATAACTTAGAAATTGTAGTAGCTCTTCTCAGTATCAAAAAATCTATTACTAAAATTTATAATTGACTACATCTGAAACTTGCTCCTTTATATTAATTTCGCTTAAAATATCATTCATTGTTCGAACTAACTAATTAAGTTTACAGTCTATTCTAATTATTTCACCTGCTAATCCAATTTCAACTTTGTGCTCTAAAAGTTAAGGTAAACATCAGTTTGGTTGTGTAAGGGTGGTAAAGAGACATTGACGAACCGACCAATCTGGGAGCAGGACGAATTGAACTATTAATTCATTCGGATTGGTTTGGAAAATGTAATTGTTTGGTTGCTATTGTACCAGTAGACGAGTTAGCTTCGGTCTGATTGTTATGTAGCTTTGTTTCTGTATTCTAAGAAGCTTCTTAGACTTTGTAGATTTTATGGATATTTTTAGTTTAAACGATTTATAATTGCGTATTTGTATCACAGAAAATAAATCAGTGAGTGATAGTGCGATAGCTGACAGGAGAGAAAAGAAGAAAACGAGTAGCACCGACCATAAGTAACATGAGATAAGAGCATCGAACACCTGGAGAGGTGCGGCGAAGATACTGAGAAGTGAACAATTTAAATTAGAGCCTAATTCTTATGCCATAAATTCGAAAATTTCATGGCACAGATAAATAAGAGCTAGCGTGGACGACACAGTGAGGCTGTTCAATTTTTAAATAGCATTAAAGTGGTCTAATTGAAATAAATAATTTGACTTTGACGCAGACATAATAAATTTTTTAACTCGCGATGTTTTGTGCAAGTGTCATGAACAGAATGAACATTATCGTCATTATATTCCAACCGTAGACTATTATGCAAAATCATGGGAGTTCTTTTTCTCTTGTGGTTTATTCAGACTGCGATATGTTACTTCGGTGTGTGTACTCGGCATCAATGATTTTCTCCTTGTTTTGGGGAACATTCAAATTCGGTTGTTTGTACCTGTAAAAGAGACATTTCCACCTTCTGTTTCAACATAAGACCACTGCAACATAATAACTTCAACTGCATATTAGTCCATAGAAACTGCATACATTCCCCCCAACATGTTCCAGGGCAACATATCTGGGTCACAGGTCCTATTAATTTCAGCACAGAGTTAGTTTGCTCTCCAAACAAGGCTTGTGTGTTTGTCTATGCCTGCTGACGGAGGCTGATAATCTTTTGAATAATATTACCGTCTTAATCAATGGAAATTGGAGGGATTGATTTGAGTAGAGATGATTTGTAAGTCAATACGATGAGTGAGAAAGTAAATAACATTTGGACGCGTGAGAGGTGTTTCTGTAAGTTTAAGATGTCTTAGTTATGCATGATTTAATTTGCTGTTGTTACTTGGTCAAATAGTCTAACTAGAGGATGTCTTATATAAATCAATATTACCTTTATATAATGAGGTAACATTATTTGCGTGTTATATCTCTCATAGTCCTGATCCGATATCGATTTTTTTTATCTTCACTCACAACGTAATGTACTAAATATGAATTTAAAAAACATTGTAATAAACACTTACTTTATATTCCTAGATAGGTAAAATTAAAAAAAAAACCATTACAGTGCAACATTTTCCTTCGATTTTCGAATAACTGCACCATAAAATAACTTTTTAATTTTTATAAAACACTTTTACTTTTAAATTTATTGGCGCCTATGGGCTTATTGACTTAATGTAGAATAGTATATTATGCAACTAGTGAATAAAGGATGGATTTAAAGCGAGGGCCATAGATGAATCACGAACAAGTGAAGGATTCTAAAAAGTGAATCACGACCGTAGGGAGTGATTCATGATTATTGAATCACGAGCATAGCGAGTGATTCAAGTGTTAGAATCCTGAACGTCGCGAGTGATCCATGGCCCTCGATATAAATCCGTTTTATTCATGAGTTGCATACTATATTTTATACCATGACTACGAGAAAAAGAAGGATTTAAGCAAAAAGCACAAGGAATAATAATAAATGAATAAATGGTTTATTACCTTCAAAATTTACAATAAAATGAGAAACCTCAGGGTTTCACATTTTTTGTATATTGAAGCTGAGCTAGGTAACAGCACCTGTGTTCCAGGGGCCAATGACCACCTCCGTTACGTTACATAATTTTAATTAATTAAACACCAATGCAATTGATATTAGAATTACAATCCAAATAAGTATTCACTAAACATCCTCGACCAAAATCAAAACCATTATTAAAATCCTAAACATAAAAAAAAAATCAAAATTAAATCGACGAAGGAGTTTGAAAATCGAATATTCTTTGCACAAGGAGTTTGTATCGAGTATTTTATGCGCAAGGAGGTTGTATAGCATTGAGATGGAGTTTGAATGTATTGGTGTGTTCTAAATTCAAACACCAAAACAGTGATTAAAAGTGCTTTTTATTCACTGTTTTCAGTGAATAAAATAAGCTTTTTAGAGGGGGAATGGTATAAAAGTATTTAGTGTCATTGTATATGGAGGCGCGCGCTGCGCAGTCGTACGCAATGAGGACCTAATTTCCCGCCATACCACATTTTTCCGTTTCCAGTTTTGTTTTATTTCAACTGCATGAGTGAAGATAAAATAGTGTATGCTACGGCATACAATTAGGTATTAAAATACTCGCGCGTTATTATTATCCCACCTCCACAAAAAAATAAAGATAAACCCACGCTCGTGTTTTAATAACTTCTATTATATGACCATTGCATAAACTACTATAACAGATAGTTAGTAATCTATATAATGTTATATAGTGTGGGCCGTGTGCTTAAAAAAAACCACTTTCGATTATTATACAGTCATAATTTTTTATCACATTCACAATATCATGGTCGACCACATCATCGTTTACCATCAGGTGAGATAGAGGTCAACCGCGAGCATGATTGTCAATAATAAAAAATGTGATTCTAGATCAGTAAATCAAACACATCTATTTGAATTAGTCTAAAGCCTTCATTATTAATAGAAATACCTAAATGACAACGCTGAAAAAGACGGAAAATAAAAGAAAGAAAGAAAAATACTTAATACTCATAACCCCACACCCTAATCCATTCTAACACCGATAAATTACATGAAAACATTCCCCGAGCAAAAGAAACCCGACCTTCAGTGAACGAACGCTGAACGAATGAACGTTTGAATGAATGAAGGGAAAGCCTGTAATTACGAGATTTCTCCGCTCATTTCGGTAATGAGTCCTGCTGATTACTGATGGATTAGCACGACGAGGCACAAATAGCGTGTCCACGGCGTATGTGACCTGCTAATAGGCAATCTTTTGAAGATTTTGTGAAGCTGTTTATATGAAACGATTTTAAGTGACATTCAATCTTTCGTCATACTCACTCTGATTTCACGAAACGTGAAACGAAATAAACGTGTGCTTTAACAGTATTAATATTGATAGGATGCAAGCTTGGATTTGAAACATTACTATTTTAATTTTCTGCTATTTTTAACCGACTTACCAAAAAGAAGGATATTCTATGTTCGACTTTGTTTGTTTTTTTATGTATATTCACCGATATCTCTGTCAATTGTGGACCTATTTTGAAAATTCTTGTTTTTGTTTAAAAGAGTGTGTTCCGAAATTAGTCCCATTTTAATTTGGTGAAGATCTGATGAAGAACATCGGAGAAATACAACATAACTCTTCAATAATAACGGCAAATCCCTCGGGATTGCTGCAATCGCATATCTGTTTATTGTTTATACCATTTCATAACATAACATCACGGCAGTACGTTCTAAAGGGGTACCCAGATGTGTACAGTTCACCTTGGTACACTCTCATTTCACCGGTTATGTTCAGTTTTATGATATTTGAGTAATCTTTCTTGGCATTATAGGTACCTTACGTAACTACTTGGCTATTAGGTAGGACTACTAAAAAGTGAAAAATAAATGTACAACAATATAGTGGTTTCGAAAGCGGGCAAGTTAGCTATCTGACTTTTTCAATTAATTTTCGTTTATCTTTGATATCACTGACATATTCGGTGAAGGAAAACATCGTGAGGATTCCAGGATTTTGTCAATCCACCGGTGATTAAAGCCTTCTCTATGTAAGAACTTGTGTCATGTTGAGTCCTTTGCCCTATAGTGGAACACTAATAGGCTTTTATTGGTCTATGTCCAAGAGTGAAGGCTGAAATAAGAGCATAAAACACCAGAGAGTTCGAACTACGAGTAAGGACCAGTTTTTAGGGTTCCGTACCCAAAGGGTAAAAACGGTACCCTATTACTAAGACTCCGCGGTCCGTCTGTCTGTCTGTCTATCTGACTGTCTGTCCGTCTGTCACCAGGCTGTATCTCATAAACCGTGATAGCTAAACAGTTGAAATTTTCACAGATGATGTATTTCTGTTGCCGCTATAACAATAAATACTAAAACAGAATAAAATAAATATTTAAGTGGGGCTCCCATAGAACAATCGTGTTTTTTTTGCCGTTTTTTGCGTTAGTGGTACGGAATCCCTTCGTGCGCGAGTCTTACTCGCACTTTACCTGTTTTTTTATTCGTAGTTAACTCAATAAATGGTTAAATTTTGCTCACCAATGGTTTCAAAATTCGGTAAAGCGCTCTCCAACTTGTTTGACCATTTGTGAGGCTAATATTTTATGAAAAAACGCATTATATCGAAATTTAAAAAAGTTACCATTGGCTGCGTTAACTACGGATTAAAAAACTGGGCCAAGTGTCATGTCACTGGTCCCACAGTATCTTTTGCTGTTTACACTCGGATTCTCACCTTTCGATTATCGGGATGTGAACGTAATTCGACGAATAATCGCCGGTTAATTTTACGTATAGTTTCTAGAAACCAAGTGTGACAAGTGGTTAACAATTTGTCACATTTGAGAAAATCTCGAATTTACCACATGTTACAGCAATTTTGGTACTATGAAAACCTTTTTCAATGTTAATCTATTGTCAACGAGCTTATTTATAATTAAATTTAAAAAAATATAATAAATAATAATAATAATGTAAAAAACGTAATGTATAATTGTTGGATATTGGTCGATTATTTGCAGATTAAAATTAATATTATAATTTTAAGGGCTTATAATATTACGATAAAAAGATAATAAAGGTCGACGAAAACTATGGAATGGTTGATATCACTCATAGGTTTAAATGACCCTAGTTCTAAAAAAAAAATAAACAAAAAGGTTGTAAATAAAAAAATATTTATAAATAACAAAAAACCCGACTGCTTAAAAAGCAAACTAATAAGACGTAAACAATAAGAAAATTATGCTGTGCAGTCGGAGGATACATCTGGTATTGGTCAGCCAGCTCGCGCATATGTATCCTCCGACTGCACAGCATGATTTTCTTCTGTTATGTTTAAATAATTTTTTCGATGATGCATTTTCGAGACACCCAAAACAAACGTTTGACATCTGAAGGTTGGAAAAGTTGTGACAAATTGTCAGCTAATTCGGAATGTAACAAGCGCAAGAGAAACTGGGCCTCAGTGATATAAATTTAATTCACGTATTACAACTTTCTTTATATTTACTAAACTGTTTACCCTTCTGCTCTTTAGTATACCTGTTATATTTTTTCACCGTAACTTTTAAAAGAAAATCTGGCAGTCATGAAAATATTAGCTTATGTAGCTAAATCTGGGTTTATTTTCAATAGTTTCAATCTCTGTTGCTTTATTCCCATGTAAGGAAGTGTAAATTCCTGTGCTGTTTTGAATTTTGAGTGGAAACCGTGTATTTGATTTGGAAGTGCGCTCCGATAGAGACGTTGCAATTTCCGTGGGGCTCGGTCCTCGCCACAATATGGAGAAATTCAATCAGTCGCGAAATTGTGGTGCAGCGAAGAAAATGTGGCCGTTTGAGCGGTTTTTGTTTTGTTTTAAGTGCTTTTAATAGTTTCAAAAGTTGATGTTGTTAAATAATTTTAAATTATTTAGCTCTGTTTTCATATGACAAGATGCCCCAGACAATTCAAATTTAAATTCTTTATTTCAGACGTAAGTCCATAGTGTTAGTAGCAACAAAATAACTTAATGACTAGTGTTAGTAATAAGGAGGAGATAATAGACTATAATGTCAACTGGTATCGATCCTCACCCAGCAGAGGGGAATCCCACCTATCTGAGAATACGCTCAGGAGACTATTGGTGGCGGTGCGTAGCCGGCCGACTATTGAGGCGGTCCTTTTTCTTATAATGGCGTAAAAATCGTCTGTGCGCGCCTCCGCAAACATAGTGGACACGCAGATCGCTGTATGTCCTCTGCATAAAGCGGGTCCAAAGACTGCACGTGTAGAATGATTGACAGCAAGCTTTGAAAAGACTGACAACTTGATTTGTACAACGTGCAAATCTTCGAACCAGCATGTTACATCGATCTACGCTCTCTCTCTATATCCATATTGTCCTTAAGATCATCAGTGACCCAATGAACCAAGTACTTGAACTTAGTCACCCATGCTAAAGGAGTGCCACAGAGCGAAACACCAGGAATATCGGAATAGTTTACGGCACTCGCCTTAAACATAATAAGTTCTGTTTTTTTAACATTGTATTTGAGCCCATGGGACACTGCATAGGACTCACAAATAGCCACCAGTTTCCTCAAGGCGCCGATCGATGGGCTTAGCAGCACCATGTCATCCGCATAACTAATATTGTTCAAACAAACGCCATCAATGTGACATCCAACTCTGGTGCTGCTAAGCTCACCGACTAGCCGGTTTATGTACAAGTTGAAAAAAATTCAAAATATTCAATTCAATAGCCGAAAAATTGGGCATTTTCATAAAAAAAATTAAAACTCGAAAATCTCGAAAACGGTTAAGTTTAGGATGGGGGGTTCCATAGTGAAATCATTCAGAAATGATGTGTACTACACGCCCTTAACGGATCTAGGTCGACTTTTCCTGTAACCCTGTATAATGACTTTTCGATTTAACTATTTAAAAACCGTTCCCAAAAGTGGTTAACTATTCTGTGTTCTGTGTGTATACTACGAGTATTCTGTTTGCTATTAATATATTCTACTTTGTTTTTTAAAGTATGTTCCGTTTCCGTGAGTATGTCCGTGGCATCAACAGTGGGCTTATCAGAATACCAGCGCGGCGTTATTTTTTTTTTGGGTATCGCTGCACATGCTGAGATACGAGCCTTTTCAGTCTCGCATGGGGTCTTCTTTTAATTATTGTTTATTTTTTTGTTTTTGCCTGTGCAGGTCACAAATAAATATTTCTTTCTTTCTTTCTACCCCGTGTGAATAACACACATATTTTTTTCGATTCATATCGTTCTTTCGTAATTTCTCCATGACCAAAAGACCGAAAAGCAATCGATTACAAGCAAATAAAAACCAATTAATCGTATCGTAACCGTGCCGTGTAAAGATGTGCAATAATCCGAGATTGATAGGTGACAGCGAATGTTTTTCATCGGTCACTAATTACTATCCGTTCGCCGGACGATTGCAAAGTAATCGGTCCTGTTCATGTCCGGTTTTATCGAGGTTTTCTTTACTTTGATGTCAAATCTGTCTCGATCTTTATTTCTTGTAATCTTAGACTGCCTTGAGCTCTAGAGAAAGTGATGTTCTATCAGCGGTATTGATTAGAGTTGTATCGGAGGAGTTCTTAGCGGAGGTTGAGGCGGATGCGGAGGCGAAGACCTTCGGCTCTGCGGATGCGGAGGTGAAATCGGAAGTGGAAATAATATAAAATCATGATTTGATTCATGAAATTCAAAAATGTTTATGTAGTACAATCAACAACATAATACAGTTTCTTGTAGAATCTAGTAATCAAAATTAAGAAGACGCAAATTATGTTTCACGAACACGTTTCGCGGCTTTGTCACCTTCTCAACGATTTCTGACGTGTTCATAAATTAAATCAGTTGAACTAAATGTTCCTCCGTTACATGACCGCAAAAAAAATACGGAGGCAGATGCGGAGTTACGACTTCTTCCAAAAATTCCGCAGTTACGGAGGTTGAGGCGAGGTTTCGTTACAACCTTAGTATTGATCATCAAAAGGTCAATATATTGTGGTTATTTGGTTAAGTTAATCGTAATAGCTGATGAATTGGCACTTTGACAAGCCCCTCTTGCTGTACTAATGGTTGCAAGCAGGCTGCTGAGCGATAATACTTCCTACCATACTTCGTTAAAATTTGGTCGTTAAAATCCCGTGGAGGATCGATCCGGTACATGAAACAGTATCGTATTGTTAAAATAAAATAAAAAAAATAACTAATTGCCAAACCAAAACACTAAAAAGTGCAAAAATTACTTTCGTTCGGAAGTCGGTGTTCTTTGTTTCACCCTTAGGTGGGAAAATTGAAAGGTCAAGTAGGTAAAATATTTCTTTATTTTCTTCAATGACTTTTTACGGTACAGATTTATTGAACAATACTGTCTTCGGTCTCGTAAACTTTTTACCTCAAAGTAAGTAAGCGGCGGCGGCGCAGCGGTTTACTTTGTCCTCTGTTGTCTGATGTTATTCATCGATAATGTCGACAGAAAATCTGCGATAAGTCAAGTACCATTTACTCACTCTGCGATAGACACAGTATTCGGCCAAAAATCAAGGCACACAAATAATACGTCTTTCTCTAAACGTGCGCGCATTACGCTTTACCTACTTACCATAACAAATACTAGCCCAATTTTATTCCAATACAAAGAAAAATACACCTTATGGCAAAGAAAATGTGGTCTGTTTCCTCATGTGGATGTATTGTTACATATGGCAATAAATTTTATAGAAAACAGCGCATAACAGCGAGACGAGTTCCAAAGATTAATTTTATAGATGGGTCACTTTACTTAAGGCTAAGTTTACTTATGCATTAGGACAAAAACCAATTTGTTGGGGGTGTTATGTGTGTGAAGTTAGCATATCAAATGTTAGCATCTCACAAATTAACACCATATATGATGGCATCCCACATAGTTCCACAGTTCTTGATAAGTTTTAACAATAGTTCCGTCGATTTTACTATCAAAATCGCATTTTGAAAAAATGAGCTGCTAACTTCACAATACATATCATAGCATCCCATCGAATTTCTCAAATAAACACACATATAATGGCATTTCACATAGTTCTACAGCCCTTGATGCGTTTTATCAATAGTTCCGTCGATTTTACAATACAATCTTTGCATACCAGCATTTTGAAAAAATGAGCTGCTAACTTCACAGTACATATCATAGCATCCCATCGAATTTCTCAAATAAACATACATATAAGGGCATTTCACATAGTTCTACAGCCCTTGATGCGTTTTGTCAATAGTTCCGTCGATTTTACAATACAATCTTTGCATACCAGCATTTTGAAAAAATGAGCTGCTAACTTCACAGTACATATCATAGCATCCCATCGAATTTCTCAAATAAACACACATATAAGGGCATTTCACATAGTTCTACAGCCCTTGATGCGTTTTATCAATAGTTCCGTCGATTTTACAATACAATCTTTGCATACCAGCATTTTGAAAAAATGAGCTGCTAACTTCACAGTACATATCATAGCATCCCATCGAATTTCTCAAATAAACACACATATAAGGGCATTTCACATAGTTCTACAGCCCTTGATGCGTTTTATCAATAGTTCCGTCGATTTTACAATACAATCTTTGCATACCAGCATTTTGAAAAATGAGCTGCTAACTTCACAATGCATACCATAGCATCCCATCGAATTTCTCAAATAAACACACATATAAGGACATTTCACATAGTTCTACAGCCCTTGATGCGTTTTATCAATAGTTCCGTCGATTTTACAATACCATCTTTGCATACCAGCATTTTGAAAAAATGAGATGCTAACTTCGCAATACATATCATAGCATCTCATCGAATTTCTCAAATAAACAACACATATAGGGGCATTTCGCATAGTTCTACAATCCTTGATGCGTTTTATCAATAGTTCCGTCGATTTTACAATACAATCTTTGCATACCAGCATTTTGAAAAAATGAGCTGCTAACTTCACAATACATACCATAGCATCCCATCGAATTTCTCAAATAAACACACATATAAGGACATTTCACATAGTTCTACAGCCCTTGATGCGTTTTATCAATAGTTCCGTCGATTTTACAATACAATCTTTGCATACCAGCATTTTGAAAAAATGAGCTGCTAACTTCACAATACATACCATAGCATCCCATCGAATTTCTCAAATAAACACACATATAAGGACATTTCACATAGTTCTACAGCCCTTGATGCGTTTTATCAATAGTTCCGTCGATTTTACAATACAATCTTTGCATACCAGCATTTTGAAAAAATGAGATGCTAACTTCGCAATACATATCATAGCATCTCATCGAATTTCTCAAATAAACAACACATATAGGGGCATTTCGCATAGTTCTACAATCCTTGATGCGTTTTATCAATAGTGCCGTCGATTTTACAATACAAATTTTGCATACCAGCACTTTGAAAAAATGAGATGCTAACTTCACAATACTTATCATAGCATCTCATCGAATTTCTCAAAATTGACCTAGTTGTAGTTGGTAGCAAAAGAGTTCTGCATCCTTAACCTATTCTGTTAATAGTTCTGGCAGATGAATCTCATTTAAATCCATAAAAAAAATTAAACGAAATATCCGTACAGTAGTGAGATGCTGAGGTATAACTGGGCATTCTGTGTCGTATATTTATACAACCCAGAACTCCCAGTTATACCTGATTTTACCATTTGAACGATAAGTCTAGGTCCCTCACACAAGTCCCGAAAGAGTTTAAAACATCCACAATAATTATAAATCATTGTTATAAACAAAATATTCATAAAAGAGTGAGATGCTAAGATATAACTGGGAGTTCTGGTTCGAACAAAACATTTGAACGATTAGGCTAGGATCTCCTCGGTTTCCAATACTACTATAAATGGACTTTAAAAAATTATGCTCCAAAAAGTGAGAACTCTCACTAAAGTATTCGCAGAGTCTGGAAGAAGATTTAGGTTAGCAGAAATTAAGAATATTTTCAGAGTTAATTTGCAAAAATTCAAAAAAAATGTTAATTCGTAGTGAAGCCTAGCATCTCATCGAACTCTATTACTCCTGAAACTAAACTTTATAAAAACATGCTACACAAAGATAGAACTCTGACCGAAGTATCTATTGGGCCTGGTCGAAGATTGAGTTAAGCAAAAATCAAGAAAATTTTCAGAGTCCAATAAAAAAAAAAACAATATTGTGAGATACTGAGGCCCGGCATCTCATCGGTTCCTTTAGCAAGTGTAATCATACTTTATAAAACCAAGCTACAGCAAGCCAGAACTTTCATAAAAGATTCCATAGAAAATGGTTGAAAATTTAGATTAGCTAAAATCAAGAAAATATTCAGAGTTGATCACAAAAATTAAAAAAAAATATTGTGAGAAACTGAGGCCATGAGGGAAAGAGAAAATGAGGGTAATTATACTTTGTAAAACCATGGCATTCTGTAATGCCATAACTTTCATTAAAGATTCCACAGAACATGGTTGAAAATTTAATTTAGCTAAAATCAAGGAATTATTCATCGCATGCCATAAAAAAGTTAATAAAATGTTGAGAGGTACTGAGGCCAGGCATCTCATCGGTTTCTAGTACCCCTATAACTGGACTTTACAATAACATGCTACGGAAAGCCACAACACTCACTTAAGTATCTATTGAGCCCGGTCGAATATTTAGTTGAGCAAAAATAAGAAAACTTTAAGAGTTCATTACAAAAAATTCAAAACATAATATAAGAGATACTGAGACCCGGCATTATATCGAATTCTATTATTTCTATAAGTGGTCTTTTTAAAAACATACTACAGAAAGCCAGAACTCTCACTCAAGTATCAGCAGAGCATGGTTGAAGATTTAGTAATCTTCAACCATGCTCTGCTGATACTTGAGTGGGAGTTCTGGCTTTCTGTAGCATATTTTTACAAAGTGCATATACAGTTGTAGTAGAAAACGAGGAGTTCCCGGCCCTCAGTACCTCTGATATTTGATTTTGGATTTTTTATTACCAGGCATCTCATCGGTTTCTAGTACCCCTATAACTGGACTTTACAATAACATCCTACGGAAAGCCACAACACTCACTTAAGTATCTATTGAGCCCGGTCGAATATTTAGTTGAGCAAAAATAAGAAAACTTTAAGAGTTCATTACAAAAAATTCAAAACATAATATAAGAGATACTGAGACCCGGCATTATATCGAATTCTATTATTTCTATAAGTGGTCTTTTTAAAAACATACTACAGAAAGCCAGAACTCTCACTCAAGTATCAGCAGAGCATGGTTGAAGATTTAGGTTAGCAAAGGTCAAGGAAATTTTCAGTGTTCGTTATAAAAAATTCAAAAATAATATATCAGAGGTACTGCGGGCCGGAACTCCTCGTATTGTACTACAACTGTATATGCACTTTGTAAAAGTATGCTACAGAAAGCAAGAACTCTCACTCAAGTATCAGCAGAGCGTGGTTGAAGATTTAGTAATCTTCAACCATGCTCTGCTGATACTTGAGTGGGAGTTCTGGCTTTCTGTAGCATATTTTTACAAAGTGCATATACAGTTGTAGTAGAAAACGAGGAGTTCCCGGCCCTCAGTACCTCTGATATTTGATTTTGGATTTTTTATTACGAACGATGAAAAATTTCTTGATTTTTATTCATCTTAATCTTCAACCATGCTCTGCTGATACTTGAGTGGGAGTTTTGGCTTTCTGTAGCATATTTTTACAAAGTGCATATACAGTTGTAGTAGAAAACGAGGAGTTCCCGGCCCTCAGTACCTCTGATATTTGATTTTGGATTTTTTATTACGAACGATGAAAAATTTCTTGATTTTTATTCTTCTTAATCTTCAACCATGCTCTGCTGATACTTGAGTGGGAGTTCTGGCTTTCTGTAGCATACTTGTACAAAGAACATATATAGTTGTAGTAGAAAACGAGGAGTTCCGGCCCTCGGTACCTTTACCATTTATTTTTTTTACTTTTTATTACGAACAATGAAAAATGTCTTGATTTTTATTCATCTTAATCTTCAACCACGCTCTGCTGATACTTGAGTGAGAGTTCTTGCTTTCTGTAGCATACTTTTACAAAGTGCATATACAGTTGTAGTACAATACGAGGAGTTCCGGCCCGCAGTACCTCTGATATATTATTTTTGAATTTTTTATAACGAACACTGAAAATTTCCTTGACCTTTGCTAACCTAAATCTTCAACCATGCTCTGCTGATACTTGAGTGAGAGTTCTGGCTTTCTGTAGTATGTTTTTAAAAAGACCACTTATAGAAATAATAGAATTCGATATAATGCCGGGTCTCAGTATCTCTTATATTATGTTTTGAATTTTTTGTAATGAACTCTTAAAGTTTTCTTATTTTTGCTCAACTAAATATTCGACCGGGCTCAATAGATACTTAAGTGAGTGTTGTGGCTTTCCGTAGCATGTTATTGTAAAGTCCAGTTATAGGGGTACTAGAAACCGATGAGATGCCTGGCCTCAGTACCTCTCAACATTTTATTAACTTTTTTATGGCATGCGATGAATAATTCCTTGATTTTAGCTAAATTAAATTTTCAACCATGTTCTGTGGAATCTTTAATGAAAGTTATGGCATTACAGAATGCCATGGTTTTACAAAGTATAATTACCCTCATTTTCTCTTTCCCTCATGGCCTCAGTTTCTCACAATATTTTTTTTTAATTTTTTATGATCAACTCTGAATATTTTCTTGATTTTAGCTAATCTAAATTTTCAACCATTTTCTATGGAATCTTTTATGAAAGTTCTGGCTTGCTGTAGCTTGGTTTTATAAAGTATGATTACACTTGCTAAAGGAACCGATGAGATGCCGCCGGGCCTCAGTATCTCACAATATTGTTTATTTTTTTTTTTGGACTCTGAAAATTTTCTTGATTTTTGCTTAACTCAATCTTCGACCAGGCCCAATAGATACTTCGGTCAGAGTTCTATCTTTGTGTAGCATGTTTTTATAAAGTTTAGTTTCAGGAGTAATAGAGTTCGATGAGATGCTAGGCTTCACTACGACTTAACATTTTTTTTGAATTTTTGCAAATTAACTCTGAAAATATTCTTAATTTCTGCTAACCTAAATCTTCTTCCAGACTCTGCGAATACTTTAGTGAGAGTTCCCACTTTTTGGAGCATAATTTTTTAAAGTCCATTTATAGTAGTATTGGAAACCGAGGAGATCCTAGCCTAATCGTTCAAATGTTTTGTTCGAACCAGAACTCCCAGTTATATCTTAGCATCTCACTCCTTTATGAATATTTTGTTTATAACAATGATTTATAATTATTGTGGATGTTTTAAACTCTTTCGGGACTTGTGTGAGGGACCTAGACTTATCGTTCAAATGGTAAAATCAGGTATAACTGGGAGTTCTGGGTTGTATAAATATGCGACACAGAATGCCCAGTTATACCTCAGCATCTCACTACTGTACGGATATTTCGTTTAATTTTTTTTATGGATTTAAATGAGATTCATCTGCCAGAACTATTAACAGAATAGGTTAAGGATGCAGAACTCTTTTGCTACCAACTACAACTAGGTCAATTTTGAGAAATTCAATGAGATGCTATGATAAGTATTGTGAAGTTAGCATCTCATTTTTTCAAAGTGCTGGTATGCAAAATTTGTATTGTAAAATCGACGGAACTAATGATAAAACGCATCAAAGATTGTAGAACTATGCGAAATGCCCCTATATGTGTTGTTTATTTGAGAAATTCGATGAGATGCTATGATAAGTATTGCGAAGTTAGCATCTCATTTTTTCAAAATGCTGGTATGCAAAGATTGTATTGTAAAATCGACGGAACTATTGATAAAACGCATCAAGGGCTGTAGAACTATGTGAAATGTCCTTATATGTGTGTTTATTTGAGAAATTCGATGGGATGCTATGGTATGTATTGTGAAGTTAGCAGCTCATTTTTTCAAAATGCTGGTATGCAAAGATTGTATTGTAAAATCGACGGAACTATTGATAAAACGCATCAAGGGCTGTAGAACTATGTGAAATGCCCTTATATGTGTGTTTATTTGAGAAATTCGATGGGATGCTATGATATGTATTGCGAAGTTAGCATCTCATTTTTTCAAAATGCTGGTATGCAAAGATTGTATTGTAAAATCGACGGAACTATTGAAAAAACGCATCAAGGGCTTTAGAACTATGTGAAATGCCCTTATATGTGTGTTTATTTGAGAAATTCGATGGGATGCTATGATAAGTATTGTGAAGTTAGCATCTCATTTTTTCAAAGTGCTGGTATGCAAAATTTGTATTGTAAAATCGACGGAACTAATGATAAAACGCATCAAGGATTGTAGAACTATGCGAAATGCCCCTATATGTGTTGTTTATTTGAGAAATTCGATGAGATGCTATGATATGTATTGCGAAGTTAGCATCTCATTTTTTCAAAATGCTGGTATGCAAAGATTGTATTGTAAAATCGACGGAACTATTGATAAAACGCATCAAGGGCTGTAGAACTATGTGAAATGTCCTTATATGTGTGTTTATTTGAGAAATTCGATGGGATGCTATGGTATGTATTGTGAAGTTAGCAGCTCATTTTTTCAAAATGCTGGTATGCAAAGATTGTATTGTAAAATCGACGGAACTATTGATAAAACGCATCAAGGGCTGTAGAACTATGTGAAATGCCCTTATATGTGTGTTTATTTGAGAAATTCGATGGGATGCTATGATATTTATTGCGAAGTTAGCATCTCATTTTTTCAAAATGCTGGTATGCAAAGATTGTATTGTAAAATCGACGGAACTATTGAAAAAACGCATCAAGGGCTTTAGAACTATGTGAAATGCCCTTATATGTGTGTTTATTTGAGAAATTCGATGGGATGCTATGATATGTACTGTGAAGTTAGCATCTCATTTTTTCAAAATGCTGGTATGCAAAGATTGTATTGTAAAATCGACGGAACTATTGATAAAACGCATCAAGGATTGTAGAACTATGCGAAATGCCCCTATATGTGTTGTTTATTTGAGAAATTCGATGAGATGCTATGATATGTATTGCGAAGTTAGCATCTCATTTTTTCAAAATGCTGGTATGCAAAGATTGTATTGTAAAATCGACGGAACTATTGATAAAACGCATCAAGGGCTGTAGAACTATGTGAAATGTCCTTATATGTGTGTTTATTTGAGAAATTCGATGGGATGCTATGGTATGCATTGTGAAGTTAGCAGCTCATTTTTCAAAATGCTGGTATGCAAAGATTGTATTGTAAAATCGACGGAACTATTGATAAAACGCATCAAGGGCTGTAGAACTATGTGAAATGCCCTTATATGTGTGTTTATTTGAGAAATTCGATGGGATGCTATGATATGTACTGTGAAGTTAGCATCTCATTTTTTCAAAATGCTGGTATGCAAAGATTGTATTGTAAAATCGACGGAACTATTGATAAAACGCATCAAGGATTGTAGAACTATGCGAAATGCCCCTATATGTGTTGTTTATTTGAGAAATTCGATGAGATGCTATGATATGTATTGCGAAGTTAGCATCTCATTTTTTCAAAATGCTGGTATGCAAAGATTGTATTGTAAAATCGACGGAACTATTGATAAAACGCATCAAGGGCTGTAGAACTATGTGAAATGTCCTTATATGTGTGTTTATTTGAGAAATTCGATGGGATGCTATGGTATGCATTGTGAAGTTAGCAGCTCATTTTTTCAAAATGCTGGTATGCAAAGATTGTATTGTAAAATCGACGGAACTATTGATAAAACGCATCAAGGGCTGTAGAACTATGTGAAATGTCCTTATATGTGTGTTTATTTGAGAAATTCGATGGGATGCTATGATATGTATTGTGAAGTTAGCAGCTCATTTTTTCAAAATGCGATTTTGATAGTAAAATCGACGGAACTATTGTTAAAACTTATCAAGAACTGTGGAACTATGTGGGATGCCATCATATATGGTGTTAATTTGTGAGATGCTAACATTTGATATGCTAACTTCACACAAATTGTTCTGTCTATAATTATTATACGAAGCATTGATTTTCTTGTGATTACCAGGACAATTTTAGTTGGACACATACAATTGTAAGAAAAGGTATCGTAAACAAACCCTGAGATTTATCTCTTACTTACTACTACTTAAATTTCAAAAAACAATAAATACGTGATTTTTTTTATCAACCAAGAGAGTAAATCTAAAATGTTATTTGTCCTATTTACAAAATAAAAAATTCATACAAATTTTCAACCCTTTTTTTACCCTTTTAGGGGTTGGAATTACTAAAAATCCTTTCTTAGTGCGCACTTACGTCACTTGAGGAACCTCCTTGCCATATTTCATCTTTATACGTCAAGCGGTTTTCGATATTTCATGATGAGTGAGTGAGTGACCTTTCACTTTTATATATATAGATCGAGTTCTGTTATTTCATCCATTAATGACATTTCCATAGTTTAGAAGAACAATGTTTCTTTTCCGACGCATCGATGATTCCAATTTATATAAGTTACAACCATAATTCATTTACTTTATCAATTAGCATTGGTCTCGCTATGGTTTTGTTTGTAACGATTTAAGCAGTTTGATTCAAAATATGTAAGATAATACTTTTCGGTATCGCATCTGTCCTCCACCCCCTAAGACTTTATTCTATGCCCGGCGCCACTCGGGCGCCTCCCCGTCGCGAATAGGAAACAACATCAGGCCCCAATTCGCGGTTTTTAACGGATAACCTTTCTCCGACCGAATAAATGTAAGCCTTGCGGCGAAACGTCGCGAAGTCGTTCAGAGACGAACAATTACCGGATTAGTTGATTACGAAATGCTTCGTTTACTTTGAAGAATATTCGGCATTTTAATGTCTGTTACCCTGTAGAATTTGTGAAAATATGCTGGTTTTATGTTTCAGGTGAGTAAAAGTTTATCGAGATCAGATTGAATTCTGGCTGTTACTGTGTATTTTCTACACGGAAACTTCAATACAATACACATCGAAAATACACTTTTTCCTAACCTAGATTAATTTTTAACCGACTTCGCAAAAAGGAGGACGTTATCAATTCGACTGTATTTTTTTTCTTTTTTTATGTTTGTTACCTCACAACTTTTTATTGGGTGAATCGATTTTCATGATTTTTTTTTATTTGAAAGCCGGTGGCCTTGTCATGTGGTCCCATTTTTTTATTTTTCATCAAGATCTGATGAAGAACTTCGGAGAAATACATCAGAACTCTTCAATAAATGACGGTAAAACACTCGGGATGCAATCGTACGTCTGTTTATTGTTTACACCATTTCATAACATAACATCACACTGGTACGCTCTAAAGGGGTACGCAGGTGTGAACAGTTCACCCTGGTATACTCTCATTGCAACGGTTTTGTTTAAGTTTCATGTTATTGGGTTCATCTATTCTGGCTTCACTTTGGGCACTATACTTGAGGTACCTAGTCTATAGCACTGGTACATTATGTACCACAACTAAAAAGTGAAAAATAAAAAAAGTTTTTTATGTTACTTCTTTTTGCCAGCGGTTTCATCCGCGTCGGTATCGGGTATTATACTACCGGGATGAAAAGTAGTCTATGAGCTGTTCCAGACTGTAATCTAACTCTGTGCCAAATTTCATTCAAATTTGTTAAGCCGTTCTGGCGTGATTGGATACAAACATTCATCTATCCATACTTTTGCAGTAGGAAGAAGGATTTTATTTAATGTTTGTTACACTGGAGGTATTGGTATATTGGGCAGCTTGGTTTGGTATTTCACGTGAGTAACCTTTTATCGGGCTCAAGTTGAAGACTGAAAATGTATCCCAAAAACCGGCCTAGTGCGAGTCGGACTTGCGTACGAAGAGTTCCGTACCATTATGGCAAAAAAAAAACGGCAAAAAATCACGTTTGGTGTATGGAAGCCACACTAACATATTTATTTTATTCTGTTTTTGGTATGTTATGAAATTGTGTATAAAGAGTATGATTCGAAATTGGTTCCATTTTAATTTGGTGAAGATCTGATAAAGAACTTCGAAGATATACGACAGAACACTTCAATAAATAACGGCAAATCTCTCGGGATTGCTGCAATCGCATGTCTGTTTATTGATTATGCCATTTCATAACATAACATCACGCCAGTACGCTCTTAACGTACGCAGATCTCACATTTCAGCGGTTATGTTCAAGTTTCATGATATTCGGGCTAACTATTCTGTCGATCAGTAACTTACTAAACAACTTGCCTATTAGTTAGGTACAACTAAAAAGTGAAAATTAGAAAACTTTTTTATAAAAAAATACTACTATTACTATTTTTATTACAATTTTTTTTGGAAGTCGGTGTTCGTAACGCAAAAAAATAGGTACCTATGAAAAACACCTACGTACTTCCAAAAATAAAGTTGTTTTTCACTTTATAGTTTTCTTATTTGGAAGTCGGTAGTATTTATTTGTAAAATAGATTTTTTATCTTTTGGTTACGGAACCCTAAAAATATTCATTGTTAATTGTGTGTGTTGCTCATCTTCAGCTCGATTTATTTTAAATTTTGGCGGAAACAACGAGCCTGGTGATAAACTATTTCATGACTTTCACGTAAATAAATTGAAATTATAATACATTAAAGAGTTATTTTAAAATGGGAACTTGTTTACTATGGTACATACCTTACCTACCGCATTTTTGTATGTCAGGTCACAGATAATATAATACTAGCATACAGATGCCTCATCCAATACAAAGAAATCGTGTCGACGATTATGTTTTGTCCGTCAATCGCGTTCGGTTACGTTCCACGGCGATAGTTAGATGGTGTTAGCAGCAACTTGCTAGTAAAAGGGTTTATTCGGTTCGTGAATACTTTTCTTTAAATACAGTGAAGGTTTGTTTATAGTATTATTTTGCACGTTTTTACAGTTTCTTTGCACCAAAATGTGTTGCAATGCAAATTTAAACAATCGAGTGGAATGCCATAGAAATTTAAAACCGCGTCATCTATTGGCATCAATTTGAAATGATCCGTTCAAATAATCTTTGAAATGTGAATTAAAAGCTCAATATTCCATGATTTTGTGCTTAGGAGAGTTGTACAAGAGCATAAAATTATTATATTCAATTCCAGAAAATGTTAATTTTACACACATTCAATTTCAGATCGGTGCATATCGCGCCATCTAGTGAGATTTATTTGAACCAAATATTCTTTCTTAACGATGAGACCCCGTGGTCCGGTGTATCCGTGACTGCAAGTCCAACTACCAACCGACCTAAGAATATTTTTAAGAGAACACGAAATTATTTGATATAAATTTATCGTGTCGTTTCTGAGTAAAACAATTCGACCCTCTTTTATTGCCCTTTTGTTCCTGGGATTCACAGCAATTATTCTTTTAAAGTAACTTAAAAAATAAACTTACTAAATTCCCTTGAAAATTTATTCGCTCTATGATTTCTCTACAATTTCAAACACCAAGAAATCTGCGAGTTCCATATTCTCAGTTCAGCGTACGACAGGAATCCGCTCCGTTGTCAACGGGTCGGAATACTTGGCGTTTTCACAGAAAGCTCTACGTACGAATGTAATACTACGCCTGGCGTGTGGAGCGCGAAGTGTTTGATATTTGAACTTTTATTTAGGAGGTGGAAATAGAAGTTTTTGGTAAAAGGAGGGTTTGTTATAAAAGATGCCAATATATTAACCTCTTCCTATTGAGGAAATGACATATTATAATTTAGGCTATATCGATTGATTTGAAAATTCAAAATGTCTCATGACATTTCGGTAACGCTCAATGTCGTGCATTTTTGACTTTTTACCCGACTGCGCGACACAAAAGAGGGTCATGTGGCGTTCTAGAGACCAAATGGTTGGTTGATTTTTATGATTCTTACGTCAATTGATTCTTCTTAACCTTACGAGTGTCACTGGCTCGTGGCTAAATTAAAATTGAAATAAAATTATTCATTGAAAATCTTTTTTAAAACAAGCTTTTTTTTGTATTCTTCTCAGCAAACCCTTTCATTTGATACCCACATCATTCCGAAATCGCCTAAAATCGCCCCATTTTTTTTTGAGGTGGCCTTATTTGCTACTAGTGGCCAACCATAAAAGTTGGTCGTCGCGCACCCTTCCGAGTCTAAGCCAAAATGGCGAAAAGTCGCCCAATCTGGCTACACTGATTATTTAAAGTTGATAACGGTTTGAGAATTTGAGAATGATCAAATGTGTTTTTCTCTGTTGTGAAACCCAATTGAACGTCAATGAAGGTGTTTTGTATGACATAAGGTATACTTTGGCATGACTTGACTACGTATACTCAAACCTTGCTCAGCATCGCAGAAAACTTAAAGTGGCAGATGATCAAGAGTGAGAGACGCTTAAATCAGCACATACTTAGCTTCGAATACTTAACTTAGAAACCGGCCCTATGTCACTCACAATTGAGGCGAATCTAAAGTCACTTCATATGTCTTATTCAATCAAGCCAGCGTGCTACAGAAATGGACATACATACATACATAAATACATGCTTAAATACATATTTACATACATATGCTCGAAAAACATTACCCTCACGCAGTCGGGTAAAAATACGTAGGTAAACAAGAAGAAAAGCAAGCTGTGCAGTCGGAGGATTCATTTGGTTTTGGTCAGCTAGCTCGCGATTATATGCTGCATGCTTTTTAAGCAGCCGGGTTTTCTGATTTTTTGAATTAACATTTTTGTCCCGGAGAAAATACACAGTTACTGTGAAATAGGTGAATAGAGCAAAGCTATGAAATAAGTTAGTAAACAATAACTGTCGAGCATTTATCACCATGCTGGCTCATTGATTGCGTGTCCAGCAGCAATCACTTTTGTTTTGACAAGTGGACATCAATTTGTGTTGTGTTAGTCCTTGTGAATATGGGGTTAAAATATACGGCGGTTGATTTTGTTGTAAACTAATGTCAGCCCGCTAATCCGTTTGCTGTTGATTTATTTTGTTTTTCTTAAACACTATCAAATGCCAATCCCATGTTTTAACAAAAAATATGAACAACCAATGAAATACCTATAGCTCGGTAAACAAACGCTCATCTCATAATGCTCCACACCTACAGACAAGATCTTCGATTCTTCACATCACTATAAAGTTTAATATTAACTTAAAATAGTGACCTGTTATTGAAATAATTTCTGCAATGGATTCAGTAATTCCAGGGCCTTAACTTTATACAAATGTCTTTTCTTAAACAAACAATTTCACCTTTTTGTATATTAGTTAGTACGAAATCTAAAATTTGATCCAGGTGAATTTGATTGCGATTGCGTCTGACTTACGCTATCTAAGTAAGCATAGTGCGTCTTTAATTATTTAAGCACTTGCTTCTGCCAGAGGCTTCGCCCGCGTGAAAATCGGAAATTATCCGAAGGAAACATATTACATTAACATACCTTCACCAAAATCTAATCTAAACTCTATACCAAAATTCATCAAAATTGGTTGGTAATAAGAAACAAAAAAATTATAAAAAAAAACGTTAAGTGACCTTTTTTTTATTATCAATAGACTCGCGCTTGACCACCATCCTACCTGATGGTAAGCGATGATGTGGTCGACGGTGTAGCATACTTGCCTAGAAGTAACCTATTCACTATTGACTTAAAGAACTATTAAAGGTAACTATTAAGAAGTATTTAAGATAACTATCGGCTGGCTGAAGCACATAATGTCCACTTAATAACTTGAATAAGTGTCAGTGGAACATCTTCCGCAGTCTTTTTAAAGCTAGATTACCAACGTAAAATAATCTGGTTAAAAGAAGAGAGATTTCCTGCCAAAACTTCATCCAATAGATTCCCCAAACTGCATCAGTAACACCTCTGCGAACCCCGGGGAACTCAAGCGCCGTACACAGCCGGTCCATTGTGCCCGCTGCATGACGTCATAATTTCGAAATACCCTCACTTTGGTAATTCATGCGCGCGGGATGTTTATGGTTATTGAATTGAGCAACCAGTGTTGTCGCCTTTGTGTGCTCACACAGGATGTCAGGCTGATAAAATGTTAGTAGGGAAAATAGGGGTAGTTTTAACAGACTTCTAAAAAAGGAGGTTATCAATTCGACACTCTTCTTCTTCCTGCCCTTATCCCATGTTACTTGGGGTCGGCGCAACACGTTTTCTTCTTCCACACCGTCCTGTCCCCCGTCACGCTATCACTTACTCCCTTTTCTTTCATATCACTCCTCAAACAGTCCATCCATCTTTTCTTTGGCCGTCCCCTCCCTCTCCATCCATCCACATTTATATCCATAACTCTTTTAGTAACATGCGTTTCATCCCTCCTCATTAGATGACCATACCAGGACAAACGGTTTCCTTTCAACTTTTCTGCCACTGGCGCCACTTTCAAACTTCCTCTAATATACTCATTTCTCACTTTATCCATTCTCGTCACTCCACACATCCATCTCAACATTCTCATCTCTGCTACATGCAATCTCTTTTCATCCATCTTTTTCACAGCCCAACATTCTGATCCATACAGTACGACAGGTCTAATCACGGACTTGTAGATTTTTCCCTTTAACTTTAGGGGCATCCGTGGGTCGCAAGTTGTTCCAGTGACCTGTCGCCATTTCATCCATCCCGAGTTGATCCGGTGCGTTACGTCTCGGTCTACTTCGCCATCCCCTTGGATAAGCGACCCTAGGTACCGGAAGTCGGAGCACATCGGTATTGGTGTTCCAGCGAGGGCTAGAGGCACGGAACTGGAGAGACCGCCAAAATCGCAGAACAAGTATTCGGTTTTAGATCTGCTCAATCTCAAGCCAACACTCTCCAGTCTGTGCCACCACATCTCCAATCTACTCTGGACCTCTGGGCCACTCTCGGCAACCAGCACAATGTCATCGGCAAACAGCATACACCAGGGTGCCTCTTCCTGTATGTCCGACGTCAGCGCGTCCATTATCATCAGGAAGAGGTAAGGACTGAGAGCCGACCCTTGGTGCAAGCCGACTGCCACACTGAAGCTGCCAGTAGTTCCCACTGTAGATCGGACTTGGGTACTGCATCGACTGTACATCGCTCGGACCAACTGTACATACTTCCCAGGCACACCTTTCTTCTTAAGGGCCCACCACAAAACCTCACGAGGCACCCGGTCGTATGCCTTTTCGAGGTCAATGAATACCATGTGCAAGTTTTTATGTGCACTTCTATATTTCTCGCACAACTGGCGGATTGCGAAAATGGCATCCGTTGTACCCCGACCAGGCATAAAACCGAATTGGTTCTGTGATATTTCACTCTCTTCTCTCAGCCGCCTTTCAATAACTTTCTCCCATGCTTTCATACTATGTGACATTAGCTTTATTCCTCTATAGTTGCTGCACTCCAGCACATCCCCTTTGTTTTTAAAGATGGGCACTAGCGAACTATTGCACCATTCATCAGGTATGGCTTCTTCCCGTAACAACTTATTGAAGAATAAAGCTAACCACGTCCATCCATCTACGCGCAATGTCTTCCACACTTCAACTGGTATTCCGTCCGGACCAACCGCTTTGCCATTCTTCATTCCATTTACTGCTATTCTTACTTCCTCCATACTAACCATTCACACGTATGTATGTAATATTGTTGGAATTGCACAATATTCACATATGGAAAGCTTCTAAACACGTGTGCCAAATTTTATAAGTGAATGTATGTTTGTTTGTTTGTTCTTATGTTTATTTGTATGTCTGTTTGTATACTTGTTTGCATGTATGTATGTATGTTTGTCCACGCATATCTCCGAAACTAGTTATCGGATCGTGATCATTTTTTTTGTATTGGATTAGGTATCTCTCAACTTAAGGAACAGTACAAGTTTCATCAAATCGGTTCAGCAGTTTTCAAGTATGGAACATGCAACCGAACTCCTTAACGATAAACAGCACATGTGTAAATTGAGTTAATATGGGTATTTGGTCAATCCTTTAGGTACCTTACTATATAACTTGCTTACTTTTTAGTGATGGAGTACCAAAACTAAAAAAAAAATTATAAAATTTTTACAAAAAAATAACCGACTTCCAAGCAAAACACTAAAAAGAGCAAAATCACTTTCGGTTTCCGAAGTCGGTGTCGCAAAACGACAAAAAATAGATACTAAATAAACCGATAGACGGCAAGCTGCGAATCGTTTGCTGCAAAAAAGTGTTGGTTTTTGGTGTTGTTGTTTTCATTGTCACACCTTTTTCGGTCTAGCCTGAGGAGCCTACAATAAAATCAGAATTATAACGTTCGATAAGGAACTCCGTTCCAAAAAGAAATGTATTTCGGCTCATATCTCGAAAACTAATGAATATTAGTGAATCTTAGGAAGGCTTTTTTTGTGCACAATTAAAATATGCACAAACTTGCTCTGAACAAATATTGCAGTAAAATCATAACTTTCCGAAAAATTAAGCAAAATCTAATTTTTGGACCCTATGACCTTGAATATTTTTTTTTGCAAACTTAGTACCGATGAGAACTTTTAACAATTTCATTATAATGGTATCATTAACGTTCATGTAAATTCTCAGCTTCTTTGGAATTCAAGGGTACCTCTGTTTTTCGGGCTAACTTGACCGGACTAATTGGTTAAATAAAGGACAAAAATGTCCCACACATTGCCAAGCGCTATCGAAATGTCCCTTACATTTTGGAATTTGGACAATCGCTGAAAGAATTACATTTGTCTAAAGCCTCCACTGTGGACAGCTGAAAGATTCAGCTGAAGTGATAATGTGATGTATTCCTTGTTCAAAAACCTCACAATGGCAACATAGTAATCAGTCACGATGTCTTCCGCATGTTATAGAAAACTTTCCGCCAATGCTCGCAAGATTTTTATGTCAAAGTCAAAGTCAAAGTTGTTGATTATTTTATCGGAATAAGAAGTACAAAGCGGCAACGACTACTTTGTACTTCTTGTTTACGTTACTTTTTGTCGCTTGTTTTGTTTTTATGGCGTTGATTTGTTTGAATAAAACATAAAGGCTTTTGAATCCGTCAGAACTATACTGCCAATGACTTCGCTTTCCTTGGAAAGCCAGAACCTTGGAGCACCTTGGTTCTCGTAAAAGGAAACTAGGAATTTATGACAGTAGGACTTTAGCTGTCCCTTGAACCGATCAACATCGGCCTGCTAAGTATTTTTTATCAGCTATTTTAACAACGCAACCACATAAGTTACATCCAATTTAAACTCTGGCAAAGGCCTTTATTCCAAGGGACCAACTGTATTTTAAATGCACGTCGACCGTGCAGCTGGCTTGCAGGCAGCGTGCAGTTGCTGGAACTGCACGTCAACTGCGCACCGACTGCAATAAGGCTGCTGGGTTGGTTTACAATTTTACTGAAGTTCTAACTGAATTTAAACTACAAATTTGCTGTCCGTCGTCTAGATCCTTAAACCTTTTCACAAACGAGTAGGAACAAGCAACATTGTCTTCCAAATATTGATTTCCTTTTGACTAGACCTTTTTGTTCCATTTCCACTGGCAGCGAAACTGGCTTCTTCTAGTGGTTTCGCCCGCGTTAAAGCCCAAATTACCTATGCCAAAGGAACATACACCTGGGATAAAAGGGACCTATGTCCTTTTCTTAAGTCTAATCTATTTCTATACTAATATTCATCAGAGTTGGTTCAACAGTTTGGGAGTGAAAAGGTAACAAACCGACAGATAGACAGAGTTACTTTCGTATTTATAATATTGGTATGGTGTGCGGATGGTCTTTGGTTTAATACTGTACTGTGCTTCTGAAACTTACAACAGTTTGTTTGCCTTGTTTTTCTACTCCAACACTTTCCTTCCAACATTTACGACGCAATGTTTCTATTATACAATATTTCTTACTTCAAGATATAAAGGAAAAATATACGAATACTATTGGTGGAAAATAGTGCAGTCCATACATTTTCTCCAGACTCTCGGGAACCGTATATTTCAAGGAACTGGACGGATTTATCAGGTAAATCTATTAATTCTGGAAAAGTATTTTCTGGGCTACTTTCATTCCGGGTTGTGGTGCCAAGACTTCGACGGATTACTCTTGAGATAGGGAATTTCAATGCTTAGGTTAGATTGAGGAAAAGGAAAAAGTAACATCCATATTATTCTTATTTTGGATGCGAAAGTAACGGCCTGATTGTTTGTTAAATAACTTTTTAACACGCTTTTATTAGCTTGGTATGTATTGATCTATGGATCTATGTAACGGAATCTATGAACGTGACTTTCATCTCCTTCAAAACGTCGGATTAATTTGAAACTGCACACTTATCAAGGACCGATGACAATGCAATAATTAAATAGTTTTTCCCATTATCCTTACCAGGATCTTCAGGAATAGTGAATGACCTAAAAAGTAAAAAGAAATAGTTAGAAAAAATAAAAAACACGCTTTAATAGGAAACCAAACTAAAAAGTAGAAAATAACTTCCAATAAATTTAAATTAAGAATAGAGTGATTAAAAATATATATATATATTGTAGAAAAGCGTGGAGTACTTGATGTACATTTTTTAAATCTTTTATTGAAAGATATTGGTAAAAATAGCGTAATTTCTAAAATATCTTAAAAAGCACCCCACGCTTTTTTAAATATTTTTTTTTTTGTTTGTCACACTATTCTTAATTCAAATTTAAAATTATTTTCCAATATTTTAGTTTGGTTTTCTATTAAAGTGTGTTTTTTAGTTTATTTAACTATATTTTTTACGTCTTAACGGCTGAACGGATTTTGGAAATCGGAATATTTTGAAACACAAATGAAACATCTATTTTTACATAATATTAATCACAATTCATTATTTATGTTTAAACAGTGCAGTTGCACTGACTCGTGAGCCAGAGAGTAGGGTACGAGCGGCGTACATAGAGTACCTAGGCATTTTCACCTGTCTATTTAACTTTCAGAGATAAACTTACCCTTTTTTTCCGAGGCATGCCAACTAATGACCACCACGGTACATCAGTGTGCCGCGGCACACACTTAGCGGAATGTAATGTTGGTGAACTCTTCAATTTAGAGACTGTGTAATCTGTACTGGAAAATTATCAAACTGAATTTTAATCCATTCTCTCAACAAAACCCGTAATTAAAATATTCACAGACAAACTTGTCGATAAAAACCGATAACGCACAACACTAGCCCCATAATTTACAGCGGGTGCCCAGTATAGCACGTCACAGCTCTATAAAATATTCAGCGGAGCGAACCGGATTTAACGCGGGCACCTCACTGCACGAAATATTATCAACTGTTTATTTCACAACACTATTATTATAATGCGTAATTATTGCGCTTGAGATGGCAGTGTCGTGCGTTTCAGATCGATGCATAATATGCATCGATCTGAAACTCACGACACATCATCACCTCTAGAGTATATGCATTTTATATACTCTAGAGTATCTTAAAAAGTGTTACTTTATTACAAGTTTTTATTAACTCGCAATATATGTACGTAAGTTCGGTTCAAATCTTGCAACCGAGTTATAAAGCAGTTATCCTCAACCGATTGAATCCCCCCGCCTTTCTTCCCCTTCGTGCTTAATGAAAAAAAAGTTTACAATTTGAAAAATTCATCTGAATCATTTCAGCGGTTTAAGCGTAAAAAGTTAATTAAAAAAATCAAACAAAACCCTAACTGCATAAGAAGCGAACTAAAAAGACGTGAACAAGAAGAAAATCATGTTGTGCAGTTAGAGGATACATATTCGCGAGCTGGTTGACTAAAACCAGATGTATCCTCCAACTTCTTTTTTTTTCGTTTCGATGATACATTTGATCAAACTATTTGAGCCCAGTAGGAGGCCACGTTTATTGCAGCGTCAGAGGCCTTATACAGGTCAAGTGAATGGACAGTTGGTACACTCCAGCAAGTGGGGCTTAGTCTGTACAGGAGCACCGCAATCGCACCCAGCGTGTAATGGACTAATAACCCCCCATCCTCCAACTGCATTCTATCAACAAAAATGACTGTCAAAAGTCACGAGATTAATCCTGATGCGATCTTGACGTGTGGGTGTACAAAATGTGCACCTTTGCCTCATCTTTCGGGAAATACATTCGTGATACTATCTTCTGTTATGTCAATTTGTACTCACCAAGTACCGACACAGCATCAAACTATGTTTTTCAATGAAGAGTATGCAAACAAAACCAATCGTTAAAGTAAAAAAAACACTTTTTAACAAAAATATCAAACCGATTTCCAAAACAAAACACTACAAAACGATAAATAACTTTCTTTTCAGAAGTCGGTGTCTTTGGTACCTATTATTTTTCGCATGGTAGTGTTTTGTTATGGAAATCGGTTAATATTTTTGTTAAAAAGATTTTTATTTATCTCTTTTTAGTTTTGATACCTTATATTACAATGAAAACACGCATTATTCAGGATCACTTAAAAACTGCTGGTCAGATCTCGATCGAGATGAGAAGCACCATCATCATCTTCCTGCCACCAGCTTTCAAATACAAAAAGAATCATCAAAATCGGTTCATAATTAGTGAAGTAATCGCGTAAAAAAACAAACAGTCGCATTGAGAAACGCCTCCTATTTAAAGTCGGTTGAAAACTTTTACTAACTAGCTTTTTGATAACTTAACTTGTCTGATTTGGCGTATAGCGAAATCGTGATAAACTCAAAGTATTTATTTGAATTAAACCGTTAACAGGCTTATGAATTTTGTCCGACCTTGGTTAATCAAGAACATGAAGCTAGTTCCAAAGCGTAGGTAGATCTATGGAGAAGAACGTGCAAGAAACGCCACCGATAACGGTGTATCCCGGCTTTCTGTAGTTTGTACCAACTCCGATGAGAAAAAAGCGTGATGTTATGCTTGTATGAATTTAGTTAGGTTTGTGAGGACCAAGTCGGAGATTCAGCTAAAATAATCTCAATAGAAGACAATGCAATTTTAAAAGCGCCTTACCTCTATGAAACCTTAAACATTTCTTCAAGTTTTTGATACTACCGAAACACGTAAGTTTAAGTTATCTCCAGTAACATTACGAGGCTCTAGTGATCTCGTTAATTCTACTAATGGTCTGCTGGAAACGCTGTACGCGTTTAATAATTTACAGGGTTGTAAAACATAGAGGTGTCTGTTAAGGGATGGTCTGAAGGCTTTATGGGGTATCCGTCATGTATTGTTGTTGTGAAGAGAACAGCTGCTGAAATAGTATCACACAAATCAGCTTGGCCATTAAAAATGTCGTATTATATTATAATATAAATTCTGAAATTCATATAATTATATCTGCCATAACATACAGCGTAAACCACTGGGTCAAGAAAATTTTGTAGGAGAGTTGCGAGTACAACAAAAGTTAAATAAGGTAGCATTTTTGTAATACTTACATTGTTGAGGGAATGGAAGTAATTTTCCTTGTACTAAGCTAAGAAAAGGATTTTTGAAAAATCATCTTCGCCTATAGTTTAGTAGGAAGAAATAAAATACAAAAAGTTACATATTGTGGAAAGGTATCTATAGAGTGATGTCAAAACTGAAAACAAGAAATATGTATCAAATGTCTTCGTGGAGTATAGTTAAAGAAGTGGTAGTGGAAGAGTTCGGTTCATATTCTACAAAGTTCATGAAAAGTCTGCATTGTTATCTATCTATATACGAGTATATATATAGATATAAAAGCGAAAGGTCACTCACTCACCTATCACGAAATATCGAAAACCGCTTGACGTATAAAGATAAAATTTGGCAGCGAGGTAGTTTATAGTTAGTAGACGTCCGCTAAGAATGGATTTTGCTATATGGCCGGCTTTAGGGGGTCTAAGCACTCTCGCAAGTTTGTATGTTAGTTCGGATTTTTTTTGGTTTAAGGGAATGTAATCGTTTTTGCAACCCTGTGTGTTCAACAAGCATTTATTGAAGACTTATAATAAAAGAGACAGAAAATACAACAAAATTAATTCAAACGAAGATAAGTAGTTATGTTTTTTTTACAATAACATTTACGCTAGTAAGTAGTTTCATCAAGTTATTGCTCGAATTTTTTTAGTATTTCCCCCTTGGTACCTCCTTGACGCTTTTCCGTGGTAGCAAGTATGTGTAGCACGTTGAACCTGGCATTCACATATCACTATATTAAATGCCAAATTCCAGACAATATTTTAAACATGTTTGTGCAGTGGTGGCCCAGGGGTAACTGCTTCGGGTCGGTCTTAGGTTCGAACCCAGGCAGGCGCTTTACTTTGTGAAAATTATTTTATCACCACTGCTCCCAAAACGGTAAAGGAAAACATCGTGAGGAAACCGGCATGATTTAGAACCAAAAATTCGAAGATAATTATGTGACATCCACCAATCCGCACTGGGCCCGCGTGGTGGGTTACGGCCCATTCTCTCTCACAGAGAGGAGGCCTGCACGCACAACGGACCAAATGGGAGTCTAACCCCCGGTTTCTCAACACTCGACTATCGGGCTGTTAACGTAATTGACGAATAATCGCCGGTTATCTGCTGTGGTTGGCTGTTGAAAATTCATTCAACCAATCACAGCAGATTACGCGTGCTTGACAATTTGTCACATTAATTCTGCGATAATTTAGCACTATGGCAAAATATCGAAAATCACTGGACGTATAAAGATGAAATTTGGCAGGTTTCTCAAATGACGTAAGTGCTAATTTTTGGAAATTCCTTCCCTACGGGGGTAAAAGGGGGTTGAAAGTATGTATGAAATTTCTACCGTTTATAAATTGGGCACGTGAAATTTTACATTTATGCTCTTGATTGATAAAAACTCATGAATTTATTGGTTTTTGGCAATTCCACCGGTAAAGGGGTTGAAAAGGGGATGAAAGTTTAGATTTACGCTGTTGGTTGATAAAAATAATTTGTGTTTATTGATTTTTGGAAATTCTACTCCTAAGGGTATAAAACAGGGGTTGAAACTTTATGTGAAATTTCTTCGGTTTAGAAGGTAAAATATCTGAAATTGTTGGTTTACGCTCTTGGTTAAGAAATAAACAATGAGTTTTTTTTTTTAATTTCGGCAATTCTACCCCTAAGGGAGTAAAAAGGGGTTGAAACTTTGTATACCATTTCTACAGATTGTATGTTGGACACATGAACTTTTAGATATATATTCTTGGTTGATAAAAAGAATTCATGTAGTTATTGGTTTTTAGAAATTCCACCCCTAAGGAGGTAAAAAGGGGGTTGAAAGTTTGTGAAACTTCTACACTTTAAGTGTGATACGTGAAATTAAAGATTTACGCTTTTGATTGATAAAAATAATTAATGTTAGTATAAATTGGTTTTTGGAAATTCTACCCATAAGGAGGTGAAAAGGTGGAAATTGGTTGGGCTTATATATTTGAAACTTAGCATAAATACTAACCTAAGTAAATAGTTACGGTGTTCTTTGTTGGTTATTCAAAACAGCTCCTAAAATACACGATTTAATTTGTGTTTAAGATTTTTGAAGAATTTTACTGTACAGGGCTTCCTTTTATAATGTAGGGTAGCACTAAGAAGGAAAATTTGCAAATTCAACCTTTAAGGGGGTGTAACTAATCGTCATGTGTAGGATAAAATACGGATCACACGAACGAAGTCGCGGGCGAAGTGCTAGTTAAATATAATTGCAGCTAATAAACTTCGACTGCAGAACATACTCTCATCAAAGTGTGCTTCGACAACCACTAGTTTTTGGCGGTAAGAATTTTACAAATATAGTTATGTCATCACACTCATCGGACATCGAAAGGTTTATATTAAAAGTGCAATAAATAAGAACTGGCAACAGATACTTTCATTACGATGCAATCAACGTACAACCAGCCAGCCAACACCCAAAAAAGTAAATGACAATCACAATTCTCATTTCCCGAAAGTACCTCAATAAGTACTTGAGTTAAGCTACAATCATAACGCCGACCTACCCGCATCCCGGCCTCTGAATATTTTACACAACACAATGGACGCTCTACAGATTTTCATGTCCTCCTTCAAAATTCATTCAGTGCTTTTTGGCTTTTATATTAAAATCCAAGGAGGGGCGTTTCGGCTTTCAAATGATGATTCTTATTTTTAGATTGACAGGATTTATTGAGGATTGATCCGAGTGTAAAGGTTTAGTAGGAGTTGCCATGGATTTTATTTTTAATATTCCAAACACGTTCAAAAATCACGATAACTTAAATTGATATTGTTACCGGTAATCGTGTGGTAATCGGTTTTGAATAACATAATAGGCTCGCATTTAAGCACTATCTCTTTTTTTTATAATCTATAGGCTCGCGTTTGACCACTATCTCACCTGATGGTAAGCGATGATGTGGTCGACGGTGGAGCACGCTTGCCTAGAAGAAACCTATTCACTCTTGACTTAAAGACCCCTAGATTGAAGCTATCGGGAAACACAGATGCCGGCAGGGAATTCCACTCCTTAGCTGTACGCATAATAAAAGTATTCTCAAAACGTTTCTCTCTCTTGATCTTCTTTTCTTGTGAGGAAGTGGCGACCTCTGGTATCAGAGTTAATTAGGCCGCCTCTGGGAACCCCACAGGCCTCTAACTTGGCTATTTCAGACTTACATTAACGATTTAAGTCCAGGCCCTTCACCGTTGCCTGTGATGTCCAAGATAAACTTGATAGTGCATATGAATTTGAAAAATTTACATTGGTACTTGCCTGGCTTTGAACCCAAGAGCTAAGACACGAGAGGGGAGATCTTAGCCACCGGATCTAAGACAAATTAAAAAAAAAACAAGGCCACCACGACACATCTCACTTGATTTTAAGCAATGATGTGGTCGACGATGAGGCACGCTTACCTAGAAGTAACCTTATGCTCCTATTTCTTCTTATTGGTATCAGTAAACGCAGACTGCGACAGGAATTTTAACTCTTTAGTTGTGCCAACGTACCGGGAAGTATTACAGTACACACAAGTGTTTTCAAGTGCGCGTGGATGGCCTAATCCGAAGCTATGAAAAATAGCGAAAAACACTCGAAGAAGTCACGGCGCAAATTTTAATGAAACACTAAAACAGCATCATTCAATTTTTGAATATTGCCAGCTAGGAATCAAACTCGTTGATTTTGAAAAAAAAACACACGTTGTACTATCACATCATCCGATAGTGTCGCTAATAAGGATCAAATTTTGGGCAATTATACGGCAAACTTAAGGGAAGACCTCATTTTAAACAAAATGAAAGGTGAAAGGTAAAAACATAGGCTAATAACCTAGATTACCTCTCCACTAGAAAACTAAGGACACAAACTAAGCCAACAGCTAACAGTTAATTTAGTTCTAATTTGAATGACGACGTCTTTTCCACGAGATCTTTAGTGTGAAAGCAAAATCTGATCCAAGGAAGCCCGACCGACGCGAGAGTCAGCCGCATTAATATCCACAGAGCAGTCGTGAGGGACAGAGAGTTCGGGAACAATGTTAGTTCTCTTGGGGAGTGTAGTAAACTGTAAAAACAAAATATTAGGCAGAGGTGCCTTAATAGTACACACTCATTTCGCTAGATGTGTTTTCAGTCCCAAGTAATATGCGAGCCCAATGCCATCAACCGGGTAAAAATCCAAACGCCAGACTGCCAGTCAAAAATCTCAGATAGAAAAAAAAAAAACAAAAAGCCCGAATGCTTAAGAAGCGAACTGAAAAGACGTAACGTAAACAAGAAAATCATGCTGTACAGTCGGAAGATTCATTTTTGCGAGCTGGCTGACCTAAGCCAGATTTCCGACTGCACAGCATGATTTTCTTCTTGTTAACGTTTTTTTAGTTCGTTTAATAAGCAGTCGAGTATTTTGATTTTTGAATTAACTTTTTTATTTATCACTTTTTAGTTCAGTTCATTCACTGACGTAGAGTTATGTTGGCGAAACGTTCATGAGTGAAAAGTTCTTTCGATGAAAAGTTAATGGTTTAAAGATAATGTTGACCAACGGTTCATATGGACCAATCGATTGTTGGTAAACCGTTACAGTTTCTTTTAGTTAACATTATTTTTTTCGAATAAGGTACATATAAACATATAAGTGTCATATATTTTTGAAATCACCTCTTAATACCCTTTACTTTAGTATCCCACATTTGGAAGAAAAAAGAAATTGGGCCCCCAAAATAAATGGCACAGTGACACTCGCAAGTTTAAGACGAATCGGCCAATGTGTTTGGTCTCTAGAACGCCGCATACGAACAAACATTTTTTTTTTTTATTTATTTACTCAAAATCAGTATAGCAACAATATACAAAAGGTCTGCCAAACTGCAAAACAGTTTGTCGGCAGTTGTTCTCTTTTCACAATATTAAAATACTAACAAAATTTGAATTTTATTGTAAACAAAGTGCAAAAAAAAAGAAAGTAAGAAAAAGAAAGTAAGAAAAAGAAAGTAAGGCTACAGAAAAAAGGACATTTTCACATTTTACACCCATGGACAATGTCATGGACATTCCCATAGTCCATAGATACAAAGTTAACTATGGGCACAATGAGAGGTAGTGTTTTTAAGAACATTTTTGAGTTGGTCTTTAGATTTGACATGCGATATCAATTTTGGGGGTAGCTCATTTACCAACGTCGGTACTACATACCTCCTTGTGCGCTTACCAAAGTAGTTTCTGACTTTAGGAACAGCAAGTGTCTTCTTTTTAGATAAGCGAGTTGGGTACATATACCTACGTTCCTCCTTGTGATTTTCGTTATTAAATTGTTCATTCAAGATATTAACCTTGGTTATAAAGTGGACCGGAAGTATTTTACAAATTTTGAACAGCTTTTCATAATTTTGATTCAGGCTTTTTTTCGTTTTTTTTATCTACAAGTAGTTTAAGTAGCCTTATTTGCAGGATATTGATTTTATTTAAGTGTGTAGGGAACGTAAGGCCATATCCACCCAACCCGTATTCAATAACTGAGTCAGCCAGCGCATAGTATAAAGTATACAATACTTTTCTGTTGACAGCATGTTTAAGTGTCTTTAATTTACCCAGAATGGATCGTAGCTTATTGCAAACGTTGTTGATATGCAGATTCCATGTGAATGTGTTATCTATTACTAATCCTAGGTACTTATAAGATGTGACTGTTTCTAAGTATGAGCATTGACAGTTCAGCTTGTTGTTATGCAGACATTCGTACGAATGACCCTTCACTCGCACTGTCCACAAATTATTTTAATTTTTATGATACGGAGAGTGAATGGTCTTGCACTTAGTTTTAGTTATGTTGATTATAATGCCATTATCATGTGCCCACTGAACTACACTGTCAAAATCGCTTTGCATAGTTTGCTTTATTGCGTCAATATTATTATGGCTATAAACCAGGCAAGTATCATCAGCATACATAAATGCCTTACATTTTTTTAAAACGTTAGACATGCTGTTAACGTGCATAATATATCCCAATGGCCCATATACTGAACCGGTCGGCACTCCGTATTGAATGTCGCCCCGTACACTTTCAGTTCCACTGACACATACTTTAAGTGACCTTTGGTGTAGGTACTTGCTAAACCATGCGTTCATAGGGCCCCTAATGCCACATTCATTCATAGCCTGCAGCAAGCCGCCGTGGTCTAATGTATCAAATGCTTTTTTGAAGTCTATAAATATAACCATAACAATTTTTTTTTCGTTAACTTGGTTATTGAATTCATCTGTAAATTTTTCTAGTGCAGTGGCACTAATTCTTTTGATTCTAAAACCATATTGGACATCGTTTAAGATATTATTGTTTTCTAAAAAGAGAGTTAGTTGTTTAACTATAATTTTTTCGACAATTTTATTAACTGAATTAAGTGTTGCTATAGGTCTATAATTACAATAATCCTGATGGGATCCCTGTTTATATATAGGCCTTACTATAGACTTTTTAAGTTCTGCTGGATATTCAGATTTTTTAAAACTACTATTGATAAAATGAGCTATTACTGGACTAATTTGTTCTTTAATATGTTTTAAATCTTTAATCCTAATACCATCCAACCCCGGCGACTTGCCGCAGTCTAATTTTTCAATTACAGATTGTACGTCTTTTGGTAGGATCTTTTTAAATCTAAAACTTACATTACAGTCATTTACATAACTCATCCTGTCCAAAAAATTATGTTGACATTTATGTTTAATCATATCTACTTCTTTCGTAAAGGTTTCACAGAAATTGTTGCAGATATTTTGCAATGTTTCATTTCTAAGTAAATACTTCTCTATTACAGAATCTACTCCTAGTTTAGACCTACCAAGCCAACTATTTACATTATTCCATATTTTTCTCATGTCTCCCTTACAATTAATTATGGTTTCACGTCTACTTTTATTTTTGGCCATATTTATAAGCTTCTGTGTCTTATTTCTGCACCTAGTGTACTGTAAACGTTTGTTGTTATTTTTAGGATCACTTTTCCACTGACTAAATAGCATATCTTTGTCTTCTATAAGCATGCGTAACTTATCAGTAACCCACGACTGCGTTTTGCGTTTAGGGCGCACCGAGTTACCTATTTCAGAGCTTTTATAAATATCGCCAAAAATCGCGAGTATTTTTGTGTACAATTCGTTTGGGTCTTGTATTTGTAACAAAGATGACCAATTCACATTACAAAGTTTATCACTTACAGCTTTGTTGTCGTACCTCGTCTTACTCACACATGAAATGTCTCTTTCTTTGTCAATAACAGCTGAGATTCCCGTTAGATAGTGATCGGCTACCTGGCTCGTGAGCGTGTATGCGTGAACGTCGCTCGCCCCGCCACTCACATTTCGCATGAAGACGTGATCGATGCATGACGCCACTCGCTTCTGTCCGACAACCGCCTCGCGAGTTATGTCGTGAATGCCGCAGTGAAGTCCCAGATCTGCTAACGAGTTTAAATATCTATTTGCCGAAGAATCCAGTGCACTCTCTAACAAGTTAATGTTGCAGTCCCCTACTAATATAATATCAGTGTCCATAAGTAGCGCTTGAATAATCTTTTCTACTTCTTTTGTAAATATACCTTTATTTGTGTGTCGTGGCCTGTAGATTACCAATAGATAAGAGTTGTAATCATTCTTAGCAAGATGGCCGTATATCAACTCAAACGACGATGCATTGTAGTTTTGTAGTGGACTGTACTGTAGACAATTTTTCACATAAACAAGTATGCCTCCTCCTCGTTTTTTTCTCTGGTTTGTGAAAACATATTGAAGCCATCGATCGTGTACATGGAGACTTCATCCTGTCTAATATTTATTTCTGTGAGACACAACACATCCAGTTGATTCAAAATCTTTTGCAGAAGTACCTTCAACTGATTGAAATGTTTTCTTATGGAACATATGTTAATGTGTATGATTTGTATTTTAGTTTCATTTGTTGTTACGTAGGTAGACCGTGTATTAATATCTGTAAATTTTATATATTCAATATCCTGTAGTTGTGATTGTAGATCAAAGTTTATCACCATGATGTAGTTTTATTGAATACACTATTGTTTAACAGTTCGACATGATATTGATATCGTTTTAGATATTGTCTTTTTGAATATATGTTTCTATGTCACCCTCATTCCGAATAGGGTAGATTTTTTATATGTATGTTTATAGGTATGATTTTGGCATCCTGGATCCATATATATTTATAGGTTTCTTTGAGCTTTGTCTTTGTCGCCCAAAATAGTTGCCTGTTTTGCCGGGTTACATGCTCATTTATGAAGATTCGCGATGAGTCATTGTTGTTTAAAATCATATGGTTTGTAATTAGCGATTTTCGACTTTTAAGCTATTCCTCTCTCGCCACTTTTGTACTCAGTGTCACAACTATGGGCCGAACCTCTTTCCTTTCGGATCCTACCCTCCATGCACTTTCAATTTCAGTTTTATCCATTTTAAGATCTCAGCACATTTTTTTACCACATCAACGGTTTTTTCACCTTCTTGCATTTTTAAATTCATTATTTCGATGTTTTTGTTTAATTCCTTCTGTTCGAGATATCCGATTCGTTCTTCCAGTGCTTTGTTGCATTTATCTAAATTGATGTTTCGCTGTATTAGATCCTTATATCTGTTTTCCATTGCCTTGTTATTTTCTACAGTATCCCTTTTGAATGTCTCCATTTCATCATGCTTCGCGCTTAGAAACTGCAGTGTTTTTTCGAATTCGATATTGGACTTTTTTAAGTCGCCTATTTCGGTCTTAATGACCGTCACATCCTTTTGCAGCAATAACAGGCGTGAGTTTTGTTCCTCCTTTATCGAATTCAGAAGAGAATTCATGGCTTTAACCTCCTTTTGAAAGGCTTTCAGTGTAACATGCAGGCTGTCAGGAGAACCAGCCTTGTGCCCTCTAGGTTCTTAAGTGATAGAAGAATCGCTATCTGATTCTGCGCGATTTTCGCGTTTCTTCTTACCCTGTCGTGTTCCGACCCATTTCGATGCAGGTGCTTGTTTACCCTTAACATCCGAAGCTGACTTCTCAGAAGACTGGGCCTCCTCCAATCCCACCGATGTGGGAGTACACTGTGCCTTTGACATTGTTAGTCCTTAGTCAGTTGATCAGTCTTAAAAATAAAGATAAATTGTCATTATTATAACTAACAGACTAGGTACCAGAAAATACGTAATATATTTTAACAATTTCCAAACTCTCTGTTCTCCGCGACTACTCTGTACCCTTTCACATTTTAAAGCGAAAAGGTACGGGCTCTTTGTGTAGTAAGCGGCGCTTTCTCAATGGAGCCGTAGTTTCCTATTTATTGCATTATGATATTTTACACAATACCCTTCTTTGAGTGAATATTTTACGCGAGCTTACCTTGCAGTGTATGCACAGAATATTTCATGAATCGAGTGTGGAATAATGGGTAATTACATTTCATATGGTAATTATTAAAAAAAAAATGTGTTTTCTCGTTGATTAAAAATACTTACCCAATATCATCATCATCGTCATCATTTCAGCTAAAAGACGTCCACTGCTGGACAAAGGCCTCCCTCAACTGTCGCATTCGTCCTGGCACCGCAACTCGAAGTACCTATCGCCAAGCGTTTGTCAATCCTTTTGCTCCGCATCGCATATACAGTCCATTAAACCAGGCCTTCGCGCCATCAACCCCTTTGACTGGCCATATTTGTGCAGCCTAAAGCCTCATTTAGCGGATGGCATAATACAAACTCCTGTATCTGTGGCTTCAGGCAAGTTCATGCCATTTTTCTGTGGTAGCCTCACTGTTTTTTACCCGAATACCGCGAACAAAAAGAAGGGTTATTTTTTTGGTCAGTAAATGTGTGTGTATGTATGTTCATCTGTTCCCTCATAACTTCTAAATTATTAATCATAATTTCACAAATGAGGTGTTGTTGGAAGCGTCTTGTTTCTTTGCTGGTTATAGGCTATGTGATGTCACATTCAATTGAATACGGCGCCCTCTAGGGGGCCCGAAGTCAAGAACAAAAAAGTTTTTTTCGCCCAATCCCATTACGAGTGGTTTCTTTGAACAGGAATTTTAAAATTTAGTTTGGGTTTTTGTACATCATATTTTTATTATCAGAAAAAAATTGATGTGGCTATGCAAAAATCCCAAAAAGACTTTAAATAAACAAAAACTTTTCACAAAAAATAAACCGGCTTCTAAAGCAAAACACTAAAAAGTGCAAAATAATTTTCGTTTCGGAAGTCGGTGTCTTTGGTATTTCTTTTTTTTGTTTTGAAGTCGGTTTATTTTTTGTAAAAAACTTTTCATTTCTCTCTTTTTAGTTTTAGTATACCATAACTAAAAATGAGCAATTTCTTTAATACAAAATACCCATAATAACTCTATTTACACTTTCGTGCTGTTTTTCGCTAAGGAGTTCGGTTGTATGCTCCATATCTTGAAAACTGCTAAACTGATTTTAATTAAACTTACACTATTCCTTAAGTTGAGAAATACTCAATCCAACACGAAAAGCATAATCAAGATCCGATGAGTAGTTTTGGAGAAATGCGTGGAGAAACATACACTTGGCACACGTGTTTAGAAGCCCATATATGAATATTGTGCAGTTCCAACAACATTCGTGTCGAATTGATTTCCTCTTTCTTTGTTTTGAAGTCGGTAAAAATAAGTTAAAATTCTAAAACCCGACTACTGAAAAATCAGGCTCATAAAAGTATGAAACAAGAAAATATTCTCATCTGAACACCCCTATGAATATAATAAATTATTTATTACGTGTCAAGTTGTTTATTTAATACATATCAAATAGTGCGTACATAACAATTTTAGATGAGCGTGACTTTTTAGTAGCCAGGGTTTTTTTTGGTCTTGGTCTAAATCATCTGCTTCTTAGACTGCAGATTTCTTTTAAATTTTATTACAACTCATTTGAATAAGTTACCTAAGCTTAATTTTAAAAATTATTGAGTTTGTTACTCCTATATTTATGTTTCAACACGTGAGTGATTATTTTCGTTTGCTACAAAGTTTTATCATATTAATACTCGGTTGAATGTTGTTCATATAGTGTAGTAGGTAAATAAATTACACACCCAAAAAATCTGTTGTCTTCATATTCACACAAGTTGGACAAAACCGCACTTACAAACTTACCCGATGCCAGCCGCTTTTGATTAATAACCCAAGTTATCGCCAAGTTGGGGCCAAGTTGGGGCCAAGTTGGCGGCAAGTTGGCCCCAAGTCGATACTCGACGAACTTCATTGTTAAGTTTGTCACCAACAAGCCAACTTTGTGTCCTAGTATTCGGATATATGTCATCACGTCTTTTGTCTTAAATCGATGAGGTGGAGTTAGATTCAAATAGAGAATGTTATTTATGAGCTGTAATATACTAGAGCTATTTGGCAACGTCTTCGCCTGCGTGAATAATAAATAATTAATAATTTATTTGGCATCAAACAAATTACACAAAAAAATGGTCTGGTGCCCGTAGAATAATGGGAATAATGGGAACCTGTATAACAGGTCACCAAATGAATGTCTTAAACTATTCCCAAGAACGTAGTAAGTACATAGGTACTTCAGAGAAAATATTAACTTTTCTCTGTCCTAATCCGGATGCTATATTCTATCAACAAAAGCGTGACAATACTGATTAGAAAAATTTCAAATGTGTATGGGATATCTTAGCGTTATCGAAATATCACGCGGCCAATCACTTGCATAATGGTATTTCAACAGTCTTCTGCGCATCTAGAATGACACTTTATCTAGAGCTTCAAGTTATATTATACACGTGTGCCAAGTTTCATCCAAAACCGCTTAGCTTTTAAGGCTGATTAACATACATATTTTACAAAGATTTTTTTTGGGGCAATCCCACCGCACTATTCCCAAACCACTGCAACTCATGAAAGCCAGAATCAACAGTGGCGACCACCAGGAAAGCAAAGTTTCATTCTGCCAAAGAATACACTCCCATAAGATATGATGTGCAGGTTGTACATATTCGCAATCAGATGTAGAACATTGACATAAAGGCGAGTTTTAAGGAAAACAATTTACTTTTACAAAGGTTACAAAATATTTACATTATTTATTGCAATGAATGCTGGTTTGATTGCGTCATTGGTCTAGTTGTCGCCCATAAGCTGGGTTGTAGTCTCCGGTAAGGCAAAGTGATATTGTGTCAACAAGAATGTCTCAGTACCAGCCCGGGGTTCTGCCCGGATGAAGGCAATAGGCCCGCCCCACCTACAGGTGCATCACTCTGCCTAAACTTTTGAGGAATACAGGCGTCATGTTGTATTTTGTACATTGAATGCTGTTTACCACTTTAGAAGATGAAACTTCTGGATCATCTGAGTACAAGCTGAAAATAGAGACTGGCGTTTAAAAACTAAAATTTCTCCCTATACTGAATACACCATTCGGGTAAAAACAAAATTCAAACGAATTCCGAGCTTATGATTTCGGTGAACTCCATAATGCAACGTGTGTATGTTTTCAAAAAAAGTAAAGCTTTGCTAAATCCGATGTTTTGATCCCAAAAATTACTTAATACCTACCGAATAGCGTAGCATATAGTTCTCGCCAAACTTCTTGGCTGCCCTGAAGGTGGCTACAATGGCTGCGAAGTAGTGAATGTCATACAAAAAAAGCACCGATCAGTGCCTTGCGCATCGGAAAGCCAACTTCAGGGCGGCCTAGAAGTTTGGCGAGGACTATACCAACCTCCATAAATAGTATTGCACAATCAGACAATAAAACCTCTCAGTGAGAGGGTGTGAATCATAGTTCAGCAAGCGAGCACAATGCGAATTGGTCCCAGAAACAGACGTACAAAGAAGTGCCATCCATCTAACAAAAGAAAGAAGATAACAAATTTGAATGCTGAATCATGACAATAAGGTCACAGAATAATAATTATGATATTCTTAGTCTTCAACATTTTTACCACACCGAATGCCAACAAGCAGTTGTGAGATCATTCTCTCAAGCTATGGAAAAATCATTAACGAAGAACCAGAAGCAGTTCCTGCCAGGCGAGCACGGCCTACTGTGACAGGCTTAATCACACATTTTTATCACGGTTTAGGAGCAAAAACCGTGATAAAATGCGTGACTCAAGCCTATCACAGAGGCCGTGCTCGCCTGGCACCCGGCTGTTTAACAGGTCTGTAACGACATGGAATAGGCTCCCAGAAAATGTTGTGACATCCAAATTGAACTGTTACGGGAACAGATTATTTACATGTATCTCCAAGCTATCTAAAAAACACGCTTCAGCTAACTGCTAGTGCGTCTTACCAATAATAATAAAGTAAATCTTAATAGGCTGATGTCTTCTACAACATCAGTAAGTCTCACGTCCAGCATTCACAATGATGATGATCCACAATACACAACCAAATCCAATTTGCCGAACGTCAAACAATATGAGGGAGCAAAAACGCTCTGCAGCATAAATCATTGGTCTGGCGGCTGGCCACATAAATCAGTGACGTCATCGCTCCGTATCGCAGCATCTCGAAACAATTACAGGATGTACAGATTCGCGTCACGATCCCGAAGGCCTGATCGATGCGAATATAGTGTATGGACAAGATAAGAATACAGAATCAGCCGAAACGGAGGCGAAAAAAACAGTTGCTGAAATTGTTGGGAATACAACTTTTGGACATGATTTGACAAATAAATATACCGAGTATAGTAACAAAACTTATCTTAAAAAAACAACAGTTTTAAGGCTCTCGTACAAACCAAAAAGTAATTCAATGAGTAAAATATTAATCGAGTTATAATTTTTTTAAGATAACCCATATTCAAACGTTGTGCGAAACATTTTTTGGTTTTCTTTTTACATTTGTTTTCGCCAAAGGGTGTCGGATGTCTTGTTTGTCCATTGTTTTATGCTGGAAGGGTACGTGCTCTATATTGTCAGCTGTTTATCGCGTCTCGCAGGAGATGTGAATATTGGAAGGTTTCGGTGGAGGCAAGGGATTAGGTAACTGTATTTGAAGAAACTAAGGGTAAAATGTAGAAAGTGTAGAATTTATTATCAAAAAAGTGAATTTAAAATCAAAAACCCAACTGCTTAAGAAACGAACTAAAAAAACGTGGAAAAAGACCAGCCATGTGCGAGTCGTACTCACGCACGTAGGGTTCCGTATCATTATTGCAAAAAACAGCACAAAAATCACGTTTGTTGTGGAGTTGCGGACACCAGCCCATCTTAACTTAACGTAACAAAATGAAATAAAATCTCACTGAAGATATCCAAAGTACTATCTACAGCTTTTAAAGTTTTCGAGCGTGATCTACAATCGTAGTACAGCAAGGAGAGGGCTTTCAGATAACATGAGGAGTGATGCCGACTCGCAGAGTGCTGCGACTTTTGTACCGGCGCTGGAACAATGCTTCAGATCATAGGCTGGGAGACCGGCGATATACTAACTTATTTAGTTCATTTGGTATTTTTAGAGTCAGTGAAGACGGAAAAACGGTGGATGAACTGTGTAAAAGATGATATATCTAGAATAGGCATGGCTAAATGACGAATTACAAAGAAGTACCTATGGTAGTAACCGATTTCAAAAAGGAGGACGTTCTCAATTCGACCATTTTTTTTTTCGTATATTACCTCAAAACTTTTTAATAAGTGAACCGATTATGATCATTCTTTTGGTGCTTTTCATGTGGTCCCATCTAAATTTGATCAAGATCTGATAAAGAACTTCGGAGATATACAATAATAAATGACGGCAAATCTCTCGAGATTGCTGCAATTTTATGACTGTTTATTGTTAACACTATTTCAACACAACATCACGCCGGTACGCTCTAAAGTGGTACGCAGATGTGTACAGTTCACCCGGGTTCACTCTAATTTAACCGGTTGTGTTCAAGTTTCATGTTATTCGGGCAATCTATGCTGGCATAACTGTGGGCATTATAGATAATATGCACCACAACACACTTTTACTGAAACATACAACCAACTTCCAAATAAAAGCACTAAAATGTCAAAAAACGAAGAAACAAAAACAAGAACACCGACTTCCGAAATAAAAAAAATACTTTTCACTTCATCATATTTTTTTGTAAAAAGATTTTTAGTTGGTAATTTTACCTAGGATTGTTTGAAAGTACTCTACACTATCCCTGAAATTCGTGATAAAAAATGCACATCTCCTGAGAGACAGTTTGCAGGAAAAGCTAGTTTGAAATATTATATCAGTTTAGGTACGCTGCATTATGGCTCACCATCATTCTTTTAATGTTCCCACTGCTGGGACACAGGCCTCTTCTCTGTGAGAAGGAATGGACCGTAATCCACCACGTAGGCCCAGTGCGGGTTGGTGAAAATCACATGTCTTCGAATTTTTGGTTCTAAGACATGCCGGTTTCCTCGCGATGTTTTTCTTCATCGTTTTGAGAGCAGTGGTGATGAAACAATATACACAAAGTCAAGCGCCTGCCGCCCACGACCTACAACTTGTAAGTCGCTGCCATTACCACTGAGCCACCAATGCTCCTGCATGATGGCTACTACATAGCATTGACAGATGTAATTAGTAAAATATTGACTGCGACTGGACAATAGTACAGGACACTTATTTCCCATTATTGTTTAATTTATTCAAAGAATATATACTCCTCATATTCACAATGCCCAGAGAGCTTTGTAACACAAATAAAGCGAGTAACAAAACATTTGTTTATCACGCGGTGTATGTGTCGCCATATTTTATATCAACGCCGCGCTTTTCCGGCGGTTTACCACTTGTAAGACATACAGTATGTTTGTATGTCACCATCTCATATTTTGTAGTGATTTGACGTTCTTGCTGTTAGCAATCTTCTTTAACACGTTCGTTGCCGTAATTACTGAAACAATTTAAAAGTCATTGAGTCTTTCGCGTGTCGAGTCCTTAGCAACGAATGTGATTGTGATTTGGTGTGAAGTTTAATTTAATACAACAGTTAAAAACCGTGAACTGGATACCACAACTGATACTAACAACCTGGGGCTCGTAAAGTCAACAGCCTACCTGCAGAATCCCTTCCATCAGGCGAGATAGTGTTCAAGCGTGAGCCTGTCTATAATATAATAATAGGCGGCTCGGTCAAGGGCCTGATCCAGAAAGCAGTAATGCTGGACACGGCTCGTATTGTTAGGACATTCCTCTCTCTGGAGCCCTGACCTATAGATGTATTTTTTATATTTTTAAACTTTTTTTTAGTTTGTTTAATAAAAAATATAGTAAACAAGTTAGTTAATGAATAAAGGAACAAAAAAAGCTTGGTTTTCATAGATACCTATCACTTACCTCCTATCAGAGGAAATGATATCTACCGATATAATTTCCTCTGATCTAATGGTCGAAAGTGTTGCTGCTGAGTACAAGATCCTGCGTTCGACTACCGGGTAAGACATATAGTTATTGGGTTTTTCAATCTGGAATTTCTCAGTAGACATAGGCTCGTGACTCGTCTCCTGGCGAAAGGTCTGCATAACCGTTTAGAGAAATAGGCTTGATATTATGTTACCTACTATATGTTTGAACAAAATTAAATAGATGAAGATGTGAGCCAATATTAAGTCTTTACGAATTACCGGACAGTAAATATTAACACTTCATTGACAAATGCCTTTACATGTACGTCCGCGAACGCTCGCGGTCCCGGATGTTCCCTTGGACGTACAAAGGTCGCGAGCTGAGCACTGCTTAAATGATGGACGCTTGCGCGTTATAGACTCGCTTATATCAAGTTATTATTATAGCTAGATAAAAACAAAAATATGAACAGAAAGCTGATTTGATAAAGAATATTAATGTGTAAACAGATAATCACGAAGTTTTTTTTAAAAAAATGTGAGAAGCGTATCTTCAGTTTTACTTCATCATCAGTGTGCAGCAGTTCACTGCTGGGCATAGGTTTATCCAATCTTACGCCAATCATCACGATCCTCGGTAACTCTCATCCATCTGCTAGCCAGCGATAATCGAAGCCAGCTACCTAGTTTGAGGGCGAACCTAAAATTTTTGTCGATTCACGGTCCTCACTCAAACTTACTCTCTTCATCATCATCTCTCTGTCCCATGTTACCTGGGTCGGTGCAACACGTTTTCATCCTCCATACCTCCACTCCTCACACAGTTTTTTTTTGGTCTGAATAGATTAATTTCTGCAATAATGCAAAAGATTCAAACCAAACTAATTAAACCAATCACAAAACTAAAATGAGCTCACACCCCCACATAGAATGAATAGCGCCACTTAACCAATGGATAATAGCCAGATAAATCAATTAACTCCTGCGGCTTAGTTGGACATGGAGCGTGCATTCAAGCGCCTAGCTCCGCGCCTAAGTCACATAATAAATATATAAGAGTCGGCCGATCCTCGCGACGTATTCGTGCTGTACCAAGCCAAATAGAATTTTTGGCAGAACTGGGATGGAGTTGATAATACCAATACAAAAATATTTTCTTTCCTTTACAATGTCGGTAAACTATTTCCAAAGATGCTCTTTTGGGAAAGAACTAGGTACTCCCACACACAAGGGTGTTAATTGAAACATCAGAAGATAACACTCTTCACAGTTTTTTTTGTATTATCTCACTTTAGGCAAAAAAATGAGAGAAAAACCAGCAGACTGTTGGTAACTTGTGCATGGAGATCTGCATTCACAAAAAAAAGAACGAAAGATTAAAAGACTTTTAACAAAAAAATTAAACCGACTTCCAAAACAAAACTACGAAGCGAAAAAATAAGAAAGTTATTTTTCGCTTTTTTGTTGAGAAGTCTTTTATTTATATCCTTTTAGTTTTGGTAGGTACCCTCCAATTACCATGAAAATTATTGTTTTATTTCGAATATCCAGTGCCTACCTTCCGGCTTCATCATCAGATCATTTCGATGTTACCGTTTTCAGCAGTAGGTACCATTAATTTATAAGTATTTGCTTCATGATATCGGTTAACTATTCGAGATATCTTATACCCGTGACGTACTTAGCATCAAGGAGTTCCATGAATCCTGGCAATGGCCATCTGTGGGCTTCTTCATCAGTTCCACTTCATCAAATAATATATTCTGAGTGCAAATGATTGCAATGTTCATGAAAATACCTAAATCGCTATATGTATGCCTATAATATTTGAGGAGTTCAATCGATTTCTCCTTTTCAAAAAAAAGTTGAATTTTCCTAATCGGTCCAGGCGTCGTTGATTAATCGGGGAACAAATATACTAAAAAAAAGTTTATGATGTATTGAGAACCTTTTTCTTTTTTAAAGTCGGTTAAAAAGAGGTTATTTAGGCCAGCCAAGTGCGCTTCGGAGAACATTTTATTTATATTGTTATTTGTTAGCAAAATATACGATAAACTTTATCACCAAATTTTCAAGTTCATAGGTAAAAAAAAACTTCGGAAAGAAATGGTGTGACAGACGACGGCCAAACGGACAGACAGACATACGGACACGTGAGTGACAGCAATAGGGTTCCGTTTGGATCCTTCGGATACGGAACCCTAATAAAACAAAAGGTCATCGCTTAGCATAATGCTGGGACTCGCGTAAGAGACAGAGCCACAGCGCTGGTTTTCAGCGAAAGCCGGTGTCGACTCGATAACGCCGAACGAACCAATGAAGCCTAGGGGAAAGTGACGAAAAAAAAAGGGGCAAGTGACGGAACAGTTTTATTTATAAGAAAAAAAAATAGACCAGGTACCATAGATACGCTGCCTATTTGGCTATCCCTTTTGAAGAAAACTCTCTTCAGTCTTTATTCGAAGCTATTCATCTCGTAGTTCCGTGGCAAGACGTCAGATTCCCAGCCCATTCCATATTTTGCGTTTACGTTGTAGAAAGAATCGCTGATATGAATTCCAGTTTTGTTGTACCTATCTGGCATGATACCGCATGTTATATCGCAGATGTGTGTGTAGTGGTATGCCAGCCAAAGCATACTGAGAATTATACAGTATAAATTCTTGTATTTGCTTGTCTATTAGACCTAGATTTACGTGGGCGTAAAATCCAAGGTGACAACGAAAATATTAAATATAATTTCCGAGAATTTGTCTCAAAGCTAGTCTCAATTAGGATTTCAGCAACAAACTAATTAATATTAAAACAGAAAATAAATTAATATTCTCCGTTCAATGATTTATTAAAGCTACACCTAGCTTTATTAATATTTAGTTCGACTAAGGTACAGTAAGACCTAAAAGTATATAATCTGTATATTCTGGAAATGCTTAACTAGCAAAGATTCAACGAGATGAGTTTGATATTAAAATATGCTAATACTTTAATGGGTACTGAGCAGATTATTAAATATTAATCTTATTCGCTAAGATTCTCAACTTTTGTTAGCATCGTACTTATTAAGGGTAGAAGGATTCAACTGCTTTGTTCGTACTAAGCTTATAGTCTTATAAGTTACGTGGTAATGTGGCTTATACTTATAAGCCACATTACCACGTTACGTACGATACGTTTTGAATTAATATTACTCAATAAAATTTTAGGCACTGACTGTGCATACAGACTTTAATCTGTCTCCCTTTTAGTAGATTCAAATTTGAAGGCAATCATAAATTGTAAAAAGTTTTGTGTGGGCAGACTACATTGCTGGCAAAACAGGTGGAAGATGGAGCCTAAAGTTTCTAATATGGCGACCGAGTACCGGAAGACGAAGCGTTGAAACGCCAGCGACAAGGTGAACCGATAAGAACTGCAGGAATTGATGGATGCCAGAAGTAAAGGACCGGTCGATGTGGCGCTAGTTGGCCTAAGTTCAGCAGTGGACTTCTTTCGACTGAAATAGTGGTGATGATGACTCATACAGAAGGATTTCAATTTAGATTTCACCGAGAAATATTACATACCGGTTGTATCATCACTTCTACACCCTCCCGCACCGTATGCCCGCTGGTTGCATTCGAAATGCACCGCGCCGACTGCGCGACGTCCACTGCTGGACATAGGCCTTCCCCAAGCGTCGCCACATTGACCGGTCCCGTGTGTCCCGCATCCTGCGGATCCCCGCAACTTTCACCATGTCATCGGTCCACCTGGTGGGAGACCTTCGAACGCAACGTCTTCCAGTTCGCCGTGGCCACTACAGAACCTTTTTGCCCTTTATCGGCCATCCGTTCTGCAAGCAATGTGCCCTGCCCACTGCCACTTAAGTTTAGCAATTCTTCGGGCTATATCGGTAAACCTGGTTCTCTTGCGGATCTCTACATTTCTTATTCGATCACGCAAAGAAATTCCGAGCATAGCCCTCTCCATTGCCCTTTGGGTGACTGTAAGTTTTCTGATGAGACCCATTGTAAGCGACTACGACTCAGAGCCATATGCCAACACTGGCCAAACACACTGGTTTCGGGATTTATTGTTTTATAACTACGGAGAATTTTTTGGAAGATGTAGGGAATTTGTAGTGGACTGCGGTTCTAGGTTTCTAGGGAAGAATATGCTGGCTCGGAGGTTTGCGTGTCTTAGAAGGTAATAACGAGAGAGAGGGAACAGAATATGTAGCGGCTTTCTCTTGTTCTAAATCTTGTTCTTGTACATAAATGTATAGCAACAAGTTATAAAACCAATATGACCGCCACATGCTTGGTTGCTTTCTTGCTTTATCAAGAGCATTTTTCCGTAGCTTCGCTGCTGTGGCCTACCCCATAGACACCATATTTTTTGCGGGATAAAGAGAAGCCACTCAGCTACAATTTAGCGTTCAATGACTGATAGATTATTCTTAATCTGGCTCATAAGGATGAATTTCAAAATAGACACCACCAAAAAAACTCACTGTTGGTATCATCATCTCCACACACTTCCGCACGGTATGCTTGCCGGTTGCATTCGCAATGCGCCGCGCCATTAGATCTACAGCGCGCCGACTGGGCGACTGCGCGACCTACATTCTATTACATTATGTACTCGCGGCATATATACCCGAGATATGGCGCATGCAACCTTGCATAGGGATTTATAGATTTATAACAGCGGAAAGTTTTGGCTGGGGTAAAGAATGGGGGATGTATACCTGCCCACTACTATTTAAGTATGGGAATTCTTCGGGCTATGTCGGTAACCATACCACCAGAAAATTCAAGGTAAATTATCATATTTACCAGTTGTTATTTAAAAATTTCTAGAGTTTATTTTCGAACGTTGATCGTAATATTATTCCATGTTAATTAAATTGGCTCTCTTCGTACGTTTTTAATTAATAACGTATTGCAAACAAAGATGGAGCGAGCATCTGCATAGTTCACACAATTTCATTTAAGCGATGTTTTATGGTACCTACGGAAAATATTATAAAGATGCAGAAAACTTGCAATATAAGGGTTGTCACCTACCATTTTTTTTTTGTATTTCCTGAAATGGACCTAAGGTCAAGTGGTATCGGCGGCGACTTACAAGTTATAGGTCGTGGGTTCGAGCCCAGGTAGGCGCTTTACATTATCTAAATTATTTCATCACCACTGCTCTCAAAACGGTGAAGGAAAACATCGTTAGGATACCGGCATGTCCTAGAACCAAAAATTCGAAGACATGTGACATCCACCAACCCGCACTGGGCCCGCGTGGTGGATTACGGCCCATTCTCTCTTACAGAGACGAGGCCTGTGTCCCAGCAGTGGGAACATTAATAGGCTGATGATGTAATGTGATGTGGTCCTAAGGTCTCTGATAGAACACAAAAAAACTGCTTTCAAGTAACTTTCCCATATCTTTCGCGCGCTCTGATATTTTTCTTCAAAATACCATTGTTATTTTATATATTTGCTTTTGATTTTATTTTCTTACGGTAGGTAACTAGACGTCATGTCGTATGTCTTTTTACTCGTGGTTTGCTATCCGCGTTAGATAATATTGAACTTATTTTTTTAATTTAGGCAATCACGAGTACAAGAAAATTATTTGTAAAATTACATATTAAGTATCAATCATTAATTGTTAAATTTGCCTGATATTGTTTTATTATTGTTAGGGTAGGTCTATAGGCTATTATTTTGCACTTTGATAATTACTTTAACGCCCCATTTGAGATGCGCTGGGAATAGACGGCACCATGAAGTTGCCTTCAAAAGACAGTATAGTCCATACAGAGTAACATATGTGAATATTGTGCAATTCCAACAATATTTCATACATACGTTTCGAATTGATTAGCTCCTTTTTTTGAAGTCGGTAAAAATCGGGTATAAACCCGGCCTCCGAGTTGTCACTGAGAAATTCAGATGGAAATACCCAATAACACTGCCCAACTCGAAAATCGAACCAAGGACCTCATTTTGAGTAGTAGCGCTTGTGACCTAGAAATTTTTAACCCTAGACCAATTACTTGAATCTGATATCTGTTATGATAAGTTCTCCTAAATAACAATAAACATCATAATAGATACTTTGCACACGCTTATACACCACATCGAAAAAATATTGCTTTTACAGCCAGGCACAATACGCGACAACCCTAACCGTTCATTCGTTTATTCATTAATATTAAGAGCAATTAAATATACTACCAGAGGTAAGACCGTTGCTCTCCTGTGAGACAGAGACACAGTTATACAGCACATCTCTCCCCATCTCGCACTAGCATAGAGCATTCACAGCTCCTACAGTATCTAGCGTCTTTAAGTGTTACTATTCATGGCGGAATGCCTATAAAATTGATTGATATTCCAATAAAATTGTTTGGCTGTGCCTCACATAGTTTCGTGAGGAATGGGGTCGAGATACCGGCGAAAGTCACATATTCTATTCTACTTGTGGAATATTCCGAAAATTAGTGAAATAATTTTCAAGTTTCAACACGAAGATAGGTTATGATTTTTGGCTTTACTGGTACGGTACAGGTAGGTAAGTGCTCGTTTACACACAGATCCGTTTTACGGGTCCGCTTTATCGTATGCGTTTTTATTCGGCACCGACGTTATGTTGTTGTATGAGCGATTTCACACACATGGCAGTATTCAAAATCCAGAAAAAAATACCGATCCGACAAAATATACAGCAGTCCGTTTTACAAGTCCACGCGCTCTATCGTATACGCCTTTTTATTCGGCAATGGCGTAGGTTGTTGTATGAGCGAGTTTACTTACACAACAGTATTAAAATACTGATCCGTTTTATCGGACGTACATCATTGTAGAAAGTTGGTTGTGTGAACATTATCCCCGTTAGCGACGAATCCTTTAAAACGGTACTGTAAATACGGATGTTCTGTGTGAACGTATCCTAAGGAGCTAGACTTTGGTTGAAAACATCAGTTGTCTAAAAGTCAACGTCTGTCTGTCTGACTATCCGTTAAAACTGCAGGGAACTTACAACTCGAAATCCTGTTCTTTGCGTGGTTTCTCTTTAGTTTATAGAAATTTTCTCAGATTTTTTACAATTAGTTCAAGCGAGAAGAGCTTTAGAAATGGTTATTTAACATCATTTGTTATAAGATCATTATGATCTTCCTGCCCTTGTCCCTTGTTATTTGGGGTCGGCACAACACGTTTTCTTCTTCCATACCGTCCTGTCCCCCGTCACGACATCACTGACTCCCTTTTGTTTCATATCACTCCTTACACAGTCCATCCATCTTGTCTTTGGCCGTCCTCTCCCTCTCCATCCATCCATATTTATATTAATAACTCTTATCATGCAATATAAAGAACTAAGTCTGAAATAGCCAAGTCAGAGGCCTGTAGGGTACCCAGAAGCGCCTTAATCAACTCTGACACCAGAGGTTGCCACATCCTCACACGAAAAAGAAAGTAGATGCAATATACTATTTGATTGTTCATTAAATAAAATAACGTCTGCAATCCTAAAGAACGTATTTATTCAATCTGTATTACAGATATAATTATAATTTACTTAGTTATCTTTAAGTCCCATGTAATAATAATAACCCTGCCATTTTAGAGCCGTATAGTTCAACAGTGGTCAGGCCAGTAGTCCTCCTATAGTTTTCTGCTCAAACCCGGTACCTTTGGGTATGCAGACGACAGCACTGTTGCTGAGAAATACGTATCGGTCTCTCCGGGAGGCCATGGTGAAGCGTTTGAACTTGTCCTTGCAGGCAGTCTCTGAATGGGGTGATGCCAATCTAGTCAAGTTCAATGCTGCTAAAACCCAGGCGTGTCTTTTTCCGCTAAAAAGAGCCAATTTCACCCGGCTCCAAATTTCCGTGATGTAACCGTGCCGATAACGAACCATCTTAAGCTTCTTGGCGTTACGTTGACATCGACCCTCAATTTTGGTCCATTCATTGAGGCAAAAGCTCTACTGGCTGCCAAAAAGTTGGGTATCCTTGCAAAGATGAGACGGTACTTCACGCCAGAACAGTTGCTCAATTTATATCAAGCGCAAGTTCGGTCATGCACGGAGTACTACTCTCATCTCTGGGACGGATCTGCCAACTACCAGCTGGATGCATTAGAGTCGATCGCAAAACGGGCCAAGATGCTCATCGGGAATGGGTTCTTGGTCGAGTCAAGACTCCAGAGCTTTGAACATCGGCGCCAAGTTGCCAGTCTGTCTGTTTTTTATCGATTACATTTCGGGGAGTGTGCGTTGGAATTGCATGAACTAATTCCTGCTAGCCCTTTCCATCATCGGACTACAAGACGTACGGTGATGCGTCATTGGTGCATGGTGGGCATCCCACCCATAGGCACCAAACGTTTTGAGAGTACTTTCATTATGCGTACAGCTAAGTAGTGGAATTCCTTGCCGGAGTCTGTATTTCCTGATAGCTACAACCTGGGAGTATTTAAGCCAAAAGTGAAAAGGTTTCTTCTAGGTAAGCGTGCTACATCGTCGACCACATCATCGCTTACCATCAGGTGAGATAGTGGTAAACGCGAGCCTATCAATAATAAAGAAAAAAAACAAAATGGCAATAGATCCACTAAACCTACCGAACCCTAGCCCAATGCATGTTTTCTCCATATTTTGCAATAGTCCTTCACCAACCGGGGATTGCCCTTGGGTGCACCTGCAATGTGCAAACAGAGATAATCGTCGGTTGGTCACATTTCCTGATACATGCTTAACAAGGCCTCTGCGAGTTGGCTTAGGCCCCTCGCACGCCTTTCAAAGGACCGGAACCCCAGGGTCCCGACATTGTCAAATAATAATAATAGAACACAAATCGAGACTCCGTTCTTCTTTTAAAAAAATCCGGTTAGAAAAATCCAATACCCCTATGCCCAACTCAGGAATCGAACCCAGGACCAACGTGTCTTACAGAAATAGTTACAAGTGGTGAGAACATAATATTTAAAGTTTCATCAACTCCATAATTTTTTCACAAAACCTCCTGCATTCTTGCTATAATTTGGAGCGTGCCAAACTTACAGCGGTGTGGCAGGGATTAAAACTCATGCAATTAGACCGGCTATACTCAGCGCATGTTTTATTCCATTCCTACTGGATTATGGCTAAGAAGCCTTGTGCTGTGGTTTTGTCACAGGTTTTGCCTAAATTCTGGTTTTTGGAGGAGGCCATGTCAGAGACCTGACTTTGACAGGTCTATGACATGGGTCACGGGTTATCGACAAGTTCACTAAAGTAGAAGTTACGCACAACGTCAACACCCGCCATAAAAAGAGGTTATGCGATAGCCCATATATAGCGCAATAAAAATAAATAATAAGTTACCCAACACTTTTAAAAGGCTAAAACTATACCTAATCCAAAAAATGTTTCTACTCAGTAAAATAATATTTTGAGTCTAGCTTATAATAATTATTTTATCTCAAGTGGCGATCTGTCTTATACAAACAATAAGATTCAGTCTATCCTATTTAACTTCATACAAAATCATAATTTGTACTACCTGAAAAGGATGACATTAATATTGCTGAATAATTGTATTAAATCCATTATTATTGACATTTAATTTAACATAACTGTATGTTCTCAATTTAATTGTATTAATGTAAAATAAAATAATTAAGTAATAATTTAATGCATGCTAATTTAGGATGAGAAGGACAAGAGAATAATAATTGCAATGCTTGTAAAAGGCTGCTAAGTCATCACACCAACATACACTTAGTTCGTAATAAACGTTTTGACTTTGACTTAAGGAAAGGTAAGAGACTATAATTTGTTGGTAGATTTTTCGATTAATGATATTTATTTTGCAAATAGCGTAAATAACGTTTTTACAAGTCAACCTTGTCTTGTTAATTAAAACTGGATGAGGATGGTATAACTTAGGCAGTTAGGAAATGCCATCCTCACCAGACTCAAACTCAGTGGTCAGTCTCTTTTAATGTCCATACAATCGGTAATTAGTCAAATCAAAAATCTGGTCTTTTTTTTTGTCACCGGACCCTCCTCTAGGGAGTATCTCCCATATCCGGCGCACCAGAACAAATTGCATGCCGTGATCACCCCAGTGACAAAAACAGCACATGGGCGCCAGAAGCACCGTGTATGGCACCCGTTGCCCTCCTGTGACGGGTCAGGTCAGGGGCCCCGCCGCCTACCACCTTTCGGCCGCAGGGGATAGGGAGAGCGGCCAATGCTATACCGACACTTCTCCTATCCTACGGCCCCACCACGCCCGCCATCAGACGGTGGCAACCCCGTCCATGCCGCGGAAGGATAGGGAGAGCGGCGCACTGAGAGGGCACACAATACCGGCCCTCCTCTCTGACCGCGGCCTGCAAACCTCAGCCACGATGCGTCCCACACAACATCACGGCCCGCCTCAATTTCGAGGTCACCGAAGCTGCTCCGCACTGATCGGTCCTGTGCGCCTCGCATTCATCAGATTCCCGCAGCCTTATACAGGTCATCAGTCTACCTAAAGGGAGGTCTTCCAACGTGAACTTGAATGAACATGATTATATTGTTTTGTAAAAATTATGGTGATACGATCATACGAACCGGCTGTCATACTGTAGACACGGATAGAGATTACTACTGACGCGAATGAGGACTTGACTTCTGCCATCATCATCATAATTTTAGTCGAAAGACGTCCACTGCTGGTCATAAGCCTCCCCCAGAAGTTGCCACATTGGCCTAACCTGCAACCATATTAAGAGAGAGCGGCCAATGCTATACCGACACTCCTCCTGCGGCCAATTCATTATTCACCATATCAGCCGAAAGACGTCCACTGCTGACATATGCCTCTCTAATCGAAGTTATTTTGCGAGATCATTCAATTACACCTGTTACCAGATACCCTGCAAAGATCTTAGCTCTACCTACTTTGTGTGAGAGTGTCCTAGTCTGTGTTTGATTCACGGTCTACGTCCAAGAATAGATCTCGCCAGTGGTTGTCCATTCAAAGTTTAACCGTGCAACGGCCAGCGCTCAAATTGATCTTGGCTTTAAATAAAACAATCAACGCGTAAGTTTCCATTGCTGGGACACAGTCTCTTCTTTGTAAGAGGAAGTGGGCTAAGAAATACTAAAAAAATCCTTCTTTTTCCCCATTTTTGGGATTATTTTCTTATAATTGTCCTATGCGTAATGCTAGGCGCAAATTAACTGTTTTTATTCCTTAACTTTGCTATAAAATCACCGTACGATCATTATCATCATTATTTCAGCCGAAAGCCGTCCACTGCCGAACGAATACTACATTTTATCCTATACCTCACTAGATTCTATGCCGCAGTACACTCCACACTTTAGACACGAGTGTGGTAATTGGAGGTGCATCGCAACAAGAGTATGAGGGCGTCGCAAACGATGTCCTGCACAAAGGTGGTCCGGTATGCCTGCGTTTGTGGCCTAAAATACCTGGCTTAAAGCTGTAGGTGTGTAAGGCACAAGCGACAAGAGATTTTTGGTAAATCTCCAAAAGCTGAATTCTGGGATAGAAAAATAGTAAAAAGTCGCTTCTAATGAATTATTGTAACTTATAGCCTAGATCAGTGACAATTTGCTATACAGTATGGTGTTGTATTTCTGCAATGACTTGCATCACTATTGACGTTACCTACTCTTCTGTGTCCATCCAATAAACGTTTTTATCTTTTCTAACACATTTTATCGCTTATAGAATTAATGTTACTTTGTCTAAGCCCTCGAAAGGCGATACAAATGTACGTCGCTTCTTTCCGATTTCTCCTTGTTGTTGCCAGTAGAGTCTTATACAGACAAAGTTTTTGTAAAAGATTGCAGCACTTTGGGTAAACTTGAGGACATTAACTTTTCACTAGCGATATTATGTTTGATAGACTTCTAGATTGTCTTCAGTAAACTATTATCTAGTTCTAGATTATTCCGTCGCTTCGCTCCTATAGCCTATCCACAGGATTTGTGGATTTTCCAGGTATTAAAAGTAGCTAAGATGGCATCCAGCCTTAGTTTAGCTTTCTTTTATGGAAAAAAATTTCGGCATCGGATACTTTGAGGTCCCTTTTCAATAATAAACCAACAAAATTACCTGTAGATATTATTTACTTAGATTATTCGCCTCCAAGGTCTTGTGCCTTACATGATTGCGTACGAGTCACAGCCGAAAGAGAGGGATGGCGTCGCATCGTGAGACGTATAAATTGTGAGAGCCCTTGTCTCACTGCAACATGCTGACCACGACCACTCTGTCAACGTGTGCCAACGACGAAGAAGAAAATGCCTTGTTATATTAATCTTCTCAAACTGTATCTACTCCTCTGTTTCGTCAGTGACTTGCACCACACAGGATTGGTCCGTGTGCTCCCGTGCAATAGTCTACAAAGACATTCTAGCGTTTAATTAGAGAAGGATTCTTAACACGTCACGCCAAGTTTTAGCTTGCTACCTGAGGTTTGGTCTTTATATGTAACATCTTAATTTTTAACCGACTTACCAAAAAGGAGGAAGTTCTATGTTCTACTTCATATTCGTTTTTTTTTGTGTTTGTTCACCGATATCTCCGTAAATTGTAGACCGATTTTGACCGCCACATTGACCGGTCCCGTGCGCCTTGCATCCAGCGAACTCACGCCACCCTCACCAAGTCATCAGTCCACCTGGTGGGAGGCCGCAGCGGCTTCCGGTTCGCGGTCACCACTCCAGAACTTTTCGGCCCCATCGACCATCCGTTCTGCAAACAATGTGCCCTGCCCGCTGTCTCTTAAGTTTGGCAATTCTTCTGTCTTTGACTACTATATATACGTATATAGCAATAGCTATAAATGTACTTCTTTTATTTTTAATAGGTACCTGAGAAACGGCAGTGTATCCTACTTTTATCCGAGAAAAAATCAAACCTTCTCATATAGTTAGAGCCGTAACATTATCAAGTTTATTAAACCCAGTTACCCTCTAATCGAATCCGGATCTAACACACGATAACCCGTTCATCCCTAACTGAAACTCGATGAGCGCGCCTCTACTGACTACAAGTATATAACAATGTTTGTGACAAGTTTGTCGGGCACATTTGCATGTGTGTCGCCTCTGGGAATATCATTACTGGCCCTAGTATAATTAGATTGTAGGTCCTACAGGTAGGGGTTATCGACTTCTCTGCTGGGATTAGCTATTTTGTACATGGTAAAAATAAATTAGCGAAACTCTAAAAATGTAAGAGTGAATGTGTGTGTGTGTGTGCTGTGTGTGTATGTGTGTGATGGTTATCGAAATTCATCATCAAAGTCGTCGTCTGCTGGACATAGGCCTCCCCAAAGCGTCGCCACATTGACCGGTCCCGTGCGCCCCGCATCCAGCGGATCCCCACAACCTTCACCAGGTCATCGGTCCGTATATGTAATGACGTTAAAACATAAGTATAGATTTTTTTATTTTCCAGTAACTGTAGATATGTATGGGATCAATGTCCACTGGTATTGTAGTCACTTAAAATTATGAGTTATTGAATTTTCATTTTATCGTTTTTAATATTTTTTATACCTATCATGTTGCCGGAGTTTCACTAGCTAATTAATTTTGACCCTGTATTTCATCGTGTTGAGGATAGGCAGTAGTGTTGGTACTATTCTCCCTTACTAAGATGTCAGAAAATTACAACTTATAACCCTGCCCTGTACCTTGGTTAGTCTGGTATAACATTACGCATATATCTTAACCTCGCAGGGACAGAGTAGGGAGAGAGAAGACAGAGATATTCACACTAATATTTCTGCAGTTAGGTACGCCATAGCCAATCTTATGTCAAGAAGTGTATTTCCATCCTGAACCTTTTCTGTAGCATTCGATGCCGAGTTGTCAGGCTCGTATTGGCTCGTTCCCTTTTATATGGTACTTATAATAAAGTTTTGTATATATTTATGTTTTAATGTAATAGCAGTACACGACAGACTACCCCCTTTTTCATTATAAGTTCTTTTAGTCCATCCAAAGGTTGTCTGGTAGATATCGCTGTCAGCGATAAGACCAGCGTGTACGCGTATAATTAAGTTTTTCTTATAAAAGAGATGTGTAACTGTTATGGTGTACAATAAAGTATATTCTATTCTATTCTACGAGTATCCTTATGATCATGTCATAAAAAATAGTGGGTATCGTATAGATATAGGTAGGTACATCTCTACCAAAAGCTTCCGGAAATTTAGCCGTAATATTAAACATTATTATATTTTTTACCAAATATAATAATGTTTAATAGTAAGAAAAAAGTATACACTGTATTTCTTTCAGAGATATTCATTTCAAACAATTCCGTTACTAACTCGCTAACTTTAATATTCAAAAGCAAAAGAAATGCAATTGCACACAACCTTTGTGTGAACATTTTGTTCTACACAATCACTATGCAATGTGGTATAACGCAATCAGGCTGGATTCATTAGTCCAATCAGAGTTAACGCAGCGATGCGCGCCTCACAACCAGCCAATCAGAGGAGTTATCGTTGCGACGTCACTAGAGAATGCGCGCGTTCGAAACGGAACGGCAGATGCGATTTGAATTTGGAAAATTCAGTTAAAGATGGCGAGCGAATAAAGTGTATTTGAGATTTAGTTTGCTGGGCTAGTAATATTATTTCCATGTTCTTTCTGTTTGCGTTGGTATTTTTTGCATTGCATTTGTTTTCGAGCAAGATTAGATTTTGAGTACCAGAGGGCCTTAGAAGATTTTGAGGTTCAGTGCCGATTAGAGATTTGGTGGCACAGACTGTTGGAGAGTGTTGGCTTGAAACTGAGCAGAACTAAAACCGAATACTTGTTCTGCGATTTTGGCGGTCTCTACAGTTCCGTGCTTTCGTGCTCTCGCTGGAACCGATGTGCTCCGACTTCCGGTACCTAGGGTCGCTTGTCCAAGGGGATGGCGAAGAAGACCGAGACGTAACGCACCGGATCAACTCAGGATGGATGAAATGGCGACAGGTCACTGGAGCAACTCGCGACATACGGATGCCCCTAAAGTTAAAGGGAAAAATCTACAAGTCCGTGAATCTACCTGTCGTACTGTATGGATCAGAATGTTGGGCTGTGAAAAAGATGGGTGAAAAGAGATTGCATGTAGCATAGATGAGACAGTTGAGATGGATGTGTGGAGTGACGAGAATGGATAAAGTGAGAAATGAGTATATTAGAGGAAGTTTGAAAGTGGCGCCAGTGACAGAAAAGTTGAAAGGAAACCGTTTGTCCTGGTATGGTCATCTGATGAGGAGGGATGAAACGCATGTTACTAAGAGTTATGAATATAAATGTGGATGGATGGAGAGGGAGGGGACGGCCAAAGAAAAGATGGATGGACTGTGTGAGGAGTGTTATGAAAGAAAAGGGAGTCAGTGATAGTGTGGTGGGGGACAGTTTGGTATGGAAGAAGAAAATGTGTTGCGCCGACCTCAAGTAACATGGGACAAGGGCAGGAAGATGATGATGAGGGTCTAGACAAGTGAATGGTAATCGTTTTGGTCGTATTTATAAAATGACAACGGGATTGACATTAAGCTTAATGGTAGGTTATACCAGTTAAATACATTGCAGACTTTTCCATTATTGTCATTGCTGAAAAAAATCCATTATGTCTGGGCCTTCAAAAAATAAGTTCCTAAGTTGGGTAGGGTAGGTAGGGTTGGGTAGGTAGGTTAGGTAGGGTAGGGTAGGTACGATAGGGTTGGGTAGGTTGGGTAGGGTAGGTAGGGTTGGCTAGGTAGGGTAGGTAGGGTAGGGAGGTAGGGTTGGGTAGGTAGTTCTGTTAAGGGTTTGATCTGTGATATTTCGATACCGCTTGACGATCCCATACATTTTTTTTACTTCCAATCGCTATCGAGACCACAACCGAGGCACTTCCGGTCATAATGTCTATTTTCTAGACTCTAGAGCCTATGGTGGCTATTCTGTAGTTTCGGGTGAACCAATGTACTATTACGTACGTTCAAGGTTAAAAATGCAGTCACACTCTCCCAAATCTCTCCCAAAGTTGGTATCTTAAATTTCTCCAATCAATATCATTGCTTCACGACTATAGTTAAATCTATAGGGCGTAACGGAAAGATGAGATCGTATATTAACTGCCTCTACCCGTGGGAATGACTTTCTCTAGACAAAGGCAATCCCTAAAAAAATATGTTTTTTACAAAATTGTCGTCTGATTTTGTATGGGATATACAACATTCTTTTTTATCCTCTTAGGCTCGCGCGTAAGCGGTGATGTGGACGACAGTGAAGCACGCCTAAAAATAACCTATTCACTCTTGACTTAAAGATCCCTAGACTGTAGCTGTCGGGAAACATAGACGGCATGGAATTCCACTCCTTAGCTATACGCATAATAAAAGTGTTTCCAAACGTTTTTTGCGTATGGATGGGATATCCACCATGTACCGGTGGTGCATCGCCGTACGACTGGTAGTCTGACGATGGAACGGGTTGGGCGGAATGCAATGTATGCAATTCCATCGCACACTCCCCGAAATGTAACCGATAAAAAACAGCCAAGCCGGCAACTCGGTGATATACGATATATATATGATATATATATATATATATATATATATATACGGACGATATGGGGGTAAGCAAAAACTACTTCACGCCACCAGCTACGATTCCTGCAAACTCCCTTTGCTTCAGTCGCGTTCGTCTAGTCGTGGTCCTTCTTCTACAAATAAATTTTCGACAACAGCTCTGGGAAATTGATACTGTACTTCTAATCTCTGGCTTACATGTGTGTGTTAAGGATGTAAATAAAAGTCAGGTATGAGTAACTTATTCATATAATATAATTTTTATTTGAAAATTCTTGGTACAATGTACAATTTGGACTTATTCTCTGAGACTTACAAATTATAATAGTTGCATTGTGAATTTACTGTTAGGTTTACAATAGTTAGTACGCAGAAAGTAACAATAGTTTTATACAAGTGTATTGTCTACTGTGACAAGTATCAAAGTCTTATTTCGACTGTTCAAGTACATCTTGTATGCAAGCTGGAAGCATCCTGCGTAATATACGCGTCTCATGCAAATTCTCATCAATCGCAGGTGTCTTCCCCACATTTTAATACTTTCATTGTGCGTACAGCTAAGAAGTGGAATTCCCAGTCGGAGTCTGTGTTTCCTGTTTTCTTTAAGTAAAGAGTGAATAGGTTACTTCTAGGCAAGCAAGGCCTATCTATCTATATATATAAAAGAGAAAGTTTGTATGTATGTTCCTTATAGACTCCGAAACTCCTAGACCAATTCCAAAAATTCTTTCACCGTTGAGAAGCTACAGTATCCCCGGCTGACATAGGCTACTTTTTATCCCTGTATTGCCACGGGAACAGGAACTACGCGGGTGAAACCGCGAGGCGTCCGCTAGTAGTTAATAAAACATTTTCACTTACTGCAGAGATTTCATTTGTCTGTCATAGAAATATCAATAAATAGCCAACCATGTTTGTACTTTCTTTTAATATTTTTTTTTATTTTCATCCCATTTTGAAAAGTCGTCCGTATGAAATTATAGTGTACTTAAATCCAGTTTTTCTTTTAAAAAGACAAACATTTACGAAGGAAATGGGGAGGAAATCGAGTCTTTAAATAATGAATGCAAAAATAATGTCACAATAGACAATAAGACTTGAAGATAGACGCATTAAGTAAATACAATCAGCGACACAGGTAACAAACAAGTTTTTTTTTTCATAAAATGGCAGTATTTTATTGATATGAAGTATACACATGAGCTTGTACATAGACAGAAGTAAAATTATTTATTTTAAAACTGGAAATAAACACGAAATAGGTACAGTACGTTGATAGAAAAGAAAAAGTTTTTTTTTCTTAAAGTAAAAAAAAAAAGAATTGTAAAGCGTTAAGTTACAACGAACATACATTTATTATAAAGATTTTAAGTTTACGGAAAGTTGCGTACTTAAAACTAAAACATTTACTTAATTGTCTTGGAGAATTTGTGAGCCTTTATAACCTAATTTACAAATGAGTTTTTACTGCTCAACTTTTTTTTTTAATTTCTTTTCTTCCTCGTCATTTTTTAATCAACAGAGGGGACAACTTTTTACCTTATTTAATTTAAAATAGAATTGTTAACTTAAAGGGTTGAGTAATAAAAACCACGTGTAAATAATGCCTCATACTTTGGAACAATGTTTGCATAGCTATATAGTTTCAATTATATACAAATTGGGTTAATGCCACTAACAATTGACATTGTTTATCTAAACATAATTATTATTATTATATATTTCGTACTTCATAATACTGCACCGAGGTTTTACTAAAAACGTATTTATCCCCTTGTAGGGAAGACTGAGACATAGATGTGAATCATAATAAAATAATAGAAGATCTAGTAGAATTGTTTAACTCTTCAAGTAGGTATTTATCTCAGTTTTTGTGAGCTTGTTAACTGTAATTTTTGTAAAGGAGAAAAATTAAACTATTAAATTTTTACTAAAACCCCATCCACGAAAGGGTATGTTAACAATTTTTCATGCATTCGCATACTTATTTACATTTTAAATGTATAAGCGAATCGTATTGCTTTTTAATTTTCATCAGTAATGGTTTTTTCTACATAATTATTTTAATATGTCCAATATACATACATTTTGCCTATAAACGAATCTATCTACGATTGTGAAGAAAAATATAAGAATAAAATTAATCAGCACTTTATTTTCAACATGACTGTACTTTAATACACTTTGTAATTTTTTTCTTTTGGCAATTTTTGCTAAATATTTTTCCCTAATTTTTTTATTGATTAAATTATTAACTTTGTGCTTTATCGTATCATATAGGAGCCAAGCATAGCGTAGAGTGCTCAATAATAATAATAATTCCATAATATATATTTACATTATTTGTATATAGTACAAAACATTTTTACTAAATATTTTGTTTACTACTTACATAATCAATTCGAGGGCTATACTTCTGAAATAATGTACATTTTTTTTATATAAATATTTTATATCAACCATTTTATCTATGGTCAGCTGTGCTTCACGACTAGAACTATCGTGCTTACATTAGCTTTCTCTCTTTCACACTTGCTTGTAATTGTAATTCTATCTTTCTCGCACACAACTTCATCCAATCATCGAACGAGATTGAATTTTTAAAGTATCTTTGTCAGTGTTTGAGCGAGATTAAGAAAACGTAAAGAGTCCCTTTCAGAAGAATGGAAGAAAACGTATTCATTCAAAAGAATGAGGTAGTGAAGCAAAAGAACGAACTATTTTGAACGGGTCCTTTCACTCTAGTCACTCGGCAAATTTCTTTATAACCCGAACGATACTGACTCGCGCGAAATGATTCATTTTCCCGGTCGTGTCGATCAAATGTTGCCCTATAACAAGCAGGATTGTAACTTTATGAATTTAACAGCGGGCTTGGACGTAAAATGTCGAACAGTCAAATTTGCACTAAGTACTCTTTGTTAATGTGCCCGTTCGGCCTTAAGGAAAAGGCTTGATTAAGTTGATAATTAACAAAAAAAAGATCTCGCGATGAAAAATACGCCTTTATTAGATATTTTGACCTTTGATTAAATAAAGGCTTGGATTATTAAAAGAATTACGTTTTTTTGTTGTTGTTTTAATACATAATTTTATTTTATTCTTCATTCACAAAGTATAGTTTAATAGAATAACATTCTTCATTTAAAACTAATTCCATTTTAGATACGCCACTTCACTTACTGTCCTTTAAAAAGTTCATTTTGTATTTCACTAGAAAGCGTTCATTCAAATCTGAATGTCGGAGACGGATTTAATTCATTCATTCATTCGAATTTCAATCTACAAGAATTTGTTTCTTTTATGAATTTATTTATTTATGATTTTTCACACAAGCTTTGAAATTGGAATACGATTTTTAGCTCGGTTCACACTATTGAATAAAAAATGCTCAAGTCTTCTTAAATAATTAATGACCATACGAAGATTGGTTCGCTTTCGCTCTGAAATCGATCAGTAGGTAAATATTTTACTTGACAAGCTCAGACTAGTTGAAACGACGGCCATTTTCCAGTCGAACGCGTTTAAATTGTCAACGCGGTGTGAGTACAACATTTTAGTGGTCCGTTAATAATTCAGTAGAAGTTTGGGTCAAGTCTATGACATATTGCATTATTTGTAGTTGAATTTCGAAGGAAAATTTACAATAATTGGAATTTAGGGTGGAGCCAGACGAAATTAATTTGATTTTGCATTGGTGCATACTACCTATACCTACTTAGACATAGAGAATGGTCTGAGCAGTACCCTTACAAAATTTACGACTCATAGAAAGAGGATAAAGCGACTGTGCGACTCATACCAGTCTCTTTAGTGTAGGTCGTAGTGACGAAGTTGACTGCAAGCCTGTGATATGATTTAATCAGAATTTAACAGAGCTACTACTGACCAGACGATGGCTTTATTTCTCTGAAAATTTCTATTCGTATTCACTTCATACCTGACAAGTGAAAGTTCAGTCCATTCTCTGTCTATGGAACAAACCATAAACAGACGTAACAAAACCAAACTGCGCTCATCTAGCCCCATCCTTAAACTCACTCACCACATAATTCCATATTCAAATCCGTAACCGTCATTCAGATAGTTGACCGTTACGTTTAAACGCCTACGCTCGACTGCAACTAGCCAGTGACGGCGTTCAGTCAGAGCAAGTCTTACAGCACTGCGCTCTGTACCGCTTGAGGGCGCACATATTCATGGCGCGAACGTTCTCGCAGAACCGGGAGCTGTCCCGGCAGATACCGTCTGTGAAGGAAATAGGGGTTAGTGATGTTGGACACGTGTAGTTTGTGGTCAGGGTGAAAAGGGAGAGAATGTAAACGAAACAATTGAAACTTTGCACACTAGCCCATATATTCTAAGACATTTCCTCCACTCGGCTCAAATTGACAGTAATAGCTTGTTAAGTACTCAGATTAATCGAGAGACTTTTTCCGTAATCAAGGCGACTGAGTCATTTGGAGTGAAGGACCTTCGAAAGGACTTAATGTAGATCGTTTTGAAAAAAATTATACTTAAATGGTTTGGTAGTTTTTTGTATGCTGGGAATGCACACATACAAGAAAAGTTAGCATATTATGTTGTTTACAGCCGTTGTTACTCGGGAACACGAATGGTTCTAGGGGTGGCACCAGTACCTCGAACACTATCCTCCCGTTTCAGAGTTAAGAATTCAATGTTGAATTCTATATTAAGAAACTAGGTACTGTAGTTATTCCACATGTCTACGCCATTACTTACCTTTGTTAAGACAGGCGTGCACCTGGCAGGGTCGCGCGACTCCCGGACGCGGCAGCCCCTCGCACGCGGCTGCCGCGCTGCGCTCCCGGCCGCGACGCCTGGCTGCAGTGGCGCGCCACACGCAGCGGAGAGCTCGGTGCTGGCGACCCACTGATGAGCACGGGCCCACGCACTAAAGAATAAATTGGGTTAAGTTTTTTGAAGACTAAGGAAAAGAAGAAAGAAACATTGCTAGAGTCTGTCAAGCGAGTCTAGTCCCATGAAAAAGGCGGCAAATTCAAAAATCTTTCAGGTGTCAACACTGACAACAATCTTTATAGTAGTTTTCACATACAGATGCCTCAGTAAGTTTCACGGTCATGAACACGACGTCTGGATCTAAACCAAAATGGAAATCGTGATCACATCACAGTAAAATAAAAAAAGTCAGATAAGTTTATTGTGCTGAAAGTATCAATATGTTGTTGCCAACCTACCTGATGTTGAAACGATTTCATCCAAAAGTCGTCGTTTTTGCGATAACACGTCGTCAGATTCACTCTGTACATGATTATATTTATTAATCATTGTAAACAACAAGCTCCTGACACTACTTTTAATAGGTTTCGGCATTATAACATTAAAAAACTCAACAAAAACCGGATTATTACGAGGTTATAACAGAATTTGTGACAATCTGTTTGACAGATCATAGTATTGCCATTATAAGAAATCAGTAAAAGGGTTGTGGACACGACTCGCTTGACAGACCTAATAACGGATATGGATGAGTATTTGTCATGGGTCCCATTATTCTTAGTCTTAGATGTTGCTAAAAACGAAAATGGGCTAAAAATGAACATCCAAGATGGTGTTGACGAAATTTGGCAAAATTTTGACCCAGAATTTCGACCCGAATCATGAAAATGATGGGGTATCATTTGAATTCATCATGACGAAAAGTTGTTAAAATTACTTTCCTAACATAGTTAGAAAACGCTAGACAGATTATAATCTGTATGTCAAAGTGAGATTATGTTATTAACTTGAATATTACTACTTCAGTAAAATAACTGTAATTAGAGATCAATCCCAATTTCATCGGAATTATATTCATTATGGTAATAGTTGTATTGCTAAAAAGTCCGTGAAAATCCCATCACAGCGAAAAAAAATAGTGTCTAAAATCAGTTTTTTGCTTAAATCTCGTGAAGTTTTGAATTTACAGCAATTTTTGTTGAGTTTTACAATAATTGAGTTATGAGTAAATTTATTCCTTGTTAATTATGCACAAAAAGTCCTACATAAGATTTACTAATGTTCATTAGTTTTCGAGTTATGAGCCAAAACAATTTTTTTTCGTTTTTCTGTCTGTACTAAATTTGTGTGGTAGTTTAGGCTAGTTATCTATACTAATATTATAAAGAGGAAAGATTTGATTGTTTGTTTGTTTGTTTCTTTGCATTGAATAGGCTCCGAAACTACTCAACCGATTTGAAAAATTCTTTCACTGTTGGGAAGCTATACTATCTCCGGGTGACATAGGCTATATTATAACATTTTCAAAAAAATTAGGGGTCCTTACTAAAACTACAATAATGTAACCCAAGGTGTAAAAAAATACCTAAAATATTCCTAAAATCGCGTGTGCTGCGAAAACTATTGATGATAGAATAAAATAATGTTCTATGACTTTGCAGAACACATCATTATTTACAAAAAGTGTAGCGAAAGCATATGTCTAACTAATATAGTTATGCCACAATAAGTGTTCTTATATTTTAAAATTTTAATTGAAATGTCGTCGCTAGAATAGGGTCTTTATTTTTTTCATATTCAAGACTGCTTCAATACCTTTAAATTTATGCATTTATTGTTTTTTGGAAATTCTACCACCAAAGGGGTAAAAAAAGGAATTGTGTGTAAGAATTTTTTATAGTTTGTAAATACACATGACATTTTTGATTTACGCTCTTGGTTTATAAAAAGAATTCATGTATTTATTAGGTTTTGAAAATTATAATCATAGGGGATAAAATAGGGGTTGAAACTTTATGTGAAATTTCTTCGATTTGGAAGGTATTGGAAATTCTACCACCAAAGGGGTAAAAAAAGGGTTCAAAGTTTGTAAGAATTTTTTATAGTTTGTAAATAGGACACATGTCATTTTTGATTTACGCTCTTGGTTTATAAAAAGAATTCATGTATTTATTAGGTTTTGAAAATTCTAATCATAGGGGATAAAATAGGGGTTGAAACTTTATGTGAAATTTCTTCGATTTGGAAGGTAAAACAGCAGAAATTGTTGTTTTACGCTCTTGGTTAGTAAAACAACAATGGTTTGTTGAAAGTCTGCGTGAAACTTCTACGCTTTAAAGTTTGACACGTGAAATTAATAGTTGAAATTAATGAATTGCGCTTTTGGTTGATAAATCTTTTTATCAACCAAAAGCGTAATTCTTTAATTCATGTATTTATTGGTTTTTAGCAATTGTACCACTAAGGAGGTGAAAAGGTGAAAATTTGTTGGGCTTATATAATTGAAACTTGGCATAAATACTAACCTAAGTAAATAGTAAAGGTTTTCATTATTAGTTTTTCAAAACTACTCCTAAAAGACTATTTAGTGGGTGTTAAAGATTTTTGATGAATTTTACTGTACAGGGCTTCTTTTTATAATGTAGGGGAGCACTAAGGAGGGATTTTTGGAAATTCAATCTTTAAAGGGGGTAAAACTAAAAAGTCATCTATAGGATAAAACATGGATCACGCGAACGAAGTCGCGGGCGAAGTGCTAGTTAAATTATGTTTTTATGCTCAAACGAGTCGTGAAACATTCAAATTGATTCGTTTTCCGGCATGGTTTCATGTTTTGACAGCGATATTATCTATTTTGGGTACTTAAAATACGCAAAAACAGAAAGTTAACGGTGCTGAACTATATCTCACAGCAGTAGTAAAGGAAAGAAACAGTTTTGAACATAAGAAATTGTGAGAAATAATCACAGCAAATGTCTTTATTTCCTGGGCTATACTGACTGGTTTGTGTCTTGAAATTCCTAGCCCATTAGAAAAATGACGCCTTATTGTTGAGATTTTCTACGTTGCCCAGAAATGTTGCAATTTGTTCTAAACCAAAAGCATTAGACATTTTCGACTTAAAACTACTCCATTTCAAATAACATTCATCATTCTTTGGTCGCCTGGAGCGGAGGTGACGCAACTAACTCATAAAAAGGCAATAGTAATACTAAAATCAGATTTCCTCTACGGTACTTTAGTGCTACTATTAAATACATAAAATTTCAGCTATAACCCCGGTTTATGCGTTCATTTTATGAAGCCATATGAAAGTTGCTATACGATGCCCCTTGAGTATGACAAACTCTCCGTGTACGTCCCGTAGAGTAATTGTAACATTTGTTATTGAACTGAGTAAGGATTCCGTAATTCGGGCAATGAGTAAGCATAATGGCATCACTGAATAACAAGTATTTTCATAATAAACAAAACGGACACTTCCCAAATATGTCGATATTAAAATAAACTTGTTCGTATTGTCTCAGCAAATCCTTTAATTTCAAATCTTTAACAAAGCGGTACATAAAATATTTGGTCCGCCATCTTTGAGAGTCCACCATGTTGGGTTTAGATAATGTCAGTAAGCTAATCGTGCATTTGTCGTCCAAGATTTGACAAGTTCAATAAAAACTTGCAGTGGTAAAAAATAAACTTGCCGCAAGTTTTTAGGTAGTAGCAATGTATTTACAAATATCTGCCAAACAGCTACAATTAATAAAATGATCTAACTGCACCCAAACTTTATCCAACTTCAGATACATCAGACCGAAAATTCATAACTAACCACAAGGCCAACTACTCAGAAGCCTATTGCACTAATAGTCTTAAAAGTGAACGAACATCGGCTTTAAATGTAAAAGGCTACATTTTCATTGTAAACTTGTTAAATGCACCAGCTAGTTAATAGTTTTCATAACGCTTCAGAAACCGGGAACAAGCGATTACAAGTATTAAATACGAACTTCTTTGTACAACAATATTATTGAACATTATGCTTTATTACTGCGAAATGTTTTATCACTTCGTAGAGATCGCTTTTAGGGAGGAACTGTTAAAGAGAGTTCGTAATACTTAGAGTAAGATATAAGGTATTGTGGGGTGTAAGTCAGTTCAGTTTGTTACTTGCCTTGACTAAAATTTTCAGATGTACTGAATCTGATAATTCCTTCTTTCATTACTCTCTTTATAAAGAAGAACTAAGGGTTTCTTAGGGCTTGAAACGTTACTAGCGAAGTGAGGGTATTTATTTTACATATTTGTTCAAATTTTCGTGGAAGTACCGGCTTTCCTTTTTCTTGGGGAAAAACCTAAGTTCTTACACTCCTACGGAGAGGAGGCCTCTGTCCCAGTTGTGGAAATAATTAATCTGCCTAGCCTCTGCCAATTTTATGGGTGCATCTGAGTACCAGTATTTTACATGGAGCGACTGCTTATTTCACCTACACAACCCAGTAACTCCCAGCAGTGAGAATTTAATGAGCTAATTAACCTGTAATTCTCTCGGGAGGGAGGCCCGAAGTAAGGATGGATGGATTGTGAGAGAATTAGGAATGATATAAAAATACTAGGCGACAGTAACAGGGTGACGATTGACAGAACGAATTGGAAGGATAATTTTTTTAACGTAACGTAGTCTAGTATCATGGTACAGGGAGAGAAAGGTGATGATGATGATTTTGTTATGCAGAAGACACAGAAGTTCTATGAATCTTGACTAACCTTACTCCAGGGTCCCACCGCCCAAGCCGCCTTGCAAGGACTAGCGTCTCTCTTCGTCTTCTCCGGCCTTGTAGAGGCATCACACGCCGCTTCCGCCAGAGTGGTGCCGTTCTCTGCCACGCATTCCACGCGGCGACGAACTATGGCTGGTTGTGAAAAGAGGAAATAAAATTATATAAGAGGAAACATACACACTAAAAACAAAAACGCACATACAATAAATTGTTAAGAGATAATCAGGGAATTATTGTGAGGAAAAATCGTTGCATAAGAGAAATGAGACTGAAAAAAAAAACACACACAAATAAGAGTTAAGAAACTTGAAATCAGAGAATTATAGGAAGTAAGAATCATTGTAACTTTCTATGTAAGTAATCTAAAAGGTTGATAACAGGCTGAGTTTGTACATACTTTTACCTTATCTATTGAACATAGGGCCCAATTAGATATAGGTGTAAGGGAAAATTCATCCACAAGATTATGATGGTAATTATATGCTCAATCCTGACGGAAGGCCCAACGCCGCCGCTTGCAAGACTCATTGGATTTAGGATGAGAGCTCTAAAAATGATTCAATGATGAATTCTGCTAAATATATTGTGATGTTGACTAGGTTTACATGAACACACATGTCGTTATACCTCAAAAACAATCTTTTATATTAAATGTATTCTGTTTCATGCTACTCACCAGCTCCACTGCTAAGACACTTAGGCACGGACCAGGGCGCACTTTTCCACTCTGCGCAGGCCTCTCCGGCACACTCCCGCACTACAGTCGGAGGGGTTCCTCCCCGAGACAAACACTCTTCTGTTTCCACTGTCGTCGTACTGTTGTCTTTTTTGTGCTGTTTGGGGAACAAACGGAATATCAGCAAAAATCTAGAAGCCAAGTAAGAAACAGAAAAGTTGAGGAACGTAGATAGAGTGTTCAACCAAAGGCTATATATAGACAGTCTCATTCTATCTGCGATGGTGATGGTCGAAATGCCAAAATTTAAGGGATTGATCACGTGACCTTTCGATAGCGCTTGACAATCTCATCCATTTTTGACTTTTTATCAATCGCTATTGCAACAAGTGATATTGTGATCTGTCTCGAGGGTCTTATACGGATGGCATAAGAATTGAATTATAATGATCAGTTACAAACCTGGCAAACAGCTCCTCTAATCTGATGACCAGTTTTACCGCAAAGAGCACTGCAAGGAGACCAGTCAGATGTCTTCCAAACGTACTCGTGAGCGTCCAATGCTTGTAATCTAGACAAACAATTTTATTTTTTATATTTTACTCGAGGATATGATCTAAGACTATGATTAATTATATTTATTTTGGAAATCGGAATAACATTTATTCACGACGATCTTTTATTTAACAATTTTAACTAGGCGAGGCTCGTATTTCCTAGGTATCTCTTCTGTGAAACACCGGTATACACACAGAGGTCAAACTTTCTTTTAAAGGTCTCTTTCTTCGTCAAAAAATGCAAGGTTTTGCTTCACTGTTTTCGTTTGCTTCTAACAAAGTTTAACCTCTTTTAGTAATTTTAGAATGCTTAATAAAAAATTCTAAACACATCTACTATGGCATCTTACCTGCGTTCCGTAGTAGTCTCATCAAAATTCTGAAGACTTTCAATAGGCATATCCCTAATAACATTTCTATTGTAATCTTCATTTACAATAATGATATCAGAGTCGTCATCTTCAGGAAAGACAATTTGTTTGTCGTCGATATTGAAGAAGTGTGATTTCGTAGGAACGCCGTAGTTTTGGTACATGATGATGGAGTCCACCGTTCGTTGGCCGCGCGAGTTTCCCGTCTGGAAGTTCCAAAACATCTGAACATATCAATTAAATGTGTTCTAAGTTAAGGAAATAAGTTTTTAGTTTCAAGGTAATTAAGTTTGATAAGATAGTTAAAATCAATGATTTTGTATGAAGATATAAAAATGGCGAAATATATTTTGTACAGAAATTAAACGAATGAATGTTTACTGTTAGTATTATATTGTTAATACTAGTAAGATCTTTGTAAATAAACTTAGTTTGAAATCGTGACGTGAAATAATGCTTTCTAAATGAAAATTAAACAAATTTTAATGTTTTGATTAGTAAACTATCATTTGAGTTAACCAAATAGTCGGGTTGAAAAAAGAGATTAAATTCTGGTTATGTGAAAATAATACGCCTGATTTTAAGGAAACCACGCTATAAGAAAAAAATTGGACCTAATAGGCAAGGATTTAAGTAACCGACTATTAAGTTACACAGACAATTTATTCTCCTCTACAGAAACCAAAACTATAACAAAAAGACACCAAAAATGAAATCAAAACAACCATCACACATGCAATGCATGCCCCAAATGTCCAACTACCCTCAGTTTTGGGAACTTCTCACCTGAAGCTGCATCACTATGTAATGCAGGCAGGGCAGTACCCTGGAGGCACTGCTCCGTTTGGGCGGTAGCATCTGCGAGGAGACGGCAGACTTCTTCAATAAGGAACGATCCAAGCAGCGTGCGGGCAAGTTTGTTAGGTTAAGCTGGGTTTGTGTTGATAAATTGACTTTTGAGAGTAATTTACTAGATAAGTTGTAGGTAATGTTTGAACTTTGAATCATTATTAATCTGCTTAACCTTTTCCCAGCTATTTTGGGCCGACTTTCAGTCTAAAGGCAGATGAATACCAGTATTTTACAAACAGCGACCGCTTATCTGACCTTCACGATCCAGTAATTGGATAACACGATACTTATGGCAGGAAGGTTTTAGATACTCTTTCTTCAGACTCCACCCAACGACTGACAAAGATATAAAACTAATACGAAAAGGTTATTGCGCTTTCCATAAGAAGTCTCCGCATATAATGGATGGTTACCCACCCATAGATTAATCTCTGCAAACGTTGCTTAACCTTGAAGATCGATCCGTACGACTGTTATTATTAGCCACACTTTGTCTCTCTTATCTATAATTATTGATAATAATGTTGGTAAAAATAAAGTGCCGGAGCCTGTCTTTAAGAGTTAAGAATAGCGAAGACAGTAAAAAGGATAACGCAAATGTTCACGGCAGTAAAATTATGATTGACAAATAATCTCTTCAAAAACATCTTAAGGATTAAGACAATATCTCAGGTAACAAAGTGCTTTATACAGTAACCATAAAATATATTATGACGAATTTATGCGAACGATAAGTAAGTCATCTTGGATGAGCCAACAACATCATCTAGATATATAACAACTTTATGTCAGTCGTAACTCGTAAAATCGGTTGTAAATTTTATTACTGTCATTACACTGGAGAGACAGCCCGAAGATTATCGGTTTGTGATTATAAATTATTGATTTTGGGTTGGATGTTATTAGAAAACGATTTTGTGTGATCATTTGTAGCAGATGGAAAGCCCGTTTGAGGTCTAAGTTTTCGTTCGCATCATAAACCATGTTTAGATTTGAATGCTTGTTTTTTTTAAGTTACATGGTGACATAAGCACTAAATGGAACACAATATATATGATACGTTTCATTCAATTTCATAGTAGGCACAACTAAGGAGTGGAATTCCCTGCCAAAGTCTTTGTTTCCTGATAGCTACAACCTGGGGGTCTTTAAGTCATGAGTGAATTCTTCTAGGCAAGCGTGCTTCACCGTCGACCACACGCTTCATCATAAGGTGAAATAGTGGCCCGAGCCTATCAGTAATAAAAAGTCAGTTCGTTAATATTTTCAGGTTATTCTCAGAACTTTTGCCTGTAATTCACAGTTAGTTGAATTTCAGATGATTCCTATTTCACCACAACTTCTATTGAATTCATATAAAGACGATTATTTTCTCTGTTTTCTTTCTGACACAGTCTATAAACATTTCTGAGCGGTTATATACCCTATGCAGTAGCTATATACTATTTATCTCAGACAATTTATCAACACAAATGTTCTTAGAAATCTTAGAGTAAAAAAGAATCATCGTGGCCTTCCTTACCTCGTGTTCATCGTACATATCTCTTTCCCTTTCCTGTGAATTGAAGCTTGGTGAAGCTTTTGTGCTAGTCGTTGCTGTGTTTCCGTAGAGGGCATCTCGGACTTTGTCTATTTTTCCTGTTAGAATATAACATTCTATTAGTACGTGAATTTTAATTAAACAGACAATTTCAACACTGAAAATAAACTACAGATATCATAAAAGTTAACACAATTTCTATCCTAGCAGCAGCAAGCAATTAAGAAGTAGGTTAACAATTTTAAACAGGGCTTTAAAAAATTTCAAATGTTCGAAAAATTAAGAGTTTTATTTGGAATTTATCTAGTGTTTGCAGCGCTCTCGAGAAGCACCGCACTGTCGGTCTTAATGAATTTGCTGAAAAACCTGGCGTTTTAGTTGCAGTGCTGCTCTAGAATGTTGAGTACTACACATTTCTGGAGAAGATGAAATTGATAGACATCAAAATAATTAACAAAGTAATCCCATTAATATTAGTGGCATTACTTTGTAACGCCACTATTATTATGGCATTCTTGTAACAGACGGCTAATACCCGTGAATCAAAAATTTGTAAAAATTTGTAGTCTTTTTGGCTGATTGCAACTGAGATGCGAATGCGATAGTTCCTTAAAAAACGGTAATAGCCAATCAGAGTAAGTGAAACAAGTAACGGTTCAAAAGAAGTCAATTCGTTAACATGTTTCATTTCAGCGTGTTTTTAGGTAACACCTTCATTAATATAATCGAAGTGCCTTATAAACTTCCACGGAAGTTTTAATTTATTCTCATTTGACATTTTGATTTCACCCACCCCTTTTAATATTTAAAACAAATTGATGCTCGCTTCAGTTAGGTCAATGAATTACACTTGTAATCTGAAATAGATGATAGCTACAAGTATTAAAATTCAAATATTGGTGGAGTCTTCAGCTTACCTTTTTGTCTGTTCTTATAGTTCTTCCTGGAGTCCCCCGGCCTCTGTTCGTGTGACTGATCATCAGAAGTGCCCCCAATCATTGCCCGGTATCTACCGTCCGCTCTGCTGTTAATCAAAGTTTTATCAATCAAAACTGCTCCAAGATTAGAAACATCATCATCTTTATCTAATACATGCTTTATACTCATAACATCGCTTCCTTCTAACCCGACAGAATCAGAAAAAAATTGAGAGATAAAACAGCCTATGTCACTCATCGCTGGTGTACCATTTTATAAGATCAGTACATAAATTTACCTCTTTATAATATTTTTTTAGTATTAAAAGGTTGGGGTGTTTGTTTTGCAGAAGAAATTTCTGGAAGTACTGATCACGTTACGAAGATTCTTTGGAGGATACATGTATGGTTTTGGTCAGCCAGCTCGCGCATATGTATCCTCCGACTGCACAGCATGATTTTCTTCTTGTTTTCGTCTTTTTAGTTTGCTTCTTAAGCAGTCGGGTTTTTAGATTATTTAATTTAACTTTTTTTTATAAATATGGCTGATATTTGACACAATCATCTTACCTATCTGATAGCGGTGACGACGGTTCATCCAAAGCCTTGTGCCTCTCGATCTCTTCGCTTGAAGGAAACTCTCCAGGCCTTGGTTTGACTAGCAGCGTCAGGTTCGCACTGGATCTTCCAGCTACGCAAGTGTAGACTCCGTGGTCGCGAAGTGAAAGAGAGTTGATGCGAAGAGCACCCTAAATAAAAAGGTTAGTGTAGTAGTGTTTTTAAATTGGAGTTCTATGCACACAAGGCCTACATTTAGTAGAGCTTCAAATTAATCGATGTATGACTATTGAAACTAAGAAAAATCTTCGTTAATTATTTTAACCTAAAAACGTTTACACACTAAAAAAAACGAGACAAAATGTAATGTAAAAGAGAAAATGGTAGTATCCTCCATTTTCTGAAGGAAGTATTATACTATACATTACCGATGCCTCAAAAATTGACAAGTCATTGGCATGAAAGTAGTGTTTGACACGACCTTAACTCCAAATACTTAATTCAGAAATCGACCCTATGTGTATTGTAAGAAATTAGAGCATAACAATTAAATCTCAAAATGAGAAAATAAATAAAAAGTAAAGCAGACGGATACACAAAAAGGAACAATGTTCTTAATACTTCAAGGAAACAAAATATCAAACTAGTTTTCATGTTCAAAACGAAACTTTTCTAGCATGTCCTTACTTTTTGAGTTGCGCTCGGACGGACATAACTCTTTGGCACACTTTTGAATGCTTCAAAAAAACTATTTCATTTTTATCACACCGACTCGCAGGCACTTGCTCGTAAAGCTTCACCGAGAGATAAAATCTAACAATTTAAAAATGTATATATTCAGAAGACAGTCCCGTTAGTGTAGTGATCGTAAGGGCTATTGCTGAGCATAAGGTTCTAGATTCTATTCCTGGGTCGAACAAATTGTTATTGGGTTTTCGATCTGGAATTTCCAAGTAGCAGCCCGGAGTCGGGTTTTTTGCCCGGTTGATGGCAACAGGCTCACTTAGGCGAAATTTGTGAGTGTGTATGTGTGTGTTTGAATGTTTGTTACTTCTTCACGCTCAAACGGCTGGACTGGTCTGGATGAAATTGGCACAGAGATAGATTATAGTCAGGAATAGCACATAGGATACTTTTTATCCCCGGAATGTGTTCCCTCGGGATAATTTTCGAATTCCACGTGGGCGAAACCGCTGGCAGAAGCTAGTTTAACAAAATTGATGAAATGTAGGTGTACTTCATGTGCACCTCCCCTTTGAAGAATACAGAAGTGATATTAAGTTACATTCGAAAGAAACTTACCTTTCTTGATATCTTATACTTCTTGGATTTGCTAATGATCTGGTGGTCCTTCGCCCATTGTATCTTGGTTCTGTTGTACCCTTTCACTGGACATTTTATTTTCACTTGAGTGCCGTAGAATATTGTTGCCGAGCCGCCTACCTTTACAGTCACCTGTTTATAATAAAATTTGTTAGGGTAAAAGCACACTGAGGTAGAGTAGAAAGCGAAGCAACTCGGCAAATTATGTAAGATAAGTGCACATTCGCGCGGGTTCACGCTTTCGCTTATTTACGCGCGTATTTACATAGTAGTGAGGGACTTGCAGTTGACTTTTTGTCACTTTAATTCGCGTAGATGAGCTGGAGTTTGCGCGACCCAATAGGTCCTGTGTCAGTCGCAGACACTTGCTTTTGACTGAATGTGCCCATCTTTTGTACAATTATCTTGATAGGAATGTGAACATTAAGTTATAGAAATCTAATATCTTTGAATCCAACGGTTCGGCTCCAACGATTTTCATGAAAATTTGGTTTCGAAGGCGTTAAATCAATCTAACTAGGTTTCATTTTTTATTTTATATACTATTTTCACCCGAGCAGTGCTCGGCCGCCCAGGTACTAATAATAATACTCGTAATAGCATTATCTACGACTCTGTCTCAGTGTGATTTGAAATTTAAAATCCTCGTTAGAACTTCTAGAAGTATAAAATTTCCGTCTTACGTTTGAAGACTAATAAATAAGACGATCACAAAATCAAAAGCAATAATTAAAATTAATAATACACAATCTAAAATTCAATAATTAAACAACAAATATGGTATTTGAACAAAGGAATTCTGCTTCTGAAGTGCAAGATTGACCTTTACTGGGTTTTACTAAATTATAACAATACTTTAGACCAGTTCAATTTAAAATCAAAGGTAATGATTGAATAGGTTTTAATTGTGACTTTTATTTCAGTGGAAATATTTGAGAGGCTGAAAGTATTCCGACTATGCAACGTTTTCATGGAATCAACTTCACTTTTTGGTTTTGGAACACCATCACTTAAAAGTGAGCAAGTTCTATAGTAAGGTACCTAAAAGATTGACAAAATACCTGAAAATTATTGAATTTTAATGTAACTTGCAATATTCCCTAACTTGAGAGATACTTAATCCAATAAGAAAATAATGATTACGATTCGATAATTAGTTTTGGAGATATATACAAGTCATGAACCAAGTGATTAATATGTGCACTATGTATAATGCCCGGGCATTATGAATCTAGTCATGTCAAATCGGGCAATGTAATGAATGCTACGTAACGGTTGGACAATTTGATAATTATGGTCAATAAATTAGTCAAAGAGCGAGCGAAGCGAGCTCGGGAGCTTAGGGTACCTCGACTCGGTTAGATTCGAATGAGATGACGGAAGCTGAAGCTACCTCTCAGCTCCCGTCATCTCCTTCATATCAGATTACTTTTATTAGACCCTGCAGACAGAAATAGGAGCCCTGCGCAGTAGTAATCGTCGTAATCGTACTTACATAATCTACATTAAAATAATTTAATAAAACACATGTTTTTATTACCCTGTCCAATAATTGATGGGCATTATTCAGAAAGCTGGATCGATTTAATTATTTCAATAATTTTTATCATATTGCCTACTCATATTGGGCATTTACAAATTACCCATTATGAATAATGCCGTATTAATCACATGGACCATAACGAACGTATCGAATTGGTAACCTCCTTTTATTGAACTCGGTGACCTCCTTTTTTTTGAAGTCGGCTTAAAAAGAAATCTGCTGTTTAGTATTTCCTTGATTATATCTCGAGAAACTTACAAAATAGGTGTTATTTTCGAGATTTTAAGGCTTATCCCATCGTTTAAGTTGTTCATATTCATGGGTACTTTCACCATCTAAAATACAACGCAAACAGAATTTATTACAAACTAAACGTCAGTCCTTACCTTTTTCTTCTTCGGATCGTGCTGGATATAAGAAGAGTTGGCGAGCGATATCTCCGGTGAAGCCGTATCTAGGAGACAAGGTCTTGAGTTGCAGGACTTAGTGGCTGCGGGTCGTGGAGAACTGCAAAGAGAGGCGGGTCGTTCCACCACGTGTGATTGTGCCATTATTTGCTTACACTCCACCTGGTAAAAAAAGAAAGTTTTGAGCAAATTGTGCTTGCTGTAGACCTTATTCGTAAATTGAGGACCTTCGCAAATGGACAGTAGAATCACTTGACATTCAAAAGTACTGTAGTCTAATTGAAATAAACTATTTGACTTTTACTTACAGGGCGACTTTTACAGTTGTGTGATGACAGATGAATAATACTTATTTATGAGGAGGAATAGTTTGTTCACTCTTACATAATTCGTATTCTTTGTAATAATTATCTAGTGCTTTTAGAAGCGTCTAAAAGACTAAATATTTGTAGCTTAATTCTTTTCAAAGCATCTCCAGACAACTTAATTAGACAGACTTTACTTGTTCCGAGAGATTGGAATTTCTTGTGCATTCTTCTCCATAACAAGCTTCTTTTCCAAATGCACGGTAGAATCAATTTTTATTACTTGTAAATTTTAATTTTAATTCTTTGACGTTCAAAAGTGCCGCTTTTTGGCCTAGTTGAATAAATATATTTGACTTTGACTTTGACCGATATTTTACGGTATTTATTGAAATTAAGGAATGCGATTGATCATGATCATAACGTATATCGAAGATGTAGGCGTTCGTGATAAACCTATATTTAGCATTATGCAAAAAAAAAACTTTGATTTCCTTAACCTTAATGATAATACGATTTACTTACCTCTCTCTGCTTGATGCCTCCCCCGCACGTCTTGGAGCACTTGGACCACTCTCCGGAGTGCCACCTCACGGGGCAGTCGAGCACGTTACAGTATTGGCGGTCTGGAGGGGGTGGTTGGGGACACATGCTATTTGGGACCACCACTGTGTTGGTGCCGCCTCGGGTTACCTGGTGAATAAATATGATACTATAGTTCTCTTCACCGTTTCCGGTGACCACGACCCAGATTACTTTTGTTTTTGTTTGTAAGCTTTCTGAAGTCATAACTTCTAATGTTATGCCGAGATGCATAACTTTACATAAAACAAAGCAATTTTTTTTTCCTAAAATATACCATTGCCTCTCATAAGATTACGGATAAAGCCCTTATGGCAGCCAGGCATGGAAAATATAAGGCTAAACCAAGATTTTTTTTCCTTAAGGAATTGAATTTGTTCGACGTACAAATTGAGTACAATGCTAATTTACTACATTTTATTGATTTGATTTAGGAACCAAACAGATGCAATAACAAACATAAGCATACAATTAGTTCAACGCAATCGAGAAACAGTTTCCACAGATTAATATACAAGTAAATTAATCTAAGTGTAACAACAACCACAAGTTCATACAGTTTAAAGAAGTCATAATTTAATATTATTGTATAACATTATATTATTTAAATTTATATGCCAAAATACTTCTTATACAAAACCTAAATTTGGGTACATCTGCATCATTCAGGCAGTATGCTCAATTTTGTAACATTTTACATGTAATTAAAGTTAGTATGAGCGTTTTCTGACACACTTTTCGGTTTCAATTAAACATGATCTGCCAATCATGTCTAGTTTCACTCTACGCCCCAAACACACGAACATCCAGTTACCAATAATCTTACCTCATGTATACAGGTGACCTCTCGCGTCTGAATGCCGATGCCACACGACTTGGTGCACTGCGAGAATTCCGTGAAGTTCCACCTAACAAAGGACACACATATCTGGATTAGAGCAGTTTCAACTGGACTGGTTTCGCTGGCTTTGTGGAGCTTTGTGTGTAGTACTATTGTGTTGTGTTACCTGATCTCGATTGTGGAGTATCATTAGGGTACCAAGGTAGGTAGGTAGATATGGTGCTTTGAGTATTATTTGAGATTAAATAACAGATTTCAGCGTTTGATGTCGTATTTCAAGCTGAGGCCCTGACAAGTGACGTGAAAATGCGACGCGTATTGTACTGCGTGATTTTTTGAATTTGTTTGGATATAGGTCACTTAGTCGCGTCGCGCCTTTCTGTGGGCGCCTAATAGGAAATATGCAAGAAAAAAAAATTTACTTAATGAGAAAAAAATCTAAAATTTTTATTATATATATATATATATATGTATTTTATCTTTTATTTATATAGTTAAGGTAAATTTGTATTTTATATATAATTAGTTAAGTAATAATAGTCTATTTTAAGTTTCCTTATTTCTTCCTACACACTGTGTCTTCGTCTATCATCCAACTTTCCTGTCGCAGGTCTGCTTGAAGAAATTTCTATTGAAATAAGCAGTACCTTTGTGCTCTTTTATCTGTATTCCTTCTTTTCTGTTTTAAGTGTTATGTGTGTACATAAATAAGTAAATAAATAAATAAAAAATATATACAAGGTCGAATTGACAAACAAATATTCCTCTCATGAAAATGCCTTTTTCTATGTCAATTATATGACTTTGACGTCAGAGTGTGTATTAGTTTTCTCTTTCTAACTATTCACCTTTAAAGCCTTGTAACTTCGTCGCTGTTGAAGATATTTAAAAAATACTTGATGTTTGTTTACTAGAGCTAATAAGTATTTATTATTTAACAAATAAAAATTCATGCATACTCCCTATTAAAGAAACGGTGGTAAGGTAAGGACAAAAAAAATGTCGAGAACTTTGTTTTTTTTTCGTAAAGTAAACATTATTACGAATCCTTATAATTGCTCGTGAAATACTACAGAAAAAACAAAAACACAACATTGTTTTTAAAGATCGTACTTACTGAAGAAAATAAATAAATAAAAAACTGTTTTCAGAGGAAGTTTGGCACGTGGAAAAAGTCGAAGGAAATCTTGGAAGAAATATAAAAATACTGCGTTTTCTTGTGAAGGTTTTAGTACTTATATTTTATGAAATATCTTCTAAGAAGTTCGTATTACAAGGAAGCAAAAGGAATATGTGAGGTTTGTAGCAGATAGGCGTTCTGAAGTTTTTGCCAATCACCCCGATGGGATAAAGGCATAAGTATAAGTGTGGCATGGTGGACTTCGCAGTATTTTAATTATCATTTAACCAAAATTATTATTATATAGATATAATAATTTATACACAAATTGATAATAAGAAATAAGGTGGTTTTATACCGGCGAGGCGAGGCGTGGATGGGATGGGCGAGAATTGAAAGTGGACTTCGCAGTATTTTAATTATCATTTAACCAACATTATTATTACATAGATCTAATAATTTATACACAAATTGATAATAAGAAATATGGTGGTTTTATACCGGCGAGGCGAGGCGTGGATGGGATGGGCGAGAATTGAAATTTTTATGGCAAATTTATATCCACGCCCTGCCCATCTTTGGAGTAAAAGGTCTAGATGCGCGAGGATTTGCGAGGCGAGAATTGAAAATATTTGTTAGTCCAATATTAAACTTAATTGCTCTAAAAGACTAAAAGAATAGATTATTTATTTAATTTGAACAGATATACAAATTTTGCACCGGCCATCGAGGACCCTTACGGTCTCTCTCCGTCAAGCGCTGTTCACGATATCTTGCAATGGCACGCACTGGCACGCGCCGGATCGCTCCGACCATCGTGAGGTATTGCTGCATACTATATCTTCAGCTCCCAGTGCTACTTACGAGCACGCGGTGCGAGAAATTGCAAGCCGGTGCGAGGCAGCGCTGGCCCTCGTGAGACGGCGTGGTATAGCGTAGACATCTTTCGGTGTAAAAGGGTAAACGTGATTTCAATTCTCGCCCATCCCATCCACGCTTTTCTTCGCCGATGTAAAACTACCTTCATAATGTTACTAGCGAATATAAAAATAAAGAGGGAAATAGCTCACTGGGTCATCAAAAAAACCATCCACAGCGCTGTCAATGGGAAAAGTGCCCAGATCGCTGGCAGCGGTGCCACATTTATTATACAATTGGGTGCAATAGTATAGGTACCTTGGTGGACAAGGATGATCGTTGCAAGTCCTGACTCTGTTCTCAGGTTTAGTGAGCGGGTCACACATGTACGGCGACGCGTTTTTTCCATCTTCGTCTCTTACGCATTGTATTATGAGTTCCTGTAAAGAAAATGTTATGCCGTCATATCTGTCTGGTTTTAGTTAAACTATCTTGGTGTCGTCTTTCAATCTAACCGGACTCAGTTGAGTACCGGTATTTTACATGGAGTGACTGCCTATCTGCCCTCCACAACCCAGTAACTGGGAAGTTCAACACCCCTTCGCAAGACTGGTGTCAATATTTTTTGGCTCCTGATTGTCACGATTTGTTTTTTTTATGGTATGCTCGCGCTTGACCACTTTCTCACCTGATGTTAAGCGATGATGTGGTCGACGGTGTAACACGCTTGCCTAGAAGAAACCTATTCACTCTTGACTTAAAGACCCCAAGGTTTTAGCTATCGGGAAATGTCATGAGGTCGTATGCTCAAAGATATATGTCTATGGACGTATATAGTAGATAGTTATGTACTTAAGTCTTTTATCGCATCGTACATGCACTGAGTTGACTAAGAGCTGACCTTTAAATACGTTACACATCTCATATGAATTGTGAACGCGTGCTGTGAGATATATTTTTTTCCATAGTTATACATAAAAATCTGCACCTGATTTTACCTTTATAAAATTTTATTAAGAATCTCCTTAAAAGCTGCTAATCAGTTCAGAGATTTTTATGTATAACACTGTAAATGTTGAGGCATTTTTTATGTGATCTAGATTTTATGAACAGAGAAAATTTTACGTAACACACAAAACTAAGTCTGTTTTTTTTATTTGAAGTATATTGAACGACTTATTTAAGACTGTTGTCTAACCATATGAATAAAATATTACTTTGAGACAGAGATTCTAATTTAGAGAGGTGTTAGGTGAGGCTAATCCCTCAAATTACAAGAGCACATTACCTGGACTCCACTTAGGCACGAAGCACTGCAGCTGGTGTATCCCTTTTCCTTCCACGAGTAAGACTTCCCTGGAGATCCCGGTGCCACCCTGATGTTACTTGAAGTTCCAAATGTGAGTAACCTACTGTGAATAAATATGAATTGATGACTTGATTAAATTATAATAAATATCAGATACTTGGTTTTACGACTTCGACACTGATTTTTAGAAGATCGAATAAAACCCAAAGAAACAAATGAATGCAAAAGAACTAATTTAAAAAAAAATAGCTTTTCCTAAAATGATTTATTTTTGTTGATTTGAATTTCGTAGCAAGTAACAAGTCAAATCGTAGGTATTAGTTTAAAGTGGCCAGTTAATTAAAACTGCAATTTTATAGATAAAAAATTACAGTATATCCGTTGCAAATAAAACTTTTGCAATAAATATACATAGCGAAATTGATGTTATTTAGTTTCACCACATAGATAAAAAAGGATAAGTTAGTGAAGCCCAATAATTTTTCTCACACCCGATAGCAATATTATAGCTCACATTCAAAAACGTATCGCAAAACGTAATCTAAACAAACATTTACGTATTGATATTGGCTTATCAGACGATACGGAACTTATCGCATGATTAATACTCAATGAACACTCAGTGATAGCGGAACTAGTGACAGAGAAAATGTCTTTAGAAGTCCATTTCAGTGAACCAGATGATTTCAACTGTCTAGAACTTCACAGTTCTATCAAAGAGATCGCTCTCGCAAAAGGAATTGAAGATTTCGAGTATAATGTTGATTGTATAAGTGGTAAAAAAGCGAATTATATTGCAAATGTGTTTCGAGTGGAGATAAAAGAGACAGATAGCGATAAAAATAACATCAGTGTCATTGTAAAGACTTTAGTGAACACGGAAAGGCAAGTCTTGTTCCACAAGTTCCATGAAAGAGAAGTGATTGCGTACAACAAAGTAATAACCAAGTTCAAGGATTTACAAAATGTGTTATATGAACACGAAAGATTGGAACTCTCTGATTGTTTACATTCGAATACAGAAACTTCCAACGAGATAATTATCCTGGATGATTTGAGGACAAAGGGATATGAAATTGATGGGAAACTGGCGAAGTATGAAAACCTGGGCATCAAAGAAATCGGTATGGTGTTAGGTGAATTGGCTAAATTCCATGCTCTGTCGTTTGTCTTTCAAACTAAAGAACCTGTAATATTCGACGAAGTCAGATCAGAGTTTCACGATCTATTGTACCAGAATCATTTTTTGGATAAAACTAAACTGAGAAACTATTTCTTCGAATCCTTTGAAATGTCTTTGAGACAGATTACTGATGAGGATGCGAGGAAGAAGCTGGAGACAATAGATGTTAAACTACTGGACTTATTGCAATTGTATACAAAACCAAGTAAAACGAATGTGCTATGTCATGGAGACTGTTGGGTCAATAATATGCTGTTTAAACATGAGGTGAGTTATCTTTTGCTATTTTTAGTACAGTAATAGATTAAATATAACACCAACCAATTCAATTATACTAGAAACTAAAATCTATGCATTTTAGTAATAAGGTTTAAAATGTCTTAGCATGATTCTGTACTATTTTTGTTTATTACTAATTATCAGCTAGTAAAAAGTAATCATAAACTAGGGTCGAGGCTTATATTTTTTGTTGCATTAGCATTAGTTTAAACATTTGTTTCTACATGAGTATGTGAAAACAACGACGATTTAATCTTGGTCCAGATTTTATTCATGAGAATAGTAATAACATTAATCCAATTAAGATATTCAATTTATATAAACATAATTTACAATCTCAGTTTATTATCTATTCATGTAATCTAATCAAGCCACTTCATTTTGTCCTTGCACTTCATTTATCATAACTTGGCCTATGGTTCCTAAAGATACTTTATGATCACGAACTAAATATATAATTTAGACCTCACTTGACTGCTCAACTACTCCGAAGGTCTTGCGGTCGCAATTGCTCAACATGGAGTCCTTGGTTTTATTCTTAGGTAGGGCAAAAAGGCACAAGCAGAGCAGTGGTGACCTAGTGGTAACGGCTTCGACTTACGGTTCGAAGCCAGGCAGCTGTTTTAATGTGTGTAAATTATTATTAAAACGGTGAAGTAACCCATCGTAACCGGCATGTCCTAGAACGAAAATTCGAAGACATGTGACATGCACCACCACCCGCACTGGGCCCGCGTGGTAGATTTATGCCCAATCCCTCTCTCACAGAAAGGCCTGTGTCCCAGCAGTGGGAAAATTAAAACGCTGATGATGATGAGGACGAAAAGTGTCATTGGGTTTTACTATAAGGAATTCTGTGACAGCCCGGAATTTGGAAGTTAACGGTGTGACAACCCCGTGCCTCGAAAAGTTCGTTAAGCTGTTGGTCTTGTACCTGATCCCTCTCCGGTATTATCCGATTGACTATGAGAGTGATGGAAGAGGGAGTGCCCCAGTAATTGTGCTATAATATCTGCCGCGGCAATGGCTAGTCTTAGGTATATAATTGGTTAAGATGATTATTGTATTCCAAAATTGTTTCTACAGTAATCTTTTGTTTGCAGACGGAAAAAATATGCTTCATAGATTTCCAAGCAATGAGATACGCCAACCCAATCACAGACATCATGTACTTCCTATACATCTGCACGGACTCAGCATTCAGATCTGAACATTTAGATCTCCTCAAAATGATATACTATGACAATCTAAAAGTTTTTTTGAACAAATTTGATATACAAGCAGAATGTGTATACAAAAGAGAAGATTTCAATGCAGATATAGAAGAATTTAAGCCTTATGGGTTACTGATAGCTATGATTGAGCTGAGGATAGTGACCATAGCTTCTGAAGATGAGTCGTTACTGAGAGGTTCGAGGATAGACCTAAGTATGGACCTACCGGAGAATCCACAAGAAAATGAACTGTTGAAGTACAGAGTCAATGATGTGGTGAAAGAGTCCGTTGGGAATGGTGTACTAGATAAGCTTTTGGAGAAATTAAATGTTTGAATTTATGTGTTTGTTTTCTTTACTGTTGAAATAAGGTAAATTACTAGCTCATCTTCATTTGTTTTCCCTTATCTCATATAATTTGGGCATATAAATATATTTCAGTATTAATAAATGACAGAACTCAAAGTTCTTTTTTTGTAACGAGATCATTTAACTTAAGAGCAAGTGATTTGACATTGTTTAAATTATCTTACGATGCCCAGAAGCTCTAGATATGAGACATATTAAAAATTAAAACGTGGTATTGGATTGGAAAAATGCCAAAAATGTATGGGAATGTCAATAGATATTGGAAAAATGCCAAAAATGTATGGGAATGTCAAGCGATACCGAAATGTAACGAGATCAATGTTAAGGCATTGAGATCTCGTTACATTTTCATTTTGTAATTTCGACCATTGCCGACACTGACATCGAATGTCACTTGTGAAGAGACTATGGGTAAGTTTTGATGTATTATAATTTACTGAACTTATAGAAATAATTTAACTAATGTATGTAGTGAATATAAATAAATTATCAGCTATCAAAGACGTATCGATGACTCACCTATCACCACCACTATAAGAAGGCACACTAGAATCTCCAAACGAAGTCCCGTAAGCCATAGAACATGGTTCCATGACACATCTCTCAGTATCTTCAGTCGGTTTGGGCCCCAAACATTTGCTGTCAGGCAACTTGGCAATAGTTCTACTGAACTCCAGGAAGATTTTGCAATGGACCTCTTTCTTTCGCCAACCTTCTCCACAGGTGACACTGCAGGGACCCCAGTCATCATCTTTGATGTAGCTGTTTTAAAAAAAGAATTTGTTAGTAGACGTAACGGTTTTTTGATAGTGGGATCGGCACAGTACTTTGGGTTTGTACGAGTCTATTATATTTTAGTAATAGACTATTGTTTTAAGGCAAAGAAAATCATTTGTAGGCATCCTATTACATTTTATACAAGTGTGTTATTTTTATCTCTCAAAAGTAAATTAAAGCAATTGTAAGAATAAGCCCTTTCAAATGGATTTTATATAATAACCTCTTTTAAATGGATTTCACGTAAATACGAAAATAGCCTTGAAAATATAATTGCTTTACAGGGATATTTGATATTTAGAAGAGGTTAATTAAATTTCTACCTTCTACAAAGACGGTAAGGTATTATTAAACTCTGACAAACCCTAAATTACTGTGCCAGAAATAACCCAACCCTACAAAAGTCGCCCAGAATTTGAAAAGAAAAATCTATTCTATCTATTGTAGATTCACACGGGGTTATTATAGGTCGACATGCGAGGTGCTAAGGGCAGCTATAGATCCTAAATAATTTCGGGCTGGTATATGTAGAAGTATGCACCAGTGTTAAATGTAATTAAAAATCACCCAACACCTGCAAATTCGAACACAGTTAAAAAGTATTTGAAAAATCAATTCGTGTGTATCAATTTTGTGTTAAATGTTTGTGCCAATTGTTTTAAGTGTAAGCGAGGAAACGTTGCAAGACAAACGGTCCGTGTATTATATTATGTGCAAGGAAATATAAATCTTATGTGCAGTGCAGAGAGTAGAAAAATAGAAATCAGAGCAGAGTAAAGTTGAGATGATGTGTGCGATGGTTGGGGTCAGTGTGAATTGAAATATACTGTGCATACAAATTAGTTCATCAATAGTTGAGTAGGTAGTTCGAAGAAAGGTTTCGTCTGTGTAGTGTTTTTCCTTTTAATATTTACAGAAGGGATGTTACGGATTTTATGTGATTCGGTTTTATAATAAGGTTTCTTCATATCTGCCATCGGCTTGGGATTTCGATCTTATATTGCTACGTGCTCCAAAGCAGTGCCAAATGTATATATATATCGTTTCTTTTATTTTGTTTTCTTTTCTTATGATCTACTAGGACTTAATATATATGTTATGGCATTAAGTTTAAATATGCGGGAACCATTGATATTAGTTCAAGATTATTACTTCAAACAAAATTAACATTTAAATTTAATGTCAGTTCAAGGTTAAATTTGATTGGATCAAAACTTGAAATAAATACGTGCTTCAAAAAAATCTTCATTCTGATTTGATAAACTTTGAACCCATTGTTCTAAATATCTAAACACATAGTGTGCAGTTATATTGATTGTATTTACAAATATTAACAACTTACATAGATATCGTAAAAATGCAGTAAATATTTATTTATATACTTAAATATATACATTTTAAAATTGTTGTGCGCTAAACAGCTGTGAACCTAAGTTTATGGTGTTTTCAGCATTTTTTTATGTTATATAAACCAAGTTTTTTTTTTTTAAATTGAGTAATCTTAACATTAAAATCGGCTCACCTTTACAGCAAAAGGTGGATAATCGTAAAGGTAATCTTCAACATCTTACTATTTGACTAACATTAAAGGTACTCAAGCAAACTAATGGAGCAATCGTTAATTGCCAGCTTCAAGTATACCAGTAAAATGTGTAGGAATAACAAAACTGGGACTCTAGATACTGTGACTAGTGACTTTCTATAAGTCTAAAATGTAAGGGATTGACCAAATGTGTGTGTCGTAGACGTGTCGTAGACCGTCTTGATAAGTTCAGTGTTTTTCAGAAATCATTCAAATCAAAAACATATACCTAGTATGCTGAACATTCCAATTAGAAGATTCTACTAGTCAATCTATTATTTAAACCATTGTTATCGAAGGCAGAGCCAAAGAGATTACAACCTTAACTGATACAAATCAGAAATCTTTGTAGAAAGATATTCCAAGGATTCTCTTTATAATATTTCCGGTTCATTAGACATAATACTGGAATAATCGTTTTAGTTTGCTTGAGTGAGCTTGAATACTTTATCCTCCACGTTTTAAATATTTAGTGCTTGTTTCGTAAAATATCGTGAGGAAATCGGCATGTCCTGAATGAAAAAATCGAAGACATGTGCCATCCACCAAACCAACACTGGTGGACTGCGTGCTGGAATACAGCCCACTCCCTCTCGTAGAGATAAGGCCAGAGTCCCAGTAAAGGGAATATTAGAAGATGATAAATATGCTGTACCGTAACATCCCGAACTTAGACATAACTATAAAACTCTAGACATCCCAGGATGGGTCAGGTTTCCATAAACACTCAAGGTGGGTTCTAAGACGGACACTAGGAAACAAAACATAAAACATTTATCAAAAATCGTCTTCAATTCAGTACAGGGTGAGGTTAACTTTCAAATATCTTTCAAGCTTCTTGAAAATAATAATATTTAAAATACATTCGAAGCCTTTTAGTAAATTGCCTTCTGTACAAAATGCAAAATATAGTTTTAGACTGAGAAATAATTATTATATACACATTTGACATTACAATTACAATTTTGACGTTGGCAGGGCTGTAAGGTTTTAGTTATTAACAAAATATGCATCCTTGTCAACGTCAAATTATACCATTAGTGATACAGTAAATAGTCCATAAGTAATTGATAATATCAAATGCCTATCTATAATCGCACTCCATAAATCGAAATTAAAGACGTTTTCGAAACACACAAGCCAGAAATCATGACTACTGCAACAGGATTCGTTGAAGGGACGGGTAATGTCATTCCTTGTTAATAATGTGTAAATGTTTGAAGTGAAACCTTAAAAACTTTTGTTTTAGGTACAATACCTTACATACAACCAGCCACACGCAAAGAATATTTTGTAATTGCTGAAAAGACAACAACAAAATACTCTGAGCTTGGATATTGAGCAATGAAATTAGAGAATATTGATCTTAACATAGTTGGGAATAAAATTGATATTGTAATGACACATGCTGCGTTAGACGTCGTAAAGAATATGGACGTTTTTGAAAAGGTCTGATAAAAACTATATAATACTAATAGTGTGGAGGCAGACGTAGTTACAGCTGATGATTTATCAAAAGAATATAGAAACGAAAAGTCTTTAAAATATTCTTAGAGATTGTTTCGAGTAAAAGAAAGATTGAACAGCAATTCTTATGTAAATGTTAGTATTATTGAAAACTTAAATTGTTACGCAGACAAACTTGTAAGGGTCTCACCACAAGCATGAGGCTATAATTGTGGGAACTCAAATAATTGAACTAAGATCATATATTTAGAAACTTTGTGTTACTTTGCCTACACATTTTCCTTTAGGAGTAAAACTTTCTATGTATAGAATGGTTAATAGGCTTTTTATTTTGTTTGGTTTATCTAAGTTAACTTGTTAAGAGTTAGTGTTTATTGAATCTATTAAATAATCAGATTTGTCATCTAAGTTGTTAGGTTTTACCTTCGCTCCCGTCGTTACGTATGTAAAACCGATTTAATAATCAAATTTAATATTTGAAAAAAATCGCCGAATTAGTCCAGCTGTTCTCGAGCTGCGCTATGCAACAAATTTAGCCATTAATTTTTACTTATATAGAAATACCTGATTATTACTTTAGATCAGTATTCACTTCATTTACTTTATTTATCTAAGAACTTTTGTAACCATACTTATCTGCAAATAAATCTTTGTCTTTGTCTTTACTATATACAGTCTATAGCTATTGGACTATTATAAAATCAAACCCTCTTAACGTATCTTTGAAAAACTTAGCCATTAAATATCTTTATATAAAACATTTAAATAAATATGGCCGACTTTTGATCAAAAGTTATAAACGATCATAAGACTTTCTCTGTTCTGAACAGAAAACTTTTAATAGCTGCTTTCAAGATATTCTATTCGAATTTTCATATACTGATTAAAATACAAGTTTATTTAACGTACTTAGTCATTTTTAATTAAAGTTGTTTTCTAACTGACTGAATTCAACTCATTCAAAATTAAAATTTTATAGTTAAAAAAATTCTGAGTTAAATATTGGACATCGCTGATAACGGAAGGAAACATCGTGAGGAAACCTGGACTTATATAGTTACTATATATTTGAAATCACCAACCCGCATTGACCAAGCGTGATGATTAATCATCATGCCTTCTCTACAGGAGAAGAGGCCTTCGTCTTGCAGTGGGACAGTAACAAGCTTATATTTGAAATAGTTTAAATATACATACATATATCTCCATCAATGTCTAGTCTTTTCTCAATTACATATGGACGGCTTCAAATCGAATCCGATAGAACTGAATACCAATAATTTATAAAGAAGGTCTTCCTATCAGTTCACCACAACCTTGGGCAACTCGATGCCCTTATGATTGACATAGTTTCGGGACTACTACATCTAATCTAATAATTCGGCGTTCAAAAATGACATCTGTTTCGTCTCCAACACTATTTATTTTTGATTGATTGGTAAGACTGGTTATTAGATTTTCGAGGATCTTTTTCTACTCTCCTCCTAATTATATCCCGACATTCAAAAATTATATCTGTTTCGTCTTCAACAAGATTGATTTTTGATTGACCAATTATTTTTGCCTCCACACTATATAAATCTACTTAACTCATCTAGGCAGTACTTACGTGGCTTCCACTGGCACATCGGGTTCTCCAATCAGTCTCTCTGCTTTGGCTTGTGGCATCGGATACGGCTGTATCAATGGTTGAGTGTGGTAGACCACTCCAGGTAGCAGGTCTTCTATCTCATCCTGTTGGTATAACTGTGAGTTATATTTTAAATACAGGAGTAATTATTCCGATTTTTCTGTTTCTAGATTGGGTATTATTATTAGTTGATGGGCATGACATGATTAACTCAAAAATTTCATCCCATGACCGATTCCTGAAATCGGCTTTATTTTTGAACAACCATGTTGAATTAAACAAAACAAAATTTTGATGTATTTGTACAAAAAATAACAATTATGTGACTGAAATGACAGGGGTTTCTTGAAAATGTTTTGTATGTGTAATATTTTTTGCCAGAATAGATTTTCTTAATAAGTGGGTTGGGCCATTGTTTTGATTCGTAGCCATGTCACATGACATTGCATTGTCATGAGTCCATTTAATACTAATGAATTTTGATCATGAATGAATGAATGATGAAAATTCAGTAGCTGTTAGACTAACAAAAAACGGCAGTTTATAGTACTTGTATATATGGTACTGTAATATAAAACGGTTTTTTCAAAAATACTGTAGCAAGATTTATTCTTGTTGGAAAAAATAAAATACACAATCACATAGTCTCTGAATCTAAAACAAAGCAGCTACATAATTGCAATGTTGATCGTTAATCCCAAGCAATCACTTCTTGTGAAGACGTAATCAACGACTCTGTCATGATAGAACGCAAATAGCAAATACAATCAAACGAAAAGACTCAGCGACTCAATACTATGTATCCTGTCCGTAGTTAGGTTTAGTAGGTATAACTAAGTATTTAGTTACATACGAGTATGTGTTTTTCGTCAGTGAAGTTAAAATGTTAAAACCTACAACAAATTACCTGACTATTAGACCTTTACTGACGTTATGTTACTTATGCTACATTTTATCTGAAAATTGTTAGGTCACAATAAGCTTAATCAAAAAAGTATTTTTCAATAATCTTACCTCTGGTTCGTCAGATTCCCTATAAGCTGGACAGCTGATGCCCGTAGAGCAAGCTCGTGATATCTCCGGTCTGGAGGCAGGGTCACAGCCACCACCAGAAGGGGTGCATTCTACGCCACGGACTTGTACTCCTTCGCCACAGGATACTGAGCACTATACGGACAGGCAGACACGGTTAAGTGATATGAGTAAAAAAAACGTTTTGATAAAAAAGTCTTTGGTGTAATTTTTTTTTTTTTTGTTTTGCGACACCGACTTCCGAAACTTAAGTTATTTTCGCGTGTTTTGCTTTGAAAGTCAGTTTATTCTTTTTGAAAAAGTTTATTTTTCTGTTTTTAGTTTTGGTACTCCATCTCTAAACAATGAGCAAGTTCTATAGTAAAGTACCTCAAGGATTGATAAAATACCCATAATAACTCAATTTACACATTAATGCTGTTTATTGTTAAGAATTTCGGTTGTATGTTCTTGAAAACTGCTAAACCGATTTTGATGAAACTTGTACCGTTCCCTAAGTTGAGAGATACTTAATCCAATAAAAAGAATCATCACTATCCGATTACTAGTTTCGGAGATATGCATGGGCAAACATAGACACATACAAACAAACATACATACATACACTTATGAAATTTGGCATACATAACTTATTACCGCTTACTTATTAAAAATTATTACCGCTCATCTATATTCGTAGTAATTAAATTGAAAATTTTACATAATTTTAGTCACACATACTCTTATAATATTTGTCACTTAAAGCCCAATATACTTAATCCAGAAAGACTTTACAAAATTATGAACTTCAGGGTCGTTTAAGAAATTGGGGTCAGTGATGTTCTATCAATGTGTGGCACAGATTATTTATATAACTAATAACAAGACACATTGTCTTGTTATTAACCAATAACAAGACAATGTGTCTTGTTATTGGTTGACTTTATGTCAGATGTTGTTAGTTCAGAGTTTGTTTAGGCAGGCATAGTGTCACATGTATTAAAACGTTTGACCGCTCTAATATTTCGCTAGCTCTACACACAACACTGTGGTCCCACAACCATTACGAATTTGACACTCAAAGTCAAATTCAAGTTCGAAACCCAAACATCTCTGAACTCGAACTGCAGTCAATATCGTTAGCCACACAAATTAATGAGCCACACAAAATTGTAATCACGAACGAACCTAGCTCCAAATACCCACGTCTAAACTTCAGGCTAACAAGCTCCAAACTTTGAGAAACTTAAGCGAACTTGAAGACTTTAACGTTAGTGCGGACAAATTAAAAAGACAGGGTGAACTTTGTTTGATTGGAGGTAAGGAGGTCTCTCAGATTTTGAGCGGTTTTATTAGTATGGAATCGGTTTGTTTTTGTTTTATTCTACGGGGGTGTCTGTCCTAACAGGAATGATAGTATGCAAGTTTTATAGATATTGGGCCGATGGCGGCGGTCGTATCCGAAATGTAAGGGATTGATTACGTGAAATTTCGATATTGCATGGTATTTCCATCCATTTTACAAGCTTTTATTTAGCTTGCAATGTATGTATGTGTTCGGGTCAAATCTTGCAACTGAATTTTAAAGCAGTTATCCTTCACCGATTAAGATACAATTTTGCAAACACGTTTAGTTTGGATGACAATGCATTGTGAGCAATGTGACGTCATTTTAAATCCAATATGGCGAATGACACATAATGGCGGACTAGTTATTTTTTGTGCACTGACGTGATATGGGTATCCAATGAAAGGTTTTGCTAAGAAAAATACGAAAAAGGCTTGTTTAAAAAAGATTTTTTAATGAATAATTTTATGTGACTTTTTTCCGATCGCTGTGGTGACGCAACGCTATCGTTGATTGTCACTTGTGTGGAGCCCACAAGTGGAGACTCTGTCCAGAGACTAGACAAGCGACAGTGATTCTTTCTAATACCTGATTTTTAATTTCGTAGACTAATCTGACTTTTGGGGTGTTGCCACTTTATCGTTACATAAAAAGAGTGTCGTATCCTGAGCGATCGAAAGTTGATCGAAAATTGAATAAGATTGAAAATGGAACAATTGCACGGCAGAAAATTTCATTTTCATGAAACTAGCAGCCTTGCTTAATTTCAACTCATTTATGTCAGACTTCATTCTATCGGCCAATGAGGTTTTATATATAATATCATTGCTATCGGCCGCATTTATTTTATTGTTCATTTCTTATTTTGTTACAATAAAAGTTCAACTTTGTTAATAACGGTATTAGTATTGTGTGTATTAACAATGTTATATTTAAATATATTACGTTTATATGTATAAAACAATTTATTTACACCAATTATTAGTCAAATTAAAATGAAGAGTCATGCCACATCGATTCGATGAATCACTTATGATTGAGCCTTACCTACAACAATATGCTCTGCGCTTGCAACATTAAAAAAAATAAGGTCATTGGCAGCTGTCTGCTTAGTCTACAAAATAAAAAATCACAATATAGTCAAAACTCAAAATTCAAAATGGAGCGATTTAAAAACCTTTTTTTGTTTGAAATGATATGTTCCAAAATTAGCCCCATTTAAAAAAAGAAGTCGAAGAAAACAAAACAGGGTTACCGACTGCCGAAAAAGAATTTATTTTTCACTTTGTAGTGTTTTTATTTGGAAGTCGTTTGTAGTTTTTGTAAAATAGTTTTCTTTGTTACATTCTACAGGTCACCCTTAATTTTAATCATAGGAGTTAACAGGCTTGCCTTGCTTATACTAATTCTATCTTCGTGTATTTAATTTGAAGTTATAAATATTTATCCCTATCTTACTCAACAGTTTCAAAAGGTCAAATAAACCAAAGGACAGCCAAGGTGAGGTGAACCCACAAAACTCGGCCATCAATATACATATATTATAAATATCTAACAATGTACGGAACACATTCGTAAGAACACTGCATCGCTGCACTTTCCGTGAGTACATCAGCGCAATAAAGTTTCTCACTACATATTGTGAGAATAGAATAGTTTATCGACAACATGAGCCGCTTACTGTACACTTTGTGTAAGATTTGCTAGACTTGTGTGTACTTTGAGTATACAATGAATAAATGAGTTGAAAGTACCTCGAAGAGTTAGGTATTGTTTGTAGAATGTATCGCGTTTGTCCTTTTTCAAAAAGATGGAGTGGAAAATGAAAGCTGGATCATGGAAAATCTTTAGAGTCAAAAGGTTTTGGATATTAGACATTACCAGGCACATGAGTTAGTTTGTTACAGGTTAGGATGAAAAAGCGTGGGGTGCTTTTTAAGATATTTTCAAAATTACTCTGCTTGAACTAATATCTGGCAATAAAATATATAAAAATTGAGATCAAGCATCCCACGCTTTTTTTACAATAAAATACATTTTTTTGTTTATCACACTATTCTTAATTTAAATTGATTGAAAATAATTTTCTACTTTTTTTGTTTGGTTTTCTATTAAAGCGTGTTTTTCTTTTTACGTTTTAGTTCAATCGCTAAGCCTGAAGATCCTGGTAAGGATAATGGGACAAACTATTTAAATTATTGCATTGGTTTCGGTCCTTGATAAGTGTACAAAGTTCCAAATTAATCCGTCGTTTTGAAGGGGGTGAAAATCACGTTCAAAGATTCCGTTACATAGATTCATAGATACATACATACCAAGCTAATAAAAGCGTCTTAATAAATACTGTCCAACTGCTGAGCAAAGGCGTAACTCACATCCTTCCAAATATTCTTTTGCTGAGCCCCCGGCTCTGCAGTGGGCGTCGAGGTCGTCTCCCCACCTCTTTCTGGGTCGGACTCGGCGGCGCTGACAATCCTCAAGCACCAATTTGTGGAAACTATTGCCCAGCTGTCTCTGTTCATGTGGCTACCCAATCCCATTTTATCCTGGCAGCCTTTACACCCACGTCTAAGATCCCCGTACTAGACGCGCCGCGTGGCGTTTCTTATCCTGTCAGCTCTTTTTACCCCCAGAATGCTGCGCCTCCAATGCTCTTTGACAAATCCCAAGGCGGAAGTTTTGTGTCTCGGTTAGCGACTAGGTCTGAGCACCGTAGGTTAGGACGGGCAGGATTCACAGGAGTTTTCGCGTCATGGAGATCGGTAGATCGCCCTTTATTAGCGCCTTCATGGACCATTAGCTTTTGCAGGCGTTTTCGATTCGGCGATCGATTTCCTTCTCCTGCCTGTTTTCGAAAGAGACTAACTGGCCCAAGTAGATATACCTACTCATCGACATATTGTATTTCCTGCCCATCTACCTCGACCCTACGCTTCATGCTGGTGTAGCAACAACACCATATTGCGTCCAGCCTGTTATTTTACTGTTGACAGATTCACGCCTATGCAATTTCATAATTAGTAACCGGCAACCATAGACAATAAAATGCAATAATACTACATCGACGCTTAGAATAGTGAAGCGACATGCATTTCGCTCCGTTATTCCGATTGTTTAAAATTGACAGTTAAATCGAATTTACGTAAATATCGCATTGTAAATATAATGAATATGTGTTACATAATAATAATGTAATTACAAATAAAATTTGCAATTAAGGTATTGGACCTTAATTGCAAATTTTATTCGTTTGTTGTTGATGGTTAAATTTTAAAAAGGAATATTTGCTAACAACGCAAAAATGTGCCATGGTTAATTATTAGTTACTGATAACGTAGATTTTATGAAATGCCTGAAGATTTTGTGTTGCAACATTGATTTCCTATAACGCCAACGTCAAAAAGTCACATCATGGGACTTTTAAAATGTTTATATTGCTTGTAAATTCAATCATGTTTTAATCAGAAAGTAGTATTTAAAAAGTGATCTTTATTTAGACACCGAAATAAATCAAGAATACTTAGCACGTATAGGTCAACACTGACAAGAACATTGCTTATCCAAAACACGTGCTACATATCGTTGCTTATCTCGGTTTAAGAGATCAATGTAACTTACCCCTGACCAAGGGCCTGCCACCCACACAGGACAGTCATGTTGACTGCACGGTTGAGTCGATCGCGGTGCTGGGGATACGCAGCCAGGTTCCGAGTTTGCACCTAAGTAAAGAAAGAACGCATAACATTAATTCAATCACAAAAACTCGTTTACCAAAGAAGATCTCACAAAAAAATGCCTTGATTTTATATAAAACCCAGGTTTGATAACTTCTTGTTTACATAAAGACACTTACAACGTTACGTCTATAATAATATTGCTCCATAAGATTGCAAGAGTCTTCCATGTTATAGTCTAGCTCGAGGGCTGACACAGGAGTTTTGCCCAACTTTTGAACTTTTTATTCGATCTTCTTTAGGGATAATTACGGTAACGTAATAGAATTCAAATTAAGTAGACTATCTACTTAATTTAAAACAAACTCACCAGGTTCATAAGTATCAGTCTTGGTGACATTGGCAGACCTCGCGCAGAGCACTCTTCGGGATCGCACGCCACCGCCGCATGTCACGCTGCATTGTGACCATTCCCCGACGTACCATCTGTAAAAGAAATACAAGATACAAAGAATAAAATTATTCATTAAAAAATCTTTTTTGAAACAAGCTTTTTCGTATTCTTCTCAGCAAATCCTTTCATTTGATACCCATACCATGACAGAACACAAAAAATAACTAGACCGCCATCTTGGGCCGTCCGCGATATTGGATTTAGAATGACGTCACTTAGCTAGCCATGCATTGTCATCCAAACTGAACGTGTATGCAAAATTTCAGCTTAAATGGTAATTCAGTTGCATGATTTGACCAGAGCACACATACATACATGCATTGCAAGTTAAATAAAAGCTTGTAAAATGGCTTTTACTACATTTTTTTGTATACTTGGGGCAATTAAGATCGAATCAATACTGATCGGGACTTTATAACAAGTCGATCGGAGTTTTTGTTTCGTTCTTTTTGGTTGTAGTTTTGTACCTTTCATGGCAAGCAGCAAAGCTTAGAAAAGTATGTAGTACACATAAATATGAAGAACGCTGTTAGTACACCTTCTGAAAGGCAATTTTTTTCGCCACGTGAACCATAGTTCCTACTATCTAATATAAATACGAATGTTTGTGAGGATGGACGCTTTTCACTATTTCACGGAAAAGCTACTGAACGGATTTAATGAAACTGTACAGTAATAGGTATAGCTTATAGATCAGAATAAGACAAAGGCATTTATAAAGTTTTTGGGGGAAGTACAAATTATTCGCTGGCAAAGCCGCGGGTGGCAGCTAATGATGTATGTATATTTGTAGAAGTTATGCTGACCTCCATGGGGAAAAAAGCGGAGTAACGTTTTTTGACTTTGTTCTAGCAAAATTTGAACGTATTAAAACTCTTGAGTATATAAAAAAAACTTTTTGACAAAAAAATACTACCGACTTCCAAATAAAAAACTACAAAGTGAAAAATAACTTTATTTTTGGAAAGACAAGTCAAGTTTTTTAGTAAGGTAACTATAACGCCAGAATATATTACCCGAATATCATGAAACTTGAACATAACCGGTGAAATGAGAGATCTGTGTACCCATTAAGAGCATACTGGCGTGATGTTATATTATGAAATCGTATAAACAATAAACAGACATGCGATTGCAGCAATCCCGAGAGATTTGCCGTTATTTATTGAAGAGTTTTGCTGTATACCTTCGAAGTTCTTCAAATCTTCACCAACGTGGGACTAATTTCGGATCATACTCTTTCAAAGAAAAAAAGAATTTTTAAAATTGGTCCACAATTGACGGAGATACCGGTGAACATACATAAAAAAAAACAAACATAAAGTCGAACATAGAACCTCCTCCTTTTTGGTAAGTCGGTTAAAAACTTACTTAAAGGGACATGGATGCGTGTTACACCTGACGACGGACGCCTGCGGCTTGCTAGAAGCGTCACACAGCTGCTCAGGAGCATCGGACCCTGTGAGGCGGTCTCGACACACTGCTAGGGACATCTTGTAGCCTGCAACAAAAATAATTTTATTAGTAGTTGTTATCTTTGTTAATCTGAGGGTTTGCCCTCAAGCGAGCATAGACAAAGAGTCAAAAAGTCCAAAATATTTTTTTAAATTATATATAGGCTCGCGCTAGACCACTATCTCACCTGATGATAAGCGCGCGATGATGTGGTCGACGGTGAAGCACACTTGCCTAGAAGTAACCTATTCACTCTTGACTTAAAGATCCCTGGGATTGACTTGAGTTAAACGCCACATGGCCTAATAACCTAATTCATTTATTCTACGACAGCGTGGGGTACAATTAGTTGAAATAAATTTGCAACAGCTGGAAATAGAGACAGTTTGGGACGTGATGTACCAAAATTGAAAATTCTCTTTTCAATTTTAGAATTGGGACCTTCTGGTAACATAATTTACCTATAGTACTTATATTTTATCCACCAACCTGCAATGGGCCCGCGTGTTGGCTTACGGCCGATTTCCTCCCACAGAGAGGAGGCCTGTGTCCCAGCAGTGGCATCATTAAAAAGCTGATGATAATGATGATGATAAACTTATATTTTTTCAGAAAAAATATTCTTTCACCAAAAAACAAGTTCTGTACTGCCGCTAGATTAATGTTATGCGACCCTATAAGTCCTCGAAGTTTCCTTGCGTGATCGAATTAGAAATGAAGACATCCGCAAGGGAACCAAGGTTACCGACATAGCCCAAAGAATTGCCAAACTTAAGTGGCAGTGGACTGGGCACATTGCTCGCAGAACGGATGGCTGTTGGGGCCGAAAAGTTCTAGAGTGGTGACTGCGTACCAGAAGACTCAGCGTTGGAAGGCCGCCCTCTAGATTGAGCGACAGCCTGGTCAAGGCTGCGGACGTCCGATGGAAGCGAAACGCTCAGGACCGATCAGTGTGGTGACGCTTGGGGGAGGCCTATAAGCGATCTTATAGATATTTTGTCGGTATTTGGACTTGCAAACTCGCTAGACCGCAGTCAAACGCCTTGAAGCCTTGAACGTTTGACGCTTAATCTAATGATGAACCAGACTTCACTCCTTCGTTAAAAATAGACTATCAAATTGACAACTTTACTTTTCACGTTATACGAAGAACGAAGATACCACTTTTTTTGTACCTATTCCATTTACCCTTATTTATAAAATTTCGACACTGTTTAGCAGTTACTAGGCGTATTCTGTACTAGCTTTCCCACGCGGCTTCGCTCCCGTCAACTGGCTACCTACCTACCCATCTAAACCGTTTACGCAGCGCACGCAACGGAAACTCTCAAAAAGGAATATTTTTCCCGTTTTTGCTACATTTTTCATTTATGCTCCGCTCCTATTGGTCGTAGCGTGATGTTATATAGTCTATAACCTTCCTCAATAAATGGGCTATCCAACACAAAAAGAATTTTTCAATTCCAACCAGTAGTTCCTGAGATTAGCGCGTTAAAACAAACAAACAAACAAACAAACAAACAAATTCTTCAGCTTTATAATATTAGTATAGATTTAAAAAAATCTACAGAAAATTTAAACAAAGAATCTTATAACCAGTTGCTGACAGCTCAGAGATTTATAGAAATTAGCCCGATATTAACGATATTCTAGAGTCTATTGTAACATATTAGGTATATTATTTTGAATCAAACAAACTACCTTTATGAAAATTAATCTGTTAATTATCTCACAACATAAACAAAGCCAATTTTGGCTACTCCAACAAGATTTTGTTTCTCTATTTGTCCAAATTTAATATTTTCGTGTCGAAATTAAAATACGGGCTGCTTCGCTGCCCCCAATTTCCCTCGGGGTCAGAAAAATATAAATTTGGACTAAAAATTACAGCTACCTTCTATCATAGGTATGTCAGTATATATTTTTGCCTTTGTATTATTTCAGCTCGTTACTGACAAAACCCCACGTGTAAATTTCAGCACTTTCGCCTAAATTCCAGCTCAAAGGGTATTTCATCCTCCCCTTTTAAACAAAATTAGGACGTCGACGAAAGTTATATTTGTCCAAGTAGATGAAAATATATTCAAGAGTCAAGGCAAAGTATCCCTTAAAATTAAATTTCTGAACTCGTGATCGACAGCTTTTATTCCTTGAATGAAACTCGAAGTTGAAATTTACGGTGTCGTGTATTAAATTTCGGAGCCCAGTTGAGTTACGCTGACTTTATTTTATTTTACAATACATAAGTACGTGAAGCTTTTCTGAGAAATTAAATCAGTCCTGAAAAGTCTTAGGAACGCGAAAATATTTAATGTTACATGAGAAACAAATTATTTTTCAAACCTTATTATATTTTTTTTACAAGTAATAAAATGTTTTCTTCTTTTAAGTTATTCTCTAATTCGGTAGGCTAGTTTTTATCACACTTAGAGAACCAGAATATTTTTTGTCAACATTTTTATCAGATTTACGTAAAGATTCTCTCCACAAAAATGAGAAACATATTACAATATTATTTATACAATGCATGTCCTCGAAAAGAGCGTTTGCCAAGCAGCCAAACTGTTGCGGAAAGTGTCACTTTTTTTCACTAGTGCTTTTTACTTTTCTGTAACTCCGTCGTCAGCCAGACGCATAGAGTTTTTATTATTTGAGAAAAGTTTTACAAATTAGTTAAGTACAGATTATCATTCATATAAGAGATAAAATATAACTAATACTTCATTAAAGGCGATTTTAATTATTCTAGATTTAGATTTGATCAATAAATTTATTTTAAATATTCATTAAATATGTCTGGAATAACGTATATTTTGCTCGTGCCTTTTTGCGTTATGACGTGACAGGTATTTGCACATGCCCAAGTAGAAATGAGGAACTATTAATTAATCTGTGGATATACGGAGCGAGCTTGAATGAGCTCGCCATTTTATTAATTTCTTGTTTGATTCAGATATATTTTTTTATTTTCTCGCACAATGCATAGTAAAATGTTTTATGATACACGTACGTAATGATGATTCCTGACTCGTGTCGATTTATTCACTCATCGGGAATCACCTTCTGCACTTGTAGCGTAAATAACTAGTACGTGTCCACTTTAAAAATATTAACAAAACAGTACAAAGTTCTTTAAACAAACAAGAACCACTTTAAAAACCACTAGAAACATTTGCCTATAATGTAATTCTATAACACCAATAAACTCTGTGGGTAGGCTCCACCACACCGCGGCACCGGAGGGAAAAGTACAAAAACGTAATTATTTTTCCATTTACGAAACACGAAACGTTCATTTAGAAGATGAAATTAGAAAAAAAACATTCGAGCAAGTTCGTTTCGCTAAAGGTTCCGTGGCAACGCTTATTTTTATACATGATTGGCTACATCGAAAATAGAAAACGTAAAAAAGTATATGTGCTGAAATAAGGAAAACGTTAGAGATTTTGTTAGCCGTCGGTGTGAATTAGAATTACTGATAGAGGTAAATAAGCTACGAGGAATATTTCAAAGAACACATAAAAGATTATAGGACAAGGAAAGATGTGATAGATGTTGTGGGTAGGGAGGAAGTGGATTCTGAAATGAAAGCTAAACGGAAAACACATGCACACTTAATAAATAAATTGGCTAATGGCAGGCGTGTTATGATTATTAAAGATGTAGATGCCTGAATGAAAGATAAGTGGAAATGTGAAGGATGGGTCAAATATATAATTAAGACGAAAGTGAATCCAGAGAATCAAGTTTAAAATTAAATAATGCAGAATAGTTTAGAGGTATTCAAATATGTATAAAAATAGGAGACAAGCTAACTAAATGAAAGATCACCATCTGAGTAAGAAATTTAACTATTTTTTTAAACATAAAAATGGGAAGAATCTAATTCCATTATCGTCCACAAGCCAGAGGCCCCTAAAAGAAATAAGAATTGAGTACAGGTCTTGCAGTATTTAAATTCACATTAAGCGAGTTTGGAAAACAAAATTACTGAACGTTATTAAGAAGCGGATATAAAAGGGAACTGTTGTGGTCAATTTAAATTTGGTACAGTGCCATTATTTGACCATGCCCAAGAGAATTTAGTACAAATGGAAGTCATCTAAATGAATATTAAGGATTTGAAGAAGATGTCTGGTGAATTTAATGGTAATGGAAGAAGACATGATAAATAACTGAGAAAAGTAGTACACATAGAGAAATACCTACAACTTGTTTGTAAACTTTAGACACTTTCTGTCTGGTCTTATTTCGCCACATCTCACTCCGCATGACATGGCTTTCAAAGCGCACTAATAGTGGACGAGGCTTCCTGGTGTTGTTCCTGAGGCGATGACAGGCTGTTAGGTCTTTCAGAGTGATGCTTCCCATATCCATACGCTCCGACAAAACCTTTGGTATGATCAGTTTCACATACCTCAGATAAGCCATGCAATAAAAGGACCTTCGCACGGGATGCCATTTCATGTCTGTCCATGCCCACTACAAGCAACTCCATTTGGGATTTAATTGAGCTCAAGGTTTTCCAGTCTAAGCCCTTGAACTCGTTAAAGTCCTTGGATAGGCTGGCAATTGTCTTGTGCGGAGCTTCACCACTGGCATTCTTTAAATCTGCCTCATATTGGGCCATTCTTGAAGTTAATGTTGACGTGAGTTCTTCCACGCAGCTTGACAACTTGGAGTATAGGTCCATTGTACTGTAGTGCAATACTGTACCAAACTTTTCATGTAGCACTTGGCCATGACTTCGGGATTATGAAAAAGAAGTGGTTTACTTCACACTTCTTTTATCACAGAGAGGCATGTGGTTCAGCATTGGGAATATTATAGAATGATTTTAGCTCGTGTGATTCGATTCACACAACATCGGAACACAAATGAACAGGACCGGTCGATGTGGTGACACTTTGTTGAAACGCTATGTTCAGCAGTGGACATCTTTCAGCTGAAATGATAAATGAATTCAATTTTGTATGTCTTGGCAGTAGTTATTTAGATTCCCGTATGTTGTGATAGAATGCCTAGTCTGAGAGAATTACCATAATTTCAGGATTACTTTAACGATCAATTAGAAGACTTAGCTCTGCTATTTATGGTGATGTATTATATTTAAAATTCGCTTCCCTCTGGCTTCATAAATTACGTGGAGTAATAAACCAAGGATACGCCAGTACTCCTAACTCTCATTCGTAGGTTGCCGATAAAATAAAAATAAATTGTTCTCAATAAAATGAAACGTAAATGTACGTTTTATTTGAACGTCGTAAGCGTTCTTTGTGACCTTTGGGTGTAATCTAGAAATAGGTTATTTTGGTTTTTATGGGCGTAGGTTTACTTACCTCAAAGACTTACTTATTAATTGTTTGGCGAAAAGTTTGGACATCTATGTGGTGGATCGGTCATAATCGCCACGCGTAGGCGATTGTCGGATAGAAATGTGAAGACAATTGCATGATATGCGAGCAAGTATATAACTTAGTAAGTATTATTTTTACTACACTTACGATTTTCGAAAACCCATTTTTAACCGCCGACGGAAAAGGAGGGGTGTTGCTGTGTATCTGTGTGTCTGTCTGTGGCATCATAGCTTCTAAACGGACGAACCAAATTTGATAAGTTTTTTTTTTTTCGAAAGGTGACTTTATCGCGAGTGTTCTTAGCTTTGTTTGATAAAATCAGTTCAACTGATCCAAAGTTATAGGCGTTATGTTTCCGCAAGATATCGTGTCATAATTAAGTTTTCAATAGATTGTCGATCGAAGCGCGACTATTCCACAAAAGCTAGCATGCTACAATGCAGTAAAAGTAAGTCGGGGGTTTTTTAAATTATTCTTGTGAAGAATCGTATTTAAAAGTAACCGCCCTTGTTAGGTTAATAAAATAAACATTTTGAAAGCCTGGGAATGTTTTCCCAGGCTTTCAAAATGTTTATTTCAGCCTGATACAGCACCCGATGACTCGTTCGTGAAAAAGTGCCTTTCCATGACGATACAAATACGCGAGAGAGATAGACCGTTAATATCTTGGATGACAAGTGTTATTGTTGTTGAATAATATGAAGAAGTGCGGTCTAACTACTGACGAAGCAAATAAATGGTGCATCAGGACTACGACATCAGGAGTACGAAAGCCAAACCCGAGTTACGGGAATTGGCGAGAAAGAAGAAGAAGATACTGATACATTGTCTCTCTACATTTTCATGAAACAGCTGAAATATAAAGTGTAAACGTAAAAAAAATAAGTTCAATAACTAAAACCACACTACTAAAAATAACGCTCTAAAAAGTATGATACAGGAAAATGTTCCCGTAAATTTACCGTGGTCGTATGCCACCTACTGTAACAAAACAATACATTCTGCAAAGTAGCATACGACCACGGTAAATTTTCGGAAATATTTTCTTGTTTCATACTTTTTAGAGCGTTATTTTTAGTAGTCGGGTTTTAGTTTTGAACTTATTTTTTATTTAAAGTATTTTGGGGTTTTTGCAGAGCCTGAGGGCACAAATCAACATAAATGGATATATGTATAATGCACACATATACATATTACATAACGCTCAACAAACACTTTGCGACGCCGTAGTCGGGAAAAAATTGTTTTTATGAATTTGACGGAATGTGTCTCGCAAACGGTACGCTTGACAAAAAAATGATGTACCAAACTACCTTCATTTCAAAATCCCTGTTCAATGATACCCACACATGATGGGGTGGGGTGACAATACTTTTTTGTTCTTGACTTCATGCCCCTAGAGGGCGCCATATACAATTTAATGTGACCTCACATAGCCCATAACCAGCGGACAACCAAGATACTTCCAACGACATTTGTCAATTTATGATAAGTAGTTTAGAAGTTATGAGGGAACAGATGAACATACATACATACAAACACACACACATACCGGTCAAAAACATAACCCTCCATTTTGATTCCACGTAATCGGGTAATAAAATAACGTCTATGCTAATCAACGATTAAGATCGCAGGCTCCAGAAAACTTCTTTTGAATAAATAAATATGTAAATACATCCATTTAGTCTTGAGATTCCGTTGAATATCAAATTGAAAGTGTACGCATTCTATCTGCAAGGCTCTATATATTTGGATAAAAAGAGCTTGGATTTTTTATTCTGAAGTGAAGCCAGAAAAACAGATTGCTTTTTTGTTTTCTGTAAAATCAATTTGGTTTTATTGTTTGTAAGAGACTGTCATTGTTTTGAAATAATAAATTGGTGAAAAGCGGGCGTTTTGGGAGATTGTCTTTTGTCGAGGTTCAAAAAGTGCTGTTTCGCAGTCTGATTTGAATGAATTAGTACTGATTTTGAATAGGAACAAAACTGACAATAAAAAACATTTTTACAAAAATATACTACCGACTTCCAAATAAGAAAACTACAAAGTGAAAAATAACTTTACTTGTCTTTAAAACTTGTCTTTAAAAGGGCCTGAGATCTGATGAAGCGGCGCAATCTAAATTGCGTCGATACCCAATATTGCTCAAGAATATTCTAAGAAAATTTCGTGTGCAATAGCATCGCATTGAGTCCATGTGAACTCAATGCGATGGTGGTATAAATCTGTCTATATAAAAAGGTATATGTCATATTCTGGTATTTTAAGAAAGCCTACTGTTTTTAACCGACTTACCAAAAGGAGGAGGTTCTATGCTCGACTTCATGTATGTTTTCTTTTTTTTATGTATGTTCACCGATATCTCCGTCAATTGTGGACCGATTTTGAAAATTATTTTTTTTGTATTAAAGATTATGTTTCGAAATTGGTCCCATTTTAATTTGGTGAAGATTTAATGAAGAACTTCGAAGATATACAACATAACTCTTTAGTAAATAACGGGAAATATCTTGGGATTACTGCAATCGCATGTCTGTTTATTGTTTATACCATTTCATAACATAACATCACGCCAGTACGCTCTTGAGGGGTACGCAGACCTCTCATTTCTCCCTTTATGTTCAAGTTTCATGATATTCGGCTAATCTATTCTGGCGTTATAGGTGCCTTACTAAACAACTTGCCTATTAGGCAGGTACCACTAAAAAGTGAAAAATGAAAAACATTTTTACAAAAATATACCTACTACCGACTTCCAAATAAGAAAACTACAAAGTGAAAAATAACTTTACTTTTGGAAGTCGGTGTCTTTCGTAGGTACCATTTTTTTTGCGTTACGGATGTTATGTTATGAAATGGTATAAACAATAAACAGACATGCGATTGCAGCAATCCCAAGATATTTCCCGTTATTTACTAAAGAGTTATGTTGTATATCTTCGAAGTTCTTCATTAAATCTTCACCAAATTAAAATGGGACCAATTTCGAAACATAATCTTTAATATAAAAAAAAAGAATTTTCAAAATCGGTCCACAATTGACGGAGATATCGGTGAACATACATAAAAAAAAGAAAACATACATGAAGTCGAGCATAGAACCTCCTCCTTTTGGTAAGTCGGTTAAAAACAGTAGGCTTTCTTAAAATACCAGAATATGACATATACCTTTTTATATAGACAGATTTATACCACCATCGCATTGAGTTCACATGGACTCAATGCGATGCTATTGCACACGAAATTTTCTTAGAATATTCTTGAGCAATATTGGGTATCGACGCAATTTAGATTGCGCCGCTTCATCAGATCTCAGGCCCTTTTAAAGACAAGTGGGCATAAATGATGTATTTCTTTGCAAACATGGGTAATTGATATATAGATGTTCTTTTTTAAATAATAAACCCCTCCATATTCTACCGTCGCATGGGCATGCAAATAATATTCAATTCTAGAATTAAAACAAATTAAAAAAATACAATACGAATAAAGATAAATGTCAAATCATAATAAATTATAAATGTCAAATTTATATTTATATTATTGGCATTATATGTATGGTACGAGTACAACGGTGAGGACCACATGAATACGTCAGCAGAGGGCGTGCTGTGACTTCATTCTGGGCCAGGCAAGTCATTTAACTAAAAGAAGTCTGTTATCGATACTCTAAGAAGAAGTACAACAACGGTTCAATAACGCTTATTAAGAGAATCGAATAGCTTTTAATAAAGAACTGTATTTGACACTGAAGATGGCTTGTAATTATTTATCAGGTTATTCAGACTCAAAGTTGATTGAAGGTAATCAGTTTTGTTACTAAAATAAATAATTAATTGCCTACTTTAAATAAGATTCTCTTGTAATTTAAATAAGATTACCATTTAGCGTGAAACAGTATTAAAATATTGTTGTATTTCTGTCAATCGTCTGAAGTTAATTGGATCTGTAGCAGCCATTTTAATTATGTTTTGAAATAATTTAGATATTTTATGCTATGCACTATTTTATTTATAATAGTGTTGAACTTTGTTTTAACCGACTTTCCAAAAAGGTGGATGTTCTATTTTCTATTGTATACATGTTTCAATTTTTTTAAATTTTTGTTCACCGAATACTCCGTCAATTACGGACCGATTTTGAAAATTATTGTTTTGTTTGAAATCGTATACTCTCTCGAGGTAGTCAAATCAAATTAAATATGTTTATTTACATACATATAGCGAGTTTGGTATTTTCATCAACATGGCAAGCATTTGCATTCAGAAAGTATCATTTAGTGAAGTGGAACTGATGAAAAAGACCACAGATGAACACTGGAACATCTGAATGATAAGTTTGTTTTGAGTCCCTTTTATTGTTGTTTAGTCTAAGTTTTATTTTTAAATTTTTAATGTTTATGTTGTGTGCTCTAGTGGCTTGTGTCAAATAAATGAGTTTTCCTTCTTTAAATTACTGTGATGAAGCAAATTTAAATAAATGGTTTTAATGAAAATGGTACCATCGAACTGATCTGGTGATGAAGCCAGATTGTAAGCACCGGAACTCCGTAATAAAATAATGTAACCGTGTCGTTTTTAGTCTTGTTGGAATTGTTATGAGAAGCACTCTGGCTATAAATGATTTTCATGGTAATATACCGACTACCACAACACACAAAAAATGTTTTAGTACAGTACCCATTATTTATTTAAGTAGCTTATTTTAAAATATTATTGATAGGTTCACGTTTGGCCACCATCTTACCTGATGGTAAAGGATGTTGTGGTCATTCATTTATTTATTCACAAACAATTAACATTGTGTCGAATATTGGTTACAAAATTACCGACGACCGGTCGACGCTGAAGCATGCTTGTCTAAAAGAATCTCTATCTATTCACTCTTGACTTAAAGATCCCCAGGTTCTAGCCATCTGGAAACACAGACTCCGCTATCTTTAGATACTCATCCTAACTTAATATTATTAATGCGAAAGTAACTCTGTCTGTATGTCTGTCTGTTACCTTTTCACGCTTAAACCGCTAAACCGATTTAGATGAAATTTAGTATGGAGATAATTTGAAACACTGGAAAGGACGTAGGATATATTTTATTCCGGAAATCATCCATAAGAAGGAGGAACGGGACGTGGAAGTTCGTATGGTTAACTAATACACCTACAATATTATTGCGCGTTACAATAAATAGGCTATTCGAAGTACTAATGCTACGCAGACAAAGTCGCGGGTAACAGCTATTATTTACTTATAAAATGAATTATGTAATCAATCAGATGAGGCTACAAAAAAGAAGACATTAGAGGTGATGCTTGTTTCCAAAGACATTATTACAAACCCTGGGTTTCAGCCATCAACCCTAACAATGAAATCCTTATCGGCATCAAAACACCGCGAAAATTATCTCCAGTCCACTTCCCAAAAAGTCAGAACCATTCATTAAGTCTTGACCGTCGTTTCTCAACCCTTTAACCGACAAAGGGGTCTGACAGACCCCATTAATCATTACGACACTGACACCTAATTAACAATTGAAACGTCTGAAGGTCCGCAAGACCGTCTCGGGTCAGTGGGTTTGAGGTAATCTAGTGGAGGGTTAGGTCTACGTTATAACGCTTCTTCTGTAATATAAAGTCTGCGTTTTAGGGTGAACTCCTTAATAGTGAATTACAGGATGAACTTTGTGAGGGGTAAGATAATAGATGTGATACTTTATTTGGATCCAAATATTCTTGTGGCTGTTTTAACCCCAGTCGGAACAAGAGAGGAGTTATAAGTTTGACGTGTGTACTTGTGTATTTGTGTATCTGTCTGTGGCATCATAGCACCTAAACGGATGAACCGATTTTGATTTCGTTTTTTTATTTGAATCGTGATTTTTTCGAAAGTGTTCTTAGCTATGTTTGATGAAAATTGGTTTAGCCGTTCAGGTTTTCGCAAGATATCGCGTCATAATTATTTCGTGTTCAAAAGATTGTAGATAAATTATGTAGCATGAAATAAAAATGTGTCGGGGTTTATTTTTAATTTTAATATTTTTAATTTTACTTGTTCCAAAGTCTGTTATCCGTAAGTAAAATATATATTTCGCTTTGATAACTTGAAAGGAAAAACTGTCTGTGTGAAAAGTGACTTATCGAGTTAAACAGCTTTTCCCAGACAGGATTATCTTCTTCTAAAAGATGTGCAGGTACCTAAAGTCTGATTTGGTTTATCCGTCAGTAAATTCAATATTTGATTACGCTTTGATCTCCAGTACCTTATGTATTCGACGACCGTTACCGATAGCTTAAAATACACCAACCACCTCCATCTCTGCCTACTCCCCCGCGGTAAACCAGCTTGATATTACATAAGCCCAGCTGGTAACAGAAACAAATGACTCTGGCGCACAATTGCTCTGTGTTAATACTTATCTTAGATTCATCTTTCAAGGGTTCTTAATTAGAATCGTCCGATGAGAGAATTTCGCTAGCGTAATGGGAAGGAGAGACGAGCGACTTTTTTGTCGTGGTTCGAATTTATATTTAGAAAAAGCCTAAACTGCTTGATCTAGAAGTATTGAATTTTGTATAAGAGTTCTGTATAACATAAAAAACTTTTTAACAAAAATCAAACCGAATTCCAAAACAAAACCTTAAAAAACCGAAAAAAAAATTCTTTTCCTAAGTTGGTTTCTTTTGTACCCATTATTTTCCGTTATTCGACACCGACTTCCAAAACAAAACACTACAAAACGAATAATGTTTTGTTGTGTTTTGTTTTGGAAGTCGGTTTGATTTTTTGTTAAAAAGTTTTTATTCTCTTTTTCTTCTAATTCCAATTATCATAATAAATGGGAATTATTTTCAAAGAAAACAGAGCAATTGCAACGTACTTGTATATGGTTGTTTTAAAATGGACCAGAAAAGCGAGCAAACTGAGCTCTCGTCGTCTCCATCCATCCAATCAGTCAATCAATCGGAATTTTTGATTGGAATTCGGATTATTTTTGGATACAATAAGTTTGTTTTTTATTTGCGTTTAAATACTACCCATTTCATAGCAGACTTGCACTCCTATCATATACTTAACTATTATTTTAGTTTCTTCTCAATTACCACATTATAAATTCAGATTTCTATTCCACACAAATATATAACAGAAAATCACGCCATCAAAACGCAATGACTCGTAGAAAATGTTGCTACAAAATCGCCCGTCTACTCCACACCACTTAAGGAACTGTTGCGCGAGGACAAAAGGAATTCGCTGTCTGATTTATCGTAAGCTTCAAGTAATGGCGGATTTCCAGATATAAATTACAGGCAAACCCGAGGCCGACAATTAACAATGCTGCCCTAATGTATCGGAGAGATTTGGATACAAACTTCTGCGAGATTTCTGGTTCGAGATGTAATTCGTTGTTAGGCGCCTCTTAAATTGTGTTACTGTTTAAGTGATTTTCTTGATTAAAACTGAAAATGTTTCTGTACTTTTATTCAAATAAATGCTACCTGACTTATTGGCAGGTATTTTGTATAAAGAAGGAACTAGTCCTTAGGAGATATTTGACTTTAGACAAGTGGCATTCTGTCAACGAAAACCATAACGCGATAGGTTGGAAAAAGTTAAAAAATGTATGGATGGAAATGTCACGTGATTAATCCTTTTCATTTTGGTATTTCGACCGTAGCCATCGCCTGATATAATGACACTTTGTCTACAACTGCTATCATTTTTTTTGCCTAAACATTTTTTGTGGCGTAGTAATGTCATTGACTGACAACACTTCTTGGTAGCTTTGTTTGGCAAATCAAATCAAAATCATCTTTATTTTTCTTCTACAAATAACACTTATCAACTAAAATCTCAAAAAGGAAAAATAATAATAATGATATGCTACATAGTTATTTGCGGGCGACTGGTGCCTGAGCTAAGCCGTAGCCTGTATTTCAGGACACCAGAGACTCCCCCCTACAGGAAAATAAAATAATAGAAATATCATCAAAACTACTACTATGGATTGATAATTCTTAGCAAAAGTTAAATGTTTCCGGAGATCGTCGAACCTAAGCAATAGGTGCATCTGTTGTGCAATGCCTTTGATACGCCTCTAGGGGAAATGACGTAGTTTCCGCAATGGGAAACATTGCGGAAACTACGTCATTTAAAGCTCTCTTGTTACATGTTTTGTTGCTGTGACCTAGGTACGTTAATTAATAACAATTATGACCGTTTATGCTTTACATACATATATCTATATTAATAAGTATTTTTTCGATTTTAGACAATTGCCTACGTTCGTCTTCAGAGATGGGTCTATCCTTCTCTTTTAGACCTTAAAAAATGTTATCGATAAACCTATGATTCCACTGACGTATAAACTTCTGCCTTCATTCTTGATATTGGCGAATGATATTCATTCATAATACTATAGTGCGGAACCTGTCCTGCACCAAAAACGTCACATTACCTATATTGTATGCAAATAAATAAATGTATTGCAGAAGCCCATAGACGGTGGCTACTTACAATCAAGTGACCGATTTGACGGTCAACCTATGAAATATAACCAGTGAACTTACCTCCACCACAGGTAGCAGAACACAGCGACCCTGGTGTCGCTAGCCAGTGGTATCGGGGTCTGGAGCAGGAGGAGCCGTCACCGCCACAGACACCACACTCATCCACCCGACGAGTGGATCCCACTCGAAGGTCGCAACCGACGCGCTGGGGACAAGAGATTAGAGTCAAATATCTTATTTAAACCTTAAAATAAGAAACATATGATTGGCGGCCTTATATCATTACGCGATCATTTCCAGGCAACCAGTATGGACAGAGAGTACAGCTAGGACACGAAAATGTTTTCATTTGGTTCTCATTTATGCTACTTGCCCCTGTACCCCGAGGTGTCAAAACTATCATGGTTTGGCTGTGAAAAAGGGACAGATGTATACAAGTCATATACATCTGCCCCTTACGCACACTCAAAATAACCTTGCTCGAAGAGCTTAACCCTTTTTAAGGCAGAGGTGATATTTTTACCACCAACATATTTTATTTTTCCTCCTGCAAGAACCATGGTAGGATTTCTACTTTTTTGCACATGTAACAGGAAATACTTATCTTGTCATTCATTAAAAAAAAAAACTGACGTTATCTGTCATATTTTTTCTTGGCGGCACTGGCTGTCACAAAAATTGCGCCAATTTCAAAGAAAATTTTCATCTCCGTGAAAATTTGCATTTTTATATTGGAAAAGAAGTAAGTATTTGTTTTTATTTACGTATTTGTGTTTATTATTGCAAATTATTGCAATGATTTAGAAATCACTATCGTATTTTTATTACTAAGGATAATTTTTTTGGTGGGAAAATTGTTCCCACAGCCCGTGACGTGTAATGTATGTTAGTTGAATTAGTACCTACTTGTTTTAGATATCCATGAAAAATGCAGCACAATTTGAATGAAGGCGACATAGAGAAGGCATTGGAGGATATTTTCGGCATACCGGATGATGCTTCAGAAGACGGGTTCGAGTCTGATGAGGCAGATGAATTCAATATCAACACATGATGAATTTTGACAAGCTATATATTCATGAGGAATTTTGACAAGCTATATAAAATTCGTCCTCTCTTATCTTTACTCAGCAATTCGTTTCAAAACAATGCTTCTAACTCATCTTCTCAGAGTATCGATGAGAGCATGATCCTCTTCAAAGGAAGATCCAGCCTAAAACAGTACATGCCACTAAAACCTATCAAAAGGGGCTACAAAGTGTGGTGCTGTTGCGACAGTAGTACAGGATATCTGTATAATTATGAAATTTACACAGGCAAGACGGGACAAGGAACAGAAGAAGGATTGGGGGCTAATGTTGTAAAGAAATTATCAAGTAAATTGACAGAAGAAGAGTTCAAAGTACACGTTACTTTCGATAATTTTTTTTGTCACTATTCTCTTATGCAGTACTTATATGACAAAAATATTTATGCCACTGGAACGGTGAGAAGAAATAGAGCAATTTTACCTAATATAATAAAAAAATAACACCAATAGAACTGGAAGGAACAAAAGCCTAAAGTTGAAAAAAGGTGAGTTCAAATGGCGAACGAAGCAGGACGTAGCTTTTACTGTTTGGCAGGATACTAAAGAGGTTTTGTTGCTAACTACCGCATTTCATCCTAAAATAGGAATAACATCTGTACAAAGAAAACAAAAAAATGGCACCAGGGAGGCTGTTCACTGCCCTCAGGTTATAAAAGAGTACACGAAAAGAATGGGCGGTGTCGACCGATTCGACCAAGTAAAGGGGACATAATATGTCCCAGCCACCAGCGTTTACTTCTTCGTCCAACGGCATATTATGCCGTTGGACGAAGAAGTAAACGCTGGTGGCTGCGAATATTCTACTTCTTAGTGGACGCATGCTTGACAAAAGCTTTCATTTTATATTCAATAACATCAAGAGTAGAAAAACTCACCAATTTAGAATTTCGGGTGGCTGTGGCAAGAGGACTGATCGGAGGCTACACCAGCCGAAAAAGAAAATCCAGCATCCCCACATACGTTTGCAAGAAATCACGCATAGCATGTCCAGAAAGCTATCAAATAAGCGTAAATTCTGTGCCTGTAGAATCGCGGTTTCTAAATGTAGGTGACCATATGCCAGCAGAGTTGGAGACCTACCGACGCTGTAAGTTCTGCAGCACAAAAGCGAAAGATAAGAGAAGTAAAATTAAATGCAGTAAATGCAATGTCCCGCTTTGCATTACGCCTTGTTTCTCTAATTTTCATCATATATAACATCTGGTTCTTCGCTGGTATGCGTAGTCGTTGACGGGCAGTGGGAACATTTTTACCACCATATTTTCTAAGTTTTCCAAAATAGTTAGAGTTTTTAATGTAAGTCTATTTTTTCATATAAATAAAAACACGCCATTAAATATAAACAAAAGTTATTTCATTCCTCTGGAACCTTCTGCCTTATAAAGGGTTAAATGATATTATTTGAATTATGTTTACTCCAAGCCGAGTTTTATTGTAACAAAAGGAACATCGCAGAACTTTACACAATATGTAGTACCAGGAACCCTCCTTCCTAGAAAGGTAGATGATGTGAAGATGAAGATGGAGGCAATAATTTAATTTAGCTTAAAAGCAATGACAGTAGGCAGTTTAGAGACACCATATATCCAAATACCTATGCATGGTGCTGCTCATAGACATGTCAAAATTTGTAAATCTACAGTATGATATTTTCAATTCAAAAAGCCTCTAAAAAAGATGTAAGTTGCTTTTCATCCCTCAGGAACAAATGGAAGGGACTTTGAAGGACCAAATTTTTTTTGCATATTTATCGCCGCATCAAAAGTATCACACCCTCAATGAATATTCCAAAAGGATGAACGCAACACACGATCTGTCACGCAGAGAGAAATTTCCATACTCACAAATAAGACTTTACATAATTATGAAATACAACCTTAATGCAAGCTATTACAGTTTATATTCATTTAGCACTAACTGGTCCATAAACACGCATTATTTTGCAGCTGCAATGAGTTATATTGCGTTTGTAATAAGGCAGATAATTGCATATTTGAGCGAGGGTTTGTAAAAGTAATAGTGAAAATACCTTGCATTACATTACATATTTGCAATAATTAAATTAAGCGAATAATTTTTGCGACCGTTTGTGTTTACCGTGAAGTAGTTTCACCTAAATTCATAGGAATTTAAGTGTAATTACTTCGTGATTAACGATGGGGTTGAATTTGGGGAAAGCACCATCGTTAATATTCTAACCATGGTATAGTTTTAACAAACAGTTTTGATACTTGTATGCAGTAAGGGACAGTGGCATAACGTGATAATCTATGCTTCTTGTTCATCCTTAATTTCAAAGGCATTTGGATGCAGCTGGAAAATATAAAAATATTAAAGTGTGGATTTTAGATCTGCATAAAAAAACTGGCTAAGTGCGTTGCGGACTTCGCACATTTAAGGTTCCGTAGCAAAACGCAAAATCAAGTTGGTTATAATAGGAAAAATGAGGGCATTTCAAATAAAAAATCTGATTTATCGATATCGATTTATTTGTTAGTATAATATACGTAATAATAAACATTATCACCAAATTTCAAGTTCATAGTTCAATGGAAAGTTAAAAAATTCTTCGGCAAAGCTAAAAGCTGACTTTCGTGGCATTTTTTTGTTTTTCAATATTTTTGAAAACAACAAATACAGTATTTATCCACTCAACGATCTCTAAACAAAGATACCCCTTTTTTACGTCCCTCTTTAGCTGTATGGGAGGCCCCTTTAAAAACATTTAAAAATATTTTTAACAATTTGTATGGCTTTGGATCAACAAGATGCTTATACTGTGAACATTTGAACACTGTAGCTCCAACCATTTGGCTGTAAAACCCGTGTGACAGATGACGGACAGACGGACACGTGAGTGACAGCAATAGCTCCGTTTGGACCCTTCGGGTATGGACCCTAAAAATGAATCTTGAATCCTCTTGAATAAGTTCGCAAAACCCACAAAAATATTAATGAATCCATTGTAATTTAGCAACGCTCAACAAACAAATCTCATACTCGTATAATAATTCTGCAAAGCTATACCAGCTATCGCAATCAGAAACACGGATACCATTTATAAGTATTCGACATCCACTGATTCTCAAGCAGGTACAAATCTCTTCCCTTACACACATTCAGAATAAATCCAGAAAATCAGTTTGAACCACATTCTGGGCCATAAATTACATAGATATGTACCTCCAGGGTGTCTCATCGTTTATTCAGACCTCTGAATTCGGGTAGTATTCGTACAGTCTCGGTGAATTTTCCGATTATCATACTAAAGTAGACTGAAGCTATCCTTTTCTGACTTTACCTGTAAGTACGTGTGTAAAAGGGATGGTACAAGGTTGTTATTGAGCTTTAAAAATATAAGGGATTTCATAATTTTATTTGTTAGTCTTGGTTGAGATAAATTGGATTGTGGAATGGAGTCGCCAAAGATGGCCAGTTTGGTTCTCATGTTTTATTAATCGGTTGAGGGATATTTTGTTGTAGGCAAAGTGGTATAGAGTTATGAATATGTTAAAGGAGATTTGCCTTTTGTGGTCGACTTACAAAAGAAAGAAAAATGATTTTATTTTTATCGTTTCATGAATGAAGTTAGATGCGAATACTTGCAAAGTCGCAAAAAACAAATGCACCCTGATTGTGTAGTACACTAAATTATAGTTTCCATTACATCGGAAAAGAGTTCCTGATCCATTGAGTTATATGTTTAAACATCCTTCTACAACAATCCTCCACATGCAATGAATACTGTTGTCAAAATGAAAGATTTAGCGATCAATTCCAAGTTATATGCTACACAACACAATAAGGCGGCTGAGGCTCTAGATGAACTGTTATTCTGTCAACGCTGACGATGGTCGTAACACCAAAATCTTAGGGATTATTCACGTGTCATATTGATAGATTCCTGGGTAGAAAAATGATAATTCTATCTATAGTTCATAATAGATATATATATTATGTCAAACTGACGTAGGTATACGTTATTGTTAGTCTGTCAAGCGCCATTGTTACTGTATTGATACTGACAGCTGTCGCAGAAATCAGGCTATCATTTATGAAGTATAGTGCGTCAGTGAGATTACCAAATAATATTGAACACCATTTTTTTTCTTCTTTTTTTAAATTGTTTTTCGCAAAACTGATGTACAATCGAGTATGCATAAACATAAAGTACAACAAAAAAGACTGATTGACACCTACTAGATTTGAATCTTACATGCACATTATAAGAACAAATATTATTTAAAAAATATATAAAGATTTTAAGAAAATAAAAAATTATTTTTTACCCGTTAACAGATGATAGAAAATAACAAAAGAGTAAATATTAAAGCAAAACTTAATCATAATAAAATTAAATTCAAATCACAATTGAATCAAATCACAGCAAATAATCAAATAAAATTTACCAAATTGATAAAAATTGACAAAGAAATAAAGCGCATCAAAGTTCAGGATTAGCTTGCGACGTCACTATGTCAGTGTAACTGTTCTAACGACGTGACGTCACACGATATTTAAAACATTATATCGTTGTCACTTTATGTTTACGTGTCTAATTTTCAGTTAACATCACTATTACATACATTTTTTTCAATGGATAATGCGACGTTTTTGTTGATATAATGTCACTTGTCTGGCGCCTCTGCTCTTGAACTAATGTGTAAATTAAAAGTAAATCATCCGATACAAATAACTTAAAGTTTGTCTACAATATACTGAGTAATCAAGATCACGTTTTATGTTAAAGTAAGTCTGCTAAAAGTGGACCTACAAAACTTCAAAATACACACGTCGAAAAACAAACTTCGTCTTCAGCGTCGAAGGAACACGATCTTTACATAAAACCATTGACCAATCAAGCCGAGGCAAAACTTCGAGAATAAGTATTCGTAACGTTCCGCACGGGATTATGTAAATTCCACTCCAGAAGTTTCCACTTAAATAATATATGAAATTATGCAAAATACGTTCAGAAGACGACAAGTTCCGAATCACAGTTGTATCACTTTTTGAGTGGTTTTGCCTCCAAAATACTTCGTCCTCGAACGTCGAAAAGAATTTGGGGATTTAGCAAAATGGCTTCCACGAAAACTTTAGTGGTCCACTTGAAGGTAGTTCAAAAAATCGTTGGTGGATCAAAAGCATTTTTTTCATCAATATGGTCTAAATTCTAAGACTCTTCCATAAAAACTTGGTAGAAAGAACCGGTACTTGACTAAGTTAGAAATTTGTGATTTTTTCCTCGACTTTGGTCAAAATATTGCCTCCATTCAAAAAGTCTAGATCGTTTTGAGCTATGAATACAGAATTTGTGGCAAAAGTTTCTATTCTAGCTCCTCGAGAAGGCATAAACTGTTTGATTTACTTCATGTTATTTTTTTGCTATGTTCTAGATTCGAGGACTTTCGACTGGAGCGACGAACCGAAAACATTACTGAAAGTGATTTTTATCAAATAGACTGATAATTTTGCTTATTTCTCCAGAGTATTTTTTCTATGAAACTGAAGATGTTATAAGGAATTTAAACATTACATAACATGGTTTATCACAATGTGTTCCATGTTTTTGGGCAGAGGCCACTACTACCCTTATTTCACGTGTTTGGTAATCAAACTTTGTGTCATCATCTAGCAGAAGATCCCAGATTGCGTCTTATAGCAAAAATTTTGCCTGCTAGTTTACAATAGACCAGAGAAGATATCTCACAATACTTAAAACAGAATGTTAAGTGGAGGAGCTCGTGGCTAAATAATAACAGCCGCACGGATCGATCTTCAAGGTTAAGCAACGCTTGACGAGGTCGGTCCGTGGATGGGTGACCATTTTCAACATACCGAGTTTCCTCCATGCCTCGGAAAGCACGTTAAGCCGTTGGTCCCGGCTGTCATTTGAAGATCTTTGACAGTCGTTAAGGGTAATCAGAAGCTTGAGATCTGACACCAGTCTTGCCAAGGGGTACCGTGTTACCCAGTTACTGGGTTGTCGAGGTCAGATAGGCAGTCGCTCCACGTAAAACACTAGTGCTCAGCTGAATCCGGTAAGACTGGAAGTCGACCCCAATATAGTTGGGAAAAGGCTAGGCAGATTGACTTAAAACAGAATGTTAACTAAATTAAACTATATATTTTGCAGTCTTTCAACGACATCTTTTACAACTAAATCCTCAAGCAATTCCGTTACCGTTAACATTTAATATTTATTCTCTTACAGCATCCTATATTTTTGTTCTGCCAGAATAACAAAATTTTGTTCAAGGATAAGACCGAAACCATAAACCAAGTCATGATTGTGCGCTGGAAGCTTGCCAACGGGACTTTCTTACAGTTGACTTAAGATCAGATGAACTATAGACGTACGGAGATAGCTTTTTTGCTCGTGCTGTGGTAAACAAGGAAACAGAAGATGAATTGGTTGATGTTGGGAATATGTTAATTAAAGGAGTAAGTGCTGTGATATATGTGAAGGTCGTATGTTGAAAGGCTCGCTACAGTATGCAATCTTCACAAAACCTATTAGGAATTTGCCAACAGTTTTGAGTAAGAGGTGAACTTAATCCATAAGGTTAGTAACTAATTCATTAGAAATGTTCTAACTTTAGTTTCCACAGCTACAGTTTATTAATTTTTGCCTCAGACTTCGCTCGCGTTAATGTCTTCTCTCGAACAGTACTTTTATCCGACCACGGCGAAGCCAAAAGGAAGGCTTATGATTTTAGCAGTCTATGTATGTATGTATTAACGTATGTTCCTCCGTAGCGCCTCAATGATTCATCCGATTTTGATGAATAAATTGTCAATCGATTCGTTATCATGGCCCGAGTAACATAGGCTATAAAAATTAACCGTAGTCGGGTTACAGTTTTAACACTTTTTGCTTGTTTCTGGATGAAGACCGTATGTTCTTTTCCGTACTCCTGAGAACATAATTATATGCAAATTTTAATGATGATTGATCGAGTAGTAAAGGCGTGAAAATGTATGAAACAAATAAACAAACTCATTTGCATTTATAATATTTATTCAGGATTAAATGATCACTGGGAAACCTCATAGACCAGGGACCGTTAGCTCTTAGAGCAAGGTGATTTACAGGGTGCGTAAGGGACAGATGTCCCTTTTTCCCAGTCGCACCATGATAGTTTTGACACGTCATGGTAGGAGCAAAGAAGCATGACAAAATAGTAAATAGAATACAGCTAAGCATTCATAAAAAAAATAATGTAAAAAAAAAACTAAATACATATCCTACTGATGAGGATACATGAGCGTTCACAACAGGCCACACTATCGAAGTATCAAAGAAATATTTAGCGGTATCCATGCCGCAATATACACAATAAAATAAATAATAGTTTAAAAAACACGCTTTAATAGAAAACCAAACTAAAAAATAGAAAATAATTTTCAATAAATTTAATTTGATAAGAGTGTGATTAACAAAAAAATTAATATTATAAAAAACCGTTGAGTGCTTGATGTTAATTTTTATAATATTTTATTGACAGATAGATATTGGTAAAAATCAAGACATTTTGAAAATATCTTAAAAAGCACCCCACGCTTTTCATAATAAGATATTTTTTCTTTGTTAATACCACTATTCTTAATTTAAATTCATTGAAAAATATTTTCTTCTTTTTATGTATATTAAAGCGTGTTTTTTGTTTTTTTAACTAATATTACTTTTTTACTTTTAGTTTAATCGCTAATCCTGAAGATCCTGGTAAGGATAATGTGACAAACTATTTAAATTATTGCATCGTCATCGGCCCTTGATAAGTGTGCAAAGTTTGAAATTAATCCGACGTTTTGAAGGAGATGAAAATCACGTTCTAAGATTCCGTTACATAGATACATACATATCAAGCAAATAAAAGCGTCTTATAAACGCTTCTTGAACCGCTCAATGAACGAAACATGGAACAAAACTGCGAAATCCAATATTGCTTCAAGAAAATTCCCAATCTAAACTCAATCTATTGTCAAGTGATCCCTTCATTCACTTGCTGAACAACTTATCAACGTATTTGGGTGTTACATTTTAAACTCGGCGTTCTTTCAGAATGACAAAAAACAGAAAAAACTACAGTGTATTGAAACCTCCTGACACAATGGCGGATGAGACCTGACATCATCAGGGAATGGGGACGCGAAATAATAAGGCTCCTGTTTTGGTGCAAGGTGGACGCTGTAGCGAATGAAAATCTAGTGGGAAAAGAGATTTACCTGTTGATTACTACAAAGGTGCAGAAATATATCAAGTTTGATTGGAAAAACGATATCATGGCATTAAGGCGGTATATACGCCCCAATGTAAACGCAGAACATGCCGTGCGCCCGCTCGATGCCAAAAAATCAATATTGAACCTCCTTTTGAAAAGTTTTGTTTACAAAATGTTATTGGATTTATATATGCTGTTTCAGTTATGAAGAAATTCCAGCCATCAATTTTTCTGTGTAAAAATATTTTTGGAGGAGTTTTGAGTTTTGGAGGAGTATCCAAAAGTTGCGAAAAAATATCATGTTGTTAATTATTTTTTTTAAAGTAAAACTATTAGTTAAACGAAAAAACCTTGTGTCAAAAATAATGTACATGAATCAGTAATAATTTTTTTTTTTCAAACCTTTTAACCTCGCCGTTACTAAGAAGTATGCATTGGAAAGTAACCGTTTTACGGCACTAAAGCGGTGGAAGGCCCTTACAATTGATGAATATTCAAGAATTAACTGATTCAATAAAGTTTCATCTGGTGGCAAGTCATAAAGACAAATAACCACACATACATGCTTTAGCAGTACTAACAAAGTACGAAATGTAGGTGTAATTGATACAGTATGAGAGAAGAAGGGTTGACTTTTTCGTCGAACACAACAGCCGATCAAAGGATGATGGTGATAGAAGGGTATTTTTTTACAAAGAAAATATGATATCACGCAGATAGTACTTGATCTAAGCATTTTAGGACAGCATAGCCTTACTTTTTAAGTATATTTTTATCTTCACCGCTCGCTCTCGCAACTTGCATCACAGTGAGTAGCGCGAGGCCTCGGTGCGCCTTTGTCCTAGGCACGACGTTTGCTCCCGTTTTTAAAATTAAAACTTTGCGGCCCGGAATGTTAAGCTCGTGTACACTGCTAATATTTCGTTTTGCCAATCATGTACTACTAGCTTTGTGTTTCGGGGTATTAAAATCAAACGTAAAAGTGGTCTGTGTGATGTGAGCAAACTGGAGGGTTTTTGACATTTTTCAATTTCATTTTGTGCTTTCCGTGTTTGGACACAGTGTACTGTGTTAAGGCATAAATGATATATGGAGATAGCGGCACGATGGAGAAAATAATCGGGAGGGGGATTTATCACACTTATCGATCCGCCTAGCCTATTCCCAACTATGTTGTCGGCTCTCTGACCTCGACAACCCAGTAACTGGGTAACAGGATACTCCTTGCAAAGACTGGTGTCAGATCTCAAGCTACTGACTACCCGTAACGACTGTCAAAGATCTTCAAATGACAGCCAGGACCAACGGCTTAACTTGCTTGCTGAGGCACGCAGGAATCTCGGTATGTTGAAATGGTTTCCCATCCACGGACCGACTTCGTCAAGCATTGCTTAACCTTGAAGATCTACCCGTGCAGCTGTAACTATTTAGCCACAAGATCCTGATCGGGGATTTATAACACTAATCTTCACTAATCAATCAATGTAAAAGTTTGTATGGATGTAAGTATGTTTGTTACACAATCACACTAAAACGGCTCAAAGGATCTGGATGAAATTTGGCACAGAGATAGATTATAGTCAGTGACTTTATATGCCGACAATAATATGTTCCTTCTGGATAATTTCGACACCCACGCGGGCGAAGCGTATGTTTGTTACTTCTTCACGCTCTAATAGCTGGATGGCTCTGGATGAAATTTGGCACAGAGATAAATAATAGTCTGGGATAGCACATAGGATACTTTATATCCCGGGATTATGTTCCCTTGGGATAATTTTCGACATTCACGCGGGCGAAGCCGCTGGCAGAAGCTAGTAATGATCTAAAATTAGTAAAATGCAGTGAGCCATTACTAGGTTGTGACAATTATATAGGCATTTGCTCCATGTAAATCACTGGTACTCTATTGCACCTGGATGGACTGAAGCCGACCTCAATATTATTATGAAGTTGTGAAAAGGCTTGTTAGAATAACTGTGTGAGCAAGTGTGATGACAGAGCTGGGAAAAATACAGGCTTTGCTTTAATTAAAATACTATTTAGCATGTATTTAAAATACGGAATATTTACAAGTCGAATATTTGAAATATAAAATACAATATTACAACTATTTTATTTTAAATATAAAATACAGTCGATCATCCATCGTGACATTCGTACTGATAAACATAATTAATACACAGAAGTGTCGCGAAAATAACCGTTTGTAATGAAAACGACAATTGACAAGATTCTTGACAATTTGACGTACCTTTGCGGTCGCCATTTTGCTTACGAAAGATATCGAGCTCTATTTTCAGCAGAACGCTTCCATTAATAAGATTGCTACATGTATTTATGTTCAAATGTATTTTAAAGCCTTAAGTACTTGAAATACTAACTATAAAATACCTCAGCGTCAGGTATTTGAAATACCAATTACAAATTAAATTTTAAGATGTAATTGAATTACAAATACCAAATACGTATTTGTATTTCAATTACGTATTTTAATTGCAAGTAATTCAAATACTGCCCAACCCTAGTGGTGACAAATGTATTCGTTGCTTCGTATGAGGAAAGGCATTTTCCATGCCGTGGGAATCATCCCAGGTCATAATATTTCTTTATTATATACTTTATTGTACACCACATAATACATACAGGAAAAACACTATTATAATTTTGTCGTATAAAGTAACCTCTTCTCTAAGCGTAGCTTCTTGTAGCGTAGATATTTCATAGCCAACGCCTTTATTTTAAGAGACGGTTAGAAGATTGCAATCATGCGGTCAGACCACTGCAGCCACTAGTATTCTGATACCATTTTGCAGGGAAAATCTTTACAAGAGAGAGATTTTTACAAATATATAAATTGTATTATTGACGAGATAATAAAACGGGAGTGTTGAGAAATGTAACCTTCAATTCAAACAAACAAACATGCAAATTTAATATCTAAAGCGTAGAATGATTGCAGTTAGGTTGATCTTCGTTGATTATTTTTGTTTGGCACTACCTCAAAATTTTTCACCAAAGGTTTTTTTTCGCTTTTCAGTTTACTTAATTTCAATAGAATCGGTTAAAAAATAATAATTCAATAGGAAAATTATCAGTAAATCCTTTTTTTATACCTTTAGGGGTGGATTTTATTTTTCAAATTTAAATGGGGCCAATTTTTAGGTAAACTCTTCCCAATAAAAACATTTTTGAAATCGGACCACTCTATAAAAAGATATGCGTGGTCATACATAAAAATATACAAGTCGAATTGAGATTCCTTCTTTTTTTCGTCGGTTTAAAAACACATCAACATACAAAAATAGATTAACGTTTGAAAGCGATGTTTCTTGACGTTGGTGGAATCACAGTGTTAGTAACAATTTGCTTACAAACTACCTATGTTAGTAAAATAATACAAAAACAGTTCGGGACACAACTGTTGTATGGTTACAGGTCCAGCCGAAACCTTGCAGTATTGGTTCACAAACACACAGTCTAACCTGCCTTCAGACAAACTTTAAACACGACTAAGAACTAAAAAAAAACTGATAATATCATTAGCATAAGAAATCGAATCCGCTAACGACACGAAATCTCTTCAACTTTAATAAAAAACTACGAAGAACATTCATTATTTTAGTCCAACTTTCAATACAACTGCACCAAGAAGAGAATAGATTTAAGTTTTCCTTTATTTTCACTCCAGCTTGATGAAAAAGAAGAAAAAACATTTCAATGGATATTTATTTTCTGTGTTCCAACAAAAAATGCTTGTAAAGCATTGTTCTTTACAAGAGACTTTGGCACAGAATATATAGATACAGAAAGACAACATCAAACAACTAGCACAAACAGACACACGCACACAGAAAGACACGTAAGTGTGGAGACCTCAAACATTTTTGCCGGTCTTTAGTGCGCTTGCATTTGCTTGTACATGAAGCGTGTCTAGGTGTGTGTGCGTTTTCACTTTTTCTAAGAAGCTAGCTTTCTGTTCCTATTTATTTTGTGGTCTTTCCGCTTGGGTATGAAAGGTGGAAGCAATATTGTTATTGGAATTATAAATTCTTGTTTAGCGCGCAATAATGGTGATGGTTTATGTTCAGCGGAAAGTTTGTTGTATCTATGTAGGTGAATGTTTGTTTCTTTAAAATTTTGAACATATTGCGATGGGTAACAAAAAGTTGTGATGCATAAAACGTGGGTTAAGTATGGTTACAAGTTTGAATCATCACAAATTTGATATGAGTGAGTGCTTTTAACGAGTGTAATAATATCAATTACGTTAGTTTTATAGAAATAATCGGGTCTTGTGAAATCCAAAAGCCGGATGATGTTAGAGATTGCGGTGACCGATCCTTATTTCAGGGTGCTAAGATATTTTGTCGAGGATTATCAGATCAGGTAATTTCTACTTCTTGGGAAACTTCGTCGTACTGGCCCACTATAACAAAGGAGGACTAGTGATGCTTAATAATAGGGGTTAAAGTATGAAACTGCCGTTTTATTGTAATAGGTACTTCAAATTGACACAGAACCTCCATTTTTATAGATTTTTGAGTGAAACTTTTTTCACATGGTACCTATGAAGTTTATTTATTTATTTATTTAGACTTCATGCACAAAAGGTACAAAGGCGGACTTAACAGAAGAATTCAGAAAATTAGAATTAGAATTTAGAAATTTTGAATTTTTCTTAGAAGTTCTTCTTTAAAAAAATGTGCAACATTCGATTATCGACTTTCAATTGTTTTTGTTTATTCAGCTTAGACAAGAAAGATGGATACTTCGAAAATTCGAGTGATTTTGGAATACGAGTTCCAACGCGGAACTAACGTGGCAGACACAGCTCGCAATATCAATGTTGCGTTTGGAGAGGGGACTGCTAATGAACGCACCGTGCGATTTTGGTGTAAACGCTTTCGCGATGGAAACTTTGATTTGAAGAACGAACCACGTGGTAGACCGCCCACCCAGGTGAATAACAATAAATTGAAAGAGATGGTGAAAGCCGATCTGAGCCAAACTATCCAGGAATTAGCGGCATGGTTTAACGTTACCCTACCAACAATATTAACTCATTTGCGTCAATTCAATAAAATAAAAAAATATGAAAAATGGGATGATTTGATTGATCTGCAGAAAGAAACGCGTGTTGAAACTTGTGTTGCTGTGTTGAATCGATACAGATATGAAGGAATATTGGATCGAATTGTGACATGTTATGAAAAGTGGAATCTTTACAATAACCGTAAGAGAAAAATGTAATGGCTGACCCCAGGTCAAACGCCGCAACAGTGTCCTAAAGCAAAGGTTACCAATAAAAATGTAATTGTAACTGTTTGGTGGTCTCAGCATGGTGTTGTTCACTATAGCTTTCTCCGATCTGGTCAAACAATAACGGCAGATCTCTACTGTGCCGAACTCCGAACAATGATAGCAAAACTAGCAGTGAAACAGGCCCGACTCTTGAATCGATCTTCACCATTATTGCTCCATGATAACGCGAGACCTCATACAGCACGAGAAACCGTTTTAACTCTACAGGAACTGCAATTAGAAACAATTCGTCACCCTCTGTACTCGCCAGACCTTGCTCCAACGGACTACCATTTTTTTCGTGTTTTAGACTATTTTCTATGTGATAAAAAGTTTTCCTCTCAGGAGGCAGTACAAAATGCTTTCACACAGTTTGTCGGATCTAGATCACCAGAGTTCTATTGCAAAGGCATAAATGACCTTCCTATTAGATGGCAGCAGTGTATAGATAATATTGGTAATTATTTTGATTAAATGAATACGTTAAATTAAAAAAAAAACTAATTTCAATTTTTCAGTATAAATCGGCAATTTACCTAATATTTCGCGTGCCAGTAAATATGATAACATGACTACAAGAAACTTAAAATCAAAGCAACAGCATTTATGACCAACTTAACCGACAAGCTGAATAAAAATTATCCTCTTATAACCACACAGAAAATGAAAAAGATGACAATCTCTAAACGAAAGCAAAAGATGCACTTAAAGATCTAAAGAAAATGTACAACACAGTACCAACTTTAAAGCGAGTCCACGAGCTTCTCAGACGAGTTGATTAAGCAAAAATATGTAGCAAGTTGGGTACAATCAGACGTCGACGACATTTGCATACTACCGTCTAACTCTAACTGGTGAATTTGATTATAATTACCATCCCGGTTTGACAAAACATTGGCAAGTTTGTGTCTGGCACTCGGAGTGTTAGAACTGTGAAGATCGTGTTCTGGGGTAAGTTATACGCTATTTAGCATTGTTGATAGTTTTGGTATAAGAGCCTGTGTATTAATTGTTATCAATTGCTGGAGATAAGGCAATCATTTTATAGCAATTGGTTGAAAGTAATGGGAAAGCAGTATTATAATTTACGTTTCGTTAATATATTCTCAGTTATACATTCAAATTCAAATAGCTTTTATTTCTGATAGGTACATTATACAATCATTACATTATTACTCCATTTGATATTATTATAGTTTAACATAATGTTTTTACACATCACTTAGGTTTTCAACTGTGATTATATTCCTACTTTTTCTACATACTTAATGTTATTTCCATCTCTTTAGGTCGTTTTATATGCAGACAGGTTTTTGTTTTCCATTTTACTTTTTCTGCCTTTGCTTAGATGCATTTTTCCTGTTACTTGAAACTGAATAGCGTTTCTTAAACAGTTGCCCACATCTTTCTAAGTATTTGGTTTGATTACTTCTAGGCAAGCGTGCTTCACTGTCGACCATAAAATCGCTTACCCTCAGGTGAGATTGTGGTCAAGCGAGAGGCTTATTAAAATTTAAATCTCTGTCTTTGTCTGTGTTTGTTTGTCTTTCTCAACATGGACTTTAACAATGAAATTCGCATTTCAAAACCTAGAATTTGTTTATCAGCTCGACTAAATTTATTATAATAATTATCTGTTATTTAGGTAGAAAATTAATGATCCTCCAAATTCAATAAATAAATCACTAAATTCAAGCACCAAACTTAGAACAATAGTCCTTACGAACAATAGCTAGATCATTTCATTCACACAACCATAATCCAATCACAGACAATTAATTATTGCCAAAACCAATACTCTAGTAGCCTTCAGGCATTTGTTTATAAACAAAAGGCCACTTCGTTATCAAATGCCTTTTCAATATACAAAATCAAAACCTTGGAAGAGACCATTTATAAAATCAGTTTGAGAGGTTCCCCGAATGAAATAAGTGGTGAAACGTTGGTAGATATTGCTGCGAAGTTTGTAGGATTTCCGAATGGATATTTTTGTATACTCGTAGTGATTGCTTTTAGGTTTACTTTGAGTTTGTTTGTACTGAAGTTTTTGAATATGGTCCGCAGATTTGAATTTGAATTCTGTGTTTCTTGTTGTGATGTTATAAAATCATACAAGGTTATCATTACTAGAACCAAAGCAATTTTAATTTGTATGAGGCGACGTGGACGGCACAACCTTATTGCGTAATGAATTCGGCAAGGCAAAGGACAAAGAGTATGAAAAATCGACAAATGTGATTGGCGAGATGAAAGACGCGATGTGTATTTCTGTCTTTATGGTTGGTCGATTATAAGGCTGCTGGACACCAACCGTAAAGGCTGGTTCGAGGTGACAAAGGAAAAAATACTTGGCAAGATTTGGGGGAGGTCTTTGACTATTAGTGGGATAGTGTAAGCTAAACAAAAACAAGGAAAGTTGTTAAGATCCCTAAAGAAGGAAAGTTACGGGCTGTCAACGTAATTTATAAAATCAGTTTGAGAGGTTCCGCGAATGAAATAAGTAAGTGGTGATACGTTCGTAGATATTGCTGGAAAGTTTGGAGGATTTCCAAATCGATATTTTTGTATATTCGCAGTGATTGCTCCTGGGTTAGCTTCGCCATTTGTACAGACGTTTTTGAATATGGTTTGCATATTTGAATTTGAATTCTATGATTATTATAGTGATGTTATTGTATCATATATTGTGATCAGAATATTATCTTAGCTAGATTCAATACAATTTGTATTGATTTCACTATAAGTGGAAGAGATGGCAGGACGACCCGAGGGTTTAAACATTCTATCAGTGACGGCTGTGGTCGAAATGTCAAAATGCAAAGGATAAATCACGTGACATTTCGATGGACCTCGGCAATCCCATACGTTAGTGTCAATGTTCCAATAGGCGCTTTCGTCGGTAGAACTATCACTTCACTCAATAATCACTTGCCAAGAACCTCTGGACGCCTACCGCAAGGGCTGGTTCAAGATGACTCAGGAAAAGAATACTTGGAAAGATATGGGGTAGGCCTTTTGCCCAACAGTGAGACAATGTAAGCTAAATAATAAAAAATAAGTTAAGTTTATAGCAACAAAGTTATAGGCTGCGAAAGTGGAAGGATAAGTTTGCCTTCCAAGTTCCTATTCTACTATGCACCTTGAAAATTCAATTGATTGCCAAATCATCTGATAATTCTCAATTCATTACAAGAATTTCCCGAATATTTGCTGCATTCACCATTCAAACATTACAATATCATATTCGATATTCTGATATAGTTCCAGTGTTTTAATCGCTTGATTTGAAGTGCCCAATGCAGTGCAATTCGATGTTCATGTCATTCAATATATCGATATCATAATTTTAGGAACGTTCATATAGAGGACTAGCGAACGCCTCGCGGTTTCACCCGTATAGTCCCCGTTTCCGCGGGAATACAGGGATAAAAATTAGCCTATGTCACCCGGGCATAGTGTAGCTTCCCAACGGTGAAATAATTTTTGAAATCGGTCCAGTAATTTCGGAGTCTATAAGGAACATACATATATACTTTCTCTTTTATTTATATAGATAGCTTAAGTATTTAATAGCTTCAATAAATTACTCCAAATATTTGGCGTTGAATGCATCATGGCAATTCCAAGTCGATACAAACTTACTGGCTTATATTTTACTCCTGAATGCACTGCTGTAAAATTTTACCTAAACCTATTACGAAGAGGTATCGAGATATATATTATACATAGTAACTGTACTGGGTTGTGGATATTGGATAGAAGTAAAATATTGGCAAATTAGCTGCATTCGTTTAGACTTACACGATACCAACAAAGTTGAAAAAGACCACGCAATTGATGTGAGGAAAGGTGATATAGATTTACAAGAAATTGTTTTTATACTTAAAGATCTGTGTGTCCGAAATGCAGAAGCTTTCGATGAAAATCTTTGAATAGCTACAGCTGAAAGGCGCCGTCAAACTGTTTGCTTTTAGCGCTAATATTCACTATTTGTCGGCGAATACGCCAAGTGGGAACCGTTCACTTTTATTTCAATAATAATCGATTCATTTTAAAGTTTTGTAAGTGGTAAAGAAAATGGATGTTGTTTTTGTTAAAATAGTAACGAATGTAGCTTACAGATAATTTTTTTATGTTTTATGTTTGTACTGAAAGTTCTAAATCGGCTATAAATAGTATAGTGATAGAAAGATAAATACACATTCTGGCTTGACATTTTCAGCTACGACAATTTGTATGATTTTTTTTGTGTTATTGCCTAGTTCCTCCTGTTCCTCATTCACATCATCAGTAGCAGTTTTTTAACTGACTTACCAAAAAGGAGGAGGTTCTATGTTCGACTTCAAGTATGTTTTTTGTATGTATATTCACCGATATCTCTGTCAATTGTGGACCGATTTTGAAAATTCTTTTTTTGTTTGAAAGAGTATGTTCCGAAATATGTTCCATTTTAATTTGGGGAAGATTAAAATGGAACTATTGGAACATTGGAAGTCGGTAGGGTTTTTTTTTAAATTTTCTCACACTATGAAAATACCAAACCAATCATGCTTTTGAAATCAAATTTATTGTAAAACTTATTTTATAATATATTTTTTTATTGATTTGTACATTATTAGATTATAACACAGTGCACCTAATGAAAATATAATTTGTAACACCATTACTAACCTGTATTATGCAAATTAATTATTTGTCTTGATTTGATTTGACTAAACAAACTATTTCACATACGTGCATATGCATAAAAACCACGCCTTTTTTTCCATAGCGGTAAGTAGAAACTACACATTGTTTAAAATAACTATTTTATGTCTTGTAAACAACTCAATTCAATTCTCGATAGAACTCCTCCACAAGCATCCCACTCAAAACAAAATACCGAATTGCAATTAACGCCCACCCCTCTCGATCTCGCAACAAGGCTTGTCACAGCGGGAGATATAGACTACAATCCTCCAACCACATGAAACAATATTGAAGAAAAAAAACAAGAAAAAAAAATTAAAATCCCGAGGAAAAATAAAACAGGAAAACAAAAATCTGAAGAAAACCAAACAGACGTAAAAAAGACAGAAGTAACAATAAAAAACTGAACAAAACTAAAACAAGAAAACACAAAAAAAATCTAAAGAATAACAAAAAAAAAATAAGGAAAATAAAACTGAAGAAATAAAATACTGGGTGAGGCTTATACCTAAATAGATGTTCCTATCCAAGAAAAGTATTAGTGTAAAACCAGAAAAATTATATGAATTAAATATTAATACATACTTATATACTTGTAAATCGTTATGGAAAAACAAAAAAAAAACAAAAAAGAAAGAAAACAAAAAAAATAAGGAAAATAAAACAGAAGAAATAAAATACAGGATGAGGCCTATGCCTAAATAGGTGTTCCTATACAAAAAAAGTATCACTGTAAAACCATAAGAACATATACACATACTTACATACTTGTAAATCTTTATGGGTGGGTAATAATAAAGGCTTATTATTATTATTACAACTCAAGCCTAACAACAAGCACTCCAGTCAACGTGGTACTATTTCAATGCTCATTGCACCCACATACATTCTAACACTCGTTTTAGATTCCCAGAAAAGTATAAACTCTAGAATGCAATACACATGTAAAATAGGAACTTTATAAAAGTCCAACAATGCCGTAGGGAGAAAGCTATTTATTCATATTTCAGAATAAATTCCGTACGTCTCCAGATAAAATCCCAAAGATACGGAATAAAGCCAAAACGATACCTTATTGATAGTCCAAGAGGAAGTCGGCGAAATATAAGGGCAGAAGTCAGAAAACTCGATAGCTAATACATTAAAATCTGCTTAGATTTTCGGGTGAGATCTACAAATTGAATTTGGCAATTCGACGCCTATTGCATTATGGATAAGGTATAAAATTCAAAGGATATTTTGGTTTTGGAGGTGTGAAAATGAGGTGGTGAGGTGGTCGGATAGGTATCACACCGTAGAGTTTGGTATGCAAATGCTAATGGAATTAAAAATAGAAAAATAAGAAAATATACTGATCCGTTATCTTTCAAATAACTAAGAAAGCATGTTTTTTAAACATACATTACATAAACGTCAGGAGAGGATGCCATAGAACGACATACACGAATCGTGTTTGTGATGTTCTTTAGACGCACACCGGTTTTGCGTACTGCGCAGGCCAGGTGCATGAATGTAAATTAAGTTTAATGATGATCGTATCAGGTGTCGTTCTGTAGTTTCTGCCAATCCCAATGGGAAAAGGGAAGCATGTTTTTCAAACCCATTAAAAGCTACATTCAATCCAAAAAAATCTAAAATCGTTTTACAAAATAACGCCTTCCGAAATTACCAAGAATTACTGCAAAATCCACTTAACACCGGTTAAATATTTACAATTTTGATACTAATCTATCTAAGCAGAAGTTATTTAGCAAGTCAAATAGATTACCCCAATGAGAACAAACCTACAGTACAAACAATAAATTTAATTACAATTATTATGGAAAGGACCCAGGAGGTTCTTAACAAGAAAATTCTCGTTTTGTTGAAGTAAAAGATGCGAAGGCCCTGAAATTTTCTACCTTGTCTTTGTTACATAAATGTTTCAGAAGCTCAAAGTTTATTAATTTCCGTCATGATTGCAAATTTTTAGTTAAGTTATGAAGGTTTACGTTTCTAAATGAAAGAAAATGGTGAGTTTTTAAACTATTTACGTCTTATTTGCTCAAACTTAATATTGCGTCTATAGTAATTTATGTTTTTTATTAACTAACTTACTTCTGCCAGTCGCTTCGCCTGAAACGTGAATGTCAAATTTTTTCCCAAGGGAACATATGGCCGGGATAAAAATGTTGATGGTAAACGTTTATCGAGATTAGATTGAATTCTGGCTGTTACTGTTTATTTTCTACACGGAAACAATCAATCAATACAATACACATCGAAAATACACTTTTTCCTAACCTAGATTCATTTTATTACTTGCTATTGCCAGCGGCTTCATCCGCGTCGGTATCGGGAATTGTACTACCGGGATGAAAAGTAGTATATGTGCTAGTCCAGACTATAATCTATCTCTGTGCCAAATTTCATCCAGATCCGTTCAGTAGTTTTTGCGTGAAAGAGTAACACACACACACAAACTTTCGCCTTTATAACATTAAATGTGATATAAAAGACGAAACTGATACATTGAAGTAATTATTTGCTCATTTGGTAGTTATAGGCATTGAGCAGCCTTATTTAGTGCCAATGATTTTGTTGAATTTGAATCACAATAATATGCAAATGATAATCACAAAATATTATGTTTTTAATATGTGCAGAGTTAAATGAATTGAGTGATGTGTAAGTGGGCCTTACTGTGATCATTTATTTTTCAAGATATGGTTCTTGAAAAATGTTAGGTTAAGCTAATTAGGTACTTTAACTTTTTATAATCACTATCCTTTTGAATTTATTTTTAACCACCGACGAAAAAAGAGTTGTGTTATAAGTTTTATGTATGTACCTGTGTATTTGTGTATCTGTTTGTGGCATCCTAGCTCCTAAACGGATTTTTTTTTTTAAACGTTACATTATCGGAAGTGTTCCTAGGTTTTTTAACTTTTTATTTGTTATAGGCTCGCGTTTGACCACTATCTCGCCTGATGTTAAGTGATGATGTGGTCAAAGGTGAAGCACGCTTGGCTAGAAGTAACCTGTTCATTCTTGATTTGAAGACCCCTAGGTTGTAGCTATCAGGAAACAAAGACGCTGGCAGGGAATTCCACTCCTTAGCTGTACGCACAATGAAAGTATTTTCAAAAATTTTGTTTGATGAAAATCGGTACAGCTGTTTGCTGTTCAAAAGTTATGAGTGTTTTACTGTTTGAATTGGGGTATTTTTGCAAGATGTCGTGTCATAATTAAGAGTTCAATATAGATTGTCTATCGAAACGTGTCTATTACTAGATACGTGTCTATAACATACTACATATTATGAAATAAAAATATGTCGAGGGTTTTTTAAATTTTACTTGTTATTCTAGACGTATAACTTTAGACTGCAAAATCTCAATACAAAAATTGTTACACATCGGTGTAAATTATCACCGACATCGGTAGGTAACCCTTTCCGCCCTTGGGTCCCGTGTCAATACTTAAATCAACACTCTTCCGCATGGGGCTCAATATTCAAATCTGTCGGGTCGAACCTTCGCAAACAAACTTAGGCTCTGTTTTATTGCATTATTAGAAGGTGACCCTTTTATTTTGATTCGGGTTGCCGGCTAATACGAGAAAGGGTGTTTTGGAAAGGCTTATGAAGAGTGAATTTTTTTTTTGCTAACTTGGCTTATGATAGAACCAAAAATCTGCAGAGATGTAAATAAATACTGAAAAATCGATAAAATTATCCTTTATTTTACCTTGAATATTATTTGATGAGTTAGTTATCTAAACGAATATTACAAAGAGGTAAAATTGGATTTTTGTTCATAGGGTAATAATCTAGAAGTACTGGTCCTATTGGTGAGCGTAAGTTTGTAACTAGTATAATAATAATAATCCCGGATAAAAGCAAGGTGCACAGTAGCGAACACGCGGGCAAATTTTATTTACATAATAATGCTAATTATATGTATTATTTGAATACCAAAACATCTAACAAAAAATATTTTAAATAAGCAAAACACGTATTCATACAATTTCTAGTCACAGTATGAACACAAATTAGAAAATTGTGTTGAAAACTTCTCGGCTCACAGGTCCTCCGGGTAAGCAGTTATTTAGAATCGAGTTAAACCTACATTTCTACGAGTTATAATCTAGTTTTATATTTAGACTATTTTCTGCCAGCGGCTTCATCCGCGTGAATGTTGAAAATTATTCCACGGGAACATATTCCCGGAATAAAAAATCTTATGTGCTCATCCAGACTATAATCTACTTTTATGCCAAATTTCATCCACCTCCAGCCATTTGAGCGTGAAAAAGTAACAAACATACAAAACACACAACATACACACTTACAAACTTTCGCGTTTATTAGTGATATAGTGTGATTTTACTTTATAATCCGAGTCCATTAGGGACTACACAGTGTTAAAATAGCTTCCATGCATGGCGTTATTTACAGTGCAGTCTAGCTTTCGCACTAAAAATATACGGGACTAGCTTATGGCTGCGGCTCCGACCGCGTGCGTGTCGGTATTTATCCCACGGGAACAAACTTCTTCGTTGTCTTCATAACTGAAGGTCGTACCGTAAGGTCGACGTATTGACGAGCTGCTTCCAAGCCACTCTGTCTTGAGCTCTTCTCAGGGCAGTGGTCACCGTACGTCCCGTAATCGCTCTGATCTGGTCTGACCACCGAGTGAGTGAGCGTCCGCGTGACGCGTGATGCGATATGCGATAGCAGATCGTGGAGAGTCTGGTTTTGATGTTCAACTGGTCGTGAATGGACTTATTTGTTTGTTTTGCTGTCCATGGTATGCGCAACATTCTCCTTCAGCACCTCATCTCGAAAGCCTCAATCTTTCTTCGACCCACCGAGCGAACTGCCCAAGATTCGGAGCCGTAAAGGCAAATTAAGAATATCAGGGTTCTAACGAGTCTCTTCTTGGTGTTATTAGAGATCTTGCAATCTTGCCATAGCCTTGACATCTTGCTCATAGCAGTTTTGGCAATCTGCGTAGGTCTCCGAATTTCTCTACAGCAGCCCCCTGACCGCTCATTATGGAGCCCAGGTACACATATTACCAAAAAAAAAATTGCCAATGTCTTATATTTATAGTGTCTCTCTGTGCCACCGTTCTGGCGTGATTGAGTAACAAACATCCAACCATCCATCCATTCAAACTTTCGCATTTATTATATAAAATAGTAGGATAGGTTATAGTATAGAATACATATGGCAGCTGAGAGAAGTATTTTAATAATAACTAGCAACCAGTCCCGGCTTCGCAAGGGGCAAACTATAATATACCAAAACTTTCCCCGTTTATCGCTTTTTTTACAATGGAAACTGTATTAAAATTCGTGGCGGGCTTTATATTAGAAGTTTGCTGAGAAACAGAATTGACGGTAGCAGACGTGCACAACGATTTTTACAAGCTTTTATTTAACTTGCAATGTATTTATGTATGTATGTAAGTGTGTTCGGGTCAAATCTTGAAATTGAATTTTATATTAGTTATCCTCCACCGATTCATATGAAATTTTGCATACACGTTTAGTTTGGATGACATTGCATGGTTAGCTAAGTGACGTCATTCTAAATCCAATATGGTGGAAGGTCCAAGATGGCGGACTAGTTGTTTTTTGTGCATTGCCATGATATGGTTATCAAATGAAAGGGTCTGAGAAAATACGAAAACAGCTTGTGTTAAAAAAAATTAATACTTTTATTTATAAGTTTTTTACTAAATTGTAATATCTGGTGTGTTCGGGACAAATCTTGCAACTGAATTATAAAGCAGTTATCCTCAACCGCATAATATGAAATTGTGCATACAAGTTTGGTTTGGATGACAATGCATGGTAAGCTAAAAAGATTGGAAAAAAAAAACAAAAAAAAAATGGAAAATCATATTAATACTATTTAAAGAAGAGACGTACACAAAACAAATGAAAATACTAGCCGTTGCCCGCGACTTCGTCTGTGTAGCATTAGTACATCGAATAGCTTATAATTATCTATCGCGCAATAATATTGTAGGTGGTGGTTTTTGAGAAATGATTAGTTCACCTTGCAAACTTCCATCACCCTTTTCACCCCTTAAGGATGATTTCCGCCATAAAAATGTCCTTCCCAGGGTCTCAAATTATCTCCTCAAATTTCATCTAAATCGGTTCTGCGGCATAAGCGTGAATAGGTAACAGACAGACAGAGTTACTTTCGCATTTCTAATATTAGTATGCTTAAATAAACCAACGAGACTGCTGAAAACTCTAACTTAATAATTAGACTTCTATTTCGCACAAAATACATTTAAAACTGTCACAAATAAAATAATGTTGTGTGGGAAACCCAATTAGTTATTTCAACACGGTATTTTAGCATTGTTTTCACACAAAAACAGCCTATTTATTCTCCTGTCCGCTAGCAAAGCATAACTAACTGAATTACTGCAGTGTGGTGTTATAACCGGCAGTGGTGCAATGCGAAAGATACAGCGATTAATTTTCAACAGACTTTCCAAAAAGGAGGCGGTTCTATGTTCGACTTTGTTTTTTTTGTGTATTTTCACCGATTTCTCAGTCAACTGTGGTCGATTATGAATTTTTCTTTTGTTTGGTGTGCTCGAGAGCACACCAAACAAAAGAAGGTGGTCAATTGTCACCATGTCAGGATATGATAAGGGGATCCCATGGAAATCGAGGGAACTCCTCAAATTTTATAGGCATACAAATAGCGCTTTTGGTATTTTCATTAACATGGCAAGCATTTGCATTCAGAAAGTACCATTTAGTGAAGAAGACCACAGATGACCACTGGAACTCCTCTATGATAAGTATGTTTTGAGTAACGAAATGAATGTGATGAAGAAAATTTAAATAAATGGTTCTAATGAAAATGGCACCATCGAACTGACCTGGTGATGAAGCCGAGAGGTAGGCCCCGAGCTCAAACATCCCAGTCGTCCTTAAGCTTGTTGGGATTGTTATGAGAAGCCCTTTGGTTTTAATTCATCGTAGATAATAATGTATAAGGTACTAAAACTAAACAGAGAAAATATGTACTAAAGACAATTCAGAAAAGAAAGTTATTTTTCGCTTTGCAGTGTTTTATTTTGGAATTCAGTTTAATTATTTTGTTAAAAGTTTTTAATATTGATGCCGGATTTACCAGGTATACAATTTTTTTTGACTTAGCATCAATGCAACATCAGTATGCACAAAAGAGTTGAGATCCAATTAGCAGGGACAGCACGAGTTGAAGAAAACTATGAAATTTGGTTTCTCCTATATTGAAGCAGAGATAGCCGAAAATGTCTGGTTGCAGGCCCTACTGTTAGCAGTAGCGTGCTTAAGCATGGAGCTGTATTTGATACTCAGTTGGGGCAATGTATTGTGGGTTTCCATCTACAATTTCTCAGTTAACACCCTTTGATCTGGATTGTACCCGGTGGCAAAAAGTTCGCCCCCTATTATATGAGACTTTATGCGAATTAGGAAAAATTGGATGTAGGTGCTTAAGAGCGGCCAACCCGACATACTTTTCTTCATACGAACGGACGTACGTGATAATGCAGTTGTAGCACATGTATATATCTTTGAAGTATTTGAACTAATAGGTATCTTATGCGCTATATCCAGGTTTCTTTAAAAGCAAAAATTAAATTTGGAGAAAGAAATTCAGCAGCCTCGAAAAATCTGCTGTTTTGCACAAATTTTACCTGAATTTTGCCCGTTTATAATGTACTCATTATTAAAGTAATTGTAAAAGTAAAGAAATCATTGTGATATAAACCTTGCACATGTAATGAAGATTCTAAATGACAAAAAAATATTTCAGAAACTTGTAAAGCTTATTCAAAAATAAGTATTTCCTGGAACAAGTTTTATGAAATATTCGAACACAATTTTTCACTATCTCACTCTTTTCGCTTTGCGTCTGTTTCAAACATTGCGCTGGATGAAACAACAAGCTTTTCGACCATGCTCGCGTTGACGATGGACGGACTGGGAAGGGGCCTCTTAAGTAGGTACACCTCTGCTTTACCCTTTGGTGGTGCTATGTTTTGTTTTAGATGGTGAGTGGCAGACAATTAGCATCTAGTGGCAATCAAACGTTACGGTACAACTTTTATTTTCAACTTAACACGCTTCCATTTGTACTTCACGCCACACCCCAGAGCAGTCATTAAATATTCACCACACAGCGCACCACACTGAAAACTAGACATGCCCCGCGCTGATAACGACTTATACTTTTAACTAAGAGATACACGTCCGTGTTGTATGTGTATCACTACTACTCATACTTATGTAATGCAATTTATTTTTATGATATCAAATTATGATATATTGCATGCATTTGGTGCAATGATAACTAGTTAGTTTTACGTCCAAGGGATGTCGTACTGTACCTTGTTTGTGGAGATTAGACTGGCAGGCGGTTCAAGTAACATACTGGTATTTTCATGCAGTTGGTAGTTATATATTTAGCTGAATCTGGTTAGAGTAGAAGGCAACCCTGACATAATGCACTTAGTTGCGAAAAGGCTAGACACAAATGGTGATGACTTTTAACTAGCGATATACTTACATTTAACGTCACGAAAATCATACGTTTGCTAAGAAATATGTCTGCGTATTATCACTGTACTTGTTCCGGCTCTATGGTTATTCAGATAGATACATTATGTATGTGTTTGTATTTGTGTGGGCAATACGAAGACAGGGTACAGTCGATAAAAACGATAATTGTACAGGCAAATAAAGTAAGTACAACTAATTTTAGCCTATGCAGTAAGTTTTTGACATCGATCGTATGACTGTGACATAATTTTCATGAATGTACAAAATCTAACTTGGTGTATAAAGCTCGAATATCTCACTAATATGACAATTCAATCCCGTTGAATATTTCAAATCTATAAATTATCTTTCTTTATGTTTAAACCTACTAATACTGTCTCTACTTGTGTTTACCGGTGTATATGCTTACTAAGTACTTCTTGGGCAATATTTATATTCCTATGCTGATCAAACTACCAACTACACAAGGCTACAACGCCAGCTTTATTTAAGCGTGCATCTATGATGAATATGGATGAATCATACCTTACATCCATCAACAACCGCTTGAAAAAATGCTGTCGTGGCAAAGTGAGGGCATCAAAAACCTTTTACCTATGCATAATACAATTAATATTGTCCGTGTATAATATGCACGTTAAGGACGTTTATTTCTGTCCTGTTTACAAAGCAATTCCATCGACTGTACCCAACGTTGTCACGCTCCGAATGCGAGGCGACGTGTTAAAAGAAGCGTGTTTATTGTTTATTGGCGCTCTGCGGTAAACACCTGTTAAGGTATGGTTTTAGCACGCGAGCGAACGATAAAAATATAACAAGCTTTTCTTGGCCCTTTGTCGTCAGCGTCGCTTTAGTTAAGCTCGTGAATTTTCTGCCATGAAATTGTTGTTAATCTAATATACGAGTATTTCGTTGTCACCAACACACCATTAGAAACTGTTAAAGATTTTTTTTGCATTTAGTAATTTCCTTGCTGAATTGGGATGAAAAGTTACGTGTTGCACTCGAGTGCAAAGATTTTTCGCCCCGTGCTCTTTTGATTCCCTCGCTAACGCTCAGGATTCTAATTTAAGAATCTTTCGCTTGCTCGGTCATCAAAATTGAGCACGCGGTTAAAAAGCAACTTTGCACTCTTGTATAACAAATAACTATTATTATTAGACTTTATTTCTTCTTTCTAACCGACTTTTCAAAAAGGAGGCAGTAGAACTTATGTTCGTTCGTTACGTTTGACTTTATATCATATGTTTTTTTTTAATTTGTCACCGATTTCTCCGACAATATTTTTTTTTTTTTTTTAAAAGGGTATGTTCCTAAATAGGTCTCATTTAAATTGGCTGAAGATCTGATGCAGAACTTCGGAGATATACATAGGACTCTTCAATAAATGACAGAAAATCTCTCGGGATTGCTGCAACAGCATGTCTATTTATTGTTTATACCATTTCATAACATACTGTCACGTCAGTACGCTCTAAAGGATTACGCAGATGTGTAAATTTCACCTTGGTAAAGTCTCATTTAACCGGTTATGTTCAAATTTCATGAAATTCGGGTAATCTATTCTGGCATTATAGGTAACATAGAACTTGCCTATTAGGTACCACAACTGACAAGTGAGAATAAAAAAAAAAAACACTACAAAGTGAAAAGTAACTCCTTTTTCGGCAGTCGGTCTAAAAAATCAAAGAAAGTTAAACAGGATCACCGACTTCGAAAAGAAGTTCTTTTTTCAATTTGTAGTGTTTTTATTTGGAAGTCGGTTGAATTTTTTTGTAAAATAGTTTTTTGTCTGCTTGTTTTTTACTTTTCGTCACTTTTTAACCGACTAACCAAAAAGGAGGAGGTTCTATGTTCGACTTTATGTTTGTTTATTTCACCTACATCGCCGTCAATTGTGGACAGATAATGAAAATCCTTTTTTTTAACCGACTTCGCAAAAAGGAGGAGGTTATCAATTCGACTGTATTTTTTTTTTATGTTTGTTACCTCAGAACTTTTTATTGGGTGAACCGATTTTGATGATTCTATTTTTATTTAAAAGCTGGTGCTTGTCATATGGTCCCAATTAATTTTCATCCAGAACTGATGAAGAACTTCGAAGAAATACATCAGAACTCTTCAATAAATGACGGCAAATCACTCGGGATAGATCCAATCGCATGTCTGTTTATTATTTACACCATTTCATAACATAACATCACACTGGTACGCTCTAAAGGGGTACGCAGTTGTGAACAGTTCAACCTGGTATACTATCATTGCACCGGTTTTGTTTAAGTTTCATGTTATTGGGTTAATCTATTCTAGCTTCACTGTGGGCACTATACGCGTAGATACCTAGCCTATAGAACTGGGCCATTATGTACCACAACTAAAAAGTGAAAAATAAGAAACTTTTTTACAAAAATTACAACCGACTTCCAAACAAAAACACTACAAAGTAAAAAATAACTTCAATTTTGGAAGTCGGTGTTTCTGTTTTCGTTTCTTCGTTTGACAAAGGAAGTCGGTTGTAATTTTTGTAAAAAAGTTTTTTTTGAAATAATTTGTTCCTAAATTGGTCTCTTAAAGTTTTTTTATTGTACGAAGCGTCACTAATGGGAGAAAACACTGACTTCTGTAACACAGGTTCTTATCTAACTTAGAAATAATGCCTTTAAACATCTTTGTATAATTATTTAAGTGTCAATAGAATATTTGATTTGATTTGATAGGAAAACGCTGTTTTTTACAAAATAAGAACAAAGTAATCTTGAGAGGTAACATTTAAAATAAATGCGTAAAAATAAAGAATTATCAGGTTAAAGTATGATAAATAGAATATTATATGACGATCATTGTTATGTATTTTCTTTATCAGAACGATAATATTGTGTATGTTTTCCCCAAGCTAGGTAGACCGACGATCTCAAACAGATAGCTGGGACAGACTGGATGCTTTGGGACCTGTGTTGCCGTGCAGCATGCGAAAGGCCTTTGTCCAGCTGTGGACTGCGATAGGCTCACTTGATTGATTGAAAACTTGTGACTTGAATGAAGACGATCTTTCTTTCTCAAACCAAGTCAGCTAATTGTAAGTACTTCTAGGAACATCTTATACTTAATGTAGAATAATCAAAGACTTTTCACTCCACGTTCGCATACAGCCACAATTCAGTTTCCCATCTTGCTCTCGCATGAAAACCGCACATTATGCCGCACTTAGAACCGCGCCGTATTCACGGGACGTTTTTGAGATGGCACGTCTGTACCACAGAGTAGAAACATGTAGTAGGCCTATTTTTTCATAGTATTTTTCGAGAGGTTATACTTAAATAACGATGATCTGATCTAATGACCGAAGCTACGTCCTCAAGCGAACTGCAGTCGTTGGAGAAAGATTTTTCGCTTAAATGGTTCGACTCCGTATCAAAACACCCTATTCGCAAAACGAGATAATATTATGTCATTTTGCGAATCAGCCTAGTCAAAATAAGCATGCTTTGCTACTAGGTAATTTTGAGAATAGAACGATCTGCTCATATATGTTGTTGTGCGAATAGTATGTTTTGATACGGTGTCAAAAGTTCCAGTGACCACGATCCTCGGGAATGTGGGACCGGTTGAAGAAGAGAAAGATTGCTTAGAAGTATGTCTAGAAACCCCTGAACAGACGACCTGCTACCAACGTGCTGATTGGCTAAACTTTTAAGCACAATATTTTGTTCATAATACAGAAAAATACTACTCAAGCGAAAATTCCTTCTCAGTGTGGTAATTTAAAATTCAAAACCGCCAATAGTCAAACCAGGTGGGACCACCACTGGCCGTCACCTACTGCTGGGCACAGGCCGCATTAGTTTCAACCCTCAATGTCAAGAATTTCCACTGTCTAACTTAAATATAACTACATTTTATGGTAGCTCCTCCTACCGGTAACTTAAGCCTTTTGATCTGGAAAGACGCAGATAATAATTTAAACATACCGTTACTATTTCCCGGCAAGACACGAGGGTATTATACATTATACAAGACCATTATTTTATCAGTTTCTTAGAATTCTTGTCCTACTGGAGATTTAATATTCTGTGTCATCCCAGAGACGTGAAACGTGTAACTCTGTTGAAATATTAATATATGCGCGGTCTAACTGAGGCAGCCGCGTAATGCTTGACTAATATCAATCTTGGATTATTATTGCTGAAGCAATTTCTTGATATTATAATGTCTAGTAGAAAATGGAGGTTGCTTAGCTTGGAGTTTTGGTGTGGGGAACATTGATTTCTACGCTACGAATCGTTCAGTCATAAATAATTTGGATTAGGTGAGTACCCAATAAAGCAATGCAATAACTAAGTTGTTTACTGCATTGCTTTGGAGATTGAAATTGCTCTCTAACAAATACTTGGTTGAGAAGTCAGCATTTTGTAAATGACAAAAATATCAACCAAAATGTAGGCAGCCAGAAACCTCTACCCTTGGTCTCTTTCCAAGGTCGGTAGGAAAAGTGCGTAGTAACAAACTTACATTCCCCAGCAAGCCAGTATTCCTTAATTTTTATCGTATCGATGATTCCAACTCAAATGTGTTTTGACCAGAATTCATCCAAGGCGACAGTAGTAATTATATTTCTATATATATACTCGTAATTTATTTATTTCTTACCACAAATTTACCGAGAAAAAATAAGAGTCTACAGACACAATTGTATAATTAACTAGCTGTCCCACGCGGCTTCGCTCACGTCAAGTGGCTACCTGCCTACACATTTACCCTGCCCTACCTACACTACGTACATGATTGTTGCGTAACTTTTACCGCTTACGCAGCGTACGCAACGGAGTCTCTAAAATAGGTCTTTTTTTCAGTTTTTGCAACATTTTTCATTTATTCTCCGCTCCTATTCATCATAGCGTGATGTTATATAGCCTTCCTCGATAAATGGAGTATCCAACACGAAAGGAATTGTTCAACTCCAATCAGTAGTTCCTGAGATTAGCGCGTTTATACAAACAAACAAACTCTTCAGCTTTATAATATTAAGTAAAGATTTGTGGAAGACTGGTGCCTAAACTAAGTTTAAAAAAAATCTGTATGTTAGGTCACCGCCCCATAAACAAAGTTTTACATTTTAATTGTTAGCTGGAGACGAACTGATTCACTTGTAATATTCAAATCAAAATCTTATCCATAATAATATTATAAATGCGAAAGTAACTCTGTCTATCTATCTGTCTGTTACCTTTTTACGCTTAAATCGCTGAACCGATTTACATGAAATTTGGTATGGAGATAGTTTGAGATCCTGGGAAGGACATGGGATTTTTAATGATATTTAAGAGTGATTGACTCTTAAGGGGGTGGACAGAGGATTAGAAGTTTGTATGGTGAACTATTAATTTCTCAAGTAAGGCGGCCCACACATCTATACCTAATATAATGGCGCGATATAAAAAATAAGCTATTCAAAGTACGCTACTAGGCAGACCAAGTCGCGGGCAACAGCTAGAACATTATAATATTGCAATATTGCTCATAAAAATTCTATTTACAAAAATAAAAATAAGAAGTAATAGCTAGTACCCACGGAAGCTCGCTGCGCATTTGCAATTTCCCACTACTTATTAATGTAACTCAGAGTGACGCCTGCTTTCTTCTAAGGAATGGACAGATAGTATGACTCATATACCGCAATCATTTCAGTACAAGTCCCCTGTAGTAGTAAGCAAGCCTAGCAGCCCAGATGTCACTAAAAAACATCAAATGGATCAATCCAATAACAAAAACCCGCCAAGTGCGAGTCAGATTCGCACACTTGATTCTAACAAATTTGCCATTTAAAGCTTCATTTTACGCAAACTGAATCGAAAAATGGTTTTCACAAATCCGTAATATTTTTGAAAATACAACGATACTACGATACCCCCACTATACTATGCGAAAGACGAGAAAATAAAACATCCCCACTGTACGGGCACAGGAAGTACACTAAAAATTTTATTTTTTACTTTTTATTTGACCACTTTGTCGTCGTGTTTAATATACATATTCATGCCAAATTATTTCTTTCTTGTAAAATTTGACATTTCAAAACGGTTTTAAACAGCCGAGCTAATTCCCAAATCTTTTAAGAGGGTTTTCATCCATCGTAAGTAGGTGTTTAGGTACCTTACGATGAGCTTTTTGTCGATATGAAGTGAAAAAAAAAACATCGTTTTTATTTTTTTTTAGGGTTCCGGACCCAAAGGGTAAAAACGGGACCCTGTTACCAAGACTCCACTGTCCGTCTGTCTGTCTGTCTGTCACCAGGCTGAATCTCATGAACCGTGATAACTAGACAATTGAAATTTTCACAGATGATGTATTTCTGTTGCCGCTATAACAACAAATACTAAAAACAGAATGTTATAAATATTAAAGTGGTGCTCCCATACAACATACGTGATTTTTTTGCGATAATGGTACGAAAATCTTTGAGCGCAAGTTCGACTTGGCCGGTTTTTTTAACCGACTTCAAAAAAAGAAGAAGTTTCTCAATTCCTCAGTTTTTTTATATATGTTCCCCGACTACTCAAAGACGCCTGGACCGATTTGATTTTTTTTTTCTTTTGTTGTAAAGAGGTGTAGGTATACATCACAGGTGATACCATGGTCATCAGGTCAGGATTTGATGATGGGATCCTAGGGAAATCGAGAGAACTCCTTGATGCTAAGTATGTCACGCATGTTTATTTCCGTTCACTGGTCACGGGTATAAGATATCTCGAATAGTTAACCGACTATGATGAAGCAAATACTTATAAATAAATGGTACTGATGAAAATGGTACCATCGAACTGATCTGATGATGAAGCCGGAAAGTAGGCACTGGAACTCCAAAATAAAACAATGTATCCTAGAAAAATAAAAAATAAAACTTTTTAACCAGAAATTAAAATTTTCAACATAAGTTACAAACTGTTTTCCAAAACAAAACACTACAAAGCGAAAAATAACTATATTTTCTGAATTCGGTGTCTTTTGTACCCATTGTTTTCAGTTTTTCGACACCGACTTCGGAAAAGAAAGTTATTTTTCGCTTTGTATGTTTTTTTTTGGAAGACGGTTTGTAGGTTATGTTGACATGGTTGGAACCATATTTGTTTTTCACAGCAATACCTGTCACCTATCATCAGTCACGATCGGCGGCGGAGACCTCTCGCGCCGGGCCTTGGTTCAGGCCATGGTCCGGAGCGAGGAGTGGCAGGCGGTCGCCTCCTTCTGCGAAGCAGTAATGCTAGCAAAGGAGGAGGCCGACCGCATCAGGCAACGGCGCCCTCGCCGCCGCCGCCGGGATCCCAATCCCGATATCCAGCCACCGTAGACGCGGGCTCGTGGACAGCGAGCCATGGGTAGCACGCTGTCCGATCGTCCGGTAACTACCCGGACCGAACCAAGGCGTCGACGGCGCGCACTGTTCCCGCGCGCCTCAAGGAGTTGTCAGCAAAGAGAGGGGCCCAGCTGGGTCGAAGCCTACCGGGGTTCGGGGTTATCCGAAAGGAAGCTAGAGCCCCGGTATGAAGGCTAGAAGGAACGGCGCGGGGTTTTTAGTCAGTACAAGTCTGACACTATCTCCCGCTCCACCCAAGAGCGGGATTTGTCATAAGATGATTTTACCCGTAGACAAAAAAAAAAAAAAAAGACCTATCATCAGTCACAGATCCGTTTCATAATCCTCAAACAGAATGATCCCACTCTGTTTGGCCAATAAACCTATTTAATATTAATAATTAAAACAAACAATGGAATATGAAAACAAATGCATGATGATTGCGTTAAAATCTATGAGCCAACATTGAATAATTAATGCCAACCGTATTTTATTAATATGCCGTCTATCGAAATAATTGATTTATTTCAATACGAAATTATGAACAATGGTGATCATTAATGTTTTGTGAGTTTATAATTTTCTAATTAATAAACGCTGAATAATCAAAAAATATTTGTTTATTTTTGTAGGAGTTAATTTTATATTCTTTATTGTACACCAAAACAACACATTTACACAAAGTGAAATCAATGTTCACGCAAAGAGGCGAGTTTAACTCCAAAATAGAGTTTTCTTCCAGCAAACCTTGTTATTTAATTTCAGGCAATACTGATTTAATTACAAACATTATTTTACTGACAGAAGGTAACGCTATCTTTGAGCACCATAGGCTAATTTTTGTATAAAAAATAATAATGTAGCTATGGGACATACCATGGCAGCAAAGTCGCGGGTAAAACTAGATGCTTAAGGTTGCACTAGTCGATCATTCTTCCATACAAACGTAGTTTGGCGATTACTCCACTGTTTGACGATGTACAGTCGGTCGTCAGCATTATCTGACCCTCCATTTAAACAAACGAATTTGAACCTTATGCTCGTTATATTCAATTAATATGAGCTCATCAGACCTACTCGAGGCATTATATATAATTTTGTCAAGCTATTTTAATCATTATCTCGTTGACATTAAAGTTGAAAATCTTATGAAACACACTACATAATTACAAGCCAATCCTTAATTTCACGTAGATCCTACAAGTGTTTGTGGCTTAGCGGTTTGACGTTGGATTGGCGATCAACAGTGTGTGGGTTCGAAAACGCTGTGTAACTAAAGTATGATTCTTTTTAATTAGCATTTTGCACAGATGTTCAGTGTTTTTTTTTTATATAATTAAGTATTTAATTACACTTTTTTTTCACATTTCTTTAATGGACGACATAGGGTCTTGCATTTTTAAACGGGCAGTTTGTATAGAAATAAAACGAAATAATTGCAAGTTTAAAATGTTTATTATTTCATTAATGGATTAAAACACTTAATAATAATCTTTATTTCATCTTTTACACAAAATAGTTTCATATATCAACCACTAGTAAATCTTAAACAAATAGTTTTGCTCAAGAAACAACATAATAATTAACTTATCAATATTTAAGAACTAAAGGAAAATTTACTATATTAACCAAGAATTATATTAGCGACTTGGATAATTTAGCTAGATTAGCAGAAGAAGTAGAAGTAAATGCTCATCTATTTCCAAATTAATATACATTTTATATTAGTATGCCATAATCATAGATATTTTTATATTTCTATGGCCATAATTAAATCTAAAAACCATTTAAAAACATTCATAAAAAAGGCATAAGCAAGCATACATTTAAGCATAAGCATAATAATATTATTATGCTATGCTTAAAAGTTTGTTATCGAGAAAATGAATTCTGTGAAATGCTTTACAATTTTATAGCTGCTTATACGTAGTGAATAGGCATGTTATTTAAATAGAAAAAAAAACTATTTATAACAATAACATCACCACATAATCTGCAACTTTTTAATGGTTCAATAAATAATCAATCATCTGAGCATTTACTAACATGGTATGTTAAAAAATACCTACAGTAAATTAGCCTTTCGATCTTGGAAATCACAGACACAATTAAAGAACAATAGGTGCGCGGCCTCCGGGTGACGCTTGGGGAACAATGAATATTAGTAGCGGATTGGCGCACCTTTCCCTGATATAACTTGCTGCAATCGGCTACGCATGCCGCGCACCATATTCCAACACAAATCTTTGCCTCTCATGTGCTCCCAAGTTGATGTCACGGTCTCAGCCAAGTTGTGTTTGTTTCGCACTTCCGTTGTGTCCCAATTTAAAACCATTTGACCCCATAGATTTTCTATAGGGTTCAAATCAGGACTTTTAGATGGCCAATTAATAACTGTCACACCTTCTTGTGCAGCTAACCAATCTTGCACAATGCCTGCATGGTGGATGGAACAATTATCGTGCATAAAAAAAATAAGTGCCGTTGGATAGGCAATTCGCACAGTCGGCAGCATGACGTCACGTAAAATCTCCAAATATAAACTACTATTAAACCTACCACCAACTTCCACCAATTCACCAGGTCCCATGGACGACATCCAGCCCCAGTAGCCCAGAGTTATTCTACCGCTGGTTCTACAAGGTAGCAAGCATTTCTCATTGTAGCGTTCTCCTTTTCTTCGCCATAAGATTTTACGGCCATCTTTGTCCGATTTAAACGATTTTTCATCAGTGAAGATCACAACATTTTCTTCCCAATTAAAATTTAAATATTCCTGGGCAAAACGAACCCTTTCTTCACGATGAGCAGCTGTCATTGCAATTTTCTGTGCCGGTTTGTAATTCTTAATCCCAGCAGCGTGTAAGTGCCTTCTCACTGTTTCCACTGAAATATTGTGGTTTATTGCGGTTGCACGAAGGGGCAAAAATGGTTTTTCAACATGGCTTGAAACAATAGCCCGGTGGCGTTCAAATTCAAGAGTATATTTGACAGGTTTTTTTCCTGGACGAATCCGCTGAATAGTTCCATTTTCTCCATAACGTCTTAGCCATAGTCTAACCGTATTTCTCTAAAACCATAAAAAAACAATATTTGAAACCAAGTATGTAACTTGTAAGGAGAGAATGTAAAAACAACCAAATACACATTCATTAATCACAATCAATAAAATAGGCAGGTATAAAAAAACACTTACTGCTATATTTAGTTGACGACTAATTTCTTTAATTCCTACATTCTGCTCATGTAAAAATATGATTTTATATTTGGTATAGTCATCAAGCTGCGACATGATGCTTTTTTACACCAAATTGCATAAAAATACTTAATGAGTTAAAATGTGAACGGTTATAATGTTATATGTCACTAAGTCACAATTGATGTGCGCAGTCACTGAGTCACTGCTATTAAGCGGGTAAATAAATTTATTATCTACCTCACGAAGCAAATGTATGTTTTACTTCGTATTCCCATTCTTGGTAATTATAAATACTGTGACTTATATACGTTTTTTTAAGTTACCCACCTCTTTACAAGATAATGTTATTAAGAGTAAATCATATTGGTCGTTCTTTAATAAAGCAAGCAATATTATAGAAATAACATCAAATTAAAAAAAGAATTGATAATAGTTTGGCTGATGCGAACCCACACACTGTTCGTCGCCAATCCAACGTCAAACCGCTTAGCCACAAGAACTTGTAACGCTTACTTGAAATTAAAGATTCGCTTGTAATTATATAATGTGTCTTAAAAGATTTTCAACTTTAATTTCAACGAGATAATTATTAAAATAGCTTGACAAAATGATATAGAATGCCAGTGGCTCTTAACGTTACGTGTTCGAGCACTGGTCCGATGAGCTCATATAAACTGAATAAACCTTAATATAACGAATAGAGGGTCCTAATTCGTTTGTTTAAATAGGGGGTCAGATAATGCTGACGACCGACTGTACGTTCAAAATAAAAATGATATCAATTTATCAATCTAGCCCTGTATGGAAACAAAAAAGTAAAAAAGAAAATTGTTTTAAAGTTATGAGCGTCGAAAGTTCCATATTTCAACACTAATTTTAACGCATCTTTTGGTGGCAATAAATACCAAACGAAGAAGGAAAATTGAAAAAGAACCAACATACAGGGATAGATTAGTAGTTCACCAATGCTAATAATGTTATTTTGAAAATATTCATTTAGTCGTTTTTCAAAATATCCATATTCCCAAAGACTTTTGCTTTCCAGTAGCACTATAAGAGGCTATATTCAAACCTGATGGATGGGAACTTGCCAGTCTGTTCCTCATACCTTTGAAAACCTATATCTATTAAAGTTATTAGAAAATACAGCCAGACACATAAATTACTAATAACTACAGCCAGGTCGCGACTAAACCAAATTTATCTGTTCATAACATATTCACGTCTATCGCAGGGCTGCCACCTACTCACTTTATAAAATTGGATAGGTATTTGAATTTGTTCAAAGGCCTACAAAGCTAAATGTTTTCTCAGATGTTCTTCACAATTTTAATATGTTTGGTACGTAGTTAGAAATTATTTTTGGCATAGAAATATTTCACAGACTCATATTTATTATTAACAAGCTTACTAAATTCGGGACCGCTTACGATAAATAAATAATTTAAAACGTTCAAATCTATGTGAATAATCTAATATGTAGCTACTTACATCCAACCCTAAAAGTGTGAATCAAGCTCTGTGTTCCTTAATACGTTGTGCCATCCTATAGCTAAAGTGCCACTATCTGACAATTGGCCGATTTTAGTTTTTTGATGCCATCGTAATCAGCAAAATTTTTTCTAATAATCGGTCTAAGTAGTATTTTTCTGCTTCCGGGTAAGAAATAAAAACGTCCTAAATTACTATCTTTACAAACCTATTTTTGATGAGATTAAGTCATTGATTTAAATTAACAATACATCTGCCTATTCTAAAGTGCATCTGAAACTATCGTTTAAGATTTACTATCTTCTGCCGGCGGCTTTGTCCACTTGAATAGTTTTTTCTTTTCAGACTAAAATCTATCTCTGTGCCAAACATCCAGATTCGTTCTGGCGTGATTAAGTAATAAACATCCATTCATCCAAATTTTCACTTTTGTAATATTAGTAAGATAGAAGTAACTTAAATAACTGTATAGGAAGACTCCGTATCAAAATTTCCTATTCGCAAAACGACATAATAATATGAGCAGATCGTCCTATTTTCAAAATAACTTAGTAGCAAAACATCCTACAAACAAATGAATGGGAATGGTATAGTCATACCACACAATTATATGAGATTTTTAAAGGAATAATTTTAAAATAAAACCGGCCAAGTGCGAGTCGGACTCGCGCACGAAGGGTTTCGTACCATTATCGCAAAAAAACGGCAAAGAAATCACGTTTGTTGTATGGGAACACTTAAATATTTATTTTATTCTGTTTTTAGCGGCAACAGAAATACATCATCTGTGAAAATTTCAACTGTCTAGCTATCACAGTTCATGAGATACAACCTGGTGACAGACAGACAGACAGACCGACAGACAGACCGACGGACCGCGGAGTCTTAGTAATAGGGTCCCATTTTTACCCTTTGGGTACGGAACCCTAAAAATGAAAAGTAAAATCCAAATGATATAATATGTTGTTTTTTTTTGCGTTCAGTGATAATTTCCAGTTTTAAGTTAAAAATCGGTCCAAATTTAGAATTCTTATGGATTTTCTCCGCCTAGGAGCGGGCGGAGGACATCCATCCAAGAAGGTAAGGCATCCTTTGGCCTGGCCCTGAGCTGGAGTGCTTGTGCGATTCATCACACTGCCTCGGCCAGGTTATGGCCCGCAAGACCTGATGTGGACCTCGTCACCCTTTGTCTGCCTAAGTCCCTCTCGGGACTGTAAGCGCAAAACACGGCATGGTCAGTTGTGGCGCCAAACTCCTCTAGTTTGTCACCTTGTGACAGCTAGTTACCATTTCGCGATTTTCGGTGACCGCTGCTTCTACTACGGATAGGGAGGGAGATTGAATCTTCTCGCTATTTGCCGCCTCCTTTGCGATCACCATTTCCTCGCAGAAGTGGGCGACTGCATCCCACGCACTGCTGGTAATTCCGACCATGGACTGGACCACGGCCGGAAGAGAGTACCTACCGACGCGACGAGTTCACAGAGCTGCAAAACTTAGGCTGGAAACTTGTCCAGGTGGCGTGGTCTTCACCGTCGAGTGTGAGCCCACATTATAGTTTTCTGTTCCATTGAACCCATCATCAAACCGGAAGTACCATCATGAGACGGTTGACTCGCCATTATGCGATTAATACTTTGATTTTTCTTTTTGTTTCAATTTTACTTTCAAAAGAAATGAGCCATGACGAAAACTGGATAAAGTTGTCAAAAAATAAAAGGCCCGTTTTGACAGCTATAAAAATACTTAATAATAATTAAACTTGATGCCTGCGAATGATACTCGTTGTTATAGTGTATGGGTAACATAGTAATTAATAAGGATTATGAAATTAATTTTTCAATTTCTTACGTAGAAAGTTATCGCGGCATGTAAAATGAGAAACGTCAATGGACTTCTTAGATTGAGACGACTTTAATAGTTTTTCAATGTAACTGTAAATTGACAGTAAGACATTCTTTTAATAGGACGATTGGCTACTGGGGCATTTTGAGAATATGACGCTTTGCTCGTAGGTTATTTTGATGCGGAGTCTATAGGAAGCAGGATAATTGATAAACAGCATCGATTATTATTACATGGTTGTTTGTTTTTCGTCTTTATATCAAAATGTGATTTTATCAGATAGTGGCGCTCTAGTTTTAAGACGGCAGCGTTGGTGTCCCAACTCACCGCTCAGAAAGGCCGAGTGACAGCCTTTCAGGGACCATCGGCTCCCACCTTCATTTATATTTAGAGTAGGGAACCGAACTAGGTTTTAAGATAATGTCCGTTTGAGAGGCTTTGTTGAAAGGCTGTGTGGAGTATGTGTTCTGTAGGTACATTGGTGAATGAGGGCTGGAGATATTGTGCTTTTGAGAATTTAGGTGAGAAAATGGAAAAATTGTTTATAACTCAGGTTATACATTAAGCAGACACACAAGTTAAGACGTCGCAAATGGCTAGGTTGAAGTCAGGAAACATAATGGTTTGTGACATTTGACAACAATTCCATCGACCTCAGGCTCTAGATAAAGTCCCTTCCGCTGGGTTCCCGCATTGTCGAGGCGGGGGGCTCAGCAGCCGTGGCTTGGTCACCCGCGGTGAAGCGAAGGGCATCCCAAGGAGGGGCCGCTCGTCAGGGCATTTGCCGCTTAAGCCGACGACGTAGCGGCCAACTGGTAGGTTGCGATACTGCTTGGTAACAGGCGACATACCAAACTTACAACTTACCAAAAAAGTGAAGGTTCTACGTTCGACATTATGTTTTTTTTTGAGTATTTTGTTTGATCTGATGAAGAACTTCGGAGAAATACAATAGAACTCTTCAATAAATGAAAGAAAATCTCTCGGGATTGCTGCAATCGCATATCTGTTTACTGTTTATACCATTTCATAACTTAACATCACGTCAGTACGCTCTAAAGGGGTACGCAGATGTGTACAGTTCATCTTGTACCTTGTTCATAATTCCCCATACTGTACCAACAATATTTAACATCCCAATGAGATCAAAACTAGAAAAATTAGTCTGTATCTAGGGCCTCGAGATTTAGTGTTTTTTTAGAATGTTAATGGATTGCGTACTTTAACATTATTTTCATTAATTTTGTCATAAACCCAATTATTATATTTACATAGACGAGAGTAGCAGCTGTATTTGATGGCTAATTAGTATAAGTTACTTAAAATTACTGCTTTAATTAGTTTTTATCGTCAGCGTGCGTCACACGAAAATTAAATAACACGACATTTTTGAACGATACCTGTCACCTTTCTCTTCTCGATGCAAAAAAATACCAGGTCCATTTTTCCGAAGCTTGGAAGAGAAAATATTCTTCATAACATAAACATAACCAACATATAATGTCCCCACTCCTGGAAGACCGGCCACAGGTCTCCTCTCTGTGATAGAGAGTGGGCGTAATCCATGTGTGGCGTGTTGGTGGATGTCACAAGTCTTCGAATTTTTGACGTCAGGACATACTACTCATGATGTTTTTACACGCATATTACCAAATACACGTTGCGTAGAGTGCGCTCGTGGGGCGTTTCCACAAGCACATTCTACACTTACACCCCACAGACACGCAATACATCACATACAACACTTCCACATGCACAATATTACGCTCACCTTTTATTTGTTACTATTTAAATTCTTTACTATTTTAATTTGTCACTATCATATTTTTTGCAATTTTAATTTTGTAAAAAAATAAATTGTTCGTTTTTAACCCCTACTGTATTCTGGAACGCTGTCTTCTCCCTCTTGGAGGAGGGTAATAATAGCTGCGACGCAGTTTTATAACTAACGCAGCTATTTACGTACGAAAACAATTTGTAAAATTTGTATTTGTTCCAATAAAGATATTCAGAACACTGTAGAAATTGACTTTTATAACTAGGTACTAACCTGACACCTTCCATCGATGCACATATCCAGACTTCCTGGCCGACATCTGGTACCGTCAGAAACCCTGGCCGCGAGCACTGCTACCACCACCCGATCCTCGTCATCCAAGGCGACCGTCTGCGAATAATGGAAGAAGATTAGTATAAGGAGGTACCAGCGATTGGGGAGAACAGTGGGGTTTTGATAAAGGAGATTATACTCATAGGCTATTAAGCGTGGTAATCACTACCAACACATTCTCATGAGGATTCTTTAATATAGTCTAATAATCCCTTGCCAGAGGCAAGTCTTGTCAGTTGTCACTGCTTAGCTGAACACCTAGAGTTGAAGCTAGATAGGAATTAATTTACACGTTGCCTAGCTTAGTTGTACCTATAAAAATGTAAGTAGTGTAGGTACCTATCTTTCTGTCTAGTGTCATCAGAAAACGCTGCAGCATAATAACATTATTCTTTTTAAAATATACGTCACTCGCGCCGCAATTTTCCTACAAGAATAATTAAAATTTGAAAACTCCTGACTCATTTTTATTTCATGTTTCTTATTTTATCAAGAAGTAGATATATAAAGACACGAAACGATTGACAATTTACTGAACACGTAATTGTGACAGGTTATCTTGTAAAAACACCCTAATTCAAACAGTATATTGCCCATAACTTTAGAACGGCTGAACCGATTTTCATCAAACATAGCTAAGAACACTCTTGATAAAGTCACCTTTCAAACGATAAAAACTAAATCAATCGGTTCATCCGTTTAGGAGCTATGATGCCGCAGACAGATACACAAATACACAAACACACAGCTTCACACGACAAACTTATAACACCCCACTTTTTCCGTCAGGGTTTCAAAACAGAGGTGATCTATTACATTAAATACAATAAATTTATTATATGGACAAGAAATTCTTTCATTAAAGACGGATTGTCTACTTAAAGTTGAAATAATTTGGTAGAATCTCTCGAAACATCTAGAGGGATGACCTCTTTACTGAATACTAAGACTGCCCTTAAATCTAGTTTCAATATCCTCTGGCAGTCTAACTTTATTTTTAAAACTTTTAATACTAGTCTGGCATTTTAAAGTCGCTCTCAGTTCTGCATTATGTATTTAAGTTTCAACGCTCAACTTGAGAGAAGATTTCGATGATTTAAAGTTCAAATTTAAGTTTAGAAGGCAGAAAAAATGCTTTCTTACTCATAAATGCTTAAACTTGTAGAACAATACTACATTTCTGTTTTGTGTTTCGGTCTCACTGTTTACACATACTATTAACAGAAACTGTAATTAAATTTGAAACATTGTAAGTACAACTCATTTAAAGAGTAACCAATTAACCATGGAGTTTCTTGTCGGTTTTTCTCGATAACAAACAACCATTTTCGAACCGTGCACGTAACTTGTCACGTTTTGTAAGTATAATTAAATATTTTGATTATTGATTTAAAAAAAAAAACATTTTTCTTTTTGTCAGCGCACGAATACAATTTTCTTTTCCATTCTATTTTTACAATTATAGAAATCAATCAAATTATTCAACAAGCAAATAGTTTAATAAGAACTGTAACCCCACTACGAATTTTTTTTCAGTCTGTTATCCGGGGCATAGTAATGAATCGATTGACACCTTATTCATCAAAATCTGATGAATAGTTTAGGCACTACGGAGGAACATACAAAAATAGAAAATACATAGACTGCTAAAATCATAACCCTTCCTTTTGGCCTCGCCGTAGTCGGGTAAAAAGAAGTGGAATTATAGTCATAAACTAAAATAATGCTGACCATAATTTGCAAACAACATGTCAGATGCCTTTAAATTATTTGTGTTATTTTGATGATCTTTAAATTATTTTAATGGATTTATTAAGTTTTGAGCCGACCCGTTGAAATCAGTAAGCTGGCTTTTTAAAAAAAAACCAAACATATTATGACAGGCATTAAAACTTTTTAAATGACATTAATTTTTAGGTCCTAAATAATCTTTTGGAATTCGATTTTTCGTCGTCTTTTTTTAGACACCTATTATTCCAAATTTATTTATTTCTTTTTAATTCTTTCAGTTATAAAAAAACAAACCTTTTCTACTAGACTAGAAATTTCTGTTTTTGTGTATTTGCTTTTACTACAGTAACTAAGCAACATTACTTATGCCTTCTAACTATACTAAAGGTTGTCTGGTAGATATCGCTGTCAGCGATAAGACCGCCTTTGTACCCGTATAAATAAGTTTTTCTTGTAAATTTGTATAACTTTTATGGTGTACAATAAAGTTTATTCTATTCTATTCTATATTAAGATTGCTGTTAGACAAATCTTTTACCCGTCTAAGGTACCTAAGTCTTGTCGCTTGAAATATATAACCATAAATACCGGTTCAGGACTCTGCAGCGCGCAGGGTTCGGCATCATCTCTATGAGCTCGACAGTGGAACAGCTCCGTCCCGTATGGTCTAGCTATTAGACTTATACCCTGAGTGCTGCGGGACACCCCAGCACGTCAGCGCACATTGTTCAGTATCATCTCTGTGAGCTCGATAGTGTAACAACTCCCCTCATAGGGGTCTAGCTGTAGACTCATACAAACCGGTTCGGGACTCTACCCCAAATGCTGTGGAACTCCGCGGCACGTCAGCGCACATAGTTCAGCATCATCTTTATGGGCTCGTCAGTGGAACAACTAGCTCCATTAGTGGTTCTAGCTATAGAATCATACTTACCGGCTCGGGATGCTGCCCCGAATGCTGCGGGACACCCGTGAGCGCACACGGTTCAGCATCGTCTCTGTGAGCTCGCTAGAGGAACAGTTTCCCCATAGAAGTTTCAACTACAGACTCATACATACCGGTTCGGGACTCTGCCCCGAATGCTGCGGGACGCCCCGGCACGTAAGTGCACACGGTTCAGCATCATCTCTGTGAGCTCGCCAGTGGAACAACTCTCCCCCATAGGGGGTGTCGTCATGAGCGCTGCACTGTTGCTCGCGCCAGATGTCCTCTTCTAGCAGGGATATGTTGCCGCGGCATGGCTGTAGGAGAGAAGGAGGATTTTAGTGAAAGTCAGAAACTGTATGTATAAATGTACAAGGAGTGTTAATACAAAATTTTACAAAGAAAGAATACAAAGTTTTACATGGAAAGAATACAATTAATTAAGTTCATACGCGTGATCCGTAATTTATTCTATAGATGACCTTTTAGTTTAAAACATAAAAACATGCTGTGCAGTCGGAGGATACAAATTCGCGAGCTGGCTGGCAATCTAATCCTCCGACTGCACAGCACGATTTTTTTCTTGTTAACATCTTTTTAGTTCGCTTCTTAAGCAGTCGAGTTTTTGGTTTTTTTAATTATCTTTTTTTTATTTAACTACAACTTTTTAGTTAAATTTTCGTTTTCGAATTACTTTTAAACATATAAGTACTGTACATTTTTTTAACAACCACTTCATTTTGATACCCCACTCATTGGGTTTGGTAGAAAAAAAAATTGAAACCTGCACACGCCCAAAATCTGCCATTTTTGTTTTTTTTATAGTCACTTGTTTAAGATTTATTTAAGAACGCTTGTGCGGGCAAGACGCATCTAACGATGTCTTAATTATGTAAATCCGTGAAGCGGTTTGAAAGACATGAGGTAATAAAGAATACTATATACATACAAACAAACATACAAGATACGCGCGAAAAACATAACCCTTTCCTTGCAGTAAAAATAACAATACAGGTATGAGTCAATATGGAAACAAAACGTTACACAAGATTTATTTTTTCGTTAAGGTCTGTGTCACCCAGTAACATGGTTATGAAGGCAACTGGTAGGCAATCAATCCTTGTAAAATACTGATAATCCACTGCATCCGGTCAGTCTGCAAACTGACCTCAACAAAGTTAACCTCAACATCAACTGTTCTGCGTGTTGAGCTTCAGTCGTAAATCTTACACAGAATATTAATATGAACCTGAAAGGAAATTTTCAAGTCGCAAAAGAAGTGCAACCAAGGCAAGGGTTCAATCGTCGAGAAGGACTAGTAAAAGCCAAGGGCGTAAAGTGGTACACAGAAACCCTTGGGATTTAATTTCAAGAAAGTAGGCCACAAACACACAACCGCCCTTTCAAAGGTCACACGCCACGGAGTAATTTTAATACAAGAACTAATTATATATTATTCTAGGTCTTGTAGCAATTACAGTTCTGATTACAAACATAATTATAATATGCTTCTAATACAAGCAGTAACTAAGTCAAATAATTTCTAGGTAAAAGAAGAGATTAGCTTTGTAAAATGACTAGCTTTTTCCCGTGGCTTTGCTCCCGTAGTCTATGTCGCAGATACCCTATTTTTAACATCCGACGGAATAGAGGGGTGTTATAAGTTTGAAGTGTGTACCTGTGTATTTGTGTATATGTGTATTTCTGTATATGTGTGTCTGTCTGTGGCACCATAGCTCCTAAACGGATGAACCGATTTTGATTTAGTTTTTTTTTGTTTGAAAGGGGATATTTTTTTATAAACATTGCCTGCACCAGGCATTTCTGCCTATATCGTGGAGCGTTTACAAACATATAAACTCACATACACAACACCCAGAACCAGAACAACTATCTGTAGGTCATACAAATATTTGTTCCGGCGGCGGCATAAAAAATCTTTGTTTAAAAAAAACTGTTTTCGTATTCTTCTCAAGAAACCCTTTCATTTGATACCCATATCAAGGCAGTGCACAAAAAATAACTGGTCCGTCATCCTGGGCCGTCCACCATATTGGATTTAGAATGACGTCACTTAGCTAACCATGCATTGTCATCCAAACTAAACGCGTATGCAAAATTCAAAATTTCATCTTAAGCGGTGGAGGATATAACTGCTTTAAAATTCAGTTGCAAGATTTGATCCGAACACACTTACATACATTGCAATTTAAATAAATCTTGTAATAACGACTTTCGTATTGCGTAATACACTCGAAAGGCTATGTGAATTTAACTCATAGGGTGGAGAGCGTAACTATCCTGTGTAAATTATTTACGGGATACCGAAAACATTTAAAGGAAATGTTTCATACTCTTTCATAGAGTTGTTGACATTGCCCGGCTGAACTAGGCTGCCATACTTCTAGAGTTAAGGCATCTTTTGCAAAAATTCAAACTAGGTACTGACTAACTTTTCGATCTTGTGGATTATCCTACAGGAGTCGATCATAATTCTCAATGAAGTAGCTTATGACACTCAGCGACTATGTACCATTTCATCAGTTACGAATTCTCGTAATCGGAACGGTATGGCTTCTGGAGATGACCTGTTAAAAACATATAAATAAATAATTAAATCTACAATGTTCCCAAAGTCCCAACAGTTACATACTGTGTCATTACACGGTATGGGTTTGAACATGATAAACAAACAATTTCACCTCCACATAATATTAGATCAGCTCCACTACAACAAATCATTAAACCTAACAAATTATCGAATACTAGTCATTACAGTGGAATTAGGTTACTGAAAGAACTAGTTTCGTTTGCTATCGTAGAAGCAAATCTTGAACACGTACATTATCGGGCTTTAAAGGGGTGCGACAGGATTCAGTGCTGGGAACACGTGCGGATATTTGCGGATATCGCGATGTTTATTTGGTATTCATCATCATCATCATAATCAGTCTTTTGATGTTCCCACTGTTGGGACACAGGTCTCCTCTCTGTGAGAGAGGGAATGGGCCTTAATGCACCACGCGGGCCCAGTGCGGGTTGGTGGATATCACATTCATGGCTTCAAATTTTTGGTTCTAGGACATGCCGGTTTTCTCACGATGTTTTCCTTCCCCGTTTTTAGAGCAGTGGTGATGAAATAATTTACACAAAGTAAAGCGCCTGGATTCGAACCCACGACCTACGAAACGTAAGTCGGGACCATTACCACTGGGCCACCACTGCTCTAACTGGTATTAGAAACAAGTAAAATTTCAAAATTGAAAAAAACTCCGACACATTTTTATTTCATGCTACATAATTTATCTTGTACATAGTAGATACGCTCCGATCGGCAATCTATTTAACACGTAATTATGACAAGCTATCTTGTGAGAACACCCAGATTCAAACAGTAAAACGCCCATAACTTTTAAACGGCTGAACCGATTTTATTCAAACATAGCTAAGAACACTTTCGACAAAATCACCTTTCAAACAAAAAAATCTAAATTAAAATCGGTACATCCGTTTAGAAGCTATGATGACAAAGACAGGCACACAGATACACAGCAACACACGTTAAACTTATAACATCCCTCTTCTTCCGTCGGGGGTTAAATATTAATCGTTAGTATGATAATGTGATACTACCAGCCTCCCCCAGCACGGCAAAGGGGTCTTGTCATCCAGAGAAAGGTACAAACATTCATCAACACGCTTACTCGGATGGCGATTTTAAACTTGTATTAACTATAAGTCCAGGTTTCTTCACGATGTTTTCCTTCACCGTTATCAACGATATCTTAGGTAAACTTAGAAAGTACATACGAATTATTTACCGTCGGTCTTTGAATATTTTGTCGCCAGGATCCTGGTCCTTATCATGTCTTTCTTTCTTTCCTTTTCGTGCGAAGATGTGGCCACCTCTGGTGTCAGAGTTAATTATACCGCCTCTGGGAACCCCATAAGCCTCTGACTTCGCTATCTCAGACTTAAATTAACTATATAAGTCCAGGTTTCCTCACGATGTTTTTTTTCACCGTTGCCTGTGATTTCCAAGATAAACTTAAAACGTACATATGAATTTGAAAAAGTCACATTGTTACCTGCCCGGATTTGAAACCACGACCTCAAGCACGAGAGGCGAAGTCTTAGCTACTGGGCCACCACGATATAATCATATTGGATGGTTGTGGTTATGATACTTTATCACTTTGCATTAAATTAAATAAGAATTTGACCTTTGCACGATTGGAAATAGTGTGGGCTGAATTAATAAATCAATAAAATTATGCATGTGAGCTTGTTTGATGTGAGTTGAACTTGAAACACACAGTAGGTCCAGATTGGAGATGAGTTGCAAGTAACTGAAAGCAATGGAAGTCCTTAGAGGAAGAACTGCGTGATATACTGTAACTCAAAGAGCAACAACAAAATTAGCACAAGAGAGGGTCATTAGGATGAAGGGGCTATTGAAATTGAGTTTAAAAATAAAAATAACAAAAAACCCGACTGCTTAAAAAGGGAACTAAAACGAGGTAAGCAAGAAGAAAATCATGCTGTGCAGTCGGAGAATACATATGCGCGAGCTGGCTGACCAGAACCAGATGTATCCTCCAACTGCACAGCATGATTTTCTTCTTGCTTACCTCTTTTTAGTTCCCTTTTCAAGCAGTCGGATTTTATGTTATTTTTAGTCGTAATGATCATGTTCAGCAGAAACAGTGCCTTTATTTATTTATTTATATATACTTTATTGTACACCAAGATAAAAAAACATTACATACGGAAAACTTAAAATAAAAACAAACATACAACACGCGGCCTTATCGCGTTATGCGATCTCTTCCAGGCAACCCAGTTTTTTACAATGACATTATAATGAGCAGCAAATTTCATTCATTGAAATAATAACAGATTTTTTTTTTGTAGAAAGAACCAACAAAAATTTATTTTCTTTTGAAGTCGTATTCATGTCCATCATTTTCTTTTGTGTTTTCATGTATGAAAATATCAATTGGAATCCCTCTCAATCTATTAAAAGAATTAAATACAAAATGACATGCATGAAGTAAGTTCTTCTCATTTCGGAAGCTTTCAGAATAATTTCGATAAAATAAGCTTGAAATTTTGTATCTGCTAGTACTGTCAATCTTAAAACCTTTTTTTTAACCGACTTCAAAAAGACGGAGGTTCTCAATTTTCCTATATGTTATTTATGTTTCACCTCAAAATTTTTACCACTTGAACCGATTTTTACTTGAAAGCTGGTGCTTCTCATGTGGTCCCATTTAATTCGGTTCACCAGGATGTTCTTCAACTTCGAAAATATACACCAAAATTCAATAAACAACTCAACTCTTTCAATAAACAACGGCAAATCGCCCGGGGTTGTTGAAATCGCATCGCAGAACGGCTGCACCTATTTGGTTATTTTTCTTTTTTGTTTGGTTCGCCGAAATACAGGGAAAGGGTTCATAAAATAAAAAACAAAAACATGGATAGGTAGGTAGGGTAGGTAGGGTAGGTAGGTAGATAGGTAGGGTAGGCAGGAAGGCAGGTTTACGGGAGTGAAGCCGCGGGGGACAACCAGTAAATAATAATAAAGTAATTTGCATTTTTCGGACATTATCCATCAGTTGTGTCACAACCCTATAACAAGGCGAAATAGCAAGCTTATACGAAACATCAGAGATTCTGATTTGCGATTTTAAAATTAGAAAATAACTTTCCTATTGATTGAAATCAATCGAGATTAAAAACAAATTAAATTTGAACAATTTATTGAGTTTCAGGCACGAAGTTAAAACGAAGACCTACAACAGAAACCAATAATTTCTTCTAGTGATTCAATGGATACCTAATCGCGTGAGCTTTAGATTTCCCGACTTCAAATTCAATCTGTTTTGTGTTAAGCTATCCTCAGCTTTCTTTCTTCTATCTTTTTGCCATTAGCCATGGTGTACATTTTTTCGCATTTAACCAGTGTATATTTATACTAGAAATGGCGCAACACATTCATTACAAACTGGTGCGTTTTCGTATAAAAACATCTTCTAAAGTCATTGAATTCAATCAAATTGAAGGTGACCTCCACAAAATCAAATAACATTTCCAAAGTCTTTCCAAAGTTTAGAACAGACCCAATATATATACATAATATAATTCATTTTATTACGATAAATTCTATTCGCGTAACAAGATAAAAAAGAACCAACAAAGACTGAAACTCAGACATACAAAATTATCTCAAAAAAAGAACGACGAAAAGCGACCAATCAGATTTAAAAAACGGCGGGAGTCAATAAAACCGTTGCGAGCAACTCATTATGATTCTACACTCGTGCCTTCCCCCCTCCGAAGAAGAGCCGATTAAGTTCGTGAGTGGTTCGGACTACAATATCCTTTTCACTGAATGCAAATTACGCTGTGGTGTGGTGTGAGTGGCAGCCTCTTCAATGGGATTTAGGCTTTTAAATCTTTTGGAATTTTTTGAATTGTGGCGCGAAATATTGATGGTGTATTGCGAATAAGGGATAAAATTTGATTCAAGGCTTAGACGTGAACAATGGAAGATTTTGTTGTAACAATAAATACCATTTTTTGCGTTGACATGAAATTGTTGTATATGGAGTAATAACCTAAAAGTCTCCCTTTAATCGTATTACCCAGTCACTGGGTTGTGGGGTCAGATTAAGGCAGAACTTCATGTAAAACACTGGTACCTTTAAGCAGCATTCAGGTAGATTAAACCAGATCCAATAATAGTTGAAAAATTGCTGGGCGGATCGATTTATTTCATTTCATAGTATCTCTTTGCAACATTCCATGAACCAACATAATAACCTATCAACCAGTACAACTCTTCTCAAACAGAGAAGGAACAGGCATTATTTCACCACGCTTGCTGATTACACGCAGGCGATACTCACCCAATTTATATCCCACATTTATCTTTTATCCCCACTGCAGCAACTTTGTTTATTTAAATTTGCAAATGGAGTGTCGCTGGTATTAAAATTTATCTGAAGCATAAAGGTTGATTACAGTTTTTGTTGGTAGCCTGGACATAATGGCGCGATCGTTATCCAGAATATGTGTGCTGTATTGTTATATTGATAGTAAATTTGAATGTGACGACATGGTCTTGACTTGTTCCAATATGTATACAGTGGCCTTAGGGCGGTTACGCTCTACATCCCATTCAAAGCCGATAAATTTTGGTTCGGAAGTAGCCGTAGTACTATCCGTCGGATTAGATGTAGTACATAACCGCCCTTAGTACTATTGTGTTAAAACGTTAGCTTCAATTTGTACTGAAGTTGAATAAGCGTCATCAGGTGACAACAACGTAAAACAAAATAATTCCCTTCAATTTGACGTAGGTGAACGTATAACACAAATAAAATTAAAAACTTCCGACACATTTTTATTTCATGTTACATAATTTATCTAAGTAGTAGTAGACACGCTTCGATCGACAATCTACTGAACACGTAATTATGACACGATATCTTGAACGGCTGAACCGATTTTCACCTTATCATAGCTTAGAACACTCTCGATAAAGTCATCTTTCAAACAAAAAAAAAATGAAATCATAATCGGTACATCCGTTTAGGAGCTATGATGCCAAAGACAGATACACAAACACACAGGTACACACGTCAAACTTATAATACCCCTCTTTTTCCGTCGGGGGTTAAAAACTAACACCATACTCTAAGAGCTTATGGTCACCCCGACCATAAGCTCTTAGAATATGGTAATTTTGAGTGTGTGTAAGGAACAAATGTATATGAATTGTATATATCCCCCACCCTCCACACCACCCCCCAGATTCTCGGAGCAAAATAATCTTGAATCTGGCGACAGTGTTTTGTTTAACAAATCAAAAAGCGTGGGCATACTATCACACATGAGCGAGCAAGTCATTTTAATGATTTAAGGGGTTCGATATCAAGCTGAAATTACAGACTGTGGAGGTCTATATGGATTTGCTTGAAATATGCTGCTTAGATGAACATACTTTTCATTGTATCTATGATATGTTTTTCTGAAACATACAGTCCATTTTAAAATCCACATTTTTTAATATGATTTAACCTTTAGAATACTATTTTAAACTCATACTACCCACCTTTTCTCTCGTAAAACAATCTAAGCATTTAGAAAATGATTAAATAATTCTCCATTGTCTATCCTGATATAAACAATAGTGCTAACGAGCTTCTGATGGTCCTAATTTCGTTAAAAGTGGTCTGCCCTGTAACTTCATTTTATTTTCTGCTACAACGAAACGTGGTTCGGCACTTTTTTTGTAATTTTCTTTGATGAAACAGGAATTCATGACCTTCTAGAGGTATTATGTTCGTTCTCTGAAAAATATCTAGCACAAAGTTAATTATTTTAATAATCCTCTCTCTTGTTTTCGTGGTTAGGATTATCTACTTCGAATAGGTTACCTCCCACTACTGAGAATCTGACTACCGTTTATTTCGTAACAAAAAGCTTGTAATAAAAATTAAAACCAAATAACAAAATACTACGATTACTAATATTCTGCCAAGGGTGGTGATTGTGGCAATCTCATCTTAAATATCGATTCAGAAGATAATGGCATACATTTCTTTGTCATTTTAAAAGATTCGTCTAAAATGAAAGAGGCCTAGATTTCTGTCCGATTTAGGCGCCTTCCGCAGCGGGATGGTGCGTTGTCGTTTCTGTAACGAATCTGTATCGTTGTGTACGCGCACATTTGTGTTCGGTAAAGAATCTGTACCGAAATGACTCAGGCGTCTATTACAGATTCCATACCGAGCGCGTGAATATTTTCAGATTTCGGAAAGAAACGAAAACGCAGTAAGGAGGTGCTTAATATCAATAAGCTTGCTCACTATTATATACCTAGGCATTATACTTGAAGGTGCGTCTACACTAGACGAGCTGAGCTCGAGCGGAGCCATTCTGGGCGTCGTCGCCTTTGCGGCGTCAAGTGTTGGCTTACAACGAACCTACAACGATCACTGGTCCTCGAATGTAGTTTTAGAATAGAATAGAATAGAATAGAATATACTTTATTGTACACCAAAAAATAAAGCAGTGTGCTCGCGGCTTTTGGCGAATATGGAAGAATTTGCTATTGCAGCAGCTGCTGCTACTGCAGCGGTTATTATAGCCGAAGTTAGTAAAAAAACTAAAAGGCCAAGCTGATGGGGATTTACAAATTTATAAAAAGACAGATCCAGTCAGCAAAATCGATAATATTTCCATGATGCTCGAGCGACTTGATAGCCAATCAACACTTCAACGTGCGCACTGCGAGCGGGATGTAAATCCCTTTGTGTTTGTCAAAAATCTGACATTGGCGGACCACAGTAGAGCACGAACCAAATGCTTGAAGCGTACTCGTTCGAGGCCAGTAAGTCGGTCCACACTACACGAATTTTTACTCGGCTTGTGCTCCGCTCGTGCTTGGCTCGTTTACCGGAGACGCGCCTTAACGAGTGACATTACTGTCCATAACCACTGACCACTGAGTACCAATGAGTATCCCTTCGGAATAATCCCTAGATCACAAATGGTCGAAGTTTCTGAGTTATTTCTCGGCCCCTCCACAAGATCCCTTCGGAAGATATAGTGTGATGAAATCTCAAAAAACAATTGCCGATCCATCTTTTAGAACATTCGAACAGAACAATACAAAAAAAAACTAAAACAAAATACTACCGACTTCCAAATAAGAAAACTACAAAGTGAAAAATAACTTTATTTTTGGAAGTCGGTGTCTTTTGGTAGGTACAATTTTTTTGCGTTATGGACACCGTCACCAATAAACAGATATGCGATTGCAGCAATCACGAGAGATTTGCCGTTATTTGTTGAAGAGTTATGTCATACATCGTCGAATTTCTTCAGCAGATCTTCACTTAGTTAAAATGGGACCAATTTCGAAACATACTCTTTCAAACAAAAAAAGTAATATTCAAAATCGGTCCACAATTGACGGAGATATCGGTGAACATACAAAAAAAAACAATCTTGAAGTCGAACATAGAACCTCCTCCTTTTTGGTAAGTCGGTTAAAAACTATGTAGCATACAACAAGACGAGTGAGGACAACTCAGCTGATCTTATAGTGAAGTTAGACGGTTATACCCGGCTGAAACCTGGTCGTGAGGATAGGAGAATTGAATCTGTGTCATTGTGTTTTTGTTGTTTTTCTTCTTATTTTATAAGACATACAACAAGTCGACTGCGGGACAACTTGGTTGATCTTGTAGAGAAGTTAGACGGTTACACCCGGGTGATCTGAGGCAGCAGGCAAGAGAATTAAATTTGTGTCATTGTGTTCATATAGTTTTATTTCTATGTGATTTGTAGGGGATGTGTCTGGAAACAGCGAGTGAAGTTTGGTAAAGCCTTTGGTGATAGATGATGATTATTTTGCAAATAGGTTAAAATAACACTTAAACAAGTCAATATTGTATTGTCAGTTTAAACTAGACGAGGCAACAGGCTTACTGTGTTATTGTTCTAAATATACACATACATATGTGCTCAATTATCGATAAAGGTTAGGGGAAAACATGGCGATCTTTTTGTACTCGTAGTTGATCACCAATACCTAAGTGATGATTTTAATTTTAGTTGACATTTCATGAAGTGCTCTTAGTAGTCAGAACTTCATGTTAAAGTTTTATAAGTATACATTATGGTTCAAAAGAAACAAACCAAAAGGCCCTTCAAAGATGCTAAAAGTCATCGTCGTACTTGGCGCAAATAAATTATTAGTCTTTTTTTCCTTCTTCTCGTTGTCAGAATGGCTTCAATCACAGGCAAAACAAAAAAGTCTGATGGAGCTATAATTTTCACTGGATCTTTGACTAGCAATAACTCATAGTGGCAGAACAAGAAGGCTTACAACTAAAACCAGATGTCAAACTATAAAACAGTGAACATTCACAGCAGCTGTCAGACCATATCAAACGTCAGCGTAAGTACACTTCGGTGTAACAAGACCTCGCCTAGTCATTCTATTAATCACGTTGGAAGCAAAGTTTCTCGCATGCTCGCTCATCGTGTACCACAGAGCATGGATATGACTCGGTGGTCACTGTTAGAGGCGATTTTGTAGAAATTTTCCATTCAGACTAAGCGTAACAGTGAGTGGCCCCTTTTCCGCAAAGCGAATGCGCAGACTAGACCTTGACTTTTTTTTAGATCGCTAGATTGTACTGATCAGATACGATGATACAAGGAAAGCGACATTGCAAGCCTATGAAGTGGACCAATCAGAATTCTAGGAAACAGTCGCACTTTTCTGACTTGTTTCACTTGAAAACTAGAACAAGCTTGTCAGTGAGTGTCACTCTTAACTAATAGTAATTGACGGCCCGTATCTTAAATTCAGACATAAGAAGGAAAACTAAAGTAACGAACATATTCACTCGCATTGTTCAGTTGAAATGGGGCTGGACAGGACACATGCTTCAATGTAAAATAAACAAAAGGAACATACAAGTGACCAAATGGTACCCAAGAGGCAGAACTAGAAAACAAGTACGTCCAAAAGCAAGATGTGGAGACGACATCCGCATAATTTTGTTGGAATAGAGTTGCAGAGAACAGAGCACAATGGAGGGAGTTGAAGGAGGCCTATGCCAAAAGGCACGCTGAACTGCGGGTCATCTTACAATTACATCGTACATTTCTTATTTGCAAACAATGTGCATATGTAACCAAATTTCGGAAATAAACGGCTTTATTATTTTAATTGACGGCCCGTGAAAATTTTAACTATGGCTTTGACAGCTGAAACTTGTGCTCAGCGCATATTGCAGCAAAAATATTATTATTATTAGCACCTAACTAGCTTCTGTCAGCGGTTTCGGCCCGCGTGAATGTCAGAACGATGTGAAAGGCAGATCCAATTGAATGTATCCCGGGATAAAAAATATTCTATATCCTTCTCCAAGGTGTAATCTATCTCTATACCAAAATTCATCAAAATTGTTTTAGCAGTTTGGATACCAAAATGTAACAAATAGACAGACCGAGTTACTTTCGCATTTGTATATAATATTAGTATGGATAATGTCGTACATAATATCCCACGAAAAACATTTTCTTGTAAAATGTTGCCAAGTCGAGATCAAAAGGCTCCCATGTAAAAAAGTTCAAAAGATCCTATGTAGAGCCAAGCTTCTAACACTACAAGCCCTGCATGCAAGCACAGCATGATTTTCTTCCTGTTTACGTCTTTTTAGTTCGCTTTTTAAGCAGTCGGGATTTTGTTATTTTTTTTTTTACTTCAACTTTCAGTTCATTTTTTTAGAATTACTCGTAGGTACATTTAAACGAAGGGATTGGGAGAAAAAAAATATTGCCCCCACAATATGGCACCGAAAATCCGCCATTTTACTATTTTCCAATTTTAATGTAGGCGTGTAGACACTCGCAGGATCAAGACGAATCGATTGATGTTAGAATCATCAAAATCGGCCAACGCGTTTGGTCTCTAGAACGCCACATAGGAACACATACATAAATACATAGACTGATAAACACATTACCCTCCTTCGGCAGTCAGGTAAAAAACGACGAAGTGCTTCGAGAAAAGGTAGGTAATGCCCTTACGCTTCGCTTAGGTCGCCTTGGCGGGGGCACTACCGAGCCCTCAGATTAGTATGGCGTGTATCAATAAGCGCGTTTCTAATCGCTGCCAAAGCGGTGCTTTTATGCTTTATATTGAGAATAATGCTCCAATATGGCATGATATTGAAAAGTTACCGTTTTCAAATAGTTCTTGATTATGTTAGCGTTATGAAGCTCCTATAAATTGGTAGTTGGAGCTTTTTAATTGAATATTACCTCGACTTGCGGGAGGAAGCGATCAGTTGGGGGTTATAGTTTGAAGTTAGTTTTAAGTGTTTCCCATAGCCTTTAACGTTTAGTTATGCAGGAAGGATTAAAATTGCGTTCCTATTGTTTATTCTTAATACATTTTTTTGTTTATTTAATGACTTTATTTTTAAGTAATTGGGTGGGTTTACTTTTAAATGCAAATGCTTTTACAGTTTTAAGCCGAAGTAAAGTATTAAAAATTAATACTGTATTTACATAAAGTATCCTCAATTTATAAGACTTGAATAGCTATAATATAATGGCTCATTGGCTTAGACTTCACCTCTCGTGCTTGTGGTCGTGGGTTCAAAGCCGAGCAAAACTTGAAATAAATAAGGAAACATAATAATGATTTTTAATCACTTTTAAATAAAAAACCGGCCAAGTGCGAGTCGGACTTGCGCACCGAGGGTTCCGTACAAACCTCAACATAAATGTATTATAGACCTGAGTATTTGATATGAATTTCAATTTAATACCTCTAAGCGTTCATGAGGAAAGGGGTAGGAAGTTTAAAATTATTAAAAATATTTTTATTATGTGATATAACAATAAAATTACGATTTTCGCAACTATTCCTTTATCTGTGCTATAAGACGTTGCTTCGTACCAAATTTCAAGATTCTGAGTTCACGGGAAGTACCCTGTAGGTTTTGATTCCCTTGCGAGTGTCGACAATTTGCGGAAATTTGCGGCATTAACGGCTGTATCTTTTGATTGCGTTGGCTTAGAAGTTTTTATTTTTTCACAACTTTAAGGAACAGTATACCTAAGTATTTGATATAAATTTCAGCTTGGTACCTCCACGCGTTCTTGAGAAAAAGGTTAAGACCCTTTTTCTCAGGAACGCGTGCACAGACAGACGGACAACAAAGTGATCCTATAAGGGTTCCGTATTTTTTCCTTTCGAGGCACGGAACCCTTAAAATAAGCACAGTTACGTAAGTAGACCAATTTTAACGATAATTTTCAGTACCAACTGCCGAGCTACCAATTTTGACCAATTTTTCCCCCACTAACTTTAAGCATTGCCAAGAAATACGATTCGTTTATCGTAAAAGCCATACCATTATTCTCTTACGAAACAGCAGTTCAACACACATTTTATTCGCCAGCATGCGTCCTGCATTTATTTAATAAACAACAGTCGCTACCGACAATGTATCGCCGTATCGTACACTAGGGGACAATGTTCCCGGCTCACTATTGTTTCACTGAATTCTGTATGGATACCTCACACCCTGATTTATTGGGGAGACGTATTCGTAATCTTTTCTTTAGTTTTGTTGTTAGAGTGAACATGTTTTTACTGATTGTGGAGTGTCCAAGGTAAGGAGTCTGTTTGATGCTTGTTTGATTTTCATTTTCTGGTTCTTGTACTCATGGCTCTATCTCAAATATTTTGGAGTCGGCGCAACATGTCTCCTTTTTTCTCACTTCTCTAAGTCAAAGTCAAAGTCAAGATTGTTTATTTCAATTAGGCCACTAAGTGGTACTATTTAACGTCAAAAATTAAATTAAAAAAATAATAACTGATTCTACTGTCCATTGGCAAAGATAGATTGTTATGGAGAAGAATGGACAAAAACTCCACAATAATTCTTTAAAAAAAATATCTACATTATTATTCATATACCTACGTGAAGACGGTGCACCTAATATAACACTACTATGCTACGTATAGGTATGAAGTATTAATGTGTAGGTAAATGGGTTAAGCTCGCCTTTGTACATAAGTTGTTTGTTTTAGTTTACAATAAAGAATATGACTATGAACAGGAACAACGTACTCACACTTACAAATATTGCAAACATAGGTACATTAGTAATTCAACAACAATGGAACAGTATGTGAGTCAATTACTTAAAGTACATTATACGTCATCTTAGTAGTAATCCTTCCTCTAGTCCTTATCATCTTACATGCAGCCTTCCATTGTTTCAATAATCTTCTGTTTTTTTTTTATATTTATTTATTTATTAAACTTTATGCACAAGTACAAAGGCGGACTTAATGCCTTAGGCATTTTCTACCAGTCGACCTTTGGGTGGTGCAGAGATAAAATATGGCAGGTGCAAAATAATGAAAAAAAAAAGTAGAGTAAAGAAAAATAAAATACCTCAATTTAATATATATATATCTATAAAAACATACTTAGATACATACATACATAAAAATATGTTATTGAGAAATCGAATCCAACAAATTAACTCTGTGATGATTCTGCAAACTTCTTGCGAATGTGTTCGCGTGCCTTCAATTTAAAAGACAACCGACTGGTTGCCATCCTGATGTTCTGAGGGAGCGCATTCCAAAGGGAAATCGCCTGGACAAAGAAGGAGGAATGGATAAACCCAGAGCGGTGAGAGGGACATTGTAGAAGACGATTATTGGCGGAACGAAGAGTTTTACTGTGGGCAGAACAAAGGAATTGGACATGTGAAGTCAGATAAGAAGGAGAAATGGGTTTATCAATAAAAGAAAACAGGGTAGTCAAGGCTCTCAGCATTCTACGCTGGCGAATCGGTAACCATTTCAAAAGTGATCGATGTACGGATACATGATCATATTTACGGAGGTTGAAGACAAATCGAATGCAGTTATTTAGAAGGCGGTCAAGTTTATTGAGTAGATCTGCATTCAGGTCATAGTAGCACACATCACCATAGTCAATTATGGGAAAGATAAGGGACTGTACAAGCATGGCCTTTATGTGAGCTGGGAGAAGGTTCTTCAGTCGATAGAGCGAACGCAACGTTCCGGTGACCTTTTGGCTGACACTCGTTACCTGCTTGCGCCAGTCAAGGCAAGTGTCGACTAGCAGACCAAGATCCTTAACCTCGAAGCTGAACGGTATAGCTACGTTGTTGAATATTATGGGCGGAACAGTTAAACCATCGAGCTTTCTCAAGCTAAATGGGCTCCCAACTATGATAGCCTTACACTTTGTAGGGTTAACCGCCACCCCGAATCGGTCTGACCAACTTTTAATCGCCAAAATAAAAATTAAATAAAAAATTAATAAAATAATTAATTATTAATATTATTATTATTAATTATTTATAATAATTATTATTTTTATTTTTTTTTTATTTTTTTTTTATTTAATATTAAAGCTATCCACAGCTTTAGCAAATCAGCCAGTTCTCGCCTCTTGAACTTGATCCGGGCAAGTATCAATGTGACTTTTTCAAATTCATTTGTACTTTCTAAATTTATCTTGGACATCACAGACAACGGTGGAAAAAATATCGTGAGGAAACCTGGACTTATAGTTAATGTAAGTCTGAAATCGCCAACCCGCATTGAGCGAGCAAGCTTCTCTATATGAGAAGAGGCCTTTGCCCACTAGGACAGTTACAGGCTGTTATTATAATGTTATCTGGTTTATTTAATGGTTACGGATTAATTAAGTGGTACGATTAAAACAACCAAAGCCTTACTCTAGTTATATATAAATAGGTAAACGTAATCTCGGATTGATTAATAGAAAACGAATGACTGGTACTCTGTTCTAATGAGACCTATTACAATGAATAATTACTGTTACGTCATGCGAGTATTATAATTAAGAAATGAGTTTTAGAGACAATTTCGAAAGCCTCAGCCACATCTATACTAATATTATAAAGCCGAAGAGTTTGTTCGTTTGTTTGTTTTTTGAACGCGCTAATCTCAGGACCTACTGGTAGGAATTGAAAAAATATTTTTTTGTTGGATAATCCATTTATCGAGGAAGGCTATAGGCTATATTACATCACGCTACGACCAATAGGAGCGGAGCATAAATGAAAATTGTAGCAAAAACGGGAAACAAAATTGAGAGCTTCCGTTGCGTGCGCTGCGTAAACGGTTTAGTTGGGTAGGTAGGTAGCCAGTTGACGGGACCGAAGCCGCGCGGGACAGCTAGTTATAAATATGGACGAACAGTACGGAAACTACCTTCAAACGCTTGAAACGGCACACTCACACAAACATGCGCATCGATGAGACCCCTAAGCGGCTCGCACTACTGACAGCACCGCGGATGATGCTTAGGGGTCTCTTCGGTGCGCATGTTTGTGCGAGTGTGCTGTTTCGAGCGTTTACTTGCAACAAACACATCGACTAAAGACCTGCTGATATACAGAGAGAACATAAAACGCATCACTGCAATGAACTTGCCAAAATAAACTGAACAGTTTCCATTAATAGATGGTGCTATTTAATGGAATAGCAATCAAACATTCACCCAAGACCTCATCTAATTATGTCTCCGTTTAGGTGATTGTAAATATATAGGAATAAAAAAACAGCCACTGACAACACATAACAAAAGTAAAATAAACAAAACAAAAGTACAAACATTTCATCAATCTTGTTCAATCATACAGTCAAATCACCTACAATTTCATGCGTACTAAAATACCATACAATTTAATGCTTACCAATCGACAAAACCTAAAAACTACCCACAAATTCCATAATCCTCCCTCATCCACTAATCATTTAAGCGTGCCACAAACGAACGGAACGGCGAGCTAAACAGTTTCATTAAGTTAACGCCCCATTTATTTCGGCCGGCAGTGTACGGACGCAATTATCGGAGTCGAATGCGACACTTTGATTGCACGCCACGTTGTGGAGTATAAGTGTTCTTTGTTGCTGTTGTGTTGGTGAAAGAAATTAATGTTGTTGGATTATAAAGGGGTTTTAATGTTATGATGTTGGTAGTATTTGGTTGAATATTTAAGCTGCTTAACAACAACTTAAATATTGTATTGGTCGGTGTTAATCTACTCAGCCTCTTGTTGGCTAAACTGGAATATAGAATCCCCCAAATAGTATATTATGCAACTAGTGAATAAAGGACGGTTTTAAAGCGAGGGCCATAGATGAATCACGAACAAGTGAAGGATTCTAACAACTGATTGAATCACGAGCATAGCGAGTGATTCAAGTGTTAGAATCCTGAACGACGCGAGTGATTCATGGCCCTCGCTATAAATCCGTTTTATTCAAGAGTTGCATACTATATTTTATACCATGACCTTGAGAAAAAGAAGGATTTAAGCCAAAGGCACAAGGAATAATAATAAATAAATAAATGGTTTATTACCTTCAAAATTAACAAAAAATGAGAAACCTTAGGGCTTCACATTTTTTGTAAATTTAAGCTGAGCCTTTGAGTTTGAGTTACCTAAACAGCACCTGTGTTTTAGGGGCCAGTGACCACCTTCGTTATGTTACAAAATTATAATTAATTAAACACCAATGCAATTAATATTAGAATTACAATCCAAATAAGTACTTATTCACTAAACATCCTAGACCAAAATAAAATCGTTATCAAAATCACAAATATAAACAAACTCAAAAATTAAATCGACGAAGGAGTTTGAAATTCGAACATTCTTTGCACAAGAAGTTTGTATCGAGTATTTTATGCGCAAGTAGGTTGTATTGCATTGTCCATCTCAATCCATCTCAAGGTCAAATATATATTAGTGTTCTAAATTCAAACTCCAAAACAGTGATTAAAAGTGCTTTTTATTCACTGTTTTCAGTGAATAAAATAAGCTTTTTAGAGGGGGAATGGTATAAAGATGATTTTGTGCCTTCTGCGTCCATTTTACTTCTGCCGATTTTAAAGGTTGGAGATACAGGGACAAAATATTTGTCTACTGTCTATGTTCCTTTATCCCACTATAGGTCTTTCCCCTTTCAACGCATTACCTGTTCTTTATTAACGTTCAAAATCATTCGATAGAAGTCGAACTTGTCTAGCTAATTTCGCCTTTATGACTAAGGCGCTTACGACCGTGAGAAAACTTAATGAATAATGGTGTGATTCTGTAGCCGACTATATTTCTATTAAATATCTTCCGTAGCTTACGCCGTTTGCCTAAGAATACATAGAAACTAGTGGTATCGGCTACGGAATAACTCCTTAAGGCAGCAGAAACTCACCTGCATATTACAGATCTTATAGCGCACTGGCTCGCCTCTACAACCAGCGGGAGACGAACAAGTCCTGAGCTGTCGCGATACTCCTCCATCACACGTTCGAGAACAGAGTGACCATTCGCTCCATTGTGACCAGCCACCCCGGTCCTGTGGAAGAGATGAAAAATTAATTAGTAATTGTATGAAAGAAAAATAAAATAAATCGTAGTTTGACCACTTGTAGAGTGGAGTTTCAAAAATAGTAATTAACGTGGGGTACCTATTTACAGCTATGCAAAATCCTTTGAAGACAATATGAAGTAAAATAACAGCGTACAAAACCCAATGAAAAAACTCTGAAAGAAAACTGTTTTTTATTTTATTGGTTAGGTTCTACAATATGATTGTCATTTAAAAAAGTTTAAAGGCTTCTACATGTTAGGCCTTACAAAATACTCCAGCTGATACAGGCAATTACAATCGAAAAACTCCCAATAAAAAAAATATTTTCAAAAAGAAAAGTAAAGAAAATAATTTTACAATGCATGTCCTCGAAAAGAGCGTTTTCGAAGCAACCAAACTGTGCGGAAAGTGTGTTGTTTTCACTAGTGCTTTTTATTAATTTCTTGCTTGGTTCAGATAAATGTTATACTAGCTGACCCGGCAAACTTAGTTCCGCCTAACAAATTTCTAAAATAAAAGATTTTTTCTTAAATAAACGTAGCCTAAGTTACTCCTTATTACATCAGCTACCTGCCAATAAAAGTCCCGTCAAAATCGGTCCAGCCATTTCAGAGATAAGCCGGAACAAACAGGCCGACAGACAGACAAAAATTGAAAAAATCGTAATTTTGGTGTATGTACCGTATATATGTTCATATACATGTAGTAAAGAACGGTTATTTCAATATTACAAACAGACACTCCAATTTTATTTATATGTATAGATTTCCTCGCACAATGCAAAGTAAAATGTTGTATGATACACGTGCGTAAGATGATTCCCGACTCGTGTCAATTTAAAAATGCCACTCATCGGGCATCACCTAACTTTCGCACTTGTAGCATACTCGTAAATAACTAATAAGATGTCTAACACGTTTTTTTGCGAATTACTCACAATAATTTGAATTGGGTCACCTATAATAGATAGTAGGTATTAAAGGTGACCCAATTCAAATTATATTATTATATAATTTTAAAAGAGAATACGTAAAATGGAATATCAAGCTCCCTGAGCTGTCAAGACCCCAAATAAGAAACTTCGACATTAAATTTCTAACGTCATGTTATATATTCTCGGTAACTTAGTTTTTCAACATGGTTTAAGCAATAGATATTTCAAATGTTTTGAAGTAGTGTAAAAAGAAAAAAATATCCTACGACTGTCCTATATTAGCTAATAACAGTGTCGCAAAATTTATAAAAAAAATATAAAATAACAAAAATCTGGTTTGTTATTGGTAGATTCAATATTAATGGCAGCTCGGAACACTCCGTGAGTCACATCTACCTGTAACTTACTTTTCCTTTACAACGTCAGAGATGATCTTAGAATTGAGACAGTTTCGCGGCTATAATAACGGTTTTGAACCGACATACAACCTGATGCTTCAGAAATGCGTCTATAAACCTACTCCACTTCTTTAATCCATACACCTGTTATAATAAAATACATGAAATCATCATCATCATCATCATCATTTCAGCCAAAAGATATCCACTGCTGGACATAGGCCTCCCCCAGGCGTCGCCACATTTATCCATCCCATGCGTCTCGCATCCAGCGCCTTCCCGTAACCTTATCCAGGTCACCGGTCCACCTAGTGGGAGGCCTCCCAACGTATCGTCTTCAGGTTCACGGTCGCCATTCCAGAACTTTTCGACCCAATCGGCCATCCGTTCTGCGAGCAATGTGCCCTGCCTACTGCAAACTAAATTTCGCAATTCTACAAGCTATGTCGGTAACTTTGGTTCTCCTGTGGATATCCTCATATCTAACGTGATCACGCAAGGAAACTCCGAGCGTAGCCCTCTCCATTGCCCTTTGGGTGACTTCAAGCTTTCTGTTACGGTCCATTGTGAGCGACCACGGCTCTGGACTTTATTGTCTTGAGACACTGCGGTAAATTGGACGAGAAGATACCGAGCAACTTCCCGAACATATATTAAATAATATTAAAGAATAACAAACAAAAGTAATGCTATGTAAAATAAATCCTTCATTATTCGTATTACCAATTATTTACAGCGAGAGACTCGGTACAGTCAACAACAGACGCGAAGTGATCGCCTGTCACGGTACAGTCGACGATAATTGCATGCGATGTGACAGTGCGCTGCTCATGATTGAAAATATACGGGCGAAGATTGTGATGATAAACGTTTGTTCATTTTATTTATTGGTATTAGTTTTCTATCAGCTTTGAAAGCTTGAAAGCTTAGATCTGATGAAGATTTCGTAAGATTTGCAAATATGGTTTAGAATCAAAAAGAAAACCGGCCAAGTGCGTGTCAGACTTCGCACATTTTGGGTTCCGTTCCAAACCACAAAATCAAGTTGGTTGTGAGAGGAAACATGCGGTAATTTCCAAGAAAATATGACTCTTCAATATATTGGTATTTGTTAGTCATATATACGTAATAATAAACATTATCAGCAAAATTCAATTTCATAGGTCTATGGGAGGTTAAAAAATTCTTCGAAACAAAATTTTGTAAAAAAGGCTGACTTTGGTGGCTTCCCATTCCTTTGTTTTTCAATAGTTTTTAAAATAAAATAAATTATTCATTTACTCAATACCCCACTCAATGGGTTACGCCCCCCCCCCCCCTTGACCTTTACCCCTTTTGATGTATGGGAGTATTTTTGTCAAATTGTAAGGATTTGAGTCAAGAAGATGCTAATACTGTAAAAATTTGAAGACTGTAGCTCCATCCGTTTGACTGTATAACCTGTGTGACAGACGACGGACAGACAGATCGACGGACACGTGAGTGACAGCAATAGGGCTCCGGTTGGACTCTTCGAGTACGGAACCCAAAAAGAAAAGAAGTAAATTATTAAGTAATAATGATTTAGTTTGCAAAAAGTACATTCAATTATATAGAGTGCCAATGATACAATGTTTTATTCTAAACAGGCTAAATTTTGACCATACTGAGCTGATTAAATAGATCTTCGATCTTACGTGACTACCCGACTATCAATGAATAATCCCGAAAGTCTGACCAATGGGAGTAACAATTCACGCATCGGTCAGAATTTCAGGATTAGTATTTTACATACATGGGACCAGTATGGCTACTATCTGTCGGTATTCAGCTGCTCCCGGTCAGACTGAATGTTGACCCTAGCATATTTCCGAATAGACTAAGCACTTTCATAAATATTCTACGACACAAGTATGCTTACAGTGAATTATGGATTCGATGTCATAGTCCAAAAACATATTTCTTAAATCGTAAAATCCACTACAGGCTGAGATCAGACTTCAGTATCCCACTGGTCAAACGTTAGAAGAGAACTGACAAATTTGCAGTTATTTATTGAAGAGTTCTGTTGAACATCTCCGAAGTTCTTCACCAGATCTTTACTTAATTTAAATGGGACCATTTCGGAATAAACTTCTTTCGAACAATAAAATAATTTTATACCATTCCCCCTCTAAAAGGCTTATTTTATTCACTGAAAACAGTGAATAAAAAGCACTTTTAATCACTGTTTTGGTGTTTGAATTTAGAACACACCAATATAATATATTTGACCTCAATCTCAATGCAATACAACCTACTTGCGCATAAAATACTCGATACAAACTTATTGTGCAAACAAAGAATATTCGAATTTCAAACTCCTTCGTCGATTTAATTTTGAGTTTGTTTATATTTAGGATTTTGATAATGATTTTATTTTGGTCTAGGATGTTTAGTGAATACTTATTTGCATTGTAATTTTAATATTAATTGCATTGGTGTTTAATTAATTATAATTATGTAACTTAACGGAGATGGTCACTGGCCTCTGAAACACAGGTGTTGTTTAGGTAACTTAACGGAGATGGTCACTGGCCTCTGAAACACAGGTGTTGTTTAGGTAACTCAAACTCAAAGGCTCAGCTTCAATTTACAAAAAATGTGAAGCCCTAAGGTTTCTCATTTTCTGCAAATTTTGAAGGTAATAAACCATTTATTTATTTATGATTATTCCTTGTGCTTTTGGCTTAAATCCTTCTTTTTCTCGAAGTCATGGTATAAAATATAGTATGCTACTCTTGAATAAAACGGATTTATATCGAGGACCATGAATCACTCGCGTCGTTCAGGATTCTAACACTTGAATCACTCGCTATGCTCGTTCATTCAATCATCATGAATCACTCCCTGCGGTCGTGATTCAGTTGTTAGAATCCTTCACTTGTTCGTGATTCATCTATGGCCCTCGCTTTAAAACCGTCCTTTATTCACTAGTTGCATAATATACTATTGCGTATCCGTTTATATATGACGGAGTTACATAAAAAAAAACATCTATATGTTTATATAAATAAACATCCGAATTGAGAACCTCCTCCTTTTTTTTAAGTCGGTTAAAAATAAAAAAACTTTTTTACAAAAATTACAACCGACTTCGAAACAAAAACACTACAAAGTGAAAAATAACTTCAATTTCGGAAGTCGGTGTTTTTGTTTACGTTTCTTCGTTTTTTGACACCGACTTTAGTTGTGGTGCATAATGTACCAGTTCTACGAGTATAGGCTAGGTACCTACGCGAATAGTGCCCAAAGTGAAGCCAGAATAGATGAACTCAATAACATGAAACTTAAACAAAACCGGTGCAATGAGAGTATACCAGGGTGAACTGTTCACACCTGCGTACCCTTTTAGAGCGTACCAGTGTGATGTTATGTTATGAAATTGTGTAAACAATAAACAGACATGCGATTGCATCTATCCCGAGTGTTTTACCGTCATTTATTGAAGAGTTCTGATGTATTTCTCCAAAGTTCTTCATCAGATCTTGATGAAAATTAAATGGGACCACATGACAAGCACCAGTTTTCAAATAAAAAAAGAATCATCAAAATTGGTTCACCCAATAAAAAGTTCTGAGGTAACAAAACAGTCGAATTGATCCTCCTTTTTGTTAAGTCGGTTAAAAACAAAAGCAGATAAAACTGCCATGCATTAAAATACCATACTTAACATCGCCACATGATTATAATCCCCACAGGCGCGACATTTTCTACAATTCACAGCCGTACGTTTCCATAATTTGGCCGGATTACTTGAATCGGAAAATTCGCTAAAAGTGACGTTCCCACTGGCAGTATTGACGCGGCTCCACGGGATTGTGTTAAGCCGTTGTGCATCGTTCTGTAGCTGAACTAAGCTTTAGAAGGGACACAGGAAACCAATTTATCTATTTGAAGTATTTTTATTTTGTAACTTTTTGGAAATCGTTTTTCATTGATGTTAAATTCAAACAAAAAAAATGCTGTGAACTTTTGCGCTGAAATATTCGTAGCTAGATGGTTTAGAATATTGCAGCTTACAGTATACAGCAGTTAGAACAAACTAAATCAAGATTAGTCACATATCAGTAAAAATACCAGGCTGCTGTCGTATTCTTTAATACTACGTACTATGCTAGGCCAGATCTAGTCTTAGTGACATGTTTCATTTCTCTTCATACCTACACAAGAGCTACAAAAAATCGTCGAAAAATCATAATTTCAGCTTAATTCGATTTACAGATGGGGAAAAGTCCTATAATTGAATTTTTCTGCTAGAAATGCTTCGGATTTAAAGACTGGATTTTAGATCGCTTGATGGTATTTAAAAAATTATCACCAGCCCAACTGCGAACTTGAAGATAATTTGAATTTTCTCCTAATTCAAAAATCGAGTAAGTATTCATAAACGGGTTGGGAAGGTTGGCAACAGTGACAGATTTTACACTTTACACTGTTGCCAACCTTCCCAACCCGTTTCGATCTCCATTCACAAAAACACACAACTTCTCAACCCACCACCTACTAGCAACTCCTACTCAAAATAACATCATTAAAAACACCGTGAGCGTAGGACGTGCCCAGCATGACATCGGTATATAACATTATACATTGTGTACCGTGCTCCTGACAGACTTACTCTCCACATTATACGGTAAGCTACATATATGCTTATGTACATATATAATATTTTGATTGACTCGCGAACAAGATCAACAGAGCGGGTAATTGGGAGGATTTTTCACATGCCTGCTTGCTACATAAGTAAAAATGTTCATATTTTTGGGAAAATTTATCTCGATGTGAATGTGTTTAAATTTGCTTTTTACTGTGCTATGTATTTTGGTGTGAAATGCTTTAAATAAGCCCGGTTGCTGGTTGCGGTGCCCGGTACCGGACGGTTCGAAATATTTTGCCTTAGAAAGCCATGTCCTCGGCTACAAACACAATTTTAAGCTTTTGGCTACTTGTAACATGTATTTTACTTATCATTTTTAAGGTTCCGTACCCGAAGATTCTAAACGGAGCCCTATTGCTATCGCTCACGTGTCTGCCCGTCGTCTGTCATACACGTTTTACAGCCAAACGGAGCTACAGTCTTCATTTTTTCACAGTATAAGCATCTTGTTGACCCAAATCCATACAAATGATCAAAAAATATATTTAATGTTTTTAAGGGGGGCTCCCATACATCAAAAAGGCAAGTGGGGTATTATTGTTTAGAGCTTGTTGAGTAGATACAACACTGTATTTAAAGTTTTAAAAAATATTGGAAAATAAAGGTATGAGAAGCCACAGACATAAATCTAACTACATAACGCAAGTCCCTCCATCTGTATAAAAACCAAGCGTGCCACTTTTTCACAAACAATTTAAAACAGATTTACTTACTAAAGAAAGACAACATTTCCAATGCCTCGGCCAACTTTTTCTATACAGTCTTTACAGCTCAATATGGCATAAAAAGGCATTTTTCTAGATTTCCGTGTATTTCCGGTGCCGATAATGCTAAATGAAAAGCTACGCCTAAAGCCCTAAGTACGATCATTGATCGTAATTTTACTCCGTTTTTTGACACGTGAATTACATACAATTGCGTCATCTAGTTATATTTATATCTGTGTGAGAAGCCATCAAAGTCTTTTTTTTTAATTTTTTCCTTAGAATCTTTTAAGTTCCCATTGACCTATGAATTAGAAATTTGGTTATAATTTTTACTATTTCCATTATTACATGATTTTACAAAAAAATATTAAAAAAGGTTTTTTTGAAAGGCCCTAATTTTTCCTATTACAACCAACTTGATTTTGCGGTTTGGAATGGAACCCTAAATTTGCGAAGTTTGACACGCAATTGGCCAGATTTTTATTTTTAGTCATTACCTTATCTGCCTAGAAAACTCGAAATCTGCCTTTGCTCTTTCTAGTATAACTGAATGCAGTTGTAAGCCAGTAATTTACATGAAGCGAATGCCAATCTGTTCCATAGTTTGTCCTGTATGAAAAATATAAGCTAATATAGTCAAAACAAATGTAATCACCCTCATTAAACATAAAACGTCTAAAAATTTATAAGATCAGTTCATCTTATTATTTCTGCCCCTTAAGCCTAGGTTTCATAAAATAATCCTAGGAAAGGTTATACCGTATCCTCCGCCAACCCTGGAAATAGGTAAAACCTTACAAAAAGAACAGTGCCCAATCCAAAACCAAAAGATGACAACCACAGCTCAATTTACACAAACCCATCGCTACTTGAACCCACGAGCGTCTAACCCAATCAGATCGCCCGTCAATTCCAAACACATCGAAACAATTGCACATCAGCTAATCTTCCCTTTCTGAAACAATACCACGCTCTCAATATTCTCGCCGCCATATTTGTGATTCTGTGAGCGCATAAGGAAGAGATTTGCAAGCGCGTGATGTTTTTGCATGTTCCTGTCTCGAATAAGTAATTGTTTCGCCCGGATTTGGTCGGATCTGTTAAATTTTACAACAGAGTATTTTTTAGAATGTGTTTGGTTGTTTAGAGGTATTTTTGGAAGATAAGAAGGGTTACGATCTTTACTTGCTATTTTTTACTGATATTTTACACAGCTTTGTCTAGAAATATGTCATTCTACACATCAATGCCTATTGAGGCTAGAAAACAATAAGTCATATTAATAAAACCATATCTATCCCTTTAGATATAGATTATATAACTATTCACTATGGTTTTAGAAGAAATTTTTCGCATATTATAATGGGACCAATGCGGTATAAATATAAGTTAGGAAAAATTAACCCATCTAAGATTAGCTGACGATATCACTATGTTCGCTATATCAAGAATCCATCTCTAAGACATGCTAGTGGACGTAGAAAGAGAAAACTGTCACGTTGGCCTAACGATGAATACATTTAAAACCAAAGTCATGACAAACGCGATCGAAGACACCATCTTACTTAATGGCAAACCCATCGAATATGTGAAGGAATACACCTACTTAGGCCAACTTATTTCAACAAACTACATCAATGACTAAAAAAATAGATACAAAGATAGTTAATGCTTGGAAAAGTTCTTGGAGCTTAAAAGAAGTCACAAAAAACAAGGAAGTTGAAATGTTCATCAAGAAATAGTTATACAATACATGTGTACTAGCAGTCTTCAGTTATGGCTGTCAGATCTCGCCTCCTCTCGCCACTCCCATATTTGAGCGGGGTCTTTTGCTTCCAGATCCCATGGTGGCAATCTGGCAAGGAGATTCGGCGCCTCACATGATGTCTTATCCTAGATTCGGAAACACAAGTAGAATCGGACAGGCCACATAATAAGAGGTACTGAAAAATGGAGTAAAACCTTAGTTTTTTGGTATCCCAGGAAAGCAAAAATGAAACGCGGCAGACAGTTTCAATCATGGAAAGATGACATAGCAGCAACAGCAAGGAAAGCGTGGACCAGGATGGCATTGGATAGAAGAGAATGGAAAGAATTGGAGGAGGCCTTTGCCAAATATGGGTAAACAGACCAAGTTGTCGATGTCGACTCACCAGAGTCATAATTTAAGTTTAATATATGAGTCAAAGTGTAAATGTGTCTGAATAAAGGCTTATAATATTATTATTATATCTAACAAAATCACAAATGTGTTTTCCGTGGCAATGTTAGACTATTCAAATCCCATAGATAGTCATGTCATTGCCATCAATCTGGGGGGTGACCTTACACACACTCAAAATAACCTTACTGTAAGGGCTTATGGTCACCCCCCAGGAACTTCCAAATGTTAAGATCAATAATAACTTGCCTGAATTGTAAATCGAATTCAACTCATAAACATAAATACGATCAGTTATCGAGCTTACAATCGCTTAATCAACGAGGCAGTCAAAGAGCCTTTAAAATAAACGTACGAACCTGACAACGCGTCACAAAAGAAAGACTCTGATATAGAAGAAGAAGAACTCTTTGATAAAGCAGCCATCTTAGTAATGCATATCGAGACAGAACCAGATTATGTGTAAGTGAGCATAGTACGTGATGGCCTTATAAACTGCCACTCGAGCTTAACACCTCTCACACTCTCACGCTTGAGGGTGAGGAAATTGATTTAAAAGAAAGAATTTATAGCCTGAAATGTCACATTACTTTAGTGACGACCTAAGAACCAATAAAAGGGTTAAATGAAAATGTCAACTGGCTTAGCAAGCGTTTATAAATATTCATTGTTTGAAAAAACTTTTTTTACAAGAAATTACAACGAACTTCCAAAATAAAACCTACAATGTGAAAATAATGACAGTTTCGGCAGTCGGTGTTCCTGTTTTCGTTTCTTCGTTTTTTTACACCAACTTCCAAAATTGAAGTTATTTTTCACTTTGTAATGTTTTTCATTTGGAAATCGGTTGTATTTTATTGCAAAAAGTTTTCACTTTTTAGTTGTGGTACATAATGAGCAAGTTCAATAGTAAGGTACCTATAATGCCCAAAGTTATGCCTGAATAGATTACCCGAATAACATAAAACTAACATAACCGGTGAAATGAGAGTGTACCAGTGTGTACATATCTGCAATCCCCTTTAGAACGTACCGGCGTGATGTCATGTTATGAAATGGTGTAAACAATAAACAGACATGCGATTGAAGCAATCCCGAGAGATTTGCCGTTGTTTATTAAATAGTTCTGTTGGATATCTCCGAATTTCTTCATCAAATCCTGATCAAATTTTTTGGATGTTGACTGAAAATTGAATGTAACCACACGAAAAGCACCAGCTTTTGAATAAAAAAAGAATCATCAAAATCGGTTTATCTAGTAAAAAGTTTTGATGTAACATACATTAAAAAAATACAGTCGAATTGAATACCTCCTCCATTTTGAAGTCAGTTTAAAGAAGCTTTTCAATAACTTGAGACAATAACAGGCAAAATACAGTGGAAGATAAAGTATTACGGTGTATATAATTATCATTTATTTTTCAAACTTTTAACGAGAACTAAAGTATGGATTTAATAAAAACTAATTATTAGAAAGTCCAGGGCGCCCGACGCACAAAATTAAATACAAAAGATCAATTATTACAACAATCACAGTACACGCATCAGGAGTTGTTTACTATAAGGATTTTGTGGAAACTAGAACAAATTTCCGTGAGTTGAACTCACGGAATTTTTATTTCAGCGTTTTTACCAATTTATTATTATTGGAATCAAATATAACAGCTTACAATGCTAGGACCACAGACATAAATCTAATTAGATAACGCAACTCTCTCCATCAGTATGAAAACCAAGCGTGCCATTTTTTCACAAACAATTTAAAACAAATTTACTTACTAATGAAAGACAACATTTCCAATGCCTCGGCCAACTTTTTCTTTGCATTCTTTACCGCTCAATATGGCATAAAAAGGTCTTTTTCTAGATTTCGTTGGATTTCCGATGCCGATAATGCTAAATGAAAAGCTCAGATTACGATCATTGATTGTAAGTTCACTCCGTTTTTTGACACACGAAGTACATACAATCGTGTCATCTAGTTAGATTTATGTCTGTGGTTAGGACCCATTCATATGAATGCTAATTTTTATCCGTGGTGCTAGGCAACTAGGCTTAACCCAGTTGTAAACGACCCTTTGTGCCTATTGGCCTTGTTTGTTCTGTCTCCTGCTTGATATGGAGGGAAGTGGAAATTTGCGGGTTGCGGAATCCAAGACAGTTAAATTCTTTCGCCGGGACTTCGTTGAGCTTCATTGCCTCAGTGATTTTCTGGTGATCGGTATTGTTAATTCTGGCTTTCAGGAGTTGTAGTGGTTTGGGAATAGTGCGGTGGGAATGGCCCAAAAAAAAATTTCGTGTGTTCTCTATGCCTAAAAAAGTATGATAAGCATTTAGTCCAGCCGTCATTTGTATATTAGACAGTCGTTGCGGGTAGTCTGAACTCCAAACGCCTGACCACTAGTCTTAAGAATGGGTATCGTATAACCCAGCAACTAGGTTGAGTTGATCAGACAAGCAGTCATCCCGTGTAAAATATTGGTATTCAACCACATCTAGTTATACTGGAAGCCGATCCCTAAATATTACCCTTATATGCGGCAGATTGACTAGTGTATCAGCAAAAACTAAAGTTTTCGACATCCCGTAGCACTGCTACGCCGTAGCGCTACACTGCTACGAAGCACCGGCCATATTGGAAAATAACGAGCTATAAACAAAAAGTCGTCATTTGCTACGTTTTTGTCGCTCGCATCGCTCGCATGTCTTTTGTGGTGGAGCCGCCATGCAGACGGAATGACGATGTAATTCCACACAGACATGGGGAGAGGATGATTGGTACAGACTTGCGACGTTTTTGACACATTTTTTTAAGACACTGAATTATTACATTGGTTTTAGCTGTGTGTTTGAGAAGTGTTCATTGTATAGAAATGACTAAAGTCCAATCCTGGATTTCGCTGGAATTCGCAATGTAATCTAAGGAATCTATAAATTATTATCAGGAGGTAGTGAAACTAATCCACTAAACCTTTCTTACATCCTATAAAAGAAAAACTTTGTTTATCATGTAAAAAAACTTATTTGTTGTATTTAAGAGAACTTGGTATCTATGTACTTGAAAAACTTGACTTTCAAGTATTCACCGTCATTTGAGCGGAAAGACCCAGTTGGACCCAGGGCCCCCAAGCGTCACCACATCGGGCAGTCCTATACTTCTCGAAACCAGTGGACTGCCGTGGCTATAACCTGTTCAACGCTGCGGCTTCTAGTAAGAGGTCGCCTGTCGCGGTCGCATGATGTCACGACGAATTAGTCGCTAGTGTACACAGTCCCATACATAAATGTTTAATCCGCGCGTTACGATTATTATCCGCGTGCTGAACGCGCGCTATATCATACGCAGCCCATTATCTCTATTGTTCGCCCTCCAATGTTATAGCTTCGTATTACTTTTTATATTCCTTTTACTGTATGGTCTTTTTTCATTTGAGAACGAAAGCGGAGACGGGTGAAAATATGTAATATCGTGCAATATCATTGACCTATATAATAAGGGCCGGGCGGACCGCAGGTATTTCTGACGCTACAATTTGGCCCGACTAGACCGAAGCAAACTCACCATGTGTTGGGCTATCTTCGAGAGCGGTCGTGTGCGCGAGACATTTAAAACCCATGTTTCTTGTACAGTGAACCCGTGTAAGCAAACAATCGGACCGCTGTATCTTTACGATGTACTAGCTGTGCCTGCGTCTTCACTCTCGTCAATTGCCAGTGCCTATGTCTACTGTACCCTTCTTACCTACCTATCTACCCACCCTCCTTACCTACCTACCATAGTTACCTTGCTACCTACCGATTTTTTGCTAGAGTTATTCTGGCGCGACGAATCTTATCACCACCATTCAGAAAATGAAATCAAATGCACAACGCCATCTATCGGATATGGAGTCCAAGTGTCCGAATATCTGAATAGCGTGTGTTGTGTTATTTTACTTCTTGAACATTTTAAAAACATCTAACTTTTGATAGAGTGAACCGATTGCGATGAAACAAAAACTAAGTTACGCGCATTTTTATGTATAAAAGTTATCTCACACAATGCACAATTAAATAGATAAACAGACAAAATTCCAAAAATGCTGGCAATGGGTTCTGTTTATTATCCTTTAACACTCTGGCTACTTTTTTTTTGACTTGAATAAAGAGGAATTCTTAGGGGTTTAAAATTAAGATAAGCCTGCACCACAAATTTGGCGCAGAATGCATTTAATGATTTGTAGTGCAAGCAGTCCTTACAGTTGTTTGTGTTCAAATCGATTTTTACTATCGAAAGTTACTTAACTTATAACTAACAATACTATCATTCAGCCTCTTCACTTAGCCCCCGACCCGACATAGTTCAGACAAGCGAATGAGTGCAGTCCTACCATTGGCGAACAATTTCTCAGCCAATATACTAGCACGAATGGCACTGACATATTTCTGGCTAGGGATGGCAAGCAAACGAGTGTAGTTCCACCGATGGTGAACAATCTCCCAGTCAATATACTAGGGCTAAGTGACGGCACTACACCACTGACGGTACCGCCGCACATTTAGCGGCACGGCACTAGAGGCGAGCCAACAAGACGGCAATAACAACAATCGGTTTGCGCTGAAATTTACAATCGAAACGTACACGTCAAAGTCATGGTGGGGTGTAAGGAATGAGATTTAAGCGGATAAGCTTTTGACTTAGCTGTAGCCCGCGGTAACTCTTTAATTCAAAGGATTTTAATTCGTTGTTAGAGAACTATCGTTGTAATCGAAAACATTAATGTCAGTAGACACGCATAAAACCCAAAAATCAGCTTATATATACTGCCACCGTATAACTTCTTCTGTGTTATGTTATCTTTAGTAGCTGTCTTTAGTAGCCAATCACGATCATTATCATTTCAGCCGAAAGATGAACACTGCTGGGAATAGGTCTCCCCTAAGTGTCACCATATCGATCGGTTCTCTGCTTCTTGCATTTAGCTGATCCTCTCAGCCATCACCTGGTCATCGGTCTACCTTGTGGGAGCCCTTTCGATAACTTCTAGGCCTTAGTAGATATTTTTGCCAACAATCAGCAGTGGCCTTCGGCACTTGAAAGACCCAAAGTATCTTGCAACATCGCAAAAAATCAAATCGCTACTCGCCTACAGTTCAAACATCAATACAATACTGTCGTGTATGCAAATTTCAACCCTCGAGCGTACAACTTCAATTTGTCTGCTGCCACCCCATACTTCCATTTTTAACCCTGCTCTTTTACAAACTCTCGTTGAATCCCGATAATTAAATTCGGCGTACATTTGTTAGGGATCTAATATTTATAGGATTTCGTATTTCGGGTCTTTTCTGGGATGAAAGGATTATGTATTTTGAGTAAATATTTTTATTTCCGTGTCCTCTGAATGCTTCGAGTCACACGAAAATCTCTTAGGTGCCTACAGATTCGCTGAATTTTGATGATCGTTTTTTGGCGTGTTTGTTTTGACGTGTAATAAGAATGCCTATAATAACGATTATTAATAAAAAATATTGTAAAAAGTTTTTTTTATTTTTCACTTTTTAGTTGTACCTGCCTAATAGGCAAGTTGTTTAGTAGGGTACCTATAACGCCAGAATAGATTACCCGAATATCATGAAACATGAACATAACCGGTGAAATGACAGATCTGCGTACCCCTCAAGAGCTTACTGGCTTGATGTTATGTTATGAAATGGTATAAACAATAAACAGACATGTGATTGCAGTAATCCTGAGAGATTTGTCGTTATTTATTGAAGAGTTCTGTTGTAAATCTTCGAAGTTCTTCATCAGATCTTGACCAAATCAAAATTAGACCAATTTCGGAACATACTCTTTCAAACACAAAAAGAATTTTCATAATCGGTCCACAATTGACGGAGATATCGGTGAACACAAATGAAAAAAAAAACATACATAATGTCGAACATAGAACCTTCTTCTTTTTGGGAAGTCGATTAAAAAGGCCAAAATGTTCGGTCTAGTATATCAGCAGTTCTTTTTAATCTTGAGTCTGCTTGTAATCATAATGAGCTCCAATTAGTACTCTTCCAAACTGTAGTCCTGTTACTCGTACAAATACATTTTCACATATAAGTTTGTTTACCCGTCGAACAAAGGCCTGCAAAAATGCTAAACTTTAGCATGTTTTGTCTAGTTTTAATTTGAACCAGCTTTGAAAGTGTTTTGATTGCGGCATCGCGCCGGCATCGATGTGTTTCATCAACGCCTCGCTGACGGCTCAAATGAACGGATTGAGCTTTAAAAAAAGTCTGTTTTGCATATTTGGAAACAATCTGTTTTTTGTCGAGTACGATAAATGAGTTTCGATTTTTAAATAGGATGGACGCATACCAGTTAAAAATGGCCTTTTGAATAGGTAATACCAAAGGACATAATATCGTTGTAGAATTTCAACTTTGGAAACACATTTAAAACTACTAATTCCCTGGTGGATATCAGCACATAATGTACTTCAAACCGGAGTTCAACAATGCTTTTTAATGGCAGAAAATAAGGTGTAGTAAATCTACTAAGTACTAAGTTTCCCAGACAAGCCTCGCAAAGAGCTCTAAAGTTAATTACATATTTCTAAGTTGCACCATGTAAATATTGCGTAATAGATAGTAAGCGATAAGATTCTTCTTTTGATTTTCGTTTAGAATTTATACTAAATAATATGAAATTCTAGAAGGATACAACGAGGACAGTATATCCTGATTACGTCATCCAAGCTAGATAAGCGATCATAACAATCAATGGTGCTATGTGTAATATAGGGATTAATGATCAACTATCTCGAAAAGCATAACGTACTAAATAATGGTGATTCTGATCGTACCCGCCGATGATGCGTGGTACTGCTCAATGATCTGGGGAGATCCATTTCGTTCACACTCCACCCTCAATTTTGACTACTATTGTAAATTAAATTTTATTTTTATCTTTGAAATTATGCTATTATTTATTTAAAATTTTAATTCTATGTAGTTTTGATTTATTTTGATTTGAATAACGTTTTTTTTTTTTATAGTCTTTAGGCTCGAGTTTGACCACTATCTCGCCTGATGGTAAGGGATGATGTGGTCGACGGTATAACACGCTTGCCTAGACGAAACCTATTCAATCTTGACTTAAAGACCCCAATTTATTAAAATTTTAAATTGGTTTTATATTTATTTTAACGGTAGGATAGAATTACGTATTTTTAGTTATTTGTAGTCAGTTTTTATATTGTAATTAAAAAATTTAACTATCATTTTGATTTAAAAAATGTTTAAGTGTTTAGTTGTTATTTTGAGAGAATTTGTAAGTTTAAATTGTAAGTCGGATTTTAATTTCAAATAATATTTTTTGTTTAACTTCCTTATCCTGTTGGAGCACTTCGTCTCTATCCTGGAGTTGGGCGTTAATGGCTGCGACACAGTTTACAACTTATGTAGTCATTTCCGTACATTTATTCATAATTTACCGTATTTTGTTTCTGTTTAAGGAATTGACTCACACATTGTTCCGTTGTTGTTGAATTAAGTATTTTACCTATGTTTGCAATATTTGTATGTGAGAACCATGTTCCTATTGATCAAATTAATGAATTTATCTGTTTATGCTTTTAATACTTTATAACTATACGTAACATGAAATGCAGTGCTGTCCTAGGTGCATGTCCCTCACATATATGAATTTATTACTGAATGTACTTTTGTAAATATTGTAAACCACTTACAATTCTTAAAATAGTAAGTATGGAGTTTCTTCTGCGTTATTCTATATAAAAAGGTAATTTTCCGAATGCACGGTAGAATCAATTTTTATTACGAGTAAATTTTAATTGTTGACGTTCAAAAGTGCCGCTTAATGGCCTAGTTGAAATAAATATTTTTGACTTTGACTTAGAATTTTGTAAATTGTGTTTTTTTTTTTTAAATTAAAGATTAAAGAATATGGTCATTATAACTGTGCACTTCTACTCCAATCCCGTGGCGCTCCGCGTTCGCCTCGTGCGCCAATAGCGAGAGTCGAACGTTTTTTTTTATCCAATAGTACTTATACTTTACTTGTTATTATTCTATGGTGGGCTTTCTTACATACCTTCCCATGATGCGTGGTGTTATCGTGATGCTGCTCAATGATCTCTGGGTCCTCGGTGGAGATATCGTGTCCGTGGCGGTGGCCGCATGTTATGTGCGGTATCTGAAACAAACAGACGAAAATAAATCAGTAATGTCGGCAAAGTTGGCGAACCGTAAACGTGGTCATCTTATTTCAACCAAACAGTATAATATTGATGTCGGTAATCTGGAGGCTCAAGACCACAGAACATATAGAAAGTTCTTTAGTAAAGTACCTATTATGACAGAATGGATTACCCGAATATCATGAAGCTTTAACATAACCGGTGAAATGTTGTTCTTCATCAGATCTTCACCAAATTAAAATGGGACCAATTTGGGAACATACTCTTTACAACAAAAATAAAAGTCTGTTAAAAATGTAAGGAATTGATTACGGGACCTTTCAATAGTGCTTTGACATTTTACCAATAGTAGCGCTTTCGAAGATGAATCGAAATTATCCAAATTGATGCTAAATTGGATTGCATTTTCATTAATCTACAAAAACTTCAGAAAAACATCCTGTAAATAAGACACAATTTTTACTACTAACTAAGAAATCACCAACAAACTTCCCAAATAAAGTGCACCACATACTACCAAACTTGTACCAAAAAATCAGCCACAACCGTTACAACAGTGGCGCACTCTACGCCTCTTTTTGCTCACAATCGTGTAACCAGCACCCTTTGCACCCACTAAATCACTTGCTTGTTGGAAACCTGCGCTAAATGGCCTGGGCCACCAGTCTGCTGACCCTGTTTCATGGTCCACTTTCAGGCTCGTAAAATACTTTATGCAGATGAATCTGACATGTTTGTGCTAAGGTTGGAATATAAATAGCTGTACAGGTAACGCCATATGTTTGAATTTAAAACTGATATAACGGAAATTATATCAAATCTAACATAATACCTGTATTCTGAGAAGGTCTAAAAACAATGTTTCCCAAGTAATGGGCAAACCTTCAACTCACAGGAAACAATATAGAATCCAGGGTACTACTGAATCCAATAAAACTTTACACGAACCTAGAAATAAAAATGGTCGACCCGTAAATCGAACCTTTATGCTCAACATTTCGACCACCAAAGCAACGGAAAATATGTTTTTAAAAACGTTGTGGGACATAAGATCAAATTTACTAGGTTTAAGTTTAATTAAAATCACTACAATATAACAAAAAAAAATGTGACTTACTGTGACCAATATTCAATACGGAATGGAAACAGCCTTTTACAAGGAAAAAACACATCCAACCTCTCTACAAAAATATCATCTTACTCTCCAAAAAGCATTCTATTTCCTGCCCTTTTCAAAACGGTTTCCGTAATGCAAGAAAAATATGGCAACCCTCATGTTTGTTCAGTTCAGCGCTCGATGTAATATGCACTATACTGATACATTTGATGTACCGATTAGGGATGTAACGGAAGCAATTTTTTGGCGGTTTAAGTTTGGAGCTAAGAATCATAGGTTTACTCTATTGGTAATCAAGAGGTAAACTATTTCACAGATAGTTTTTTTGCGTTGTCACCTTTTAGACAATTTTTTAATAGTTCAAAAAATAAAATGTCTCCACTAAACTATTGCTAACTTGTTACTGGACTTATTAGTGATTCAAGAGCAGAAACTTATATCTTCAGATACAAGTCGTTTCGACCAGTTTACCGCTAGGTACGTACAGAAAATCCGTATTTCCAGTATCGTATTTAACGGATCCGTCGCTACTGAAGGTGATGTTCACACCGCATTTACAGTACCGTTTTAACGGATCCGTGGCTCGTAGGGGTAATGTTCACACCAGTCAAGTTTGTACAAGGATGGACGTACGACAAAACGGATCAGTATTTTAATAATTCGGAATACTGTCATGTATGTGAACTCACTAATACAACTACATACATCAGCGCCGAACAAAAACGTTTACGATAAAGTGGACCTGTAAAACGGACTGCTGTATATTTTGTCGGTTTGTTATTTTTTTACTGGATTCGGAATACTGTCACGTGTGTGAACTCGCTCATACAACTCCATACGTCAGCGCCGAATAAAAACGTATACGATAAATCGGACCTGTAAAACGGGTCTCTGTGTAAACGAGCACTTAGACAGCTTTTTTCCTTGCCACATTCAAATCTTGGAAGGTGCAGGTGATTTGGCATGATGTGCGGGAAAAGAGCGTCGCAAAAAAACTTGGGGAGACGGATGCGGAATGCGGAGGTATGTTTCCTAGAGGCATTTCCGCACTTGTATTCCTTTACGTCCCTAGTGTGGATGCAATGCAACTCGGTTCAATCGGCCGTGCGTTATTCGACACCATCGATTATCTATTCGAATCGGACCATCTCGACAAACGGAGTGATTTGTGTGCTGTAATCTATAGTGGGCTTGTGTTTAGGGATTGTGCTCATGTATGCGAGTTATTATTGGCGGTTTTGTTTATAGATTCTGGTGCTCGAAGTATTGTGACCTACAGCAATGGTTCTTGGTAATGTCACAGATAAAATAGTACTAGCATACAGATGCCTCATCCCAAACAAAGAAACCGTGCCGACATAACTAGCATTTTTCTACTGATTATACCGATTATTTTTTTGTACCGTTCCACGACGATAGATAGATCACCATCTATATCCGTGGAACGGAACCGAAATAATCAGTACAGTACGTCGTCACGGTTTCTTTGTATAGGATGAGACATCTGTATGCTAGTATTACATTATCTGTGGTAATGTAAAAGCCCCCGTTTAGCATAATATATTATAATCACGGTATCTTTCAGTAAAATTTTCTTAAACATACGAATCTCGATGGATTGTGAATCAATTTTATTCTGATCGTTATATTTTTTTTAAGTGCAGTGGCAAGAAAGGCAGACGACATTGTTGCTATGGCAGGTAAAACCTGAATGAAGGTGGTACTGAAACATGTGGATTGGACTAGAATAGAGCGGTCTATGTATAGCCTTGGCTGAGTTCAGGGTGTGTTATGATTTTTCAGTGTTATAAAACTTTATTAAGCTTCATTGGCCTTAATGATTCTTTTTCAAAGCAAAGCTTCACTTTCAACAGCTTTCATACCATAATTTTTTTATTCAATCTTTCGCATAGTCTAGCAAACTCGATGTCACATAACTTAGATCATTATTATATCACGGGTATTCCAAGTTCACAGACTTATTGATCTCTACAAAGAAAAAAACGGTCAAACAGGGACCCAAAAATACCCACGCTTGATAAACAGTAACTTACATATTTCACGACTACCCTCTTTGTATCAGAGCAAAAATACGAAAAATTTAATTATAGTTAGATGTTTTATCAGGCCGGGTCGGCATTTTCCGGCCCAGTGACCATCTTCGCTACATTAGGTTAACTGACCCGCTTGGACTCGCGCGACGCGCCGGCCATTTTTTTTTTGTATATTTTTATATTTTATGTTTTTTTTGGGCTGCGTTATTTTGTTTTATGCGTGATAGACGTTGAGTAGGCTAGGAGGCTGGAGCCTGTAGAGGTCGTAAAAGGGGAGATTTTTGATATTATTCGTTATTATTTTGCTAAGTTCCTGTAATAGATCAAGTAGCAAAGTGTTCAGATCACTCGTACCCCAGATTGCGCGGTTTTGCGAGAAGGAAACACTAAGAGGTTAAATTAAAAAGATAAGAAAACATCGTTATAATATAATCAAACTTACTGATAAGATAACATCTAATTAATAACGTGTTCGAAAATACAAGTGATTCGAATCAATAACAAAATATTTTGCCAATAAAATACAACATCATAATTCATATTCAATTAAAATCACGAACAGCACGTCATAGCCATAAAACACTAATTAGAAACAAAAACACAAAACATAATCACAGTCTAATGAATCCACGTACGAGAGAAACTCAGAAACAGCAGCGGAACAAAAGCGCCTATTGTTTTCGCAAGAGCAATGCTTCGCACGAACTCGGGAAGCGTCGATTCAATTAATTGTAGGAACCCGTTATTCAATCAATTGTTGTATTATTTCTCGAAATGTCGTAAATTATTTAGATTTAAGAATTTATTTTCATAACTTTCGATGGTTTTGATGAGATTTTGTTGTTCTTGTTTGTTTTAATTGGGTTTGAATACTTTGGTATTATATAACATTTTTATAACAAAAAATCGGTTAAGAATAAGTTCTTGTTAGCAATTTGGCTTCTCGAGTCAATCAATGCGAAAAATAATGAAAAGTACTTGATCGGTCTCTTCAGTCAATAAACCCTGATAAATGACTCGGCAGTAAATAATATTACAAACAATAAAATTCATTTGCGGCCCTAGGACTAAAATTATCTATCATACGCCCACAAATTCCTATTACTATTGAAAATACCTACGCCTCCACATAATAGTTTATTGATTTATTACTGTTGAAACAAGTAATTAGGTTTTAGATGCCTACATTATTATACATTGGCTATTGAAATCATCGAATCAAGCGGTATTTATCAATGCTAATTAGTTATCTCATCATAAAAAAAAAATATATTATTAGATAATTTTTCATTATCATCCCCAATCGAGTTAATATGCAAACCAAAACCTAATTGAATCGCAACCCTACCGTAATTATTTCCATGACAACAGCTCCCATAGCGACATCATAGCAACGCTTGTTAGTTCAATAAACATCACAGAATTTCAATCAAATTGTACCAATATCCTTTTCGCTTACAAAATGGTTATATTCCTCGTGAAAAGGGGTGACGAAAACCAGTTTCTGTACGAAACAGATGTTGATAAAGAGGTAGATGAAGTCGTGAAGGATATCACAGCCATCTTCAACGGGAGGCTCAAGGTGACTAGGCTGTGCCATGAGATGGATGAGCTGCAGAAACATGGGACCTTTCTGCCACCTGAGATGCAGGGGCTGACTGATGAGCAGGTTAGTAATACTTTAATATTAACTGTGTTATGATTAACCCGATTGTAAACAAAATTACCCTTATTTAGAAAAGGAGTTACATGAGATCTAGGAGGAATGGTGAAACAAAATCTTGCACAAGCATTTTGTACTCGCTGAATCAACCTTTCGCTTCTGCCCAGAATGCACGCATAGAAGCATAATGATAACTTGATAACGACATGACGTAAACTAATGAGAAAAAATATTTATTTATTTAATTAAACTTTATGCACGAAGGTGAAATGGCGGACTTAATGCCTTAGGCAATCTTTACCATTTAATGATCTCTTCAGATTTCTTCACATCCGAATAAGATACTATTTCTAATCTTCTTGTCAATTATACGCTGTTTAGGCAAGTAAGGTGTGGAACCTAAATATATTGGTCTCCATAGAGAGATAACGGGTTTTGGTGCATCTAACTTAGCAAACATGGGTATTTAGTACATCAAGATTTTCTATAGCTTCTATGAATATTCTATGCATATTCTAGATCATGGAGCTAAAGCTAGAAGACCCATGGGCCAAACGCTGCGCCCCACCAGGCCACGTTTTTGTGAAGGACGACATGGGACGCCGCTGCGGGCTCGCCCCCCCTCCCAATATGCAGGAGGTCATCAAGAAGGCGGTTGAAGCTGCTAAGGAGTTTGTTAGTAAGAAACATGTAAGTGATCCTGTGAGATAATCTTGACAGAGCTTTTCTGGTAAGTTTTGTATAAAATTCCGATTTCAGAACACCATTTCATATCTGACGCCCCTAGCCAGGATTATAGACAGCATACAGAGACAGTACCTTTGCTAAACTCGCAAGCACTTGCAGAAGATGTAAAATTTAACTGGAAGAAGTTTTATTTTTATTTTGAAGATATCTAATTTGGTGGGTGGGGGGACACCTAAAGGCTATCAACAAATAAATTAAGATATCAGAATCAAACCACTCTCCATAAGTCCTACGTTATTTTCAGGTGGATCTCCGCAAATGCCTAACCCAGAAAGACGTTGCCAGAGCTCTGGATGAACTCCGTGGAGCTACCAAGATAGTCTTCCCCGGAGGTCTCCCACCGCATGACCCAGTGCGCATGGAGCTGGACAATGTGGAGGACTTGACTGGAACCCAGGCTTCTACCGAAGTCATCGATCCAGCTCTAGCCTGTATGTGGGCGTGTGGGAAGAAGTTCATTAGTGGGAATAAGCTGAGTGATCATTTGGGTACGCATTTACTTTGTACAATTGCTTGGCTCAATGATTTACTAGTCTTCGTTTAGGCAGACGATATTGTTGCCATCGGTAGTACAACCTGGGTGGCATAGGAACGTGAGGATTGGTACAATAAAATAGGCCTATGCCATGATGTTCCCGATCTTTGATGATAAAAAATCTGATTATATTTTGGCTTAGGAGACCCAGGGAATGTAAAACATGGTTAATTTTTTTCTGATGAGTCCGTTCTTCACCTTGATTTCGCTTGATGTTAAGTGATGGAAGATGTCTACGACGAATCAAGCGAGCCCAGATCATCTGCGGTCACTCTGGCTTTAAATTCTGACGAGTGGTAGGGAACACAGATGCAGACAGAGAGTACACTTCCGCTGTGCAAATCTTTGTTTAGTGTGACTATTTTCATGATAGATAGAGATATACAGGGTTACAGGAAAAGTCGACCTAGATCCGTTAAGGGCGTGTAGTACACATCATTTCTGAATGATTTCACTATGGAACCCCCATCCTAAACTTAACCGTTTTCGAGATTTTCGAGTTTTAATTTTTTTATGAAAATGCCCAATTTTTCGGCTATTGAAATATGAATGATAAATATGAATTTTTGGGCATTTTCATAAAAAAAATTAAAACTGCGGATCTAGGTCGACTTTTCCTGTAACCCTGTATAGATAAATCGTTTATTTGACGTAACACATAAAATAAAACACAATACACTAAAGCGCAATGGATCACCATGATCCTCAAATCTGAAACCAATCATAATCGAACGCCATTTATTGCCAGCCAATAACCAATAGGTACTCGTAAGTTTTGATCAATATGTAGCAGACTCTACCAACCTTTTGATTTATACAGTATATAGTATCTAAATCGACCTAATATAAATATCCAGACTAACGACCCCAGTGAATTGACATTGTAGATTTAGGTGAATTGGAACGTTAAATTGAAGCCGTTAATAAAAAGAATTGCGAAGGATTCGTACTGACTAAATATACATACATAAACTCACGCCTTTTTCCCATGAGGGTAGACAGAAACTACAGAACGCCACCTGCTACGATCCTTACATACTTTTTTTGCTTCACACACATTCATACATCTAGTCATACACACACGCCGGTTATGAGTATTGCACACCTGGCCTTTCTGAAGAACATCACCTATAAGCTCTATGTATGTCTTTCTAGGGCGTTTCCCTTCACGTCTGCCTTTCGTTAGTCGCCTTTCATTCATCCTCTCAAAAAGGCCAAACCATCTTAACATACTCTTTTCAAATTTAGCCACATCTTTTTTAACCCACAACGTTGTCTTATTACCTGATTCCTCAATCTATCATTTAAAGTTACACCACACATACTTATAACGAACGCATTTTTACTGCATTAATCCTACTTTCATGTCTTATTTTGCCATACCCAACCTACACTTCCATACATAAGTGTAGGCACCAGCACGCTGTTGTGAACGGCGAGTAGAGCCTCCAGAGGCATCGACTTGCTGGTCACAATCACATACATAGCACCATCATTCACTTTATTCCCTGCATTCACTCTCTTTTCCACATCCTCTTCAATCTTTCTATCCATTGTGAACATACTTCCCAGATATACAAACTCGAGTTAATGTTTGGTTACAAATAATAATATAATACTAGCATACAGATGCCTTATCCCATACAAAGAAACCGTGCCGACATAACTAGCGTTTTTTGTCTGATTAAACTGATTATTTTTTATACATCATACGCGTTCGGTTCCATTGCTTGGCGATAGATAGATGGTGTTAGTAGCGACTTGCAAGTAAAATAGTTTACTCCGTGCATGAATATTTTTTTCTATAAATACAGTGAAGATTTGTTTTATAGTATTTTTTTGCACGTTTTTACAGTGTCATTGCGTCAAAATGTGTAACAATATAAATTTGAACAATCGAGTGGAATGTCTCAGACATTTAAAGCCGCGCCATCTATTGGCATCAATTTTAAATGATTCGTTCAAACAATCTTTGAAATGATTAATTAAGACCACAATATTCCATAATTCTGTGATGAGGAGAGTTGATTAAACAAGAACATAATGAGGAGAGTTGATTAAAAGTTTTATGTTCATTTCCAGAAAATGTTAAATTTTACACACAATTCAATAACAACACGGTGCATGTCGCGCCATCTAGTGAGATTTATTTGAACCAACGTTTATTTCTTAGCGCTGGGACCCCGTGCCAAAACTAACTGTTTAATACAGCTGCCATTTGTCATATCGCCAACGCAATAGAAGTCTAAATCGGTTGAACGGGCAGTAAAATTGGATTATTTAAATGTCTTATATTATCTTAAATGGAGTATGCCTCACTAGTGGACTTAATCATAACTGGCGAAATGAGTGTGTGCTATACGTGCAACTCTGCCTAACGCTTGCTAGAATACAGGCGTTATTTTATGTAAGACTAGCTGTCCCACGCGGCTTCGCTCCCGTCAACTGACTACCTACCTATTTTACCTACCCTATCCTACCTACACTACATACATGATTGTTGCGTAACTTTAACCGCTTACGCAGCGCACGCAACGGAAGCTCCCAAAAAGGAATATTTTTTCCCGTTTTTGCAACATTTTTCTTTTATGATCCGCTCCTATTGTTCGCAGCATGATGTTAAATAGCCTATAACCTTCCTCGATAAATGGACTATCCAACACAAAAAGAATTTTCAATTCCACTCAGTAGTTCCTGAGATTAGCGCGTACAAACAAACTCTTCAGCTTTTTTAGTATAGATAATGACCTAGTACTCACCAATCTTTCAAATATTTCCAGGCAAGAACAACAAGACAAAGGTAACAGTCAAGCTATGCTCAAACTCCGAAGGCGCCCCAGGTCGGGAACCTCTCATGTCAGAGGAAGATCGTAAGCAGCTCACCCTCCACGCCTACAGGAAGCAGGAGGAATGGAAGAAGCTGGAGCAGGATGAAGATGACAGCTATCTGGACTCCAAGTGGTCCGATAAGCAGAACATGAAGAGGCAGTTCCATGGCCTGCAGAATATTTCGTGGAGACCTACTCTTAGGAAGTAGATGTCTATTGTGGTTCCTGTCTTGAAGATGCGTTCGTCTTTTGTTTTCTTTTAGTGGTGTCGTTGGTTTAGTGGTTATTACAAGCTTTATATTATCTTGCTTTGGCTTTGGCGACCGCGAACTGAAAGACGTTGTGTTGGAAGGCCTCCCTCTGGCCCGATGACCTGGTGACCTGGGGATCCACTGGATGCGAGATGCACGCGACCGATCAATGTGGCGACGCTTTGGGGAGACGTATATCCAACAGTGGACGTCTTTCGGCTGATATGATGATTATCTTGCTTTTGTGTGTGTCTGACAGCTAGAAATCTATTTTTCAAGCGTCATCCGTATTTATCATCCGTTTATGCGTCATCGTAATCCGTAATCGGATGCCAGGAAACGATGAAACTTGACGTGCTTATGTAACTTTGGAAACATTGAAATAATCTGGTACTATAGAGCTTGTCTCATGATGGAGCCGGAAGGTGACCATAGCAACTCCACAACCAGACTAGACAGTCTCATCGTAACTGCGCTCATTGGATATGTATTGACAAGCGATAATACAACTTGTAATTTTTAGTCCATTATAAGCTTGTTATAAAATGAATTTTACTTTTAATTTATTGATATTTATTGTTAGAAAAGTGACTCTCTCGTATTATTTTTCTTTATTGATATAATTTTCATGTGTTGCGTGTTTGTCTTTTCAATATATCTTGTTGTGTGTTTCAGTATGTCTTTTGTTGTTTTATTTAAAAACTAAATCAATCTGCCCAGCCTTTTCTTAACTTCATTGGGGTCGGTTTCCAGTCTAACCGGATTCAGCTGAGTACCAGTGTTTTACATGGAGCGACTGCCTATCTGACCTCCACAACCCAGTAACTGGATAACGCGGTACCTCTTGGCAAGACTGGTGTCAGATTACCTGGTTTCTGACTATCTGTCATAGACTATAAAACTTATACAGAGAATCCGTAACGACTGACGAATATGTATCTACAAATAGCCAGGACCAAGACGCTTAACGTACTTTTCAAGGCACGGAGGAATCTCGTTTTGTAAAGATGAAGAAAAAAAGAGCTCGGCAAGCGTTGCTTAACCTTGAATATTGACCCGAACGGGGATTATCATTGATCTTTCATGATCAGTTGTTTTTTTTAATATGTAAGTTCCTTTTTAACCGACTTACCAAAAAGGAGGAGGTTCTATGTTCGACTTCATGTTTGTTTTTTTTTCTTATGTATTTTAATAAGTATTTCAACAATTTATTTATTTACTAACACACATTTTATGTGACAAAATATCAGTGCAGCCCTGGCTCTTGTACTAGGAAGTCCTGTATCACAAGAGCCAGACCTCTCCAAAAACAGGGAATATTATAAAAAAGAAGCATGATAGATAGAAAATATAAAAAATAATAATATGATAGTTACAGCATGCACGCATTATTAGGTATTAAAACGGGAAATTGATATCCTTAAAATTAAAACATAGATAAAAACAACAAAAAGATAAACATTAAATAAATTGAAATAATTTTAATTTCATTTAATGTTTATCTTTTTTTGTTTTTCATTGCTTTTCATTGCATAAATTAGAATTATTATCATTTAATACATTATAATTATTAACATTGCCTAGATAAAAATAATTAACATTATATAAAATTAGAATGAAACATTGCATTTAAATTAACAGGGCAGAGTGTGCCACTCACCCCGAGTGTATGTGAGGGGTGTCGGTGTGGGGGGTGAGTGGGTGTGTAGTGGGTAGTGTATAATGTTAGTGATTGGCAATTCAAGTTACTTTTCCAATTAGTTTTTAACCGACTTACCAAAAAGGAGCAGGTTCTATGTTTGACTTCGTGTATACTTTTTTTTGTGTATGTTCACCGATATCTCCGTCATTTGAAGACCGATTTTGAAAAATCTTTTTTTGTTTGAAAGAATACGTTACGAAATTTGTCCCATTTTAGTTTGATGAAGATCTGATGAAGAACTTATAAATAACGGCAAATCTCTCAGGATTGCTGCAATGGCATGTCTGTTTATTGATTATTTCACAACATAAAATCACGCCAGTACGCTCTTAGAGGTTCCGCAGATCTCTCATTTCACCGGTTAATGTTCAAGTTTCATGATATTCGTATTTTCTATTCTGGCGTTAAGGTAACTTACGAGTACTAAACAACTTGTCTATTAGGTAGGTACAACTAAAAAGTGTAAAATAAAAAACTTATTTACAAAAAAATACTACCGATTTCCGAATAAGAAATTACAAAGTGAAAAATAACTTTATTTTTGGAAGTCGGTGTCCATAACGCAAAAAAATGGTACCTACGAAAGACACCGACTTCCAAAAATAAAGTTATTTTTCACTAAACAGTTTTCTTATTTGGAAGTCGGTAATATTTTTTTGTAAAAAGTTTTTTATTCTATTTCATCATAACTGAAACCGTCCAGCCACTGTGTAACCCTTTTCTTGAATTGGAAGTTGATTAGGTGTTTAAGGTGTTTTATACCCATATCTATACCGATTTTGTTGTATACGAGTAGTCTTGGTGCAAGGTAGAGGCAGTGCCTGTCAGCGAAGACGCTCTCAGTCCTTTCAACCGGGCACCCGGCTCACTTTGACTACATAATATTTCAATATTCATTGTTTTATAAAATAAATTGCCCTGCCTTTTTGGTAACTATAGCCAAAATTGAAACTCAGACTATTCTCCTGATAAGGGTTGCTATATTGTTATTAGGCTCGCGAATTCTCAGCTAGGATTTATTTGGGACCTCTAGCTTTTCAATATTAATATTCTGTCCTAGATTTAATATCTTTTCATAAAATAGGTATTCTAATAATAGGTCTATGTCTGTTTTGAATGCTCGCGTAACCTAAGTATTCAAGATTCAAATATTTTGGTGATTCCATTTTTTTTTTGTAACAAACTATCCCACTGTATTTAAATTGGCCAATACGTAAAAGCTCGTAACCTTGTCATTGTTAATTAGTTATCAGATCTCGATTTATGCTAAGTTCTAAAACTTTAAGAAGTACTTACTCAACAAGCGCTAACTATAGAAATCCTAAATCTTAGTAAAAAGGATATCTAAATGTTCTTAGTAGTTTTCGTGGAACCATAAACGATTACATGTTATACTGTGAATTAAGATTCTCCAGTGTTATCCAGACTGAAACTATGAGGGTTTCATGGGCGCCGGGACGGACGTGCAAAAGGGTGCACTTGCGTCACTACGACTTTCATTTTTAACTGACTTAATAAAAAGGAGGAGGCTCTATGTTCGACATTATGTATGTTTTTTTTTATGTATGTTCACCGATATCTCCGTCAATTGTAGACCAATTTTGAAAATTGTTTTTTGTTTGAAAGAGTATGTTCCGAAATTGGTCCCATTTTAATTTGGTGAAGATTTGATGAAGAACATCGGAGATATACAACATAACTCGTCAATAAATAACGGCCAATTAATATCAGGCAACGTGTGCATAACGCAAAAAATTCCCTACCAAATTAAAAAACCTCCTACCAATTTTTTTTTTTTTTTTCTGTTTGTTGTTTTGTTATTTGGAAGTCGGTAGTATTTTTTTTTGTATAAAGGTTTGTTTTTATTTACAAACGTTAAAAAATACGAGCGAGTTGCATGCTTCTTGTTTATTTCTCAAACTTCTCTGCATAAGTCGATAAAGTTAGCTCTCTCTCTCTCTCTTGCCTAGCCTTTTCCCAACTATATTGGGGTCGGCTTCCAGTCTTACCGGATTCAGCTGAGCACTAAGTGTTTTACGTGGAGCGACTGCCTATCTGACCTCCACAACCCAGTAACTGGGTAACACGGTACCCTTTTGGCAAGACTGGTGTCTGATCTCAAACTTCTGACTACCCGTAACGACTGTCAAAGATCTTCAAATGACAGCCGGGACCAACGACTTAACCTGCTTGCCGAGGCACGGAGGAAACTCGGTATGTTGAAAATGGTCACCCATCCACAGACCGACCTCGTCAAGCGTTAGCGATAAAGTTAGCTCTACCTGTGTACAAATGAAGAAAATAAACCCCATTTTATTCTAGGCGGGGCTGGTGCTGAAGATGAACTTCCCTGAAAATAGTCCTGCTGGTGCCCATGGGGGGCTGGAAAATACATGCTTCGTTCATCTTGGCGGAGTCACTGCCGAGCCCCCACATAATAAATTGATAGCCAAGTATTGCAAAGTTTGGTTGAAAAGTTTTTCGAGTTATAACTATTACTAAGATACTTGACACTTTTTCGCCAGGTTATATTCTAATAATTCTCTATTACGAGTATGTTTATTCATATTATTGCATGTACAGAGATTGCACGTAATATGGACATAGCTAAAGTGTAACGATGCTAGGGGGGCTCTTACCAAGTTATAAACGTTTCGTATCGAATCTCTTTCTGTAATCGTTAACGCCTTCGTACGTCCTGACTACGTACCTTAACGTTAAGATGTGTCACTCCCATTCATTGATTCGTTTTCTACTAGCGTTATCGATTGTAGATTGTCAAATTGGCTACTGGGGGTGACCATAAGCTCTTAGAGAAAGGTTATTTTGAGATCGCGTAAGTGACAGATGTATACAAGTCATATATATCTTCCGTCCCTTACACACACTCAAAATAACCTTACTCTAAGAGCTTATGGTCACGTCCCAGATGCAGGAGTGAAAATTCAAAATTGAAATTCGTCCACTGGACGACTATCAATAAGAAAGAATTGATGAACTTCTTCTTCTTCATACAATGTTGTCTTTCAAGCTCCTACCCCTAGTATTAAATCTTCTAGACACGTTTATAGTAGATCAGCTACAACATCGCCTACGGTATTATTAGCAAAAGATGATGAATGGCGCTATCTCAAGTAGAATCTGAGTTATGACTCACCGTCGTAAAGAATGTATGACTTTTGTGCCTGTTTTGATGATCCGTGGCGCCTGAAAAGAGCTTTGAAACAATTTGAAATCTACCAGTTTCTAACCCGTTCCCATATAATTTTGTTTATGATTTGACCTTATTGTTTTAATTTTATTTTTTAATCATTTTATTTTGTATTTAATTTTTAATGACTTTGATTTTGACTTATAATTTGGATTATCGAGTTTATGGTTTGACTTATGACATTATCCTTGTGGTTTTATTTTACATTATTTTTGAAATTTTATTTTATTTTTGAATGATTTTGACCTTATATTTTTGACATTGTGATTTTGATTTCGGACAATTTTTTTTAATTTTTTTAATTGTTTAAATTTGTTTAGTATGTACATAACTATTTATTTGTATTTTTTGTTTGATCTACTTGTTGTGATTTGAATTGTATAATTTACAGTTATCTCAGGGCGGCAATGTTACAATGAGTGTTACAGTCCTACCAACTTATCTGTGAAATGGCGAAAATTGGAACTACAGCGGTCATGTTGAAATGTCATTCGATTATCAGTGTCTACTACATTGGGGTTCTCTGGTTGTTTTGTCGTGATATTGCTAAATTTATAAAGTTAAATATGCCGAAAGCTATTAAAAGTGATGCTCGAAACATTATTCTAAAAACCATCTGTAAACTTTTTTTGAAGAAGAAGCTCGGGCGGGGTCTCCGATTATTCCATTTAATCAAATATGCAAACGAATTTCGGCAGCAACAGGTTAGTATTGTCAACTTTCTTGTTATAAATTACCCGATACTTAACTAATTATTTAAGTCAACTAAATATTCGTTTCTATTCTTGCTGCAGGTTAGCGTAACGGTAACGTACATCTATTAGGTAACCTGCTAAGTGAGTGAGCAAACTAACCTGCCAGATTTCAAATTTCAACTAACATTTATTTTATTATCTTATATTTCAGGTGTGAGTTAAGGACTAATTCCAAACAAAGTTAAGGAAGGGCACGCAGCAGAAGAAACTGGTAAAAAAATTCGGTCACTAGGCAAGGAGAGAAAACGTAAAAGTGGATTTGTGCATGTTGATGATTTTGACATAGGAGTTATACGGAGGAAAGTACATGTAACTGTAAACCTGGTTTTCTATAAATCATTGTAAAGAAATTTGTTTTTTTTTTATTACACTACACTAACACTAGATACCACTGCTAATTATAATTAGTCAAATCTGGTGTTAGGGGTTAGGTACGGTCATAACTAAATACAGACATCCAGGTACCTCTTGCAGGGTAGGTACCTACTTAACTTCGCATTAAATGAAAGTTGTATCCCCCCGTGGAACATTTTATCTGCTGAATTTCCACTTCATTGGATTACTTTTTAGATAAAGCCATTATTTATTGCTCAGAGACTAAACTGTTAGCGTGCCTACGTAACTGTAAATTATCAAATTCTTTTTATTTATTTTATTATTTTTATATAGGTACATTTAAACATATAAGTGTTTTATGTTTTTGAAATCACCTCTTAAAACCTATTACTTTGTTACCCCACACGATGGGTTTGGAAAAAAAAATGTTTGGACCCCACAATATGGCCCCCAAATCCGCCATTTTTCTATTTTCCAATTTTAATGTAGCCAGTGACACTCGCAGGGCTAAGACGAATCGATTGACGTAAGAATCATCAAAATCGGCCAACGCGTTTTTTCTAGAACGCCACATAGGAACAAACATACATACATATACTGATAAACACATTACCCTCCTTCGGCAGTCGGGTAAAAAAGACATATTGCAACGACCCCGAATACACAGGCAAAGGACCAAGAGAATGACGATCATGTAAAGACTCGAACGTCTTATCGATAATGTCGGGCTTGCCATCTTAACAGTCCGTGTGTCCCTCTCCATTATCAAAGTGATACATCTTTCTTACGATTCCTTTCTCATGTGTAATCACATCTTTACCCCTTGCCATCCATCATGCCAAATGTGGGTTCTGTGTAACATACTTAAAAATAATATTCTAGTAGAAAGATATCAAATATAAGTGATTGATTCTTTAGATTATTGTTTGAAAATACCTACATAATTCTAGTAGGTTTTAACTTGGGTATCCCAGACAGTAATAATATATAATAAAGAATACCAATCTTTCGAAATAATAACATATATGGGATTAGTGTGATCCTCGTTTTTGTCAAATGTATGTAATTTCAGTTTTTGTAACCTAAAAAAAAACTTTTTACAAAAAAATACTACCGACTTCCAAATAAGAAAACTACAAAGTGAAAAATAACTTTATTTATGGAAGTCGGTGTCTTTCGTAGGTACCATTTTTTTTTCGCTATCGCCACCGGCTTCCATAAATAAAGTTATTTTACACTTTGTAGTTTTCTTATTTGGAAGACGTTAGTATTTTTTGTATAAAGTTTTTTTTATTTTTCACTTTTTAGTTGTACCTACCTAATAGGTAAGTTGTTTAGTAAGTTACCTTAACGCCAGAATAGATAACCCGAATATCATGAAACTTGAACATAACCGGTGAAATGAGAGATCTGCGTACCCCTTAAGAGGGTACTGGCGTGATGTTACTTTATGAAATGGTATAATCAATAAACAGACATGCGATTGCAGCAATACCGAGAGATTTGACTTTATCTATTAAAGAGTTCTGTCAAATATCTTCAAAGTCATTCATCAGATCTTCACCAAATTAAAATGGGACCAATTTCGAAAAATACTCTTTCAAACAAAAACAAAGGAAAGAGTTTTCAAAATCGGTCCACAATTGACGGAGATATCGGTGATCATACACAAAAAAAAACGAAACATGAAGTCGAACATAGAACCTCCTCCTTTTTGGTAAGTCGGTTAAAATCGAGCGCACCCAAAGCAGTCAGCTTTCCGTTGCATTCAATAACCTCTTACTAATTTTGGAATACGGTTTTTATTTATTAGGTACTCCATCCACGTCAAACCCGTAAAACTAAAAAACTATTAAGGATTTTTTTGTTTACGCGGACCCCTTATTTTTCCAAAATAAAAGTACCCTATGTTATTCCTTCTAACTGACTCAGCTATCTACCAGTAAAAGTCCCGTTAAAATCGGTCCAGCCGTTTCAAAGATTACCCGGAACAAACGGACAGACAAAATTAAAAAATTGCGTATTTATTATGTAGTACCGTATATACTTTCACACGCATTCAATAAAACGTTATTTTGATATACATAAACACTACAATTTAATTTATTTGTATGATTAAAGATCAGAAGACTACTACTTCTGCTACTCGCTTTAATCGAGGACTTAATGGTGATGACTTACGGTATGGGATACTCCGATGAACAACAATGCGACTGAAAAACCATACAGCAAACGATGCCGATACCGAGAACCAAAGTTACCGACATAGCCCAAAGAATTGCCAAACTTAAGTGGCAGTGGTCAGGGCACATTGCTCGCAGAACGGATGGCCGATGGGGCCGAAAAGTTCTGGAATGGCGACCGCGAACCGGAAGACGATACGTTGGAAGGCCTCCCACTAGGTGGACCGATGACCTGGTTAAGGTTGTGGGAAGGCGCTGGATGCGAGACGCACGGGATCGGTCAATATGGCGACGCCTGGGGGAGGCCTATGTCCAGCAGTGGACGTCTTTCGGCTGAAATGATGGTGATGATAAAACGATGCCTTATCTTTTGTCATTCTCTTATTAAATAATCATTCTTACACCAAACAAGGCTAAAGCAAACACTGTCAACGCAACCAAATTCCGGTCGAAGCTTATATAAAAAACCTTAATAGAATCATCAAGACGAAATAGTAAAGAAACCAGCCTTTTGTGTGACCTCCACGGCTGGAAAAGACAGAGAGAAACACTACCTATTCATTCTACTAACAACCCGAGATACAATAACTTCCTCGAAATACTTCGTCTCCCCACACGACAACAGCGCATCTCCTGCCAATTATTATCACGCACATCCCGTACTAGATGTCGTAATTACGCCTCTCATTAGCGGAGACAATCCCGATATAACCGCTTGCAGCTGGCTTGAGGCGTGCCGTAGGTGTGGATGCAGAAGGTAAGGTTAAGGCTATAATGAATTTTAAAAGATTTGTAAATAATAAAGCCTCGTTTCTGGAGACACGGGGCTTCGCACGTCGCGTTGGGTGGCGCGGACCGCACTAAATTCAAACAGAAATTTAATGGCGTTGTAGTGTTTACGGAGAAGCGTTGGCGTTTTTGAAGAAGCGGCGTGCCGCGAAACGCCACGCGAGGCCGCTAAACGATGCCTAACAATAACGATAAGACACTATATCAAATGGATGCAATGACTTCTATTAGCCATTCCACATCAGGAGAGCACTTTCCAAGATGGTGCTTCGCGGGTTCTTGCTGAGCCATGAGGCAGAATCCCTGATTAAATGAGCAGTCAGAGAATAATATGTAAGACATGAGAAGAGAAACCGAAAGTGACTCTTTCTATGACTTTTATTTAAGATCTGGCTTTGAACGAGTGGCAATAGAAATCACATGGAAAACTGGGTCTTAAAGTTGACTCCCGAAATGTTTACGTAAAAGCTATCTGCAACGTGTGAGCCTTCTGCATCTCCCTGCTTTGAAACAAACAAAAGGCGGTTCATACCGGTATATGCCAGTTTATACTGGTTTATACCAGACGGAAACGTTGTAATCCGGTTATGAGCTCTATGTAAGAAGGATAAATTTGCCGTTAATCTTAACCGACTTTACGTGGTGTATGGGGTTGCAGATCGATGGGGCCTTGATTAGGAAAGTAATTAGGAAGATGAAAGCGATACGTGATATTGAAAAAGGATATTGGCATCTTTAAAATGGGGTAAATTATGAAGCGAATTGTTATTTTCTTGCGTCAGTGACTGGGGGCCGGAAGGTACAAGGGGATGTTAATTTTTAATTTACCGATAATTTTGATATAGAATCAATCAATATGATTTAGCTAGTTGATCGGTGTTTGCAGTTTACGGTTATTAGCAAACAAGATAGAACTGTAGGGCTGCGATGGTTTCGCGGATGAGTGGTTACACGTGACCATAAGCGGCACACGTGGACACCGTGCAGTTATAATGGGTTGGAGTCCCATTTAACTACACTGTCTCACCGTGGTAGTACAGTATGCACCTTGTAGGAGCTAACCCATCAAAATCTGGGATATTATCCAGGAGAAAGAAGAAAAAGAGTAGATAAGATACACCTTTAATTTTGTACAGTATTTTGATATGTATTTGCCAGTAAAGCGGCGCGGGCCGCACTGAATTCAAACCTAAGGCGTTGTTATATGAGAGTGTTTACGGAGAAGCATTGACATTTACAAAGAAACGATGCGCCGCGATATACAAAGCTTGACACAACGCGCGGCACTCTGCGTCTCCAGAAACGAGACCTAAGTGCTTCAAATGCCCATAAACGTACTTTGGAGGACTTGTTAAAAGCTACTAATACGCGTAAATTATTTCATCACCACTGCTCTAAAATCGGTGAAGGAAAAGATCGTGAGGAACCAAAAATTCGAAGCATGTGACATACACCAACCCGCACTGTGCTCGCGTGCGGGATTATGGCCCATCCCCTCTCTCACAGAGAGGAGGCCTGTGTCTGTGTCCAGCAGGATGATGAGAATGACTGATGCGCTTGACGCCATCTACTGGACTGCATAGGTTAAACATATTAAATGTATGGTTTAAACATCATCGACTCTTATAGATGAGGAATAAGTTGGATTAAAACCGTACCTGCACACAAATCCACACATACCTACCTGCAGATATAACTCGGTCCCTACTAAACTAAGAGATATGAAATTTAGTTCCCAGTTATTTTGGATTTAACTCCAGTCGTATAAAAGCTACAATATGTCAGTTCATAGTTCAAACGCAGAGTTTATGTTAATTCGCTACAATTTCCCAGTTTTAGCTAAAAACTAAATTAAACTGTAAATATTTTGTTACTTTGGTAATTTTAGCTGTGTAATATTATTAGTAGTTTAAATTATTTCTGTTTTAAATCCCCGACGGAAAAAGAGGGGTGTTATAAATATGACGTGTGTAGCTGTGTATTTTTGGTATGTCTGTGGCATCATCACGCCTTAACTGATTTAGTTTGTTTTTGTTTGAAAGGTGTTATAATCGGGAGTGTTCTTAGCTATGTTTGATGGTGCAGCCGTTCAAAAGTTATGGGCGTTTTACTGTTTGATTCGGGGTATTTTCGCAAGATACCGTGTCATAATTACGTGTTCGATAGATTGTTGATCATAGCGTGTCTACTACTAAATAAATTAGGTAGGTTATAAGAGCGAAATAAAAAAAATGTCGAGGGTTTTGGAATGTTTTAATTTTTCTTGTATGACTAAATCTAATAAAACTAAATAAAGATTAAAATATTAATACAACTGGGACACAAGCCTCTTCTCTTTTAAAGTAAATGGGCTGTAATCCACCAGAGCGGGTTGGTGGTTGTGATACAACTGTTTTCGATTTTATGTCTCTATAGAACATGTTTGATTCCAAAGGTGAAGATGTTTTCCTTCACCATTTTGAGAGCAGTTGCATGGTGAAATAAATAATACCTAGTCAAATGCCTTCCTAGGTTTGAACCTAAGACTTACGAAAATGGTACCTACCTTGAAAAAATTGAAAATTGGATGGAATACGGCTGATTTTGACTACTATAAATACTCTAGCCCGTGCTGATATAAATAGATCAGCACAACTGCAGTCTAGAACTGAGCGTAGTCTCCCAAATTGTATCACAGTTCACGGTACTCTACATTTTGTATTTAATCTGTCCCAAATTCAATCACTTTTTGGTTCAATTTCGAGGAACTCTCAACGAATTACCCTTGATTTCAACAAATACTTCAACATAAGCGAATTTACAACGAATCCAACAATATTGTTGATAAAGTTGCAGTCAATTAATGTAAACTTCAACATGTTTGCCCCTGCGGTTTGGCACGCATGTTAAAATTCATTAAAATCCGCAAAATGTTGGAAATCATTTCATCAGTTGGTATTTTATTGAGGGTACATTCAATTGGGTAATTTTGCTTGTAGCTGGCAGCTGTTACTCGTAATATTGATATAGGTGAAAAATAAATATTAATCACGGAGAGCTCTATTAACTACATATTAGAATGTCCATTGTTACACCCAGGCCATTTTCATCACCACCAGACTTGCCAAAATAATTGGTTGCCAGTGACAGAATCAGAGTCAGCTTAGTAGAGCTCTCAGATCAAATCAAAATCTCAACTGACAAGGTAAGGCGTAGTTTCGTTGCGTTTAATTGTGTATGTACATCAAAGCGTAATTTTAACCGGCGTCACCTTGTTGTTTGCAACATTCCATCTTGACTTTCTATTCGATCTGAGTTGACTGTCTAAGTCCATAACATGAATAAATTAAATACTCATAAGCATAATCTGATTAGGCCGAAACAACATATTTTTTATAGCTGGAGAAGAATAAAACTAATAAAATGAATATAAAAAAAATATCCGACTGGTATAAAATAATTAACTGAAAACAGAAGAACAAATACGAGGTATAATTGATTTAATTCTGTGAAGTAATCTGGAATGCACCATTTATATTATTTTGTGTAAATATGTCACAAAACAATATCTAATACCATTAAACGAGCAATTCTTGTATATATGTATATATATATAATCTGAATCTCGGAAACGGCTCCAACGATTTTCATTAAATTTAGTATGCAGGGCCGATAAATCGATTTAGGTAGGTTTCATTTTTAGAAAACGTCGTATTCTCTATTTTCAACCGATAGAGCTCTATTACTGTGCATACGTCGGGTAATAAAAAGCTGTGGAATATGTAGCTACTTTCCATAGTAAAGAAAACGAGAATGCCTGATGTTTTCTAATAAATTATATCCTTTATTAACTTTTTTATTATTTTCAATTATATTGTTTTGTAGCAATTTGGACTACAAGCCAGGTTTAAATATAATATGGCACATTTAATTTTCAGGCGTAGAACCCACTACCCGGCCTATCAAAGACAGCTCAATAAACTCCAAAACCTTTACGTCACTAGCAATGGCCAACTTGTCACAGTGACCCGTCAAATCACAAAACCTTCCAACCAGACTGACATACGCCACTCATTGTAAATTCAAAATGGCCGCTAGTGATGTCAGACTCGCACATACGTCACATACACATGTGACACGGACAATGAATTGACACTCCACAGATAACGCACAAAGGCCCATTATGTCTGTTTATACGCAGAAGTAGGACAGAAATATCATAATGAAAAATGTACAGGTGAACAGGCATTATGGGATTCACTTTGCCCTTTTCTGAAAGCATTAGAAAGCTTGTTGGGATAGAAAGGCTTCTGGGACCAAGTTTTTCAAAGGTCACATTTTAGGCGCCAGAGATAATGAGCCTAACATGTAACCAATAGAGACGTCATGCTCATTATAAAGAAATACAAACATGGCGATATTTTACTTGAGCTACCTAAATAGGACTTATGGAACTTGGAACTTTGCTTCTATCACTGAGTAGGTTAAAATATCACATAGATATATTTAGGACCCCGTTGTCAGAAGAAGATAAACATACTGTCCAAACGTACGTTCGTGTCGCGGGATGGACTAAGTTCACTCAAGCTGGTCAGCTTGTGTTTGTAGATATGTTTTACCGACGTCTGTGAGGCAATCCTCACAGACGTCGGTAAAACATATCTATCTAGTATTTATATAAACAACATATATTAACTTATATTTATTAACTTATATTTATTGTTTACGATGAGTACTTATTTGTTTTGATATTCTTTCTACCACTAGTTGATGAAAGCTTCGAAGGGCAAAAGATCAAACAGGCAGAAGTAAAGTTAACTTTAATTTAGTTCTATTTTAGCCTACAAGCTAGCAAGATGGGCAAAGACCTCAACGAATTTTCTAAATGCGAAAACAAAACAATGAAAGTAGAATGGGCCTCGAACTATGGGCATCCGCAACAAAGTTCAATAGGCATAATAATTATGATATACTCCATAGAAAAGAGAGACGAAATGAATTTCATACTGTTTTTACCAATGGACGAAATGATGCGTGAGGAAGGCTTAAGTGTAAGATTAATTCAGGTTTTGTGTATGTTTTCTGGAATAATTACTATATTAGTTGAATAAATGGGAAAAAAAAATGCCGACTGGGAACTTTACTGGCTTGCGCCGCATAAACCAACCGAGGTACGAGTATAATTATAAAAACAATGAATTTTATCTAACCATGCTATCTTACAATACAAAATCTGCAAATTACTTTTGAACCCGTATTCGAAGTTCCTTGTCTAATTCATGGGCACCTATTAGTATCGTTCTTTTTTTCTGTCAATCAACAAAGACCCCTATATCAACCTACCAAAACCATTCAGAAACACAGTACCTCCTATTAAAAAACACTTACTTAATTAGACGAAAGCCTGATTAATATTCAGTAATAATAATAAAATCTTCTTTTGCCAAAACAAAACAATACACCTGTCGAAAATGACTTATCTAGGTGTCCTTAACTTTTCAAATCCCTAGGAGTCTCTTCTCTGTTTCTTATAGAGAATACCACCACCCGATTTTCTGTCGCCAAAAATATTTTTTAAGCAGCCTTCTCCACGCAATCCTGTCACTCAAGAGAAGATTTGGAGGACTTTGTTGATGAAAGTCCTCCACATCTTCCAAACACCATACAGAAACAACCAAACTCCCATAAAAGTCACCTCGAGTATTAAAGACTGATTAATATTCAGAGCGCGCTGTACAAATTGTTAAAGCAGTGCTCGGCAACTTTTCAATCCGGCTCGTTTTGAATTAATTTCTTTCGCTTACTTTAATGATCGTCCGTTGTAAACGTCGTAATCAAAGTCTTCTAGCTTTATGGTAGCTGTTTACTTCTTTTTGTCTCGTGTTTATTATTAATCCTTCGGATAGGATAAATGGACTCCCTTTTCCGGACTTAGATTCCCATTTGGTCCGTTGTGTGTGCATGTCTCCTCTCTGTGAGAGGGAATGGGCCTTACCTTAATCCAGCACGCGGGCCCAGTGCGGGTGGATTTCACATGTCTTCGAATTTTTGGATTTCCTCACGATGTTTATCTTCACCGTTTTGAGAGCAGTGGTGATGAAATAATTTACACAAAGTAAAGCGCCTGGCTGGGCACTCCACAGATATCGGGTTCGAATCCACGACCTTCAACTTGTAAGTCGCGGCCGTTACCACTATGCCACTATTGCTACAATCTTAAATTACCTTATTAATCTGAATCTGTGGAAAGGTTTTTAAGTAATTTTAGTTTTTGGTGGGAGTTAGGTACGAGTAGGTTTTTGAAATGTAGAGAGGTACTTTAAGCAAATTTTCATCTTATTTGGCAGTTTTAGGGCTGATTTCCAAATTTAGTATTTGGAGTTGAGAATGTCTTACCCCCAAATACTAAATTTAGAAACCAGTCCTAAGACTACGACCACTACTCTCGTGTTGATCAAGCTATCAACACTAGAGTAGTGGTTGTTGTGAGTATTAGTATTTGGAGTTAAGAATATCTTACTCTAGTGATTTACTCTACTAGATAGCTTTAGGAGGAAATAGTCTTAGATAAATACACAATAATAATCATTCAAAATTCTTATTTCAGAAACTTGGTGTTAACTTGGGTTCAAACCCACGATCAACAACTTTGTAAGTCAGGACAATTATCACCAGGCCACCCAAACAGCCTTTTTACTCATGAAAATCATTTATAGCCAAAGTAAATCTCATGACGTTTCCAATAAGCCCAAAAACGACTAGGATCCATTGTTTTATTTTGGAGTTCCAGTGCCTACCTTCCAGCTTCATCATCAGATCAGTTTGATGTTACCATTTTCATCAGTACCATTTATTTATAAGTATTTGCTTCATCACAGTCGGTTAGCTATTCGATATATCTTATACCCGTGACACAGTTAGCATTAAAGAGTTCCAGTGGCCATCTGTGGCTTTCGTCATCAGTTCCATTTCACCAAATGACAATTTCTGAGAGTAAATGATTGTGTTGATAAAAATACCAAAATCGCTATATGTATGCCTATAATATTTGAGGAGTTCCCTCGATTTCTCTGGGATGCCATCATCAGATCCTGGTTTCCTTATCATGGTACACCCTTGTTATATCTCCTTTCCAACAAAAAAGAATCATCTAAATTGGTTCATAAACGACGAAGTTATCCGCGAACACACAGAAAAAAAATATGCGGTCAAATGGAGAAATTTCTTCCTTTTTGGAAAGTCGGTTAAAAAGTGAATAATAAAAAACTTTTTTACAAAAAAATACAATATTTTTAAAAACTTAGAAATGAAAACAGGAACACCGACTTCCGAAATTACTAATAATAATTTTTTATTTTGGAACAAAAACAATATTTACAAATTTAGTGTACGGAAATGACTGCATAAGTTATAACGTGCCGCAGCCATTAACGCCCACCTCTAGATTGAAGACGACAGTGCTCCAAAATGATAAAGAGATTGAACAAAAAAAATATTCAAAATTAAAATCAGAATTACAATTTCTATTAAAAAATAACTAAAAACAAAATAATTTTTAAATCAAAATGATAATTAAATTATTATAATTACAATACAAATACAATACAAAATATAAAATCAGAATTCGAATTTAAAATTACAATTTAAATAAATACCTAATAAACAAACAATGGTCCAAGTCGAAACTAAAACTACAATACAATTAAAATTTAAATATATGATGTCAATAATGTGAAAGATAAAAATAATAAAAATTAAATTAAATTTACAATAGAAGTCAAAATAGTAACTAAAACAACATCAAAATTGAAATCAATCAATTGAAGTTTTTATTTCACACATTAGTGTTTTTTTTGGAATTTGGTTGTTTTTTTTTATAAAAAGGTTTTTTTTATTACCCGGCCCAATAACTGAACGGCATTATTAAGAAAACCTGGTCAATTTAATTATTTCAATAGATTTTATCACATTGCCTACTCATATTGGGCATTTTTCAATGTGCCCGGCCATTATAAATAATGATGGCTTAAACACTTGGTCCATGACAATTACAAACATACGGGTTGTACGCATCACAAGTCACAAAGCGAGCAAACATCGTATCTCTCTGTAGTCACATGTGTACAATTAGCTCTACACTTTACATGTAAGTACACAACTACAATACACTATTAATTAAGAGCATTACATCAAAAGCCGCGTTAATTAGTTTTACATCATGTTAGTTAATATTGTTTTGTACAGTAGGTGGCATGTAAGTGGTGAAAGAACCAGTGTAAGTTTGCCACGTAGGCTACTGAAATTTCATGCTACGCTAGCCCAGCGTAAGTTCAAGGAGTACGAGTAAGATAGAATTTTATAGGCCACCGACTTTCCCCATTTAGATAGTTGTAGTTTAAACTAAATGACTATTCTTCAAAAAAACTTCCTCAAAAAACTTCTTCACAAAAAATAAACAGACTTCCAAAACAAAACACTAAAAATAGCAAAAATAACTTTCGTTTCGGAAGTCGGTGTCTTTGGTAGGTAAGTACCTCTTATTTTTTTGTCGTTTTGTCTTTTTAGTACACCATCACAAAAAATGAGCGATATATATATACGAGTATATTACGATAACTAAATGGTTGACAAAATACCCATAATAACTCAATTTACACAATCGTGCTGTTTGTCAAGGAGTTTGGTTGTATGCTCCATATCTTAAAAACTGCAGGACCGATTTAGATGAAACTTGCAATATTCCCTAAGTTGAGAGATACTCAATCCAACACAAAAAGAATGATTACGATCCGATAAAAGTCGGTAAAAAATAACTCTCGGAAGCCTTTTGACAAAGAAACATGAGCTTCATTTTAAAAATTCTTACAATCTTCTTTCTCGTTTCCCACGTAAAATGATGCAGTTAACTTAGACTCTGTTACAGCACAAATCATAAATCAATTTATAGTTGTTGTAAAATTGAATAGCAGCACCATGGATGGCGGCCGCAGATCCGGGCTCAACGAATAATTATATCCGGGGTAAGTACTGCTACGTGACGCCGCGGACGTGCCAAGATGGCGGAGCGCCTTCTAGTGAGCTAGCTACTGGGGACAAGCTGAATAGCTACTGGGTTTTAGTAATTTGGATTCTGAACAGTATAGAATATCAGCAAAAGGTCCTAATTAAGGTCCTTATTTTTTAACACGCTTTTATGAGCTTGGTATGTATCAATGTAACGGAATCTTTGAACGTGATTTTCACCCCTACAAAACGTCGGATTAATTTGTTACTTTGCAAACTCATCAAGGACCGATGACAATGCAATAATTTAAATAATTTGTCCCAATATCCTTACCAGGATCTTCAGGATTAGCGATTGATCTAAAAGTAAAAAATAAATAAAACATTTTAAAATTTAAAGAAAACTAAAAAGCACGCTTTAATAGAAACCCAAGCTAAAAAACTAAAAATAATTTTCAATAAATTTAAATTAAGAATAGTGTAAAAAACAAAAAAAAACTGTTTTTTAATTTTTGTTCTGGTTTTATATTATTTTATACTATTATTTTTTTAGTTTTTTTAACTAGCATTTTTCCCTTTTACTCCATGAATTTACTTGATTAATTTCGTTACAAAATTCAAGGCAGTTGAAACGACTCGTCGGGCTTCATTGCCTCGGTGATCGCCACTGCTGATTCTAGCTTGCCGAATTTATGGTGATTGGGTATAACATGGCGAACTTGTTCAGTGCCATGGAAACAGTTCGCCCCGGGCAAGCGAAGCTTTTTTGCCGCCAAGTAGTGTACACTGTAAAATTATAGTAATGTTCTGGTTTGATGAGTTTTTATTTCTTTTGCTAAGTCAAAACAAAGATAGGAAAAATAGCTTATTTTTCACAAACATAACGCTCATGCCTGAATCAAGATCCTAATGGTGGCTCCACACTAAACAAACTTCCACAACGACAAAATTCTATAGAAGTTGATGAAAGTATGTGCAAAGTCGTGTAGTGTGGACCCACCATAAGATCACCTGCTTTTATCTACAATTAATTGTAATTTATAACCTGGTGCCAAAATTAGAATTCCTTTATAGAGTTCAGTACGATAAATGTTTAACATGCGCCGGGCAGTATCAACAAAGCTAACTATGAAAATCCAATATAATCTTTACAGTACCAACCGTGTGTTAATGAAAACTGTAAAGTCAATGCACACACTTTCGCTTGATTTTCAACCACGAATCCAATGAGCTGTTCAAATAGGGGTCGCAAACCAATATTTGAGTAACACATCGAGCGTAGAAGCAACTTAGTTTTCTTGTAAAAAATATTTATTGCATTTTTTTATTTTAAATCAAGCATTTTTTGATAACTGAATTTTTAGGAAATTTGCATTTCTATGAATTTAATTGTGAAGTTTATGGTTTAAGTGTATATGTTTTTAGTCTTAGTTATTTAAGTAGTTTATACACTGTATATACTTTTATTTATGTATATAAATTTTTTAGAGTCTTCAAGTTAATTGTTGTTGAAAATGGTATTTTTTAACAACTATTTATTATTATTTTTATGTTGTTAACAAAGCGTCGTATATATGTAATTATATATTAATTAGCACAACATATAAAAATGGTCGATGGGGCTGAAAAGTTCTGGAGTGGTGACCGAGAACCGGAAGACGTTGCATTGATATGCCTCTCACTAGTTAAACCGATGCCAGCAGTGGGACCTATGTTCAGCAGCGGAGGTCTTTCGACTGAAGTAATGAAGACGATGATAATATCTATTATAAAATAGATATAATAGACTAGACAACAAGATAATGTTATCTATATATATATTACTAGCACTTCGCCAGCGACATTTTTTTTTTAAACTTTGCCCCTCTCTAGGAATTTCTTCCTGTTTCGTGGGTGCGTTTACAAACATATAAACTCACATACACAAACACCCAGAGCCGGAACAACTATCTGTAGGTCATACAAATATTTGTTCCGTGAGGGAACCGAACCTGCAACATGCAGCGCAGTAGTCAATCGCTCAACCTCTGCGCCACCCGTGCGCCCTAACTGCCACTTCGTTCGCATGATCCGTATTTTATCCTGCAGATGACTTTTTAGTTTCACTTCTCTCTCCTTATGGGTAGAACTTCCAAAAACCAATAAATAAATAAATTCTTTTTATCAACCAACAGCGTAAATCTAAAATTTCACGTGTCCAACTTATAATCTATAGAAATTTCATACAAACTTGAAACCTCCTTTTTACCCCTTACGGGTGGAAATCTAAAAAACAATAAATACGTGAATTCTTTTTATCATCCGTAAATTTATAATTGCATGTGTCCATTTACAAACTGTTAAAAATTCATACAAATCTTCAACCCTTTTTTTATCCCTTTATGGGTGGAATTACCAAAAACCAAAAAGTAAATTCTTCTAAACAACCAACAGCGTAAATCTAAAATGTACGTGCCCAACTTAAAAACTTTAGAAATTTCATACAAACTTTCATCTCCGTTTCCACGCCCTTACGGATGGAATTTTTAAAAACCAAGATGTACATAAATTCTTTTTATTAATCAAGAGCGTAAACCTAACATTTTACGTGTCCAATTTACAAACTGTAGAAATTTCATACAAACTACCAACCCGCTTAGGGGTGGAATTTCTAAAAACCAATAAATACATGAATTCTTTATATCAACTAAGAGCGTAAATCTAAAATTTCATGTGTCTTATTTACAAACTGTAATTATTTCATACAAAATTTCAATCCCCCATGCCCTTAGGGGTGGCATTTCCAGAAATCCTTTCTTAGTGCTCACTTACGTCACTTGAGGAACCTCTCTGCCAAATTTCATCTTTATACGTCAAGCGGTTTTCGAAAAAAATTTGATGAGTGAGTGAGTTACCTTTCGCTTTTATATAATTATATAGATATATAGGCTGCTTTTATGAAGAGTATGTATATAAATATATACTCGTCATATAAGCAGCCTATATGTTCGCGATCTACCTTGTGCATGCTTTCCCCATTGCCTTAAATAATAAGATTCATAGAAACAGCCATTTGTATGTATGCAATATCTTTGCTAGCATAGAGCCTTCTCGGCATTTTGTGTGCCAGCAACTAGGCCAAGTGTTTCTTCACATCAGCACAATACTATCAACAACACAATACTATCTACTTGCACCAGTGGTGGCCCTGTGGTAACAGCCACGACTTATGTGTGTCGTGTGTTTGAACCCAGTAAGGCACATTATTTTGTGTAGATTATTTCATCACTTCTACTCTAAAAACGGTGAACGAAAACATCGTGAGGAAACCGGCATATCCTAGAAGTCAAAAATCGACAAGTGACACCAACCCGCACTGGGCCTTTGTGAAGGTTTACGGCCTCTCGCATAGAGGAGGCCTGTGTCCCAGCAGTGGGAACGTTTAAAGGCTGATGATGATGATTATGACGAACTAGGCCAAGTGTTTTTTTCACATCTGCTATTTGACAATATTCTCTACTTGCACCAGTTACTTGACAATCTAAACGCTCCATAGCAACGTTTTGGTTATATTTTGTTTCGGGATATTGGTAATATTAGTTCAGCAAATTTCCTTCGTAACTAGTAACGTAATTTGATTATATAAAGTAGCTTCATTCGTTTTCCTTAACAATATGTCTTTTACTAAATGACGATTAATTATCGACAGATGGTCGAAGGGGCCGAAAAGTTCTCCCACTAGTTGGACCGATAAGTTTGGTTAAAGTTGCGAGAATCCACTGTTTGCCAGACGCACGTTACTTTTTAATGCGATTAATTATTAAGGCGCAGTTTTTTTTATCAATAGAGTTAACCAATGATTTGAAATTTGAATAAAAAGCGTTTTTCACCAATTGTTTCTAACAAAAGGTCAAATAATTAACTATTTAAACTTATGTGAGCATTTGTAAGGCTAACAACTAAAGAAAAATGATGTTTCACCGAAATCTGCAACCATTATTTTGCATATTTACCATTGGTTGATTACTGATAAAATACATATATCAACTAATAAAGATTCCTTCCCAAAAAATTAAGATCATTGCCGCATTATCCTACGCTTTTAAAATTTCTCAACTATGTCTAACATACATTCTATTCACTTGGTACAAGTTGATCGACACCTGACTCAAAAATATGTGTCTTTTTACTCTCTTCCACTATTCAACTTTCCAACCGAACTGGCGCCACCTCCTTCCCAATCCAAACACTCCACATCTTCAGATATGGACATCACGTGCCGCTTGCTGACTGCAGATTTTTCCCTTCGCGTTCCGATCCGAAAGATATTGATAATTCCCAGTGACCTTCCAGACAATCGAGTTCGGTGGGTCGACGGGTGATGTAATTGAAACGATTTATGAAGAAATGTTTATCTGCTCCCTTGCTGTGTAGGTAAGGGAGAAAATAGGGTTCATCTGTGTTTTGTTTTAGAAAAACAGAAGTAAAGATGTATGCTTGCTTACAGTTTCTTGGGAAAATATTTGTGAGAATAAAAGATGAAGTGAATGAAGGGTTTTATAAATAGACTTTGTTTTTGATACTGTAGAGGCGAAATTTTTGGTATAAATAAAAAACTAGCCAAGTGCGTGTCGGACATTGCACATTTAGAAACAAAACCGCATAATCATGTTGGTCGTAATAGTAAAAATGAGGGAATTTCAAAGATAAAATCTGATTTATGGTATTTGTTAGTAAAATATTCGTAATAACATTATCACCAAATTTCAAGTTCATAGGTCAAGTAGGTAAGTTAAAAAATTATTCGGAACAAAACATTGTAAAAAAGACTGACTTTGGTGACTTCTCATTCCTTTGTTTTCCAATATTTTTAAGCTCTAAACAACGATATCCCTCTCAATGGGGTGGGTCACTACCCCTGAACTACAATTCAAATACATTTTTCACACACTCCTTTAGCTGTACGGGCGCACTCCTTAAAAACATTTAAAAATATTGTTTGACAATTTTTATGGCTTTGGGTCAACAAGATGCTTATAATGTGAAAATTTGAAGATTGTAGCTCCAAACATTTGGCTGTAATACCCGTGTGACAGACGACGGACAGACGGACACACGGACAGACAGACTGACAGTAATACAGACACGTGAGTGACAGTAATAGTACGCAATTTGGACCCTTCGGGTACGGACCCTAAAAACAACAGTGTTGAGGAAATAGCTACGGGAACATGTGGTAAATATAGATAGCTATCAGCCAGATTAGGAACAACCTTGAAGACGAAACTTCTCAAAATAACCGTGGTAAGCAATGCGTATTTCTCCCATGCACGAAAAGTGGTCTTTGTCTTGCAGTAGAATATTAACAGGGTGGTCCTACAATGAACTAACCTTTTCCCGTGACTTTGTTAATATGGTCTATTTTTCAGGAATCGTGTATTTTTCAGGTTAAAAACCTTTGGTGGCTTTCTCTCAGAGATAGAATTCACAAAAGGATCGTTTTCTTCCATAGCTTTCATCTTGTTAAAAAATTTTACTTCATTAAAATATGTATAGAAATTTCAGATGCACCTGGAAAGTAACCCAATCTACATAAACGTTATAAAGCCCCATTTTGTCCATTCTGCAACAAAGTTACTCGCATATAATAACTTAGTGCAGTATGTTGCGCCCGGGCGAACCATATTTTAGCAGAATGCGACGCGCCGTCACAGGGTAACACTATCATTACAGGGTTACCAACGATGGCTGAAATATCTAAAATGGGACGGTTTTAGGAGGAACGTCGGCAAAACAGATGGGGTTCTTTATTTTTGGTGCACTCTCTCTGCATAGTAAATGATTACCTTGCCAGGTGTTTGCTTTTGTAGACCGTTTTCAGGCTTTCAGTTGAGCTAGAATTAGTTCACCCCTTAAGGACTTCCTCTCCATCCACAGACATTCTACTCTCTTTTAGTCCTATGTATCTACCCCGTCCTCATCACATACCCCAACTAACTCGAACGATTCCCTTTCGCTAATCTGATGCGATTTAATGCTAATCCAATCTGTATCATTTTCTTCAGTTAACGTAACATTCATTGATACTGTCTTCTGGTATCGATAAATAGTGTTTTCCTATTTCCAACGTCATTTTCTTCCTCATCTTCCAAATCCTTGCTGTAGATAAATATTATTCATTGCAAGTATGAATGTTACTGCTGAACAAGATTTTTTTCTGCGGAAACATTGAAGCAATAAGATAGAATTGAAAAGGAGACTTTTCGTAGTTTCAGTTATTTGATATGAAATCTTCTCTCGGTTATACTGAGACTAGATTTTTAAATATACTTTAATTTCCTTGTAGTCAGGTAAATTTTCTTAGTTACAGAATATTACGTTAAAATATGGATTTGTAAGTTTCGAAGTTTTAAAGTAAGCTTAATTTTGTTAAACGACTTAAACTTGGTAGATATTTCGTGCACTATGAGAATATTTTATTGTAGCTGTATAGCTTACGATTTTTTTATTGTTTTAAATAGTACCACACCGGCCTCTTTCTACCATCGGACATCAGATCTAGATGCACTGCAAGTTACCATTACTACCTCGTTGCCATTCAACCAATTCGCACCAAGCGCTTCCAAAGATCCTTCATAATGCGCACAGCAAAAGAGTGGAACTCGCTACTTATGCGTCTGTGTTTCCGAACGCATTCAACGTGAACCTCTTCAGTTGGAGTGAACATGCTTCTTTTGGGTAAGCTCATTCCATCCTCGACTTTTTCTTTGTCTAGACTAGAGTCAAGAGCAAACCCATCCAAAATAAAAGAGTTGGAAAAGATTATATCAGTATTATAGGACTACATAAAGTTTTTGAGTTCAGGGTTCAAAGAATAAAAATTATTTTCATACAATTATTTTTCGGTAAAAATTGTTTGAAAACTTGTTTGTAAATTATAATATTTAGAGAAGATTGTATTGACAATCTTCTCTAAATATTATAAAACAAAGTCGCTGAATGCATCTGTCTGTTTCTCCGCTTACTTCATCTAAACCACGCAACGGAATTTGAAACCGTTTTCACTAATACAGCAGAAATAAACGAAGAAGATTTGTATATAAATTGTCCCGTGCGAAGCCCGGGCGAGTCGCTAGTTAAAATTATTATATTTGCCACGATCGTCTCTACGATGCCAAACATACCAAAATCGCCTTTCGCCGAATATTTGCAATATATCTGCCGAATATTTTCTATATGTTTAGTCAAATATTCACAACTTATACCGCCCTAACGCCTCCGGGAGCCGACAGTAATATTATCATTTATCATACGCCTTATTTCATGGGACATGTCCGTTGTTTTCCTTAACAACTTACTTGTATGGGAGCCATGCGTTTCGTTCCCTCTCTGCGCACAGTAATATTCGCACTGGGTCATATTTTTACTCAACTGGGACAGGCGAATAAATGTGACATGCGGGAAGAAGGGTAATAATGTGTTTATAAAAATGCATCTTCTACAATCAATGTTTATTTGTTTGTATTTATGCGCTTCCATACCGTTCAAATAAAGCTCATAGCTTGCAAATGCGTGAAGGTACTGCAATGCGTGTAACTCTCGCAGAAGCATCGCGCCGGATACCAAACCGGTAAGTGATATATAAAAATTGAGCTCACTCATCACTTCAACCAAAAAAACGTTCACTGCTAAACATAGGCCTCCCCCAAGTGTCACCACATTGACCTATCCCGTGCGTCTCGCATCCAGCAGATTTCCGTAACCTCCACCAGGTCATAAGTCCACCTAGTTGGTCGCCTTCCAACGCAACGTCTTCCGGTTCGCGGTCGCCACTCCAGAACTTTCGGCCCCAATGGCCATCCGTTCTGCGAGCAATGCGCCCTGCCTACTGCCACTTAAGTCCGGCAACTCTTCGGGCTATTTCGGTAACCCTGGTTCTCTAGTGGATGTCCTCATTTCTGATTCGATCACGCAAAGAAACTACGAGCACAGTCGTCTCCATTGCCTTTGGGTTTTGTGACCGTCCACGTCTAAGTCCGGTAATCTCACTCACTTAACCTGATACACTCATTTTCTTAACTCACTTTAGTAACGTTAAGTCAAACTTTGAAGTCTCAACAATTCACCTAAAAGTGTGTGAAAGAGACAGCATAAATGGACCTTACTCCAAACTGATTTTGAGTATTCAGCCTGGCAGCCCCAAAAACGATGTTAAAATATTCATTAAAAAAAATCTTTTTTTTTGTCTATGCAAAAACCACAATATTTATGCACGCCTCCCACTAAACAAAAACATTCTCTATAAATACCCAAAAATATTGGTATTATAATCTTTCTGCTGATGGTACGAGCTCATCAATATTCATCCGTGTCAGCTTGTAGATTTATTAGGCAGAACATATCATTAAGGTGTCCCGTCCCGCGGAGGGTAGGCACACATATTTCATGTTTCTACGCGGATTACCTCGATACCTTGATGAAGATTGATACGGTGTTATTTTTCAGCTTGATTAGGTAGGTTGCAGGTGTGTGTCCATGTTTTGGTTGTTTATTTTATTTATAACGGAGTTCAAATATATTTCAGGCCAGAGGCCCTAAACAAGTCAAAATCAAAATCAAATTTTCTTTATTCAATTAGGCCATCAAGCGGCACTTTTGAACGTCAAAAAATTAAATATAAAAGTAATAATAATTGATTCTACCGTTCATTCGACAATGTAGCTTGTTATGCAGAAGAACGGACAAGAAACTCCACACTTACATTATTCTTGTTGGAAATATATATATATATATATATGCGTGAGAACAATGTAAAAAGACGTGCACGTAAAAGCGTCTATAGTAAAACAAACAATAAAAAAATACAATAAATAGGTAATTAAAAACAGACCGAGACAGCTAAGTTATGACCCATCCCAACTGATGGCGCCCGTTCACGAACATAACACATGGATCGGCGCCACTCAGCTCAACCATCATGAAGTGAACCGAATGATCCAACATAATGCCACCATCAGAGAGACATTAGAGAGAGTGTGACACACTATCAACTGCCAGGGCACACTGAAGTCAACGAATTACATATAGGTACAATAAATGGTAGATTTACAGTTGAGTACATAGTACTCACATATGTGCTGTGCAGTTATATAATACTAAAATAAATTGAGTTTATACAACACAATTGTATTCATACAGTCTTCAGCAGGTCCAATAATACTTCAGAACTTTTCTGCTTATCACTTATTTTTGTGCCCTTGTGGCTGTGGAGCAGGATTAGCGTTGAGCCGAGAATTTTTAACAACGATGATATCCGCAACTTCTAATATGCCTGCCTGCATAGTGTGCTTTTTATAAAAGTTTTGAATTTCGCCTCATTGAGTTCTAGTGACATTTTACCACCGAAAATCTCGCGATACCATTGAAAAAATGACAAAAATGCAATAGGGTAGAAAAAATATAATTCTAGTTAGTCCATCAGTGAGAATATCAAATAATATTGTGCCCGTATTTTTTGCAATATCAAATAAATAAAAATTGACAAAGATGAAGCGCATCAAAGTTTTGGAGTGGGGATTGTGTCCTCACTTTGTCAGTATAAAGTGTTGCACACCGTGACGTCACAAGATATTTCAACGCACTGTATTGTCGTCACTTTATGTTTACGTGTCAAAAGAAAAATACGTGTCCAATATTTTTTATTAATCTGCCTGACGGACAAAAAAATATTTTTTAGTTAACTACCCTATTGTGGAGCGCTATCGAAATGTCACGATTCCTTCCATTTTGGCATTTCGACCTTCACTACCACTGACATAAAATGACACTTGTTTAGAGCCTCATAGTGAGTTATCTGCAATATTGTGGTCTCAAAAATAATAGTTAAAAATAACTAAAAACACGCTTTAATAGAAAACCAAACTAAAAAGTAGAAAATAATTGTCAATAATTTTTAATTAAGAACAGAGTGATAAACAAAAAAAATTGTAAAAAAGCGTGGGGTATTTTTTAAGATATTTTCAAAATGACTCTACTTTTACCAATATCCCCAATAAAATATAATAACAATTGACATCCAGTTCTTCAGACATTCTGTTCTTAATTAAAATTTATGGTTTTCTTATAAAACGTGTTTTTTTTTTTGTTTTTTTTAACTATTATTTATTTTTTACTTTTTAATCCTATCTCTAATCCTGAAGATCCTGGTAAGGATAATGGGACAAACTATTTAAATTATTGCATTGTCATCGGTCCTTGATAAGTGTGCAAAGTTTGAGACTAAGCCTACGTTTTGAAGGGGGTGAAAATCACCTTCAAAGATTCCGTTACATTGATACATAGATACATGCATACCAAGCTAATAAAAGCGTGTTAAAAATAAGCATGCGTTTAAATAATAAAACAATTCTACTATATGCCCTGCCATGACATAGGTTGGTAATAAGTCAATCGTGTTGGTTCACAAATTCAGTCTTTTAGCTTTTTAAAATCATATTTTAAATAGTTTGTCCAGAGATCTCAAAAACAATCGATGTCTGAGTATGTTCGTCCAATTCAGTAGAATGTAGTAGTATTTCTAGCAGAAACACACAGATCCAAGAACAATAAAAAGTTAATAAAAAAAATGAAAAGCCTGAATATGATGCAGCATATATATGAGCATCATTTTCTTCTTATTTACGTCATTTTAGTTCGCTTCTTTAGCAGTCGGGTTTTTTGATTCTTTGAATGAACTTTTTTTATTTATAACTTTTTAGTTAATTTTATTTTTCGAATTAAGTACCTACTTTTAAACATATAAATATAATATATTTTTGAAATCATCTCTTAAAATCTTGGAATGGGAACGGATGAAAAAAAAAATGGCGGCTTTTGGGCGCCTTAATGTGGGGGACATTAAGGTGCCCAAAAGCCGCCATTTTTTTATTTTCCAATTTTAATGTAGCCAGTGACACTTGCAAGCTTAAGACGAATCGATTGACGTAAGAATCATCAAAACCGGCCAACGCGTTCGGCCTCTAGAACGCCACATATGACGAAGAACACTTTAGAACGACTGAAAAACAGATTAGCCTCCTTCGGCAGTTGGGTAAAAAAGCCCATAGGATATGACTGAAGTCGCAGGGAACAGCTAGTTTAACAGCAGTTTAACAATGATTAAAACCAATAAAAACTGACCTCTCGAGTATAAACATCTCAACGAAGTTATAAGGGATCTACATAAATTGAACAATGTTGTCAATAACCGCTATAAGTTGAGCCGTCATTTCAAACTATTTCTATTTTAAAACAGACCAATCTAAGTTTGAAACAATACCACTCAGAAATCTCCATAACTACATTGGCACGTATTTCTCGAATACAATACCATTCGGTAACAAACAAGATTTTAAAACTGAAATAGGAGAAATATTCTTTGTATATTTTCAAGCTCTGCAATATTCCTGAAATATAGACTGAAATTCAGGTTGAAAACTGTAAATGCTAACGAATAAACGTATGGTTTGAACTGACACGAGCTGTGTCGGATTCGTAGGATTTACGTGACTGTGAAGTTTTAATACAACAGGTTTTGTTTTTAATCCACAGCTGAAGTTTTCTCACTGTAAAAGGTGGGTAAAAAATCGTGGATCAAACGAAGCAGGATTATAGCTGGGGTTAATTGCAAAAAAAAAATGTTGCATTTGGACCTATTGCAAATAACCCCAACTATCGTCCTGTCTCGTTTAATCCACGATTTTTGCACACCCGAAATAGAAATGATTTTTCCAGACAAAATCCTCATGCTGAGATAATGACCGTCCTAATCCTATGTACAGTCAAGGGTCAAAAGTGCAGTCATACGAGTACTCTCCCAAAACTCAAATGGCTAGTTTTTGCAGAAGACGTTAAATTATCCACAACTGATTTAATATTTTGTATAGAAATGAAAGTATAGATTATTCCTACTAACCGGGAAAAGTTGAAATTCTGTTGCCTACAAAAAAAATGCCTTTTCTGTTTTGATAGAGTGTGACTGCACTTTTGACACTTATAGTAACTATTTAGGCCTTAAAGTCTTAAATGGGTAGGTACAGGTTTAGGTAAGGCTTATGTGTTGGCCATTTCAGATCGATAGTCTTCATTTCAGCTGTCAGCTGTCCACTGCAGGACGTAGGCTTGCCTCTACCTTCGCCACATTGACTGCTCTTGTGATTTTTACATCCAATGGATTCTCCCTGCTGGTCATAATCATCGGACAACCTTAAGAAAGACCTTCTGGGATATTTATTTTTGGGTCACATATCTATTTATATAAATAAAGAAAGGTCACTCACTCAGTCATCACGAAATATCGAAAACCGCTTGATGTGTTAAAATTAAATTTGGCAAGGAGGTTCCTCAAGTGACGTAAGTGCGCACTAAGAAAGGATTTTTGGAAATTCCACCCCTAAGGGGGTAAAAGGGGGTGAAATTTTGTATAAAATTTCTACAGTTTGTATGTTGGACTTCTGAACTTTTAGATATATATTCTTGATTGATAAAAAGAATTCAGGTATTTATTGGTTTTTGGAAATTCTACTCCTAAGGAGGTGAAAAGCTGCAAAATTCGTTGGGCTTATATATTTGAAACTTGGCATAAATACTAACCTAAGTAAATAGTCAAAGTTTAAATTATTAGATTTTTAAAACTACTCCTCAAAGATGATTTAGAGGGTGTTAAAGATTTTTGAAGAATTTTACTGTACAATGCTTCTTTTTATGAAGTGGAGGAGCACTAAGAAGGGATTTATGGAAATTCAAATTTTAAGGGGGTGAACTAAAAAGGTCGCGGCAAAGTACTAGTATATAATATACATAGAATTTCAGCCTTCTAATGAGGCTAGATACGAGTAGGTAGCACGTCATCTAAAACACGTGGGTTAGACCTGATATTGTACGCTACTTACCTTTCGTCACTCACTACTCCAGAAAATGTCTTTATCCTGACCCAAAATCTTTTGACGCCCAAAATTAGACACAAAAACCAACACCTACACAAAATATCCATTCCCTAAGGCATGTCCGCCCCAGTCAGTGTGCCACCAAAAACGTCCGGAACTTGTAGAAATACCCACAATAGTTTGAATTCCCAGTTATTTCCGGACAGAGCTTTTCAACGTTTACAAATATAAATAGAATTGCGCCGGGATATTGTTTTGTGGAAGCAGAACGCTTAAACAAAAAGTTAGCTAGTCTCAATTTTATTTTTCGGGTGAATGTGTGACATTTTTTTTCGTTGAGTTCGCCCATGGTTTTAGTTTTTCGAGGCTTGTGGGGGTAGTGAAAATAAATTTTGGGCGAATCAAAAGAACTGCAACATACGATGTGTGAAAACTTGGACTGCACTCCTGCCTTAGTATCGAGATCTTTTTTCACTATTTCAATAGACCAAGAAACGTACAATGGGCAGATTATGAGAAAATTTCCCTCAAAAACTCGTATTTAACAGAATGCCATAAAGGATGTTGTCCGCCAGGGGAAAAAGAAGGGTTACTTCGAAATGCTACTGACTAAAAGCACACGGTATTCTTCCGATATTCAAAAGTTCGCAGTTCTAGTTTCACTCACACAAGCTTTGCACCCACTATAAAAAAAATCTATAGATTTCATTTAGAAGGCTATCTAACTGTCAATAACTTGAGATAGGACCTCTACATTATCAACTTAAGGGTGCCATAGTCAGTCATTCTTCAATAAAAACGTAGTCATGGTGATTACTCCACTGTTTGTCAGTGTAAGTTCAAAATAAAAAAATATATCAATTTGTCTCAGCATTATGTAGTCCTGTATGGAAACAAAAAAGTAAAACGAAAAACATATATTTGAAAGTTATGAGCGTTGAAAGTTCCATATTTCAACACTAATTCTAACACATTTTTTTGCACTTTTTTAGTTTTCGCTTTGGGCGGAAATAAATACCATAAGAGAAAGGGAAATTGTAAAACAGTCACCATACAGGGATAGATTATTACTTAGTTCAAAAAAGCAAATTATTTTATTTTGAGCTTTCTGATGAGGCCGGCAACACACACTGGTCACAGACTTACGTCTTGAGACACTGTGGTAAGTGGGACGACAAGAAGAGAAGACGGATGAGATAGTATGCATTTTAACCTCGTCCACAAAATAGTTCGTGCAACCGACTAGGTCACTTTTAAGAAAAACCAAGAACTTATGCCCGGTTTTTTAATTCTTTATTGTACACCAAAAACAATATTCAATACAATGTGATAATAAAGTACATGTACAAAGGCGAGCTTAACTCAGTGTTGAGTTCTCTTACAGCAAACCCTAGAGAGTGACAGAGAATGATGACAAAAGAGAGTAGGATCCAGTGTACAATTTTAAAATAACATAATTACATCGTGAATATGTATCCGTTAACATTGCGTTAAAAGGAAATGCTCTTTAATTTTCCTCTTGAAGATATCGAGAGAAGGACTATTGCGTAGGGAGTGTGGGAGAGAATTCCAGAAGTGCACTGCAGTTACACAGAAGGAGCCATCATAACGGCTGGAAGTTTGACGCGGAGTGCGAAGGAGAAACGAAGTGGCCGTGCGACAAGGTTTGCCCCTCAGGATGAGGTACTCAAATCGTTCGCGAAGTTATTGAGGAGAATTAGGATTGTGCAGGATAGTATAGAGAAGGGATTGGATATGGGTATCTCGTAGACGCCGAATTGGCAGTCAATTCAATCTGGTCCGAAATACCGACACATGGTCGTACTTGCGGAGGCCGAAAATAAAGCGGATGCACAAATTCTGCGAGCGACCCCGGAGAAAACCATAGCAAGAGGCTCGCCCTCTATGACATGGGGCTTAAACATAACTGGCGGAATATGTGTGTACTTTAAGTGCACCTCTGCTGGACCCTTAGGGGAACCCAGGTGTGATGACCTGTTATAAAGAAAAGCCAATGTCGCACAAGGAGACCACTGTCTAACTCTCTACTGAAACTGTCTTTGACCCCTAAGAGGGTCCTCCCTATTTTTATCCTTGTTGCTAGGCAACTTGGCTTATCCCATTTGTAAACGACCCTTTGTACCTATTAGCCGTGTTTGTTCTGTCTCCTACTTGATATGAGGGAAGTGGAATTTATGTTTTTTTTCTACTCCTCCGTTATTCTTTTCTGATTAATTTCGTTGTGGAAGACAATTAAATTCATTCGCAGGGACTTCGTCGAGTTTCATTGCCTCGGCGCTTTTCTGCTGGTCGCCACTGTTGATTCTAGCTTTCAGGAGTTGCAGTGGTTTGGGAATAGTGCGTTAGGATTGACCCCCTAATATATAAAACTATCATGAATTATTTCACCTAAACTATAAAAAGAAATTGACGGATCTTTCCGTAATGGTCCGTAATAGCGGTAAACCTTGAGACAGTCCATCGGGCCAACGGGCCATCGCTTCGGTCCATCAACTGGACAATAAAATGTGGCCGACTAAGAGATGCCATAAAAGCGAATCAGGCTGGAATTGGGATTGTGGATCGGTGTTATGTGAGATTGAGACAGGAGGACAATGCAATTTTTGTTTTGCAGATGGTTTTTTGTGAATAGGATAATTTTCAACAAAAAACACGTTGGTAAGTAAAAATAATATTTATTGAGTCCTTTTAAGGATTGTTCGCATTTGCATAGCAGGCATAATCTGTTAAAATCACCTTTAATTTCCTTACATTTTGGCAAGTTTATGATATTTATCGTCACCTACTTTCTATCCCGAAAAAAATACTTTTTAACAAAAAGATCAAACCGACTTTCAAAACAAAAGTTTGGCTGGTTTATTTTGAAAGTCGCTTTGTACTGTTTTGTTTTGGAAGCCAATTTTTTTTTTTTTTAAGTTCTTTATTTATCTCTTTTTAGTTTCGGTAGGTACCTCCAATTACCATGAAAATCATTTTATAGCCAAAGTACATCTCATAGCGATTCCAATAAGTCCAAACAGGCGTACGAGTAGGATACATTGTTTTATTTCGGAATTCCAGTGCCTACATTCCGGCTACATCATCAGATTAGTTCGATGGTACTATTTTCATCAGTAGGCAAATAATTATAAATAAATGGTATATTTATAATTATTTGCTTCATCATAGACGGTTAACTATTCGAGATATCTTATAACCGTGACATACTTAGCACTACGGAGTTCCAGTGGTCATCTGTGGTCTTCTTCACCAGTTTCATTTCACCAAATGATACTAGCCAATTATAGGAGCCTTTTTGGTCTCACACGGGGTTTTATTTTTGTTATTATTTAGTTTTATTTTTTGCTTATTTCTCTGGTCTCCTATGCGGGTCACAAATAATTTTTTTTTTTTTTGCTGAGTGCAAATGATTGCGTTCTTGATAAAAATATCAAAATGTATGTTGGTTTCCTTATCATGGTACCACCCTCAGGATATCTCCTTTCCAAAAAAAAAGTTATCCGCGACCACACATAACCGACTATATATATATATATATATATATTTCCTTTCCTTATCCTTTTTTGAAGTCGGTTAAAAAGTCAGCTGCAGGATAAAATACGGGTCACGCAAACCAAGTGCTTGTATTATATAAATATATGTATTCTATATTTTCATTTTATAATAGCTCTCGTTAAAAATCTGTTTCAGAGAAGTCAACTTGGTATATTAGTATTTTAACTATATGTCTGACTGACCAGTGTTGATAAATAAAATACATTAATTATTTTCCCAAAAGTCTGAATTTTCTGCGAAATTCTGCATTAAAGTATTTCATGAGTTCGTTTGATGAAAATATTCTTTAGTGTTATATTTTAATGACGCAAAACGTACGTATTTTCATCACCAAAGCTTGCAATTAAAAAATAATTCAGATATTAATTAAGTAGGACATAATATGACATAGAAGGCGCTTTATAAATGTACAAATATCCAATCCAGCGGGCGTTCCTTGTGATTGTGTAATCCATACAGAAAGATCAGTATCATCACCATAACGAAGCTGACTGCGTACATAGTGTATGGGCCGTACAATAATATATTAAATCCATCATTGTTATTATACAGAACAATTAGCATTATTCTTCTTCACAATGGAATCCAGATGTATTAAAACGTCAGAGTCCGTACTCTGGACCCGTGCCTAGGACATACATTCTTGCCAATCTTAAAGGCCATCAATCAATCATCCTTATTTGTTGTCACACTCACCTTATTTATTAACCGACTTACCAAAAAGGAGGAGGTTCTATGTTCGACTTCATGTTTTTTTTTCTGTGTATGTTCACCAATATATCCGTCAGTTGTGGACCGATTTTAAAAAAATATTTATGTTTGAAAGAGTATGTTTCGAAATTGGTCCCATTTTAATTTGGTGACGATCTGATGAAGAACTTCGAAGATATATGACAGAACTCTTCAATAAATGACGGCAAATCTCTTGGGATTGCTGCAATCGCATGACTGTTTATTGATTATATCATTTTACAACATAACATCACGCCAGTACGCTCTTGAGGGGTACGCAGATCTCTCAATTCACCCTTTATGTTCAAGTTTTATGATATTCGGCTAATCTATTCTGGCGTTAAGGTAACTTACTAAGCAACTTGCCTATTAGGTAGGTACAACCAAAAAGTGAAAAGTAAAAGCTTTTTCACAAAAAATTACTACCGACTTTCAAAAAAGAAAACTACAAAGTGAAAAATAACTTTATTTTGAAAGTCGGTACCATTTTTATGCGTTATGGACACCGACTTCCAAAAATAAAGTTATTCTTCACTTTGAAGTTTTCTTATTTGGAAGTCGGTAGTATTTTTTTGTAAAAAAGTGTGTTATTCTTATGTAGAGTACATATATTTTTATATCATTTGTGATATACATATACTACACATCTATTTTTATCTTTTAGATAAGTAAGTACTTGTTTCACGTATACATTTACTTACTATAAACCTGCTTAACGTTCGTCACGTCACAGGTTCAGTTAAAAACCAGCGTCGGGCACTAGGTGCCCGAGATTTCGCTGAACTGTCCTGTTTGGCGCAGCCGTGGGACACACAATGTTACTTTTATGTTATTTTCTTTTTTATATTATTGTTGTTTAGTCTAAGTTTTCTTTTTCTGATCTGGCTTGGGTCAAATAATTGTGTTTTCTTTCTTTCTTTCTTTAATCAATCAATAAACGTAGCCTTTCCCCAACTATGTCAGTGTCGTTCGGGACTACCAGTCTAACCTGAGGCAGTATTTGACATGAAGTGATTCCCTATTTGATTTCCACAAACCAGTAACACTGTCTACCGTCAAAAAAGGTCCTAAGTACAAAATCAGACACAGAATGATCCCGCCGCGCGCCGGAACACAGTAAGCCCCACGTAAATCAGTAAAGGCGAAATCAAACCAAATGTGGCGGAAGCGAACACCGCATCATGCGAGAGCGAACCATTTAATATTTATTCCTGTCCGCTTAATGATCGCGCCGAGATTGCTTGCAATCACAGATTTTATATAAAATTGGAAAGAGTATTGTGTTGAATAAATTGGGCTTGGTCCGTGATGGACTATTTGCGAATTAATCTGGCGTGCAAAGAATGAATCGATGTTTATCTGATAGTTTGTTCAATGTACACGGTATAAGTTTTAATTCATGTGGGAAAACTGTATTCATCCTCCTCCTCGCGTCGTATTCCGCATTACTGAGGGTCGTGATTCCCCGGTCTTCGTGGAAACAACTTTTTCTTCAATCAATTTATGATATTTGTTTTTTTCGTGGTGAAAATCATTAATGGTGCATGGTGGAGAACAAGTCCGCGCATCGTTAAATACCAAACTGGGTATTCAACAATGTACGGACTTGGTCTGACCATCTGATTGGACTGTGACCTCTGGGATAAAATTGAATGTAATAATAACTCAGTCTTTTAAGTAGCATAACAAACTTTTTTTTTTTTTATTTGTTATAGGCTCGCGCTTGACCTATTTTTTGAATACTTTCGCCCTTAACCACTATCTTACCTGATGGTAAGTGATTTTCAGACATATTATTGTTTCGCTTTTCGCTCAAATCTTATTCAGTTATTGTCTTCTTAAAAGTTTTTGACAGAATATTCCTAACACACTTACTAGTAGATACTCGATCGACCAAGAAAAACCATTCGAGAACAAAACCAGCATTATCAAAACATTATTATTCAAAACACTCAAGAGTTCTGGGCAATCCTAACAAAATACCAGTAAACAGCCAATTCAATTTAAATATCACGTACCAAAAAACGTACCAATTTATATGTCGCCACAATAAAAATAAATTGTATCACTTCTTCATAATCCCGTCCCTAACCCGTTTACGGCCCCAGTAATATGATGAGATCTGGCAAGACGATTCCCTGGACACGGCAATATCCGTTGCTGGGTAAATAACGCTCTCGACATAAATATTGGATTGACACCAAGCAATCTACCGCGAACATTATCCTGCGATACGTTTTAAGTGTTATAGCTTGCGGTGTCGGCGTAGAGGCGATATTCGCGCATCATTTTGATCGAAAAATTTTTGATTTGCCGAAATTATATAGCGTTCCGCACGCAAGATCGAATTCGATGTCGATAGAAGATTTTTTTCCGTATTTTCCGAAGTTTTGAAGAGGGGTTTCAAGTTTCACAATTATTTTTATTTTTAGACAGCGATGAAAGAGTTGTGCGTAACTTTGGAAGGAAAACTCCATCGAATTTTCTAAAATTAATATTAACCTTTTATAAAGAAGATGGAATAATAAAATATTTTGGAGCTATCTAAACTTTGACTGCAATGGACTTAATAGAACTATAAAATTAGAAATCTGCAGTGTTTGCAATCTCTTTAATTTGGGGAATTTTAAAAATAGCTGTGTCGAAAGTGGAAATGCTTGTACTTCGGAAACTAAAACTTTTGCCGATTTAAGAAACAAATTGTCTGTACTGGTGTTTTTATCTTACTGAGACAACTTGTGAGTCACACAATCCAAATAAAAATAAACGTTAATAACCGAAAATGAAAGAATTTATAGGTTCCATTGGTAGACAAGTCGATTAATTTAATTAGAAATAAACATCAAAATTCAATCCTACTAGTATTATAAACGTGAAAGTTTGAGAGGATGTATGGATGGATGTTTGTTACTCTTGCACGCAAGAGTCTTACAGGCAAAAAATATTCTTTGTTTTGTAGGAGATCTTCTCTTGAAGTACTGACCTGATTACGTAAATAATTTCACTTGTACTACCCACGCACAATGGTTCTTACTACGGACTACGTGCGGAAATCAAATCACTAAAGAAGAAACTTTATTACCACTGAATGCTTGAAGGCAGCCCAATTTCTGAAAAAAATTAAGATTCCTGAGCAAAAAGCCACGGAACCAAAGTTGTTAAAGATAACCTGAACCATATTTACAGCTAGCTATAAATATCTTAATCCATCAACCACCTGCCTCCAAATAAGACACCAAAAAATCAACAGAAAATAATATTTTTTCGATCAAAACTTTGCTAATTAACTACATACCAACAGCATTTTTTAAACACCTGCAGCCTGGAACTTCCATACAAACGGAATATTAATTAAAAGTTTTTTGCGAACTCTACCCATGCGTCGGAGAATAACCAATATTTGAACTATGTGCCTCTCTGCAGTGCTGTGGACTTGGCGTGAAGCCAGGATCGTAGGTTTTCATAACTATTTTGAGTTCTTTTAACGATGAGGTCTCTGTTCTAGATTTTGAGGTGTAGATCTACTTAAAACAGTGGTTTTACCGGGGTTTGTGTGTTTCACAAGTGTCTCCTTGTTAACACTACTAAGAATGTTCTAAATGATTAACGGTCAGTAACATGGAAAAGTACAGAGTATCAAGCATCTGATATTAGGTACGAACGCGTTTCTCTACAGGTTTAAACTTTTTTGTGAAAGCTGACATATTCAGCACGTTGCCATTTTGATTTTTTTGTAAAATTGCAGCGCACGATACGTATTGGAAAAAAAAAGTTATTTAAAAAAAACAAAAAACCCGACTGCTTATGAAGCGAACTAAAAAGATATAAACAAAAAGAAAATCATGCTGTGCAGTCGGTGTGATGTATCCTACATATTCGCGAGCTGGCTGGCCAAAACTAGATGTATCCTCCGACTGCACTGCATGATTTTCTTCTTGTTTATGGTTTTTAGTTCGCTTCATAAGTAGTCGGGTTTTTTGATTTTTTTAATATTTTTTTTTTTATTTATAACTTTTTAGTTCGTATTTTTTTCGAATTCGGTACATTTGAACACATAAGTGTCATCTATTTTTGAAATCTCCTCTTGAAACCCTTTATTTTGATACCCCACACGATGGGTTTGAAAGAAAAAAATAATTGGGCCCTACAATATGGCGCCCAAAATACGCCATTTTTCTGTTTTCCAATTTTGATGTAGCCAGTGACACTAGCAAGGTTAAGACAAATTGATTGACTTAAGAATCATCAAAATCGGACAGCGCGTTTGGTCTCTGGGACGCCACATAGGCCATAAACACATTACCCTCCTTCGGCAGTCGGGTAAATATGGGTTGGGTTGAGACCACATAAGCAAACAAAAAATGTCTAGGAATATGATACCTAAATTTTCACGTTTCAGCGATATTTGGGTGCAAAGATGTTATTGAGAATGGTTACTTGTCTAGGGGCCTCAGGTCATGATGATTGTGTCATTGCGTGTCGCAACATTAAAAAAAAATGCGATGATTGACTACGCCAATTTGGTTCAACGCCTTTTGGGACTTTGGGTGGTCAAAACTGACAAGCTACAACTAGCGGGACTATTAATTTAATCATTGACTCACTCAGCCCTTTACATTACCTCTTTCATGTCTCATATCATTCCGGTCATTAACCCCAAACCCAACCCACAATCTATTTTAATCCCCTTCAAAATAGAACCCCCTTCCAACATATATAGTTTATACCCCTTTCACCCCTCCACAAGTTTTCAGCTCGTGTCAGACAATGCACACGTCAATTGTGTGCCTAATCTGTTCCGCAGTATGCCCTCGGGAAGTCCCGTGTTCGAAACCTGGGTCGGGAAATTTCACTGCAATCTTTGGCACGTCGAGGGGGTGACTAACACGGTACAAGTGAAACTTTTTGTCGTTTTGCCTTGCTTGCGTTTCGATTTTATTTGGCGTATTCGCGTAGTGATTCTAATGGTACGAAAAGTTTGCTTGTTAAAGCTTTTTTCCTAACTGTGAAAGATTGCAAATAATGTTTGTATGTTAATTATGTTAATGATAAAGGTATAATTAATTACAGAATTAGAAATAAAAATAATAATAAAAGATTTGGTGGAGGATAACTGCTTCAAAATCCAGTTGCAAGATTTGACCCAAACACACTTACATTCATACATACATTGCAAATGAAATAAGCTTGTAAAATGGCATTCGTTCCGTTCGTTTCCTCGTTTCTGACAGCTGTCAGAAACGAGGAAACGAATCTATACAAAAAAAAAACTGATGAAAAAAAATCTAAATTGTGGCACAGCGTTATTAACGCTTTTAGCAAACAATAAATATCAACATAGTTCGATCAATTCTGTCTTGACCCTGTTTTCCAAAAAAAACATTTTATATTCTTTTTCCTATTGGTTTTCAAAGCCCTAAAAACAAACGAAACAACAGCAAATTAATCTTTGAATACCACCTTGCACTGACGGCTTGCTCCTACAGTGGATCAAGGGACATAGTGGGTCTTCAGGCAATGACGTCGCGGATGAACTTGCAAGGAGAGGTTCTGAGATGACAGTGCTAGGCCCGTACCCACTTCTCCCCCTGTTTTTCTCAAAAAATCGTGCATGGATCCGCCAAAGCTGCATAACAACAGATAGTAACGGGCAGACTTCAGACAGTCAAGAACGGCCTTACCGAATGTAAACCCGCGATTAACCAAAAAACAGAATGACGAGTATCATAGGGACAATTACGGGTCATGGCCCTCTTAACAAACATCTTTTTAACAAAGGTGCCACAGACAGCCAACTTTGCAGGGGCTGTTTAAACGCCGAGGAATCAGCTACCCACGTCATCCTGGACTGCGAGACCGTGGTTTCCCATCGAGAAGAGATCCTCGGAACGGTGAGGTTGCTCCGCGAAGACTGTGAAGCCCCCAGGAAGCTTCTCTACTTTTGGACAGAGCTAGGCTGGCTACGTTAGGCGGAAACCACAAAACGGATCACACACACCGCACACCGGACGAAATGGGAGTCTAAGTGCGACAAACGTAGTCCCTTTTCTGTTCTATTCCTATTGGTTGTTCACTGCTTAACTTAACTTTTTCTGACACTATTCTACTATTCACCCACAACATCATATATCATAGCTACTTACTAACAGACTCTACCTAACCAGTTTTAAGTTCCAAAATACAGTGCATCCCTACTGCTGTATGAAAACAAACCAGGTTTTAATTCCCGTGTTTACTTTCGATCGCGGGATACGATTCGATTGAATTCGTGATGCTCCGGTCTGAGCTGTGTGCTGGAACTGTCAACAATCGGCTGGCAATCGGTGGGGTCGAAGAGAATCAAGGCATTATATACATATATCCTTTACGCTTGTTTATTTAAATCAGACTGTAACTGTGAACTCTTATAAATATTTATTTAATAAGTACATATGCGCGAGCTGGCTGACCAAAACCAGGCGTATCCACCGCCTGCACAGCATGATTTTCTTTTTGTTAACGTCTTTTTAGTTCGCTTTTTAAGCATTCGAGTTTTTAGATTTTTTGATTTAATTTTATTATTTATAACTTTTTAGTTATCATTGTTTTTTCGAATTAGGTACATTTAAATATATAAGAATTGTATATTCTTGCAATCACCTCTTAAAACCCTTTAATTTTGATACCCCACACGATGGGAATGGAGAAAAAACATTGGGCCCCACAATATGGCGCTCAAAAGCCGTCATTTTTCTATTTTCCAATTTTAATGTAGTCAGTGACACTTGCAAAGTTAAGACGAATCAATAGACGTAAGAGTCATCAAAATCTGCTGACGCATTTAGTCTCTAGAACGCCACATAGGAACAAACATACACATACATATTACATAGACTGATAAACACATTACCCTCCTTCGGCAGTCGTAAATAGTTGTACTGTAACCTTCATTTCCCGAAGGGTTCGCCAGAAAACTTCTACCTCGTATACTAACGAACATTTCGCCATGTATGTTGAAGTCTCTTGCAAAAGGTCTATTGCTATCAACCGGACACAAAACATGACGCTGAATGCTACTGAAAAATTCTAGATGTAAAAACCCAATAACATTAAATTCCTGACCCGGGGAATCGAATTTAGGACCTCATGCTCAGCAGTTGCGTTTGCGACCACCACTAGACTGAGGAGACAGCAAAAAGAAAACAATATATTACTTTTTAGTTATAACTAGCTGTGCCCGTGGCTTCGCTCCCGTCAACTACCTACCCTACTTACCTGCCTTCTATATTTTTTTCTGGGGTCATTCTTTCGCGGAGAATCTTAACACCGCCATTCAGAAAATGACGGCAAATGCACAACGCCATCTATCGAATATGGAGTTCAACTGTCCGAGCAACTGAATTGCGTGTGTACATTTTCTTCATTGTGTGTATATTTTACTTCTTGAGCACTTTAAATTCATCTAACTTTTGATAGAGTGAACCGATTGCGATGAAACAACTACGTAATACTTCAAGTTACATACAATATATATGTACAAAAGTTATCTACATTGGTTACGTAAATTTTAAGTGATGCGTGCACAAATAAACAGACAAAAAAATCAAAAAATCCAAAAATACTGGCAATGGGTTTTCTTGGTTATCCTTTAACACCCTGGCTATTTTTTTGGAAACATTTTCGATGTACTAAAACTACTTTTCTATAGATTTATTATATCATGTATTGATTATATTTCGAAATAGTTTTAGACATCAGGTAGAATAATTATATTTTATATACATATATTTTGTTATTCCCTCTACTCTTAATTTTGTTCAACCAGTGGTCGAAAGGTCTGGAAGAAAAAAAAACCCCAAGCCCAAAATTCACCATGTTTTTTTAATATTACTTATCTAGGAACACTTGGGCTGTCAAGATGTATCTAACGATGTCTTAAAATATATACAGCCGTCTAGGAGACGATACCCCACTAGAAATAGTTCGATTTTTGTTAATATGGTGTCTGGTTGTCGCTGTGGTGAAATTTGATTACTGTCATGTTTTTAGTGAAATTCGACAGAATTAGACGCTTCGATTTTCGTAAGGATCATTATCAAAATCGGTACACGCGTTTGGTCTGTGTAGGGTTCTAAAACCCTACACAGGAGACAACATTTATGTATATACAAACATACATAGACTGATAAAAACAGTACCCTCCTTCAGCAGTCGGGTAGAAATACGTAGGCATCTGATTCTACTATAGTTTTTTTTGTTTACAATATTTGACAAAGAAGTAGTTTTCTTGGTCAATAAGACTCACTACGCAAGGAACGGGTTATATACAATTAGCAAACTGCGGGATAAACTTACTACACTTGGTCATTTGTGGTGGCGTCTTTATATACTACCAATTTGTTAAAGTAAAAATAAATAAATAAATACCAATTAGTCGATTTTATTTCCACGTATTTTAACTTTCCTTCCTCATTGAATTAGGTAATTTACCTATGTTTGCAATATTTGTAAGTATGTGAGAATCATGTTCCCATAAATCAAGTAAAGGAATTTACCTGTTAGTACTTTATACCTATACGTAGTATAGTAGTGCTGGGTGCATCGTCCTCACGTTTTTGAATTTTTAATGTATAAACTTTAATATTGGAAAACACTTATTTTTTTAAAAGAGTAAGTATGGAGTTTCTTGTGCGTACTTCTCCATAATAAGCTACTTTTCCAAATGCACGGTAGAATAAATTTTTGTTACTTGTAAATTTTGATTGTTAACGTTCAAAAGTTTGTTTTTGTTTTATTGTTTTTAATATAACGTTGCCCCACACTAGGAATTTCTTCCTGTATCGTGGGTGCGTTTACAAACATATAAACTCACATACACAACACCCAGAGCCGGAACAACTATCTGTAGGTCATACAAGTATTTGTTACGTGCGGGAATCGAATCCGCGATACGCAGCGCAGCAGTCAATCGCTCAACCACTGTGCCAACCGTGCGCCCAAAAGTGCCTCTTAATGGTCTAATTGAAATCAAGATATTAGACTTTCATTCTCTACATTTTTTATCAGTTTTGCCATAATTACAAAGAATCTCCTGAAACAATTCATACCTATCATCCAAATTCCTTCATAACCTACCCAGTCAGCAGTATTTACGTTTGGCCCCGTTTTCGATTGCATCCCGGTCGGTCCCGTCCAATCGATACTTATTCAATAACGCTCGGAGTCCACGTTATGACAGCCTGGATCTGACAATCTGCTAGTTGGATTAGCAACGTGATGTAACGTGCCTGGAATCCTGAAGGGTTTAGGGAAACTGAAGAGAGGTATTTTAGCAAGACAGGGCTTTATACAATACTAGCGATCCCGGTTTCTCACGGGAAAAATTATATACAAACTACACTACATAAACCTTCCGTTTACCTCTTTTTCTATTAGTGTATCAAACATTCTTTATCCGTTAAAGTATGCTGTAGAAGTGTAGACTAAGGCTGGTATTCCAGATGCTCATGCTCAACTCAACTCAAACTGGCAATGTACAATTGTGATTGGTTGGCTTGTTTTTGAGGATTCCGTACCTCAAAAGTGAAAAAAGGAACCCTTACAAGATCACTCTATTGTCCGTCTGTCCGTGTGTCGCCACCGATTTTCTCAGGAACGGGTGGACCTAGTAAGTTGAAATTTATACCAAATACTGAAGTCTATAGTCCCTAACAGGTGTATAAAAATCAAGGTCAACACGATAAACAGATATGGGCAAATTTAGATCTTCGCGAAAAACTTGTAAGTACCAATAAACTTGTAAACACCAAAAAATACCTTAATTTTCAACTTTTTTCATTTTTCGGAATTTTCCTTTACTTGTGCTGTAAGACCTTGCTTTTAATAAAAAATGACAATTCTAGGTCAACCGGGAGTACCCTACACGTTTTGGGTCGAAAACCTATATTGTAGTTCCCGTTGACCTAGAATCACATCATCGCTTACCATCAGGCGAGATAGTGGCCAAACGCGAGCCTATCGATAAATAATAAAAAAAACGGCAAAAAATTTACGTTGTTGTATAGGAGCCTCACTTAAATATTTATTTTACTCTGTTTTTAGTATTTGTTGTTAAAGCGGCAACAGAAATACATAATCTGTGAAAATTTCAACTGTCTAGCTATCACGATTCATGAGATACAACCAGGTGACAGACGGACTGACATACAGACGGATCGTGGAGTCTTAGTAATAGGGTCCCATTTTTACCCTTTGGGTACGAAACCCTAATGATTCAAACCCACATACAAGAACAGAAATATGGGCATTTAGGAGTATGATTCCAAATTGTTATCTGTGATTTCTGTAGGAAATGATAAATTGGCACCGTGTCCTTTATCGGATACGTTGTTTACGAGAAGGAAGCAATTTTCTTTTCCTCTATGGTTTTCCTGTTACTCTTTCATTTTCGATTTATTTAGTCACATGTTGCCTCTTCGGTATCGAGGTCCCAAGCGTTACTGTAGAGCATGAGGTCCTTGGTTCGGTTCCTGGGTCGGCTAAATTGTTATTCTCGATTTTTCTATTGTAGCAAACCGGAGTTTGGATTTCTGTTCGATTGATCGCAATAGACCTCTCTGCTACATAGAACTTTTATATAACTGCGAAATGTGTAGCCTCCATCTCATATTTTAAGGAATACGGGCGTGGTACTAAAGTTAATGCCGCATTCCAAGGCAGTTACGCACCATTCAAACACCGGATCTATAATTTTTACAAGCTTTATATAACTTGCAATGTATGTATGTATGTGTGTTCGGGTCAAATCTTGCAACTGAATTTTAAAGCAGTTATCCTGCACCGATAAAGTAGAAATTTTCATTTTTACGTTTAGTTTGGATTACAATGCGTGGTAAGCTAAGTGACGTTATTTTTAACCCAATATGGCGAACGGCTCATGATGGCGGACTAGTTATATTTTGTGCACTGCCACGATATGGGCATCAAATGAAAGGGGTTGCTGAGAAGAATACGAAACAAACATGTTTTAAAAATGATTTTGTAATGAATATTTTTTTGTTCTTTTTTCAAAAACAGGTAACAATTATTCAAAATAACACAAGTGCAAATGGAACATGTTTCAATTGATTTAACGCAGAAGATTACGCACGCCCAAACTCCTGGTGTGTAACTAATTAATACGTTTCATTGTTAAAAAACGGTTTTTAATATGAATAACAATAGTTCTAATAGTAAAGACAGTAAAACGCCTATATCTTTTGGATGGCTGAACCGATTTTCATCAAACATAGCTAAGAACACTTCCGATAATGATCTAAAAAATTAATTAAACCAAAATAGGTTCATCCGTTTAGGAGTTATGATGCCACAGACAGATACACAAATACACAAACATACAGTTACACACGTCCAACTTATAACAGCCCTCCTTTTTCCGTTGGGGGTTAAAAAGTAGTTTCTTTCTTTGGGTTTCTTTTCTCTATGTTCACAATTCCCCTAAACCCCCCTTTCCTTTTTTTGTTCCTATGTAGTTGCTTAAGCTTAATTAACAATCTAATTATAATTTAGTAAGAAGCACGAAAATACAAAATTACCAATCAAATATAAGATACATTATTTTGGCTATTCCACCTTGCCGTTCAATAATCGTCTTCAAAATGAGCATGCGAATTGGTTCAATCTGGAGCACGGCGCGAGGATGTATAACTTGCTCACAATAACATCCCCGACCTTCCTTAAGTGCTATCCTCTTAGGTGAGACGTCAGGGTATGGAGCTGGTGTAGAGCATGTACTGAAGCCGATTTTGTCAGCGTTATTGATACGCTATTGTTCTTGTGTTTCTTAAAACGAGTCAAAATGGAACGGTATTATGATATTTGCAAGACAATTTCACCTTGGTTTATGGAAAAATATGAGTTCTGTCTATTTCTACAGTATCGATAAAGTACCATGATGCAACCACATTAAGTCTACACTGTGCCTCATATTTCATGTAAGAAGAGTCACGTTCACACTGATAAATGGAGGAGTCGCGCGATATCGTCGACTTTACTAAATAGAGAGAGAAAGAAAGCGCTGCATGTTTTCTCTCCCTAAACTCTTAACTGTGTGAGCGACGCCTACAGCCGCCAGAGAAGAGTCGCGAATTTTCTCTAAACCTCGCCAAATTCATACCCCACCGCCACAAACTTGAATCAGTCAGTTCCGGGCGCACCTCAAGCGCCGCGTAGTTTGTGATGAATCAATATTTATTCAACAGAGATATCTCTTTGTCATAGTGCACAGACTGCAACGGGTACATTATTGAGTACTACTGTTTTACGAGAGAATGTTAGTGGGTTACGGAGGTTAATTGATTTCAAAGAGTGATTAATTTAAATTACTTTATTCAGAGATGCAGCCTTCCTGCATAGTGCACAGACTGCGACGGGTACATTATTGAGGACTATTGTTTTACAAGAGAGTGTGAGTGAGTTACGGAAGTAGATTGATTTCGAAAAGTGATTTGTTTAAATCACATTATTCAGAAGATGCAGCCTGCATAGTGCACAGACTGCGACGGGGTACATTATTAATTACCACTATTTTACGAGTACCTGTCTAGTGCCTATGTATGAGAGAGAGTGTGAGTGTGTTACGGGGTTGGTTGAGAGTGGGAGTGAGTTACGGAGGTAGATTGATTTCAAAAAGTGATTTGTTTAAATCACATTATTCAGAAGATGCAGCCTGCATAGTGCACAGACTGCGACGGGGTACATTATTAAGTAGCACTGATTTACGAGTTTCTGTGTGTGCCTATGTATGGTAGAGAGTGTGGGTGTGTTACGGGGTTAGTTGATTTCAATGAGTGATTGCTTTAATTTTATGCTTTTGGGTTGAAGAATAGATCTAATAACAGAGATTTTTTTTCTACGTACTAAAATGTTGTTGAAATGAGCTAAGTTTGCAGCAAACAAGTAAGTTTGGGATGCCTAATACTATATAATTTAACTAATGTATGCGTGGTTTAGATTTTAAATCTGAAAGTAATACCTATTTATTAACATTTCAAGTTGATTGCAGTTCACTACAAACCTTAATAACGCCGCATTATTTTGGTATTTCTACAGTCCAGGGTAGATCAATGAGCCGGAAGAGTTTTATTCGATGCGCACAGGCCATTTAAGACCTACTACATATATTGAGAAGCAAGGCTGTGGGAATAATTTCACCTACCACCTACCTACGTCTTAAAGCCCGAAGCACACCTGCCTCTTGGATGAGAACTGCAGTGGCCTTTAAGAAAAGCACTCAATCGTTTGCGTACCCAGGTAGGCTAACAGAATTTGGCAAAATTCGGTTTTATAGAACCGTCTGATATCCAGTGTAAGTGCGGTGGCCGTGAAGCACCGTACATGTGCTAGAATTAAATCTTCTTAAAAAATAAAGAATAATAGCGATTCAATGTGAGAGCAGGATGTAGGACATTTCTTCTCTTTCATGTAACGAAATGTGCCTAAACGTGACGCGTCCTTGAAATTGCACTCTCAATTCTCATCTAATTATTTTATTAAATCGCTGCCGCCGCCTTAGAAGTTTTACTTCCAAACTCAATATAATAAAAGTGAAAGTTACTCTGTCTGTATGTGTGTCTGTTAACTTTTCGCGCTTCAACCACTGCATCGATTTACATGAAATTTCTCTCGTAAAGATAGTATGAGACCCTAAGAATGACATAGTTTTTATCCCGTTAATGTGTTTTCCTGGGATGATAAAACACTTTTTACGCGACCGAAGCCGCGGGCATATGCTAGTTAAGTGTAAATCTATTACAACTACTTAACGTTTAAATATTGGCAAACTTGTGTGAACAATAGTTAGAAGCATATCTTGCACGAGTCAGTTGAACGTTCAAAGTCATTGAAGCATTTAACGTTCAAAATACTTGTAAAATAACTTGCAAACTAAAATATCTGCATCAGACTTAGTGTCAAATTATTGCAGAACTTTTACCACACGTACAGTTAGAAGCGAAAATATGTATTCACTTATTAGAATTTAAAACAAATATAAATTAAATAATAAATTAATTTTTGAGATCTAGAGAAACATTATATTTCAAAATATTGAGTCATCATCCACTTTGCCTTTTCACAACATCGTTTCAAGAATCTACAGCCTTCACGTGCATAGACCAAATCTGCCACCCTCAAGATAAAATCACAAATGCTGCATAGAAATCACATAGAATCTAGAGACCCAGAGACTATGTACTTCAATAAATAAAACAAATAGTAGGTTGGCTTCCAGTCTAACGGGATTCACTTAATCCAGTAGGTATTCCAGGAGCTATTACCTATCTGAATTCGATAACCCAGTAACTGGGTTACACGGTACTCCTTGGCAAGACTTGTGAGAAATTTTCTGGTTCCTGTGTATCGTAACGACTGTCAAAGATTTTTAAATGGCAGCCAGGACCAACGGCTTAACGCGCTATCCGAGGTAATGAGGAATCTCGCTGTGTAAAGATTGTCACCCATCCACTGATTGATCTCGGCAAGCGTTGCTTAACCTTGAAAATAGACACGTGAGGCTATTAATATTTAGCCACGAGCTCCTCCATCTTCAATACGTTAGGAAAAACGCATTCTGTATTTTGCTGTGTACCTACTGTACATATTTATGCTCTTGACTGTACATAAGTGAAGGTTGAACAATGTCAGACGGTTGGAATCAATACAGGATTGTTACGTATTTGGATCACATGCTCGTATTATAGCAGAATTTATTTGTGCTACATTGTATGCTCGGAACACAAATGGTGAGGGACCCGTTTAAGACAAACCTATGATTGAAGAGGTGGTAGACACACCTGCTTGAAATTCTTCAAAATTTTTGAAGAATGTTTAACGGTGTATAAATTGACCAAGGTAAGGTATACAAAAGCTGATACATACGAACAGACATACGGTTCAAATATTGAGCCTAAACATTAAATAATCAGTGTCTAAAGATCCCACTGGTGGGATGCTCTCTGTGCAAGTGTGCTATACACAGCTATGCGGGTTTATCTGACAAATATAAATGTAACATAACATAAGTAACTGAATATTTTGTCGCTTACTAAAATTTTTATTAATTTTGATAATACGTAACTAACTTTATTCTAAATAAAGAATATAAAATAAATCGTTTTTTTTTGAGAACCTGCTAATTGATGTAAATAAACCGATTTTTTAAATGAAAAAATAAATGATTACGTTAATCATACCACAATAACATAATAGCTTGAACATAACTGAAACGCAACGTAACGAAGCGCAAGCGCAAACCTAGTGGCAATAAAGCCCAAAAAAAAATATACCAGTGAATCATTTATGGCAGAAATTATTATTACGAACATTTATAGCGTGCAAAGCGAGGCGTTATAATTATTAACTATTAGTCATTATTAACTGATTCGGGAACCAATCAATCATGTGGCCTAATTCAGTTTATTAGAGTTTAGTAGGCAATTTCGTGTGTCGTTCAATTTTGCGGGTTGGCTGACGATAAGTAAGGTAATTATTAAATTGCTAAATATTGTTATTCAAATTTAGTAGTATGGGTCTGAAGTCGTAAGTCGTTGGAAGGCCTCCCACTAGGTGGACCGATGACCTGGTTAAGGTTGCGGGAAGGCGCTGGATGCGAGACGCACGGGATCGGTCAATGTGGCGACGCCTGGGGGAGGCCTATGTCCAGCAGTGGACGTCTTTCGGCTGAAATGATGATGATGATGATGATGGTCTGAAGTAGATGAGATCCGCGGCTTCACCTACCTTGCCTATGGAGCTGAAAAGTCCTCTAGCAGCAACCGTGTGCCGTAATGGCTAGTAGATTCGCAGTTACTCGCACTGGACGTATCATACTTGCAATTGTTGTTCAGTAATCGCATCGAGTAACTACAAAATCTTTTGTTTTAACTTACACTGGCCAGCTTGCCTCCCCCCGTCACTCGTATCATCGCCTCATCGCTCAAAGTGTTTGGATGCGTTTGCTGTTCGCTACTGGAATACGGGCAGCTATCTGCAGTTTAGTCAGAATCTATCACCGTTTATGTAAACAAGCCACAAGGCGCAGTGAGGGTAGGCCTACTCAAGATTGACAGAAGATCTATTGAATGTCGTGAGAATAACGGGTCCTCATTAATGGCGTCTCTTAGCTGACTAAACAGCTTTGATGATGAACACAAAAAGTAATTCATACAACACAAAGAAAATTACACACGCTTAAAACACAGTTTGATTTGAAAGGGATCAAAGCCCCCTAACGTTGAGGATCGTACCAAAATATGGTTTAAATAGGTCGTAAGGGTCAACGGTTGCGTGCAACTTAATCTCATAGGGCATCTCGATGCGAGGAGGTTGTACGGTTTTTACGCGACCTTGATACAATGACACATGACCTCTTCTCTTGTATCGGTACGAGCCAAGAACGACGAGAATACAATCTGCTAGTATAAAAATATCGCGACAGACTTTATTAAAATTGAAGTTGTGTTATGATAGACATTTAAAAGACGTTTAAGTATCTTTTCTCTCTGATGAATATTTTAGTGTCTTTACAGTTGGAAAAGGGTTCTCAGGCATTATTATAATTTCAGACAAAAAGTCCTTATTCTTATCCTTTGTTGTACACAAAGTATAAAAACCAAAGCAAAACACAAAATAAATAAACGCCACCCCGCCGAGTCGGATTCGACGGTTGACCTCTTTCTCAAAGTTGGACCTACCTAACTGGACCGTTTGTCCCAGGTAGACATAATCACAACTTCGAGTTTAAAGTCTCCAACTCTGATAGGAGTGATTGCAACATGGGCATTCAATATCACCTTTGTTTTGTCTATGTTAATTTTTAGACCCACTCTTTCAGAAGCTCTACTGAGGTCCGCTATGGTCTCAGCCATGACCACTATATCGTCGGCAAACCGAAAGTAGGTAATGTACTCGCCATTGACGTTGATGCTTAGCCCTCTCCAGTCCAGAACCTTGAAGACATCCTCCAGTACAGCAGAGAAGCCCAAGTCTCGATCGAATCGAAGGATTTCTCGTAGCCCTCAAACGCTAAACAATGAGGCAGGGTATACTTTCGGTATTCTGTATAACCTGCCACAGCGTATGTATGTGGTCTACTTTGTTAAAGCCTTTTCGGAAACCGGCTTTTTCGGGTGGCTGGAATTCATCAAACCTGTGCGCGTGACGATTCATGATGACTCTTGAAAACAACTTGTAGACATGGCTAAGAAGTGCGATGGACCTTATTCTTCAATCAGGTTGTATACAGTATATAACTAAAATGGGGAGGAAAAGGAGAAGAGATGATAGACAGACGACAAGGTTTTTCCTCTCGGAACATACAAAGGTTCTCTCCATTCTCGAAGATACAAAGGTCGTCCACTCTACGTATCACTACATCCCGGCCAGTCTTGTGCGTCTCCATCCATCGCATTGCCGCACTTAGACGAAGGGCTTCCCATGTTGTGTTTCCGATACGATATGTTTAAATAAAACTTGACACAATATTAAATTCAGAACAGCGGGAGGTTTTATACCTAAGCTTATTCCACCCAGATGAAAATGTGATATGAAAGAACGAAATGCGCTGATTGTACTATGAATATTAACCCTGCTCTGTTTATCCTAAAAGAACACGTAACATCCCATTATCCAACTCCCACGAACATAAACCTAGCTGTTCCTCTGCATCCAACCACAGAACACTACAAAATACTGCTGGAATGTATTATAATTTCTCATCATAACGCGTGAAGATGCTCCGCATAGTACGCGGTCGCTTTGCATGTACAATATACATACTATTACATACTTATAATACATACCACGCGACACACTACACAAGTGAGAATTTTAGCAAGCATTCCGTGGTAGTTTTAACTGGCGTTTAAAACTTAAAGTTAATTATGTCGTGGTTATTAGGTAGGTGGTTTGTTGCACGCTGTTAACGGCGTTGCGTCATCGATATTATGGTGGACATCCCACCTATATGCACAAAGCGTTTTGGGAATACTTTTGTTGTGCGCACAGCTAAGGAGTAGAACTCCATGCTGGAGTCTGTATTTCCAGATATCTATAATCTGGGCGATTCACACACTGTCCCGCTATACGCTGTGGGGAGCGTGGCGGTGAAATCATGACACTGCGCGTGAATGCGTTTTCTGTGTGTTGCACTACGCCTGTTTTCAATGCAAAGAGAGATACTTTTAAGCAACGTAAGAACACGCATTCCCGCGCTACGCTGCGAAATGCGGTGCAGTGTGCGAATCGCCCAGTCAAGAGTGATTAGGTTACTTCTAGGCAAGCGTTCACCATCGTCGACCATATCACCGCTTACCATCAGATGAGATATTATATTATCTATAATGGTCAAACGCGAGCGAAAAATTATAAAAAACGTTGTTATCTTGTTGGTCTAGTGGTCGCAAACGCTACTACTGATCATGAAGTCGTGTATTCGATTCCCAAGTCAGGCAAAGTTTTATTTTTATTTTGCATCTGGAATTTTTCACTACAAGCTTGGGGTTTTGTGCCGGGACTTAAACATAACGTTTATAATGTGCATGTACTTTGTGAACTTCTGCCCTAATAAACCCTTTTGGAATGTGGGTGTACATTGTGAACCTCTGCCCTAAACCCTTTTGAAATTTTCATGTGCTTTGTGAACCTCTGCCCTAAACCTTTCTGAAATGTTGGTGTACTTTGTGAACCTCTGCGCCAAACCCTTTTGTAATGTGGATGTACTTTGTGATCCTCTGCCCTAAACCCTTCTGAAATGTGAATGTACTTTGTGAACCTCTGCCTAAACCTTCGGGGAATACGGTAACTGTCATTATGCTGATTGTGACAATGTAGGACAAAGCATTTGGTCATGCAGAAGTAACGTGCATTGATATCCATGCTTACTCGCAGAGTATATTGACGATTTCGGAACATTGAGTCCAGTACACCTAATATCTAATACGAATGCACGTATGGAGCTACAGAACATTATTGTATCGTCTTTCTCGCTTGCCGTTCCCATATTCTGTTACAGATATTGTTGGATCCAAATACGTTTAAAACGTAGCTGAATCAATTTTCTGTACAAAATTGGAGATACGAAAACTGAATTTTCTCTATTTTACTCGATTTTCGTGCTAGGGATACAAGATGACTTTTTGGTTTCTTTTGTAATTTTATGAACAACGAGCGTTTTAAATCTAAAATACTTATGAAGACTAAGCATTAGAAAATCGGACCATCATTAAGGTGCAACAAGATAACGGTTGATTGACGACACGATACGTCGATTCCTTGAATTTTCCGTGATCTGAACAGTCGATGTCATCGGTCTGACGCGAACCAGTTGTACCATCAAATTCTACTTTTCGCTCTCTCCCACATCTCACACCACACAGCAAGCTAACAAACTCAATCTGCGCTGTAACACAGATTCAGCACAAATTACCGCAACTAATGCAAGTATAATGCAGCCCGACTACTATATTGCACGTTAGAAAATCCACTGTGTACTGAAAATGGACTGCAGGTGAAAGAAAATGCACGGAAAACTCACTGTATTTGTGAAGTGAGAATAGCTAACGGTGTTTTCATAACTGAAGAATGAGGTTCGTGGAATATGTTTTAAAATATGTTGTTACTTTGTTATCATGTTTTAGTTTTAACATATATATTTATTAGGTTGTTTATGGTAGGCGACCAAGTAAAAGGAGATTTTTCATACAAATTTACAGCTGAGAATTAAATGCTATGTGACCTTTGATAAGTCAAGCCGCATGCAAATCATTTACCAAATTCAGACATTCTTCTGAAAACTAGGCAGAACTTAATATATCAAATACATAGTTGGTCCATTCCTGAAGACACTGTGTGAGAACCAAAAACTGAAACATACAAATTCTAGATGCAGAATTACCTCAAAGTAGCCATGATAATAAGAATGATAATCTAAGGCAAACCTAGTTACTGTGAATATCGTAGCCCATTCCATGGATCTAAAGCAAGATTAAAATTGTCATAAAATATATCTCCTTTTAAGAATATCACTAGAACCTCTCCAATTATGTCCATTCCCCAACATCGTAGAAGAAATTAGCCCAACAATTCTATCTAACTAGAAAATTACAATAGTCGCCTCCAAACAAACTGTTACGTGATATTAACACTAGGGAATCAATTTAAATGGAGCCTTCGAGAATATCTGCCGCCATTACGAAAATACAGCGCTTTGCAGAACAGACTAATTTACATCGTTAGGGATGCGACATGTTCGGATTGTTGTTACCAATTAGTCGATTTGTTCATAGCGAGTTGTACGGAATTTAATAATCGAATAAAGCTTTGGTTGTACTGGATTGAGGTTGGAAATGGATTTTTGGGAAAGTTTGTAATTATATGGTAGGCCAGCTGCTAACTAGGATCATTTTAAATCGCTTTTCAATGACCATTGCTGGACAAAATAGTAACTAATATAATGTGACATAATTATACGAGTTTATAAGTGTATCCAAGGTCATCGATCTCAATGACGCTGGTTGAGAGAAGTACAGCACCTGTAGCCAAGTTGACAATCTACAATCGACAACGCTATTAGATCACGAATCGATGTATGGTGATGACACATCTGAACGTTAAGTCACGTGGTCAGACCCAAATAAAAGAAGTCGTTAACGATTGTAGAAAGAGATTCGATACGAAACGTTTGTACCGTGGCTGGAATGCATGATTTGGCGGCACTTAGGGGAGGCCTATTGCTAGCAGTGGATACATTTCTACTGAAATGGTGATGATGATGTGACTGTCCCACTGCAGCGAGCTTTGCGTTGATAACCATGGTTGGTGCTTTTCGTAATTTCTGACTGTTAAGCCCAGTAGAGCTTTTTTGTAAAAATCTCAGAGCGAAAATTTAGGTAAATTAAGCTTGAAGTGAGTTGCGAATCCATATAATGCTATAATCTGTCTTCAACAGAATATACTGATTGGTTTGGTTTTATTGGGATTTGCTCAGTGCATCAAGACTAACTACAAAATAAACCAGGGGATCAACAATACAATAACTTAGAGATCTGCTAAACTCTATCGACCATCAAGCCAGAAAAACGAATACCGGTCTTGTTGTAGTTAGGTGGAAACTAAAATAGGTGAATATTTTTAGTCGACTTTTATAAAATCTTTGTCCCATCACTAAGATAATATCATGTAACTATGTTTTTATTAAGGCCATAAGCTGTGTGAATTGAAACACGGCGGGTCCACAATATTAGCATAACAAACATATTACCATGGTTAGTGCTCTTCGCTAGTCATACTTAGAGGACGGGAGATCGGTGCTTTTACTGGTGTCTATATTTTTTACAAGCCTTTATTTAGCTTGCAATGTATGTATGGATGTGTGTTCGGGTCAAATCTTGCAAGTGAATTTTAAAGCAGTTACCATCCACCGATTAAGATGTAATTTTGAATTCACGTTTAGTTTGGATGACAATGTATGGTTAGCTAAGTGACGTCATTCTAAATCCAATATGCCAGACGGCCCAAGATGGCGGATTAGTTATTTTTTGTGCATTGCCATGATATGGGTATCGAATGCAAGGGTTTGCTGAGAAGAATATGAAAAAAAAAAACTTGTTTTTAAGTCAAGAGTGAATATCTTTCTTCTAGGCAAGCGTGTTACACCGTCAACCACATCATTGCTTACTATCAGGTGAGATAGTGGTCAAGGGCGGGCCTGCCAATAATAATAAATGTAAAAAAAGGGTTTTTAATGAATATTTTTATTAACGACTCATTTTTTATACCGTTTTTGGTTCCAGCAAAATAAATTTTAACTCTATGAAAAAACAGGGTCTAGGATAAGGGTCTAATAGGTGATTATTACATATAGAAAATACTCATCAACAATTATTTTGAAGTTGAAGTCTAACTTGATGCAGCTGGATACATAAATGGTATATTTACAGTAGTTACATAGTACTCACGTATGTGCTGTCCAATCAGAATCAACATCATCATATCAGCCGAAAGAAGTCCACTGCTGGACATAGGCCTCTCGCAAGCATCGCCACATTGACTGGTCCCGTGCGTCCCGCATCCTGGGGATCCCCGCAATCTCCACCAGATCATCGGTCCACCTGGTAGGAGGCCTTCCAGCGCAACATCTTCCGGTTCGCGGTCGCCACTCCAGAATATTTCTGCCCCATTTGCCATCCGTTCTGCGAGCAATGTGCTCTGACCACTGCCACTTAAGTTTGGCAATAATTCGGGCTATGTCGGTAACCCTGGTTCTCTTGCGGATCTCTACATTTCTGATTCAATCACGCAAGGATACTCTGAGCTCAGCCCTCTCCATTGCCCTTTGGGTGACTGTAAGCTTTCTGATGAGGCCCATTGTGAGCGACCACGGCTCAGAGCCATAGGTCATAACCAGCAACACACATTGGTCATAGACTTTCGTCAGTGTGTGTTGTCCAATTTACTTAACACAAAAAGAAATTGAGTTACAATACGAATATATTAATACAGTTTTCAGCAGATCCCTCCCAAAAATACTTCGAAATAGTAATGTTTTGTTTATCACTTGTTTTTAAACCCTAGTGGTTCTGGAGCAGGACTTGCATTAAGAGAAAATGGGGGCAGAGACCTCCGACTGAATTTCCTTAGTAAAAACTCATAATTCGGGGTTCGGTTCTTGCCTATTTGCGTCTCCAATATTGGACAAATTTAAAAGATATTCCATAAATAAATATAACTAACAGTAGAACTTAGATGGAACGCGACTATTTCTCTCGGTTTGGATAGCAACACGGCTATAAGAACAGGTATCTCGTTAGTTACTTTATTATGATGTTTTATACGACCAATTTGTGATGCACATCGTTGGCGTAAAGAAGGTTGCCAGTATGCAGAAAAATGTACGGTGATGAGACCGTACAGAATGGAACCCGTGCGTGTGTTACTATACGAGTATTTAACCACGGGCTCTTAATTTAATTTTACAAAGTTTACTTTACTAATTATATCAAATATCTGTCCCTTTATTATATTAATTCTCAGTAGACAAAACCACATGACACGATCCGGAGTCAAAATTTATCGAACACGGAAACATGGTTCCCGTGTAAACATGAAAATCAAAGGGTTACGGACCCGATATGAAGTTATAACGATAGGTGACCGCAGGTTGGATGTGAGGCCTTTTATGTATACTCTGGTATAATTGCCTTTAATGTTTGTGTGGTTTAAGGGTATGAAGTTACCTATAGATTGGAAGGGGCAGAAAGGTTGCTTGATTATCGGTGTTCTTGAAATTCTGGTTATTAAAATATGTGTTCCATCTGGGTTAGTGTCAATCATAACATAGAACATAATTTAGACTTCAGTAATTAAGGCTTCAATATACATGCGCGACATTTGGGGGAGGCGTATGTCCAGTAGTTGACGTCATTTGGCTGAAATGATGATGATGACACTAATATTATAAAGGCGATAGTTTATGAGTGTGTTTTTGTATGTTTGCTACATCTTCTCACCAGAGCGGTTGAACAGATCTGGATGAAATTCGGAATAAAGATAGATTATAGTCAGGAATAGTTCAGAGGATAATTTTTATTCACGAGGGTGCAGCCGCTGGCAGAAGCTAGTACAACATAATACCAGCCTGTAACCGTACCACTGCAACACAGAGGTCTCTTCTTATAAAGAGAAGGCAAGAATATTAATGAACACATTCAGGATTAGGTATTTTAATAAAAGTTCAGGTTTATTCACGATGATTTCGTTCTTCCATGTTAGTGGTCCCTAAAATTCACCACGCTGCAATGCTTTTTGATAGCAAACGAATCTATATATTAAATTGCTGGCTAGACCAAAACTTTTTTTAATTTTAGCCTACAGACCAGGGTTTCCCAAACTTAGGGAACGTGGTCGGGACCACGACCACGCTCGCGACACTGGTGGGTCGCGAGCGAATTTTTAGTGGACCCGAGTTAAATGAACTCAATTTGTATTTGCAAGGTTCAAACGGATCAGACATTTTTGCAGTTCACGATAAAATTCGAGCGTTCATGAAAAAGCTTGTTATGGAAGAGTTCTATTGAGGATGGGATGTATGATTGTTTTGAAACACTTGAATCTTTATTGTTGAAAACCAAGTGCAGCCAAAGATGAACGTAGTGTCTGCAATATCCACCCATTTATCATTTTTTTTTAAGAACTTTTTCGACTATTTCGGTGAGCAGATGAAAAAGCTCGAATTATTGAATTGGATTCGAAACCAATTTCAAGACTACCTACTTACTGGTATGTCAACAACAACAGCAAGTGAAGAACTAATTAATATATCAGAAGATTCGTCACTAAAATATAGTTTCAATCGTAAGCAATTAACAAAATTTTGGCTCTCGGTTGCTGGTAACTATCCATGTCTGTTTGAAGAAGTTATGAAAGTCCTCCTCCCTTTTACTACCTCATACTTATGTGAAGCCGGCTTTTCTAATATGTTGAACTAAAACTAAATACCGAAATAAATTGGACATATCAAACTCAATGAGATTAAAAGTTACTCGAGTTGAAGTTGATATCAAAACTGTAATGGCGAAACATAGGAAACAATTTCATCCTTTCCATTCAAATAACTTTTTGATGTAGTTATTTGATTTAGTATTAAAAATTGTACTTAAATTTGTTTTTATTTGAAAAATCCCTTTATTCTATTTATTTATTAGTTTATCCTCGCACTGGAACCCCTTGCAGCAATTACACCAATGGAGCACATTCTTATAATAAACTAACTATTAGAGTCCAGGTTTCCTCACGATGTTTTTCCTTCACCGTTGTCAGCAATGTTCAAGATAAACTTGGAAAGTATATATGAATTGAAAAAATCACATTGGTACTTGCCCGGATTCGAACCTACGATCTCAAGCACAAGAGGCCAGTTCTTAGCTACTGGGCCACCACGACACAACTCAACTTTATTCATATTGGTAACGGTTAAATTTTCTAGAGGTAAGTCCCGAGTTTGGTATTTTATTTTAGATAGTCGTAGTCCATACTACTTTGGGAACCACTGCCACAGACTTAAAAAAAAATACACAACTCCCTATTAACGCCACAGAATAACAAATAACGGCAGTTTTTCTTTATGATTGGCTGTTTACGACTGTGACGTCACAGCCGTGAGCCCGGTTCATTTGTTTTTATTGCCTCTCGGAGAATTATGCACGTCGGACAGATGAGTAATGTTTATAACTGGAATTTAATGGAGGTGTTGCTTAATTTTTAGGTAAGAGGAGGCTTAGGGTTTTTTAAGGGTGGTTATGGGGTTTTATTCTTGTTACACACGACCGTAACTTTTGAAGGTCTGTCTGTCTTGTATATGGGTTTGAATCATTAGGGTTCCGTACCCAAAGTGTAAAAACGGGACCCTATTACTAAGACTCCACGATCCGTCCGTCTGTCTGTCTGTCTGTCACCAGGCTATATCTCATGAACCGTGATAGCCAGACAGTTGAAATTTTGGATACACAGGTGATGTATTTCTGTTGCCGCTATAACAACAAATAATAAAAACAGAATAAAATAAATATTTAAGTTTGGCTCCCATATAACAAATGTGATTTTCTTGCGACTTTTGCGATATTGGTACGGAACCCCACGTGCGCGAGTCCGACTCGCACTTGGCCGGAAACAATCATAATTTCTCAGAACCAATATTTTGAGACAACTCTGCAATAACAACACCTAAAATGGAATAGTTGCAGTGAACTATGCCATGAAAATTGATATTGAATACCTACTGAATTTCAATATTGGAATACTGCAGGTACCCGATCAACTGTAATGAGGTTTTAGCTTTAACGAATTATTCCATTTCTGGTCGAAATGGTGGCGTGGATTATAATTAGATTCATGAAATAGTTATCAGCTTCGTTACCCAGAAATATCACAATCAATCGCATGGAAAAAGGATTTCTGAAAGCCTTTACTAAAGGCTAATAAATATTTGATGTTTCACTAGAGTAAGTCAAAATTTTAAAAGTCGAATTACACAAAAACTAACCTACTACCGGAATGGAAGGTAATTTATTTATTTTAAGGAAAGCTTATAGACTTGTAGCGGAATCAACACTGCTACCTACAAACTAATGACATGACGTCACACCGATCCTGCATCGCACAAGCAAGGTTTTCGACGCGATTTGAACATATACAACAGTCCAACATCAATCGTTGGACACCAGACACAACACCCCTCTGGTAGTAAGATCCTTCCTTTTCAATGGAGATTTGCGGGACTTTCCATCCGCGTACCTCCAAAGATTAAAAATAACATTACAAAAATCGTAGGTAAAGAAAATTGCTAATTACAAGCTTCCTCATGTTAACATCGCATTACAAATAATTTGCAATAATACAGCGATAAACAGAATTAAAAAAATAACAATATCTCATATGTCTTAATCTAGGTTATGGTCTTCCTATTGTGTTGCGAGTGTTTCACACTTGATGTTAGACAGTCGAGAATGTCTGAATCTTGACGAAAAATTTCGTGAATTCCTGTCTCATAATGGAAGAGAATGTAAGTGCCTCAAACATGATAGAAGACAGACACATCATGAGTGATTGTTGGAAACTTGTGAATTTCAGATATTTGGAGGCTCGTTTCTCAATCAATTCTAGTGGTTATACGCGACCTTCGCCCGATTTGAATTTGAAATATTCTTAGAAAATACATCTACACGATTTCACCTATCGACTCAATTTAAATTTACTTAATTTCGCTATCGCTACAGCGAACGTTTACGTTAACTCGAACGAGTGAATATAAAACCTCGCACTGGGTCCTTTGATGTATGAAAAACAATCTAACACATGAGAACATTATGTTGTGATTGTTTGAAACTTTACAGTATCGTGAGTTTCAGATTCTTTTCGGCTCGTTTCTCAATCAACTTCATTCCTTCCAGCTAGTACATATATTGATCGTATAACATAATATGTGTGTAATTGATGGTACTCACCGCACATAACAGCACTAGTAGTAAGCACCGTATTAGCATGGTGTCTGAGCTCCTCACATCACGGTACACCAAACTAAGTCATTTGGACCTGGAACAAGGTTAAGATTGCGTTAACACACAGTTTTCTAAGAAAATCTTTCATTGTAGGTATCATCATATTCCTGCCCTTATCCCGTGTAACTTGGGGTCGGTGCAACACGTTTTCTTCATTCATACCGTACTGTCAATTAACATTCAATCACTGCTCCTTTTTATTCATATCTTATTTTCTTTCATTCCTCATATATTCAATCATCTTTTCTTTAGACATCCTTTCTGTCTCTCCATCAATCAAACGTTTTTAAGGTTCCAAAGTCACCAAGGAACCCTTATAGTTTCGCTATGTCCGTCTGTCCGTCCGCAGCTTAGCTCAGAGACTCTTAGTACTAGAAAGCTATAATTTGGCATCGATAAATCAGGTTTTTTTTTTCGGTATAGACGTAAAGTGCGGATGTTTTTTTTTCTCGTCTATCCCATGGTGTATGATATCGTTGGTCTCCTACAACCATTTTTCGATTCAGAGATCCGTTTACGTAAAATTAAGCTTTAAATTGCAAATTTTTGTTAGAGTCAAGTGTCCCTACCAGCGAAATGGTTGCTTTTGACTATGTGACAAAATTTACGGCAGTAGTATATAAAACGAAATTAAAAGGAAAACTATCACAGCTTACAATTTTACGAGTAATAGTCGACCAACTTAAAAAATGTACTTAAAACTGTAAAAATGTTGTACGAGTACCATTGAAAAATGATTTAAATATCAACTTTCGAGAACGAAATAGTGAATACATTCAAAATTATTCAAATTCCGAAAGAGAAAGAAACAAGGAGCGTGCGTGCGAGGATCCAGGAACAAACCAACCATTCCCCGTGTAGTATATAATAGTAGTTTATGTCCCCGTGGCTCTAACGAGCGCTTGTATCGCAATTGACGTACTTCATATAGAGTATTTATTGCAGCTTAGTTACGTTGTTTTTTTGTTTCTATCATTAAATAATTTGATTATATTTTTGTTAGTAGGTTGTTTGAAAGTACTCATACAAAAATATTTGTTTTCGGTTTGTGAACATTTGGAGATTTAACGAAAACTATTTCCGTAACCGCAATACTGCAGTATTCAAACGATTAAGCGACGTTGGTTATGATTCTTTATTACAAACGCTTGCCCCTACCCGCGGCGGTACTTAAATAGATATTTTTCTAACTTCACTTGGACGTGACGCATTCACGTGGCTTTTATAACTCCTTCTTCAGTTACCATCGTCCTATGTGGGCCCGTTTTTAGACGTTGTGAGCCGTTGAAACCGTTTGAATGTTCATTCATCATTCCTTTTCTTAGTCCGCATTATAATGCAACTACGGAACCCTATTACTGCGCGTGGCTCGACACGCACTTGGCCGGATTTTTTAATATTATGAGATTAAATTTAATATTTTAATCCAGAGCTTTTTCGCGACAACGTTTTCAAAATAGCAGTCAACTTCAGTGATGTCAAAATTAAAGTTTTTTTTCATATTATCATAACTGTCCCACAGCTGGGCAAAGGCCTCCCCCAAATTATATAACGATAGATTACTGAACTTAATAACTGTATCCATTTCTGAAAATACCACAGTTAAAAAAGTTTAATCAAAAAAGAGAATCCTCAAACCGTGGATCACATCTGGTTTATTAAGGTGCATAAGAAACAGGGACGCTCTTCACAAGAAAGTTAAAATTTCCCAGGAAATGAAATTCTAAAAATGACCTACCTTCGATACAGAAATTTTTGTATTAGTATTTTAAAAAAAGCAAAGAGAATTTATGATACAGAGGAACTAAATAAAGCTAGTAAAAACTCAAAAACACTATGGGACACTATTAAACGGGTAACTAACACTACTAAAACTAAGAATACATCTGCTCAATTACTACACTATTAACTCATACTTCGTAAACATTGGCGAGAAGCTTGCAAATGATATAATTCACACCAGTACTACACAGCCATTGTCAGTTACTCAACCCACTTCTGATATCACATCAACTTCATCGTTCGTCCTCGACCCTACTGACCTTGATGAAATTACAACAGTCATCCATTCCTTGCGCTCTGATGCTGCAACTGGCTGGGATGGCATATCACCCTACATCTTGAAGAGGTACTCAACCTACCTGGCACCCATACTATGCCATATTTTTAACCTCTGTTTCGAGACTGCCGTCTTTCCTTCTTCTTTTAAAAAGGCAATCATTCATCCAGTCTTCAAGGGAGGCGACGGGAACCTGCCGAATAATTACCGTCCCATTGCAGTACTGACTGCCTTATTAAAGGTACTAGAACGGCTTATCAATAAAAGACTTGTATACTACCTAGAACATTACAAACTAATATCACCACAACAATTTGGATTTCGCAAAAACAAGTCTACCTGTGACGCAGTTCAGGCATTAACTAACCATATCGTACACCACCTGAACACTAATAAAAAGGTCCTCACGATATTCTTGGACCTTGCGAAGGCATTTGACACCGTTCCCGTCCGTTCTCTCTTACTCAAACTTGAAAAAATGGGTGTCAGGGAATTGCAACTTGATCTATTTCAAAACTACCTCACAAATCGCTCCCAGATAGTCAAGATTGACAGTCACGGCAGCAATGAGCTCCCCATCTACTATGGCGTGCCGCAAGGAAGCATATTGGGACCCACTTTATTTCTAGTTTTTATAAATGACTTATGCAATATAAATATCCCAAATGCCAAGATAACATCCTTTGCAGATGACACTGCTATCACTTTTGTCGCTAACACATGGTCTGAACTCGAACACAAGGCACAACATGGCTTTAATGTAGCTTTAAACTGGCTTTATTTCCATATGCTGACACTTAACACCTCTAAAACTAAGTTCATTACCTACTCGATCAGTTCTGTTACCCAATCAAACCCACCAATAGCACTTAAAGCTCACACATGCAATTTGCAGACTCAAGTTTCATGCCACTGTGCAACTATATCCTCAACGGATGAAATAAAATACCTAGGTGTTATCATAGATAAGAATCTTAAATTTAAATCTCATGTTAATGTCCTTACTGGCAGAGTTCGCAAACTTATATATATCTTCAAAACCTTAAGAAATATTGCTAATCCTATAATTATACGTAATGTCTATTTTGCCTTATGCCTATCTATTATTACCTATTGTATTCCCTGTTGGGGTGGTACTGCAAAAACCATCCTTAAACCGTTAGAAATTGCACACCGCGCCATATTGAAAGTGGCTACCTTCCATCCACTTTTTTATCCAACTGATCAGTTATACAAAAACTACAACGTTCTCAACGAGCGGCAACACTTTATTTTACAACTAATTCTGTTGCAACACCGTAAAACCCCCTACATTGAAATTACCAAACGCCGAAAAGATAAAATATGCACTCCTCCAAAAACTCGCTTGTCGTTTACTAGAAAATTCTTTTATTATTTAGGTCCGTCTCTTTATAATACAATAAACAAAAATTGTCCAATATATAAATTGTCATATCATAATTGTAAAAAGACCGTCCGCACATTCCTTCAAAATAAAACCTACGACGAAACAGAAAAATATTTAATTTAATTTAATTTAATTGTGATAAGTTTCTATATTGTACCACTCACCCAAAACATAGACCCACGCAAATCCAATCTCCTTACTTACGCACGCTTACACTGACTTATACAGTCGCACATACACGCACACACAGCACTCACGCACAAAAACAAAAGCACACTCACACACTCACGCACACACACACAAATGCGCTCGCGCTAGAATATCTATAGATTGTAAGAAGTGAGAAAAATAAAATAAATAAATAACTTGTAAAAATTAAAATGTAGTAATACAATTAGAGGGTATCGGCACTGTTACTCCTTAATACAGGCTATTTCATAGCCTAGCAAGGAGGACAGCACGTCACCCACTTGATTGTCAGAGATTTACAACTACACCTACTTTGTAAAACTGTTACATGTACTGCAATCTGTTTTTATATAAATAAAGATTATTATTATTATATTATAAATTTTTCTGTGCCACCTCGGACCAGCCTCTGCAGTGGGCGTCTAGGCCATCTCGCCCCTTCTTTCCGGGCTGGCTTTGGCGGCGCCGTCCATCATCAGGCATAAATTTGTGGAGACCATTTCTTAGCGGTCTCTGTTCATTTGGTTAACGTGACCCGCCCAATCCCATTTAAGCCTGGTAGCCTTTACTCTACGTCTATGATCCCCGTTCTAAAGCGTAGCGTAGCGTTAAACCCCAAGGTTTTTGTGACTCCGTCAGCAACCAGATCAGGGCAGGACGGGAAGGATACACATGTTGATAGGTTTTCGCTTCAGGGAGATCGAAAGATTGCCCTTCACTCTGTTATTGCACTAAAAAATTCTAAGCATTTAACAATAAACTAAACAAACCTTTTGCTTGACAATAAACCCAACCTATCAACCAAATACTTCTTTAAACCCATAGCTTAAAACTCACCCATCCCCTTAGCAATCCGTCGAAAGTTTACTTCTTTAACTATTCGATAATTTTGGCACGAAACCGCGTGAGTACGTGCCGTGGTGACGTCACTATCGAAGGCTGGCTGGCACACGAGAACGTTCCAATTTAGAAACTAATAAAATTCTATTTATTTACTGATTTTGTTTTTTGTTTTTTAGTAGTTTTTGAAAATGGAAGGGGATAATTGGAGAGAGACGAATATTATGACAGCTATGACTGTGGGTATACATAGCGAAAAATAACCGGCCAAGTGCGTGTCAAACTTCGCACATTTAGGATTCCGTACCTAACCGAAAAATTAAGTTGGTTGTAATAGAAAAAATGAGGGAATTTCAAATAAAAAATCTTATTTATAAAAAATCAAATATATTGGTATTTGTAGTAAAATATACATAATAATAAATATAATTACTAAATTTTAAGTTCATAAGTCAATGGAAAGTTAAATAATTCTTACGAACAAAATTTTGTAAAAAAAAAATGACTTTGGTGGCTTCTCATTCCTTTTTATTCATTGTTTTTTCAAAACAAAGAAATGAATTTCTATCTACTTAACGAGCTCTAAACAAAGATACCCCACTCGATGGGGTAGGTTTTTTCATGCTCCCCTTTAGCTGTATCGGAGCCCCCCTTAAAAATATAAAACGTATTAATCATTTTTGACAATTTGCATGGTTTTGGGTCAACAAGACGCTTATACTGTGAAAATTTGAAGACTTTTGCTTTAACTGTTTGACCGTAAAATCCGTATAACAGACGACGGACAGACGGACACGTGAGTGACAACGATAGGGTTCCGCTTGGACCCTTCGGGTACGGAATCCTAAAAAATGGCCAGAGAGTTAGTTGAGTCAGTCGAAAAACGTCCACAGCTGGGCATAATGCTTTCCTCAAGCGTCGCCATAAAGACTTCTCGTGGTACAGGGTGAAAATGATATAATAATGTCACATGAAGTCTTATAACAAGACAACGCTTCACAGAGTTAAAACTGCTAACTTTTAGAGGCTGTATATTTTACTTGCAACCAAGCAAAGAATTTTGAGATTAAGTTTAAGTAATTATTGAAGATAGTTAGATAGAATACTTTTTAATATTGTATTATTCAACATATATTTTACTTCTATTTATATCGCAGATATTGTAATTTTGGTTATTATTATTTTTCTTTGTTAATTCAGAATATAAATGTCTTATGTGAAATTATTTATGTAAATGTTGTGCACGTCTTTTATTGACATTAACACTAGTATGAGACCTCATAACATGTAAAATGTCCATGTTTGTGTTCGTGTTAGTAATGTGCCTTGAATAAATAAATAACAAAAATCTTTTCCACAAAAAAATTAACCGACATCAAAAACAAAAAACTTATAAGTTTAAAATAACTTTCCTTTCGGAAGTCGGTGTCTTTCGTACCTCATGTTTTTATTACTCATTACTACAAATTGATCAAGTTCTATAGTAACTTACCTAAAGGATTGACAAAACACCCATAATAACTCAATTTACACATTCATGCTGTTTGTCGCTGAAGTTTGGTTGTATGCTCCATATCTAGAAAACTGCCATACCGATTTTTATGAAACTTTGATGAAACTTGCACTATGATCTAAGTTGAGAGATTCTTAATCCAATAAAAAAAGAATGATTGTAATCCGATTACTAGTCTATTTCGAAAAAATGCGTGGAGAAAGATACATACGTACAAACATACATAAACTATGCGCATGACGTCACGGGGTATCCATTTGTTGTATACCAAAACCTTATCCAGAATGTAACAAATACTTTTCTGAAAACCGCATCAAAATCGGTTCAGCAAAACGTAAGAAAATCACAGGCATACGTACATAAAAACATACAGGTCAAACTGGGAAACTCTTCTTTTTTTAAATCGGTTAGTAAATAAAATTAGTTTTGAGCTATTAGCATTTTAGCCTTAAAATATAGTTTTCTGTGTTCAAATTTGAGTGTTGCCAGTAAAGTTAAAAGCATCATTATTATGCCTCAACGGAAAGCATCGATATTAGAATCCCTTGAGTAAAGCATATTACCCTTTTCGATTAGATGAGCCGTCGGCATCGGCTTATTTGCAAACCGATGATTGAATAAAAAACTTTTTATACAAATTGATATAATTCTACTGTACAATTGACGTTGATCAATCACTTAGAAAAACTCTAATTCATCATACAGTACGAAAAATAATTTCTTTAGATCTATCCAGGGATCAAAAAAAAATAAACCTGCAAAGAAAAAGGCTCAAAGATTTGACAGTCGGATAAAACTAATGCTAGCTGTATTTTTCAATTCTTTTTCTCTTGCAAAGAAATTCTTTTAAAATCTAGACTTTATTTTCCAAATATAAGAATATTTAGAAAATAAAGACTAGATTCTAAGCTTAGACCCAGTAATCTAGATTCCGCTGACAGGTCTAAGTACATCATTCTACCATTCTTCGGAACATAAACTGTTGCAAAGGATAACAGAGTTAAAGAATTTGGAAGAGTTACAAAAGAGTTGAAAGTTTTTTTTCTTATACACATAGGCCTGAATACACTTAGGTCTCTATGTTATTAGACAACATTGCTATATTATTTACAGTAGGCGCCCGCTGTGATGGTTGCTTGCTTTCTTTTTTGCAAGGATTTCTTGATTGTGAGTAGATTATATCTGAGATAAGATCGAAAATATTTATTAATATTTATTAGCTGGTCAAAAAACCTGGTGGTAGCTTTGATTATTCAGGATCTTCTTCTTCTTCTTCTTTTCGTTTAAAAGGTTTTTTTTTTTATTTAAACGTCATGTACAATGGTGATACATAGGCGGACTTAATGCAGCAAGGCATTCTCTACCAATCAAGCTTTGGGTTAAAAAGGACACAACAAAACATTACTTACATTTATCGAACTGTTTAGGCCCAGTAGGTGGCGACGTTAATTGCAGCGTCAGAAGTGTTGTACAAGTCATGTGAATGGACAGTTGGGATACACCTGCAAGTGGGAAATATACTTAGACTACTCGGAAGGAGCATTACTCGCATCGGGTATTTGGTAGGTTAATAATATTCCATTTCTCCAAATTATAACTGCAGCGGCCTAGTCGGGTCTGATGTAAGCGCCTATCATGGAGATTCTTTACTTACTTTCATAGAAGTAAGTTGAAAGAACTTACTCCTAAGGAAACAAGTTCTTTCGTTTCTACTTCCCAGAGTTCTACCACATCCATTCTCCCTAGCTCCAAGCCCTCGCGTGCCGTTCGCCGGTAGGTAACAGCCGCTCCGGCGCCGATCCGATCCGGTCTTATTGATGGCCGCCATTATTTCGGCCTTCAGCAGCGGTGAACGTATTGTGGAACTCGCGACGTGTGCTTATGTAACTCGGGTAGGAGGAAAAATCGAATGATGGGTCATATCTATCTGTTACTACTGCGCTAAGGCCTCTTACATACGGACTTTATAATAGGTAAAATACATTTACTTCTTTCTTCATTTCTAGTTTTCGCCAGAATTTGAACCACTATCCTCACAATAGCAGCTCACCCTGAATGTTGTTAACGCATCAGTTACTTAGGACATCTTCAACATTAAAATAACTCCAAAATTACTACATCAATATAATATCAAACACCATTTGTCTTGAAACACTTGTAACTATTACGAAGGCAATCGAAAGAACCTGAACGGTCGGTAAAGCCTAAGTTTCGAAGGAAAAACTATTAATCCCCGAACATAGGACTGAAAAGTCTGCTGAAAGGGTAGGCCCCGCGAAATCCCAGCTAGTGATGGGAAGTGTCAGATTAGACTTTCGGTATATTTTCGAGTAACACTGATCAAAACTACCAATGTCTGTTTTATTTATTCATTCACACATACAAACGTTTTACACGTAAGCCTCTATCCTGATAGCTCGATGCAATTTGACCGATACGCACATGATATTTTCTTAGAAAATACTTACGTGATATCGCTTATCAACGCAATTTAAATTGCGTCGCGCAATCAGGAAAGGGCCTTAGTCAGACCTAAGCTCACAGTCTAAGGTAGTCTCAAATTGGCACACTCCGAGACGCCCCTCAAAAACTGATAAAACACATTTTCGTGATCCTGGTTGACTATTAATGGTTCTATTAGTTCCAGTAGGTAATTGTTAAAAAGAGTTGAAATCAGGAACTTTTGATAAACCAAAGACCCTTCTTGTAACGTTTGCCCTTTCAAACTTAGAATATTACATGGTAACAGTATTAAAAGTGATATATCACTTTTAATACTGTTGATGGTTTCACTCTTTAAAATGACTTAATAGTCACCTTGATGAAAAAGAATAAAACTGCGAACAAGTTATTTAGGTACACACATTAGACCAACCTCCAGGTTAAGGTTTCGAAATCCTTACATTTGCAGTGGATGTCAATCAATCAACCCGCATTTTGTTACTTACAAATAAAAAGATCAGGAAGTAAAATAAATACTTCCTTTTATCTTTTCCTGCTTCAGCTGACATGCCAAAGCCTTTGTCCCAACCTGCCCCTCAATCAAGTCAAACCTACATAAAGGCAGAATAAACATTTACCTTTGAAGTTTATCGACATTTCCCATCACTAGGGGTTCCGTCAAACAATCCGTGCGCTCTTCACGAAGTTTCGACAAAGTTTCGCATAAAGTTTTCGAATATAGGATTCGTCGAATCGGCACGGATCCCGACAATCGGCAAAGAAAACATGAAAATATAAACATTATTTATCTGTTCTGCTGGTTGTTGCTACTTAGATGTTTTTTGTTGTTTTGAGAGATAGTTTTGTTGTAAATACTATCTTTTGACTTAGATATTTATACCTATATATTTTATTTGTTGTTAAATGCTTTTCTTAGTTTTTTTTTTGTCTTCGTGGTCATATGCCAGTTGACTAGTAATTGCTCACAAAATAATGTAGGCGTTCTAAAAAAGAAAAGTGTGAACTGGAAGTCCGTTTCCACTTGCAGTAACAACGTGTATGCCTGTAGTAAATCGTAACTACCGTCACATAACACACAAGAAATCAGAACAACGTCAGCAAAATACCGCTCAAGTAATCCACCTAAATGGGCCAAAGCTAATTTCCAGTTACATAATTCGCTCGTATATTTTCATTCTGTGACAGATGGCGTGTTATGAATGCATATAAGCCACGTAAGTATTACTACATTGTAGCTAAGTAACTTAAAAACAAGGCTTTTAGCATTTCCCGTTTACATTAAAAATAATTTTAGCTCTATTGTATATTAGTCAGAGAATAATGTTGTGGTGATGCGACATATTGTTATGAGTATTTCATCAGGCGCTAACATTTTTGTTCTTTCTTGATTCAATAAAAGTGTGACTGGCATCTTCTAAATTAAAATATAGGCTTAAAGGTTCTTTTAAAATGTAAGCACCATAGTTCGGCTAAAAGACAAAGTTCATTACTAGCGTAAATTCGTTTCAAACAGAAGTGACGTCTGGCCTTCGTCGTTAAAAATGCTAAGTTGTAATGTTCACAGATGCCGTTGTGATGTTTAATTCAGGAGTTACTCGTGATGCAGCAGACGCCTCATTAGTGTAATGTAAGAAACCATCAGTCACATGAGCTTGTTCCAAGATCAGTTTAAAATTGTTTAGGTACCTTAAATATTGATGAAGACCACTATGTCCTTTAACAAAAAAACGGCAATAACTTTAGTCCTGCAAAACTTAGCCCACCAAGAATCAGAAACGAAGTATACTAACCGACAAACAAGAACATAGCCCACGGCTTCACCCCCAAGAAATCTGTTAATTATCCCAAGGGAAATAAGTTACAATCGGGATAAAAAAGTATCCTTTTATCATGCCACCAGGTTGCCTGTGTTTCAAATCTTTTCATCCGCTGAGGATAACGTGATCGATTAAAAAAAAACAATACAAAAAAGAAACACTTTTATATTATTATTAAGTACCTAGATATTATAAATAATCATCACTTGAGACAGGGCTTTATGAAAATACTCATTTGATGAAATCACACTTAATAATAATTAGACACCTTATAATTAATTAAATATATCTCTTACTTGAGCAAATGAAGTATCTTGACTTGGCTTAAAGGTGGTTGACACAACGGGTTGTGGACTCGGCGATCATTGTACCGATAGTCGTGTCAGCCAAGAGCCTCCGCCAACACCCACTCGTAAGGCAGCTGGATTCCTTGATCCAGATGTCTAACGAGACACCTTAGGAGGCACTTGCAAGGCAGTTGGATTCCTTGATCCAGATGTCTCCTGAGAGCCTCCTTGATTCAGAAAGCAGTACTTCTGGACACGGCTCGTATTGTTAGGAAGTTCCTCTCTCTGGAGCCCTGACTTCTTGGACCGTGTTCCCGATATCAGTGGTTTTCTAGTTTTATACGAATGACCAAATAAAGGTATTATACTCGTATATATTTTTTATTGTTTTTATCCAAATATTTATATAGGAAAAACCGGCTAAGCGCGAGTCGGACTCGTGCACGAAGGGTTCCGTACCATTATCGCAAAAAACGGCAAAAAATCACTTTTATTGTGTGGGAGCCCCACTTAAATATTTATTTTATTCTGTTTTTAGTATTTTTTGTTATAGCGGCAACAGTAATACATAACCTGTGAAAATTTCAACTGTCTAGCTATCACGGTTCATGAGAAACAGCCTGGTGACAGACGGACAGACAGACGGATAGACAGACAGACAGATAGACGGACCGCGGAGTCTTAGTAATGGGGTCCCGTTTTTATCCTTTGGGTACGGAACCCTAAACACCGGCCAAGTGTGAGTCTGCAAATTACTACAACATTGACGAAATTCTCGTGTCGGTTTTATAAGATAATACAGCCTGGTGCCAGAGAGACAGACAGACGGATAGTGGAGTCTTAGTAATAGGGTCCCGTTTTTACCCTTTGGGTACGGAACCCTAAAAAGAATAATCACTAAGTCAAGTAGGTACAAAAATAAATCACAAAAAAATACATCGTTTGATAGGAAAATAATCTAAGTATAGATAATACACAAATTGCCTTACCGTGTACCTCGTGTACCTCGTGGCCCGTGGTCCACTTTGCATAATGATAAGGGGTTGTCTATCAAACGGTATCATTAGAGCTCTTTAGCTTATTATGAGATCGATTTGTTTGTACTTCACTTCTAATCGTGTGTAAGGGAAATTGCCATTTTATGTTAGTTTTTTATCTGAATAGTTAAATAAATATTGCAAAAAAAGTTGCTGGGTTAAATAATAGGATTGTGCAAAAAAAATATACTGTTGATTTTGATTTGATTGATAAAAAGTTGTTTGCGGTAGATTATGATCCCTATCTGTTACGTTATCGGTCATTGGTTTAAATAAAGATTAGTATTTTGGAAGCTTTTATTTAACTTGCGATGTATGTATATGTTCGGGTCAAATCTTGCAACTGAAATTTAAAGCAGTTATCCTCCACCGATTTAGATGAAATTTTGCATACACATTTAGTTTGGATGACAATGCATGGTTAGCTAAGTGACTCGTTCTAAATTTAATATGGCAGATGGCTCAAGATGGCGGACTAGTTATTTTTTATGCAGTGCTATGATTATGGAAATCATATGAAAGAATTTGCTGAGAAAATACGAAAAGCTTGTTTAAAAAAAAGTTTTATTAAAGATTAATTTAACAATAGTATCGGGCGTTTGCTGGCTGGTAAACTGGAAGCATTTTATAAGTTTCAAGATCTTTTCCAACTGTTTTTGTTTCTGCTTGTAGTTCCTACTAGCATGGGGTTGATTACCATGAAGGCTGACAGTACTGCAGTGTTATTCTGTAACAACCTTACCGGGATAACTTAGGGCATCAGTGATGGCTTTCGTTTTAGTGCTCACCAGTGGGCGCCACTGGCGGGTAAGTTCCTAACATGCAGCTGTTAAATGTTGTTATTACGTGCACATTAAAGCGGGTATGCTGCAGTATTGTGCACAAGATAGTTTAAAAAAAAAAAAAATTACGAAATATAAAACTCTATTAAAGCAGTGGTTGGTAAATCCCGTACCTATCTTAATCTGCCATGTTGCGAAAATATTCATTACAATAAAAACCGGCCAAGTGCGAGTCGGACTCCCGCACGAAGGGTTCCGTACCATTATCGCAAAAAAGGCAAAATAATCACGTTTGTTGCATGGGAGCCCCACTTAAATATTTTTTGAATATTCAACTGTCTATCTATCACGGTTCATGAGATACAGCCTAGAGACAGACAGACAGACAGACGGACAGTGGAGTCTTAGTAATAGGGTCCCGTTTTTACCGTTTCGGTACGGCACCCTAAAGAAGAAGTAAATAAACTTTCGCTTAGGCCCAAAAATCTATGAAATTTGACATTTTGAAGACCTCACTCTATACTAGCACCCCTAGCGGCAAACTCAAACTCAATATCGCCCTCATTAGAATGAGAGCTCATGCTTACTTTACCGTATTGGCCACAAATCCAGGATCCATCATACTTCGTATAAACGCTTGCAACCGACAAAACTTAATTTAGTTACTTCTCATGTATTAATACGTCAGACCACAGTTCTGCCGGCCCCCAAACAGGTGTGGCGTTATTATAATTATGAAGATTATCAAAAAGCCAGCGATGGGCTATCAAGCCGTTATTTTTTACGGCCTATGGTTATAAGCCCATTGGGTTATGGGTGCACCTGGCCATAAGGAACGATTATGTTGCTTGATATTGGCAATAGAACTGCCTACCCCTTGGGCGAAATGGGCGTGCAGAATTATAATTACTTAGTAGATAATTATTATAATAATTGATCTTGATATTTGGCTATGGTAAAACCTGTGTTCTTTAAAGATCTAAGCAGATTTGTACCTTTAGCAAACTTTCTAGCCTGTTGACAGACTGACGGACAGACAGACGGACCATGGAGTCTTAGTAATAGGGTCCCTTTTTGTAACCTTTGGGTACGAACCCTAAAAATCTTGCATACTCAAGAACCTTTAAATATTAATCATCTTGATTCAACCTATTACTTTCAAATCCCCTATCAAACATTTGTGATTCTTGCATAGCTCCCGGCAATCCTCATATTATATCAAGCGAGGCTTAATTCGTCGAAGGCTACTAAATCATGCATAAGTTTCAGGCAGTTTCAGGAGACCCTGGCGTACGGTGTTATAGCTGGAATTACCTTATAAAACCGACACGAGAATTCTCCTCAATGTTGTAGTAATATTGCAGACTCACACTTGGCCGGTTTTTAGGGTTCCGTACCCAAAGGGTAAAAACGGGACTCTATTACTAAGACTCCGCATCCGTCAGTCCGTCTGTGGGTCTGTCTGCCTGTCTGTATGTCTATCTGTCTGTCTTTCTGTCTATCTGTCTATCTGTCCGTCTGTCACCAGGCTGTATATCATGAACCGTGATAGCTAGGCAGTTAAAATTTTCACAGATGATATATTTCTTTCAACAAATATTAAAAACAGAATAAAATAATTTTTTAAGTGGGGCTCCCATACGACAAACGTGATTTTTTTGCCGTTTTTTGCTATAATCGTACGGAACCCTTTGTGCGCGAGCCTGACTCGCACTTGGCCTTTTTTTTAAACAAAAACACTTTCCGTTAAAATAAGCTCCTAGAGTCGTGTAGGTAACAAGAATCTCTTGTTAAATAATAAATCTATCAAATCATATCGTCTTGTTTATCGTCGTTTTTTGTTTTTCTCTTTTACTTTGTTGTTTAGTTTTGAGTTTTCTTTTTGGTTTTTCTCTTTCTTTTTACATTGTGTGTTCTAGTGGCTGGTGACAAATAAATGTGTTTCCTTTCTTTCTTTATATCTGTAATTATTTCATCCCAGGTAGCTTAATTGATTTCGCTTCCCTCTACCATTACGAAATGACTAAGCCTTAGCCAAGTCTATAATAAAGTGCTGCTATGTCTTCCTAGGTCAATAAACTATCGACTATAAACGATTTGTTAATATTTAGGGTCTGAATAGGACAAGCTTAAAACGGAACAAGCAATTTGAATCAATTAACAGCAAACAAACTATAGACCGATGTGATCTAATTGTGATATCAGTTAGAGTAAAAAAATAAGTTTTTTTTTAACCATACTTCATATTCACTTATTAGTTAATAATAACAAAAAAACCTAGCAGAAGAATAAGGGCCGGTATCTGAAGTGAATTTTAGGATTTGAGAACGTGTGAAAACCAACTTTAACATCAAAATTTGACAGTCTTACAGAATAAAGTAGAATTGGACAAATACTCACTTAATTTAAAATCAGTGCTGAGTGTTTATATCAACTGACATAATTGATTTTCGTTTGAGTGTAAAAGCCCGTTATCAATTATAATATCAGCCAGTAGGAAAACAAATATCTATATAACAGAAACTCTATTGGATTTAACAGATTGCACACACGGGGGACCACTTATGTATAACTGGTGTCCGCAACTCCACATCCAAGTGCATATTTTGCTTACAGGTGGGATAAATGGGTCATTCGATCCACCCCAGCTCCATCTGATGATACTGACAATCTTACGGAAAATATCTGAGTTTCCAAAATACCACTTAAGCAATCAATACATTGTCTCATCCATACCCCACTTGCTCAAATCATTGAACAAAAGAGCTGCCGTGAGTCAAACATTGATTTTTCCCCCATCAAATATTCAGGCAGCCGGCAGGGTCACATGCTAATACATATACCTCCTTTATAGCCGCTGTAGGGTAATAATCTCAGGGACAATAAATTGGTGTATTCTTTTTATAGCTTTTGTTTTGTGACGAATTATACTCGTATGTTTAGTGTTGTGACGAATTGCGGTGAAAGGATTGATGTTATGTTGGTTTGATGAGTTGGTGTAAAGCGATGGTGGATCAAATAAACCTTATTTTGTTTAACAGGATGTATCTAGTAATATGACCATTTACAGAGAGGAGGCCTGTGTCCCAGCAGTGGGAACATAAACTTTTTAACAAAAAATCAAACCGACTTCCAAAACAAAACACTACAAAGCGAAAAATAACTTTCTTTTTAGCAGTCTTTTTAGTTTTGGTAGGTACCTCCAATTTACATGATAATAATTTATAGCCAAAGTACATCTCATGACGATTCCAAACACGACAGGGAAACAAAACCTCTTGGCTTCATCATCAGATCAGTTCAATGTTACCATTTTAATCAGTACCATTTATTTATAAGTTGAGGCGGTTAGTTCTCCTACCCTCTTCCAACTTCCCTAGGGATAAGGCGTAAATAAGAAGAAGGCGGAAACCATTTACAAATATATTTATTTGCCGAAGCAATAGTCGAGCCGGAGGGGCAAGAATGGTGGTGTTCGGGCCGTTCTACATTTAGGTGCTGTGTTCTATTTATCCCTCAGTGGTCCAGTACTGTCCTGAGTCAAGCCGCAGGTGGAAGCAGGCGCTCGGCGAGTAGTCTGGAGTAGGGCGTAGGTGGAGGTCGCTGATGAGTCCAGCTGGCAGCGCCGCTGCGTGGGGGGTATTTTTAACCCGGACCTTGAACCCTGGAACGCGTCAACAAATAAGGGTGTTACGGGCCGTTCCAGAAACTCCTGTGAGCATCCACGACTACGGCGTGATGGAAGCACTAGGCCCGTAGTAGTGATGCCGTGGATGTTCACAATCAGACACGGAGATTACGATAAACATATAAATTATTTTGAAATGATGTGGGTAGAAATGAAAAATAAAGTTGAAAATATTTCACAGTAAGCTAATAGATCAAGGCTAGATAACAATGATGTGCGAAGATGTTTAAATGTAGCTACTATGAAAATGAAACTAAATTACATGTTTTATGAATGAAAACACCCAAACTCCAAAAGTCAATAAGTGACGATGATACCGTATAATATGTGCACCACTTACCCAGGCTGGGGTTGGAAAACCACTTAATAACTACTTCACAATATATTGCGAGGCGAACAACTTTAAGGGACGGTTACGCGCCAAAAAGAAATACTGTTACTTGCGTAGCAAAGACCGTCAAATAAGTACGAGCGTTCGTCTCGGCAGCCGAGTGGCGTATGTCTGTCGCTCAGGTAGGGAAATGCGGGTGCGGCGCGGTGCGCCTGCGACCGTTATTTAAGTGACGTGATCAGTCGAGCGCAGACAAAAGAACATTGGAGTTTGTGAGGGTACTTATCGAACACAAATAGTATGGCGCTTCGTATTGATGATTTATGTTTTAATTTTAATGTTTATATTTTAATTTTTGATTTTAAATAGGATTAGGATGTAATATATTTACTTGCAAAGTGGTAAAATATGGGTAATTATCAAATAATGTACGTATAACGCTACATTACCCCCCTCGTCACGGAAAGGGTTTTATTCTTTAAGAAAACCCGACCGCTTACCTCAATTTGCAATTAACACTACTCATTCATACTTTCTCTTTCTCTCAACCTAACATTCCATCATCTAGATAATAAATAAACGGCAACAACATAATAAGAGTGTTGTTGACGTGACCTTTCATGCAAAAAAAAGTTCATCTGTGATAATTGCACAGGTGACTAAAATGTTATTTACAATTTGAAGAAGAAAAGGTAATATTTTATGATTCCACGTACATATTTAATTTATTTTTACTAGTTCTTATTATTAACTAACTTTAAATCCTTGATATGCCAGACGCCTATATTTTTACCGGACATATCTTCTAAAACATACACGAGAGGTGATCGCTTTTCGATAACTCGGCATTTTAAAAATTTCGGTGCAAGTTTTTTACTAAAGTATTTGTCTTTGTCGCTTAGAATGAAGGTACGTTTAAAAACAAAATCACCAACATTAAATTCTGCGGGTTTCCTACGTAGATTATAATGTGCAGTATTCTTTACATGTGCTTGCCACAATGAAGCCTGCACATCATTAAATACTGATGAAAGGCAACCAAGGTTTTCGGCATACAAATCGCGCGGTAAGAAAAATACTTCATCGCCTAGATCGCTATCCGTGTAATGTGATCCACACAGGACGAGTTCTCTACCGTACACAAGGAAAGAAGGTGTGTAACCAGTGGCTTCATTGACAGAGTTGTTGATTGCGAACTGTACTTTGGGAATAAAAGTGTCCCAAGTTCTATGGTCGTTTTCAACAAATGTTGCCAAACTAGTTACGATTGTCTTATTGTGTCGTTCAACGGTGTTTATTTGCGGTGTATATTTAGGTGTGAAGAACACGTTAGGGATTTTATATTTTTTGAATAAGGTATTAGTCGCAGAACTGATGAACTGACTACCGTTGTCCAAAAAAATGGTTTGCGGAATACCATGAACCAGAAATATCGAATCCTCTAGTATTTTAATCACCGCGTCCGAAGTTGCGCGACGTAGAGGAAAGATATGGCAAAATTTCGAGAAACAGCAAGTGATCACGAGCATATAACTGTTCCGCCTGCGAGTAACCGGAAGGGGACCAACAAAATCAATTGAGATCATCTGGAAAGGTCTCGAACATTGCTTAGGGCGACCCATTTCACCCAATGTAGTGTGATTTTGTGCCTTGTAGGTTAAACAAACTGAACAGGAGCCAACAAACTTAATGACGGATTGGTGCATTCCAGGCCAATAGTAGTTAAGGGATAAACGCCTATAAGTTTTAAAAATGCCAAGATGTCCAGCGGTTGGCTCTGAGTGATTCTCAGCAATTACTTGTTCTCGAAATTCATTAGGGACAACCTCCTTCCACGTGAATTCTGCCGTAAGCGGCGATTTATTTTTAGAAATCCGAAACAAAGAATTATTTTTGATCATAAAATTTGGGAAATGGCTAGGATCATTACGGCAACCATTATAGATATTTTTATACCATGTATCGTCTGTGTTTACAACCGCGTTGGCAAGACAGATGGCGGCATTAGGAAAAGCACGAGAAAGTGCGTCTGGAATGACATTGTCAACTCCGCGGCGATGTTTGATTTCAAAATTGAATGACGACAACCGCACACCCCAACGAGCCAGTCGGCCTGTCGGGTTATCGAGCGAAAGGAACCATTTCAACGCGGAATGGTCGGTATAGACCTTAAACGTCTGTCCGTTATCGAGATAGCAACGCCAGTGCTCGAGTGCAGTCAACACAGCGAGAGTCTCCCTTTCGGTGATGCTGTAGTTTTTTTCGGCACTGGTTAGAGATCTGCTCATGTAGGCTATGGGGTGTTCCCTTCCATTTAGAATCTGCGTTAACATGGCACCAACTCCACAATTGCTAGCGTCGGTGTGTACTTCAAAGGGCATGTCGTAAACTGGACATGCAAGTACCGGTGCGGTAACAAGACATTCTTTCAAAGCATTGAAGGCCGCGTCAGCTTCTGGAGACCACTGAAAAGGTGGAGCTTTTTTACCATTAGCCGTTAGCTTATTTAATGGTCCAGCGACGGTGCTGAAATTAGGAACAAAACGTCGGTACCAGGTAGCTGTACCGAGAAAACGTTTTAGTTCCTTTCTACTGGTAGGGGTAGGGAAGTTAATGATAGCTTCCACCTTTTCGGGGTCTGTCCGCAAACCACGTGCATCAACGACGTATCCCAGATATTTAAGTTCACTTCGAAAGAATTTGCACTTTTCGAAATTAACTGTAAGATTTGCCTGTCTTAATTTATCCAAAACACGCAAAAGACGAGAAACGTGTTCTTCAAATGTGGAACTGATGATAATAATGTCATCTAAGTACGCAAAGGTTTTAAACTCCATATCATTGAGGAGCAAATCTACTAAACGCTGTTGTGTAGCAGGCGCGTTTGTCAGTCCAAAAGCGGTGGTCTTAAAACGCAGAGTTCCTCTACCGGGTACGTAAAATGCGGTTTTGTCACGATCCTCTTGTGCAATAGGAATTTGCCAGAAAGCCTTAGAGAGGTCTACGCTCGAGAGGTACTTAGAGTCGCGAAGGCTGTCTAGAATTTCAGCAACATATGGCAAACTGTAAGCGTCACGCTTCGTGACTGCATTGAGCTTTCTACTGTCAAGGCAGAACCTAGGTTGACCGTTCTTTTTATTTACAATAAGGACAGGGGAGGACCAGGCACTTTCGCAAGGCTCAACCACATCAAGAGACAGCATTTCGTCTACCTGTTCCACTAGAATGCGCTGTTTCTCGGGGGACATTCTGTAATATCTCTGTCTTATCGGTTGGGCATCGCCAGTATCAATTCGGTGAGTAATCATATTTGTTCTACCTAAACCCTTGTCTTCAGTTGATATTGATTTGAACTGTGTTATTATGTTATCCGCTATTGCTTTTTGTGATTCTAATAAATTGTCATAAGAATGTATGAAAGTTTCACTATTATTCGTTTTAATCTCTGCCAAAGAGATATTGGACAATCGAATACTGCCTAAATATTTAGGGCAAATCTGAAATACTCGCCAAAAATCTACACCCAAAATAATCGAGGTGTCTACTTCTGGAACAACATAAGCCTTAATAATATGAAACTGGCCTTCAAATGTAATTGGCAAATTTAAATAACCAATGCTTTTCAATAATTGGCCGCCAGCAGCTATCATTTCGATGTGGTGATCCTGGTGCAAAGTGCAATTCCGTAAGTTTAAATGGGAGTTATTGCCCAAAATTGTAACTGCAGCTCCTGAATCTAACAAGCCACATGCGTTTATGTCGTTAATTTTTATGTTGACGTAAGGTCTAGGATCATTTATAGGTTTAGTTTGCAGAATTGTAGATACTTTGTAAGTAGAAGAAAAATTTCTTACAAAATCAAGCCATTTCTTCCAATCTTGTTTGTCAGTATGAATATTTCTACAATTCTGCTCATTTAGTTTTTTGTATTTTTGGCCTTATTGCAGTTAGGGCAATCAGGTGTTTTCACATCTTTCTTACCGCACTTGAAACAAAGAATATCACGTTTAGCTTGACACTGACGGATGTGATGCGAGTTACTACGGCATCTAGGACAATAAGGCTGATTTTTATTTACTTCCACGGCATGTACATAGTTTTGATTTTTATTGCTATTATTATTATATTGGTTGTTATTTTGATTCCTCGAGTTGTATCCTTTATTATAGTTATTATTGTTGTTATTATTATAATTATTAGTTGCTCTGTTACTTGTCTTACTTAGATCTTTAGAATAAGCAAATTCAGGAGCTAGAGTGTCTGAAGTAACCTTAGGAGGTTCTTGGAATTGAGACAGGCGAGCCTGAATGGTCTCGTAATTACGGCACAGAGAACGCAAGGTATCCATCGTCGTGATTTGAGCCGCAGAGGCTAGCGTGCTGGCATAGCATGGCCTAATATTGTGGAGAAGGATTTCTAGCTGATCCGTTTCGGGAAGAGACTTGGATAAACGTGAGAACATCCCATTCATAATCGAGAGATAAATGGTAATGTTTTCGCGTTCTCCCTGAGTACGAGAGCGAATTTCGGAAATGAGGCGGTAGTCGTAGTCATACTGATCAAAATCCTCCTTCAATAAGACAACTAATTCTGACCAAGAAGAAACTCTGTCTTTCACTGCACGGAACCAATGAAGAGCATCGCCTTGAAAAATTTCGGTAGCGAAGCTTATTATTTTATTTGACGTTATATGTCGAGCTTCGATAAATTCATCAACACGCTGTATAAAAGAGCGCACACAGGTTGTACCGTAAAATTTTAGTTTACTTAAATCAGATAAGCTCCGATCACATGTCACCGAAATTGCGTTTTGTACATCCGGTGCTGGAGGTACGGATTCATTACAAGAACTGGTACTCGTGCTGGAAGATGCACCAGGTACTGGTCTTTTAGCTTGAAGAGCAGAAAATCTTTGAGAAAGCAACTTGTAACCTTTGACTATATCGTCATATTCCTTTCTGCATTCGTCACCAATTGTTATCCTCGCAATACGGTTGTGCAAATGGTTCAGCATATTCTGAGTCCGCATAATAGTAGGTATACTAGGGTCAGGTGCATCAAGATTACCTTGTATCTTAGTGAGGACCTCTAAACAGCCCTTAAGGTCCTGTTTTACATCAAGTGGAGACTCTAATATGTGATCGGATGGAAAATCCGGAGCTAATTTTACTATCTGTTTCCGTAGCTCCTCAACAGTAGACGCAGCAGTAACTCCCCTAATCCGAACCTCATAATCTAGCTCGGATTTTTGCAAAGACAGAAACCTAACCGGTAACATGATGAAAGTTTATTGTACAATAGACCAGATGGATAAGTGGTGCAACGCAATGAAAATCTAAAGGTTAAAAAAAAAAATATCGTTCTCCGTGCTGTAACAAAAAAATTAAAGAACGTCTGGTTTTCTTTTTAATGAAATGAGTAAAAATGAAAATAAAATTCAAATGAGGGTAAACCAAAAAGGTGCTACTAGTGTGTACAATCTGTAGCAAAAACAATGACTTTGAAGCAAAAAAAACTATTTTTAACACAAAAATAATATAATATTGTTCAATTTTACAAAAGCGCCAGAATAGGCACCCCGAAGCAATATTTTCTTTATGACCAGAAACGCTTCAAAGTATTAACAAATTAAGTTTTAACAATAAAATATTGTATAATAAGACCAAAATGTACTAGGAATTTATATTTACCCACAATATAGTTACTGTACACCTTAGTAGCATTAAAAACCATATGAAAATAACTACGTTTTACAGAAAAACAAACCACAACATACACTAACTACAACCAAGAAGAAAAATAGAACCAGCAATGTATTTTTACCACGTTAATGGGCGCCAGTGAGGCGGTTAGTTCTCCTACCCTCTTCCAACTTCCCTAGGGATAAGGCGTAAATAAGAAGAAGGCGGAAACCATTTACAAATATATTTATTTGCCGAAGCAATAGTCGAGCCGGAGGGGCAAGAATGGTGGTGTTCGGGCCGTTCTACATTTAGGTGCTGTGTTCTATTTATCCCTCAGTGGTCCAGTACTGTCCTGAGTCAAGCCGCAGGTGGAAGCAGGCGCTCGGCGAGTAGTCTGGAGTAGGGCGTAGGTGGAGGTCGCTGATGAGTCCAGCTGGCAGCGCCGCTGCGTGGGGGGTATTTTTAACCCGGACCTTGAACCCTGGAACGCGTCAACAAATAAGGGTGTTACGGGCCGTTCCAGAAACTCCTGTGAGCATCCACGACTACGGCGTGATGGAAGCACTAGGCCCGTAGTAGTGATGCCGTGGATGTTCACAATCAGACACGGAGATTACGATAAACATATAAATTATTTTGAAATGATGTGGGTAGAAATGAAAAATAAAGTTGAAAATATTTCACAGTAAGCTAATAGATCAAGGCTAGATAACAATGATGTGCGAAGATGTTTAAATGTAGCTACTATGAAAATGAAACTAAATTACATGTTTTATGAATGAAAACACCCAAACTCCAAAAGTCAATAAGTGACGATGATACCGTATAATATGTGCACCACTTACCCAGGCTGGGGTTGGAAAACCACTTAATAACTACTTCACAATATATTGCGAGGCGAACAACTTTAAGGGACGGTTACGCGCCAAAAAGAAATACTGTTACTTGCGTAGCAAAGACCGTCAAATAAGTACGAGCGTTCGTCTCGGCAGCCGAGTGGCGTATGTCTGTCGCTCAGGTAGGGAAATGCGGGTGCGGCGCGGTGCGCCTGCGACCGTTATTTAAGTGACGTGATCAGTCGAGCGCAGACAAAAGAACATTGGAGTTTGTGAGGGTACTTATCGAACACAAATAGTATGGCGCTTCGTATTGATGATTTATGTTTTAATTTTAATGTTTATATTTTAATTTTTGATTTTAAATAGGATTAGGATGTAATATATTTACTTGCAAAGTGGTAAAATATGGGTAATTATCAAATAATGTACGTATAACGCTACAAAGTATTTGCGTCATCATAGACGGTTAACTATACGAGATATCGTATAACCGTGACATACTTAGCATTAAGGAGTTCCAGTGGCCATCTATGGTCTTCTTCATCAGTTCCACTTCACCAAATGATAGTGTCTAAGTGCAAATGATTGCATTGTTGATGAAAATAATTATAATATTTAAGGAGTTCCCTCGATTTCTCTAGGATCTTACTATCAGATCTTAACCTGATGACTATAGGAGCATCTGTGAAGTATACCCTTTCAAACAAAAGAAAAACTTTCCAAACGGTCCAGGCATCTATGAGTAATCGGGGAACATGTATAAAAAAAAGATTGCGACGAATTGAGAACCTCCTCCTATTTTGAAGTCGGTTAAAAAGGCTGATAATGAGGATGATGACCCTTTACAGTAAGCTTATACCGTTAAGTGTATTAATTATGTGAGTTGGTATTGACATTTCAAAGGAATTTGTCGTCTCTGTATACTTCCAGATTATCTTGGATAAGCAAATACAAATTCTAGCACTAAATCTTATCCAGACGGTACCATTACCGTTTTCGTTTGCGTTACGCTCGTAGCGTACCGACCTACTTCGATTCGCTGGTAGCGTATCTATTTCGATACGCGAGCAGCATAATTGCAGAACGTGCTATCTAAACTGTGTTGAGAATAAGCAAGCTATTTTGCTCTTTATTGCAGTAATCTAATCGCACAGCTACGAGTATGGGTTATTTCAGCTTAGAATTTTTTGGAGCTAATGATTTTAAAATTGCTTTGTATTTTATAGCATTTTTGTGACATAATTAACATTTAATTATTTATGGGGAAGTTAAACGAAATAAAAGGAGTGCCATTCTAAAGATCGGCTGGTGGCGTTTTGTAGTTTCTGCCTACTCCTATGGGATGGAGGCGTGTGTTTATATGGTTAATAACTAATAAAACTTTAGTAAAATTAATTCCAGGAAACAAATCATAAAGGGCCGTGAACTAGTGGCGTGCAAGGATTGGAAGAAGTGTTGGTCGACTAGCGTTTAGATGTGCAGAGGATATTGTTTTCGACGCTGGTAGTACTGGATGCCGGCTGCTACAAGACTGACATAGAAACGTGGGAATTGGCACTAGAAATTAGAGCCCTGCCCACCAGCAGTGGTTGAAGTCGGGCTGTGCAAGATAATGGTAAAAAAAAATGGTTGCCTGTAAAGTCGGTTTTACGGGCGAAGATTTTACGTGACAACGTCTTTTTCTCGGTAGAATATTTATTGATATGAATATAATTAAATTGCACAATAGGAACAAGGAATTGAATGAAAATAAGAATTGCACAAATTTTAACTATAGAAATATATTTTGTTTACTAAAACATTGTACATGTAAACTTAAACTTAACTAATTCCTATTTGACCGATCATAGTTGAGTGGGAGAGAGACGCAAGGCATTCGGCGGGCCTCTCTCTCGTTCGGTGACTCATCGTAACGTTACCGAGCGTTACACTTTTTCATAAGTGCCTCCCAGCCACAACCTAATTTAAGACGTTGTCACGTCAAAAAATCCACCAAATGTTAAGTTGGTAACCCTTTCGGTATGGGTATGGTACGCTCAGCACAATTTTTTTTCTTCCATCTTTGTGATGGTTATTGTTGTGTTGTGAATACCTAAATTTTTTTTTCTAAAAGAAATACAGAACCACTATCAGACAAAACCTAATTTGAATATTTCTTACACGCGCATTTTCCATTCGATCTACGCAATGTCATTGGGAAGGTCACAGAAAATTTAATCTCTTTCAAACGTCCTACCAAATAAATAATATTTGATCAAGAACTTTATAAATTAAACAATGATGAAATTGATAAAGTTTGATTAAATACAGAGCAAGATATTATAATTAAAATAACAATCTGAACAGTAACCACAGGCACAGATAAAATAATACTAGTATTCAGATGCCTCATCCCATGCGCAGAAACCTTGCCGAAGTAACTAGCGTTTTTCGACGGACTAAACCGAATATTTTTCTAAAAGTACACGAACGCGTTCGATTCTTTCCCAAGCGATAGATGGTGTTAGCATTGACTTGCAACTCTTCCAAGTAAAAGAATTTACTCGGGTAGTGAATTTTTTTTATTTTCTCTAAATACAGTGATAATTTGATTTTTATAGTATTTTTTGCACGTTTTTACAATTCCATTGTACCAAAATTTGTAACGATACAAATTTAAAAATCGATCGAAAAGCCCCAGAAATTTAAAACCACGCCATTTATTGAAATTCATTCTAAATGATCCGTTAAAATATTCGTTGTATGAATTAAGAGAAAAGAAAAATTATGCTCAGGAGAGTAAATTAAACAAGAACATAAATTTTTATGTTCAATTCTAGAATATCTTAATTTTACAAAAAAAAACATTAACAGATCGATGCATATCGCGCCATCTAGTTAAATTTAGGGAACCAACCTATCCAATCAATCTGCCTAGCCTTTACCCATTTATGTTGAGGTCGGCTTAGCTCGGCTGTTCACGAGGCACCGCACGACACGATTTACGGTCACAATTTTTAACACACGACACACTGCAGACAATCTGTCGTCCTTTCGTTTGTTCACTAGACACGATTCTGCAACGACACTGCAGTGCCTTTGTATTGTTTTATAAGCGCGCGAGTGACGAACTACGTGTGAGCCGTGCGGTGCGTGATGTCGTGTCGTCAACAAGCTCATACCTGTTTTGTACAGCCACTAAATCACCACCGCAAAAAAGTCGTGACGAAATAATAATAATAAATTTATTTATTTGCAAACAAGTGTCACAGTTACATAAAAGCTCTGCCTCCTGAAATAGGTAGTTAACCTGTATCTCAGGAGACAGGTCACTTCCAAATTACATAATACAGTTTGTTTACATGCTAGGTACAGTGCTAATTAACATTTAAAATAAAAGAAATATTAATATATGAAACGTATGATTAACAAAAAAACTAAATCAAATAAAAAAATATGATGAAAATATGTGCCCGTGTGGTGTAGTGTCACAACTTGTGAATGATGGTGTGTTTTTGTGTAGGTATTCGAAATAACAATTACGGTGGGTGTGGATTTGTGTTGGAAGTACAGTCCTTTTATATGTTTGGGTTACTGGTGACTAGATTTTCTGTTTGTTCGTAGTCCAATTTTCTGAGCCAATTTTGTACACACTTACCGAAATTGTGATTATTTAAATTTTGTGCATTTTTAATTGTAAGTTTGTTGTATAGACGTGGTGCGGTGGAGCTGCATTGTCGTTGTGCAAAAGTGGTTTTCACTGAAGGTGCTGGACATTTGAAACGTCTTTTGGTGGTTGGCAGCAGCTGAGAAATTGTGGTGCGGAGGAATCTGCGAAGTACTCAACTTACGTAGAGCGGTTTGCGGACCGATAGGAAGCCAGTGCGGCTGTATAATTCTGTTGTGGGGTACGGCAGGGACATTAGAACTTTAAGGAGCACACGCTGCGCACGTTCCAGTTCAATCATGACTGATTTGGACGCGCCACCCCAGGAGTAGGTAGAAATAGCGGCATCGAGGACAAAACCGAAAAACCGTTTGAAAATCGTGTCGCGTGTAGAACGTATAGTGAACAAACGGTCCATACAAATTTATGAGCTCTGAATCGTGACCACATTTTGTCGTGTCGTGTGTCGCGTGTCAGTATTTGACATGGAGCGATTGCTATCCGACCTGCATAACCTATTCTGACAAGACTGGATAACGATACCCCTTGGCATGACTGGAGTCAGATCTCTGGCTTTTAACTTCTCGTAACGAATGTCAAAGTTATACACATGACAGCCAGTACTAAAGTATTTAATTTCTTCGAGATACGGAGGAGTCTCAGTATGGATAATCAATTGATCACCCATAAACGGACATACCTCGCCAAACGTTGCTTAAGAATCGTTGCTCGAAGATCGACCCATGCGTATGTTATTTAAGCTAAGAATTTCCTAATATAATAATTGAAATAACGGTCTTTCCATTTAACATTTGGAACGGTGGAAGGAATCCAATTTATTTCTTGAGTAATTAATTTTAAAGTTCACTGAAAATATCTCGAGATATTTGTGGACTAACTGGGGAAGTCGATTAAAGTAATTACGTGCTATTCGATAAATCAATTTTACGGGAAAAACCTCTTGAAGGAAAGAAAATAGTTGTCGTTTTGTAAGTGGTAGTGGTGAACTACAGAAATGATGAAAACCAAACTAACTGTTATGTTTTTAAGTATCTGTTAAGTCATTCTCCGAGCAAAATTGGGGATCCTCGCGAAGATGGGACGGTACTTCACGCCAGAACAGTTGCTAAACTTGTATCAAGCGCAAGTTCGATCATGCAGGAGTACTGCTCTCATCTCTGGGACGGATCTGCCAAGTACCAGCTGGTTGCACTTGAGTTGATCGAAAGACGGGCCAAGAGGCTCATTGGCTATGAAGTACTGGTCGAATCTAGGCTCCAGAACCTCGAACATCGGCGCCGAGTTGCCAGCCTGTCGGTTTTTTATCGGTTACATTTCGGGGAGTGTGCGTTGGAATTGCATCAACTAATTCCTCCTAGCCCGTCCCATCATCGGACTACAAGGCGTACGGCGATGCGTCATCGGTACATGGTGGACATCCCACCCATACGCACCAAACGTTTTGGGCATACTTTTATTATGCGTACATCTAAGGAGTGGAATTCCCTGCCGGAGTCTGTATTTCCCGATAGCTACAACCTGGGAGTCTTTAAGTCAAGAGTGAATAGGTTTCTTCTAGGCAAGCGTACTTCATCGTCGACCATATCATCGCTTACCATCAGGTGAGATAGTGGTCAAGCTAAAGACAGTAAAAAAACAATAAAAAAATACTTTTGTATGTTTTCCAAGTAAAATAATGATTTTAGATAGTATGGTGTCTAAATTGTTATAGCTGAACAAAGTAATCCGGTTAACACCTTTCGAAGACATAAACCCAAGTTAAAGAATCTAAGCCATTCTTAAAATAAGATAATACAGGAGGATGTTATACCTTTACACATCTTGAGCCATGTTTCAAAAATCCTCTCCCACAAAACTCGGCAACTCACAGCCAGGCAAACATTCCAGTGAAAATTAAAAACCCAACATAAAACAATGCAATCACAGATTTTAATGAGTATCAAAGAGAGTAGAAGTACAAAACAACGAATTACTATTGACCGACTAAATGAAGTCCATCCGAGAAGCACCTTCTAGATTGTTTTACCCGACCTGCAAGGCGAGGTCACATCGTCTGCGACCTCGCTCCGATCCGCTTTCCTCGATCACATAACTTATTAATCAAGTGTGAAATCTGTCCGAGGAAGCACCTTTCAGATCTTTTCAACCTACCTGCAAGGTGAGGTTACAACGCCAGCGACCTCGCTTCGCTCCGCTCAGATTAATCACATAACTTATTATTGCAGTCTGAAGTCTATCTGAGGATGCACCTTTCAGATTGCATCTCTCCTCGTGCAAAGCATGGTCACACAGCAAGCGAGCCGAGTGACCTCGTGCCGCTCCGCTAGATCAGATAACTTATTAATGCAGTATACTTGGCCCTGATTCCTGCCGGGATAAACGGTTTTGGGATGTTAGCCAAATGCTATGTAAAACTTGTTTTGTGTCTCGTGGTAAAGTTGCTTCTAGTTAGTTATCTGTTATCTGGCTGCGAATAGTGGTAAATTAGAATTGTTTTAAACCAAGGTAAATTATACTGCTTAATTTTAGTATTGTCTCATTTTGTTAGAGGTTGTGTGGTGGGTAACTTTTAAATTAAGTATTTAGACAAGCAGCTCGAGACTAGTTTATTTTTTTTCAGAAAAACTTTTGCGATGATTATAATATTAATCCTTCATACTTCTCATTTCTCGCTCATCTTTCTTTTCCACCACGCCTTTACAGGAACATTTTTCTTACAATTAATTGTTTCTTTTATATTTGAAAAGAGAATCGTCTGATTTAATTGAGCGCGCTCCGAGTTTCTTTGTCATTATTGTTTGCTCCTGAAACTGACTGAATAGAATTTAAAATAAATTGTTCTCAAAAATGTACACAAGATTTTATATTATAAATTGCGTTTTCACAAGAATCAAACTCGTGTGCAAAGTTTCAGCTCAATCAAACAGCGGGAAGTGTGTATTAAAGGTTGCACTAGTCGATCATTCTTCCATACAAACGTAGTCTAACTGTACGCGAGCTAGCTTTTTACTGTTCATCAAAGCATCTTTGTCTTTCGCACGTGTTGTCGGATGAGATAGCATGCATTTCCCTCGCACAAAATAGTTCGTGCCGTCGACTAGGGCAACCTTATGGCCGGAACACAGGCACGCGTTAACCCCCACCGCGAACCTGCCGTGGGACGTCATGCTTAGCATTGTCATTTGCGACGATTGTTACAAAATAGTTCGTGCCGTCGACTAGGGCAACCTTAACTTGCATGCTTTGATTTAAATGCTAAATAAAAGCTTTTAATAAAAAGTTCGATCGTAAAGCCCATATTCCAAGTTAGTTTGAAGGACCTCCAATCGACTACTACGCCATGAGAGCTGTAAACACGATTAATGCCAGTTAGTGACAATCTTATACTGTCAATTTTTTACCGACTTACCAAAAAGGAGGAGGTTCTATGTTCGACTCCATAAAGATAAAGATAAAGATAAAGATATTTTATTTTGCAAATATGGGTACAGGTCATGGTGGTACACAATAAATAAATACAGAAACAGCCATATTTTGCCAATTACAAGGCATGCAAAAGTACAGAGTTTAAAATTTAATACTATAATTCCATTAAATAATATAAATTTGGTTCATCATTTACTAATAATAATATCAATGTTCAACCATTCAATTCATTCAATAAATAAAATAATTCTATTTCATCAGTCAATAATATCATTAATGTCGCAATTTCTAATAATTATTTAAATACAATATATAAAATAGTCAAACAATTTCTTTCTCCAATAAAAAATCTGCAATACTATAATAAACCTTATCTACTAAAAAATTCTGAAGTCTTTTTTTGAATAATGTCAAATTATATTCCTTCCAACAACTTGGTATTTTATTATATATCACCGGTGCCATGCAGCAGACACCCTTGCGCATCAGAGTTGTTCTAGCACTGGGGATACACAGACTAGTATTGTCACGTCTATTCCGTGGAAATACATCAGCCATTCGTGCGAAGCGCTCTGGGTTTAATTTAACAAATACTGCCATTTCTAAAATGTACAAACATGGTAGGGTTAAAAGTTTATATTGTTTAAAATATGGCACGCAGCTATCAGTACTTTTCAATTTAAAAATAGATCGTATGCATCTTTTTTGTGCCTTAAATGCCGTTTCTTTTTCTGTTGAGTTGCCCCAAAAGATAACTCCGTATCGCAGATGGCATTCAACTATACCATAGTACGCAGTAAGGCATGCATCCAGATTTACAATATACGATAGGGTATATAGAGCATATGCAGATGTACTTAGTTTCTTGCAAAGTACCTCAATGTGCTGTTTCCAGCTAAGTTTTTTATCTATTTCAAGCCCTAGAAATTTTGTACTAACTACCTCGCTAATTTTATTATCATTATATTGCACATTAAGATTGTCCATATCTGTCATGCGTTGGTTAAATTGAATTATTTTTGTTTTACTTAAATTGATTCTTAAGTTGTTTTCCTCTAGCCATTTTATAATAGTTTTTAACGAATTATTAATGTCACTTTGGTATGTATCAACGCTTCTCGAAGGTATTGTCACGGTACTGTCATCTGCAAATAGAGTCAATGGTTGTTCAATCCATTCTGGTAAGTCATTAATATAAATTATAAATAACAAGGGACCCAGCACACTACCCTGTGGTACCCCATAACTAACATTTCGCTCTTCTGATCTAAATATCTCGTCATGTTTATTAATTAAATTTATCCTGTTGATTTCTGTTATTTGCCGTCTATTTTGTAAATAGGATTGAAACAGTTCTAAAACATTACCCCTTATGCCATAAGCTTCTAGTTTTTTTAATAGTGTAGTATGGTGGACATAATCAAACGCCTGCGTCATATCGCAAAAAATTGCGCAGACTGGGTTTCGTTTATCGACATTATTTATGATATTATGAATAAAATCGTAAATCGCCATATTTATTGTTTTTCTTGGTCTAAATCCGTTTTGTTGCTCACACAGAATATTATATTTGTCAAGGTATTTAAATAGCTCTTTGTGTAGATATTTTTCAAATATTTTTGAAATAACAGAAATCAATGAGACTGGCCTATAATTTTCCACTAGCTCTCTATTTTCCTTTTTAAATAATGGTTTAACAATGGCAATTTTCAAAGCATCTGGGTACACGCCAGCACCTATACTGAGATTAAGTATATAACTTAAATGTACACATAGTTCCTTAGCCACTGATTTAATAATATTTGTGGAGATGCCATCATAACCAACGCTATTTGTGTTTTTTAGTGACATTATAATTTTAAATATATCATCTGGTAAACTTGGTGCCATGAACATTGATTTACATCTTGTGTATATCTTACGTTGTGGGTTAGGCTGGCTACAGTCATTAATTATGGGCTGTATTTTGTCAACAAAGTAGTTGTTAAACGTTTCAGAAATGTCTTTAGGATCTAATGTATTATTATTATTAACTTTAATTTTATCAATTTGCTGGTTGGGAGTATTGAATTTCTTTCGGTTTATTAATTGCCACGTAGTTTTTGCCTTGTTTGTAGCTTTTTCTATTCGGTAGTTGTTTTGTGCCTTTTGTGTCAGATTTATTATTTTTTTATATAATTTAGAATAGTTGACCAACTTTATTTTATTGTCACGGCTCGGGTTTAATCTCAGTTGCCATAGAAGGTTCCTTTTCTTTTTACTACACAATTTAATACCCTTTGACACCCAATTACGTTTTTTTACTAAGTTAATTTTTACTCGAATAAGCGGGAAACACAAGTCATAAAACAACTTTAAAGTGTTGATAAATGCATTATAGGCTATATTAGGATCGTCTGTATCGTATATCTCTGAGAAAGAAATATTTTGCATACAGTGATTGAATTTAGCTATGTTTTCTTTATTGTAATCTCTTCTTGTCCTATACCAATAGTTTATGGCACACGCCTTTCTAACGGGGCACTGAAGTAGCTGTGCTGTGTGATCCGATAACGCAAACTCTAATACTTCACTTTTACATGTTTTACTAAAATTATGTGCAAAATTATCTATGCATGTCTTGCTGGCCATGCGAGTCGGTTGTTTAAATACTAGTTTTAGATTATAACTTAATAGTAGACATTCAAACGTAGCAGAATGTCTATTAGATTTTAGTAAATCTATGTTAAAGTCTCCTGCTATGACAATCTTTTTAGAAGTCGTCTTTGATATTATTCGTAAAAGTCTCTCAAGTTTATTCAAACAATCATCATAATTATTAACATTCGGCACCCTATAAATGCAGACGACAATTATCTTATAGCTTATAAGCTCAATGGCGCAACATTCAAAAATACCAGAAGTCGACAATTTAACAATTTTAGGCAGTTCTTTCCATTTGTGGCCATTTTTAACAAGAATACATGCACCCCCTCTTTTTTTCCCTTTTCTGCAATAAGACGACGCTAAACTATAACTAGGTACATACAACTGACTCTCGTAGCCTTCCATAATGAAATGTTCGGTGATGCATATTATATCAATACATATTTGATTATCAGCTAGTTGATCCAAACATACAGATAAATCATCCGATTTTTTTAACAAACTTGCTATATTTTGATGTAAGATATTAATATATTTATTCGAGAAAAAACAACTCTTTAGCATTTGACTCTGAGTTGTTAATGGTGTCAATTATTATCGGAAATAACTCTAAGTCAATTTTGATCCTATTCATTATATTTTTAAATATGAAATGTATTCCAGCTTTATTCAATATACCTGTTCTATGTGAAAACATGTCAAATTCAAATGTCAAGTCATAATTTGTGTCAAAATAGTATGCGCAGCTATGAAGTTGGAGGTTCACATAAAGTAGGTCATTAAATATCTCAACCTTATGGTTATATATAGGCGCTCCTCGTACATACGAAGGAGTGCATATTATAATATTTGTATGGGTTATCTGCGCCAAGCTTTCATTAATAACATTTATAGGATCAATAAAATTATGGCTACATTTAATGTCAGCTTCACCCATAAAAATTATACAATAATCATTCATACTGAAGTCTCTTAATTTCGATTTCAAATTAGCTAATAGTTGTTTTATCTTCGCGTTCGGGAATGAGTAACTACAGAATTTAAATTCTTTAGAAAATTGTTCTTCAATAGCTTGCAGTATACCTCTTTGTGTGCTATTACTTAATACACACAATTTTCTATGTTTGGCTTCATTGGGTGCGCTCGTTCTTGAAGTTTTCGTCTCCGGTGTTGAATTTTTTATTGGCAGCGTCAATTTTATATCCTTGGGCGACATAGCTAGATTGATTGATTGATTTTTAGTACCCAATGCGTTATTGTTATTCGTCACTTGTGCCTCCTCCACTTTATTCTTCACCTGTGTGCACGTGCTATTTCCAGTTGGTGAGTTTTGAACTTTCTGCATTTCCTCTACAGAATTGTCCACCAACGGTGTGCATGTTATTTCCTCAATAGGTAGTCGATTGCGTTTTTCTGGGGTCATATACTGTAGGCATGCGCTTTCTCTGTTGCTGTCATATATTTTATTTCTTTTATTTTTCCTACTCGAGGTTTTAGGGGAATTATCTATGGAGTCCAGTTTTTTGTAGACATTAATGATTTTCTGGCATTTTAACAATTCGCATTTCAAGTTCCGGATTTCTTCATGTAATGCATCAATTTCGTTATTAGCAGACTGTAGTTCGCATGTCAGTTGATTATTCTGTGCTTTGAGCACTTCACAGCATGAGTGGCTTACATCCAGAGATGTGCCTGGAAGACTTGTCATTGTTGAGTCAAGTATGTGAGAAGTAGATAAATCAGTCAATGATTTTGATTGCTGTAGATTTGTCCTCTTTCTTTGAGTTATGTTGTTGTAAGAATCCATTATAAAATTTTGAAGTTATAATTTTAATAAAAATTTGGGTATAATTTATTAAAACCCAAAATTATTTGAAAATATCCCAATTTGGTAGAAAAATATTCCAGGCTTGCAACACTATGTAGTTTTCGATGCACAAAATAGTATTCTTTGTTGACCTGGAACGTTTCTGTCAAGTTCTGCTACTCACTGCTAGATGGCGGTAGATTACGTTGCACGATGTTAATTATGTGACACTATTTTAATTTTATGGCTGGAACGCGATCCTTGTTTGACCAATGTCGGCAGTGTTATTGTTTTTATTTTGAAATTTAACGTTCACAAAAGTGCTCAAATTAGCATGTAAGCACTTTTAACACTTATTTATTGCGTCATTAAGTGTAACAAAGTTAGTTGAGATGAAATTGGTTCACTAATTGACTTTTTGTATCACATTTGCTGCTTTATTGTCGGTTTTGTAAACAAACACTAAGTTGTCACTTTTTGGCAATTTTCTCAACACAACGGAATCATTTCACTTAGCAAACAGTGTCACTAGTTATTTATACTACAATAATAATGTTTTTGTACTTTTTACACGATAATCATAGTTTAATAATTATTAATCAATTAATTAGCACGGACTAGTATAGTTCACGGTTGACAGCTCCTCCACGGTTCCATATTTTTTTTATGTTCCCCGATATGTCCGTCAATCGTGGACCGATTTTGAAAATTCTGTTTTTGTTTGAAAGAGTATGTTTCGAAATTGGTCCCATTTTAATTTAATGAAGATCTGATGAAAGACTTCGAAGATATACGACAGAACTCTTCAATAAATAACGGCAGACCTCTCGGGATTGCTGCAATCGCATGTTTGTTTATTGATTATACCATTTCATAACATAGCATCACTCCAGAACGCTCTTAAGGGGTACGCAGATCTCTCATTTCACCGGTTATGTTCAAGTTTCATGATATTTGGGTTATCTATTCTGGCGTTAAGGTAACTTACTAAACAACTTGCCTATTAAGTAGGTACAACCAAAAAGTGAAAAATAAAACTTTATTACAAAAAAATACTACTGACTTCCAAATAAGAAAACTACAAAGAGATTTTTTTTTTTTATTGAAGTCGGTGTCCATAGTGAAAAAAAATGGTTCTTACGAAAGACACCGACTTCCATAAATAAAGTTATTTTTCACTTTGTAGTTTTTTTATTTGGAAGTCGGTAGTATTTTTTTGTAATAAAGTTTTTTATTTATCATTTTCGGTGGAGTCGAGTTCGATGACTTGATATAATACCTAATAGATTTCGAATCTGAATGCCAATTTTAATGGTATATTGTTCAATAGATAGTATTTATTGAAACTAAATTTTTGGAACTAAGTAAAATGATTTTCTAATGTCAAAGTTTCTTGAGTTATAATCTTTTAGCTAGTCTAGTCGTATTTACAGATATAAGCGGTTTTGTTTCGTTTTTGAAACCTAAATGTTTCAAGATAAAGTCAAATATAATTTAGTAGGTATTTTAAAATTCAAAATGTTTCTGCTTATTGAAATGTAATATTAAGATAATCTTTTGTTTGTTTCTCAAGACAAAAAATAAATATTTGACTTTAATAAACTTGTTAGGTGCAAACTGGGTTCTTCTTTATTCGAGTTGATGGAAAAATCTTTAAATATTTTGAGCAACGTCAGTGGCGTTTATTAGGTCCTCTAAAATGCAGGTGTATGGACACTTTGAATACTCTGGCATGTATGTCATATTTTGCACTGGGACAATCACATTGTGTTTAAGACAGGTCTCCAGTCATACGTGAAGCCCCTTTGGTCCAGCGATGTGCCCATTGTTCGCATTCGTGAGAGTCACTGCACCAGTGACATTTCACTGCCCTCATATTTGACGTATTTTTGTGTCAAAACTATGCCTGTCTCAGTCGTACTTCTTCCTACGTGTTGTGGAAAAGACAAGGATGACATATCGCCACTAAGAAAGCCACCTACCCCGACCCCCGCTACTGCAAAATTGCAGCCCATTTTGCCAAAGTGTGTTCAAAGATATTAATTTCGAAACTTCCAAAAGTAAGCTTTTAATCTGTCAAAACAAATCTCGAAATCTTTATTGAAATTGAAGACATAATGAACAAAAAGATTCGTTAGTCACACAAAAATTAAGCCGACCTGTTAAATTAAAACTTTTTTAAAGGCGAAGCTTTAAAAAGATAGAAAGTAAACAAGAAACAAGGAAGGAAGGAAAGAAAGAAAGGAATAATATTGTTAGTCGCCAGTCAATATTAACGAGTATCCGATTACGGGTTGCTCGAGAAATTGAAACAAAAAAAAATTTCACGAGAAATACTGAGGCAGACATGGCTTCTAAAGAATTGAACGATACTTGGAAAAGGGTGCAGCAAAAGGTTTTTAGGAGATTTTGTCAAAAGGGTATTGGATGGAATTCTGCCAGTCAGTTAATTAACCTTCATACATGTTGCACAGGGCCATATAGGGCCAACCTTAAGGCGTATATATTCGCCATTGTTAACACGTTACTGGCCGTGTCAATGTTGGACCTCCTTTTGGAAAGTTTTGTTTTAAAATATTTTTGTATTACACATCCTATGTAGGTTCAGAAGAAATTCTAACCATAAATTTATCTAGCGGTGACTTTAGTAACTAGTATTTTTAAAGGGGCATAGTTCGTCTGTCCACTACCTCCATCCCACAAATAACATGGACCAAAAAAGTTACCGTTACATAGATACACATAAACATACCAAGCTAATAAAAACCAAAAACCGTACACCCAATACCACCAAACATGACTTCAAAAACCTCAAAAAGCAATACTCAAAACATCATCGAACCAAAACTAGGTCAGCCCCTAATATCTGTCCACAAAATATAGGCCTAATAAATAGCCCTGAACCTTTCTCCGCCCGGGCCGATGGTTCGACGGGCCAGTAGTGGGCATTTGGCTGACGGCCAGGCTACGCCATTGTGTAATGGGATGGCCGCCATGATTGACACCGTTTGGCCACTGCGCGCGCTGTCGTGTGGCTTTATCATGGCTGAGCGTTTATTATGGTGCATTATGGTAGGAGAGTTATAGGAGTAATGGCTATGGGTTAGGCTTGTCATGTGTGAGATGTGGTGATTATAACAGCTGCCAGAGAGCCTCTTGATGTAAATCAATGTTCTTCATTCAATTAAAAAAAAAAAACAAATCAACGCGTTGGTCTAATAGTTGAAAGCAATCCTTTAAAACCAGTCAAATAAGGTAGAATGCGGCTTTTTTGACAGAGCAGTGACGCTGTTGGGGTCAGTTTCTAGTCTAACAGGTTTTAGCACCAGTATTTTACATAGAGTGACCGCCTATCTGACCTCCACAACCCAGTAACTGGGTAACACGATACCCCTTGGCAAGACTGGAGGCAAGTCTCCTGGCTTCTGACTGTCCGTAAAAGATCTACAAATGACAACTAGGACCGACAGTTTCACGTGTTTTGCTTAAGACGATGACTGTCGCCAACGACCCTGAGTTTACAAAACGCGCACTCGTTGTACACCCGCACAACCCAAAATTTAGTAGCTTTTGTACCTACTTTCCTTATTATTCTATGACTTTAAAAAAATGACTTTGATTAAAATTTAGATATTAAAAATGTCTTTGAGATGGTGAGAATTTCATTAAAATACACGGCGGTTTTGGTGCGATTGTAATTTTTTTGTCCGTGTTAGACATAACTTTACAAATTAATTATACTATGTTTTACGAATTAAACTCAACATTTTCTTAGATCAAATTATTAAGAAAATGGTCTAATTTTACATACATATTATTAAAAAAAAAACGATTAGCCGTTTAGACGTATTTCTCATTTAAAAACATCTACTCAGGGGTATCTGCGCCTTAAGTACCAAAGCTTTTTGTTGTGCTTGAAAGGTTTCAAATTCATCACCCGCAATGTTAGTATGGACTCAAGAATATTTTACATAATTCCATAATTTTAAAAGACAACACCAATTTGTTGCTGACAATAGCCAATAACGCGGTGTCGTATTACAATAGCCGCATCTTCACGACTTGACCTCTGGGCACTAGCTAGAACAGGACATTACCTGTGACCATGTATGGGAACACTTTAATATTGGCTTTACTTGTAAAGAGCAAGGATGGTGTAAGTGATTGTGTGTTTGATAAACATTACTGCTTTGTTGGTCTAGTGGTCGTTAGCGCAACTGTTGCATGAGGACATGAGTTCGAATCACGAGTCAGGCAAACTGTTATTGGGTTTTTCTATCTGAAATTAGTCAGCAGCAGCCCGAATTCGTTTTTTGTCAGTAGCAGCCGAATTCGTGTTCTGTCAGTAGCAGCCTGGAATCAGGTTTTGTTAGTAGCAGGATTTGTAAGTAGCAGCTTGAATTCGTGTTTTGTCAGTAGCAGCCTGGAGTCAGGTTTTGTCAGTGGCAGGATTTGTCAGTAGCATCCCGGAGTCAGGTTTTGTCAGTGGCAGGATTTGTCAGTAGCATCCCGGAGTCAGGTTTTGTCCGTAACAGGATTTGTCAGTAGCATCCCGGAGTCAGGTTTTGTCTAACAGGATTTGTCAGTAGCATCCCGGAGTCAGGTTTTGTTCGTAACAGGATTTGTCAGTAGCAGCCCGGAGTCAGGTTTTCTTAGTAGCAGGATTTGTCAGTAGCAGCCCGGAGCCAGGTTTTGTGCCCGGTTGATTACAATATTTACATGGGACTTAAATATACGTAACTGGCAAATTATCGGTGTCACAGGTACACTTGTCTATGCCTTCGGGGACTATCTATGTAGTATTATATACGCATGGGAGAATCAAATCGTTACTTTTATCTATGTGGTTATAAAAAAAGCCTATTTCCCATTGTATTGTAAAATTAAAAGGCCGGTACAGTATTGCAATCCCATTTTGCAATACCCGCCTGTAATTTGCCAAATCCAATGCGATACTAATGCCCCATTTGATGCTTTGTGTCCTTTTACTATCCATTAAATAAAAGGTTTGCAAATGATAATACAAAAGCTATACGCAATACTAAGTAAGTGCCCCTTTTGTGCTGAGGCAGTGAATACACCAGAGGGTGAATTCCATCACACCATCTACCGATTTGATGGGAGGAACAAAATTGACCAAAATTGGCCTCTGTGTGAGCTAAAAGCATTAATCTTCTGTTACTCTTACTTTATTCAGACAATGCTAGGTAAGTCCTTCAGATTTAGCTTTAGTTTAGAGAAGCATTTGTTTCCGACTGACTATCGAAACTTCATCCGATCCGAGGTCTCCACTCTAGAACTTTTCTGACCTACTTTGCATCATTTCAGGGGTTTATAAGACAGGGCCTCTGTTCGACAGGGGTCGACCAGCTGCAAGACTCCCACTACATCCACAATTAAACCACCAATATTCTATCTCAAACAATAAAATCAGTCTAAATTACCAACTAACTTCATTCTAGATCAATACGGGCGATCCATTAGATCGGACTTGTCCAAACAAGTTGTATAATAAAGATAGATTACAGCATGTTGTGAACAAGGCGAGCAGGGTGCAACATGAAACCTTTATTCGGTGTCGTCACTAGGCAGAAAAAGCAGAAGGTTTGGGGTCAACATAAGTTGGGTGCTCTAAATAAAAATCTAAATTTATTGTTTTTGAAGTTTAACTTCTGAAAGTACTGATCCTATTACCAAAAATCGTTCAGTGATAGGTAAACCACACTATTGCGGAGTGTGATTGGTTTTTACCCAAGAAAAATATGAGCGAAGCCGCGGCAAAATGCTAGTTTGCCAACTATCTGCTGGTTTCGGTCTGAATACATTTTTACTTTTTGAGATTGACTTTTTAGTGACTGCATCATTCACCCGTTTTTTAACCGACTTCGCAAAAAGGAGGTTCCATGTTCGAAAAAAACATTATGAATTAAGTATGTTTTTTTTTTTAATGTATTTTCAACGATATCACCTTCTATCGTGGACCGATTTAAAAATTTTTTCTTTTTTTTGAAATATTATATTTCGTAATTGGTCCCATCTTAATTTGGTGAAGATCTGATGAAGGATTTCGAAGATATACGACAGAATTCTTCAATAAATAACGGCAAATCTCTCGGGATTGCTGCAATCGCATGTCTGTTTATTGACTATACCATTTCATAACATAACATAACGCCAGTACACTTTTAAGGGGTACGCAGATCTCTCATTTCACCGGTTATGTTAAAGTTTCATGATATTCGGGTTACCTATTCAGGCGTTAAAGTAACTTACTAAACAACTTGCCTATAAGGTAAGTACAACTAAAAAGTGATAAATTAAAAACTTTTTTACAAAAAAATAATACCGACTGCCAAATAAGAAAACTACAATAGAGGAATATGAATTCGGCCCTTTGTTTGATACTACGGGTATAAAGGGACTTTATCCAGATGTTCAGAAAACCTGCCTCGTTGGTCCAGTGGTTAGTTAAGCGCTACTGTAGAACGTGAGGTCCTGGGTTCGATTATCGAGTCGGGCAAAGTGTTATCAGGTTTTTTTAACACAACCAACTGAATCTTCAACGACCTTGAGGGAACAAAACGAGCACGGTAAAAACTAACTTTATTTTTGGAAGTCGGTGTCCATAACGCAAAAAAATGGTACCTACGAAAGACCACAAAATGAGAACCACCACAAAATACTACCGTAATGAATTTCTAGCTAAGCTCAAACTAGATACAAGACATTGTAACTGCTGCGTATTACAAAAAAGCTCTCATTCCAGAAATCAAAGCACAGATTACTGCATTTCAATAAACACCAAATCAGTGAGACAAACCTAAAACAATTAACATAACCGCCAACTCAACAATTTGCCTAACTCTAACTTAAATGTAACTTAAACTAGGCCAAGTGAAGTTGAACTTCTGCTAATTGTTTCGACTTCCACCGGAAGCCGGCAGTAGCGAGCGGCGGCGACTTCCGGTGCCTACGTCACAGCCACAGCCGACTATTGTTGCTCTTTGAGGGTAAAACTGTTTGGGCCATACCCGACTGTAGCGAACAGAGTGATATTGTGTTCGAGTAGGTAATATGTTCGGTGTAGGTATATCATTGTCATGGTTTGGTCTGAGGTATTTGAGTACGTTTTGTGGGAACATTATTGTAGTATGTAGGAACTTCATTCAGAAATTGTATCTCAGTGTATCCAATATTGAAATATTAAGCCATGCGTAGATGAACTTGAATGGACATTTAAATTAGAAATGGCTTAAATAAATATTAACCAATTTCACTCTGAATAAAATCTGTTAAAATATTTTTTTTTTTGTTAGGCGCTTGACCACTATCTCTGTTGGTAAGTGTGACGATGTGGTCGACAATGAAGCACGCTTGCCTAGAAGAAACCTATTCACTCTTTACTTAGATACTCCCAAGGTCGGTAGCTATCAGGAAATACAGACTCTGGCAGAGAATTCCACTCCTTAGCTGTACACACAATAAAAGTATTCCCAAAACATTTAGTGCGTACGGGTGGGATGTCCACCATACATGTCCATGTAAATCTTTTTCTTCTTACTTTCTATTATAGATACGAAGTTGGCCCAAAAGACCGGTTTAAAATGTCTTATGCTTGTTTTACTAGGTTCTCTAGAAAAAATAACGTTACTAGAAATAGGGACCAATTAGTTCTACCAGGTTTCAGACTGGCTAAAGTAGCCTCATCTTTCATGGGATACTGTACAAAATGTTACAATAAAATTCCTCCCCACATCTTAGAACAGAATGAGACGGAATTTAAATTTTTTATAAAACGCACAATATGCAGGCAGGCATATTATTATAAGTTGGGGGATTACATCACTGATAAAAATGCTTGGCTCAATGCTAGTCCTGCTCCACAACCACTAGGGCGCAAAAACAAGTGATATGCAGTACATTATTGTTTTGAAATATTGTTGGACCTGCTGAAGACTGTATGAATATATGTGTATTGTGTAAACTCAATTTCTTTTGGTATTATATAACTGCACAGCACGTGTCTGAGTACTATGTACCCAACTGTAAATCTACCATTTACTGTACCTATGTGTCGTTCGTTGACTTGTGTGTGCCCTGGCAGTTGAGTGTGTCATGCTCTCTCAAATGTCTCTCTGATGGTGGCACGTGTCTTGGATCATTCGGTTCCCTTCATGTTGAGCTGTGTGGTGCCGATTCATGTGTCATGTTCGTGAACGGGCGCCATCAGTTGGGATTGGTAATAACTTAACTGCTTCGGATGTTAATGTTTTTCTAGTACCTATTATTTAACTGCACAGTGCGTGTGTTATACCTGTACGTAGTATAGTGTGTGTATTCTGGGTGCATCTTCCTCCCATATACGAATGTATTAATGTTTATTCATATGTGAATATTGTAAAACACTTATTTTTTTAAAAGAGTAAGTATGAAGTTTCTTGTGCGTTCTTCTCCATAACAAGCTACTTTCCCGAATTCACGGTAGAATCAATTTTAATTTTATTACTTGTAAATTTTAATTGTTTACGTTCAAAAGTGCCGCTTGGTGGCCTAGTTGAAATAAATATTTATAATTTATAATTTTATTTATTTCATAAAAAAGTGGTACAGTCTGTTACAAAGTAGGATAAACTTAGGAATAGTTAACATCTGTGATGAGTATGTAATAATACAATTTCACGATCTGATGTCCTAGCTAGGTTACTTAGTAGACTGTATTAAGGACAATCAGCCGTCATTTCCTGAACATAGGACAAGTAGTATTTCTTAGACTGTTACATAATTATTAAAGGAATTTAGAATAGATTAATAAAAGTCCAATACAATAAAGTGTGAGTGCGCGTGCGTGTGTGTGTTAGTGAGAGTGTGTGCGCGTGCGTGTGTACATGAGAGTGTGTGTGTTTATTATGAGTTAATTTATTGTTGTAAGAAGGGATTCAGTATCATCATAATTTTTTGTAGTAAGAAATTCAGTGATCCGTTTCTTGCATAGTAGCTTACAACATGTTTGCAGTGGAATTATTGCGTTTATTGTATTATATAGAAATGGTCCTTGATAAAAAATTTGAAGGTTAGTATGTTGGTGTAAAATGGAATCGAATCTAATTTGACTTTGACTTTGAAGTGACATTCTTTTAGCGATTTCAACAGTCGCAAGGTCAAAATATTTGAGGTTAACTATGTGATATATGGGTAGCGCATGTAAATTCAATTAATTTTGAACGTTTTGTCAATCTTCATAATTGATACAAAGTCACTTTGTTTAGTCCTAACATCCTTCAAGCTCGATTATCTCCTACTCTCTCCAATTTAACTCAATAATGAACAAATAAATATCAAAATTAATTAAGTACCGAAATTCATTACTGTACACCCCATGATAAATCTAAAGGATTTATTACCCCACAGTACAATGTATACGAGCTATGTATAAGACTTGTACAATTATAGGAGCAGCGACAATCGATATCGGAGAAGAATCTACCAATTAAATTGAGAGGGTAACTAGGTGTGTAGAGCATGGATTGGATAGAGATGGCAGCAATGGGTGGCAGATGGAAAATGGAATAGAATAGGGAAGATTTCTATAAAATAAATAATAATGCAATTTAATCCTTCAGTTATTTTATCAAAATATGTTAGACACGTCTTATTTGCTTTATCAAATCAATAAAAAATGCCAAAAAATAAAGCGCATCAAAGTTCAGGAGTTGGGGCTTTTGACGTCACTTTTGAGTAAAAAGTGTACTTAAACGTGACATGACACGAAATTTCAACGCATTGTTCCGTCATTTTTTTTTGTTTTCGTGGCAAAAGAAAAACTACGTGTCCAATTTATATAATTATTTTTTGGTTATCTAAAAAAATATTTTTAGTATATCGTCTATAGAATTTGTTGGAAGTTTGTTATGTTTATAGGTGGCAGTTTTAAACGTTGATTTTTTCCGTTTGTGTTACTGACGAAATGTTAACTGCAATTCTGCCTTTGTGAGTATTGTAAAAGACAAACACCATATTCATCAAAATCGGATGAATAGTTTAGGCGCTACGGAGGAATATACGTAAATACAAACATACATACATAGAATGCTAAAATCATAACCATTCCTTTTGGCTTCGCTGTAGTCGGGTAAAAGTATGATGTACGTCTAGCAAGGATTTCATAAACCCTTATTCTGAAGTCGTTGTTTTGTCATAGATACATGGATAATATCACAGACTGACTAGTACAGTAGTGAAGCTTAGTCCTTATGCCAACGTCTTGTAACAGTTTGCAAGATTTTCATCAACATAGTTAATAAGCAAAAAATGTTCATAAATATTTACAAATAATTATGTGAATAATAATATTACTAAAGAGATAAACTTAGTACTCAATCAAACATCAAAAAGAGCCGGTGTTAAAGTTACTGCGACTTCTCTTTCTTCCAAGGTCTATGGATCACATTCATCAACCGCAGTAACAATCGAAGAGCTAATTAAAATAGATGACCCCTTTACATACTCATTGAGATTTAGTGCTTTTGTAGTCGACGTCGATACTGTGAAGATTCCCCTTAAAATTTTACCCTCGGTGCTATGAAGAATACGCTCAATATTGTATTGTCAGAAATCATCCTTGATAAATTGGGTGGTTGAACTTATAGCTAGAAAAAAAGGAGTACAGTTTTTTGGTTCGTAAAAAGTATCGTGTTTTGGTAAATATGAGTAGTTTTTCTAAGAAGATGAGAGATTTAAATCTAGTTAGAGCGAGTGATCGCATTTTTTTATTCCTCAGAGATGCAAAACTCATTGCAAGTATTTTTATCGTTGTAGATTTGAGTTCTAAAAGTAATAATAATTGCAAGATTACTTTTATTCAGAAGTTTTCAGACGACAGTCTTTTTTTTTGAAACTAGACGAGATTAGTGTTTTCGAAAATTCTAAGAATAAACACAAAAACTAAGAGGTCAATCGCTTTTGAAGTCCAGACTACTTACAACTTGTATTGCTCAAATCATGTGGAAACTATGAAAAACCATGTTTGTAAATACCCATAAAAAAGAGAGATCTGCAAAGATAGGCAAGAATTCGGACCCTGAATACGCTTGCAAAAGAATTGAATACGCCGTACGTCAAAAAGTGTAATTGCCTGCATGCATGTGCTTTGTAGAACCGAGGTAACAAGCCGAAATAATATATCAGCTCGTAAACCCGTGTACGCACTGACAGGCGAAGCGTAGGCGGCAGCGAGAACATACACTTGTATAAAATCAACTTAAATCATTCCGACAGGTTGGCTTTCATTATTTAATGTTGTTTGTCTATGTCAATATCAATTAGGGTACGAGATATAATTTATACTGTAATCTTGAGTTTGAAATTGTTTTTTGAACAAATCGTATTTTCTCAAAGAGTTTTGTGAAGTGTATTTGTGATAAGTTGTATTTATTAATTGATGCAATTAGTTGATCATAAACACTAGCTAGCTTCAATAACACTTGTTTGTCTGTATTTCATGTAAATATGTTTTTTTGTTTTAAATTTATATAGTTGGTTTTTAAATTTTCTGACATTTTAATTTTGTGTCATTTTAATTTTATGAATTTTTATAATTAGACATTACAATTTCCAATTTTGTGACATTTTAATTTTGTGTCATTATGTTTTATGAATTTTTATAATTGGACACTATAATTTTCAATTTTGTGACATTTTAATTTTGTGTCATTTTAATTTTGTGTCATTTTAGTTTTATGAATTTTATTTTATTTTTTGTCAATTTTAATCGAAATTTAAAATAATGTCTTTCTTATTGAATTTATAATTGGATCCCAGTAATTATTATAAATTCTTTTATTTGTTTTCGAGTCATTTACTGATTACTAACATTCTTCTTCTTCTTCTTCGTCGTATCGATAATTCCTGAATCATATACGTTTTGACCAGAATTCAGCCACGGCAATAACGTTTTCATTTGCCTCACAAAGGTCCTTCAGGGTTCAGGTCAAATTACTGACATTTATTATAAGGTTTTGTACTAACAAATAATGGACTCCAAAATTGTCTGAATTTGAAATAAATTTAATTTAAAATTCGAAGACATGTAACATCCACCAACCCGCACCGGGCCTGCGTGGTGGACTAAGACTTATTCCGTCTCTCACATACAGGAGGCCTGTGTCCCAGCAGTGGGAACATTAAAAGGCCGATGATGATGAAAGGATATAAAATGAAACTTGGCAAACGAGCAGACCATGAGCTGAATTAGGTCATAGGAGTTAGTATATTTTGATCCCGGTAGTAGTTTCCGTTACATAGTTTTCGACTTACGCTGCACTGGTAGAAAACGCAAACTGCAACACGAAAACTGGTACGCAAATTTTCTCATAATAAAACTACTGCAAGTTCTTTTCCTAAGTATCCTTAATAAGTGGGCAATCCTTCTTCCTTATGGCCTTGCTTCTGCTCGTGTAACCCATTAAGAAGCAACCCGCATACAAATAAACCCCCCAATTGTATACAAAGAAAGTAACCTGCCCTGTATCCATACATCATTTAATTCATCATCGATGACAAATACGACCGACAGTTAATTAATTAATTTAGGCACATTGTTATAAGAAGCGACGCCGCGGCAAGTGATGGGAATAATTGGGATCTCGTTCGTAATTGATTGAATTGTTAGATAAATACTGTGAAGGATGGAAGTGGGTTATCTTTGAGCTTCATTTCACAGTAGTGTGGTAACTTAATTGGAAATAAATGATCAATGACGTAATTTTTACTCGCGTTTTGAAGACCCGTCACGGCCCATACAAAATTTACCCATTCCCGGCGTAAAAGTTAGTATTCTCAAAATTTTGTATATATTAGGCAAATATTTTACTGAAATTCACCATCCCAAAAATAATGGGTAACATTTTAAAATTGCCTTCCATAGATATCCATAGGTATTTTGTAGACAAACTTGTTTCGGCGATTTTTCACATGTTTTTTGATTCAATATTCTATGATAGCCATTGAAATTAGTAGATACTATATACATTATTACATTTTTTACATTATAATGAAAATCATGACATTTTTTTGCGCCAATGCTTTTCGATATTTGGGTCACATTTTGACGAGTCTGCTTTAGAACAGTTGAACAGGAAGGTCACCCATTTCATAGTATAAAAAAAATACCAACCTGTTACTGATTCACTACTGGTCAAAGGCATCTACTTATACATAGGTTGGTTATATCTAACTTATATTAACAATAAATCCAGATTTTCTCACGATGTTTTCCACCATGGCTGCTAGCGCTGTACAAGATAAACTTAGAATGTAAAATTTTAAATTTATACAAGCTTATACTGTCCCACTGCTGGGCTAAGACTTGCCACAAATCCTTCCAAGTATTCTTTTCCTGAGCCAACTCGCACCAGTCTCTGCAGTGGGCGTCTAGCGTTCTATGGCAAATCAATTAAGTAATCTGCCTTCTTGCAACACTGTTGGGTTGGCTTCCAGTCATACCGAATTCAGCTGAGTACCAGTGTTTTACTTAGAGCGACAGCTTATCTGACCCCCACAACCCAGTAACTGGATAACACGGTAACACCTCTTGGCAAGACTGGTGTCAATTTTTTGTAGCTTCTGAATACCCGTTATGACTGTGAAAGATCTACGAATAACTGCACGGAGGAATTTCGGTATGTTATCAACGGTCACCCATCCATGAACGAACCTCGGCAAACTTTGCTTACCCTTTAAGATCGACACATGCGGCTGTTTTCAACCGATTTAAAAAAGGAGGAGGTTCTCAATTCGACTGTTTTTATTTTGTATGTTTATTACGTCAGAACATTTTACTAGACGAACCGATTTTGTTGATTCTTTTTACTTAGCTCCTATTATTTATTCAAAATTAATCATCATTTCGACTAAAAGACGTCCACCGCTGAACATAGACCTCCACCAAAAATGCTGCCACATCGATCAATCCTGCAGGTTAACCAGGTCATCGGTCCACCTAAAGCAAGGCCCTTCAACGCAACGTCTTCCGGTTTTCGGTCGCCACTCCAGAACTTTTCAGCGCCATCGACCATCCGACCGTTCTGCGAGCTGACCTGCCCACTGCCAGTTATGCTTGGCAATTGTTTGGGCCATTAAATATTCTATGGGAAACCAGTAGTTATAATTTACAGTCACTCAATGAAATACACCCGAAGCTCATCAACAGAGATAATACGAGATGATCTGAAGAAACTCGTAAACGCAAAACTCATTATTGAGCCGTCAGACACAAGCTTTCTATAGTATACACTGCGGATCTTTGTGTCTCTGAAGTTGCCTCCGCGAACCATTACGCAAGAAACAGTTTGTCATCGAGTATACTGCCTACAGTAAGCGGCTAACGTAAGCGAGTGAAAGAGGCAGATATACAATGCTATCTTCTACTTCAACATTGACTCAAAAATAGCATCTGCGCAGCTTTTTTTGCGTACTGGCATTGTCTTTGCCTTGATTATTTTAGGCAATACTTAGCTATGCTTTTGTTTTCATTGGCTTCCAAACTTCTTTTAAAACAATAAGTGCTCCTCTCAATCAGGCAGTTACAAATAATATAGATTTCATGTTTCTGCCTTTCACAGATTTGGGTGTTAGTGTGTTTGTGTAAATCAAAGTACATAAAGATACAATTATTGTTAAGATTTTTCTCAAGCATCTTGTTATGTACCGCTTATAGTCCGAACCCAACATCCTATGGGAAAAGACGTGATTGAGTATGTGCGTGTTTATACCCTCAACTTTTACAAATCCTTTGAGTCTAAAACATAATTTTATTTTTAATCTGCATTCATCAATAACATTATTATTATTAAGTACGGATAAATTAAGATTTTTTAGAATTAATTTAAGTTTCTCATGGATGTGAATAAGCCATTGAAATTCGTATGGAGAAATAATTATTCTTAACCGTATTATTTGCTTCGTATATCAATAATAGAATGTGTTGCTACAACAACTTTAATATCGCTTTTCGCTCACAGTATCGCCGTATCTCTTACACATATTTAAATCCCACACAAGTCAATCTCCACCTTCACCCCAACAAAACAAAATACAAAATGACCTTTACCTCCTCGGGGTATTCCACTTCCAATTATGAGATGGTTTGTATTGCCTCAAGTAAATTAGCGCCTGTTTAAAAATTAAGTTAAGTGCTCTCGCGGAACATAATAATATGTTGTCTTTTAATTGGAAGTCTCTTTTAGATGTTATTGAGTTACAATAATACGGTGGAATGCAAAAACCTGTGAGTTTTCATACAGAGATGGAAAAGAGCATTGTTTGTTTGTGATTAAGTACCGACTTTATCACTTTGTTATTCTGTATTGTAAATCAGTGATACTAAAGTACCAGTAGTAGGGTATTTAGGACCCCTGGGGCGGTCACGTCGTGCAATGTGTTCTGGGGCACCGGTGATGATGTGTACACTCTAGAGGAGGGTCCGGTGACGGACAGCCGCGGCGGGTTCGCGTTGAGTGCTAACCCGTGCCCGTCTTCCCACCATTAGCGGCACAGGAGGACACCGTGGAATTTTAGTGGGTTCGAGTCCCACATAACTGCGCTATCTCCCCGTGGTAGTGTAGTATGTTTGAGCTAATATGCGTCCGTTGTAGGCAGTCCAGTGTAATGATTCCTACATTTTGACGATACTTAAAAGTAACCATAGTCTTTGTTCTATAGTCTTAGGTTGACACTGGCATGGCCACTATCAGGCATTTTAATTTTGATCGCACAGAAAATTGTCGTTAATTAGTCGAAATTTGTCGGCAAATATCTAGATCGAAGAGTTTACGAAAAATTGTCAAGATAAAAATAGCTAAAGTTTGGATCTCATTATATTATCTTCTAAACTAAGACCCGACTAAATCTGTGGCTTGGCGAAATATTGCGACTAATTCGCGACAAAATTTGGGAGAAAACAGACCTTCGCTAGGTGCCCAAATGTTTGAGTTATAAACGTGGCCAAGCTGAAGAGATGCTACCCAGATCGGCCACCTACCAACCCTTCTAACTTTGAACCAGTGACCGCTTAGTTCTGATATTTGGCAACAAATTTCGAATAATTAGCGACTAATTTTTTATGTTGTAAAATTTAAAATCCTTGAAGATGGCCATGCCGGGTTCAGTCACACTTTGAATCCACAAAATCAATCAATCTTCATTTGTAGCAGACTTCCAGTCTAACCGGATGTAACTGAATACAAGTAATTTACCTCCACTACTTACAAGGAAGAATTTTTTCCTTAAATTACAAACCTTTTCAAAATCACAATTCACAATTGACTTGATTTCCTCACAAAAAAGGTAAGAACCTCATATTTACGTGCAGAACCCCTAAATAAAGGCAAACAACGTATTTGCCTAGCGTATAAACAACAATAAATCGTGGGAATAACCCTCACGTATAAATCATGATAAATCCTAACTAGCGTTTAGAATCGCCCTCGGGTACTGATGGCAGAATAAATATTGCAATTAGTTTTGAAATTGTATTACATTTTGAAATTAATGATTTAGTTTAGTTGTTGAACTTTTGGCTCCGGATCGAAGGACCGAACTTCCATTCAAAAATCAATTATTGGATTTAGATGACAAAGCAGACGGCAGCGATGCCAACGTTACATGGTGGGCATCCCACGCACGCGCGCGAAAGTACATTTAAAAAGTGGAATTCTCTGCCGGAGTCTGTTTCCTGATAGCTACAACCTTGGGTTCTTTAAGACAAGAGTGAATGAGATTACTTCTAGGCAAGCGTGTTCCATCGTCGACCTCATCATCGTTTATTTGTAGGTGAGACAGTGATCAATAATAATAGTTTGTCAAACTAGATCGCATTGCATCCATGTGAGTGTATTTGCAATTTCGTTTAGTAATAAATCGCTTATCGGTGTGATATAAATCAAATCGGGTCAAGCCCGCTAAAGGTCGCTAAGTTTTGATTCATTCTCATCATTGAAAATTAAAAGTTTTCACGCCTGCGTGGGTCCATCTCATGGCAGCGCTGCCTCGGATCCTTCTGACTATTTTGTTGAGCCATCGGAGAGCCCGGGTATGCGTTGCCGTGGCCGACATGGGAAACTCAAAATAGACTTCGCACTCAGGTCGGCCGCAGCAAAGACAACCTCCACAGGTGGGGGTTCCCGAATGGTTGCGATACCCAGTGCTTGTGCGGTGACTCTCCGCAGACCATGGCTATCTTTCGTCCTGCACCGCATGCCCCGCAACCTGTACATGTGAGGACTTTATGGATGCGTCAGCGATGTTGCCGTAGCTGAATACTGGGCAAAACTTAATATTTAAGAGCTGTATTTGCCACCAACACGCTAAGAAGAAGATTGAGAAAATAAATCCTCCATTATATCAAAATATTATAAAGGATGATACTAAGGTAAATAACCCTTCTAACCTGAGAAAGTATTATCAAGTAAGACGAAGCCCCGATTACTCCGCGTGATACTGCAGAAGATGACAATGTTGATAAATGGGCGCCCACCCCATTAGCTCTGATACTCTGCCTTGCTCTTTTATTTTTATATCTTTACGCTTGTTACCCGACTGCCGAAGGAGGGTAATGTGTTTATCAGTCTATGTAATTATATAAGTTTGTTCTTATGTGGCGTTCTAGAGACCAAACGCATAGACCGATTTTGATGATTCTTACATCATTCGATTCGTCTTAACCTTGCGAGTGTTACGGACTACATTGAAAATAGAAAAAAGGGCGATTTTGGGCGCCACATAGTGCGGGCCCATTTATTTATTTTTTCTAAACCTTACGTGTGATTTTAAAATTATATGTTTAGACGTACATAATTCGAAAATATAATGCTAACTAAAAAGTTATAAATAAAAAAAGTAAATCCAAAAAATCTAAAAACCCGACTGCTTAAGAAGCGAACTAAAAAGAAGTAAACAAGAAGAAAATCATGCTGTGTAGTCGGGGGATACATATTCGCAAGCTGGCTGACCTACATCCTGTGCCAAGAGGCATGCTGAGTTAAGAGATATACTTTAAAAACACATAAAAGCAAAGGAAAAAATCAGAAAAGAAGTGTTAAAAATATTTAAAAAATGATGTTGAACAAAACAATATTTCCAAATCGACAAAGATCTAAAATCGCTTGATTTGATTTATAAAGCAGGTTACTCGCGTCCTGTCCCAAAAAGCGACCCCCAACCATATAAAAATCATTCACGTACGCAAAAATCTCAACCGTTTCAACACCGCGTTGAAAAACCTCTGCCAAAAATACCGACACGATACACCGAATGTGTAAAACACAGTGATTTGCTGTGCACGTCTTAAAGCGTCTGGGTTCGTGATACGCCTATCAAATGGTGCTCCGACACGCGAACTGAACGTTTGCTGGAATACATTTATGCGGACATTTACTCGTATTTGTTCTTTTGTTTTCTCTGATACTTCGCTATCTGTAGGATCGGAGATAGCGTGTGTGTGTGGTATTTTCGGTAAATGGGTTGTTTGAGGGAGGTTCGCTGAAAATTGATGGATGTTATGCCAAAGATGGTTGGTTTGAATTTAAAGACGATGGTTTTGAGTTTTCTTTGTCAATGTCAAAGACTAGACGTTATCCAGTGTCACATGTTATCAAATAAGTACCCTTAAAGTATATTTCGTTCACTGTTAAACATAGACATTCCAATGACCTGAGAATAGATAGGATAGGATAGAAAGATCCCCTTATCCGCACTTATACTCCCATTTGGTCCGTAATCCACCACGCGGGTTGGTGGATGTCACTAGTCTTCGAATTTTTAGTTCTAAGAGATGCTGCTTTCCTTGCAATGTTTTCCTTCACCGTTTTGAGAGCAGTGGTGATGAAACATTTTACACAAAGTAAAGCGCCTGCCTGCGTTCGAACCCACGACCTACAACTTGTAAGTCGCGGTCGTCACCACTGGGCCACCACTGCTCTGCCATTGAGAAAATATCCCAGAGCCCAGTTGTGTTTCGACCACCTCCTTATAACATAACTGCTGATATTTGCTGTGCACTAGGTAGGTGCACTTCTACCTAACCTATCTGGGATTACAGACGAATGTATGTATATTTAAGAAATGAGTATTTAGGTACGATACCCTTATATTATACTAAATTAAGTATTGTGCACACTGAGTACCTACATATACAGGTACTATCCATTCTTTAGCGAATCTAAACGCCAGCTACACTCAAAGACCCCATTTACCTACCAATAAGTCCTACAAAGCGCTACATGCACCACATTATTTCGTTCTACAATAATAACTTCTCATCCAATCCGAACAAGTTGGAATCGACTTCATATAATATTGGAAAAAACTGCCAGGACAAAGTCACGAAACGATAAAACGGTAAAGATTTATGAGTTCGGAGACAACGTGCAATATCAGAATGTTCTTGACTATAGAGTTCGCATATTATTGGGGGTAACAGCTGAATACACGCGATCATCCGCAAAGCAGTTGTATGATTGCAAAAATATTCAAAGTCGAACAATAATTATAAGTAAAAAACCGGCCAAGTGCGAGTCGGACTCGCATATTGAGGGTTCCGTACAAACCTCAGCTTAAAGGTATCATAGACCTGAGTATTCGATATGAATTTCAATTTAATACGTCTACGCGTTCATGAGGAAAGGGGTAGTAAGTTTAAAATTATTAAAAATATTTTTATTATATGATATAATTTACGGATTTCGCAATTTTTCCTTCATCTGTGCTATAAGACGTTGCTTCGTACCAAATTTCAAGATTCTGAGTTCACGGGAAGTACCCTTTAGGTTTTGAATCCCTTGCGAGTGTCGAAAATTCGCGGAAATCTGCGGCATAAACGGCTGTATCTTTTGATTACGTTGACTTTGAAGTTTTTTCACAGCATTAAGGGACAGTAAACGTGAGTATTTGATATAAATTTCAGCTTAATACCTCCACGCGTTCCTGAGAAAAAGGGTCTTGACAAACAGATAGACGGACAACAAAGTGTTCCTATAAGGTTTCCGTTTTTTCCTTTCGAGGTACTAGCTTTTCATCATCATCATCATCATCAGGCCTTTTAATTTTTCCACTGCTGGGACACAGGCCTTCTCTATGTGAGAGGGAATGGGCCGTAATCAATCACGGAGGCCTAGTGAGTTTAGTGGATGTCAGATGACTTTAAATTTTTGGTTCTAGGACATTTAAAATTACTCACGATGTTTTCTTTCACCATTTTGAGAGCTGTGATGAAATAATTGGCAGTACCACTGGGCCACCACCACTACTGACCATTTCTCTCAAAAAGGTGAAAGAAATACAAAACAAGCTTATAACAGACTAAAAAGTACGAAATTAAATATCACTTGTTAATATATTATAATCAAATGAGTCCAAACACACTGGTGCTATCTTCTGTAGTTGTGGTGGTACGTCACTGCATTTTGATGTACGCTGCTTCTTTTGTTCGGTAGTGATTTTGTTCAGCTGTTTGTGTTTTGTTATTGTATAGTTAAAGTGGAGACAGTGCAGTTTTATCACCTACTAGGTATTGCAGGGCAAAAAAGTGGTTTTATTTGAGACTAGCTGACCCTGCGGCTTCGCTCCCGTCAACTGGCTACCTACCTACCTATCACCTACCTATCTACCCTACCTACCAACCTACATACCCACCAACCTTGCCACTGCCTAATAATGAATTTTATAGGCAAAATTTTGCTACTTTGGGTTACTTTATTTGCAATTTTCATAAGGATTTCTATAAAATAATTTATAGCCTATGTTACTCGGGAATAATGTAGCTTTCCATAATTGAAAATAATTTTAAAATCGGTCCAGTAGTTTCGGAGCCTATTCGGTACAAACAAACACACAAACAAACAAAAAATCTTTTCTCTTTATAATATTGGCACAGATTTATTTATATTATTTTTAAGCAACTGATCTGTCTTTTCTTAGATATTCCTTTCATGATTTCCGTTGTTGATTGCAACCGTTACTTATGGCAACGGTTTTTTCCAATTCGATGGTAAAATTACTTATCTTGAGCTTTTGTTCAGTTTAAGGTATTTGTAGCTTCAACATAAAAAATCTGACTCAAAAGTCGTACCTTTCTTAAGAAACACGTTTATTAAAGATAAGATAAGATAAGATAAGATAAGATATTTTTATTTTGTAAAACATGAGTACAGTATAAAGGTCTTATATTAATATGAGTTGGCTACATGTTTTGCCATTTATGGCGTACAAAATTAGTTACAAACAGAGCAAAGAATAAAAAAAAAAAAAAATACACACACTATCAAAAAAAATTAGATTGAAATTACAATGTCAAGAATTTTAATTCAATAAAAAATTACTATGTCAAAATTTAATATAAACTGAAATTACAATGTCAAAATTTTAATTCAATTAAAAATAAAAAATCACTATGTCACAATTTTAATTCAATTAAAAATCACTATGTCAAAATTTTAATTTATTTGAGTGGTTTTTAGTTTGAGTAGTTAAGACAAGCAGAAAAAACAAAAATACAGAATTTTACAAAAGCGAAACATCGTTTAAAAATTCATCAACACTGTAATAGCACTTCTCTAGTAATATCCCCTGAAGGGACTTTTTAAATTTGCTTAGAGGCATACATTTAATAATATCAGGTATTTTATTATAGATATCTGGAGCAATACCAAAGAAACTCTTTTTCAATAGAGCAGTTTTACACTTGTATTGACATAACAGATTCTCATATTGGGCACGAATTGGGGTTCTCTTAACTGCTGCAAATTTTTTAAATAATTGTTGATTTGTTTTTACAAATAATGCAGTTTCCAATACATACAAAGATGGAAAAGTCAGTATTTTTAATTTTCTAAAGTAAGGAACGCAACTATCCGTTGTTCTTAGACCACACATTGATCGTATACACCTTTTTTGCATCCTGAATACAAGTTCTCTATTAGTTGACTGTCCCCAAAAAACAATACCATATCTCAAAATAGAAGCGACCAATCCATGATAGGCTGTTAAAAGTGTGTCGGTATTCACTTTCTTGGATAATTGGAATAATAGATATGCAGATTTACTCACACGCTTGCAGATTTCCTCTAAGTGAGGTTTCCAGGTTAGTTTATTATCTATAGTTATACCCAAGAATTTTGCATTTGTAACTTCTTCTATTATACAGTCATTATAGGCAACATTAACTAGTGGATTCTTACGGCGCTGGTGGAAATGCATAACATTTGTTTTATTTAAATTAATTACAAGATTATTTTTGTCAAGCCAATTAATAATGTCACACAGAGAATTATTTATGTCATTTTGGTAATTATTAGGATTATTATATTCTACAATAGTCGTGCTGTCATCTGCAAACAGTACCATTTTATGATCTATAGTTTTTGGGAGATCATTAATGTATATTATGAAAAGGGGTGGCCCCAGTACGCTACCCTGGGGTACACCATATTTTATAAGCCTTGGTTTAGATACATATTTTATCTCCAATTTACTAATAGGACAAATTCTCGTGACTTCTGTACATTGAGTTCGGTCACTCAAATATGATTCTAGGAGTTTCAAGATGTTTCCTCTTATGCCATACCCATGCAATTTTTGCAGCAAAATCTTATGATCTACGAAATCGAACGCCTTTGTCATATCAGTCAATATAGCACACACAGGATTACCTTTATCTACAGATGTCATTACACTAGATAGCAGATCAAAGAGAGCCATATTAATATTTGTATTCTTTCTGAAGCCTTTTTGTTCATTGCAAAAAAGTTTGAATTTTTCGAAATATGAATATATAGAATTATAAATTACCTTCTCAATAATTTTTGAGAATACTGGTATTTTTGCAATAGGTCTATAATTTCGAACATCACTTTTATCATTTTTTTTATAGAGTGGTTTAATGATGACTGTTTTTAGGCTCTTTGGGAATAAACCATCAGAAATACAAAGATTAATTATGTGTGATAGTAGAGGTGCTATAATTTCCTTCACGTATTTTACAACTTTAGTTGATATGCCATCAAATCCTACAGTACTAGTATTTTTTAGGCTGCTAATTATTTCGATTATATCAGTATCCGAAACAGGTAGCATAAATAGTGATTGCGAATTCGAATGTTCCATAACGTAATTATCGGTTAACGTTCCTTTAGTTTTAATATTATTTTCAATTACTTCCACAAAGTAGTTATTAAATTCGTTTGCAATTTTCATAGGATCTGTGTGAGTTAAATTATCTTTGTTTATAGACAGTATAGGTTCTTGTGGTAAGTTGAATTTGGCTTTTTTAATGACTTGCCAAGCAGCTTTAGACTTATTTTTTGACGTATTAATGTAGTGGTTATTTTGGGCTTTTTGAGTTAAATGTATTATTTTTCTATATGTTGAAGAGTATTTTTTAAACGCAAGTCTATTTTTTGTATTAGGATTGAATCTATATGCCCAAAGCAATTGCCTTTGCTTCTGACTACAGATTTTTATCCCACGAGATATCCACCCATTCTTTTTTTTAGTATGCACAGTCATAATTTTATTTGGAAAGCATAATTTGTACAATAATGAAAAATCATCCATAAAATGTTCATAGGATTCATTAGCATCTTTGGCTTTGTAAACTTCTGAAAAAGATAAGCACTTTAGATGACTTTTGAAATTTTCTAAGTTGCCTACTGAGATATCCTGTTTTTTGGATTTCCAATATTTTAGTATACAAGTTTTTTTAATAGGGACCTGGAGTAATTGAGACGTATGATCTGAAAGTACCAAGTCCATTATTTCAGCTTTACATTTTTTTCGGTAGGTGTGAGCAAAATTATCTATACAGGAATTACTACTCAATCTAGTCGGTTTATGAAGTTCTAATTGTAGGTTAAATTGCAAAAGAAAGTGTTCGAATTCGAATGTAATTTTATTCCTTTTTAACACATCTATATTAAAGTCTCCAGCTAAGATAATATTTTTATTTCGGAAAGAGCAATATTTTCGCAAAACATGGTCCAGTCTCTCGTAAAATATGTTGTAATTATGTTTAGGTATTCTATAAATACATATAATGATAATACCATAAGATATTAATTCTATACCACAACATTCAAAAACGCCTGTCACTGATTGTTTTGCAATATCTAATAATTCTCGATACTGCAGTCCTGCTTTAACAAAAATGCAAGTTCCACCGCGTTTAACATTTCTGGTGAAGAAAGCTGCTGGGCAGAAATTAGGTATATGTAATATATTCTCGTAGCCTGTCTCAATAAAATGCTCCGTTATACAGATTACGTCTATACTAATTCTTTTACTATGAAGCTCTTCTAATTTTACAATAAGCGAATCCGCCTTATTCATAAGTCCTGCAATGTTTTGATGCAGAATATTAAGATAATAGTTATAGAAAAAACTGAGACGAGTTTTGTGCCATTTCAAATTGTTCCTTCTGGGAACAATCAACCATGGATTTTACGGTGTTTACGTTATCTAGGTCTAGGATGAGGTCTTGCAAGTCAGATATCACGATATTAAAGCCTTTATTATTGAGATTACCATTCCAGTGGTTGTAAGTATCAAGCGTGTAAGGAAGATTTAGATTCGAGTCTAAGATAAACGCATAGCTGTATGTCTGGACGTCCATATAAATTAAATTATTAAAAGTATCAATTCGGCTATTAAACATAATATTTGAATTATCCATGTATTTAAAAGTAGGTAAACATATAATAAAATTAGTGTGATTCAATTGTAATAGTTTTTCACGAATTAATGTCACTAGTTCTATATATTTATTTGTTTTTTTGAAATCCTCCTCACCAATAACAATAATACAATAATCTGAATAAGTAAAATTACGAATCTTGTTTTCAATATTTCTTAAAATATGCTCAATACCACATTTAGGCGTACGATAATGACACATATTATAATTACGTAGATGAGTGCCTTCACTCATGGTATATATTCTATTTGTGAATTCACTGCTTATGACACAAATGTTACGTTTCAAGGGAGGGGATGTTGTATTAGTACTCATTTTGTTATTACAATTTTGTGTACTTCCGATATCAACATCAATTTGTGGTGTGCTTTGTATGATATGAATATTTTCTGAAGTTTGAGCCTGTTTTGTTTTGATTTGTTTCGTTGTTGTGTTCTTCCTTGGAGTTTTGATTTTGTTTTTGTTTCTGACTGGAGTGTTACAAATGACTTTATACGTTTTATTAATTTCCAGCAATTCAGCATTAGATTGCTTCAAGTTTATATTCTCTAGAGACAATTGATCTATTTCTTCGTGCGCGCTTTGTAATCTGGTCTTTAGACTTTCTATCTCTTTCTGTAATATGTTAATTTTTTCTTCATCTTCATCTTCAGACATATCTGGCAAGGAATTTGTGGTACAGTCCAAAGTTTGCGAAGTTGCATCATGGCTATTGTCAACATTAGATTCCGATTGAGTGCGTGTTCGTCGGAAAGTAATATTTTCCAAGAAATTCATGTTGTTTGTTAGTATCAATAGAATATTGAAATGCAATCAAAATAAATCCCAAAAGTATTTCACTTGGCAGGATTCGAACGCTCGACACTTCAGTTGCTGGCCGACACATATACCGCAAGGCCAACTGTCCAATTACTTATCTAACAAAATTAGTGATCCTATATCCTCAGAGCGTTAGTTCGTAGAATAGACAATAGATGTCAGTTTCATCAATAATAAAATAATTATTACAGCAAATTTAATAGTCTGACAACACTATTAGATATCTGGTAACACAAATTGTTTCGTTGTTTGAAGGATATGCGCTAGATGGTGTTGTACGCAATACTTTTCAAATGTTGTGATGAAAAAAAAACGATTTTTTGACGGTCAATGTTCAAAGAAAATCACTCGCAGTTAATTATATTCCTAACTACGAGTGCTGATGTACGTCAACTAGGATTATATGCACAGGGAACACGTCATGCAACTCACTAAAGGTCTTGAGTAACAAAATGTCACGGTTTTGAAATTCACTGTTCAGATGTTCACTTAATTTTAAAGTACGTTTTTTCAGTAGTCTCTCACCAAAACTCGCTCATAACTCTGTCACTATTATATTGCAAGTCAGGCTTGATAATTATACACTGTACACAGCGAAAAACTTGATTTTATATTTTTAAATTTAATTTTGGTAGGAGCACAACTAATTGCAATGTTTACTTGACAGCGCCCTCTGCAGGCGTTGAAGTAATCATCATCGTTGTTAAAAGTAGTCAAACCAAATTAATTTCTTAAACCTTTCCTTTATAGGCGGAAACTATTGATCTAGCCTTTACTGCAGGATGCCGTGTCTTAATGACGTCACAATTCTTTTACCAATTCACCTAGACATTTTCAGATGGCGTCACTTTCTTTGGCAAACTTCAAACGGTACTTCATATGCAGAGAATGTATACTTAGTTCCAGTTTTAGTCGTGTGTCAAGTAAAATTGGTCGCTTTACAGCTAATTGCTTGTTGTTTCCAGTGCTTTGCAGGTGAGGTGCGAAATTAAAGGTACTTAGAAGTTTGATGGGTGTTTGCACGACGGTGGTACATTACTGCAATTTGATGTGCGTTGCTTCTTTTGTTCGAGAGAGACTTTGTACAGGAGTTTTCGTTAGTGGATAGTTAACGTGAAGACAGTGCAGTTTTAGTACCTACTACTAAGTTAGAATAAAACAGTAGGTAGTGGTTACATGCGACTTTTTATTATTTATTATAAGCTTTTATTTTACCTGCAATGCATGTATGTATGTAAGTGTGTTCGGCTCAAATATTGCAACTGAATTTTTACACACGGTCAAACAGTGGAATAATCGCCATAATACGTTTTTATGGAAGAATGATTGACTAGGGCAACCATAAGCAGCACAGGAGGACACCGTGCAGTTTTAGTGGGTTGAATTCACACAACTGCACTATCTCCGCGTGTTAGTGCAGTATGCATGAGCATATATCCAGGCAAAAAAAACTTCACTGCCTGGGTTCGATCCCCGGGTTAGGCAAAGTTTTTTTTTGTTTTTCCATTTGAAGTTTACCACGGGATAAGTCCCCATATACCATACCATTACCATACTATACCATACTACACCATAATATACCATACTATACCATTCCACCAGTTACGGTTGAGGCCGAGTGGTAAGGGTATAATGTACTAAAGGATATTACCTACCTAGTCTACCTAGTCCTTTACGGAACCTAGAAGCAGATTGATTACAACCATTTATTTATTATTATTTTTAAAAGTAGATACTTATTTTCTTTTACCAATATGTCTGTGTATCTAACCAGTACGTTTAGCATTACATTAATGAATAAATGAAGGTAAATACAATGGCTAATCTGCCATTTCAATAGCGGTATGCTAACGCTACGTAGAGACAGTATAAAACACTCCACGTAGATAAACTGATGCTAATCGCGTACGTGAGCTTTTTGTAGCGTCAGCAAAAACGATTAATGCGAACCAAATAAATTATTGTAATATATATCTGATAGCTGAGGAATAATTTATTAGTGAAACGTTACATTATTAAAGGAATAATATTACTATGATTCTTTGTAATGTTACCTCCGGTTTCAAGAGCGAAAGTTAATGTGACATATTGTCAAGTCAAGCATAAACTGCTGTGATTGGTTGAATGAATTTTTACGATAATTTCCGCTTGAACGGTTTCGATGTTTTGTTTCTTGATTTTTTTTGGGATGTAAGTAACCCCTCTTGTATAGGTGTTATATAATTAAAATAGCTATGTTAATAATATATATATATATTTAAACAAGCTTTTTTCTTATTCTTCTCAGTAAACCCTTCCATTTGATAATAATATTATGGCAGTGCATAAAAAATAACTAGTCCGCCATCTTGGGCCGTCCGCCATATTGGATTTAGAATGACGTCACTAAGCGATTATAAATTAAATACATGAATACGTACATACATTGCAAGTTAAATAAAAGCTTATAAAAACTGATCACCAATTCGTTGGTCTATTTCCGGTGATTTTGCCTGTTTGAGCCAGATAAAGTACCTTTCTTTCGCCAAGACTACAACAAGAATCAAATCCTCAAACCTACCCAGCAAATAGGCACACCAAGCACTAGTCAGTAAAGGGTCCTCCACACAAAGCTGGGTGCATTAACTCGGGTAATCGTGTAACCAGCGGCTTATCCCGCCAGTGCGCGTGTGGAGTGACGCGGCTTGTGACAGTGTGTAGAGCTCCTTACAGTCGGACAGGAGAGTTTAAATGCTTCATTATGGAAGGCATATTATAGGGATTTAAACGTTAAACTTTTACAAAATTGTAGTGGAAGGTCTCAGTTTTAGATATGACAGTAGGTTATATAAATTAATATTATTATGAAGAAGTAAGATAGTTTTATTCTTTTTGGCAGATAGTCTTTGGAGGTCATCATCATCATCCACTGCCCGTTTTTGCCCACTGCTGAGCGTATGCCTCACTTTTTAACAGACTTCGCAAAAAGGAGGAGGTTATCAATTCAACTGTATTTTTTTATATGTGTTACCTCAGTACTTTTAATTGGGTGAACCGATTTTGATGATTCTTTTTTTATTTGAAAGCTTGCTTATCATGTGGTCCCATTTAATTTTCATCAAGATCTGGTGAGTAACTTCGCAGAAATACATCAGAACTCTTCTATAAATGACGGAAAATCACTCGGGATAGATGCAATCGCATGTCAGTTTATTGTTTACACCATTTCATAACATAACATCACACTGGTACGCTCTAAAGGGGTACACAGGTGTGAACAGTTCACCCTGGTATACTCTCATTGCACCGTTTTTGTTTAAGGTCATGTTATTTTGTTCATCTATTCTGGCTTCACTTTAGGCACTATACGCGTATGTATCTAGCCTATAGAACTGGTACATTATGTACCACAACAAAAAAGTGGAAAACATAAATCTTTTTACAAAAATTACAACCAACTTCCAAACAAAAACACAACAAAGTGAAAAATAACTTCAATTACGGAAGTCGGTGTCAAAAAAAGAAACGAAAACAGGAACACCGATTTCCGAAGTTGAAGTTATTTTTCACTTTGTAGTATTTTTGTTTGGATGTCGGTTGTAATGTTTGTAATCTTTAATCCCCGTGTACCTGTACGAGCCTTTTCCAGGTGCTACTCGTTTTACCTCTGAAAGTGCTACTATTACGAAAATTTCTTCATTTTAGCATCAGTATCGTTGAGCGTCAGAAGCCTCTTTTTACCCGACAGCGGGAGGGTAATGTTTTTCGAGGAGCATATGTAAGTATCTCCATTTCTATAGCACGCTCTACAGCCCAAATGGCTTGACGGATTATGTCATTATGAGGAGTCGTTGGATTCGTCTCAATTGTGGGAGTGACATCATCATCATCATATCAGCCGAAAGACGTCCACTGCTGGACATATGCTATATATTTTTTTTGTATATCCCCGCAAAAAAAGGGGTGGTATATTTACTTTTTTCGTATCTTATCAATACAAATGAAAGCTAGTAAAGAGACCAGTCGAAATATTTATTTATTGTAACCACTTTTATGTTTCTTACTATTTTGGCACAAATTCAAGATAAGCGTAACTTTGATAGCAAAATATATTTTTTTACCTCGTTACTTATTTGGAGAACTCTATCATTATTAAAACTAAAAAGTCTGAAAAAAAAACAATTATTATAAAAACAAAAAACCCTACACTAAAAAATAATTAACTGAAAAGAGAAAAATAAGTACTTGGTATCAGTACCTCATAATATTTCATCTATAAATTATACCAAGTACTTGTTAGGGATCCATACCCAATGGTTAAAAACGGGACCCTATTACTAAGACACCACTGTCCGTCTGTCTGTCACCAGGCTGTATCTCATGAACCCTGATAGTTTTGTTGAGCTAGAAAGTTGAAATTTTCACAGATTATGTATTTCTGTTATGCCGCTATAACAACAAATACTAAAAACAGAATATAATAAATATTTAAGTGGGGCTCCCATACAACAAACGTGTTTTTTTCCGTTTTTGTGATAATTTGGTACGGAATCCTTCGTGCTTCGAGTCCGACTCGCACTTGGCCGGTTTTTTTTTCTCTTTTCAATTAATTATTTTTTAGTAGTGGGTTTTTTTTTTGTTTTTATAATTTTTTGTTTTTATCCTGGAAAAGTGAACGATGCCAGTGAATACATCAGAACTCTTCAGACGGTATAGGTCACAGAAGCGAAGTCACGAGCAATAGCTAAGTTCTTAATAAAAAGTTTTAGAATCGTCTATTAGGTAAGCTCTGGCATTTGATTGACACCAGTAAGCCAAGTTAAAAAGGAATAGATAACGCATGGTTAAGATATTATCCCGTCATATGTCAGCTAGGCTGATAATCTTTGTAGTAAGCCTGATATATCCCACTGATGAGGATACATGAGCGTTCACAACAGGCCACACTATCGAAGTATCAAAGAAATATTAAGCGGTATCCATGCCTCAACATACACAATAAAATAAATAATAGTTTGCTGTAAGAGAACCCAATTATGGGTTAAGCTCGCCTTTGTACATAAGCTGTCCTACAGTATTTATAAATGTTTGTTTTGTGTACAATAAAGAATAAGAATAAAAACACGCTTTAATAGAAAACGAAATTAAAAAGTAAATAATAATGTTCAAAAAAAATTATTAGGAATAGTGTGATTAGCAAAAAAATATATTTTATTGTAAAAAAGCGTGGGGTGTTTGATGTCAATTGTTATAATATTTTGTTGACAGATATTGGTAATAGTAGAGTCATTTTGAAAATATCTTAAAAAGCACCCCACTCTTTTTTACATAAATATTTATTTTTTGTAAATCACTCTATTCTTAATTTAAATTTATTGAAAATTATTTTCTACTTTTTAATTTGGTTTTCTATTAAAGCGTGTTTTTTAGTGTTTTTTAAACTATTATTTATTTTTTACTTTTTAGAAGATCCTGGTAAGAATAATGGGACAAACTATTGAAATATCTGCATTGTCATCGGTCCTTGATAAGTATGCAAAGTTCCAAATTAATCAGACTTTTTGAAGAGGGTGAAAATCACGTTCAAAGATTCCGTTACATAGATTCATAGATAAATACATACCAAGTTAATAACAGCGTTTTAAAAATGACCTGACGACACATAAATCTTACATCGCGCTATCCAAGTTCTCTGCGCGATTAAAGATATCGGTCTGACAACAACTATCGGACAGTTGCCGGAGTTTTTGCCGGAGGATCCTCCTTTGCCAATGGTGGTTGCGGGACTAGACTAGGTAACATTAGTTTGGATGCGGTACAGGGTGTACACCCTGTACCGCATCCAAACTAATGTTACAAATGCGAAAATAACTCTATCTGTATATTTGTTATGATTTCACGGCTATAGCTACCACTGAATCAATATTGATGAATTTTGATGCAGACATAGATAAGACCTTTGGAGAAGTACATCTTCCAATCAACTTGGACAAGGATATAAAATACATGTATCCCACGAGTACCTGCGTTACATTAGGATAATATCGGACTTGCATGTGAGCGAATCTGGTAGAATACTAGTACCTCTTTTTATAGATAAAGGTAGATGCTACCTCCTATATCTTGACGTAAAATGATCACCTACTTAATCACTTCCTCGATATCATAATCCTTAGATACCAGACAGCTACAATATTGTTGTAAATCTATCATAGAACTTGATCAATGGGCCGGTAATCTGTTACTACTGATCCTTGTTTAAGCTCTGATTATTGTTTTACTCGTTCAGATACTGGTGTATGAGTTTTGATTCTAATCAACGGTCAGGAGCCCACCAACAGTTTGAAAAAAAAAGAGTTTGTGTCGAACAAACGGATGGGCAACGGTATTGATTAATTAAATTCTAGTTATTGAAATAGCATAGTACGAGTACTCATAGATCTATGTTTTTGTTTTTCAATCTTTAATGTTACATTCCTGGGCCTATGTCCAGCAGTGGACGTCTTTTGGCTGAAATGATGATATTGATGACCTAACTGTGACTTCACTGTGTAACTCTAGCTATGTTTACAAATAAAGATGCAGATTCTGACTAATCGAAACAATACAACCAAGGATTCTTATTTACAGTCTCAAGACAAAAGTTACACGAAAGTATAGCCAACCTACTCTAAATAATTAATTCAATATTAACATTCCGAATTAAACTCAAAAGGAGAACCTTTCGGAACAATAACAGGCTTTAGAAGCATACCTGGCTTAACGCCACGGCACAAAACTGGTCCTTTGAGCCACTTCAAAACATACTAAAATTGAAATCGTAATTAAGAATACTGTACTTAAAATTACACTCTATTTTCTAAGCTTCAAGGTAGAATATACTCCAAGGTGTGAAGAGGTCGAGCTGTGTGAACCCGAGCCACTTATTAAGTGTAAAGAACATTATATCCTCGCTTGGACATCAAAACAATGCGAATCGGTCAAGCGTGAGCCGTGTTTCATAATGAGGGTCAGTAGTTTGTGAAAGTGTGATGATATTACACTAAGCTGTTATTGGGTTATTAGGGGCTCGTTTATGGATGGCTGTTTTGGTATATGCTTTGGCCTGTTGGTAGGCATTTCTGCGTTTAATTAAGTGGTATTCGTTTCGCAAGATAAAGTGGTTAATAATACCTTTAGTTTTTTTGATATGAAAGGAGAAAGAAAACGAAACAGAAGATGTTTCTTGATTTCTTCGATGATTCAATTATTAAAAGCATTCTCCTAATTTTACTATACTTCATAAAAGATAGCTTGATCTCTGCGACATATGTCAAACTGACGTATACGTTATTGTTAGCCTGTCAAGCGCTATTGTTACTGTATTGATACTGACAGCTGTCACAGAGACCAAGCTATATTTTATGAAGTATAATAAAGGCTTGAACGTATACTTTGGCGGTGCATATTTTTGCAACGTCAAATAAGTTTGATTTTTGCTTGCCGAAATACAGACTCTCACCTAATTCGACTGCAGAGGTCCCCTCTGACAATTTTAATGTATTAAGTTTTATGTCACTAGAATCCAAATTGTTAACCCTTTTGAATCCAAATTGTTAAACCCGAGTATCTTTTTTTGTCGTGGAATGCTAAGCTTCTTCAGTAAGAGTTCACAATTCGAAACCATAAATAGTTTTCCTATAACTGAACCTTTCGCACCACTAGAAATTATCAGTATATGCCTACGAAGCAAATAAATACTGGCCATTTGTAAAATTATAATTAATCAATTTCATTAAACTGGATAGTTTAGATAACTCGTATTAATAATTAATCAAATAACCACAATGATTTGTACGACCGAAATCGAATTCTAACTGCAAACCATCTACAGGTTTAGTAGTCTAACAAAACAAAACACTACAAAGCGAAAAATAACGTTCTTTTTCGAAGTCGCTGTCTTTGTTTTCCGTTTTTCGACACCGAATTCGAAAAAGAAAGTTATTATTCGCTTTGTAGTGTTTTGTTTTGGAAATCGATTTGATTTTTTTGTTAAAAACTTTTTTATTTATCCTTTTTTTTGCATTAATGGTTGCAATGGCCATCTGTGGTCTTCTTCATCACTTCCATTCCATTTCACCAAATGACACTTTCTGAGTGTAAATCATTGTTGATAAAAATACCAAAATCGCTATATGAATGCCTATAATATTTGAGAGGTTCCCTTGATTCCTCTGGAATGCCATCATCAGATCCTGGTTTCCTTATCATGGTACCACCCTTGGGATATCTCCTTTCTGATAAAAAAGAATCATCAAAATCAGTTCATAAACGACGAAGTTATCCGCGAACACACATAAATATATATATATATACGATTGAATTGAGAAACCTTCTCCTTTTTGGGAAGTCAAGTCGTTAAGGGTAGTCAGAAGCTTGAGATCTGAAACCAGTCTTGCCAAGGGGTACCGTGTTACCCAGTAACTGGGTTGTGGAGGTCAGATAGGCAGTCGCTCCATGTAAAACACTGGTACTCGGCTGAATCCGGTAAGACTGGAAGCCGACGCCAATATAGTTGGGAAAAGGCGAGGCAGATTTTATTGTACAACCAAAATATGTAGAACTCAAACAGCAAACAACCCAGTAAATTAACCGTTCAAAAATACTAAAGGACCCCTAAAAAGGTTTAAAGAAATCCTTTACGTACGCAGCATGCGGTCCCAACGGGGTGCCTTTCCCCGGTGAAGAAAAAATAAATTAAACCCCTCAGATGTAGGTGCGAAGAGATGAGAGGTGTGTAATTGTGAATAATGCGCGCTGATTGGTCGGCTTTTGTTTTTTTGATGTTCGGAATTTAAATATGTGTAAAAGGTACTCGTTTAGTCTTGATTCATTAAGTCTTTTGAGTTTCTTTGCGGGGGTATGGATTCATTACCGCGGCAACGATTACAGACGCCATCCATAATGATAATAGATATTTAAAATGCGTGGGAATTCACTATTCTGTTTGCTACGTTTTCACACGTAAACCACAGAACAAAATTTTAAAGAATTTTGGCATAGAGGATAATTTTTCTGGGAATGCGTTCTCTTGGGATATTTTCGTAGGCAAAGACACTGGTAAAATTTTATAAATGTATAAAAAACTGTCCCAGATTAGAACATAAAATTCATTCCCGGGATTATTTTTCCTTTAGATAACTTTCAACTTTAATGCGGCTGATGCCACTAGCAGAAACCACTAAGCGAAAGTAGATATCAGATAGTCTATACTGGTTTTAAAGTCTTATTCGTCTGTGACGCCACCAATCCAGTAATTTGTTTATATCTGACGTAACTGTTGAATCAAATGAACAAAACAATGACAACTTATTGATATCCAATGATCCAATAATGAACATTATTATGACCTAGGTATGGCTTCATTCGAAGTATAGGTTTGCGAAAAAAGAAGGTGACTAGGCTAATATCGCCTTTAGATAATACACACAACTTAAGACCTTTATTGTAATACCTCTGTTCACGAATAAAGATTGATTGATCAATTGATTGATAGTGATGATAATTATTCGAAATTAAATTATATTATGATGGAAAAATATGACGATCTTGATAACATAACTGGAGACCCTAACTTTGGAACCAATATAGGCTTAATATAGGCCTCTCTGAAAGTGTCTCAGTCATAATGGTAGATGTCACAATCATATATACGATTGTTTTGATTCTTGGACCATTCCACACATTATACTATTTTCAGAGCATTATTCAATGTGCGATTCTTAGTAAAATCATTATTTTCTGAGCGTAGGTTTTCTATGATTGTAACTAAAGCAAAATGAAGATTCAAAAAATGTTTTTTATTAGATTATGCACGTCTGAATTGGCAAAACACAGTGAACTGCGCATTCACTTATAAAATCTGGCAATCTATCTAATTACATTACTATGTACGGAAATAAATCACACTAATATTAAGAAGGCGAAAGAGTGTGTGTGTGTGTGTTTGTATGTTTGCCACTTCTTCACAATCAAACGGCTGGACGGATCTGGATGAAATTTGGCAAAGAGATAGATAATAGTCTGCATTAGCACAAGGATACACATACTTTTTATCCTGGGAATATGTTCCCTTGGGATAATTTTCGACATTCTCGCGGGCGATGCCGCACGCAGAAGCTAGTATATAAATAAAACAGTTTCTACAATAACACGTAAATTAATGAAAATATTTTCCTTCTTAATAGTGACAAACTCGTAGATGATCTTGTAAGGATGAGGGATTTTTTGTTTGCTGAACATTGCTTGTCGAGGTTATGCCGTCGATGGGTGACTATCCCTTGTATACCAAGATGTCTCCGTGTATCGGCAATCATGTTAAGAACTTGGTCCTGGCTGTCATTGTAGATCTTTGATAGTCATTACCGGCAGTCAGAAGCTAAAAAGCCAGACCAACAATCTTATCAAGTCTTATCAAGGGTCTTATTATTTTAAAATTGCACCAAGTGCAACCCCATATCATGTCCAGGCTATCTATTTCCATTCTGGGTTGCCTGGAAGAGATCGCAGAACGCGATAAGGCCGCCTGTTGTATGTTTGTGTCTATTTTAAGGTTTCTGTATGTATTGTTTTTATTATCTTGGTGTACAATAAAGTATATATAAATAAATAAATAAATAAATACCTATATCGTCATGGGGCTGGAATGTGTAGATCAAATAGGCGGTCGCTTGTAACCTTCAAAACCCAGTAAAACACTACATGATAGGTTTCAACCTTCTGACTACGCATATTATTCAGCATCTGGCTACATTGGAAGCCGTTTCCAAAATATTTGGAAAGAAGTTAGTCAGATTGATATGTAACAGGATTCCCGAAGACGTGTATAATAAGTAACTAGGCGTGACAGTATGTAATACATAATAATGAATGACGTCAACTATGTAGCTCATCTATTGCGACAAATGCTTACGATACGGATGAGGCACGTTCGCTAAATTCTAAACTCATGCGGTTCTCAAACTAGACGGCAGTAAAAACTATTTAATAAGTATGTATGAATGAATAATTTTAATGCAAGTGTCATCACTTTTGATCGAGTATATGAATATTATGGAGTGACATAGGCTACTTATTTATCCCGAAAAACTGCATGGATCCTGCAAGATAGACCACAGGAGCGAAGCCGTGGGAAAAACCTAGTATTTAATAGAAACAGTTCCTACAAGAGAATGTTCAATGTGATTTCTTGAAATTATTTTCAATAATTTCAAGAAATCACATTGAACATTCTCATCTACATTCACATCAAAGGAACATGAACCTCAACACTGCTATAAAGCCACTGAAAATCGCAGAGAATGTTCAATGTGATTTCTTGAAATTATTTTCAATAATTTCAAGAAATCACATTGAACATTCTCATCTACATTCACATCAAAGGAACATGAACCTCAACACTGCTATAAAGCCACTGAAAATCGCAGCAAAATGTAATAATAACTATCAAACTCATATTGTACTATTAAATCTGTAATCCAATAAAAATATCCGCCGGACAAGTTGTACAAAGCCGTCGCTACTCGGATATCAATGCCTTTGTCCAAGCCCGCATTGTTACAACTTTACCGGTCCTAAGAGAGCTCCTTGCGGCACCCCGCCGGGTTATTGATACTATTATTTGTCGCTGAATTACGGGCGGACAAGTGAAGTATGGAATTCAGGAAATTGGATGATTTAGCGATATTTTTGGGTCGTTTGCGTCTTTGTGAAGGGTTCTTTTGAGTGAAAATGCGTGTGTTACCGTGTTATTTAGCTCATTTAAAACTACGCGTATACCTTTTTGTAGTTTGCTTATAACATTTCTCTGGATCAGATTTTTTTTATTAAAAAACAACATTAGCAGTGGTGTCTTTAAAAAAACCAGGATAATAGGTCAAACAACTTAAAAGTAAAATATCTATGGGATCGTTTGCTTCAGATTGGAAAAATAAAATTCAATATTCAATCAGGTCCACTCAATCGGGCTGGTTCTTTCTTCAAAAGACCATTTCAGACATCAATCTACATGGTCTTCACATGATCTAACCAAGATTTTCTTTGGACAAGATTGTTTCAGCCTTTATTCTCAGAGTTGTAAGACAGAAAACGCCGGCCTCATCTAGTTTTAAAAAATATGATCGACATGTAAAAGTGTTTGTACGAACCAACTTATAGAAATAAAATCATTTATCAATAATATTGATCTAAACCTTTTCTACAAGCAAAACAATAGTCTAAATTTCTATCTTTCCCGTGAATGCTATTAAAATTCTCAAAGAACAATAACGGATTCAATTAAAAACAAACCTTCGAACAACAGGTCTATTATAAAAGTTTGGGAACCAATCAAGAGTGGCGAATGTCAGCAAATCATAACAAGATTCGCGGCTGGCTCGGGACATAACGTCGTTGACAGTCGCATGCGCAGGTGCGAGGATGTTGCGCGAGTGTGTGGTTCTTGTGACGGTGTGCTTGTTCGGTGTTGGCAGCCTGTCTGGACGAGGTTTGTCCCTTATGTTACTTAATTATTAAGATCCTTGGACATCATTGATGAAGGGAAACATTGCGAGGAAACTCAGACCTCTATTCAATATTTATGTCTGAAATCACCTTGAGTGTCTGCGCTCGAGTCTTCTCTGTAAGAAAAGTGGCATTTGTCCTGAAGTGGGATAGTTGCAGGCTGTTATTATTATATTACAGCATTTTCTAGAAGACAATCAAAGTATGTAACTTCCACAAACCCGCCCTAGGACCTCAAGATTGATTACTTGCCCACTCTTTGGGAGATAGCCTGTGCTCCAACAGTGAAAACATCATAGGCTGATTGCGATGTTTAGGAGCCTGTGGTGTTCCCCTGCAGGGCAAAAGACTCCTCTATTGGCTCTTTATTTACAGCTTCTACAGTTTGAATTTTCGGAGTCTATCGCATCTCCTCATTGGTCCTTTTATCCAAAATAATGTTTACTTTTAAAATATGAATGTTCATTATTTAAAATTCTTACTGACGGCGTCTCCCTCATCACCAAATTACTAAATGTATAAAAATACGTTAGCTATTGTTTAGAACAGGGACTTCAAGTCCCATGGATATTGTCACAAGATTTGAACCAGCTGTTCTAGCTAGTACTGTAGACAGACTTTATCTATGATTAATCTGAGTAAATACTCAGGTTGATCCATCGGTATTACTCTTAATTCAAATTCTGCATTGGCGACATTGGTAGAGGTTTTTCACTTTGCTACAAGTAAGATTAATCTTCTGCAACTATTATTTTTTTCTATGACTGTAAAGGTCGTTACTGCTTTTGAACTACAAACAGGTTTATTCTGTAAATAAATATATATCATCTTCGTCTCATACGATTGGAACGGAAACCAGGTCAATTTTTTTTCTTTAAATCGATCTGAAATTCGATAAACTAAGTTATTTGCTTATGAAGCGAATACAAATTGCGTGTGTTGAATAACACAATACTGTACGTGAGACATTGTATTATAGCTCCGTTCTCGTTATACGCATAATTGGAAATCTTATAGTGTTAATCAGCGACGTATTATTTTGTGACGTAGAACTTTTGCACAACAAACATACTGTGATTTATGATATGGGCTTTGCCCGCGTGAAAAGTGTTTTAATATTGCAAAGGATCATTATACCAAGTGGATAGGTGTTATAAAGTCCTGTGATCATCCAGGATATTAACTATCTGTGTGCAAAATTTCATCCTAATCCGTTCAGACGTTTTTGGTGGTGGGAACGCAAACATACAAACATTTATAATATTAATAGGACTAGCTTCTGTCTGCAATTTTACCTGCATGAAAGTCGGTAACTATCCCAAAATAATATACTTCTGCGATTAAAAGTAACCCTAATCCTAACCCACGGCATACTTTACCCGTGTACCCAGTTCGGGCAGTTCCATCCGAATCCTTTCAGTCATTTAAACGTGCCAAGCTAACAAACGTACAGGCAGACACAATAACTTTTCACCCGAAAGCCGAAGGAGGGTAGTGAGTTTATCAGTATATGTATGTTTGTTCCTAATAGCAAGTTCCTATGTGGCGTTCTAGAGACCAAACGCGTTGGCCGATTTTGAGGATTCTTACGTCAATCAATTTGTCTTAACCTTGCAAATGTCACTGGCTACATTAAAATTGGAAAATAGATAATGGCGGATTTTTGGCGCCATACTGTGAAAAGTTATAAATAAAAAATCAATAAACCCTTCGTTTCTTCAGGCAGTCCTGAAGAAGCGAACTAAAAACACGTTAACAAGAAGAAAATCATGCTGTGCAGTCGAAGAATACATCTGGTTTTGGTCAGCCAGCTCGCGAATATGTATCCTCCGACTGCACAGCATGATTTTTTCTTGTTAAGTGCACTCATTTTGTTAGCTATTTTGGAGTACCGTGCTAGATAGCTTTCCTCTATCCCGTGATCTTATATATTATACGTATTTATTTATTTTATGGTAGTTATGTATTTTATTTTTATATATAATTATCTTTTGGCACTTTTTGTAACTTTTTTTTTTTGTATACCTACTCTGTTTATATTAGTTAAGTTTAACGCTGTATTACTTTTCCTATTACTTCTACACACTGTGTCTATGTCTCTTATCCAATTCTCCTATCGCAGGTCTGCTGGAAGAAATTTCTTTAGAAATAAGCAGCACCTTTGTACTCTTCTATCTTTATATGTATTTTCTCTTTTAAGTGTTTTGTGTGTACATAAATAAATAAATATTTATTTTATAGATAAAAAACTGTGTTTCTAACATTGACACAAATCACAAAATCACAGCGATTTGGCATGCTTAAAATCAGTTCATCAAAATCACTTTGAGGAATGGCCGCCCACGTTGTTTCTAAAAAGTCAAAAACTTGTTGTGGGGTATGCACGGCATCCATACTAAGCTGAGCTTTCTTTAGAGCATATCCCATGCATGCTCAATTGGGTTGAGGTCTCGCGATTGAGCAGGCCACGGCAGAACGTTGATGCAAGTGTCGGCAAGAGTGCGTGTTACGACTCTAGCTGTGTGTGGACGTGCATTGCCGTGCATTAGTTGACACGAATCACACAACCGTCGCAAAAGGATGATCACGTCTGAAATAATCGTCTTCGCATAAATCTGATCATTGAGTTTGACCCAGATCCAAATGAGATTCGGTTCTTCCACCGATTCAAATACCGGCTCAAACCATTATTGTTGAACGAACTTTCCCTCTCCATATGAATGAACTTCCTGACTAAATTTTAAACGTTCTTGATGTCCAGAGGTCCTCCAAACTCGAGTACGTCTTGTATCCGGCCTCATACTGAAACGAGATTCATCGAAAAAGCAAACACAACGCCAGTCTTCTTCCTCCCAATTTCTGTGTTCGCGAGCCCATTGTAAACAGGCCCTACGCTTCCGCAATCGTAGGGCCCGTTTACAATGGGCTCTCAAATATAGGTGGAACTTTCAGTGACCTTTGGGAACGCAGACCCACTTCACGCAAACGATTTCGGATGGTTAGATCCCTTATCAGCGAGCCTGAAGAGCTGTGGAGTCTTGTAGCCAACATTATGGAGGTCATGATACGATGCCGTCGAGTATTATTTTAAATGTACCGATCCTGTCTGCGAATGGCGATTCGAGATCGTCCTCCATGTCGCTCGGCCATGCTCTATGTCATACGATAGCGTGTCCAAAGGCGGCTTATGATGTTCTGTGTAGTGCCAAGAGCGACAGCCACAGTACATTGCCTGGAACCAGCTTGCAACATTCCAACGGCTCTCACCATCCCTCGTGTCAATTGATGTCGTCGCTCCATATCGATGCAATTTCTTTTTAGTTCCGATGCAGAAATTGGAATGATTTTGTAAAAACGCTATTACACACTATTATAGGAATCCTGATTGACAGTTGATTTTCTATTTTTAATCAAAATTTAAAGAAAATTCTTTATTCAAATAGTGAAATTCGCTAAAAAAAAAAAATAACGATTTAAAAAGTTGAAATTTTTAATTGCGGTGATCCTCTAACTAAAACGTAGATACTTGATCCCTAGACACTTTGACTGTGTGAATATTGAATCTATTGGTTAGGAGATTTGTCAATCCAATAAATAATCCAGTCCTGTAATATTTACCGAGGAATTTACCCGTTCATAGGCACAGGCAATAGGGAAATCAGGACGAGTTTGGCTATAATATTTACACAAAATATTCCTCATCGCTTTGATCCCACGCTTGGAGAGGGAACAGAATCAAGATGGCGCTCTTTATATTAAAATGTTTCTTTTTTATATTGCGTTCCTTACGTTCAGCATCGATATACTTATTTGATGAATAACAAAAAAGCCGACTGCTTAAAAAGGGTACTAAAAAGACGTAAACAAGAAGAAAATCATGCTGTGCAGTCGGAGGATACAACAGTGCGCAACAATGCGCGAGCTGGCTGACCAAAACCAGATGTATCCTCTGTTTTGTTTTTTTTTTTTTTAGAATTAGGTACATTTAAACATATAAGTGTTACATATTTTTGTAATCACCTCTTAAAACCCTTTATTTTGATACCACACACGATGGGTTTGGAAGAAAAAAAAAAATTGGCTCCCACATTATGGCGCCCAAAATCCGCCATTTTTCTATTTTCCAATTTTAATGTAGCCAGTGACACTCGCAGGGTTAAGACGAATCGACTGACGTAAGAATAATCAAAATCTGCCAACGCTTTTGGTCTCTAGAATGCCACATAGGAACATATATACATACATAAACTGATAAACACATTACTTCGGCAGTCGGGTGAAAAGAGTTAAACTGACTCTTAAATTTAAAATTAAAAACCTAAACATTTTGTATAAGCAATTCGAAACCCTACTTTAGACTAAATAAGTTTGATAGCATGTTGACTGATGCTTTTTATCAATACGAGTATCTTCAGTAAGTTTAAGTTAGCTGAATATACATATTTAAACTTGTCATTCCACAAACTCTCACACAGCATCTGATTTTATCTTGAATTTAGCTAAATAAGTGTCTTCATATTAATTCTGCAGATACGTTAATATAGGCCCATCACATCATCACATCGGCCAGAGTTGCCTAATCTCTCGAAGATCATCCGTGCGGCAGTTATTACTTAGCATGAACGAACTTGCTCATACTCGTGCTCTGCCCAAACATTGAACATCCACAGCTAAGTCGTTACCGATATTAATCATAACATGGCACTAGACTTAAACAGTTTCGATTTAAATTGAATCATTGTTAGAATTACCGCCATACCCCGTGTTCCGTGTATGAAATTATTTTAAAGAATATATGAATCGCCTTTATCTATTAAGTACTACCTTGTGCCAGTGGCTTCCTCTACGTGAAATACCTTCTTTTTTTTTGTTTTTTTTTTTTGCGCCTGGACTTTTGGGGAAAGACCAGGGAGTGTGGGATTTTAACTTTACTAAAACCATCCCGGTGACCACCATCAGCACTTGGAAGGGGCCCCGTTACCTCTTTAAAGACGACTCCGGAACCCCCTCTTTCTCTTAAAAAAACGTTGCCCACACTAGGAATTTCTTCCTGTATCGTGGATGCGTTTACAAACTTATAAACTCACATACACAAACACCTAGAGCCGGAACAACTATCTGTTCCGTGCAAGTCATACAAATATTTGTTCCATGCGGGAATCGAACCCGCGACACGCAGCACTGCAGTCAATCGCTCAACCACTGCGCCAACCTTGCGCCCAACTTTTGTGCCCATTGTTTTCCGTATTTAGATACCGACTTAGGAAAAGAAAGTTATTTTTCACTTTGTAGTATTTTGTTTTGGAAGTCGGTTTGATTTTCTATTTTTTTTTTCTCTTCTTTTTTGGTAGGTATCTCCAATTGACATGAAAATAATTTATAGCCAAAGAACATCTCATGATATCTATGATTCCAATAAGCCCAAACACGACAAGGATACATTGTTTTATTCTGGAGTTCCAGTCATTACCTTCCTCATCAGATCAGTACGATGGTACCATTTTCATCAGTGCCATTTATTTATAAGTATTTGCTTCATCATAACCGGTCAACTATTCGAGATATCTGATACCCGTAACATACTTTGCATTAAGGAGTTCTTGTGTGATCTTCTTCATCAGTTTCACTTCACCAAATGATACTTTCTGAGTGCAAATGATTGCATGGTTGATGGAAATACCAAAATCGCTATATGAATGCGTTTAACATACATATAATAAATAAGTTCTGCCAGCGCCTTCGATCGCGTGAAAGTTGAAAATTATCCCAAGAGAAAATATTCCTGGGATAAAAAGTATCCTATGTGCAATTCCTGACTATAATCTATGTCTGTGCCAATCAGTTTCATCTAGATCCATCCAGCTGTTAGAGTGTGAAGAAGTAACAAACACACACACAAGCTTTCGTCTTCATAATATTAGTAGGATAAGTAGGATATTTAGATAGTAAGACAACAAACAACTTATTAACCAATGAGATTTTATCAATAGAGACGTCATACTCATTATAAAGAAATAAAAACATGGCGATATTTTACCTTACCTACCTACATAGGACCTATGGAACTTGGAACTTTTGTTTCTATCACTGAGTAGGTTCTGTTCAAACGTACGTTCTTGTCGCGGCCAGACGCAGGATAGACTGAGTTCACTCAAGCTAGTCAGCTTGTGTTTGAATTGCCGCGCAGAATGCGTATACTGTAAAACGTTTCTACCTCAGTATATATATAATTGTTATTAATTCAAACTTATAACATTGAAATCGCCTACCTAACTTGAGTAAGCGTGATGTTCAATGCTCGTGACTTCTCTGTAGGTATGAGCTGAGGTCTTTGCCTTTGTGGGGCAGTTACGGGCTGGTATTATTATAATAATTGTCATAATATTTGATCCTTTTCTGAGAACGCCTATTGTTATGTTTTTAAATGTTGAATGTTATTATCTCTTATTTCTCAAGCTACTGCAATTTCTAACAGAGGTTGTACCTAAGGGTCAATGAATAGACTATCTTCTATTCATTGACCCTTACTAATAGATAATAACATTCGACATTTAAAAACATAACAATAGGCGTTCTCAGTTAAGGATCAAATATTATGACAATTATAATACATAACATAATAGAAAGAAAGAAAAACAGCGAAAATTTGTAGTTTTTTGTATTAGGCACACACAGATACATACAATGAGATACAAATTAAAGGGAACTTAATTTTAAACAATTACATACATAGTGTGCCCCGCGGGTGCACCAAAAAGGTCCAGTTTAGCAAAATGCGAGAAAACTAGGAGTTGCCTGACGCAATAGCTTAATCTAGCCTATTATGTCCTCAATGACACAACACAGGCCTCCTCTCTGTGAGAGGAAGTGCGCTGTAATCAAACAGCCAGTGCGGATTGGTATATTTACGTAGGTTCTAGGACACAGCGGTTTTCTTACGATGTTTGCCTTCACCGTTTCGGGAAAAATAGTGATGAAATGAATTAAACAAAGTAAAATGCTACGCTGATCTATCTATCGCCTTGGAACGGAACCGAACTCGATCGATTTACAAAAAATAATCTGTATAATCAGATAAAAACGCTAGTTATGTCGGCACGGTTTCTTTGTATGGGATGAGGCATCTGTATGCTAGTATTATACTATCTGTGTCGGGGCTCAGTAATAATACCGCAATGGTCGATCTTCAAGGTTAAGCAACGCTATACGAGCTCAATCCCTGGATAGGTTTCAGCTGTCAATTGAAGATCTTCGGCAGTCGTTGCGGCAGTCATAGCCTAGTTACTGGTTTGTGGAGATCAGAAAGGCATCCGTTCTATGTAAAACACTGATACTAGGTTGTATGGTATTACACTTACTTGTTACTAAGAATTGCAATTATAATTTTTAGGGTTCCGTACCCAAAGGGTACTGAAACGGGACCCTATGACTAAGGCTGCGCGGTCCGTCTGTCTATCCGTCTGTCACCAGGCTGTATCTCATGAACCGTGATAGCTAGACAGTTGAAATTTTCACAGATGTTGTATTTCTGGAGCCGCTATAACAACAAAATACTAAAAACAGAATAAAATAAATATTCAAGTGGGCCTCCCATGCAACAAACGTGATTTATTTGCGACAATTATACGGAACCCTTCGTGCGGGAGTCAGACTCGCTCTTGGCCGTTTTTTTTAAGGTTTTTGTTGTGCGCTTTTGTTAACAGTCCTAATTATGTAAATATCTCCGTAACACTGAGGTTTGCTGTCAGAGAATCCAATAATGGGTTAAGCTCGTCTTTGTACAAATTTTGTCCTTCTGTATTTATATATGTGTGTTTTGTATACAAAAAATAATATTATACTCAGCTGATTCAGGTCAGACTAGAAGCCGAAACCAAAATAGTAGGGAAATAGTGCATTAATTAATTAGCCAGATTATTTTTCACAAACCCTTTCCATTCTATCATAATACCCATAGCATAGTTACAAAGAGAGTAATCTCCATCTGTCTCTAGCCAGAGAATAGACTCATCTGCTGTACCAAACAAAAAAAAATACAACAAAACGCATTAATGAAATAAGATCCCCATTTTATTTATTGGGCTGTTTATAAAGTTGTTGCAGATGCATGTGCGGCTAGCTTGCTAATTGTATGAATGTATTATTGTGCAACTAATGAATCTATACCAATATTACAAAGAGAATGATTTTTGTTTGTTTTTTTGTACCGAATAGGCTCCGAAACTACTGGACCGAGTTTAAAAAATTCTTTCACGTATGGAAAGCTATATTATTCTCCAGTAACATAGGCGATAATTTACTTAAAACAAATATTGAGATCCTTATGAAAATTGCAATAATGTAACCCAAAGTATCAAAATTTTGCCTAGAAAATTAATTATTTGGCGTGCGCTGAGAAAACTATTAATGATGCATGAAAATTATGTACGACATAATTAAAGTACTCATACCTACATAAAAGACTGCAAGAGAATGTATCTCACTATCATAATTAAATCACAATAGCAGCTTTTGTGTTCTTAAATTTAAATAGATCGCCGGTAGAAACAAAAGTCGGTTACATTCGTATTGTAGTATGGTATTAATTCTTATTCAAATAAATAATTTAACAAATTGGTAGGTAGGTAGGTAGATCAGGGTAGGTAGGGTTGGGTAGGGTAGGTAGGTATGTAGGATAGGGTAGGGTAGGTAGGTATGTAGGATAGGGTAGGTGAGTAGGTAAGTAAGGTAGGTGGATAGGTAAGTGGGTAGGTAGGTAGGGTAGGACAGTTAGGCAGGGTAGATAGGTAGGTGGTAGGTAGGTAGATAGCCAGTTGACGGGAGCGAAAGTGCGGGGATCAGTGAGTACTTTGTATTATTATAATATTTTTTTAAAAATTCATAGATAAAAGCGAACTGTGCAGCTGGCTGACCGAAACCAGAATTATCCTCCGACTGCACATAATGATTTTCTTCTTGTTTTCATAGTTTTCGCTTTTCAAGCAGTCGGGTTTTTTGATATTTTAAAAATAACTTTTTTTTATCTATAACTTTTTAGCTAACATTTTTTTTTGAATTAGGTACATTTAAACATATAAGTGTTTTATATTTTGGAAATCATCTCATAAAACCCTTTATTTTGACACCCCACACGATGGGTTTGGAAGACAAAAAATTGGGGCCCCAAAAAAATACAAAGTGGCGCCCAAAATCCGCCATTTTTCGTTCAATTAAGACAAATCGATAAGGCGTAAGAATCATCAAAATCGGCCAACGCGTTTGGTCTCTGGTACGCCACATAGAAAAAAACACACATACATACATGCATAAATACATACATATATAAATAAATACATAGACTAATAAACACATTACCCTCCTTCGGTAGTCGGGTAAAAAATGCTCTTTCTTACGTTCTTGTGTAAACAAAAAAACTATCTAACAAAAATTTAACCGACGAAATAACGAACTGAGAAGCAAAAAATATGAGTTGGCGCCAAACAAATTGCTAGGAGGTTGATCTTCGTCGATTGATTGGCGCCGCGCCGCCTCAAAATGCTAGACTAAAAGTAATTTTTTTGCTTTTCAGTTAGTTACTTCGTCAGTTATTTTTTTCTTTTCAGTTTACTTAATTGTAATAGAATCGGTTCACGATTGAAAATTCTGTGGGAATAATATCAATAAATCCTTTATTTCTACCTATAGGGGTGGATATTATTTTTCAAATTTAAATGCGAAAAACATGAAGGAAAAGATAAAAAGGATACGAAGATTGGGCCTTCCTCTCCCTCTCCATGTATTTCAAATTCAATTTTCTGTCACTGTTGCCATTTCCAAATTTCACAAAAAAACACACTTTAAAAGAAATACACAATTGTGTATGTTCGATATAGAATTTTAAATCATTTTTTATTTTTTTCGCATCGAAACATGTAACATAGTTTTATCCGACTGCGGGAGGATAATATTTTTCAAGCGTATATATGTATGTATGTCCTTTTCTATAGCACGCTCTACAATCCAAACGGTTTGACGGATTATGACGCGGTGTTGTTGTATTCGTCTCAATTGTAGGAGTGACATAGCCTATATAATTTTTAAATATTATATATATAAATATTATATATATATTGATTATTTTGCTATCAAATGAAAGCTAATTAATAGACCATTATATTTTGGCATAAATTCAAGGTAAGCGTAACTTTGATAGCAAAATAAATAATCTTATACCACATAAATTATTTGGAGTACTCGTTAGTTAATAAAACTAAAAGTTTGAAATAAAACAAATTGTAAACCGCATAATATTTATTTTTGTTTTTGTTTTTTTTTATGTTTTTATAATAGTTTGTAATGTCAATTTCTTACTACAAAAGTACAAAGTTAAACCTTTTGATGCTTAATTAATTTATAACCTTTAGTAATAATAATAATATACCAAAATCTTAGTCGTCCCCACTTCTAAAGCCTGTCCAAGATATTCTCGTCACATAGTTACCGACTAAGTTCCGTCCCACTCCGAGTTGATACTGTCTCCTTTGATTGCATAGGATAATTCCTAGTCTTGTGAGGGCCTTAACGACATATCCGACAAGTTACATCTATGCTTAGCAGGCAGGTAGCTGGGTGGTGTAATCATATTAGTGAGAAAGCCCTTTAAATTGTTGGGCTAAAACAAAACTGGTGCTGTTAACCGACTTCAAAAAGGAGGCTCTCTATTATATTGTTTTTTTTGTAATGTGTTTCCTCAAAACTTTTTACTAGATGAACCGATTTTGAAGATTCTTGAAAGCTTTTGCTTCTCATTTAGTCCATTTAAGTTTGATCAAGATATGAAGAAGAACTTCGGAGATATACAACAGAACTCTTCAATAAATGACGGCAAATCTCTCGGGATTACTGCAATCACATGTATGTTTATCGTTTACAGTTTGACACCATTTCATAACGTAACATCATGCCGGAACGCTCTAAAGGGATACGCGGTTGTTTTCAGTAAACCCGGGTACACTCTCATTTCTCCGGTTCAATCTGCCTAGCCTTTTCCCAACTTTATTGGGTTCGGCTTCCAGTTTTACCGGATTCAGCTGAGCACTAGTGTTTTACGTGGAGCGACTGCCTATCTGACCTCCACAACTCAGTAACTGGGTAACACGGTACCCCTTAGCTAGACTGTTGTCAGATCTCAAGCTTCTGACTAACCGTAACGACTGTCAAAGATCTTCAAATGACAGCCGGGACCAACGGCTTAACGTGCTTTCCGAGGCATGGAGGAAACTCGGTATGTTGAAAATGGTCACCCATCCAAGGACCGACCTCGTCAGGCGTTGCTTAACCTTGAAGATCGACCCGTACGGCTGTTATTATTTAGCCACGAGCTCCTCATTTCTCCGGTTATATTCAAGTTTTTATTATTATTCGTGTCATCTATTCTGGCATAGCATTGGGCATTGTAGGTACTACTTGCCCATTATGAACTTACACAACTAAAAATTTTAAATAAAATCTTTTTTTACAAAATATTTTTTACCAATTTTTTTTTAAACTAGCCTTTTAACTTACCATGCATTGCCATCCAAACCAAATATGTATGCAAAATTTCATTTTAATCAGTTGAGGATAACTGCTTTAAAATTCAGTTGCAAGATTTGACCCGAATACACTTACATATATACATACATTGCAAGTTAAATAAAAGCTTGTAAAAATACACCCGACTTCTTTGTTGTGTTTTTTTTTATTTGGAAGTCTGTTGTAAAAAAGTAAAAAATGAAGCGCAAATCGGTTAAATTGCATCACATTACATCCATATAACCGTACTTGCAATTTTTCTCGGTAAAAATCACTTGTCGTTGTGTTATAAATCTATTCGCGTTGAGCCATCGGGAAGATGCCAGCTTGATGCACTAGAGTCGACCGAAAAGCGGGCCAAGAGGCTCATTGGCAATGAGGCACTGGTCAAGTCAAAGCTCCAGAGCCTTAAAAATCGTTGCCGAGTTGCCAGCTTGTCGGTTTTTTACCCCACTGCCGAACGAGGGTAATGTGTTTAGCAGTCTATGTTTTTATGTATGTATGTTTATACCATTCCCCCTCTAAAAAGCTTATTTTATTCACTGAAAACAGTGAATAAAAAGCACTTTTAATCACTGTTTTGGTGTTTGAATTTAGAACACACCAATATATATTTGACCTCCATCTCAATGCAATACAACCTACTTGCGCATAAAATACTCGATACAAACTTCTTGTGCAAAGAATATTCGAATTTCAAACTCCATCGTCGATTTAATTTTGAGTTTGTTTATATTTAGGATTTTGATAATGATTTTGTTTTGGTCTAGGATGTTTAGTGAATACTTATTTGGATTGTAATTCTAATATTAATTGCATTGGTGTTTAATTAATTATAATTATGTAACTTAACGGAGGTGGTCACTGGCCTCTGAAACACAGGTGCTGTTTAGGTAACTCAAACTCAAAGGCTCAGCTTCAATTAACAAAAAATGTGAAGCCCTAAGGTTTCTCATTTACTGTAAATTTTGATGGTAATAAATCATTTATTTATTTATTATTATTCCTTGTGCTTTTGGCTTAAATCCTTCTTTTTCTCGAAGTCATGGTATAAAATATAGTATGCAAATCTTGAATAAAACGGATTTATATCGAGAGCCATGAATCACTCGCGTCGTTCAGGATTCTAACACTTGAATCACTCGCTATGCTCGTGATTCAATCATCATGAATCACTCCCTACGGTCGTGATTCAGTTGTTAGAATCCTTCACTTGTTCGTGATTCATCTATGGCCCTCGCTTTAAAACCGTCCTTTATTCACTAGTTGCATAATATACTATTGTTCCTATGTGGCGTGAGGCCAAACGCACTGGCCGATTTGGTGATTCTGACGTCAATCGATTAGTCTTAACCCTGCGAGTGTCACTGGCTACATGAAAATTGGAAAATAGAATTGTAGGAGTCCAAATTTTTATTTTCTTCAAACCCATCGTGTGAGGGTATCAAAATAAAGGGTTTTAAAAGGTGATTACAAAAATATATAACACTTATATGTTTAAATGTACGTAATTCTAAAAAAATATACTAAAAAGTTGTAAATAAAAAAAATATATAAAAGTAACAAAAAACCCGACTGTTTAAGAAGCGAACTAAAAAGACGTTAACAAGAAGAAAATCGTGCTGTGCAGTCGGAGGATACATCTGGTTTTGGTCAGCCAGCTCGTGATTATGTATGCACGCTTTTTTTACTATCGGTTGCATTTCGGGGAGTGTGCGAGCGCGAGCCTATCTTTAATAAAAAAATAAAATAAAACATGTCGCTAAATCTGAGTTCTTAGAAGTCTATTCAATAGGATTGGATTAGTAGGCTGATATTTATTACAAGTTTTTATTTAACTTACAGTGTATGTATGTAAATGTGTTCGGGTAAAATCTTGCAACTGAACTTTAAAGCAGTTATCCTCCACCGATTAAGATGCAATTTCGCATATACTTTTAGTTTGGATGACAATGCATGGTTAGCCAAGTGACCTCATTCTAAATCTAATATGGCGGACGGCCCAAGATAGCGTTCTAGTTATTTTTTTGTGCACTGCCATGATATATCAAATGTGGTTTAACGAGCTTTCCAAGGCACGGAGGAAGTTCGGTATGTTGAAATGGTCACCTATCCACGGACCGACCTCGTCAAGCGTTGCTTAACCTTGAAGATCGACCCGTGCGGCTGTTATTATTTAGCCACGAGCTTCTCTATAAAATTTATATATTAATTATAATAATAATAAATTGTTTATTAAAATTAAAACATTAGTACAGTCAAACACTTACAAACAAACATCTTGCAAAAATAACAAATTTATATTAGCGATAGCAATGTATGTCAGTAGTATTTGTATTTAATTCTAGCACCCAAAGAATGACTTAACTTGTGTTATGGGTACTAGGAACCCATAAGCAGTCTATTTAAGTTTCAAGCAGCTCAATTCGTTTCTTTCACCGATTAATTTTGGCAGAATTTACTGTAGTATCAGACAGATCCACAAATGATGCAATCAGTTTTGAAACCTTTATAACAATGCACATCATAACAATAAACTAAGGCCTTTGCTTATACCTTTATGTAATACTAGAGTGATGCTTTGATGTATAAACAATTGCCGATCATGCATTAGGTCACCTCTATCTGTAATTTTGAATATCAAAACAACATTTGTGATGAAGTCACTAAAACATCAAACAGGTCTTACGTAACTCGATAACTGACAAAAGCAAATCGTTTGCCCATCATAGTGTTATTTATGTATAAAGGCATTGATCTAGTATCTATTGACTGCAGCCACACTCAATCATGGTATACTTCAATCTAATCCTATTCGACTAAGGTCTGAACGACTGATATTCTTAAAAAGAAGGACTCTTGTTGAACTATGAGAGAAGTATGTCCGAATAGATTTCCTAGTTATAAAATGGAGAAAATCTATGCCAACATTCATCATTTAAACAACTTTAGGGGATAACTTTTCAAAAATCCTTTCTTAAATACAAAACTTGAATAGTCTTCCAAAATGACAAGCTTCTAGCGGTTTGGGCTCCGCGTTGTCTGTCAGTTAAGAATAATATACATTAAGCAGATACTCTCAAATTAATGTTCTATTTGTTTAATTCCAGGTTTCTTCTGCCGTGATCCAGATACGGGCAAACTGCACCCTGCAAACACCACTTGGTCAGCCACCACGTTCTGCGGGAAATATCACTGCAAACTAAAGAGGAAGAACATAACAAGCTCACATTATGGCCCACTGCGGCAACTTAATATCACAAGCATACCACTGTTCGATAACAACCTTACAATAGTGGATGTAACAAAGAAGGAAATGTCCGTTAAAAAAGAAGAAGCTGTAAAAACCGTCGTTAGTACGGATAACAAAACTGAACCTAATATTGTAGGGAGTAATAAAACTTTAAAAACTAATAAACCTATAACGGAATACCAAATAACTACGCCAGATAACATCGTTGATGACAAAAATGCATCCAACAAAGATAGGTACTTATCAGAACAAGAGATAAAAAGTCTAACAGAAATACTTCACACATTAAAGAAGGGTGACTTAGATTCTATAATAGAAATATATAATTTAGCACAAGATATTTATAAAGAAATTGATAAAACAAGTACAGACCACTTGTTGCAAGAAGCGATGAGTACCGCAGAAACTTTGAACAAACAAATGTTTAAATCTGATATGTTCAAAAAGATGACAAAACATAATGATGCTTCATATTGGTATGAGCCCCTAGCTAGTGGCAAAATAAAGATTGCAGAGATATTGATACCGGAAGTCATAAGCAATGATATTAATCCTGAGATACCAGCGATACCAGCTACAATGGACATACCTTCTTTACCTGCTGCAGTAAATGTGGTTCCGAAACCAACGGAAAGTAACGTAGTAGCACAAGTGAGCTTATTGCCTCCGATACCTGGTATGCATTTGCGGAAAATGAGTGAATCCTTTTTCAATGGTCCTCTTACTTACAAAGACTTTGGAAAGCTGCCGTATTACTATCCAATGTCAAATTTTCAAAGAAGTTCTTCATACAAACATGAGCAAAAGAGAAAACTAAAAGCTACAGTTGGAACATCGGCCCCTACTCCAGCTTCGACGTTGGAACCGACGCAAGTTCCTAACTTAGTTCAGAAAATAGTCACAAATTTTAATAAGACGTTACAAATGGGTGTGAAGTACCAAAAGGAACTCACACCTTTCATTTTATTGCCGCATCCCTTGACTATCATGCGACATTATAACTGGACCTTTCCACAAAATATGTACCACCGATTAGAAACGCGCAGAAAGGAAGAAAGCCTCCTTGACCAAATAATAGGACTTAGAAGAGACCACAATCTATATGGAACGCACAGAAAAGAGGAAAATATTTCAAACAAATTAGAATTGCCCAAAAAAGAGACAAATATGCTGAATCAATTAGGAAAGCACAGAAAACAGGAAAATATCTTAGACAAATTAGAATTTCTCAATACAGAGGAAAACTTATTTAATCAATTAGGAACGCGCAGAAAAGAGGAAAACTTTGTCGGTCACATAGAAAAGCGCAGGAGACAAGACAAACTTTCAGATAAATTAGATTTACTCACTAAAGAAGAAAACTTATTCAATCAATTAGGAACGCGCAGAAAACAGGAAAATCTTCTAGATAAGTTAGAATTGCTCAAAAAAGATGGAAACTTCTTCAATAAATTAGGATCCCGCAGAAAAGAAGAAAACTTTGTCGATCAAATAGGAATGCGCAAAATACAGGATAATCTTTCAGATAAACTAGAATTACTCAAAAACAGGGAAAACTTAATCGATCAATCAGGAACACACAAAAAAGGGGAAATGCTTTTTGGCAAATTAGACATGGACACATTAGGCAGAGAGGATAATACAATAACATTAAACAGACGATTTGATAAAAAAAGCAGTAATAATATTCTCATGCACCCCGATTTGGAGAATTTCCAAGATCTACAATTAAGGCCATCTATGAAGGAAGAAATTACGGTGAACACGAATATAAAGCAGGAGGAGGGAAAGAAAGGTCAGAGACTAATAGATAGACGCAGGCCCGACTGGCAGACAGACTCGTTGCCACAACAAATATTAGACGAAGTGAGAGCCCACATACAGGAGAAGCAGAGAGTCTTCATTCATCATGTTCCATTGAGAAAGAAAGTAAAATTAGAAAGAGTCGGCAAGCTGTTAAATATGGATAAAATCACAAGGATCAAAAGATCCGATGAGAAACAGAGCCCACCGATGGACTCAACTGATGAGTCCCTAGCACCAGAATTATACGAAGTTCTTATTGAAAGCATTACGTAAGTATACCGAATAGTTGTAAATAAATGTGTGTAATGCAATAAACTTACAGCAAGTTAAGTTATTTATGTTGCCGTACATTATCATAACTAACACAAAGAATCTTCTTTCTTGCCATTAAACCTACTTATATAGAAACAATTTTGATCGTTAAAAGTTACTATAGTTTTTAAAACACAAAATATCTAGTCATGTTCATGACACCAAGTTAAATGTTTTCAATATAAACTGAGCTCTTACTGTACTGAACTAAAATTGTGCAACGCAAGGTCAACTTGTGCTGAATTGGATGGTCTTGAGGTTGTATCGCGTTTACAATGTAACATTTGATACTAATCAACAATAATATTTCTACACAATTATATTGAAATAACTTTTGATTCATCACACTTTTGATTCATCACACTTTTTATCATTTAGTAATCATGTTTCGTATTTTGTACCTACTCAATTTCTGTACAGTAATTAAATACGCAATACTTTGGTCACACAGACTAATCTGATTGATTCTAAAAACACCGAAAAGGTCGATCCCTCATTATTTACTTTTAGTCTTTAAATAACAGAGGACCAAACAAACACCTTGCTTCAAAAAAACTTGACAAATCAGGCAAAAAACAGTCGGAGGAATTCGTCCCTTGTATGTAGAACAACCCTTTCATTGTGGTATATTTTATCAATGAGGGGTAAAAAGTTGTCTTTATTTTTGTTTGTCACATACTTCCCATAGTTTTAAACCCCAAGTGACAAAAAATGTTTCGTAATTTTTGTGATTTATTATATTTTTTTATTTATTAGTATGAAAAATTAGAAGTGATTTATTATATAGGTTAGAGGACCAATAGCAATATGCTCAAAATAAATAATTTATTTATTATGCTTGTTTAAAATAATGTTGAAATATACTCGACCATCATCATCATCATCAACTTTTAAGCCGAAAGACGTCCAATATGGCCTCGCCCAGGCGTCGCCATATTGACCGATCCCGTTCGTCTCGCATCCAGCACATTCCCGCAACTACACTCGATCACACTAAGAACCAAGTTTTTCTTTGCATTAACACTTTACTTACACATGTTAGAGTCTCACAATTGCATAATAACACAATTATATATTATAGATATTTAAAACAAATCCATGAGTCACTTCAACTTTTACAATATTTCACAATATACCTATATCAGTTTATTCAATATACTATGAATGTGGTTATGGTTCTCTCCTGGTGTTTCGACGCTATTCGGCAAATCCTCAAAAAGAAAAATTTGCCTTACCGTATCACCATTTGATTATTTATGATTGAACTCCCTTTTTTCTGCAGTTTTGGTTTCGTTGGCGTATCCCGCTATAATTGATTTTAGTTGTAGTTATTGGCCTATGGCACTCATATTGTGTCAGTCACAGACATAAATTTAAATAGAAAACGCAAGGCCCTCCATGTATATGAAAACCAAGCGTGCCACTTTTTCACAAACAATTTAAAAACACATTTCCAATGCCTCGGCTTACTTTTTCTATACATTCTTTACAGCTCAATAAGGCATAAAAAGGCAATTTTTCTAGATTTCGGTGGATTGCCGGTGCCGATAATGCTAAATGAAAAGCTCAGATTACGATCATTTGTCGTAACTTTAGTTCGTTTTTTGGCACGCGAAGTAAATACAATCGCGTCATCTAGTTAGATTTATGTCTGTTGTGTCAGTAATATATTTATTATATTTTCGTTTTTAAATCAGTATTTCCTGGGCTAATTACATGCTATACAAAATCAATTTCAATTTTATAATATTAGTTTAGACAGTTCTCTTGGTTACAAACCAAAAATAACAAATCAAAATAATGAGAAATCATAATTTCGGATTTCATTTTAAATTCTGAACTTCGAAAATTTTTGGCAGCCAAAAAACTGTTACAACTCCGTAGACTTTTAAATTACATGGAACTCATTAAATTAAGTTAAATTGAATTCGCTGCAATGTTGTAAACTTTTATTGTCACTTGAGGCAGAATTGGTTGGCTGCCAAATATCGGACGGTTTACACTAGTTAAGTGTCAAAATGTTGCAACTTTTATTTCCTTGTTTTGACGTTTGTTTGAGAAACCTTCTTTTGATACATTAATACAAATATCTATACTGTTTAGCGATTGAGCGATTGCTTAGAACATTCTAAACTATTTTTTTTATAGAGAACTTGAATAAACATTCTGATAATAAGTTGCTAAACAGCTCAGAATGTTTTATTAATAATGTATGTAAAAATAATGTAATGTAAAATTTCCACTAAAGGTATAGTTTCAAGAATATTTGAAATGTCATGATTTTGAGAAATTGAGTAAAGTCAGCTACAGATGACCAGCAGGCAAGCTACAACTCTCTCTACCCTTCTTCTGTTTGGATACGAAAGCTTTGCCCCGTAGTCCAAGAACGCCGTGTTCATCCTATTGAAACCATCCTAGCACTGGATACCTACCTCAGCGCCTCCGAGACGGTCAAACGGATGATTCGAACACGTATATTTTGGTATGAATCAAACTATTTTGATCATTTACACGGCTAGTTTGAAAGGTTTGTCTAACAAAAATGGTTTGAGTCAAACCAAAATCTAACTGTTTGAATCAAGCAGTTAGATTTTGACCATCTCGGGGGCGCTTTACAATACTGGCAAAATGTAACGAGACCCAACATAAAATTACATTCTAACAGCGATAACAAGTTTCGGAAGTCAAAAATTTTAGGGATTGTCAAACGCTACCGAAGTCTCACATAGGCAATCCCGAACATTTTGCACTTCTGACAATTCTGACAAAGCTGACAGAATGTCAATTTAACCCCCGACGGCAAAAGAGGGTGCTATAAGTTTAACGTGTTTACCTGTGTGTTTAAGTATTTTTGTATTTTCGTATCTGTCTGTGGCATCATAGCTCCTAAACGGATGAATTAATTTGGCAGTCGTTTTTTTTTGTTTGAAAGGTGACTTTATTTAGAGTGTTCTTAGCTATGTTTGATGAATCATCATTCAGCCGTTCAAGATGGGCGTTTTACTTGAATCCGGTGATTTTTGCAATATACCGTGGCATAATCGTATCAACTACTAGATAAATTATGTAGCATGAAATAAAAATGTGCCGGGTTTTTTTTATTTTCAAATTTTACTTGTGTCTTGATACATTGTAAGTCTAAGGTAGATTTTAAATGCTGGGATTTCACATAGGGAATCACTGTATTTATGAACCAAAGACCAAAGTTTAATGGTCACTTAATTTAGTGCCCAAGATATTACATAAGCAAATGGAATAACCAGATAGAATAGAATCTACTACAAATGATGCAGTATAGATCGCTTTTCTTTAAATCCATTGTGTCTTTCTTAAACGATAGAAAACAGGGTTATTCAAGCCCTTCCACCTCAAGACAAAAAGGCGTATTTCAAAGGTCTTTTAAAATAAATCTCATATCTTCTACTGTTTTCAGGTGTAACGCAGACTACGAAATACCCGGTTACTTTCGATACGGCAACCTCAGTGAACCATACCCAGACTGCTGCCCGCAAAGGATACCTACCCGATAAATATATAAATATCTAAATAATCATATTTCGTTGGTAAACATACACCCGATTTTTGAATTAAGATTTTGAAGTTGAGTATTTGTCAAACTCAACTTTAGTTTAAAAAACTGTCCAACTTTGGCATTAAAGTTGGATTTGATTTAAAACATATTCCTGTACATAGTGATTTTTGTTTTAAGTAGAAATATACGTAAATACTTTAAGAGAAAAACAATCGTCATTGTAATATTTCGACCAAAAGTAATCATTAATATTTTTATAGTTAACAAAATTGACAACATTAAAAGACTAAATTGTGAATATCAAATTATTTTTTACTGTTATCATAACGAAAAAAAATATGTCTAAAGTGGAGATAGTAGTACCTATCATAATAACGTTTTGTACCTTTTGTATGATTTTAAATAAATAATTTTGTGTAGAAATATGCATTTTAATTTGTTTTTCTTTCCAAATCATGTTCCAATAGAAAATCATGATCTGAAACGCTTAAGCCGCGTATCGACTTCGCGCTCCAAGAGGACGAACATTGGCGCGCGTTCCGGCCGCGCGAAATTGTACCATTATGGAACGCGCGCCAGTGTATTTGTTGGAACGCTCGAACTAAGAGCGGCCTGTTCCATCTAGAGTCGGTTTTTTACCGGGCATCAACGGAAGCACTACTGGCCTGCATTTTGGACCGAACACTGGAACAGTTACCACGCGCTCCTTGCGCGCTTAGTTGATATCTTTAACATATTTGGAGCGCGTTCCGCGGAACGCACTCTCGGTGCGGGTGTTCATAGCACGCGCGCCAGGAGCGCATAATTGATTCGCAGCTTTAAGTAATTCTCAATCTTTTTGGCCGGATTGAAAGTAGCCGTTCCGAAGCGCATGACATGGCGCGCTGCTATTTTTGCAAGATTTACCACTGCGCAACCATTTGAAGCCAGATTCAGATCGATCAAAAAGATTGGGGATAACTGCACTGTATTTGTCTAATACAAAACTGCCCCACTGCAGAGCAAATGCCTTTTATTATTAAGAAAAGGCACAAAGCATTTATCACCACGCTTTCTCTAAGTGGGTTGGTAATTCCAGTTAGATTACATTTTCTTTTCAAATTACATTATTAATCAATGTTAGAAACGTAATTCAATATTTTCAACTTAACGAAAATAAATAAGGAAGGTATCTATCAGGTATCTTTGTCTAAGAAAAAAGGTTGACAAGTGCCTGAAGAAAAAATAAATGGTCGTTGACCTATTACGAAGTTCTGAGTCTATATTTAAAAGCGATAAGCTAGTATAATATTGACACATAACTTAAAAAGCTGGTTGACAATATTCTACATTTAAAACAATCCGGTTATACATTTCTTATCTCTATTTCGAAAATTGTAGACGTACGTTCAAAGTGTTCAAACATACAAGAGGCTCTAGAATAAATAAGAGTTTTAAAAACAAAAAAAAAACACGCTTTCATAGAAAACCAAACTAAAAACTAGAAAATAAATTTAAATTAGGAAAAGAGTCATTAACAAAAACAATAAATTTTATTGTATAAAAGCGTGGGGTGCTTGATGTTAATTACTTTAATGTTTTATAAACAGACTAGCTGACCCCCGCGGCTGCGCTCCCGTACACTGGCTATCTATCTACCTACCACTACCTGCCCTGCCTACCCTGCCTACCCTACCTACCCTGCCTACCCCACCTACCTGCCTACCCTACCTACCCTGCCTACCCCACCTACCCTGCCTACCCTGCCTACCCTGCCTACCCTACCTACCCTGCCTACCCCACCTACCCTGCCTACCCTACCTACCCTGCCTACCCCACCTACCCTACCTACCCTGCTTACCCCACCTACCCTGCCTACCCTACCTACCCTGCCTACCCCACCTACCCTGCCTACTCTACCTACCCTACAAACAAACAAACTCTTCAGCTTTATAATATTAGTATAGATATTGATAAAACTCCTTCGCATATGAACAAATTTGATTACCATTCAAAAAGGTTATAGTGAGTCCATCTTACAAGATGGGCATATGCTGTCGCGGACTTTTCTTTGAACTTTTAATTAGAAACAATTGCATAATACATGATATGTGTGTAACTTAAACCGTTTACGCAGAGCACGCAACGGAAACTCTCAAAACAGAATATTTTTGGCCGTTTTTGCAACAGTTTTCTTTTATGCTCCGCTCCGCTATTGGTCGTAGCGTGATGTTTTATGTTACCTTCCTCGATAAATGGACTATCTAACACAAAAAGATTTTTCAATTCCAACCAGTAGTTCCTGAGATTAGCGCGTTCAAACAAACAAATTCTTCAGCTTTATATTAGTATAGTATAATTATTGGTAAAAGTAGAGTCACTTAGAAAATATCTAAAAAACAGCCCACGCTTTTTTGCAATAAAGTATTTTTTCTTTGTTAATCACACTATTCTTAATTTAAATTCATTGAAAATTATTTTCTACTTTTTAATTTGGTTTTCTATTAAAGCGTGTTTTTTTTTGTTTTTTTAGACCAGTCATTATTTTTAACTTTTTAGTTCAAGCGCTAATCATGAAGATCCTAATAAGGATAAAGAGACAAACTGTTAAAATTATTGCATTGTCATCGGTCCTTGATAAGAGTTCTTACTATCAAATTAATCCGACGTTGAAAGAGGTGAAAATCACGTTCAAAGATTCCGTTACATAGATTCATAGATACAAACAAACCAAGCTAATAAAAACGTGTTAAAATGTGACATTATTACAGCGATAACGGTTGTCGAAGAGTCATCAATATGAATTAATCTCGTGACATTTATATAGCGCAATCTCATACATTTTGGACGATTTAATAAACATTTTCGTTGTTAAAATGTCATTTTTTTCCAAACCATAGCAATTAGACACTCTACAATTTGGTGCAGTAGCTTATTTTGGTGTTGATTTTATCAAAAAAACCCGGAATTAAATCAGTCAATTCATATCTTCCTGTCATATCTAAGAAGTTTTGCTTGGTTTGTTGCTTATTTGATCATGTCAAATATGGCGATATTATATAAAAATCGGCCAAGTTCGTGTCGGACTTCATAAATTTATGGTTCCATACCAAACCGCAAAGTTAAGTTGGTTGTAATAGGAAAAATTAGGGAAGTTCAAAGAAAAAATCTGTTTTATCATTATATTTGGTATTTTTTGGTAAAATATACGTAATAATAAACATTATCACTAAATTTCAAGTTCATACGTCAATGGGAAGTTAAAATATTCTTCGGCACAAAATTTTGTAAAAAGTGGCTGAGTTAGGTGGCTTCTCATTCCTTTGGTTTGCCAATATTTTTACCCGACTGCCGAAGGAGGCTAATGTGTTTATTAGTCTATGTATGTATGTTTGTTCCTATGTGCCGTTCTAGAGACCAAACGCGTTGACCAATTTTGATGATTCTTACGTCAATTGATTCGTTTTAACCTTGCAAGTGTCACTGGCTGCACCAAAATTTGAAAACAGAAAGATCGCGGATTTTGGAACCCAATTTTTTTTTTCTTCCAGACACTTTGTGTCACAAGTCTTTTTTGGTGGTCTTTTTGGTCTCATTCCTTTGTTTTACAATGTTTTTGAAAACAAAAATATACTATTTATCTACTCAACAAGCTCTAAACAACGATACGCCACTCGATGGCGTAGGTCATATTTTTTTTCATACTCCCCTTTTACTGTATAGGAGCTTATCGGTTGGCCCTTATTTTTAATCGACTTACCAAAAAGAAGGTGGTTTTTTTCTGGTTTTTTTACACCGATTTTGGTTTTTTCATAAACATGACAAGCATTTGCATGATGATAATTACTTATGTTTTGGGTATATCTCGAATAGTTAAATGACTCTGATGAATCTAATTTAAATAAATGGTTATGCAAAAAAGTTACAAGGAGTGGAATTGTTATGAGAAGCTCTCTGGCTATTAAATATTTTTATGGTAATTTATGGTACCAAAAATTGAAATAGATTTTTTTTAACTAAACAATTAAACCGAATTTTAAAACAAAACACTACAAAGCGAAAAATTACTTTCTTTTTGGCAATCGGTGTCAAAAACAAAAAAAATAGATACCAAAAACACCAACTTCCGAAAAGATAGTAATTTTTTATTTTTATTTTTTTAGGCTAGAGCCTGACCACTATCTCTTCGATGGTAAGCGATGATGTGGTCGACGGTGGAGCACGCTTGCTAATTTTTCGCTTTGTAATGTTTTGTTTTGGAAGTCGGTTTAATTTTAATGTTAAAAAGATTTTTTGTTTTGAGTAGTTTATAAAGTCTATTTGAACTTATGATTTCAAGTCACTTTGAACTGTGATAACTTTTATCACAGTTCATAGTGACAAGTTTAATAAATCGGTAATTACATAGGTTTAGACTTAAAATACACTCCTTAACAACCAGTCAACAAAAACAAAAGAATGCTACCCACGGCATTCCAAAAAACCCTTCCAAAACAAACGACAAACAAGAGAAGACACGTTTGTTAAAAACACATTAGTCAATCTATGTCCCAATTAAAATCGAGATAAGTCCTTATTTGAATTAATCGACAAAAAATTGTAGGAATAAATCAGCCCGCCCCCACATGTTGGCTGATAATAAAAAAAAGTTAATTTTTTGTACTCCGTTTGAACGAAAAACTTTATAATTTATGTCCCAAAGTTGTATTATCGTCGTGGTTTCAATCATTATGGGTTGTGAATAAGAGTGGAGGTTAAGTGACTTGCTTTATTAGGGGTTTTGGGGAGCTTCCTTACACAATGGAGAATGGTGGTTACAGATTTATGTTTATTAATTAATTAATTACTTTTCTTAGACTATTGTAAATTGGTTTACGAAGATATCCTTTTGTTTAAGCACTTACGCAATTCTTGCTATTTTGTTTGTCACAGAAGTAAGGTATAGCCGTAGAATTTGGCCTCGCTTTGGCTCTATGAAAATAAACCTATGTTATGATAAACACATTTTGTTTCACTGTTAAACATTCAACGAAAACTTAACCGCACGAGAAAATCTCCATTCGTTTGTATGCCGCTAGAGTGAGAGAGACGGAAGATCGGTCCACTCACTCGAACGCTATGCCAGCCTGCGCTCGTGAGGATTCCGCGTGACAAGTTTCACGGAATGACTGGCAGCGCTCGAGATGAGACGGGAGATCGGTCCGTCTCTCTCTCGTTATACCTGCGATCAGTGTTGCCACCTTGGTGATTTTGTCACTAGATCTGGCGATTTTTCAGAGCTCTCAGCGATATTTTTTCATCGTTTAGCGACTAATAAATTTTTAGCGATTTCTGGCGATTTTTCAATATGGAATTTGGCAACACTTATTTGAGACGGAAATTTTAAAAATACCTCATTCTTATGCTGAAATTGAAAGAATTTTCAGTGTTATGAGCATCGTTAAAAGTAAATTACGAATCAAAATGGCCAGTCCACTACTTAACGCCATAATTTTTATTACAAACAGATTGAAAGTTTTGAAAATTAAATGCTTCAATTACGAATTGCCTAGCGATGTCATTGTGGTTATCGGCAAAAACGCAAAGTACTCATTTAAAGATCTATCATAACCAAAAACATCTTCAGCGCCAACGTCGGCGGCGTTTATGGATGATGAAGATATAATGGAAGATAACTATCATATTTCAAAATCACGAATTTTAACCAAGTCTGTTTTTTCCCTTTTGACTGTTACAAAATTACTTTTTTTTTAATATCAGACATTTAAAGTACTTAATTTTAATAAAAACATTTTAGCGAGAACTGGTGGTTTTTTTTCAAGCCAAATTGCCAAAATATGGCGACATTTTACACTGCATCTAGTGACAAAATAATTTTTGAGGTGGCAACACTGCCTGCGATCGCGCTCGTGAGGTTTTGGTGTGACACAAGTTTCTGAACATGTCACCCGACTAAAACGATTTTAAAGACGTTATCACGTCAAAAAATCGTCACCACAATGATTTTGTTAACCAATACTATTCATAACTGTAGTAGGATATTGAATGGGAAAACCCTTGATATTAGCTCGTATTATTACAAAACTCTTTCGTGATTTCCAATAAACCGGTCTTTCGGCTTGTACACAAAACTGCGATGCGATGTCGCATCTTAAATATTTACGAGCTTGTTGCTTGTTACTGCTTAGCTGTTTTCTGCGTTGCGAATTCGCATCGCGCCGATTCGCAGTTTTGTGTACAAGCCCTTTTGCAAGAAGCCTCGGACTTTCGCGAAACGACGACTTATCCAACTATCCTGTGGCACGAATCAAAATATTTAATAAACAAAGAAATTGAAAATAGTCCGAGACAAGACGTTGCAAACTCAGTGATATTCCTGGCAGTTTTTTCGTGAAAGCCTTCCCAAGAACGTGCCGTAACAGCGAAACGTAAAGATAAAATAGAATAAAATAATATACTACCCCCATAACATACCAATTACAGTATCTGTAACCCTTTCAGCGAAAGGCAACACAATAATATCTCACATACAAGGAAACATTTCATACAAAATAGTTCCGAATGCGATACGGAAGACATTCTGTAACTCGGAGACAAATTATATGAAAATAGTATTGCAAGGAAGTGACGCAGACAAATGTCACTGTCACTATGTAGTCATAATAGGAACTGAGACGTATTGAAGAAAGTTATATAATAATAACAGTTAGTTTTAAGTTTATCTTGAACAACACTGACATCGGTAAAGGAAAAAATCGTGAAGAAACCCGGGACTTAGTTCATTTACGTCTGCAATCACCTTAGGCAAGCGTGTTGAGTGATGCTCTAGCCAACTATTTATTAAAGAGGCTCTGAAGAAGTTAACTCTATAATGTTGAATTACTGTAAAGGCCTCTTAGGTAGTACAACCACAAGCATGTTGCATTATTACACTTTAAATCCAGGGAGATTTTCAGTAAGTGACAGATTAAGAAACGGCTTAATTTTTTGTTCCTTCAAAACTGTTATTCTCTGTATGAGTTCACTGTTTTCTGCAGTGCGTAAATCTTGCGTGTAACATTACTATTTCCATACACTTAAAAACATAAAAAGAATCGTACCAAACATTTACATGTTAATATATTCACCGCTCAAATTAATGAACCATAAAACTCTTTAGCAAAAGTGGCGCCTAAAATACAACCTCAAAAAAGCGTGAGAATGCCATAAACTCGAAAAAAAACAATAACACCAGAGACAAACGTAGAGCAGTTAAAACTACCATAAAACGTTAGTATTAACATAAAGTAATCATCGGAGTAACGGAGCAAAGCTGTAATAACCTAACCTTACATTTTGTTACAAAAAATCTCTCTTTAACTTTGTAGGGGTTCACTTAAAAAGGCATTTACCCAACGACGGTTTCGTGACTTATCGCCGACCGGGAGAAAGAAATAGATGTATACAGAAACGTTGGAGAGTAAAAGAGAGGGGAGTATGCGTCAGAAATATTTAAATTAAGTCCTCCCCTTAATGTCCGACATTATTTTTTTATCGGCGTGTCCAAATAAAGATATGTAGTCAACTAGATTTCTTTTTTCCCTTTAGAAAATGTTTTCTTGTAAGAGGGAATGGGTGAAATGCGAGTTGCCCCATTTTCCTGATGGCGTCCTGAATTATAGTTGTTTTGTACTAGCTTGTGTATATTGTTTTTTTCCTTAAGTTGGAACGTTTTGGGGACGACAAGATATTTTGGGGCAGAACCATCAAGGAAAATGAAAATAAATACAAAATTTTGAAAATTTTACCGTAATTGCTGATGAGTTTGGACAAAAATCGGTTAAGGGCCAATGACGAAGTGCCGTAAAACAGTAACTTTCTAAAGCATACTCCTTAGTAACGGCTTGGTTAAGAGTTTGAAAAATATATATATTTACTATTGTTTCATGTACATTATTTTTTAAACATGGTTTTTTCGTAAAACAAATAGTTTTGCTTTAAAAAAATAATAAGCAACACGATATTTCTCACAACTTTTCAGTACTCCTCCAAAACGACTTGGATGTTTAAAAATATTTTTACACAGAAAAAATGATGGCTGAAATTTCTTCATAACTGACATAGCATATGTAAATCAAATAATATTTTGCAAACAAAACTGTTCAAAAGGAGGTTCAATATTGATATTTTGGCATCGAGCTGGCGCACGGCCAGTACTGCGTTTACATTGGGGCGTAAATATCGCCTTAAGTGGAAGCCAGTATTTAAAATATTGCGTTCCGTATAGACAACTTTGAAAGGATGACCTATAAGACGTTTTTAAAGCTTTAGTTGGCTGGTCCTTTAGAAATCATAGATGCATGAACATGCAATTTAAATTGGTCCTTCAAGTCTTGAAATCCGTAGCATGTCTATACACTATTCAGTCCATTTATACACCAAAATGAATAACATAAATAAATGAACAGAAAATTAAAATATTTTCTGTACCCTTAAGTTATTGCTAAGGACCTGCTTACGGAACGAACATTATCGCCTAATTATTATGACAATTAGTCAAACGCGCGTTGCCTGAATTAATTGCCAACAGCGAATCGCATCATGGTACTAAAATTAACTTCGTTTTGTTTATAAACAATTAGTCACGGAACTGACGGAACTCTAAATAAGGATTCCCTCGTTATCAACAAGGGTAAGGTATAAAACTGAATTGAGTTATATTCTGGTTTACCATTTATCTTTATGTGGTTACTATTAAAGTATTAATGCATTATGCAAACGAAATAAGTCGCCTTTGTCAGTACCGCTCTTGATAGAAAGGAGATTTGATGGAACAGGATCAAATTTATTATGATTAATTAATAAAAGGTTTTTAATGACTTGTGGGAGATTAAAAGTTGTGTTAGGGCCAAAGCCTTCTTTTGGATTGAGTTAACTTTAATGTTACATGTCAATACGCAGCATTGCTGTGTTTTTATTTCAAGGGGTAAAGAGACAATGATAATATACCGTCTTTATCTTCTTTTCGAGTCGATGGGAAACTCTTTATAAATTTTGGGCCCAGTAGGTGGCCATCCCGATTGCGGCGTCAGTGGCAAGCATAAGGTCTTCCAAATCGCAGGCCGTAAAAGTATAAGTATGCAAATTTTACTTTTTCAGAAATAAAGAGATTTATATGAGAACCATGGTAACTGACATAGACCAAAATGCCTAGTGACAGTTGGCAGGTCACATTGCTCGCAGAGCAGATGGTAGATGTTGTCAAAAGGTTTTGGAGGGGTGCGCGAAGACTCCTCAAACTCTTCGGGAGACTCCTCACAAGTGTCTGCTGGCTGCGAGAAGCTAATGACTGGACGAAGTTGCGATGCTTGGGTTAGGCATATCCTATGTTCAGTTACGCATGTTATTCGGTTGAATTAATGATGAGGATGAACTTCTTCTCGAATAGATATAGCTAAATTTATTAAATCCAAAATCATCTTTTTGTAATCATAAAGTTATTCAAGAGACAAAATATTAATAAAACAAAAGACAATGCCTACCTTTTTTGCCTGTTATACTTTAACTGAATACCTCCACTCCCTTAATATTTTAACCTGTATACACTCACAGACCTACCCCGATCCAGAGTAGCTCCTATCAGCGAACAAAAAACACGGTACCCTCGCAGACCCTTTAAGGAATCCATGGGATTAGACGGTATAACATGGGGTTTAGCCGAGTATTTGTTTAAGTACATGATAAGACATTCTACCTGCTCGGATTAGACGGGGCTTGTTTTTAAAGGTAAGTTGTTAGGGACGGGTTTCATACGAAGGATATTTTATTTTTATAGCATTGTATTTTACTTGCTTTGTTAAGTTAGTTTTTACGTATAATATAATAACGTATAATTTTGCATACACATTTTGTTTGGATGACAATGCTCGGTGAGTCCTAAGTGACATTATTCTATATTCAATTCAACGGACGCGTAAAGATGGCGGACCAATTTATTTTTGTGCACATTTTTTATTTTATCGAAACCTATGTAGAATTTTTTATAATTATCTCGTAATCGTAATGATAATATATTTTTAGGGTTTCGTTTCTCAAAAGTTCTGTCTGTCCGTGTGTCACCACCGACGTTCTCAGGAAAGGATGGACCTAGCAAGTTGTAATTTATACCAGATACTGAGGTCTATAGTCCCTATTAGGTGTATAAAAAGGTCCTGAGTCAACATGATAAAAAGATATGGGAAAATTAAGATTTTCGTGAAAACTTTTAAATACCAAAATTTACCTTAATTTTCAACTTTTCTTGATTTTCGGCATTTTCCTCTTTACTTGTGCTTTAAGACCTTGCTTTCAAACAAAATTGCAAATTCTAGGTCAACCGGAAGTAACCTATATATTTGGGTCGAAAACCTGTATGGTAGTTCCCGTTGACCTAAAATCACGAAATTTGGCAAAAAGTAAGATCTTATAGCACAAATAAAGGAAAAATTCCGAAAATTAAAAATAAAGGGTGTTCCCATACATACATAGTTGATGCCACCTTGGGTTCGTGCACCGCCGGTGCTTCTTGGCCGGTTTTTTTAATGTTACAATAATGCAATTATGCATGGCAAAATAACGCTTGTGAAAAAATAAAAGTATAATTCATATTTCTGTTGCAGAAAAATGGCTGAAATGGAATTTCACGCAAACCTTAGCTCAAAAAAAATTCAATCAAAATCAATTTGTACCTTATCGAGAAAATAAATTGTTTTGGGAATATTAATCTACCTAGGCCTTTAAGGTCGGCTTTAAGTCTGATTGTATGCAGCTAAATATCTGTAATTTACATGGAGAAATTTCCTATGTGACTTCCACAACTCAGTTACTACGTATAAGGATAGCCTTTATTTGTTTTAAGCACATAATAGTACATTATACCATTCCCCCTCTAAAAAGCTTATTTTATTCACTGAAAACAGTGAATAAAAAGCACTTTTGATCACTGTTTTGGTATTCGAATTTAGAACACACCAATATTTATATTCTACCTCCATCTCAATGCTATACAACCTCCTTGCGCATAAAATACTCGATACAATCTTCTTCTGCAAAGAATATTCGATTTTCAAACTATTTCGTCGATTTAATTTTGAGTTTGTTTATATTTAGGAATTTAATAATGATTTTGGTCTAGGATGTTTAGTGAATACTTATTTGGGTTTTAATTCTAATTTTAATCCTAAAAACCTAGCTCAGCTTTAATTTACAGAAAAAGGGAAACCCTGAGGTTTCTCATTTTTTGTAAATTTTGAAGGTAATTAACCATTTATTTATTTATTGTTATTCCTTGTGCTCCTTGCTTAAATCTTTCTTTTTCTCGAAGTCATGGTATAAAATATAGTATGAAACTCTTGAGTAAAACGGTTTGACTATACTATTATGTAACTAGTGAATAAAGGACGGATTTAAAGCGAGGGCCATAGATTAATGACGAGCAAGTGAAGGATTCTAACGACTGAATCACGACCGTAGGGAGTGATTCTAGATGATTGAATCACGAGCGCGAGTGGTTCATGGCCCTCGATATAAATCCGTTTTATTCAAGAGTGCATACTATACTTTATACCATGACTACGAGAAAAAGAAAGATTTTAGCGAAAAGCACAAGGAGTTTGTATGCCGGGTATTCTATAAACACGGAAAATCGGTCGTATATTTTGATGGGTTCTAAATTCAAACACAAAAATAGTGATTAAAAGTGCTTTTTATTGACTGTTTTCAGTGAATAAAATATAATACCATTTTAGAGCGGGAATGGTATTAAAAATATTGTCTAATTGTGAAAAAAGTGGTCGCGACTGGGCCCTAACAGTATGATTAAAAATTTACTGCGACACGAGAAGAAAAATAATTGTAGAAATATATTTTGTATGGAATTCACAAAGATAATCATCCACTATAAGAGGGTTAAGAAGTGGTCAGTTAGGATGCTGTCTGCATTTTTGGGTTACTTACATAAGTGCTTGTTGGAAGATGTTTTTTGCCGACTTTGATATCTACAAGGGTTGGACTTTTTTATGGTACTCGTATTATGAGTGGAGTTCATTAATTCATTAATATGTTATCAAAGACAGGGTGAGGGAGGGGGAAGATTGGTTGAAGAAGCCAACATCCTTAGTGTTTCATGTCAGAATTTGGCTATCAAAATGATACATAAATTCCATTCTAGTATCCTACTACTACCTACGTAGCATAAACGTGAAAGTTTGTGAGGATGGATGTTTCTTACTCTTTGACGCAAAAATTACTAAACGGATTTTGATGAAACTTAACAGAAATATACCTTATACATCAGAATAACAAATAGGCTATAATTTTTTAAAATATGGGAAGAAGTACGAATACAACGCAGGCGGAGCCGCGGGCTGCAGCTAGTACTACCTAGTATAATATAATATTGTAAATGTGAAAGTTTGCACGGATGGATGGATGTTTGTTACTCAATCATGCCTAAAAGACTGAACGGATCTGTATGGAATTTGGCACAGAGATAGATTGTAGTCTGGAATAGTAAATAGAATTTTATACCGGAAGTATGCTCCCTTGGGATGATTTTCAACTTTCGCACGGGCGAAGCCGTTAGCAGTACATAGTAAATAAATCTATTGATAATGAGTTGAGAAGGTTTCTAGGCACTAGTTTCTACATTTTTTACCCGGCTGCAAGGAAAGGGTTATGTTTTTCGTGCGTATCTTGTATGTAGGTATGTATGTTTGGATGCATATATATAATTTTCTTTATTACCTCGTATCTTTCAAGGCACTTGACGGATTTTTATAATTAATACATCGTCAGATAGGTCTTGGCCGCCCAAGTGCCGTTAAAAGAAAGGAACATGGCGGCTTTTGGACGCCATATTGTGGTGGTTGCAATTTTTTTTCTTCGAAACCCTTCGTGTGGGGTATCAAGATGAAGGGTTGTTAGAGGTGATTACATAAATACATTACACTTATACCTATGTTTAAAACTCAATCGAAAAAATAAAATACTAAAAAACCCGACTGCAAAGATATAAACAAGAATAAGGATAAATCTTTGCAGTCGGGTTTTTTGATTTTATTATTGACGTCTAAAAGGAGCAGAAATCCAGAACAAAGACACACAAACTTTTTAATTTCATCATTGCAATGGCATATAAACATCGAATATTTTAAGACAGGAATATTTTAAGTTTTGTTCCTCCCGTACGCTCAAATTTCAGCCCCCGACCTACCGCCCAACCAAGCTACAGTTTCCAAGCCACAGTCGATGTACGAAAGTCTAGCAGCTTGAATTCGAAGCAACAGTTGAGCTCACTTCGAGCTGTTAGGCTGTAACGACACAGCACTACAGCGTGTACTTGCTGGAAGCAAACACTTTGCTGGGCCGTTGTTTGTTGTTTGGTGGGTTGCAACAGGTGATGTCAATTGGAAGTGGACTGAGCAAGAAATGTGCTTGCTTAGAAGGGTGTGTTGTGGTAAAGACGGCCAGTAATATTTATTTATTTCTCACCACAATTAACATTACAGACATTGTTAGACTAACGGTACATGATATAGTTAAGTTTACTGTGATATACTGGTGCACGGGTTTCATAATAATAAAAAATTGATTTAACAGTTTCAATTACAGGTTGTATATTATTAATGACTTTTAACAGTCTGTAGCTCAAAATGGAGTGTTCCAAAAAGAAAATATGGGAATAAAAAAAATATTAGTAATTTATTTAGTTGATTTGTGTGAAACTCTGAAAAAAGTAAACCATAGATTTTCATGCCAGTACTAGAAAATAAATTAAGAACAGGCAATCAATAATGTAAAACGAAAATTAAATAAGTAATTCGACTTTAACTTCCAACTTTGTACGACCTCAATCGACCTGCTGGTCCGTTCGTTATACCGACCTACTCTTTGGTTAGGTAGCAGTACCTATAATATACTGAGTACCGGTACCTAGGTCCATATTCCCAGTATTACACTGTCGAGCAGTAATCAGAAACTCGTTGGTCATCAGCGTTCGTTGCAGTCCGCGTTTCATTTCGCACACCAACTCGAAAAAGTAAATGAACGGACTTTAAATAGTCCATATTTTTCAGTTGAAGTAAAAATATGGTCTGCTGTAAAGCATAGAGATGTAGTAATAACTTTTTTAACAACCAGGTGCTAGTTATGATAAAATAATGTAGTAAAAGTAGGTATGCTTAGAAACTTCGTGAGGAAACCGGCATATCATAGAAACAAAAAATCGAATACATGTGACATCCACCAACCCACATTGGGCCCGCATGGTGGATAATGGCCCATTCCCTCTCACAGAGAAGAGGCCTGTGTCCCAGCAGTGGAAACATTAAAAGGGCTGATGAGGAGGTATGCTTAGATTTTAGGTCAAGTTGAGAGAATGCATGACGCGACTAACAAAACGTATTTACAGAGCAAACGTGAGAGGAAACACCGGGAAGGAACTCCCGAAAAGGACATACGTACATGAATTTTATTGATTTGTGATGTTCTTCAAAAAGATCATGGGCTTAGTACTCATAACCAGCGTGCGTGTATGACTAGATGTATGAATGTAATTGAACAAAAGGAGTATGTAACCGTAGCTGGTAGCGTTCTGTTGTTTCAGCCTGTCCCCGTGGGTGAATATGATATGTGTGTGTGTATGTAATATGGTATAACATTGTACATAATCATCCACAAGACGTCCACTGCTGGACATAGGCCTACCCCAAGCGTCGCCACATTAACCGGTCCCGTGCGTACGCAAGGATACTCCGAGCATTGCCCTATCCATTGCCCTTTGGGTGACTGTAAGCTTTCTGATGAGGGCCCATTATGAGCGACCACGTCTCAGAGCCATAGAACACACACACTGGTCATAGCACACACACTGGTCATAGCACACACACTGGTCATAGCCTATCATCTTGAGACACTGTTGTAAGTTGGACGAGAAGATACCGCACAACTTCCCGAACGCTTCCCAGCCGAGTCGGATTCGACGGTTGACCTCTTTCTCGAAGTTGGCCCAACCCAACTTGATCGTTTGTCCCAGGTAGACATAGTCGTCCACAACTTCGACTGTAGAGTCTTCGACCTTGATAGGAGTGGGTGTAACATGAGCATTCAACATCATCTTGGTTTTATCCATGTTCACATTGCACAAATCATTTGGAATTAATATCACAACAATAATTGGATTTACCTTGCACAAAATAAAATGAGCTGTGAAACGAACATTAACTAATCACTACATAATAACTACACACGCGTAGTGCACGCGGTATGAAAAAGCAATTTTCAATGGTTACATCTGATTTTAATTTTTCACCGTAACTTTTAAGATAAACTTAGTAAATAGACTATAGATATGTGATAAGTTTTAAATAAGTTACAGGCCGTTAAGCATCCATATTGTGTAACACACCGTTTATCAAAATTCGTAAGAGATTAGATTAGATTCCTATAACTTTTTTTTTCATCAACCTATATTTTTCTAGGCAAAGGTCAGGGTCTATAGCCTTCCAACCATGTCCAGTGTGTTTGAATTCTTCTTCTCGTCAATCTATTTTATAAGAACCGCAATGAATGTTGTCGAATTTCCAAAATGTAAGGCATGGTCGTTGTACCTAAGTGTGTTATGTAATCATCCCACTAGATCCTAAAATGGACTTAAGAATAAGGCTTCCTTTCATACATCAATAAAGGACGTCCTGTCATAATTCCCATATCTCAATAGTACGTGATTATATAAGAACCCTAGGGGCCAAACTTTGACATCTTGCGGTCCAGTAACATGAAGAGTATATAATGAAGGGTTCATGCCAAGTCCAAACTAATCCAGGCCAACCCACAAACAGGCCAGCAAAGCCAGAGTGGATGTCAGTTTGTCCACAAATTCAATAGGGTCCAAGAAACACCCTTTCAACTAATTATACGCTTTATCTTTGATTGGTTCAATATCAACAACTAAATTCATGTGTGGACGTTGTAGCCACAAGACAGGAAGGGTCAGAAGTATGATTCTGAACACCAACAATAAGTAGCGCTGGCAAGGACACAATTATGTAAATTAAGCCAGGAAAATACTTGCCAATTACTTACAGAAAAGTATGCAAGCTACTTGCATACTTTTGTGTCATAATAAATTCTGAATAGTTAGGGTGAGGCCAAACGAGCGTAATTTTTTGAGCTGAGGGTCGCTTAGTATGAGTCGCGATATTTACGCTGCATTCGGTTTGATATTAAAGTCGTAGTATTTGTACTACATGGCGACGCAAAATGAGTTGTCTGCTGACTCTAGCACATTATTTCAACCGAATTGCGCTTGGGCTGAGGGAGGGAAGCGAGCGAGGGAGTCCCGTACAAACGTTGGATAGCAACTGAAGTTATGTCCGTCCATCTGGCAGCCTAACCGGATTTCAGTTGAACGTAAATTGCGGTACTCAAAATACGCGACTCACATCTCTCAAAATAACGCTCGTTTGTCCTGATCCAGTGATAACATACAGCAAACAAGCATCTGGCTTAACTTTGTGCAATGTACTGGCATTTTCAAATCTGTGTCGCAGACTATTAAAAATGTTTAGTTTACTTTATAGAATTTTATGCCTAGCCCGGCCAAAACAGCCATACAAAGCTGCTTGTCAAGAGTCAAAACAGTGGTAATAGGTAGTTTTGAATGATGATGTCAAGGTTTAAGTTAATAAAATCTGGGCACAGTATAAATATCGACGGACAGCACGAGACCTACCTAGAAATGCTCGAAACGGCACACTCACACAAACATGCGAATCGACGAAACCGTTAAGACGACGTCTGTCGAATAATATACCTAGTAGGACACGCTTCAATCGACAATCTATCAAAAAACGTAAAAATGACACGATATCTTGCGAAAAAACCCGGATTCAAAGAATAAAATGCGAATAACTTTTGAACAGCTAAACCGATTTTATTCAAACATATCTAAGAACACTGTCGATAAAGTCACCTTTCATACAAAAAAATCGAAATCAAAATCGGTTCATCAGTTTAGGAGCTATGATGCCACAGACATACACAGATACACAGCAACACACGTCAAACTTATAACACCCCTCTTTTTCCGTCGGGGCTTAAAAACAACCAAACTCATTCACAATACACTCTATTCAATACTATGCAATACCATAAAACCGACTCAAGTCCCGGAGAATAATCAACTTTCAAACTAATTACACACCATTGCCAAAACATCGATACACATATTTTTTGGCCGCCATAACAAAAGGGGCCCATAAATTAGCCACCACACTTATTGTTCAACGCACAATGGAGTGTAACAACCGGTAATGGCGTCATTATAGGTAACTTGGAATTTCATTAAGCTTCCTCTTAATTCTTGTTTAATAGAACGGGAGTGTGGAACCTTAAATGAAAAATATATGTCTGTGTGCCTTTTTTTAAAAAAATATGGCGTTCGTGATTGGTTATTTGACGTCGTAATCTTTTTCTAGGTCAAATCGGTACATATTAATAAGCAGCTTATCATGAAGAATAGGTATTATTTATAGAATTGGGTAACGTTTTGGGCTGTTTAAGTGAACGAATCTTGCTATAACTGTTTGATTTTAGTCAAGTGCTATCAAATATGTTAGAACTAACATTAAATTTTTGTTTTTCGTAGTAGGTTTTTTGTGAAATCAATAGTTCCATCTGCACCTGGCAGTTCATTTTATGTTGTTTTTTTTCTCTAAAAAAGCCGTATTTGGCTAGAAACGTTTGCGATATAGCTAAGTTCAGTGGAACTACGAACGCGAATTTGGGCCGTGATTTTCTGCCCATTTTTATCCCAAAACCTACCGTAATTAATTTGTTCATCAATTAGTAAAACGTAATGTATATTGTTGAAATGTCGAAATAAAATTCATTGTTATACATAGGGGACAGATTTGAAACTGATCCCAATCTTGATTGAAGTTTCTAGGCAAAAAATTTAGCAGGCAAACATTTTCCACTCGGATGACTCAATGAAACAAATGCACTGTTAAAAGAAGTTTTGTGGCCTTTTAATAGCCAGAGATACCTCTCCGTCTTATCCAAAAGTTAAATATCTCTTGCCCGTCTTCAGCAATAAACGTCTAGGCCGAGACAAGTACCTACTATTAGCTAACCCTTAATTGACTTCTGCGGTACTTAATAGTCTGTAATTTAGTATAGTGGCGACTTAAACAAGAAACATAGTTATGTACTTATAAATTATATCTACTGAATTACTGAACGGAGCTATGTCTTATTGCACCATTTGTTATATGTAACGTTTTTCTCCCTTGGGTGTTTCAGACCTTTTTATTTGACACTTAGTGTAAAATATTTCGATCAAAATGAAATTTTGTAGGAAAAACTTAATTTCTAGATAGTCTATTTTAAACTAGCTTCTTTCCACGGCTTCACTGCCATGGTCTATCTCGAAAAATCAAATAAAATATGATTCTCAGCATAGTTTTCTTCGTAATTAATATCCATTTTTCAATGAATTTTCATAGGTGGGATCTGTACTGCCAAGGAGTGTCAATCAAAAAACATTTTTTTAAATTATTATTATTTATAGGCTTCGTGTTTGAACACTATCTCACCTGATTGTAAGAGATATGGTCGATGGTGAAGTACGCTTGCCTAGAAGTAATCTATTCCCTTTTGAATTTAACATTATAAACAAACAATTATACATATTTATTAAATTTATTAGTAGTTTATTAGTTTATTTTTGTATGTTTTCTTTTGTGTATTTTATCTATGGGCCTTAGTTGCCTGAAAATAAAGAATTATTATTATAGTTTATAATTAATTAAAAACTACTTTATCTTAAATAAAATATATTTACAGCCAGAAATCCATCTCCCGTTCTACAATCAAGGCCAACCACGATGATTTACGCGCGGAAATTAAACTATTGTTGTAACCGCACCGTTGTTAAACATATCGACGAAGGTCTATACTCTATGATTAGTAAGGTACAACACTAGCGGTTTGGTAATGTTTCGGTACAATGGAACGGAAATTGAAACGATTTTTCATTGTGTTAGGCTGTGAGTGGGAGTGTTTACTGTAATGTTATATTTTGAGAGATTTTGATTGGATACATTAATATCCAGTGATATTAATAAACACGTAGAACATTATTATAACAATCTCAACATTGCTTAGCTCTTTCTAAGCACTTAGCGATTACTTAGCACATCCTATATTCAAATGTTCTATAGAGAATTTGTATTTACATTCTGGTAAGCAGTTAACACATCAGAGATTTTTATAACTATTATAAAAATATTTTTATTGATATCATATTAATCTAATTACTCCGTTACGTCTTTTGAGTGACTGCCTACCTGCCTACCTGAGTAACAAGATACCCTTTAGCAAGACTGGTGTTAGATGTTATGGCTTCTGACGACATATTCCACATTGGGCACCCAAGTGAATGGCCTGAGGTATTCCACATACGGCACCTATCGATACTTTTTGCAGGTGCCATAGCTGGAATAAGTTATTATTCCAAAATTTATTCCACGAATGTCACCTACGGATCAGTAGGTACTAGTGAAGAGTATAAAAAATGGCTTTATTTCTCTTGTTTACTGTATGGAAAAGCAGCGTTTTTAATAAAATAGCCATTGACAATATTTAGCCATACGACGTATGACTGATTTTACAATAGAAGTGTCAATTATTGATTGAGACACTCATATAAAAAAAAAAGATTCACATGACAATGTTAACCAAGAAGAGAAATAATCGTTAGTAAAATTAAAAAGTATTTGTTTCTAAATTCTATTGTAACTCAAGACTGATTTTGCAATACATGCGATTAAGGAAACTGATTGTGAAATTAAAATGATTAAAAATATAAATAAATTATATTTTTATCATGTTATTAAACATTCTACTGATTTTAATCGAATTTTTAAATTAGAAGTGAGGTGGCATCAGGTCGATCTTCAGCTCATGGAGGGCCTGAAGATCGACCGATGTGGTGTTTCTTATCCAGTCTTTTCCAAAAGAATCTATTCTTTCGAATGGACAATTACTAGAATCACTTATTATTATTTTTGACTCGAATTGAAATAAATTACTTTGACTTTGTCCTGTGCTGCAGTTTGTATTTAGCAACAAGCTACAGCACAATTACAAACAAAATTCTATAAAATACCCCTAGATATAATACAACAATAAAAAACTTAAAAAAAAATACTATTCTTTTTCGAAGTCTGTGTCTTTGGTAGGTGCCATTTTTTTTTCGTTAAGGACACCGACTTCGAAAAAGAAAGCTATTTTTCACTTTGTAGTGTTTTTAGTTGGACGTCGGTAGTATTTTTTTTTAAGTTTTTATTTTTCACTTTTTAGTTGTACCTAATAGGCAAGTCTTAAGTAAGGTACTAATAATGCCAGAATAGATTACCCGAATACCATGCAACTTGAACATAACCGGTGAAATGAAAGTGTACCAAGGTGAACTGTACACATCTGCGTACCCCTTTAAAGCTTACTGGCATGATGTTATGTTATGAAATGTTATAATCAGTGAACAGACATGCGATTGCAGTAGTCCCGAGAGTTTTGCCGTCATTTATTTACTGAAGAGTTCTGTTGTATATCTTCGAAGAAACTTCATCAGATATTTACTGAATCAAAATGGTACTAATTTCGGAACATACACTTTCAAACAAAAAAATAATTAACAAAATCGGTCCACAATTGACGGAGAAATCGGTGAACATACACAAAAGAAAAAAAAACACAAACCATAAGACGAACATAGAACCTCGTCCTTTTTGGAAATTCGGGTTAAAAATATTAAAGACCAGAAACGAGCAATCAAGAAAATAGTACAAAAACTCTTTGAAGCACAGTTATGAATACATTCATGCTTATATACGCATAAGAGGACCTACTTCAAAGACTAGCGGACCCTTGCCCTAATATTTTTTAATCAAAATACATAAGCATAATAAAAATAAATAAAAGTATTTACCCAAGGAGAGGACGGACCGAATCTAGCATTATTTATGAAAGGTCACATAGGGTTTGTAATAAAGAAGGGTTATCGGCAATCGATGGTCTTTTACAGTTTATATATTGTTAATATACCTACTTTATTTATATTATGAGAAAAATACTGTATTTATTGAACACTTATCATGAAGAATAGGTATTATTTATAGAATTGGGTAACGTTTTGGGCTGTTTAGGTGAACGAATCTTGCTATAACTGCTTGATTTTAGTCAAGTGCTATCAAATATGTTAGAACTAACATTAAATTTTTGTTTTTCGGGCAATCCCTTCGCACTATTCACAAACCACTGCAACTCTTGAAAGCCAGAATCAACTGTAGCAACCACCAGAAAAGCGCTGAGGTAATGAAGTTAGTTGAATGACTCTCGGAGAATGAATATAACTGTCTTGGATCCCGCAACGAATTTAATCAGAGAAGAATAAAGGAGGAGTAGGAACACAAAAACATTATTTCCACTTCCTTCCATATCAAGCAGGACACAGAAAAAACAAGGTCAATAGGCACAAAGTGTCGTTTACAACTGGGATAAGCCCAATTGCCTAGCACGACGGATAAAAATTAGCATTAATATTAATCGATCCTAACATTGTTAGCTTTTATATTTGATTCCAATCATGAATATGGCAATAACGCTTCAACGTACGGCAATTTGTTCTATATATTATTATATTACCAGTGACCTAAGTATTAATATATTATTATATTATAATAATATGTAGTTTGTATTCCTAAAAATTTATAAATAAATCTGTGCTCCGAATCAAACCTTTTAAGCCGCTAAGATGTGATTGATTAACAACTCATCCAAACATACAAACTTTCACATTTATTAGTATGAAGTAGGATGTATCATCCGTCAGTATTACCTCGGATTCTTAAACTTCAAAAACCATAACAGGACACTCTTAGCGAAGTAAAACTCTCAAATCTCCAAAGCCTACTCAAAAACATTAAATTCTTTCTCGTCGCCAGGAAACGTATCCCTTCTAGCTCGCAGGTGAGAGGTGAGACAATGCGCTGAACAAACAGTTAGGACAAACATACCGTGTTTGTACGAGGATTGTGACACGCCTGGAGGGACATGATATGGTTAAGACGATTTAAATGAAGAATTTGTCGAGGAATGAATGAAAATATTTTTTTGTAGGATAGTTGTGGGTTTGCTGTTTTCGGGATACGGATCGGAAAAAATTACGAGCCGCATCGCCAAAACCAAAGCTCGTTTGTCCAAATTTCTCGATAATCGTAGTCCTTGTGTATGGTGTCTAAATGAAGCTCAAGACATTGCTAATTAAATAATTTGGGCCTCAAAACATAGCTTAATAAATAATCCACAACCTCTTAATTGCTGGTAACCGACAAACTTTGTACCAAAATATAAGAAAATAAAATAACACGATCGTTCATCTGCTCTTCGCGTCAAAACTCATGACTTTTTGACATTCAAATTTAAAGCTCCGAAATTCTATCATCCAGAACTTAAATTATTTTAAATATGATTTAGGTCCTAAAAACGATTGACTTATAAAAATTATTTTCTCAAAGTGTTTACGATTATTTCTCGAGAAAACCAAAATTTATATTTACGTATTGTGATCGAAGCGTATTATGAAATATGATTATACACCGAATGACTTCTTATACATTCGTGTGCATTCCATATTCCCAACCAATCACACCATTAGCTACCTCTGAACGATATCCTATCAAAACTGTCGAACATAATTATAACATTCCCACTCATGGCTCAAACAATAACGCCACAAATAAACTATAAAATGCACTACATAGATAACTCTGAGTGTTTGTATGTATAGTAATGTCTGTAGTATTATAAATTATCTATGGTAATGTGTTATTTTTATCTGTATGCCTACCTCGGAGCTAGGATGTTGCTCACTTATGCGTATTTATCTGGGGAATGCATTCCTCAAGTCATTGGATTGTGACTCATAATGAACATCCATCATTATATTATATAATATGGTTTAGCTACTCACATTGCTGAGTAGGTTTAGGTCAGCTTCCAATTATGTACCTACATGTTGAATTAAGATAATGCTACTGCAATGTAACCTACCCAAATATTTTATGAATTCGATAATCTAGTGATTAAATTAGTTATGACCTGTCTTTTAAAATATTTCGCGTTGTTATTTAAACAGACCCTTAGTAAGTATTTTATCTGTTAAGCGAATAATAGTCATATCAGAGAAACCAAATCTAGAAGTAACTAAAACTCAAGTAAAATTAAAAAAAAACCGGCCAAGTGCGAGTCGAACTCGCGCACCGAGGTTTCCGTATTTGATATGAATTTCAATTTAATACCTCTTCGTGTTCATGAGGAAAGGGATAGTAATTCAAACAGTAAAACGCCCAATAACTATTGGACAGCTGAACCGATTAAAATCCATACCGAATCTAAATCAAAATCAGTTCATCCGTTTAGGAGCTATGATGCCACAGACAGATATACAAATACACAAACACACAGGTATATGCGTCAAACTTATAACACCTCTCTTTTTCCGTTGCTGGTTAAAAATGATATTAAGTATATCTTTTGAAAATTTTGATAGACCATAAGTATACTTTTAGTAGCAAAACGATTTGTAATTTTAAGACTATATAAATTCTATTAGTTGAAATGAATGAAAAGGAGATAATCACTACCCATCGCTATTTATTTATTTATTATATCGCAGAAAACTATTGGTCGGTTTCTAAATTGATTATTTGCAGTTAAGAACGTGTCAAACCCTACTTTAAACCCATAATTTGACTGTATTTCAGGTTAGGCTTTACCAAACACTCAACTTTAAATTCCTCTTTCAGAAATTGGGGCCAAGAAATCTTAACCTAAATATTTCATACATGAACTCATAAAAAGTAAGAATAAATCTTTATGACTAAACCATCAACAATTCCATTAAGAGTAAAAGCATATATTATTATAAACGTGTAACATTCCTTTATTCGTATCATAAGCAGATACATTACTTAAGGCCATAGCGATACATTAGGAAAGCTGTCATATTTAGATACAGTACTTACCGGGCTTTAAAATATCACACGAGTTTTAGAAAAGGATCGTCTTTGAAGAACGTCACCTCTATCCTCATAAGTACAGTTAAAATCAAAGTTAATGGACTCAGAACATTCCGCTGATTGCTGCAAGTATCAAATTCATGTGACAGGGGTGCCAGAGTTGAGAGTTTGGGTGCTGCGAAGCGAAAAGCTAACTTAGCAGACGACATTTATAAGTTTGAATCGACCTTGTAAGCTCACCATCAGCCAAGCCTTTCCACAACTAATTTGATTCCTGCTTCTAGTCTAATCAAATAAAGCTGATTACCAAAATTTACATAAAGCTGCCTCCTATCTAATTTTCAGAACTTAGGCAATGGATAACATATTAAAGATTGCCCTAGTCGACGGCACGAACTATTTTGTGGGCGGGGTTAAAATGCATGCTATCTCATCCAACAACACGTGCAAAAGAGATAGATGCTGTGATGAGCAGTAAGAAGCTAGTTCACGTACGAATACACACTTTTTTATAGCGAAATGGATGAATATTTAGGACGAAAATGAGCGAGAAATTATATTTAAAACAGACCGTTGGGAATATGGATATATTTATTTTCGAATTAATAATAACGATATTTATGTTCGAAATAAAACTATTTGCATTATTGAACTACTAATCTATTCCTGTATGGTGACTGTTTTTCAATTTTCCTTCTTCTTATGGTATTTATTTCCGCCCAAAGATGCGTTAATATTAGTGTTGAAATATGGAAAATATTTTTTTTCTTTTTCTTTCCAAACAGAGCTAGATAAAGGCTAGATAAAATTCATATCATTTTTTATTTTGAGCGTACACCGTCAAACAGTGGAGTAATCGCCATACTACGTTTGTATGGAATGATGATCGATTAGGGCAACCTTAACAACAAATCATACTTTCGGCCCGGGGTTCTTACGGATAGTAAGAAGCCTATCAAAAATCTAAGAGTGACAGCCGGGGCCAAGAACTTAGCAAGCATTTCGAAACACGTAGGAGCCTCGATAGGTAATTAACGTTCACCTATTAACTGACCTCGGCAAGCGTTGCTTAACCTAGAAGAGCGACTGTTATAACTTACTCACAAGCTCCTACAAGTTTATTTCAAAAACTTGATATTCCATTGACACATTAACAAGTACTGAACATATAAATGTTCTACCCATTCCCGTAATCATATCCAACGTTTTGAAGAAAAAGTCGGATTCAAAGAGTAATATTTTGAGTCCTCTCGCTCGAATACTTTAAGATTTAAGGGGAATCTTAACACGGTTTTAGTTTTTCTACAGTAATTCACTGAGCGATAAAACTTGGAGCCATTGAAATAGCGTTTAAACTAAAACTAACAAGTAAGATATTTGTTAGTGGAATGTTATTAAAATACAGAATTTTTTTGAGGTACGAGTATAGTTCTTGCCGAATTTTTTGACCGCCCTGAAGTTGGCTCTCCGATACGCAAAGCACGGATCGGTATTTCTGTTTTGCCCGACTACCCAAGGAGGGTAATTTGTTTATCAATCTATGTATGTATGTATTTTTATTTCTATGTAGCGTTCTAGAGACCAAACGCGTTGGCCTTAACATTGCGCTTATCATTGGCTACTACAAATTGGAAAATAGTGGGTGCCCTTTTTTTCTTTCGAACTTGTCGTGTGGGGTATCAAAATAAAGGATTTTAAGAGGTGATTTCAAAAATATATAACACTTACATTTCTAAATGTACCTAATTCGAAAAAAAAATGTTACCTGAAAAGTTATAAATAAAAAAACTTAATTCAAAAAATCAAAAATCTCGGCTGCTTAAGAAATTAACTAAAAAGACGTAAACAAGAAGAAAATCATGCTTTGCAGTCGGAGGATACAAATTCGCGAACTGGCTGACTAAAACTAGACCTGTATGTATCTTCCGACTGCACAGCAGCCGGGTTTTTGATTTTTTGAATTAACTTTTTTTGTTTGACATTTAGTACTGCGTAGCAAGTCTAGCCAACTTCAAGGCGGCCAAGAAGTTTGGCGAGAACTATAAATGATTCTCATGATATTATACCATGCTCGTTTCATTGAGACTGATGTAAAATTACTGGAACAGTATAAATTACTGACTTTAAGGCGATCCAATCAGTATATTCTAACGAATGTATGATATTCGCAAGTACGCATGCTTAGTTCAATTGACAATAGGGTCTCAGATTCGACTGTAAGTCGGAGAAAGCATTGTTGGAATGTACTTTCAGGAAATTCTGAGTAGTAGGCTAACATCTTCAATTCAGACTCATCTGCTGTTCGAGCGAATTGCGGGAAGACTGTGCCAATTCTCTCGGATTCAACAAAAACAATAATTATAACTTCCTATAAAATCCCAGTTAAGTGCAATTCGACCCACTCTCTCTACCCGCTTCTCTTTTAGCTCCACACTAACCACCTAATGACCGCACCTCACGAGCTCTGCCGAGCGAGTGCCGCTCTCCTCTCTGCTCACCAGCCAGTTCTGGATAACTAGCTACATAGATGACAGCTTCTGAGGAATGAGGTCGCCAATTTTGAAGATGCTTAGGTTTTTCGTTTTGATGTTGGAAACAATCAAGACGGCCTATTCTCGTATATAAAAAAAACATCTTATTTCAGCGACATTCAATGTCAGAAACTTATCAAATAAAATGGAAATAAGAGGTGTTTGACAGAAAGACTGAGATTAGAACGTGATCATTGCTTTAAATTACGAGAATTACTTCTTTGACGGTAAATTGTTACTGATAACTATAGGTGCTCCCTCGCTTGGAGCATTTGCCTGTAAGGGGAGAGAACCGAGCATAACAGTGCGCAACCTGTAATGTTACAGATTCGAGCATTACATTGGTGAGCGAAGAGAACCGAGCACTACAGTGCGCAACTTGATGCTACAATGTGTAATATTTTGATAAAACTTGTAACATCAATGTGCTCAGCACAAGAACCGCTTCATCTGACATAGTGGAATCAACTAAATGCTCAAATTCGAAACTAATATTACATTACAGACGAATGCTTGTCAGTCAAGGAAGCAGTATTGTAATGTGATGCTCAAAATCGAATCTGAAATGTTACATTACAGGTGAATGCTCGTCAGTCAAGGAGGCAGTATTGTAATGTAATGCTCAAAATCAAATTTGAAATGTTACATTACAGGCGAATGCTCGTCAGTCAAGGAAGCAGTATTGTAACGTAATGCTCAAAATAGAATCTGAAATGTTACATTATAGGCGATTGCTCCAGGTGAGGGAGCACCTTATGGGTAGACATCGCAGGTGCATTGTACCTATGCCAAAGCTGAAATGCTTCATATGCCTGTAATCACATCACCACCAATAACATAGTTATTTCAAGCTTGAAGTGACAGTTTTGCTACTTTGTAATAGGGTTTGAAACTGTGAAAATTACAAGCTTACAGACTTGAAACTAAGAACAAACAAGAATACAGTAACATATGATGCATATCGGTAACTTTCTAAGTTTTACCGTTTAGGTTTATGCTGTACATATAGTGTAATATTATACCAACGGCTTTGCAGCTTTCACTTCAAAGACAAGTAAAAATTTCCAAAACGCAGGCAATTTTTTTCTTCTTTTTAAACTATGTACATAATTTATCTAGTAGTAGACACGCTTCGATCCACAATCTGTCGAACACGTAATTATGACATGATGTCTTACGACAATACCTCGATTCAAATAGTAAAACGCCCACAGCTTTTGAACTGCTGAATCGATTTTCATCAAACATAGCTAAGGACACTCCCGATAATGTTAAGTTTTACAAAAAAAAACGAAATCAAAACCAGTTCATCCGTTTAGGAGCTATGGAGTCACAGACAGATACACATATACAAAAATACACCGGCGGGGGTTAAAAACAGTTCGGGGGTTAATATAATGTAATTTTACTAGAAGTTTTTAAATAAAAGTACACTATTAAACCATCATATCACCACTATATTCTTCCTTACCAAACATTATCACACACTCGACCCGTCTAATCGGTACTCAGAACATCGGCATCGTCACGATAGCCCGGAGACATCCATGACGTCACTCATTAAACTTTCAGCGCCGAGCTAATGAAACCTGAGACTGGCCATACAATATTAATGTAGCCCCGGCTTCTCATTTATACATTTGTCGCTATTCCAAGTTATTGCTGTATAATTTATAGGGCTTTTGATTAGTTTGGGGGTGAATGAAGGTTCAAAAAATCAAAAAATGTTTAGGTTAAATTACAAATTGGTAATTTGATGGTTGGTTGCTTACATCCGCTTTAGTGCCATAAAACGGTAACTTTCTAAAGCAGACTCCTTAGTAACAGCTAGGTTTAAAGTTTTGAAAAAAAAAAAAATTGTTTCCTGTACATTATTTTATAAACATGGTTTTTTCGTATAACAATTAGTTTTGCTTTAAAAATATAACTACACGATATTTTTCGCAACTTTTGGATACTCCTCCAAAACGACTTGGATGTTTAAAAATATATTTACACAGAAAAATTGATGGCTGGAACTTCTTCATAACTGACATAGCATATGTAAATCAAACAATATTTTGAAAAAAAAACTGTTTAAAAGGAGGTTCAATATTGATATTTTGGCATCGAGCGGGTGCACGGCCAGTACTGCGTTTACATTGGGGCGTATATATCGCCTTAAGCAAGTGTGGTAATTAATCCTCAGGAGAGTGGATGAGAAGAGAAGTGGCCTTTGCCCTGTAGTGGGCAAAGTAACAGGCGGGTATTTTTACCCGTCTGCAAAGAAAGGGATATGTTTTTCGCACGTATCTTGTATGTATGCTTGTATGAATCTATGAATGTAATGTTCTTTGTTACCTGGTATCTTTCAAACCACTTGACGGATTTTTATAATTAAGACATCGTTAGATTGGTCTTCGTTGCCCAAGTGTAGATAAGGACAGTTAAAAAAAAAGAAACATGGCGGCTTTTGGGCGTTATATCGTGGGGGTTGCAATTTTCTTTTTCTTCAAACCCCATCGAGTGGGTAATCAAAATGAAGGGTTTTTAGAGGTAATTACAAAAACATATACCACTTATATGTTTTAAAGTCATTTGAAAAGAAAAGTATAACTAAAAAGTTAATAAAATAAAAAAAAAACTCGACTGCAAAGATGTAAACAAGAAGAAAATCATGCTGTGCAGTCGGAGGATATTTATAGTTTTGGTCAGGAGCTCGCGAATATGTATCCTGCATCTTTGCAGTCGGGTTTTTTGATTTTATTAACTTTTTTTTAAATAACATGTTGCTGCTCCGGTATTTCTACAATGTGTGTGTATGTATCGTTTTGTGACCATTAAATACTTTTTCTTTCTTTCTTTCTTTCTATAATTATTGTCATTTGAAACCAGCGCTGTGACTTTGTCTCGCACGCGAGTCCCAGCATTATGCTGAGCGATTTGTATAGTTATTCATGTTGTTGTTTTTATGGTATGCATCATACTTGACACAAATAGACTATATTGCCTTTTTTATTATTAACTTTTAGAAAAAAAATCAGGATGAATGTTGTCAGGAATAAAGGTTATTGTTTGTAGTTTTGTGGAACGATACATCCGGTTTATTCAAATATGATTGCGGTTTGGGTTATTCTGAAAGTAAAATGAAACACTGGGTAAAGTACGAGAAGAATTTCTTCGTTAGAACAGAGATTTTGTTACAGGATAGGGCAATTTTACGCCAGTTTTCATAAAATTATAAATAAAAAATATTCTTTATCAAAATTGCCATGTTAGGTTATTCTTTTGTGCAAAGAATGGCAATTATTAAGCGCAACTTTCGCTTAATAATTGCCATTCTTCGGAATTCAAAATATCAATCAAACACCATCCTTCCTTAAATTATTTTCCTTCGTTTGTTTTTTTCCAGCCAGGGTCAAAAATATTAGTATACAGTACAGCCGTATAAACATTTCGTCCCTTGTAGAGTCTAAGTCTTCCATTAAATAGCTAGTCGCAAGAGGCTAAAGGCCACTTAGCCACTTCGAAAAGCCGGTGCCCCCTTGTTTTTCGAGCACATCTCCTCTTAGCAGTAATACTTACTTTTAATCCTCACTTAAACGCCCGATTACCTGGAAAAGAAGTAAAGCTAAGATTAAAGTTAGTCTGTTAAGCGATGGGTGGTTGGGGACAATTTGGTCACTTGATCATGGGACTTTTTTTAATGAAGATTTAATTTTTTATTCAAACACTAGTAAAACACGTCTCGACCGAAATTATTTACTAATTTGTAGGAAAAAATATGACACAAAATTACCAAAAAGTCAAAAATAATCCTGTTAATCCGATCGCTACCAAATTTCTCAAAATCACCCGTTAGGCTAATATAAAGATGGCCTAATTTCATCAAATTCGCTTCAGCCGTTTTGGAGTCCATGGAGAACATACACGCATACAGATAAAAATTTAAATATATTTATGCAATAGAGTATGCATAATATCTCGGGTCGTGGGGCTTTTGAGACCGGTACCGCGGTCCCAGATTCCACCTATAAATACAATATTATTTTTGAGAAGTATTTTGGGACCACAAGAAAAAACAAGTTAAAGTACAGTTAACAAAAAAGCTGAAATATCTCAATTGAAAAATATTAAAAACATTACAAGTCTATCTAAAAATATTGAAAATGTGAAAAAATACCTGCCGTGGTAGTCCTCAGCTAAGCCCATTCAAAAAGATACCTTTCAGTCTAGTGACCAAAGCTTTTTATTTGACCTGGCAACACACGGCATGTTTAAAATCCCCTTTTTGCAATAGAATCTATTTTATTTTAAAATAAAAAACATTCCTGCAGCAGGTTCTCTGATTCTATTCAATTTATTTGAATTTTTTACCACACCGGTGATACGAAAAAAAAATTTTGTTAAAATAAATGTTTGTCGACTGTGAGTCAAAACATTTATCTGACAAATAACATACATTTGTATTACGTTTCGTGTTGAGTTAAATGTGTGTATGTATGTATTTCTGTGGGTTAAATGTTAAGGTGGTCTTAACAGAGGAAATGCGGACGCAGACATCCGACTGAATTTCCAAAGTAAAAATTCGAGGTTTGGCTTTCGCTTACGAGTATTTCCTCCCCCAATATTGGACCAATATAAAAGATATTCCATTAAATGAAAAGGAAAGATATGTACTATGCTTCTATGTTTTCCTTTTTTCATAAATAGTTGTCAAATTTGTACACTAGGCCTCTGTTGACAGCACAATTTTGAGAATTTTTCGAGGGTTCTTATGCATCTAAAGATCAAAAAAAACGGAAAACATAAACACATAGTGTATCTTTTTTTTTCATTTCATGTACATAAGTCCACCATTACAAGGTAAGTTAATTTTTTTTCTATAGCTGACTTTCACTAATAATTCAAAAATAAATTGTAATGGCTATCATACCTTCACTCTTCACCCTTTTAAAAACAACTGCAATATTTTATTTACTCAAACGAAAATCGCCCGAACTGGCTGAGCTTTACAATACACTCACAGAATTAAAGAAAAACATTGTTTGCTTCGTTTTAAGCTCATCGCTGTTGCCTCCATAATGAAGAAATAAAACATTCATCGAGATAAAGCATTCGCTTCCAAATAACTGAAACTGTTCTGTTGGATGAGAATCACGGTACTATAATTATTTTGAGTACTCTTTTGTTCCGCAGAAATACGATTGTTGAATATATTTTTGGATACTGAAAGGAATAAAAGGCAAGCAATGTTCATTAAGGCTTGGTCTCAACTTAACTAAATAATAAGTACTTAGACATACTTCTTCATTTAATTAACATTTCGACAGTGCGTATTTGTGCGTTATTGTAAATATACAGTTCCCCAATAAACTGATAACCCATACCCTTACCCAACTAGTTGTTTATCGGTTTCTATTAGAAATTTCAGAATATAAACTGCTTTACGTAGTTTGTTGATCTAAGCATAACTAATAGTCTGGAAAGCTCATGATACTGGGCTGGATCGCAGGAAAATCCGCAAAGCAAAACGCCCGGTAAGATGGACAGATGCAACTAAGAGGCAGAGTGCTGTTGGAGAAGCATATATCGAGCGCCCTACCTAAGACCGCATGACTTGGATAGGCGTCGTATGTAGTCATGATCATCAACAGTGAGGGAAGTACAAAGAAGAACAGAGATTAAAAACTAGTAGATATAAAAATAACTAGTCCACCATCTTGGACCGTCCACCATATTAGATTTAGAATGACGTCACTTAACTAACCATACATTGTCATCCAAACTAAACGTGTATGCAATATTTCGTCTTAATCGGTGGAGGCATTTGACCCGAGCACACTAACATACATACATCATCATAATATTATCGTTGTGACTTTAGTTCAAGCAAAATCTATTAATGTTTGTATGTCGTTTTGAGGCAAATAAATAAGTTTTCTTTCTTTCTTTCTTCTATCTTTCAATTGCACATTCATTCAATTTTATCAACACTCTATATCAATTTTGTTTCTAGATTAAAATCTCCTTTGCGTTCCAACCGTAGCGGTTACCGTATCCCGCAAACCACGGCGACCACACGGGACATTGTACAGCGGTCGTGTGAGCGCGAATATGAGGCATGAAGGTCGAGGCCTATGTGTGACAGGTATATTAACAAAGTGTCATTTAATATATCCGTTAATAAAAGTCAAGCTGAATGGACCGGTCATAGCCTTAGAATCGATGACTATTGGGGGTAGACATATTCTTGAGTGGGGACAGAGAATTACCAAATGTAATATCGAGGAGGAAAAGCTAGAAGGAGTGAATTTTCACGAGTTAGCTGCTGGCAACTAGATGAGAATAGCTGAAAACAGAGATGATTTAAGTGCGCTAGGAGAAGCTTTCATCAGTGGACTGCTGGAGATGATGATAATGAGTTTCGTTCTACTCAAGTTTTATTTCATGTTTGAGTAGAACACATAAACTAAGTAATGCAAATGCCAAACGGCATGCAAGATTATGTTGTGGACACAATATAACGTCCAGACGAAAGTTAAAACAGTTCCAACATCAACATAAAACAGCAATTTATTCTAAAATGACCCAAATAAATTCATTACAGACGTACTAAAAAATTTAAACGACGACGGTGGATCCTAAAATATTATCGAGGGTTAGAAAGGGCTGCCACAAACAAGCTCTAATTATTTGCCATCGCAAATGTGGGTCGTTTTGATGGGAAAGGGGCATTTGATGGCTCGCCTAATGTCGGTCCACCGGCCAAATAGAGACCTCGGTGACCTCAAACGAAGTTCGAATTACAAATTAAATTGACCTCTGTCACACCGACACGAAGTTTTCCGCAAGTTTAGTCACAGTTCGTTTATAATTGCTTGTTTTATTTAATGTATCTTGGCTAGTTCTGACCCTCGTTCTAACAGTAATTAAGTTTCGTTGGATGCTGGGAATAGCAATGTCCTTGTATATTTTGGAAGACTAAACTATGCATGAGCATCAAAGTATAAATTAGTTTTCTTGTCGCAAAATGTGTCTAGTTCTATAGTGCTCGAAAAAGATCTATCACATTTAATCTTAAGGCAGAGACTTTGTTGATTCGGGTAAGAAACTTAAATTTAGAACAAGGTGGAGGAAAGACAAAATTAGACCAGAATGTTTACATTAAGGCACCAATGGCTTAAATAATAAAAATGAAAAAAATGTTTCATCGACGGCACTGTTAACTACTAAACTAATAAAAGAAAGAATTTAAATCTATAAATAAAAACCAACACCAAACACGAGTACTTGACTGAAATATGACCCTGTTTGCATACGATTTAGTTTTCAATCCCAATGCTAACGACGAATGAAATCAAATATGGACGAGACTGGTCTGCAGGCCCCAATTAGGTCACTTTACAACGAAATCATTTATAAATCCTTCGAAATGGACGTTGAATTCAAAATATAGCCGCTGACATCTGCTAACGAAGTGAATTAACAAGTTGGAGTTTAGCTGGTTTATCCAAGAATTGGAAACTATATTTACTAGGAATAGGAAGCGTATTACAAAATCGAGTAACGGGTAATGGATTACTGCTGATAAATCTATATGGTTTTCATTTGGAGCTTATAATTATTATTATTATGTTTTAGCACGAATTTTACGATTGGCTTAACTCCAACCCTCTTCGGGACTGCTATTTTCGGCGGTTTACCAATATATAATCCAGAGTGGTTAGTGGTATTGTTTAGGTCTCAAACCAAGTCGCTGCTGACTGTTGAGTAAGATCTGCTGTTGTTGGCATGGCAACCCCAGGTAGTTATTACAATCGATAGTGTAAATACAATTGCTCGAAATATTATTAATTTATTGATATTATCTCTTCTGAAAATACAGGCGAATTGTCACATTTCAATTATAGATTTGTAATCAAAATCTAAGTTTATTATGTTGTTTCACCCAACCCGAACCTAAACCCAAAATGACAGTTTATTCCAGCGCGGATTTAACAAAAACTCTCGCTACATTACCCCAGTTAATCTTAAACAAGAGATAGCCCGAAGCGCTACCAAAACTTTAAACATTCCGCAAGAAACTTCTCGAAAGAGTGGACCTTAAAAAAGACAATTACTTTGATCCAACACGACCCCTGAAGGACCCCTCAGATAAATTGAACGACGATTAAAATTAATTTGGCGTGAATTCAATTTTTTCTCCTCAGAAGAAAAGTCAATTAAACTACATGTTTAATTTAATTTTACAAACATTTGGGGTCCAATTAGTGGTTTGGGTCAATTAGGGTGCTTTTGTTTAAACAATTTGTTCATAATAGAATGATTGCTCTATTATGTTTTGGACGGTGACCTTAATGGTCTTGTCAAGCTCTTTGACAAGGGACTGTTTTTACGTTTCGAGAATAATAATGTGGGTTTTTGTGATACTTGTGATTTGGAGCGGTATTTAATGTACCATTTCGTGGTTGCGGATAAGTGCGCGGGCTGAGAGTGAGTGAGTTTCCTTCCAGTTCGAAGAGGTTTCAGAAGAAATCTTTAATTTTGTTTTCTTCGTTGGCATAGTAATGATTTAGTCGTATATGATTGGAAGACAATAAAGGTAAAATTAAGCACTTTACATTTTGACAGATGTAACGAATGTCGAAGGCCAGAAAATCTAATATCAGTCTTCTGAAGGGACATCGTGTTACACAGTTACTCGATTCTCGAGGTCAGATAGATAGATGCAGATGCTGCTAGGCAGATTGTTTGATAAAAACAAATTGTCTTGTAAACTAATAACTTATCCAGCACTAAATATAGCAATCATGATAGGAAACGCAAAACTCGATCACAAAACACGGCACAATCTTTTAGTAACAGCAATCACGGTTTAATTACTTCGTGGTCCATTTTCACCCGTCCTCCCCTAAATCAATTCAACCCATTCTTCCCTCCCCTAGAGTCAGAGCTTCTGATAATGGCGCACGCTGGCCGGCACGTAGACACGTACCAACTGTGTTACACAGATTAAATAATGTACAAGATCGATTTACTTTGAATTTTTTTTCAGAAAAGTTATTTTGTTTCAAGTTATTATAACAACGAGTATCATTCGTGAGCATCAAGTTTAATAATTACTAAATACTTATAGAGCTGTCAAATCCGACTTCACTAATTGTTACGAATATAAATAAAAAAGTGCCACAACTGACTAAATTCGACCGCCGACAGGATAGGACGAAATTGTAAGGATTCTGTTTTCGTATCTATACCAATATTATAAAGAGGAATGATTTGTTTGTTTGTAAGTTTGTTTATTTGTACCGAATAGGCTCCGAAACTACTGGACCGATTTTAAAATTCTTTCACCTATGGAAAGCTACATCATTCCCGAATAACATATGCTATAAATTATCTATACCAATATTATAAAGAGGAATGATTTTTTGTTTGTTTGTACCGAATAGGCTCCGAAACTACTGGACCGATTTTAAAAATTCTTTCACCTATGGAAAGCTACATTATGCCCGAGTAACGTAGGCTATAAATTATTTTCAAAAAAAATTGAGATCCTTATGAAAATTGCAATAATGTAACCCAAAGTAGCAAAATTTTGCCTATAAAATTCATTATTTGGTAGTTGCAAGGTTGGCGGGTATGTGGGTGGGTAGGTAGGTAGGGTAGGTAGGTAGGGTAGATAGGTAGGTCGATAGCCAGTTGACGGGAGCGAAGCCGAGGGGGTCAGCTAGTCTACTATATAAAATCATAAAAAGTGGCATAATCTCAAAGCTTCATTACTCCACAGGTAGGCACGTAGGTAGGTAGTAGATGGGTGTTCAAGTAATAGACATACAAGATTAACAAACAGATACACATAACTAATTAATTTGTTTGAGAGACGGCGTGCGTGGATTTCTAATTACTTCGCGCTTCGTGGTATTGGAACATTAATTGGGTTGCTATAGACTATTTGTGATAGTTCTCCTTTTTTGTGTCAGCACGAGATTTACTTATAACTCATACCGTTGTGGACGGTAAGCTAGTCAGCGTTGTTTTGCGAACCTTTTTGTCTTGAACCATCTCTTTCTACCATGATTTGTCAATGTAAAAACAGGATAAATAGGAGGATGGCTTTATGCTCGCCACTGACGCAGCAATTGGCGTGGCTACCTACTGGGCCCAAAATATTTTAAGAGTTTGCCATCGACTCGAGAAAAAGATCTCTTTTTAGGGTTAAAAACGGAACCCTATTACTAAGACTCCGCAGTCCGTCTTTCTGTCTGTCTGTCTATCACCAGGCCGTATATCATGCACCGTGATAGCTAGACAGTTGAAGTTTTCACAGATGATGTATTTCTATTGCCGCTATAACAACAAATACCTACTTAAAATAGAACAAAATAAATATTTAAGTTGGGCTCCCATACAGCAAACGCGAATTTTTTGCCGTTTTTTGCGTTAATGATACGGAACTTCGTGCGCGAGTCCGACTCGCACTTGGCCGGTTTTTTTACCCTACTGTAAAGGTTTCGCGCGTATCTTATATGTATGTAATATTCTTTATTACCTACCTTATATATTTCAAACCACTGGACGATTTATATAATAAAGAAATTTGTTAGATACATCTTGACCGCCCGAATGTTCAAGTAACGTTAAAAAAAACAAACATGGCGGATTTTGGGTGCCAAATTGTGGGATCCCATTTTTTTTAACCCATTAACATCGACTGGGGTATCGTTTTAAGAGGTGGTAACAATATATACCACTAAAAAATATTCCAAAATAAAATTAAAACAACAAAGGAGCATCAAAATCATTTATATTTTCGCGAGCTGGTGACCACCTGGGGGCCTAGCCAATTTACAAACGTTTCGTATCGAATCTCTTTCTACAATGGTTAACGCCTACTATTTGTATGGTCTGACCACGTGGCTTAACGTTCAGATGTGTCATTCCCATACATTAATTAGTTTTCTAATAGCGTTATCAATTGTAAATCAACTTGGCTACAGGTGATGATCCTCCGACTGCACAGCTTGATTTTCTTCTTGTTTACAGTAGAGATGTTATATTAGGGTTATTTTTAGGTAATCCTATTATTGAATATATTAGTTAACGCATATTAGGATACCATACCTATTACTGCATATTAGTCAAATATTAGTGAACCGATCCATTATAGCTACTCAAACTAATATGCATATCTGCGTAATATCGGTAATAGTCTCCATAATAATTAATATGAAATACGAGATTCTACACGTTTATTATTCACGTATGACTATGAAAGAAGTGAAACGGTGATTAAATTTTCCTTCATACTTTAAACAAGCTAAAAAGTTAATCACCTATGTAAAATAATCGGAATCGGCGCTATCATCAAACGCCGCGATCAGTCGCCGCGCTATTATGCGACCCTATTATTTGACTAATACCTAGTAACCTATTATTCTATATTCGCATATCCTAATATGAATATACGTGGCTTGTATTATAATAGCTGTACCTATTACGAATATATTAGTCACATCTCTAGTTTACAGCAGTCGGGTATTATTGTTTTGTTTTTTTTTTCACACCGGTCTCATGACGATATTGAAACGTCATTGTAGAGAGGCTGTGCCCTAAAGTAATGCATCTCTTTAAGGTAAGATTGGTTGTTTATTTGCAGGACATAATCTTCGAAAGTACTGATATTATCACGAAAATTCTTCCAAAGTTACACTACCTACGTTTGTACAATGTTTATAAATATTGTAAAACAATTTTTTTGTAAAAGAATAAGTATGAAGTTTCTTGTCCGTTTTTCTCCATATCCTCTACCTTTGCGAATAGACCGTAAAATCAATTATTATTATTTCATCAATTTAAATTTTCAACGTTCAAATGTGCCGCTTTAGGGCCTAATTGAAATACAATTTTTACTTTGACTTTGTTATAATTCTCTTTATACCGGAAAATTACAAATAGAAATACAAAAAATACTTTCACTACACTTTTTCTCACCGCTGAACATTCATTATACGAAATTGTGATAAAACTCGAATTATGTATGAAGAAGACTACATTAATAACATCGAACAATTTAACTTTTTTCATATAAAATTTTCAAAAATGTTGTTAGCGTACAGACGCCATCCTATCCAGCATAATTGGCCATATCCAGTATCAGCACTTCACTCAACCCCACTCATTAATAACTGAAACCGAACTAGCAATACCACTACAAAAGGACATACACGATACCCATAATTAATCCGTTCCCTATTAAAACACGCACTAGCAAACCACATAACTAATGTGACCAATAGTTCTCCACAAATTTCAAGACAAATGAAATACAGCCAGTCACTGAGAGTCTGCCGGACAACACACACAATGGGAGTTGGCGTCCGCAAAATTGGATAGTCCGCGGACGAATCGCTCGGACAATCAAAGGCGTATTACCGATCGCTGTCCGGGACTGATCTCGTTAATTGCTGCCGCTTGGTCGCCCTAGTGGGAATAATTGTTCCCATTGAACAATGAGTGGTAAAAGGACTTGTATGAACGTCACGGTCGAATAGGTTTTCATCACCTGTGTAGTTTAAATAGGTAGCTTTTGTGAGCTGTTTCGTTTAACTGCGGCTTCGTCTAGAGCGGTACTTTTCAAACAATAGCAATAAAAATATACTGTTTGAGAGCAGTGGTGGCCCAGTGGTATCGGTCGCGACTTACAAGTTGTAGGTCGTGGGATCGAGCCCAGGTAGGCGCTTCACTTTGTATAAATTATTTCATCACCACTGCTCTCAAAACGGTGAAGGAAAACATCGTGAGGATACCGGCATGTCCTAGAACCAAAAATTCGAAGACGTGACATCCACCAACCCGCACTAGGCCCGCGTGGCTCCCACAGAGAGGAGGCCTATGTCCCAGCAGTGGGAACATTAATAGGGTGATGATGATGTTTGAAAATTACTATACTGGGTGAGTTTTTCATGTGGGCGTGGATGGTTAAATCCGAAACTAGGAGGGATAGCGAAAAACAATCAAAGTAGTCACGAGACCGACTTTGATGAAAACTAAGACTGCATCATTGGATTTTTGAAAAATCAATATTCCTAGCCAGAAATCGAACCCGTTGATTTTGAAAAATAAAACACATAATGTATTATTACACCATTCCATATTGTCGCTAATAAGGATCAAATTCTGTAAATAACTGACATACTGCAAACTTAAGAAAATATTTTAATAAATACAGCATGTGTTTTATTTTTCGCGCACGAAGGGTTCCGTACTTGAAATTTATAAACGCGATTTCTAATGGAATCAATTTTAAATGAAACGTTCAAATTTTTTTTTGAAATGTCAATTAAGAGCCCAATATTCCATAATATTGTGCTTAGAAGAGTTATTTTAACAAGAACATACAATATTTATGATTAATTCTAGAAAAAGTTAATTTAACACAAAATTCAATAACAAATCGAAGCATATCACGCCATCTAGTGACATTTATTTGTAACAAATTTTCTTTTTTAGCGCTGGAATCCTGAGCCAATGTCATATTTAGAACATCGCTTTGTCAAGAGTATATACAATCATATTTATTTAATCAGAAGTGAAACTGATTGAAACCCAATTGTTACTACATAAAAGTGGGTTCCTTTGGGTCTTGAAAACAAATTGTCCAAAATGTCCTCAAGTTGAGGACGTCTTTGACAGCGAGCTCTTTGAATCACATTGAGAGGAGGAAGTGACGTAGATGGGACTTATTCTTAACAGAAGTCGGTCATTGACCTAATTAGAGCATATAATACACCCAATTAGAATTGAGGCGTATTTTTATCCTTATTAGGCAGAGAATTAGACGACGTTCTTCGAAATTGGCAAGAATTTGTGGAGATTTGTGACCTTTGTAAGGAAAAAAATGGAAGGATGTCTTTGGCCAGCAGATGAACAGTCTGCTAGCCTTTTACAAACAATGTAGCGATCGACTTCAGTCTAACAGATACAGCTCAACACAATTATTTTGCATATCTGATCTCCATACCCTTTATACGATATTTTTTGGCAGTGGTACAGTACGGGTTTATATAATTAATAACTAGCTTCTGCCAGCAGCTTCGCCAGCGTGAAAGTCGAAAATTATCCCGAGAGACCATATTCCCGGGATAAAAGTATCCTATGTGCTATTCCAGACTATAATCTATGTCTGTGCCAAATTTCATCCAGATCCATCCAGCCGTTTGAGCGTGAAGAAGTAACAAACATACAAACACACACACGCACACACTCTCACACACTTTAACCTTTATAATATTATTATATAATGTGATAATGGTAACCTTGTAAAGAGGCAAACTTTTATTTACAAATAGTATATACAATTGAATATGTCTAATCTTATGACTAATAACAAATAAAACTTACATACAAAGGGGAGAGGGAAAAGGACTCATTGCGCATTGAAGAGGCAAATTAATCTGGAATATATGCGATTACTGAAAGCTACAATATCGCGAGTTTTATAGATAGGTTAGGATACGATAGATGGACCCCTTTGCCGCACTAAGACTCGAATTTGGTCCGATGTGCGTGCAGGCCTTCTCTCTTTGAGAGGAAATGGGCCGTAATCCACCTCGCGAGCCCAGTACGTGTTGGTGGATGTCACAAATCTTCGATTTTTTTTGGTTCTAGGACATGCCGGTTTCCTCACGATGTTTTCCTTCACCGTTTTGAGAGCAGTGGTGATGAAAATAATTTACACAAAGTATAGCGCCTGCCTGGGTTCGAACCCACGACCCACAACTTGTAAGTCGCGGCCGTTACCACTGGGCCACCTACCTTTGAGTTTCAATAAGCGAGAAGCCACGGGAAAGAGCACGTAGAGAAATTTCGTGTCCTAGCAATAAAAACATGGAACAATCACGTCCGAAAAACCGTCCACAAACACGTCCGAAAAACCGGTCAAGTGCGTGTCGGACTTCACAGCACATTTAGGGCTCCGTACCAAACCGCAAAAACAAGTTGATTTTAATAGGATGAATTTGGAAATTTCAAAGAAAAATCTGCTTTATCAATATGTTGGTATTTGTAAGTAAAATTTTCTACTAATAATACTACTTCTAATAATAAACCAAATTTGAAGTTCATAGGTCAATGGGAAGTTAAAAAAGCTTTGGGTCAACAAAATGAAAATACTGTGAAAATTTGAAGACTGTAGCCCCAATCGTATCGCTGTAAAACCTGTGTGACAGACGACAGACAAACACGTGACTGCAATAGGGCTCCGTTGGCACCCTTCGGGTACGGAACCCTAAAAACAGCAAGACTTCAGAAACAAAAACAAATGGCCCCACGATTTCCGAAGCTCTTGAAATCCTTTCTAATTATCGTGTAGCTACTATTTACGACATCATACCACTTGTCGAGAGGCCATTGTTGAGCCCTGTATTTGCCATACCTGCGCGTATTGGCAGCGGGCAGCAAGCAGCCCATAATGGGTCATAATTCATAGCCCCTAGTTTGGCACAATAGCCTGGGAACAATTAGGGTTATGTACTAAGATTGTTGGGTGATATATCTGTTATGGAGCGATCGATTGAGAATGTATAGGGTATTTGGTTTGGTAAACGATTTTGAGAGTTAAAGATTCTGTGTATGCTCCGTAAGCAAGCTCATGATAGGACTTTCGAAATTAAGGCTCAAAGGTTGTGCAGGGTTTTAATAGACAGAAAGTCACGACGAAAAATGTCACGACAGTATTCCTTGAAGAGGCAAGCAGAGTACCTCTGGCCTACATCCACGTGAATTCGCCAGTTCAGCTTAAGTTCCAACTATTTGCCATAAACCGGGCACAAATCATTTTTTGTATGTTTTAATTTTCAACCTTCACCAGGTCATCGGTCCACCTGGTGGGAGGCCTTCCAACGCAACTTCTTCCGGTTCGCGGTCGCCACGGTGATCCGCTGGATGCGGGACGCACGGGACCGGTCAATGTGGCAACGATTGGGGGAGGCCTATGTCCAGCAGTGGACGTCTTTCGGCTGAAATGGTATGATGATTATTTTTAAATGTCTTGATAAAACGAAATGAAAATAAAAATAGTAGTTTATAATAATATAAATTACTATTTAAGGCGCTTATTTAAGCTGATTTTAAAATGAGAATCACTTCTAAACGACTAATCGTAGTTTTATGGAAAAAATATATGTTTAGACTATTACCTACATTAGACTATTTCCTAATAATTTTGAGTTTTATTCTTATAACATAGTACAAATAATTCGTAAAGTTACGTCTAACACGGCCAAAAAAAAACGACAGTCGCACCAAAACCGCCGGGCATATTTTTATGAAATTTTTACTATGTCAAAGGCAATTGAATTAAGTGGCAATAACTGGGTATCTTACCCTACTACATATTGTTACGTTACAATCCAAAATTAGACTCAGAAATCATACTACAACTCAAAACCACCATTTAAAAAACTTCCCGAAAACGTGTTGAAAAAACTGCAATGTAACTTTCATGCAGCTGCTAGTTCCAGTTGACGGCCACGTGACGTTAAACCAAACTACCTCCCCCCTACCCGTGCTGCGACAGAGTCAACTCGGCTTTTTTAATTCCATTGCAGCCAACTTTCCAGCCAGAGAACACTGGTGAACCGCGCCGAGCGGGAAAAACAATAAAAACTGGGAAATCCGTAAAAAAAGTAATCGTTCCGGCTAGTTTTTGTATATCACACGGGGTTTTTTGCCGTTTTATAATCACTTGCGACCAGGTGTGTGATAGTCAGATTGAGGTTTTTCTTTTTAGAAATCTGTTTTAGTCTAAGGGCCGGTTTGTGGATTGAGTACTTAGAGTTAAAATTCTGTGAAATCCTGCTTTAATGCTAAATTACTGGTCAAGAGGCTAAAGTAGATTTTTTCAAATACTGAACTTCAAATTCATAATTCAGAAATCAGAAATAAGACCTTTGTTACGAATATAATTCATAACTATTAACAGAAGGGCAATCCCGTATTTTCAGGTAAGTTTCACACAGTAAATTCGAGTGATTGGACTTCTGCTCACCTCCTGTCAAAATCCCTTGATCATGTTTAACAACACCTACCCAAGATCTCTTAATATATGAGAAATCTTACAGTATTTGATTAGTTATTGTATTTTGTTATTTGCGCTTAAACATTTAACATTTTTTCAATATAAATCACCTGAAAAAACTTCTAAAGACATTCCAAGTGCAAATTCAAAGAAACTTCTCAAGCTAAAAACTTAGGTAAAGACGGGAAACCGTGAAATGATTTCCCTGGAGCAACATTAAAGTTACCGCAAAAGTTATCCATATCAATACCCAGGATATTAATCAAGTTATCAATGGTTGTTACAACTTATGTAATCCTAAGTTGACAAACCAATTTCACGTGACAGGCCCCTATGGAGATGTGGTATGGGTGGTAATGTTGACGACAGGGTTGTTCTGCGATAATATAATGATATGTGTGATTGTTTTAAGAAAATCAGGAAAAAAAATACTTCAAAGGATAAGATTATAAGTGAGATTGTCCGGAAAAGAACCGGATTCACCGATATAGCTTGCAGGGTTCTGAAGGGGCCATTTTTTTAAAAGATAGATAGCTGATAGAGCAGACAAATTCTAGAGAATCTGCTAATTCCACAAGAGTAGCGTGGGATGCGCCCAAGCTAAATCCCACTGCTGGGACACAGGCTTCCTCTCTGTGAGAAGAACGTGCCTTAATCCACCACGCGGGCGCAGTCTAGATAGGTAGATGTCACATGTCTTCGAATTTTTGGTTCTAGGACATGCCAGTTTCCTCACGCCCCCAGCATGTTCCCCAGCTAAGCTCACCATGCATGTTTTGGAGACTGGAACGGGCTGGATGCGAAAAGACCCTGGTTTTGTTGCGCAGCTTGGGAAGATCTATGGACATAGGCGATGTGCCAGTGACTGCCACAGGCTGAGTAAATTGCCTGTTCGTTTTCGAATTTTAAGACATCTACGGACACCACATCAACCATTAACTATACTTACATAGAATAGAAAGAAAACATTTATTCGACACGGACAAAACACAAAAGCAACAATCACAAAGTAACAGAAAAATAGTAAAAAAGTACAAACAAGGTTTAAGAATTGCGCCGGGCGTGCTCAAACTGAAAGGGTTACCACCTCAGCGTTTGCTGGGCGTCAGACACCTAGCGCAGATTTTCAATTGGCACCCCGCTATTGACACACGGACGTGTGCAAATAAAATAGATTATTATAATATATAATGTTCATTAATATGTAAAAAAAAAGGGTGCCTAAGCTTGTAAATTTAAAAAATAAAATAAAATAGATAACCTAAAATAATAATGTTCAATAATAATAATGCAGTGCATAAATAATGGTTGCAGAATGAATGAAATGAAAACCAAGCATAAGTTTCAAACAAAATCTATCTAACAAACTACATATTATATTACACAAAAATAACCAAATGGATTGAAATAATTCCGTCACGAATTACTGAATCGTATGAGCTTTGAAAACATGTTAGTCCACATTACTCAATTCAATAGAAACTAATGCTTTATTTTATCGAGTTAAGTCAGAATCTACTGCATTATTCTACCAGCTTGTGTCGGATATTAAGCTGCAGTTATTTCATTAGAATTTTCAGTGGACTTAATTGAAATATTTGTTTTTTCTTCGCCGTTGACAGATTGTATCAGTTCCATGTACAGAGAATTCGTGTTGTGTATTGACAAAGGCTTGCGAGAATACTGCAGATCTGCTCGGATTTCTAATTAATTTACTTGTTGAAAGAATTGAGTTTCAATGCAGCATTAACGGTTAAACGTAAAGTATTTTGTTTTTACCGCGAGTGGTACTTATTTTCATCTTTTTAACCGACTTCAAAAAAGTTAAAAAAAAACCATTTTTCAAAAAAAACCTTTTTTACAAAAAAATTACAACCGACTTCCAAATCTTTTTTTTCACTTTTTGTTTGTGATTCATACATAATGGACCAGTTCTATAGGCTAGGTACCTATAATGCCCAAAGTGATGACAGAACAGATTAACCCAGTAACATGGAACTTAAACAAAAACCGGTGGAATCAGAGTATAACAGGGTGAACTGTTCACACCTGCGTACCCCTTCAGAGCGTACCAGTGAAAAAAAATGAAATGGTGTAAACAATAAACAGACATGCGATTGCAGCTATCCCGAGTGATTTGGCGTCATTTATTGAACAATTATAATGTATATCTCTGAAGTTTTTTGTCAGATCTTGATGAAATTTAAATGGGACTCCGTGACAAGCCAGCTTTCAAATAAAAAAATAATCATCAAAATCGGATCACCTACTAAAAAGATCTGAGGTAACACACATAAAAAAAAATACAGTCGAATTGATAACCTCCTCCTTTTTTTCTTCTTGTTCTTGTTTTTGTTGCTTCGTTTTTTGACACCGACTGCCGAAATTGTAGTTATTTGTCACTTTGTAGTGTTGTTATTTGGAAGTCGGATGTATTTTTTTGTAAAAACTTTTTTTTAGTAATTGTAGGATCAACAGATTGATGTTGTTCAGATGTTAAGTACCTATCTAGTTAGACAGGTAATAGTAGATTTCTTAATCAAGCTATCTTAGTTGCTAAGTTGTTCATAAATTGTGTGAATGAATGAAAACTAATTACTCTTTTTCATATAATTTGATTTGTAAGCCTGCTTAAAAATCAAAACAGACGGAAAACCTATAAATAGATTGTGGGAAGAACCAAATCAAAATCTTTCGCTTTTCTTGAACACAAGCACGGCTGGTTCCACACAAGGTTGTTAAAAGGGTTTTAAAAAAGATTGCCGTGCAAAAACCTCTGTAAAAATCTCTGCAACATAATTCTTACCAACCACAAACCAATGCGACCGAAAAAATCTCAACACATTACTCCACACAGGACGAGAACGATCATTCGGGTTACGCAAAAAAAGTATATAAATTACGAAAACAACCGAACCGTCACGACGTTGCCCGAACACCGCCGAGTGACAAATGCAAGGGTCAACCAGTTGACAGGTGGCGAGCGAACGGCCGAAAAGAAAAATGGCTGACAAAATGTCGGCTGCGAACGTGTCCCGCATGATTAGGGTTTTTTTGCGCTCGTTGCAAGCTAAGGTGTATGTTTTATAAAGATTAATTTAGAAAAACATAAAAGCTATTCTTCGTTGAAAGAAAATTAAGATATAAATTCTAAAAGGCGATACGCAATTTAATTTCAGTCCTCCGCTAATAAAATAAGCTCATTTACAAAAAAGAAATATAAGCAGATAAACATACCTCTACGAATACAGAATTTGAAATTATAATCCTAATTGAAGCATTTAATATTCATTCGTTAAAATTGAGTAAACTTGTTACTTAAAGCATGACGCGATCCGTCAGGGACCCTCGTAATTAAAAACGACACACACATGCTTAAGTACACATGTGTGAGTGTAAACAAAGAACGGTTCATACATCAAAGCACCAAGAAAATAAATAAGACTCGCTTGACTAAAATGTTATCCATTAGCGCTACATCAGGCCTTATTTCTCTGAAATTACAAATTAACACGGGACGTATCCGGACAAATGACGTTACACGAATCCCGTCTCGATCCCGGGATAGCCGGGATCCCATATCCCGGGATTCCCGGGCGACATTAATAAAGGCCCAGATGTTCGGAGCGGGCCCCGAATACTAATTATCGGAAGGAATAAATGAATTAATTTTTGTAATTAGGTACGAGAGAGAAATGTAAAAATGTGGGACTCTTGTGCTAAGGGACATGGATTCGGTGCGGCCCATTAAGTTTTATGATATTTGATTTATGAGTGTTTTAATCAAAGCGAGAGGAAAGTGCCGCTATTTGCATAACGGGATGATTGTTTTGTCTGAGTAGGATCGGTTAATTAATTTTGACTTTTATTATTTGGTAGGGATGACATGCAAGAATTCGCAAGAAGCAACTTTTTGACGGTGACGCCAACTGGTATTTCTAGACTATTCAGTAAATAAAATTAATTTATTTCAGGTTATAAAAATCCATAAAAATATCTATTAAGATGCCCGCAGACAGCCACAATGTGACAATGCGACAACGCATTAAATTTTTTTTTTAATATCTAACAATAATTTTAGAAATAAAAATAATAAGTATGTAGTTTCTACGTTTTAAACGCGTTGCCGCAACGTTGTCGCATTGTCTTGTCGCACCTGTCTATGGGAGCCGTTGAGTACTTTTGTTTTTGGCCACCTTAGTTGTCGTGTCAGCAGGAAGTAGGTTACACTAACACATCCCGAGGGTATTGTCCCCGTATGAGAAGACATATTATGATGCTATCTTCCCTTTTAAGACGCAAGGGTTGCACATATAATCATACGACAGAAGCTGCTACGTGCAAAACGAGGCAGAGACTTCTTGGTTGAAATTAAATGAAAGCAAGAAAACTTGTATGTTGTTTGTAACGTCGGACAAGCGACATCTGGATTTCTTCACTAGTCTCCATCTCAGAACGCATTACTATTTATTCCAAATCTAGTTAGAAGCCCAATCTATCATTTAACTACTATCCAGTATAAGACGACACGGTTGGCGTAGCGGTTGAGCGATCGGCTGCGGCGGGTTCAATTCCTGCATGGAACAAATATTTGTATGGCCTACAGATATTTGTCCCGGCTCTGGGTGTCTTGTGTATGTGAGTTTAAATTTTAGTAAACGCACCCATGATACAGGAAGAAATTACTAGTGTGGCTCAGCGTTTTAAAAAAAAAACTTATCGCGGATCACTGCAACTGTACATAGATATCCACAAAGCCGTGCCAAAATACCTGGTCCTCCGCCTTCCACATTCCATCTAGCTCTTCAGTTTGACGTCCATTGCGCCCACTCCATAGCGTGTTCAGCACGCTATGGAGCAGGCTTTGAACTTTTGGACCAGCACTATTTTTAGTGTAGCCACTAGAAATAGACCTGGTCCAAAAATTCAAAATCGTTTACAGCATTGTTTCTTATAGGTAACGGTTAGGATCACGTAAGCTAAAAAGCAGCATATATAGTTCCCACTGCTGGGATACAGGCTTCCTCTCTGTGAGTTCCCACTCACAGAGAGGAAGCCATGAACCACCCGGCAGTGGGCCGTGAACCACCAGCGGGCCCAGTGTTGGTTGGCGGATGTCACATGTGCTCGCAGATAAACATCACACGAATATTATACAGGCGAAAGTTTGTGAGTGTGTGTGTTTGTATGTTTGTTACTTTTTCTCGCTCAAGCGGCTGGACGGATCTGGATGAAATTTGGCACAGAGATTGATTATAGTCTGGAATAGCACATAGGATACTTTTTATCTCGGGAATATGTTCCCATGGGATAATTTTCGACATTCTCGGAGGCGAAGCCACTGGCAGAAGCTAGTAGCAATATTAACGTACGTTTTTCATCAAAGACTGTTACTATACAACGTATTCAAAACAATCTTTTACCAATTCCAAATGTAATCTAAATCAATTTCCCAGAACTAAACGCAACAATATGACCGCGAAAATAAATCCAATCCCAGCGATTATCTCTCAAGCAGTTTGTATCAAAAACATCCTAACTCGCTTATATTTACTTCATCTAATAAGGCCGGGGAGATGGCTCCGGGCTGCATACAAATTTATTGGCAACAAAGTTACTGGCCCCGGACCGTTGACGAGGGGCGACGAAGGCTAGACTCGTGTAACGCTACCTTTACTCACTATATTAAATAATAAAATCCCGGGGCTTTGTTAAGGTTCTGATTTTAATAAAGTTGTGTTTTTTTGCAGTCGTTGGCTTAGATCGTAAATTAATCGGGTGAGTCTTATGTCTCGGCACTGACGGAGTTGATTAAAATGTCACGCTAGTTATGTATTCGACCAAAATATTTGCAGATAAGGGACAAAACTTACACCAGTTTCTTGAAAGCAAAATTAATGTGACAAATTGTCTTTAGTTCTTGGCGATGCTTTCAATTAATCAAAGCAGTTTAAAAGTTTATTACATTTATTTGCTACTAGCTGTCCCACGCGGATCGCTCTCGTCAGCTGGCTACCTACCTACCCTACCCTACCTACCCTACATACATTGATGTTGCGTAACTTTAACCTGTATAAGTGGTTAAAGTTACGCACGCAACGGAAGCTCTCAAAAAGGCAACATTTTTCATTTATGCTCCGCTCCTATTGGTCGTAGCGTGATGTTATATAGCCCTTCCTTCCTTCTTTTGTTATAGACCTTTCTCGATAAATGGACTATCCAATACAAAAATATTTTTTCAATTCCAACCATTAGTTCCTTAGATTAGCGCGTTCAAACCAACAAACTCTTCAGTTTTATAATATTAGTATAGATGATTTACTAGAAGCTCGAAAAAGTCACCCAAGGGGAAAAAGTGGGTGCAGCACAAACTCTTTTCTCGTGCGTGACAAGTAGGATTTTTGCGCTTCGAGGGGGCCCGTGTCCCAGCGGTGGTAATACTTTAAGCAGATCATGCCATTTGGCCATTTAATGAATGCTAGTCAGAGTAATATATTAAACGTGTCTAGTAGCAAATTGCATTGATAAGGGAATTCCTAACGATTCCCAAACTTCAGATTGGAATACTACCGTGTTAATCAAAGCGAAATTGGTTCTCTTTGATGAGTTTAGACGCAATAGGCATGGAATTGCAATAGATAAAGGGTTAGGAGAGTAAAGAGATGTGGACATTCTCGGTACGACTGGTCAAGTAGGTCTAACAGGGCTATAAGCTGAAGGTTCTAATTCAAAGTAGTCCAGAGGGAGTTTAAGTGTCGATAGGCGAGTGATAGTCTTAGTAATTTTAGAACCGTTGAATATTGACGTATTTTTAAGAGGACTTAGAATCGTGAATTTATTTATTTATTTACTTTAACATAATACGGTCAAAGGCCAATTACATTAGTTAAAGAAGTGTTAATAAAAAAATAAAATAAAAAAAAAAACAAAAACAAACAACAATGATAATATCTATAATTACACGGCAGTCATACGCTCATCTCACAATACTCCAGACATACAGACAAAATCTTCTTCCATTCGTCCGCGAACACATCACAATCGGGCTTAGCATCCAAGAGAGCGTTGAGCGCGGCGAGTGTACGAGGGATGGGAGACAGGGCTCGAGCGACGGTTCGACACCCCGGTACGGCGAACAATCTGTGCTTCCTACTACGTCTATAATTGACCGGGGCAAAATGATGGGATAGTTCATCGTGTAGTTCAGGAGCATCAGTTTTCCCGTGAAAGATTTTACACTTATTTATGATTTGATAATTTTTCCTTCTGATCTACACGCACGTGAAAGATATTAACTGAACTTAGACTAGTTATAGCAACACGCAAAAATGATCGTGGCAGTTAATTGAAATACGTATGTCAGGGGTAAAGGGAGATAAAAGAGTTCATGTTTTCTTGATTGTGTGATAGATGATTTGGATGGTGGCTATTGATTGAGATGACGTAGAATATAAGTGTATGAAAGGAGAAAAACGCTGCCCCAACTACAAATAGTTTTGGGCAACTGGGCAGGAGCATGCATATATTCATACAAGCATTCACATTTTCAAGATTTGCTAAAATCTGCTGATTGTTTCAAAAGGTGTTTTGTTTAACGTAAACAAATTAATCATTGTTTTATCGCGCGATGATTTAATGGGGAATAATAAAATCCGCTCAATGAAAGCAAAAGGAAAGTGCTTTTGTTGATTGGACTTGGTGAAGCTGAATGGTTTTACCGATTTTTTGTAATGCCTTATTAAATAGCCACGACCAGCGAATTAGTATTTTAGCAAAACTACATAATATTCTGCAATAAGACTTTATGTTATTTTTTCTTTCTTAAATAAACTATTTGTCCAACTGCTTAATAAAGAACACCCTCAATTTTCAATGTTCTTTGTTTTTAAGCTTCTGCGGTTAATTCATCACGGGTCAAATCTCAAACCGGCGTTTCTTAGACCTGCCTCGGTTAAGTAGCCCATTTTCAGGCATCTATTAAAAACATTCAGTATTCTATTAAGTGATCGTGCTGGTACCTGGTTACTAAAAAAAAAATGAAAACAAGCTGCTAAACATACCGGTCAAAAACATGTACCCTCTCTTTTGCTTCGCCGTCGTCATGTAAAAATACTTACAGTTTCACAACAAAACTAACTTAATTCCCTATTCGTGCTTAAATGACTAACCACATTTCTTTCCCCATCGCTCCCACGCCGCACTGTGTCCCGACCCTTATCCGCTATTTTCTATAACGTAATGAATCGCACGTCACGACCAGCGGTCACCGCCTTCCAAATTAATTTTCCGTCTTTGTGATTGCTTTTCGTTCGTCAAAACCTCTGGTAAACAAAAACATGTTTTCTACAATTTGTTTTTTTTTTTATACAAAAGAGTTTGTGGCAAAAGAGTTGTCGTTATTATTTATTGCTTTTTTTTTAGGGTTCCGCACAAATTAAGTGCCAACGCGTCCCGTTTATCTGTCTGTTTGTCACGAGGCTGAGTCAAAATGTTCCCAGAATATGTGTTTATCTAGGATTGCCCGATAGTATTCTGTTACTGTCAAAGTCAAATTGTTTATTTCAATTAGGCCACTAAGCAGCACTTTTAAATGTCAAATATTTTAAAGAAACAAAAAGATGATTCTACTGTACATTCGCAAAGGTATTATCCCACTGTCATCTGTCATCCACTAAGTAATGGCAAGGCTTCCCCCAATTACTTCCAACTGCTTCAAGCACGGTTAGTGTGGACCATTGGTTGTGGATTTTATCGAGTTCGTCCCACCATCTTCTGTGTGGTCTACCGTGACGCATTCTGTCCTTGTCAGGGATCCACATAGCCGTTATTTTGACCTTAAGGATCATGCGGCACACTCCACAGCTTATAGTAAAATGCAAAATAATAAAGTGAACTAAATTAAATATATTTTTGGGCACGGAACCTTTACCTCGCTCGTCCGACTCGCTTTTATTCATTTTTTTTCAACAAAAGAGTTTACTAAAAAGTTTATTTGTCGCGATTTTTATGTTTTTTGTTTAAACGGAGTGACGGTACGCCTGTTTCGTGGAGTGATTTACTGGGAACAGTTTCAATTCATCAGAAATACGCCAACAGATAGACAAAGGGCATCTGTTTGCGAATATGTTACAGGTTGGCCGTTTTGTCGTCATAGTTTTTTTTCGCAATTTTTCGGGAGTGCTATTGTTTTTATGGATACATAAATCCAATTTAAAGTTCTTTTTGTTCGCTTTTCCGGCCAGTACGTATGTATAGTGTGTGTTTTGTTTTCGTGAAAAGGATTATCTCGGTTTGTTATTAAATCCTCGGACACGGAATTATGTAGCCCAATATTGGAACTTAATTTGCTATTTTGTTTGAGGTTTATTCGCATATATTGTTGATTTATTATATGCGAAGAAGAAAGCTAGTATTATATTATCTGTGACTAAAGCAATTAATATCCCCGATAGAAAGCCAATCAATCAATTCGCCTATTCGCTAACTAAGTCTTCTGATTTCTATCACCATTTTTTGCCAGCAGTACATTATTGAGAAGTAAAATGTACACTCATACTACTTAATTTATCTAGTAGTAGCTACGCTTCCATCGACAATCTATTGAACAAGTAATTATGACACGATATCTTACGAAAATACCCCGATTCAAACAATAAAACCCCCTTAACTTTTGAAAGGCTTCACCGATTTTCATCAAACATAGCTGAAAACACTCCCTACAATGTTCATCCGTTTAGTATGCCATGTATTTCTGTATCTGTCTGTGGAACGGACTGATGTTGAATTCGTTTTTTATTTTGTAAGGTGACTTTATCAAGAATGTTCTTAGCTATATTTAATGAAAATCGGTTCAGCCGTTCAAATGTTATGGGAGTTTTACTGTTTGAATCAGGGTGTTTTAACAAGATATCGTATCAAAATTTGTTGTTCGATAGATTGTCGATCGAAGCGTGTCTACTACTAAATAAATTATGTAGTTTAAAAAGTATAAAATAAAAGATGTCGGGGATTTTGACAATTTTTAATTGTTACTAATTTCTACTAGATAATTATTTTATTTCATGTTTTTACGTGTCCTTCATATAAGAATTGATGATAAAATAATATTAATGTAAGTTTTCATGATCTTTTTTATTTCTAATATCAAATGTTTGTTATAGAGATTTTATCCTGAACAATAATCCTATCGATTAATAGAATAAGGTATTGAGTGTTTATTCACATTCCGTTTTGAGTTCAATCTGATTGGAGAATACTGTCAAACTTCTTTCTTCCACACACTTTACTAAAACAGCAACATTCCTAATTCCCATCGATCGGCAAAACAACAATCACTTAGGCCTTATTCGACGGTTCTGTTTTTCCTTATACGAGTAGGCAGATAGCGACCCCATCAATTAAGCCCCCCATAAACAGCCCATGGCGACCCCATAACAATTGTGATAAAAGTTTACAGCGCTACGCATAATTTTTCTATGTAAATGGTTTTGAATGAACCTTGAGACAATATACCGGGTGTTGGTGAAATTATTGGATGGTGCGGGGGTTGATTAATTAATTGTTATTGGAAGTAATGGGGTAACATAAAGAAATATTACCTGAATTAGTTTTCCCCTATATTCTTAGACTTTGTTATAGCTTGAGTATTGATATTATTCGAGGGTTGTTTTTCCCGTTGTCATGGTGACTAAGCTCCTCCGAGAGTGGAGGAAATTGCCTTCAAAAGGACTGAGAATATAGGCCTTTGCCTAGTAAATGATTTTACATTTACAAACGACCATAAATAGGGACTCAATTACGCTCATAATAGAATGTAAGTGCCCTTATACAGGCAATTTTTGGCTAAACAGCACTTTGAATACTAGATGTAGTGTGTAGTACTCAAAGGGTCGTTGAAAAAACAGACTGTGTTGTAGAATTTACAGATCCTCGATCGAAGTTGTTGCATTACCACGAGTCACTTGTATAGCGCGACTTGTATAGCGAAAGTTTGGCGCGTATTACTCGGGTTACGGCAATAGGTGACGAGCGATTTGGAACGCGAGTGAATCAAATGGCTATCACTAAGGCACATTGCCCATAGAACGGATTGTCAACGGGGTCAAATGGTTCTGGAGTGGTGATTGCGTGGAAGACAGCATTTGGAAAGCCTCCCACTAGGTGGCCCGATGACCTGGTATACGCTGGAAGCGAGGCGCCCAAGACCTTTGTGACGTTCATGTCCAGCGGTGGCCGTCTTACAGGTTAAATGATTATTATGAAGTGCGTGGCGAGCGTAGTCCGACAAGTCGTAGCCTTTCATGAATCACATCATGGCAACGCAATTCTCGTTTTAAGTCACCCGTCGAACGAAGCCTTGGGCTTATTATTCGTTGCGAGAGTAAATAAAGCCGTAACAATTTGATGACATTTTGGCAATAACAATTTCCTACACAAGTTACTGTATGCTGAAAGCTTACTGAAAATAAATAGGCATTTATATTTTTCGATATAATCATAGGCGAAAAATAAACAGGATCAGTGTAGGCTTTACAACTTCAAAAAAAGGAGGAGGTTATCAATTCATCGGCACATTTTTTATTTATGTGCCCCGATTACTCAAAGACGCCTGGACCGATTTAGAAAGTTATTCTTTTGTTTGAAAGGGTATACTTTACAGGTGGTCCCATGATCATCAGGTAAGGATCTGATGATGAGATCCTAGAGAAATCGAGAGAACTCCTCAATACATAGAGGGCATGCATATCGCTATTTTGGTATTATCAACAACAATGTAATCATTTTCACTCAGAAAGTATCATAAAGAGGCAATATTGTTTTGTTTGTTAGTTTGTACCGAGTAATATCCGAATTTACTGGACCGATTTTTACAATATTTTCACTGATTGAAATGGCTAAATTAGCAGGAAATAACATAGGCAATAATTTATTTTCAAAAACATTAGAGATCCTTAAGAAAATTTCAATAATATAACCCAAAGTAGCAAAATTCTGCCAATAAAATTCATTATTTGGCGTGAGCTGAGAAAACTATTGATGATACATAAAACCGGCCAAGTGCGAGTCGAACTCGCGCACGAAGGGTTCCGTACCACTATCGCAAAAAGTGGCAAAAAAAATCACATCTGTTGCATGGGAGCCTCACTTACATATTTATTTTATTCTGTTTTTAGTATTTGTTATTAAAGCAGCAACAGAAATACATCATCTGTGAAAATTCAACTGTCTAGCTATCACGGTTCATGAGATACAGCCTGGTGACAGACAAATAGACAGACTGACAGTGGAGTCTTAGGAAGAGGGTCCCATTTTTACCCTTTGGGTATGTATAACCCTAAAAAATATGAACTGCATGATTTAAAAAGTCAGCAAGGGAATATGTCCTAGTATCATAATTAAGTCAATAGTAAGTAAAGCAGATTTTGTGTTCTTACAATACGAAAGTAACAGAAGGTGGTTAGTTTCGTATCGTAGTAATAATTCCTATTCAAATAAATAGTTTAACTAATTGATAGGCAGATAGGGTAGATAGGTAGGGTAGGGTAAGCAGTTTTTTTTTTAATCTTAACACTAATCAACACCAACGAAATTGGCGCCTATTCTTTGCAAACTTCTTTTAAACAATTCCTCTTTCATGTCTCTCGCACTTTTATTCTTCATACTAGGGTTCATCTTGCATTCATCCTCTTGTAAACTGTGTGGGTTTATTTAATTAACTACGGGCATTTTTATTTTATTCAGGTCAAAATTCAAAAATATACATAGGTTCTATTTATCCCAAAAAATAAAATACTAAAAATGATAATTATCACAGTTAAAATTAAAAATATACAAAAAGTTCAAAAATATAAAAGGTGCGGATCACAGAATTGTGCAATAGTGTTGTTTATCCCAGATAATGCAAAAATACAAAAGGTGCTTCTTATCACAGAAAATACATGTTAGGGTAGGCAGATATTAAGGTAGGGAAGGTAGTTTGATAGGTAGGGCAGATGGGTAGGTAGGTAGGGTGGGTGGGTAGGTAGGTTGGGTAGGTGGGTAGGTAGGGTAGGTGGTAAAGTATTCAGCCTATAATGTTCTGCTGGGACACACGCTTTCTCTCTATGAGGGACGTCTATGAGTGGGCACCCACGACGCGGGCACAGTGTGGATTGGAGGATTATGCCATATGTCTTTATTTTTTTTGTTCTAGATCATTCTGGTTTCCTTAACATGGTTTTCTTTCACCGCTTTAACCTTGCTATCTTACCAATATTTCTGACAATGAACTATTTTCGTAAAATTCGTGCCAATACAAGAGTAGGTAGAGTAAAAGGTTAAAAGAAGCTTCTTTTACACAAAAACCATTGTAAGACGAAGATTATTAGAACAACTGTTTTTCTCTTGTTGCACTTTTATTTAGAGCTTAAGTCTTACGGAGCTTATAAGATAACGAGAGAAAAAAAAATACTAAATAAATAATCAATAGTTTAAATAATTGATAAAAGCTGTACGATGTTGAGACAAGAAAAATAGACAAACGTAATTTGTTCCCTTGAATATCTATAGAAGTAACAGGAAAATTACTTTGTGTACGGTCGGCAGAGAAAGATCTAGTCTAAGATTATCATGTTAATATGGAGTCTCTCAGTCAATTATATATATATATATATATATTATAGCTATATTTTGACGATTCTACCCTATGAGGTTATTTGGTAAAGATGGAGATTTTTAGAACATTTACCAAATCCCGTTTGTCGAATGTTGTGATTATTAAAAAATCTACTCCAATCGTCCATTGTTAGAGAGACAGCTCTGTTAACAGGCTTGTTGTCTAGATAACCTTTATATCACAATATTTGTACACTTTATCTTGTACAAAAACAAAAAAAGTATTTCCTATTATACTGTCCGCAGATAAACCTACCCTAATCCCACAACAATAAAGCTATCAGAAAACCCCAAATTTTAAGTGACAAACGCCCTTTTAAATCTAAGATCAACAAACAAACATGAACGCCCAATTCGTATTACACAAAAACCGATTTGTTACCATTTATGAAAATCCTTAGGGTTGTAACGTAAAAAAAATACAGTCATAAATTTGTATCCCCATTTCATTTGCTGGCGGTACCCTGAGGGTGAGGCAATCAGGGTCGGGATATAAAAGGATAGCAGAGCCATCGTAAAATGTCCTGTACCAAGATTGTATGGGATTTGTACGTACTTGCGGATAAAATGTGTATTTTTTTCAACGCCGAGTTAAGAATGTGATAGCCCTAGGTAGTTAGGTAGGTTGGAACAGGGGGCAAAAGTATCAAATGTGAAAAGTTTTTAGGAATTCAAACATAAGGTTCGGAATTGTGTAACTCTATTTTTAGGTTTTAGATATCGATAAAAAGTTTGTGTTTGTTTGCACGTGATTTATGAGAATACCTAGTTAAGTTTTAGTAAGACATCTGTCATTTCCATCACCGAATATTTCTATTTTAACTGACTTACCAAAAAGGAGGAGGTTCTATGTTCGACTTCATGTTTGTTATTTTTTATTATTATTTTTTGTGTATGTTCACCGATATCTCCGTCAATTGTTGAAAATTCTTTTTTTGTTTGAAAGAGTATGTTTCGAAATTGATCCCATTTTAATTTGGTGAAGATCTGATGAAGAACTTCGAAAAAATACGATAGAACTCTTCAATAAATAAAGGCAAATCTCTCGGGATTGCTGCAATCGCATGTCTGTTAATTGATTATATAATTTCATATCATACCATCACGCCAGTACGCTCTAAAGAGATACGCAGATGTGTACAGTTCATCTTGGTACACTCTCATTTCACCACTTAAGTTCAAGTTTCATGACCTATTCTGACGTTAAGGTAACTTACTAATAACTTGCCTATTAGGTAGGTACAACTAAAAAGTGAAAAATAAAACCTTTTCACAAAAAAATACTACCGATTTCCAAATAAGAAAACTACAAAGTGAAAAATAATTTTATTTTTGGAAGTCGGTGTCCATAACGCAAAAAAAATGGTAGTTACAAAAGACACACGAGTTACCCATCTTACAATTTTTTTCAAATATTTTAAACTACATTTTACATCATCATTTCAGCCGAAAGATGTCCACAGCTGAACAAAGCTACTTAATCATTTGCATATAATGAAATTTTAAGAGAAAAATATCAAGCAAAGGAAACCAATACACTTAGTTCCTAATTGTTTAAACTTTTCCTCATAAAGAAATACTTCAAAACGCATCGTTGATATTTTCAGTCAAACGAGTGAAAAGACAGTAACATTGGAGAGGATCGAGCATCGGAAATCAGCGAAGGGTGAAATTGACGAGAGATCACGCTTCAACAGTCAAAGTGACGTGCGTCTAGGAATAAGGCTGACTACTCACCAAGCGATGAATTGTGTTGAAGAATATGTTGCCTGAGATATGGTCAAGATTTGGTTAACCAAGAGAGATAGGATCTCCGTATACTAAATATAATATCACGCATGTCTTTCCCGAAGCGTTAGATCGTGGTGTCTATATTAAATCCACAATATTGACAGTCATGGTTAAATCCTGTGTAATAGGAGACGACTCTATTCCATAAATGGGCATATATCCAGACTCCGGGCTGCTACTGAGTTATGCCAGATTTCCAGATGTAAAGACCCAAGACGTCTTTGGCCGACCTGGGTATCAAACCCAAAACCTCATTATCAGCAGTAGTATTTGTGACAACAGTGAAATTCATCCAGATGATGATGGTGGCCTGACAATGTAACGGTTTAAAATTTATTTATATATCACAATATTGTAATTATACCATTATTTTTTTTGGGTTGGAATTCATCTAATGACTTTTCCCGCTCTGGGTCATGCGGAAAGACGTGTCAGAGTTTTACTGACTTAAACCCACCCGTATTCCTTCAGTAGCTTGTGCCAGGGCCGCGGTAACTATCTTTCAAATTTATCCGCCAAATGCAAGTAATGTCATTTATTTCTAGGTTTTTCTAAAAGTAACCTGTCTATTTCGGGCGACATGTTGCGCAACTTTTAGTCGCCAAGTCTATAGACAGCCTTAGTTCCCATTTCTTCTTGGAACTGTGTCGAGAATAGTATCCTTTATACTGTAGAGTAGGTAGAGCAGAAATCTATAACATAAAACCCATGTGATTGGTTCCGTACAACTTTGATCTTTGCTAGTGTTTTAGTTCAATGTTTTCCAAGTAAAAAAGGTTTTTCCTGTTGATATTTCAAGAAGTATAGTTACAATAGTATTTTTCGACTTCCAGTTTTCTTCTTACCACTTTTTTCTTGACTTTTTATTTTTTTCAACGTAATTTTCATTGGAAAAGATTTGTCTTGCCGTAGCTGTTCGTTCAATTTGTTGTGTTTGCTGACGGTCATGATTGTGTGAAGGATCTCATTATCTAATGTCACCATGTCGTCATGGCAATTACAGTCGTGTGTACTTATTAAATTCATTAATTAATATAAAATACTTAACATTATAGATAGTTCAACACATATATGCGTGCGGCGCCATGTGTGTGTGCACTTGTAATTATTCATTTTGCATTTGTGTGGCAGTGACGTGGCAGTTGTCGTCCGAGCAAACAAACCTCATACACATGCTTACCCACACATAGCGCCGCGCGCAAAGTTGGGTTGAACTATCTATAAGCCTATTTTTTCCGAAGGGAATTTGGTATATTATCCAAATTATGCCAATTATCTATATCTGACTTTCCAAAAAGGAGGAGGATCTATGTACGACTGTATGTAGATTTTTAAAGACAAACCCGCTGCCTAACCCGGCAATCGAATCCAGAACCTCATGATTAGCAGTAGTAGTGCTGAAAATAAATTTCTAGTTGAAATCTTTCTAAAAGAAACAAAGATTCTTTAAAGGAGCATCGTGTCTCCCTATAAGTAAGTATGTCTTCTTACAAAACCAACGGGAAGTATTAAAAACCATACATAACACCAATCCCATATCTCAACTTAACAGTTTTTTAAACACAGTTTATTTACGAAGGAAATATAATTTTCTTTTTGAATATTTGTTCATATAATTACAACGCATAGTTTCGTACTAAAGTATGGGTATATCGGCCATTATGGGTAAAAGATTGCCCTTATAAACAGTCGGCCGTAACAACAGTCAGATTGAGAAATTTAATGTTTATTTACGGTTTCTTTAAGCTGACTTTAATATGGCGCAATTTATAAGCTAGAGCGAATAGACCAATAATCAATAAACCTAACTACAATACTTAATCAGTATAGTTAGTTTTCAAAACTGCAGTATTGTTTGGGATAGTATAGTTAGAAGCCGATTCTTGAAGAGGGCGCTTCGCTCGCTCATGTATGTCCGTTTCTATAGCACGCTCTACAGCCCAAACGGCTGAGCGGATTATGGCTTATGAAATGTTGTTGGATTCGTCTCAATTGTGGGAGTGACATAGGCTAAATATTTTTGAATATACGCCCAAAAAAAAGGGGGTAAAACCATTTTTTTTTTCGTTGTCATAACAATATCATGGGTATCAAATGAAACCTACTAAACAGACCATTCCAAAAATATATATCGATACACTTTTATGTTACTATTTTGGCACAAATTCAAGATAAGCGTAAATTTGATGGCAAAATATGTAATCTTTGGACTAAATATGTAACAAGTACTAGATATAATTTATAAATTAAATATTATGAGAAACGAGAAACTTTTACCAGCATCATCCAAACCGCTAGCTCTCATTACTTGAAACGCCAACACCATAATTTACGATATGTTTAGAGTCAAAATTAAAATCGTATAGAACGGCCGGCGTCATAAGTAACCAGTGTTGTTAGAACCTGTCATTGTAATCACGGCACACGTTTATCATCGTTTTAACGTACTGTAAATCACGGGGTTTTGGGAGTCTGGGAGTGAGAGAAAATGCATAATTATTTGGGAATTTCTTTTGGGATATTCATATTAAAAAAAAATTTACACGAAAAATTCAAATTAGAATTGTCCCCACAGTGGGTTTTCGTACATATAATAGGTATTTGTACGCGAACCCACTGTTGAAATTTTGACGGAATTAGCCAGAAAAAAATCGAACCGATATGGTCTGTTTCGGCGATTCTATTCGCAGTGATTAAAAAAGCCAGCCAAGTGCGAGTCGGATTCGCACACGAAGGGTTGATACCACTATCGCAAAAAACGGCAAAAATATCACGTTTGTTGTATGATACGCCCTGGTGACAGACAGACAGGCAGATAGACGGACAGTGCAGTCTTAGTAATAAGGTCCCGTTTTTACCCTTTGGGTTAGGAACCCTAAAAAACTGATATTACAAACCATTCTTATCTACTCAAGTGGTCGCTTCTCAAAAATGGTTGACAGAATACCTACTAGCTATCATTTGACAACTCAAAATTGTTGTTTTTATCAATTAATCGCTATATTATCAAATACTGACTCTCAGACAAAGACGTCCTATGAGCGACAACCATTGTAAGAAAATAAAAAAGATGATTTTTGACATGCGCCGCCGAAATGTCACGAAATTAATCCCTTGATTATGAGTTTTCGACAATATAAGCCGGGCCCAGAATGTTTGCCGATGACTACCCCTCCGGTCTACACGCACGGTGCCCCGCATTCGCCTCGTGCGCCAATAGCGAGTATCGAACGTCATAGTGAAGTCATGACGTCATCGGCAAACTTTTTGAGCCCGGCTTATAGTCATCACTGATAGAAGGTCTCTTTCTAAGCCCTCGCATATAGGTACTCAATTGTGATTTACCTATTTCCGCGTAAGAGGCGTGCAGAATTTCACAAATAAGAATAAGAATAATTTATTAAAACGTTCACAAAAATGTACATTAGGTGCAGTAGTATTATTTCTAAAACAATGGTATAAAAGTGCTTATATGTGAACTATAACTAAAATATTTTATTATACCTGCAAGATTTAAACAAGAATTTCTATTTTTGGTATGGACCTGCCCGATTTAGGTTCTTTCTTTTGGGTTTTTCTGGTAAAATTAGTTTAGGGTTTAGTACTAAAGGAAATGTAAACGAATTGTGTCTCAAACAGGCACGTGCTTTAGCTAGGTTTAGAACAAAGAAAATTTTAAAATTTTCTGTCACATTTTTATTTCATGCTTTTTAAACTATATAATGTATCTACTTAGACACGGTTCGATCGACAATCTATCGAACACGTTTATTATGACAAAATATCTTGCGAAACTAACCCGATTCAAGCAGTAAGACGTACATAACTTTTGATCGGCTGAACCGATTTACATCAAACATAGCTAAGAACACTAAATAAAGTCACCTTTCAAACAAAACAACGAAATGAAAATTGGTTAGGAGCTATGATACCACAGATAGATACAAAAACAAACAGATAAACAAATAAAACTTATAAAATCTTTTGCCGTTGGGGGTTAAAAATAGGTAGTTGGTATAATACTCACAATGGATCTTTGTGTCTCTGAATTAGCTGCAAGACCCTGCGCAGTAGCTATTTTTGTGTCAATGTTGAAGTTAGCATTGTATAACTGCCTCTTTCAGGCGCTTACTTTTGCCGCATCGTCCTCTCTCGCTTACTCTATACAGTACAGCAGTATACGCGATGACAAACTGTTTCTTGCGGAATGGTTGGCAGAGCAAACTTCAGAGACACAAAGATTCGCTGTAACTATTATATCTATTTATCTAAACTAATCACTCTATCATCAATTAATAGACTTAATAGATCACCCAAAATGGTAACCGAATTAAGGCTAAAACACGTGCCAGTTTTAACCTTAATTCGGTTACCTTTCCTCTACTTAAATACTCAAAGCATTAGCTCCCCAATAAACAAACACGTGTAAATAACATATTGTTTGACACTTCTGCCAACAATTGACTATTGTTTGTATTGTGATTGGAAAGAACACTTTGACGATAATGAGCCGACGTTTTACAGGCTCTAGACAAGAGCCATTCTATTAACAAAAGTGACGCGATATTTACTATTTATTTATTTATTACTAGCTTTTACCCGCGGCTTCGCTCGCAGTGAAGCCATTATTATTATTATTATTATTTTATTAAAATAATCCTATGTTACTTCTAATACCTCCAAGAATATATGTACAAAGTTTCATGATGATCGGTTCAGTAGTTTTTGCGTGAAAGCGTAACAAATAAACTTACATTCACATTTATAATATTAGTATGATATACTTTAATGTACACCACTTAAATAATTACAGGAAAAAACATGTATAAAGATAAGTGTACAATGGGCGGTCTTATCGCACAGGGCAATCTCTTACAGACAACCTTTGGATGGACTAAACGAGAGGAGATGTCAGTACACACACAGTACATAGGGCTGTCAGTGTACAAAAACTATTTTAAATAATATTACTTAGATTTTACATAAAATACATACATACAAATGAAATAATACTAATAAATATCAAAATATAGAACAGAGACAGGAGAAGAATAGTTACAAAGAGAGGAAATGCTCCTTCACCATTTTTAGGGTCCCGTACCCAAAGGGTAAAATCAAGACACTATTACTAAGACTCCACGATCCGTCTGTCACTAGGCTCTATCTCATGAACCGTGATAGCTAGACCGTTGAAATTGCCACAGATCATGTATTTCTGTTGCCGCTATAACAAAAATTTGTAAATATAAAAACAGAATAAAATAAATATTTAAGTGGGGATCCCATACAACAAACGTCATTTTTTGCCGTTTTTTGCGATAATGGTACGGAACCCTTCGTGAGGTTTGAAGAGTCCGACTCCGACCGAGTGATGATAAAAAAAATACACAAAGTAAAGCGCCTGCCTGGGTTCGACAAGTCATGGCCATTTCCACTGGGAAATGTTTGTTCCCCTTACATTTTGGAATTTCAAAATTTTCTATCGCTTATAAAATGTCACTTCGTCTAGTCTCAGGGTGACATTCTTACCTTACAGAAGGGAATGGAATGACGAATTGCAATGAAGGCAGGCAGGTTTTATACGATTTTCGAGAATTTATATGATTATATAACTTCTCGGATTAAATAATAAACTAAATCTAATAGAGGTAAAATTGATTGTTTGCATAATTCTTTCACTTATGAAAAGCTATACTAGCACTTAGTGTTATTGGATACTTTATATCCTGAAAAAATGCACTGTTCCTGGTTAGACCGCGGCAAAAGTTGGTTGTTATAATTTATCCATGATAACAACATTTAAATTTATAATTAGTACGATAGGATTAATAAGTACGTATTTGTAGGAATAGAAGGATAGGATAAAGTCACAGTAGTACATATCCATTTACAATTTTCATGCTCAAAACTAAGATTCATATGCTTCAAGGCCAAAAGACCGTGTTCCAGACCTTTATAAAACAGCAGAAAAACAAACATAATTACATCACCTTCCCACACCGCATACCAACCCTCTTTAATTCGGCACATTCACCGTATTAAGGGTTACTCCGAGATTCGGCCAAAGCCATAGAGCACAGAGTTGCCTCAGCGGTCACTGCAAGAAACAGCGTTGTCAAAACTTTCCATGAAAACCAATCGCATCAGGAAGTGTCACTGTTTTGTCATAGAAATTGACGGCCTATGATAATTCTGACTGTGGCTATTTATTTAATATTTAATTTTCCGAAATATTTGCAGCAATTACACTAGTGGAGCGTAAACCTAAAATAACTAACTATAAGTTCATGTTTTCTGACGATGTCATCGATGTCCAATATAATCTTAGAAAATATATTAATATGAATTGAAAATGTCGCATTGCTTTGCTGTGACCATAATGACAGATGAAACTTGTACTCAGCGCTATTGCGCGACTACAGTTATATCAATAGCTTTTTTTCCTGCTCAATAAAGTGTGTTCTGATCCCGGTTCTGGTCTATCTGTAATGGACCAAGTTATTAATACGGCATTATTGATAATGCCCAGACAATTTTAAAAATGCCCACTATGAGTAGTCAATTTGATAAAAACTACTGAAACAATTAAATTAACCGGGCTTTTTGAATAATGCTCATCAATTTCGGCAGGGTAATAAAAAGATGTGTTTTATTAAATTATTTTAATGTTAACATTAATTATAATTTAGAATCAGTATGGTAGGTAATACGATTACTATTTAAGCAACAAAGTAGACGGAGCCCCGCGGCGCGAGTTTCTTATTTCTGTCTGCAGGATATAAAGTAACCTAACATGAAGGAGATGACGAGAGATGAATGCTGAACCTAAAAAATCCCCTTCGAACCTAACCTATCCGTGTCGGGGTGAACAAAGCTTCCGAGCTCGCTTCGCTCGCTCTTGTACTAAATCGTTGAAAAACGCAGCACTGCTTACAAATATTATTTTACGCTAACCGATTTTTTGATCCTGCTGACCAAATTATATTACTTAGGTAAAAATATTTTTTTCGCAGATATTTCTTGCTGACCGAATATTTAAAATAAAAACCATACTAATGTACCATAATTATCCAATTGCCTAACAGTAACGCAGCAATATTCATAATGACCAGACAATGTGATAAATATAGAAGTTTAAATCAGTATTCATTACATTTCCCGATTTGACTTGACTAGATTCATAATGCCCGGGCATTATACATAGTTCCTTGAAGAGAAATGGTGGCCCAGTGATAACGGCCGTGACTTACAAGTTGTAAGTCGTGGGTTCGAACCAAGGCAGGCGTTTAACGTTGTGTAAATTATTTCATCGCCCCGTCTCTCAAAACGGTGAAGGAAAACGTCGTGAGGAAACCGGCATATCTTAGAAGCAAAAATTCGAAGATACGTGGCATCCACTAACATGCACTGGGCCCAAGTGGTGGGTTACGGGCTATTGCCTCTCACAGAGAGGAGGCCTGCATGCACAATGGACCAAATGCGAGTCTAAGTGCGGAAAAGGGCTCCATCTATCCAATCCTATCCATAGTTCCTTGATTAATCACTTGGTCTATGACATATCCACAGGTATGCCAAGTTACTTACAAATCCGTTTAGCCAATGAGGCGTGAAAAGGCGCGAGATAAAAGGAAAAGAAGACAGAGTTATTTTCACATTTATTTATCACATTGAATCTCCAGTCCCTGCCGACACCGACGCTCCGTGTTCTCTGGTTCACACCTAACGTTTTTGCCTGTCTTGCAACGATAATGTGTTGCGGTAGTGGAGGGTTAAGCGGAACGGTTCGAGGTGTTACTATTATTGCAAGTATAGGGTTAAAATACATTAATGGAGTAGAGATTGTATCTCAAGTTATCGTGCCGTTGTGGCTAAAGAAAGGTAGTCAGGTAGGAGAAGGCAAGCGGCCAAATTCTCAATGACAACGACGCGATGACGCTTTGGTTTTTTTTAGGCCCAAAAACGGAACTTTATTTCGACTTGTTTTATTATTTTATGTTAGTCTGCCTAGCCCAGCTATTTTAGGGACGGTTTCCAGTCTAACAAATAAAAATGAGTACCTACTAGTATTTTATTTGGAGTGACTGCTTGCTTCCACAAGTCCACAACCCAGTAACTAACACTTGGCAAGACTAGTGTCAGATTGCCTGGCTCCTGACTATCTTTGAATGTCAGCCGGGACCAACAGCTTGCGTGCTTTCGAGGCACAGAACAATCTCGGAATCTAATCGATGGTAAACTTCAGGAAGCGACCTTGAAGACCGATCCGTGTGGCTGTTATAACAATATATGTGCATATCTTGATGACCTTGATGTTATTTTTAAAGCAGAGTAGCGAAATACTAAAGCCTTTCCTTAGTCCCTACTTCTCCTTAGTAACTGGTTTAACATCATGTACCATAAAATATGAACATATATACAAGGAACACTAATATGTAATTGTTAAATATAATGGAATTTTATTACAAGTCTGATAACACGAACACAATAACGTACACTACACACGAATTTAATTTTACGCTTTTCGAAACATGCGGCGGCACTGCAAAATTAATGCAAGACATAATTCAATTTTGATTTACATCATTCAATTTTCGACACATAGTTCACTAAACCTGCTAAGTGAAAGTCAGACTCGTACGAAGGGTTTCGTACATTTCGAGGGTTTTCTTTTCCATTTCCAAAATAAGGGACTTCCCTGATGGCATAATGAAATTTAAATTTAGTCGACAGACAATATCTCGTACATATTTTCAAAAAAAAAATTCACTTGCCAATCGATCGAATTGCATCGCATAAATCGCATTGCGTCCATATAAAAGTCAAGTACTTTCATACTGACGCAATGTCACTTAGAAAATTCTCCTCAGTGTATAAAATCACAAACAGGCATGCGCCTTGATTGGATTCATTGCTTCATATGTTCAAAAATCCGTCTACTCGACAGCGTAAAACATGCAATGAATGCTGTCGAGTTGTCAAAAACAGTAGTAGCACGAGCCTTTTTAGACAACTGCCCAATAGAAGGATTGCTTTCCTAATAATAACATAAATATGTTACCGTACCCTGAAAATGCGTAAAAATATACTGTTGTGAATTGTCAAACACACAATAGTCATTTAATTTATACATAATTATAGGAACAGTAATTGCCGGCTGTTGGAATTTTTGGAGATAGTTTTGATTTTACATTAAAAATTTCTGCTCCCCCTAAATATATCATTTCATTATCACAATATAATAATGATATTATTATTCCTATTCGCTCAATTTAACTAAACATCAGTGAATAATGGAAATGTATTAAATCAATTTGAAGAAACACTGTTAACGGTATGTTCAAAGAAAATTGATTACTAGCTGAGGTATAAAAACGGTTTAAATCCGGATAAGTCATTCGAGTTGCAACAGTTGATTGTTTCATTCGATTCAAAAAAGTTCGCCATGTTCAAACTTGTGATCTGTGTTGCAGTCATCATGGCAGCCCAGGGTGGGCTAGCCAGTCCGTGGAATAACAACAACTTGTATCATCTACGGTCAAATAACAACAACTGGAACAACAACTTGAACAATAATAACAACAATCTCAACAATAATTTGAGACAGAATAACAACAACTTGAACAGCAATTTAAACAATAATAACAACAACTGGAACAACAATCTCAACAATAATTTGCGAATGAATAATAATAATAATAATCTCAATAACTTATTGGATAACTTGAACAACAATAATCTCAATAATTTGAATAACAATAACAACAATTTACGCATGAATAACAATAACAACAATCTTAATAACTTGAATAACAATCTCAACAACTTGAACAATAATTTGAGATCAAATAACAACAACAATAACAACAATTTAAACAACGATAACAACAATCTTAATAACTTGAACAATAATTTACGAATGAATAACAATAACAATCTCAATAACCTAAATAACAATAACAACAACCTTAACAACTTGAACAATAATTTACGAATGAATAACAATAACAATCTCAATAACCTAAATAACAATAACAATCTCAACAACTTGAACAATAATTTGAGATCGAATAACAACAACAACAATTTAAACAACGACAACAACAATCTCAATAACTTGAATAACAATAATAACAATTTACGAATGAATAACAATAACAATCTCAATAACTTAAATAACAATAACAACAATTTACGTATGAATAACAATAAAAACAACAATTTAAACAATGATAATAACAATGTCAATAACTTAAACAATAATTTACGGATGAATAACAATAACAATCTCAACAACCTGAATAATAATAACAATAACAACAATCTCAACAACTTAAACAATAATTTGAGATCAAATAACAACAATAATAACAACAATTTAAACAACGACAACAACAATCTCAATAACTTGAATAACAATAACAACAATTTACGAATGAATAACAATAATAACAACAATTTAAACAACAATAATAACTTGAACAATAATTTACGAATGAATAACAATAACAATCTCAATAACCTAAATAACAATAACAATCTCAATAACCTAAATAACAATAACAATCTCAACAACTTGAACAATAATTTGAGATCGAATAACAACAACAATAATAATAATTTAAACAACGATAACAACAATCTCAACAACTTGAACAATAATTTACGAATGAATAACAACAACATGAACATGAATTTAAACAACAATAATAACAACTGGAATAACAATTTAAACAACGATAACAATAACTTGAACAATAATTTGAGATCGAATAACAATAACAACAATTTAAACAACGATAATAATAACTTGAATATGAATATAAACAACAATAACAACAACTTGGATAACAATTTACGAATGAATAACAACAATAACAACAATCTCAATAACTTAAATAACAACAATAGAAGGAATAACAACAACAATTGGAACAGCAACTTGAACATGAATTTAAACAACAATAATAACAACTGGAACAACAATTTAAACAACAACTTGAGACAGAATAACAATAACAACAACTGGAACAGCAACTTAAATAACAATAACAACAATAACTGGAACAGCAATTTAAACAACAACTTGAGACAGAATAACAATAACAACAACTGGAACAGCAACTTAAACAATAACTGGAACAGCAATTTAAACAACAACTTGAGACAAAATAACAACAACATGAACCTGAACAACAACAACAACATGAATCTGAACAACAACAACAATATGAACCTTCGTCGTTCACAAAATCCGAACCCTAACAACTGAACTAGGCTTGATAAGGAATATGAAGAATAAGGGCAATCAAACGGCAAATAGATACTGTATTTTTTATTAGTTTTGTTTTAGTACAACTTAAGTTTGGCATGTAATTCATAATAAACTGCAAAATGTTATTGTGAATTAATTTTCTCTGTTTCAATTTTTAGTCCCACCTTTTAACCACATTTTTATAAAGTTCTAGATTATAGATAGCAGGACTGACTATACCCAGGGAGTACCATACAACGTTCCACTATCGCCACCTTTGAAAAATGTTTCACAACCTATCCCACCACCACCTAGGGGCCCTGAAAAGGTTATAGTAGCCACAGCGGATCTTTGTGTCTCTGAAGTTGGCTCTGCGAACCATAGCGCAAGAAACAGTTTGTCATCGAGTATACTTAGCATTGAGTTAGCGAGATAGAACGATGCGACAAACATAAGCGAGTAAAAGTGGCAGATAAACAATGCTATCTTCTACTTCAACATTGTCACAAAAATACCAACCGCGCAGGGTCAAACAGCAAAGAAAAACAAACAGAGAAAAACAGTTTGCAGCAAACTTCAGAGACACAAATATCCACTGTGACTATTATACTTCTAGGCAAGCGTGCTTCACCGTCGAACACGTCATCGCTTACCATCAGGTGAGATAGTTGACGCGTGTTATAGAAAATAAAAATAAAATCTATCAATGTCAAATATACAAAACTCATTATTTCTTTACAATGCTCGCAAACCGTGGTCAAGAGGTAGACCAGATAGATGGCTCGATGAGATGCAGAGGCAAAGACTGGATGGAAATAGCGAAGGATGGAACCGTGTGGAAAAAAATATAGAAAGAAATGATTCATGTTAATTATAAATAATTATGCATGTTAGTATTAAGTAAAACTTTTTGTTATTTTATATTAAAAAAGGAATAAAGGCTTTTTTATCTTTACTTAGTTCGATTTGACAATTTACCAACTAACAACTAATATTATGTTACAAAAATAACAACACTAATATTTGAGTTTCAACACAATTTAGTCAAATATGTGTCAATGATGATGATGTTATAGATTTGATGTTTGTCGTGATGGTTATAGTTTTCGACCCCCCCCCCCCGGTCGAAAGCAAGCTGACATGGATGGTATAATTTATAACCATCTGCCGCATCGGTGGCTCACCTCTTTGCTTCGCTAACTTGGCTGACACACTGTCGTATATCTCGATATAGACTCTTCAATTCTTCAAATACACTCTAGTAGGTAGACTCTATCAATCAAAAATATACGACAAAGAATTTTCCCACATCTATGAAAACAGAGAAGCCTTAAATCGTTCAAAAGCACCCACAAACTCGACGTGGGAAGAAACACCAAGTTTATTTAACGTATCCCACATAACTATGAAACTAAATGACGCATATAAACATCAATACGAATGTCCAAACTTCCAACACTTTTGTTATCAGAAAACATCTCGGTTATCTGCCGAACATCTTAAACATTTGTCGCCTACTCAAGATCTAAGACAAGATTATCACCTAATTAAGTATATGTGAAAGATAAGATAATCAGCGATTATTGATTAGATATGTTTATGTATAAGGTTCATTATTATGGATCAAACGAATTATTGTAAGACCTTTTGAACCGCTAAAGGTCGCTTTCCCGAAATAAATGTATCATTTTGGACTGCCTTACTGGGCCTTTGACAACAGTTTGAAACATGTTACCGGTACTTAGCCTATGCTAAGCTATTTAAACTGCTTTAAAGTAGGTGTAGTAAGGCTTTACCTTGCGAAATATGGGTCCTCGCGCAAATATGAGAGAGGTGTGAGGAGGCGAAATACAGAGGAAAAACACAACGAAGTTTTAAAATTAATAAATAAACTATCTGTGTGCCAAATTTCATACAAAGCCGTACAGGATTTTTTACGTGGAAAAGTAACAAACATTCACGAACCATCCTTACAAACTTTCACGTTAATAATAGTACAGTAGTCACAGCGAATCTTTGTGTCTCTGAAGTTAAGCTCTTCGAACCATTGCGCAAGAAACAGTTTGTCATCGAGTATACTGCATACAGTAAGCAATATAGGACGATGTGACAATCGTAAGCGAGTGAAAGAGGCAGTTATAAAATGCTATCTTCAACTTCAATATTGACACAATAAAACCCAATTTCTGAAAAATCACGCTCAAAAAAATATATGAAACAAGAAAATATTCTTCTCTGAAAATTGTTATGTACACGTGTATTCGATATGTATCGGGTATAGTGGTGTTCAGAGGATAACCGTGGTCGGATTCTTATTTGCAGAATGTATTGTAGTGTTTCATACTTTTTAGTGCGTAATTTTTCAGTAGTCGGGTTTTTGTTGTTTAACATGTCTCAAGATAATGCATAAGTTACACGAGTGGACTCTAGATAACGTATTACGTAGTTGATTTAGAAAATTTACTACTACTTAAAGGACAGGTATAGGTATGTGCTATGTGTATGTAGTTATGTTAGCTGAAGAAATATACACATTGGTTTTTGATCCAAAATTTGAGAGGCTCAGAAATGAGGGAACAAATGAACATAAATGCGTACATGCATGCAAATTTACATACCGATCAACAAACACTGTGACTCGCCGATGTAGTCGGGTAAAAAATTAGTTTTCATGACTTTAACGGGATAATCTCGCAAACGGTACGCTTGATAACAAATTGATGAATTAAACCCTACCTTCACTTTAAAATCCCTGTTCAGCGATAGCGCACATGATGAGGTGCGGCGATAAAATGTTTTGGTCTTGACTTCGTTCTCCCTAGAGGGCGCCATATTCAATTTAATGTGACGTCACATAGCCTTTACCCAGCAGACACCTCATTTGTCAAATTATGATAACTAGTTTAGAAGTTATGAGGGTACAGACGTACGTACATACATACATACACACATACCGGTCAAAAACATAACCCTCCCTTTTGCTTCGCCGAAGTCGGGTAAAATTAGCTACTGCGCAGGGTCCTGCAGCCAACTTCAGAGACACAAAGATCTGCTGTGACTACTGTAAGTAGTATAGTATAGGATACTCTATACTATACGAAGAAGTAAGACAATAACAGGGTGGTTTTTACAACTACTATGAATAAAATACAGAAACGAGGAGCAGTCATGATGACTAAGAAGCTTCAGAAGACAGCAACAAGACAATTTACGGGGTGATACAATTTTGTTTATGCAAATTCGGTCCTCGAGTCCGGTTTACGTAATTAAGCTTGGACCCTTTCGAGGGAAGAAATGTACCTACTCAAAATGGTTCGTGTAAATACGGCACAACATGGTTGGTCCGCTTTTCAAGACCGGTCCAACACAAGAAATGAAAACATTTTGTGCCTACAGCTGAAGAATGGAGTCTAAATTTTTTGGAGGTCTTTACGTCCTTTAAATCAAGATTCGTTAACTCTTTACCAGCATCAGTATTCCCTACAAGCTACGACCCGTCAGCCTTCAAGCAAGAGTGAAGTTCACTGAGAGTGAACAGGATCTGGTTTCGCTCGTTCTATCGTAAACTACATTCATTGCTTTCCATCAGGTGAGATCGAGGTCTAGAGCAGCCCCATCAGAAATAAAAATAAAGTAGGCAAATAGATTATTTATAAGTAAGCGTATTCCGTCGTCGACTCAATCATCGCTTACTATCAGATGATGATGGTCACACGTAGGCGAAATTACGAGTATATTGAATATTTGTTTATTATAATTTTGTTTGTACAAGTAAAATTTCAAATAAATGATATATTTTGCCTGCATCCCAGTAATGGGAACGTTAAAAGACCGATGATGATGAAGTAAAATTTTAAAAGATAATTTTTATTTCATGCTACATAATTTATCAAGTTTAGTCCCTGGCATGTAACTTGGCAAGGTTTAAACCCATACCAACCCTTAGCCCTTGGCTTGGGTTTTGGGTGGGATGGGTGGTTTTTATTTTAAGGCTCTTCGTACGGGCTGAGGACAGGACCCCTTGCCCATTTCTGCACGTTGCTAGCTACCCGCACGCTACCTACGCACGCTGCCTAGGTCTTGGCCTGCCTACCAGCAGCCTACCGCCACGAGAGCCGGTGCTGACAGGCAGTCTCCACCTGTGGGAGATACGAGGACCGTCCGGCCTACTGCTGAGCCTGTGCTGAGCAGCCCCCCCACGTTTGCCACGTGCTACCCAAGGACGTTACCCTTCCTACTTATATACTGTGTGTGATAGTGCTCGGAACAGAACAGAGTGACCTTAATTACCCATGACCTAGCTGTGGATCTACTTAAATATATGTATTAACTTGTCCAGATGTTTCACTTATCTTCTACCTACCTATCAGGAGCAGCCTGCGCCGTTACAGTAGCGGTGGCGGGGCGGTTAGGCCTTTCTTTCTTTTTATTTTTATTATGATATATATAATTATAACACGATATCTTGCGAAAATATCCCAATACAAACAGTAAAACGCCCATAACTTTTGAACAGTTGAACCGAATTTCATCAAATATAGCTAAGAATACTTTCGATAATATCACCTTTCAAACAAAAACTTTAGATTAAAATCGGTTCATCCGTTTAGGAGCTGTGATGCCACAGATAGATCCACAAATACACAAGTACACACTTCAAACTTATAACACCCCTATTTTTCCGTCGGGGGTTAAAAACTAGGTACTTATATCATTATGTAACCTGAAAATACACCTAACATAACCAAGTAACAGTAACGAAAGGATACAGTACCATAACTATAATATTTCACGTTTTATAGCCCTTCTCGATGCCTAGTTTAGTTGTAACTTCTCTACTTTATAGGCGCCCCCGACTCCCGACGAGTTTTATAGGGCATAACTATAGAATTGTTGCTGGAGGATTCTGTTGAGGGATTGATTGCAGCTTCTACCAGCATTGAGGGTGGAAAATGGGCGCCCAGAAACGTAGATTTTAATAGTAAATATACGGCCGTGCAAACGTTTATTTGTACGTGTTCACTATACAAAAAACACGCCATGATTTATTATTCGCGCTTACGACCGCTCCCGAAGATAGCCGACCGCGTGACGAGTTTGCTTTGGTCTGGTCTAGTAAGATCCATTAAGTCTGCCTATGTACCACTACTGTACATGAAGTTTAAATAAATAAATTAAAATCTATGTATTATTTATTTTAAGTTGAGCGTTCGGGAAGTTGCGCGGTATCTTCTCATCCAACTTACCACAGTGTCGCAAGACGAAAGTCAGTCTATCTTAACCATAGATTTAGATTTTGTTTGCTATCTTAACAGTGTGTGTTGCCAGTGATGACATATGGCTCTGAGACTTGGTCGCTCAAAATGGACCTTATCAGAAAACTTACAGTCACCCAAAGGGTAATGGAGAGGGCTATGAGTTTCCTTGCGTGATCGAATCAGAAATGCAGAGATCCGCAACCCTGGTCGTGTTACCGACATAGTCCGAAGAATTGCTAAACATAAGTGGCAGGGGACAGGGCACATTGCTCGCAGAACGGATGGCCGATGGGGCAGAAAGGTTCTGTATATAGTGGCGACCGCGAACTGGAAGACGCTGCGTTGGAAGTCAACCCACCAGGTAGACCGATGACCTGGTGAAGGTTGCGGAGAACCGCTGGATGCTAGACGCACGGGCTCGATCAATGTAGCGACGCTTGGGGGAGGCCAATGTCCAGCAGTGGACGTCTTTCGGCTGATATAATGATGATCATAAATTTGCGGTATCAGAAAAACGCGGATCGTAGCAGCTGGCGTTCTGTAGTTTCTGCCTACCCCCGTAGGAAAAAGGCCTGACGCCTTCGACGTTATGTATGAATGTAACAATGCGATGTACACCCTGACCTTATTATATGTATATGTTACGGCTAATACCCGAAGTGCGGCTAGACCTAGTTTTAGCCGGTTAGAACTAGGCTACTCCTAGTTTTATCCGGTTAGAACTAGGTGTAGCCACGCAACATAGTCGACGGAGCCCCGCTGCGCGGGGCTCCTATTTCCGTCCGCAGGGTCTAAAGTAACCTAACACGAACGAGATGACGGGAGCTGAGTTCGCTCGCTTTGCTCGCTCACTTCAGCTCCCGTCATCTCGTTCGAACCTAACCTGTCCGTGTCGGGGTGCCCTAAGCTCCAACCGGCCGGCTAATACTAGGTGTAGCCGCACTTCGGGTATTAGCCGTAACATATATAAGTCAATGGCTAGTTGCTTGGACAAATATGAGAACTTGGTCATACTCTCTTGTCATACTAGACCGAAGTACAGATAATACTACCGAAGCAAAATCGCCTCGCGTTCGGCCATCTTCGGGAGAGATCGTGTGCACGAGACATTGTATGGGTCTTAATTGTTTGGTTAACGTCTCTATTTATTGTAATAGTGCTTCTCGTATATCTATTAATTTATATTACGGATAAAAATAAAAACAAGATTTTTTTCTGGCCTAGATAATTTATGGCTACCCTTCATAATTATAACCCTAGCATTTTCTCCGCCCTATTTCTATAAATACGATCATTGACATTACGCTTTTTTACCCCTCAATTAATCACTCAACAACAATCCTTCTCCCATTGTCATATAACTCATTTTACTTTGACACAATGTGATGAATAAGTTCTTATGTTATTGGCACAAAGGTTTTCACGTTTGATCGATCACACATGAATAACCTTTTTGCCATAAAAAATATCTTCAAAGAAATTCATAGCTAAAGGTTTATTATTTTTGCTCAAAGCATAAGGTTTTGTATAGGGACAAACGAGAGGTGAAAATCAAGTATACAATCGGATTTTTTCAACAAAATGCGAAATTCTAAGGTTTCAAATAATGTGTTCGATTTGACGTGTATACTTTTACTTTGTTGAGCAGTAAATGGTACTCATTTGACGGGCAAAGTTTATAACAAAATGTGGAAGAAATTGGCATCCGACATGTTTATTGGCAGATTACGGACAGTAATCCCTTCTGCTTTATGTACTTTGGTATCATAATTAGTACACTTTCTAAATACACACGATGGCATTTTTTTAATTTTGTTTTTGTTTCAACAAAGCGTATCGCTCTTCGCCATGCGTGACATAGACTAAAGACTATACGTCCCCATTTGGGACGTATTCGAGTCTTCACAATGCGCGCGCTCATAACATATCTATTTACTAGAATATCATTGATCCTAACACATTTCCGAAATGTCCTCTACCTTTGATATATTAAAATCATATCATTTCACTAAATAACGTAACATTCTGGCAATCGCGAAGTTATTCATGAAACTGAACGCTGGAACTGCTGTATGCACTCGCTTTAAAAGCATTTAACCATTTAACACTGCACCTCAAATGTAGGAGCTGCTTGCTTTTAGCATTTAAATGGAGTACCAAATACTTGAAATAGGTCACTCTGCCGTGTTCCTAGAATTAAAGCTACTTATGGACCTCAATGTACCATCGCTTGATGAGAAAACTGTAGGTTTTGGATATGTATCAAATCAAATCATTTATTCGTGTGTGTCGTGTGTCATTTATTTGTGGTGTGTGTATTGTCATTGTATGTGTCTTTGTATTTTGTTTGCGTGTGTGTTTATTTGTTTGTTGTGTAAGTGTGTGTTTAATGTCAGTTCCATTGTAAATGTCATATAAATTAAATTAAATAGGCAACAATTTGAGAGATAAGCCTTTGATAATATTAGGAAATATCGAAAAATACTGCTCCGATTTTTTAAATTTTTTCACATATAGAAAGTTGCATTATAGCTTAGTATTATAGGCTACTTTAATCCTGGAAAATTCTTTAAGGCCACGGAAATGAAGCCGCGGAAAAAGCTTGTTACAAAGTTACAGGTATTGATTTGTGATAAAATAAGAAACAATAATAAAATCTTTTCAAATTATAGGTACAAAGAAGACTTTCTAGTCCGTCAGGATTGTTTTCAGACAAAACGATATCACAGTTAATATAATACTACAAAAGTTGACAAAAATAAAAGGCCCGTTTTGACGGCTATAAAAAATACTTAATAATAATTAAACTTGATGCTTGCGAATGATACTCATTGTAAGTTAGTGTGTGGGTAACATAGTAATTAATAAGGATTATGAATTTGATTTACAATTTCTTACGTAGAAAGTTATCGCGCGGAAATTATGTAAAATGAGAAACGTCAACGGGCTTCTTAGATTAGATTGTGACGACTTTATACTAGCATACAGATGCCTTTTATTTTCGTTCGCTCGCGTTCGCTTCCGTTCCAAGGATATAGATGGTGATGTAAAACGGTTTACGCGGTTCTTGAATACTTTTTTTATAGTATTGAACTGAAATCAATCCCTTAAAAACGACCTAACCGTTGATAATATACTAATTGCCAACAGTTAGTTCGTATCAAAAGATAAAAACTCGGTTTAAATCGTTTAATTTCAATAAAACGTTAGTACAGTTGTGTTCAACTTACGTGCCGCGCACTGTGCCTATGTCTAAGCCCTCTTGGTATAGTTCTCAAGACACCCAAATCTTGGAATGTCCTTAAACACATGTAAATATTGACTAAGACATGGTTCCTATCAACTTGTAAAGCAGCAGGGTTTTCGATCACTACACTATACACCAAATGATTTTTATTTTTTTCAAATTTTTACCGTCCATTCTTCACCATTATTGAGCTCTGTATCACAAGTTTTTCCTAGCATGTGCATCATAGATAATGTATTTTTTACCTTGCCAATTAAGTGTTAAGTGTCGACTGCAATTATATATTTTTTACCAAATTCCTTAACTTTTTTTTTATATTATCATGTAGTATTTCACTTCTTAAGCGAGTTATTTTATTCCAGAACTTGAAATATATGATGCTACTTGTAATACACACTTCTTCTAAGCCCTCCTGCCCTTTACATCTTAAATAAAATAATATTATAGTCCATACGCCATTCATCACAACTTTAATCGCCTTAACACACCAAGTTCTCAGATAAACACACAGCAAACTGTATAATTTGTCGCGACTCGGCTTCCTGAACTATTTCTTTGTCTTCCATCTTTTGTGACAGCTCTAAATGATAGACAAACAGACAAATACACTGCTTTTATAAGATAACTGAGAGGATATCGCGTAATTTGCATTTTGTGTCAAGTTGTCTGCATTTATAGTCGTTATTTTGTTGGATCTACGTCTTTTTAGACATTGTATAGGAATAAGTGTTGAAATAGCCTCCTCGAATTATTATTTATCATCATTTCAGCCAAAACACACACAGCTGGACATCCACAGCTGGACATGGACCTCCATCAAGTGTCGCCATATCGGTCAGTCCTGTCCGTTTCGCATTCTGTAGGATGGACTGACGACCTGATTAAGGAATCAATCAGGTCATCGGTCCATCATCATCCATCACTAGTGGAGATGATTAAATTATGCGTCCGGCATACCCTGGATAGTCAGCCACACTTTTACCCTATACTCCACTTGCGATAATATTAGACGTTTAAATTAGCCCATTTTACAGCCCGTTTAACCGGTTTTGACTTCTATTACTTTGATGATAGGACAAATGGTAGCTGTACTAAACAGTTGGTTTTGGTAACAGGTTTATGCTTTTTATGTCATCCTTGTTGTTACGGGATAGAACTCAAAATCGGTTGAACGGACTGCAAAAAGATTTGGAAACATGTCTAATGTTATTTCAAATGGAGTTTACATAAATAGCATAAAGAGCCTATAATATCACCATAAAACACAGGACTCCTCTCTGTGAGAGAGAGTGGGGCATAATCCAGTGGATCCAGTGTGGGCTGGTTGATGTCACATGTTTAATAACTGTCATTTCCTAATGTTCCCTTCACCGTTTTGAGAGCAGTGGTATGCAAATTTACACAAAGTAAAGTGTTTGCCTGGAGATCGACTGCACACTCAACATGTCGCAGCTGATATCCTGGTCCACCACTGCTAAATAACACTATAATCCAGCCTGATATTGCCCCGAAAACACAGCATGTATAGACAACAGATCAACCAGCAAAGAGGCACTTTGATCCATCTCCACAGAAAAACAAAACAATCTTTGCTCAAATACTTTTTGCAAAAGAGAACAGAATTATAATTAAATACCATCAGGGTTGGGCAGTATTTGAATTACTTGTAATTTAGATATGTAGTTGAAATACAAACATGTATTTGGTATTTGTAATTTAAAGACTTCTTTTCAAATAACTGATGCTGAGCTATTTTGTAGTTAGTATTTGAAATACTTATTATAGCTTCAAAATACATTTGAACACAACTACATTTAGCGATCTTATTGATGGGTGCGTTCTGCAGAAAATGGCGACCGCGTTCATCAAATTGTCAAGTATCTTGTCAATTGTGATTTTCATTTCAACCGTTATTTCGAACGGTTATTTTCACGAAACTTTTGTTTATTATTTAAGTTTGTAAGTACGAATGTCACGATGTATGATCGACTGTATTTTGTAATTAATTTGTATTTTAAATTAAAAAAAATAGTTACACTACTGTATTTTGTATTTCAAATACACGACTTACGAATATTTCGTATTTTAATTAAATACGAGATAATACTTTGTAATTTGTATTTTAATTAAAGCAAAGCAAGTATTTTGCCCAGCTCTGATATACCATCCAATCAAAGAGGACAGACTTGCATTCTGTCTAATAACGTATCCAGCTGGTGGTGAGTAAGGTCGTATGTACACTCACTGAATCCACACGATAACACGACGGCGACGCATAAAGACATAACTGCATTTTCACACTCACACCTTCGGTAAACAACCACTTAACTATGAGAACAAATTTATTTCTTGTATCTGTACATGCAGAAATAGAACCTACGTCTTTGAGTGACGGTCTTATTAAACTACGTTAATAAGTTTGTCCAGAAATGCATACTTGGAATACTTGAAATATACATACAATCAAAATAAAACCTTATGTATAAAATATTAGAATTGGATATTAATTAGCAAAGTGCTTCCGATGCAGCATGTTCGAAATACTAGAAGCGGAATTAATTTAATCCTTCTGTTGAAAAGTTTAAGGTCCGTTTCAGTTTGGGTGAAAACTTTTTAAAATTATTAATAGCCTTAGGATCTACTGGTACGTTTGTAAAAGGTTTAATGTATTCAAAGCGTTCAAATGTTTTAATTACAATGGTACAGTAGTATTTTTCGAGAGAGTTTCTCTTTGTTCCTCATCCTCAAGGTACCTACACCCTGTGTGGAAGCATTTTGTTTAAATGGCTGAGCAGAGCACGTGAGTCGAATAATTAATTAAAAACTTTGAAAAATACGTTTTTCTGAAAGACGAGCTGTTTCAACTGTTTTACAATTTTGTGTCTGTTTGTTAAAGTAATGGATGTTTTTGTATCTTTGTGTTCGGGATTACATGTACGGCAGGGGAATAATTTACAGAAGTAAGATTTTAGGAACAATCCCACCGCACTATTCCCAAACCAATGCAACTCCTGAAAGCCAGAATCAACAGTGGCTACCACCAGAAAAGCGCCGAGGCAATGAACGCCAAATCAACGAAGTCCCGGCGAATGAATTTAACTGTCTTGGATCCCGCAACGAAATTAATCAGAAAAGAATAACATAAGACAAAAAACAACACACAACACAATAACAAAGGTTTTTGGAACGTTGGGATTGCCAGAAGAAGAGAGAGGGCTATGATCTGCAGTGGGCGAAGTCGGGCTGTGGATGATGAAGACCAAGTGTTTAGTGCCTGAAGATGAACGGAATCTAGGGACTGGCTATACTGGACGTGGTGGGGGAAAAGAGTTCCTGGAAGGAATTAGGGCAGTGCAAACATGATTTATTTGCCGTTTTTGTAATAATGGTACGGAACCCTTTGTGCGCGAGTCCAACTCGCTCTTGGCCGGTTTTATTTATTTTATTTTTGACGCGCGTCTCGCAGTTCACACAAAGAGATTGGCTACTGCTTAAACGGACGATCCTGTGGTGACTTATCTAGAAAACTAGAGCCTCCAGCCAGGCATAACAGATCTTCAAGAATAAGCAACGTTTGCCGATGTCAGTCCGTGAATCGTGAACCTTTACAGATACAGACTCTTCCGTGCCCCGGAAAGAACATTGGTCTCGGACGCCATTTGTAAATCTTTGAAAGTCATTGAGAGCAGTGGTTGCCCAGTTGTATTGGCCGTGACTTACAAGTTGTAGGTCGTGGATCGCGGTCGGAACCAGGCAGGCGCATTACTTTGTGTAAATTATTTCATCACATGAGGAAACCGACATGTTCTAGAACCAAAAATTCGAAGACATGTGACATCCACAAACCCGCACTGGGCCCGCCAGCCCTACCTACCAGTTTATTCCTTGCCAGTTCATCGCCGATAGCTTTACTTTTACTAAACAATAGTGCCTAAGTGCCAGCTACCTCTCCTAATCCCTTCTCTTTCGTCTAACAGTCTAACATAAATGTGAAAATTCCCAGATGTCATTTATTCAAGCGACCACAAGCCCCGAAACAGAGCACCACTATTATTACAACGCTACCAACATTAGCGTTCATTTTAGAACAGAAAACATAATAGAGTTTACTGAACAGTTGTCTAACTCACAACAAACAGAGTGGGTTAAATGTGCTAGAAAAATATAAGCACACTGGCAGACTGAAACGTTTTCTCCTTAGTTTTAATTAAAAAGAACTTTTTTTAAAGGCTTTAATAAAACGTCAGTTGAAATTTGTGGGACTGGAAGACTTGAAGAAGAACCAGTAAAATCCTTCAATGATCTTTACTGTCATCTACCGAATAAAGTGTAGAAGAACGCACACATAATTATAATATTGCTAATCCCCAAAGCGAATAGCGTGATATTATAATTGCATTTGCATCTACCAGACCTTTAAGAAATATTTGTACAACCTTTGAACGGAATCTGTTCAGTAGCTTTTAGACAAAATCTTTTAATATTAACACGTATAATAAATCTGTAGAAAAGTCGTTTTTGTACATCGAAAATATAAAAAATAGGGTGCTAACGGATAACCAGCAGAACCCATTTTCAGCATTTTAGTCCGTTTGTCTGTTTATATGTTTAGTTATGCACTTGTAAAAATTGTGCGTAACTTGAAGTATTACTTAGTTATTGTTTCATAGTAATCGGTTCACTCTATCAAAAGTTAGATAGATGAATTTAAAGTGTTCAAGAAATAAAATATCACAACACACGCAATTCAAATACTCGTACAGTTGAACTCCATATCCGATAGATGACGTTGTGCATTTGACGTCATTTTCTGAATGGCGGTTTTAAAATTCGCCGCGGCAGAATGACCCTAGAAAAAAAAGGGTAGGTAGGTAAGTAGGGTAGGGTGGGTAGTTGACGGGATCGAAGCCGTGGGCACAGCTAGTAAACTATATTTTTGGCATATGAATCATTCCCAGATCTCGTAGCAATAACATTTTCTCATAAATGTTATGAGTATAGTTTTTTGGCCTCAGTTTCATTATAATTATGTATAGAAAGGTGTTCTCTGATCTGATCTGTGAGTGAGTCCGCAGATCTACGGTCATCTTTACGAATAATCGAACATGAAACGTAAGGATAGCTCAATTCAAACTTGATTATCCAGCAGGAGTCATGTACAACTTAGAACTGTCTTACTTACTAAGGAAAGTATATATTGCGAATATTGTTTGCGACTTTCAAATCGAATACCATACAAAATTGTATGATGTGGTGTCATCGATCTATCAACAAGCAAAGACAAGTGCCACCTCACCTCAGCACCAAAAAATTCCCATGATTTAGAAATGCCAAATACAGTTGAACAAACAGTTACCGTGTGGGATGGTAAGGAGGCTTCGAAATAGTTCAAATGCCTGTTGATAAACGATGGTTTACTGTCGATAGGTTTTTAAACTGTTTCTTTGTAAACGTTGCCGGATTTGGTGAGGTTAAAAGTTGACAGTCATATTTGTGGAAGTTACAGATTAGAACTTTTTGGGGCTTTAAGTATTTGACCTCCTTTAAAAAAAAGTATTAACACCTATTTCTGTCGTCAAGCATGGCAATATTAAATTGCGTAGGGTACGACACTCTCGGGCTAGATGAAGCAATTATTTCAACTGGGTGACTGGTAGCAGCTTTATGAGAGCGTTCAGGGTCCAGCACTGGTCTACGCTCATCATTATGAACATAATTGCTTCAGACGATAGACATCCACAGCTAGCGGGTATAGGCCTCCCCAAAGCGTCACTATATGGTCGAGCCCTGTGTTTCTCGCATCCAGTGACTACCTGGGTCTTTCACCAGTTCTTTAATCCGGTACAGACTGATGATAACCAAACAAGTTATTATCTCTTCCTTTATAACAATCTCTACGTAAAATCTGCATATTTAGAGCTTCTAACACTTACAGCTAAATTTCTTCGCTAAATATTTCTTAATAGTTAATTAAGTACTACACAGCGTGTTTCCAAAAACACTTCGGATCGTTTCATAGCAAGTTCCCGGCAGCCTCTGTGAAGCAACTCGGGACAAATATTGTCATAACTCCTCGGGGATTTGTTTAATATGACGCTGACGACTCTGTCTCTTGTGAAGGCAAAGATTATGGGACAGGTGTGAAAGATCGTATACATTATGTTGAATAATTGGAATTGTGAAATATAAAATTTTGTTGCTACCAAACTGGTTACATTTGATTTCTTTAAGCTCCACTATCTATCTCTATTCAGTTCAAGCGATCAAAATGCTTGAAAAAGTGGCATTCTACCAGCGATAATGATTGTCAAAAGTCTTGATTATTATGTATGGGATTGACATGCGCTACCCGGTCACGTGGTCAACCAAAACAAAATAGAGTAGTGTTGGCCCAGTGGTAAAGGCCGCGAATTACTAGTTGTAGGTCGAACCCAGACAGGTGCTTTACGTTGTGTAAATTATTAACTGCTCTCAAAACGGTGAAGGAAACCGACATGTCCTAAAACCAAAAATTCGAAGACATGTAACATCCACCAACACGCACTGGGCCCTCGTGTTGGACTAAGGTCCATTCAGAGTGGATGCCTGTGTCCCAGCAGTGGGAACATTAAAAGGCTGATGATGATCAAACACAAAAATTTGGAACTTTTGACAGCCGTTATCGCTGTTACAATGACTTTTTAATAAAAATCTCAAAGGCTCATTCAAATATCATTAGATATTGGATCTATGTTGCGTCATCATCATCAGCCTATAGCAGTCCACTGATGGACATAAGCCTTTCAAATTGCACGCCATTTGGTTTGATTTTCGGCAACTGTCATCCATCTGCTACCAGCCAAACTGCGAAGATCATCGCTCCACCTAGCCTGACTGCATCCTACCTGTCTTGCATAGAATGAATTATTTCAACTGCAGTCAATAGTCCCAGTTCCATCAAACAATCTATAATAAAATATTACAAATTCTTGGAAACTGTTCAACCTGCAAATTTCACCCTATTTCTCAAAGATTCAGATCACTATAGATACATCTTCCCGAATCCGCTACCTTCTCGTACATTGTTATCGGAGTTGCCTATCTACACTTTATCGTTTTAATCTTTGACTCCGCTGCAGCTACAGATAACCCGGCCAAATATAGAGGTAATCTCGTCTCCTCCCGTGTCAGTTTATCACGCGACCTATTTTATTCGGCTGGGTTGCAATCTTGCAGTGCATCCATTGTTGGCGTAATTCCTATGAAAATTGCTCCGGAGATTTTTTGTTGAATTTTATGCAAGTGGAAATTTTTAAACTGCAGTTTTAAAAGTAGATATGGTATAAGGGTTTTATCTTTATGTTAGTGGCGTGGAGTATTAAACGAATGGAGTTCTTAAACGGTTATCTACATTTTCTGTCGATATAATTTACTTTTTACCCGACTGCCCAAGGAGGGTAATGTATTTATCAGTCTATGTATGTATGTATGTTTGTTCCTATGTGGCATTCCAGAGACCAAACGAGTTGTCCGATTTTGTATGATTCTTACGTCAATCGATTGGTCTTAACCTTGCGAGTGGCACCAGCTACATCAAAATAAGAAAAATGGCGGATGTTAGGCGCCATATTATGGGTGCCCAATTATTATTTTTCTTCCAAATCCATCGTGTGGGGTATCAAAATAAAAGGGGTTTTAAGACTTGATTTCAAAAATATATGACACTAATATGTTCATATGTACCTTATTCGAAAAAAATATTAACTTAAAAGTAATAGGTAAATAAAAAAGGCTTGTGTTTAAACACCGCCCAAAAAAGTACCTATTTTACTACCAAAAAAATTCTAAACGGTTACCAAAATGGATAAATGGTCACCAAATAACGTTTCCTAAAATATTATGAAATAAATCCATTTTTTCGTATTATTGACTGCCAAAAAAATATATGGACGCCTTTAAAGTCGACGGAGCCCCGCTGCGCGGGGCTCCTATTTCCGTCCGCAGGGTCTAAAGTAACCTAACACGAACGAGATGACGGGAGCCGAGTTCGCTCGCTTTGCTCGCTCACTTCGGCTCCCGTCATCTCGTTCGAACCTAACCTGTCCGTGTCGGGGTGCCCTAAGCTCCTGAGCTCGCTTCGCTCGCTCTTGGACTAATTCGTTAAAAACACGAATACACCCGGTATATTAATCTTTGAGTTGGATAGAATTTGGTGACCGTTGATCCATTTTGGGAACCAATTATTTTATTTGGTGCCTAAGCTTAGAGTCTTAAAAATATTTTTGATGACCGTCTAAATTATACCCAATAAAAAAAATAAGTTAATAAAAAAAATCAAATAACCCGACTGCTTATGAAGCGCTTACTTTAGACGCTGCAGAGAGAAATAGGAGCCCCGCGAAGCGGGGCTCTGTCGACTTTGTTGTTTAAATACTAATCGTACTTATGTATTCTATATTAAAACCAATGTCACCATTAAAATAATTAAAAAAAACATATTTTTATTACCCGGCCCAATAAGTGATGGGCATTATTCAGAAAGGCCAGTCAATTTAATTATTTAAATAGTTTTTATCATATTGCCTACTAATTTTAGTAGGCATTTCTATAAAATAGATCTTTTTGAATGAATTATGAATTTTTTGTAATGTGATAGATGAGTATTTCAACTATTATGGATATGAAATGTATGCCAAAAGACGACTCTGACTGTGAACTTTCTGCAATATGATGGTTCTGCTTTTAATGATTATCGATATGAAATTTATGCCAAAAGATTATTCGGACTTACAAAATTATGAGTTTTAATTTATGATAAATGAGTGTATGCCAAATGATTTCCTGCGAAATGAAGTTTATGCTATTCGTTGTTATGCAAACTAATATTATGACTTAAAAAGTTCTGCTATAAAAGGTAGAGCCCGTCCTCACGTATATGAATGTATTAATGTATGTACTTTAATATTGTAAAAACTTTTAAAAAAAGAGTAAGTATGGAGTTTCTTGTGCGTTCTTGTCCATAACAAGCTACTTTTCCGAAAGCACGATGGAATCTATTTTTATTACTTGTTAGTTTTAATTGTTAACGTTTGAAAGTGCCGCTTAATGGCCTAGTCGAAATAAATACATTTGACTTTGACTTTGAAATCCAATACAGTTATACATTAGATCTTCTATACTTAACTTACTTAAACAGTTAGTGGAAAATTGGCAATTGGACAAAAAAAATTGTGTTGCCATCCTAATTTCCTGCGGGAGAGCCTCACGGATAAATAAAATAAATAAAAGTATTTTAATTATAGTCCATTAAATTTTACTTTGACATATTGCTAGCTTGTCTTCCTCCATTGGTCAAACACGTTAATATTGCTTTATCAAAGAGCTTGAACGTGCCGACTTTTAAATAAAATTATACATTAAAAAATATTTTTTTAAAACAATCTTTCTTCGTATTCTTTTCAGTAAACCCTTTCACTTAAAATTGTTTATTCTAAGCTTCTAAGCTATTTCATTTGATATACATATCAAATGAAATAGCTTAGAAGTGCATAAAAAATAACTAGTCCGCCATCTGAGGCCGTCCACCATATAAGATTTAGAATGACGTCACTTAGCTAACCATGCATTGTCATCCAAATAAAACGTGTATGCAAAATTTCATTTTAATCGGTGGAGGATAACTGCTTTAAAATTCAGTTGCAAGATTTGACCCCAACACATGTAAAATAAATTTTCAAATGAAGTAACATTAGCACTTCACTAATTTACTTTTCTTGGATTCCTTTACAAAAAGGGTTAAAAGAAAAATGCTGAGAGCTCTGAAGTAAGAAGTTTACATTGTTTTTTATTTACTTTGTTGCAATGAAACAAAGAACAACACCGTTAAGTTAATGAACTTCTTATCTTCGGGTAATGAACGCAGGAGATTGTTATTTTTTAATTCTTGAACTAATATATTTGTACAATGCTCTGTTTTTAACACTTATTAATATTAGTACCTGTTATTTTTTAATTCTTGAACTAATATATTTGTACAATGCTCTGTTTTTAACACTTATTAATATTAGTACCTGGGCGACCGAACTCTGCTCGGGTGAAAATAGAGAAAACGTCGTTTTCTAAAAATGTAACCTATCTAGATCGATTTATCGCCCCCGCAACCGCCTGCATACTAAATTTCATAAAAATCATTGGAGCCGTTTCCGAGATTCAGATTATAAAAATACAAGAATTACTCGTTTAAAGGTATTAGCTAATTAAAAGACTTGCTATATGTTATTTTTTTTTACTCCCAATGGAAAACGAGGGCTGTAATAAGTTTGAGGTGTGTGCCTGTGTGTTTGTGTATTTGTGTATCATAACTCCTAAACGGATGAACTGATATTGTTTTTTTTTTGATTTGGTGGGGTGACTTTATCGAGAGTGTTTTTTAATGTTTGATGAAACTCGATTCAGCCGTTCAAAAGTTATGGGCGTTTTACTGTTTGGATCGGGGTGTTTTTGCAAGATCATTTGTCATAATTACGTGTTCAGTAGATTGTCGAATAATTAATCGAAGCGTGTCTACTACTAGATAAATTATGTAGCAAGAAAAAAATGTGTCGGGGATTTTTAAATTTTAAAATGTTACGTGTTCAGGCATGTTAATGATAAAATATCCTAAGTTTCCAGATAGAATTTCTAATCGGCAAAAATTACGAACTTCCAAGCGTAACTTTTAATGCCGTATTAAGAATAAATACGGTATGACCGTTTGTATAGAAGTTTTTTCCCAATGTGTAGTTAACCTATTTTTTTTCTTTTTTGCTCGCTCTCGTTACATAAGGAATTCTTGTGGAAAATTGGGTTGTGTGTTGTCTGTCAGTGAGTTAATTGATTTAAAAATGGAAATAAGTAGGTAAAAAAGTTAATTAAAAAAATCTAAAAACCCGACTGCTTAAAAAGCGAACTAAAAAGACGTAAACAAAATGAAAGTCATGCTGTGCAGTTGGATGATACTTAATCGCGATCTGGCTGACAAAAACCAGATGTATCCTCCGACTGCACAGCATGATTTACTTCTTGCTTACTTTACAGCATGATTTACTTCTTTTTAGTTCTCTTTATAAGCAGTCTGGTTCTAGATTTATTGAATTAACTTTTTTTATTTACAATTGTTTAGTTATTTTTTTTTTAATTTTTTCAAACAAGTGTTATATATTTTTTAAATCACCTCTTAAAAACCTATATTTTGATACCCCACACGATAGTTTTGGAAGAAAAAAATATGGTCCACCACAATATGGCGCCCAAAATTCGCCATTTTTCTATTATCCAATTTTAATGCAGCCAGTGACACTCGCAAGGTTAAGACAAATCGATTGACGAAAGAATCATCAAAATCGGCCAACGCGTTTGGTCTCTAAAACGCCACATAGGAACAAACATACATACATACATACATAGACTGATAAACACATTACCCTCCTTCGGCAGTCGGGTAAATAGGGCCTATTGTAGTAAATTTGCCACACTATAAACAGTTGGCCAAATCACAAAAAGAGTAAAGTGTAATTCAGCATATCAGCGATGGCATCAGTCGAAATGCCAAGTCATAATCATCATCATTGCAGCCAAAAGACGTCCACTGTTGGACTTAGGCCTCCCCCAAGTCGCGACTCTGATCAGTCCTGTGCATCTCGCATCGAAAGGATTCCCACAGCTATGATAAGGTCGTCGCTCCACCTAGAGGGAGGCCTTCCAACGCTGCGTCTTCTGGTTCGCGGTTGCCACTCCACAACTTTCGGCGCCAACGACCATCCGTTCGGCGAGCAATGTTACCTGCCCACTGACTTTAAGTTTGGTAATTATTCGGGCTATGTCGGTAACCATATTTTGCTCTTGTGGATTTCTTTATTGCAAATGCCAAGTAATTTAAGGGATTGATTACGTGGTGAAATGTCATGTGATCGGCGAGGATAGCGCTTAGCAATCCAATACATTTTTGACATTTAACCAATCGCTATCGCGACGCCTTCGTTGACAAGATGGCTAATGGCGTCGTCTTGAGCTGAAGGTTAATTGTTGTTAGTTAGTATTCGGAGGTAAAATTTAAAAATCTCTGACACATTTTTATTTCATGCTACATAATTTATTTAGTTGTAGATACGCTTCTATCGACAATCTATTGAACACGTAATTATGACACGATATCTTGCAAAAACACCCCGATTCAAACAGTAAAACGTCCATAACTTTTGAACGGCTGAATCGATTTTCATCAAACATAGCTAAGAACACTCTCGTTAAAGTCACCTTTCAAACAAAAAACATCAAACTTAAAACACCCTCATCGCTTACCATCAGGTGAGATAGTGGTAAAGCGCAAGCCAATCACTAATAAAAAAAAAACCCTTTTTTCCGTCGTGGGTTAAAAAGTTCTAAACAACACAAAAACAGACCAGAGAACTCATAAAAAAATCAGTCGAATTGAGAATCTCCTCCTTTTTTTGAAGCCAGTCAAAAAGCAATTTACACTACACTTAGTTTTCGGAAATCGCACCCAACTTTTGTAAAAAACAAAGCTTCCCGACAAGTTGCCGTTATAATCAAAGTAAATATTAGCAAACCATTCTTCAATAATGATTGTTTATGTCCTACAAATGTGGAAATCCAATCAACCTTTAGCAGTTTATGATATACCGGAACAAACACTTGCTGGTTTTGTCGGAATTTAATTTCACTTCAATCACCTGTGATTGACAGCAAACACATAAATAGGAAAGTAGGTACGATCATTATTCTGTGCACACTGTAAACAAATTACCTGTTGTACCTAAGCCTATGTGTTTGTTACATTGATTGGCTGCCATTAACATCCACACAGCTATAAACTATCAGCCTTATTTACCTAAATACTTACAATTATTTCTTAGATTGGTTTAAGCACAGATAAACAAATTCTTAGTTCTTCTGTGTAGGATTTAAATTAGCCCGGCGACAGCATAGTGAAATATTGTAACATCGAGTGCACGGTTGGGTCAGGATGACCCCCATTTAAAATATATTATATCCGATAGTTTTTTATAGGGATTATTAAAACCTTTCAGCTTGATTATGCCGCCATGTATTATTAAATTAGGGATTTTTAGGTATGAGGTATTTGAGTTACCTATCACAATTTAAATGCTTTTATTTAAAATCAACTAAAAAGTTTCCAGCTACTGAGATGTACAGAAACTTCCACCAATATATGTCGAAAATGCAAGTGTTTCAAAATGTCGCGGATCACCCAGAGCCTACTATGCGCTCGCCGTGTGGTTATGTTTTTTTTTTTTTATATAAAATAAGCTCGTGCTTGGCCACTATATCAACTGACGGTAAGCGATAATGTGGTCAACGGTGAAGTACGCTTACCTAGAAGTAACACTCTTGACTTAAACACCCCCTATAGATTGTAGCTAGCGGGAAACATAGACTCCGGCAGGGAATTCCACTCCACACTAAAAGTATTCCCAAAACGTTTCGTGCGTATGGGTGGGATGTCCACCATGTTCCGATGGCGCATTGCTGTACGTCTGGTAGTCCGATGATGAAACGGGTTAGGCGGTATTAGATCATGCAATTCCATCGCACACTCCCCGAAATGTAGCCGATAAAAAACCGACAAGCTGGTAGCTCGGCGACGATGTTCAAGGCTCTGGAGCTTTGACTTAACCAGTGCCTCATCGCCGATGAACCTCTTGGCCCGCTTTTCGATCGACTCTATTGCATCAAGCTGGTATTTGGCAGATCCATCCCAGAGCTGAGAACAGTACTCCAAGCATGATCGAACTAGCGCTTGATACAAGCTGAGCAGCTGTTCTTGCGTGAAGTACCTTCTCACTTTTGTAAGGATCCCCAGCGTTTTGGCAGCCAACTGAGCTTTTGCCTCAATGTATGGGCCAAAATTGAGAGTCAATGTCAACGTAACTTCAAGAAGCTCAAGAGGTATTGGCACGGTCACATCTCGGAAAGTTGGAGCCGGGTGAAATTAACCTGATCAGATTGGTATCGCACCATCTGATAATAACTATTATCTTATGATATTTTTTGGCGCGAAGTGCTTTAACGTGGCTGGCGGTAGGCGTAAGTACTCTTCAAAGATTAAAAGAGTCCATTTACAAAGTATGGTTACCTATCTATGGCTCGGCCACGGTGAGCGTAGGTTAATCTCGCAGATACATTACGAAGCATCCTGTCATCATCCACGTCTATATGTTTAAATATTTATTAATCAATTGCACCTCAATAGCTGAACGGATTAAGATGAAAATTGGAATACGGATAGACTATATGACTTGGATTAGGACACTTTATTCAAGTTCCCTTGTATAGTAAGTCTACCAAGATATCAACAGGCTTGGATAATCAAACAAGCAAACAACCAATTATGGTCAAGGATAGCGGATAGAACAATACTCAAAAAGTGAATAATAAATACTCACTTTAAAATCACACACCGATTTATTCCTTCAACAGTCAGTTTATCAAATTATAATTAAATATATCTCCAGAATTTTTCAACCAAAAACCAACCGTGCTCAAACTAACTCCAAAACCCTTTTTTTACCGGGCTCTCCTTCATTTCTTTTACCTTTGCTAGTTTTTTTTCAAACGCGGCATGGAACATTCGACTCCATTTCAAAATATTGCCATAGCGAATAATCTTAAAAATTAAATAAAATTCAATTTTTAATAAAACCTAACACTTGCTATAATCTCAGACTTTCACAAAGATGAAGTTTCTGGCAAATGGTAGTACTGCTGATTCTCTAATATTTAACCATGGCGTCAGCTATTCCTTAAAACTGAATAAAACCACTGTAAATTAGCCACAAACCCCTTAATAGTCCGTTCGTAGAATTTGTCAAAATGTCATCAGACACAACAGAAGACAAACTAATGATCACAGAGTACACAATCATGTGTGCTGTTGTACACAAACAGTGGTGTGTGTTCGTGAATCTATCGCCTCGGCCCGTGGTATGGCGTGTGGTGTGTACACATACGTTTCTTCTATCGACGAAAAACATTTGACATTTGGACGCTACTTCATTTACAAGCTCCTTAGTGGGGGCATAGACGTGCGTTTTTTTGTGGCTTGTTTTTTTGGAAGATTACTTTCTTGGTTTTTCAAAACACTGTATCTACATAATATACTGTCACAAAATTTAACGAGAGTAAAGTTATAGAGAGAATACCTATAGAGTCTGTCAAGCGAGTCGTGTCCACAACCCTTTTACTGATTTCTTATAATGGCAATACTATGATCTGTCAAACAGATTGTCACAAATTCTGTTATAACCTCGTAATAATCCGGTTTTTGTTGAGTTTTTTAATGTTATAATGCCGAAACCTATTAAAAGTAGTGTCAGGAGCTTGTTGTTTACAATGATTAATAAATATAATCATGTACAGAGTGAATCTGACGACGTGTTATCGCAAAAACGACGACTTTTGGATGAAATCGTTTCAACATCAGGTAGGTTGGCAACAACATAATACTTTCAGCACAATAAACTTATCTGGCTTTTTTTATTTTACTGTGATGTGATCACGATTTCCATTTTGGTTTAGATCCAGACGTCGTGTTCATGACCGTGAAACTTACTGAGGCATCTGTATGTGAAAACTACTATAAAGATTGTTGTCAGTGTTGACACCTGAAAGATTTTTGAATTTGCCGCCTTTTTCATGGGACTAGACTCGCTTGACAGACTCTATACGTTTCATAGGGATGGCAGTTACTAGAACTAATATCTCCTGTGCGGGTCACAAATAAATATTTTTCTTTCTTTCTTTCTTTACTACATAAAGACTCCTTACTCGTTCACTGTAAAACTATAGGTCCAGTTTTTCAATTGGCCTAGTAATTTTAACTGTTTTTGCTATGCCCCATTTCATTACGTGTTCCGCGTCATTGTTGTATTGTGACATTTACCTATTCGCCATTTTGTATAAATCAGCGTCTTTAACAAATCATCATTTTCCTGCCCTTGTCTCATGTTACTTGTGGTCGGCGCAACACGTTTTCTTCTTCCATTCGCCTCTGTCAATCATTACGTCATCATTCGCCCCCTTTGGAGTTTCTGGTCCGTTCTTCTCCATAACAAGCTACTTTTCCGAATGGATGGTAGAATCAATTATTATTAATTTTAATTTACATTTTTCAAAAGTGCCGCTTCATGGCCTAAATGAAATAAAAAATTTCGTTATCTTGCATGTCATTTTTCAATCTATCCATTTACCTTCTTCCACATAATATAAAAAGTAACGCCGACTTTAATGATCTAATGATGATCTGCCTAAGGCACTACTGTATTGATTTTTGTGTCATATAAGGCATTCACCAAAATATTTTTTTCCAACAAAACAAATAATTTAGTAATAATAGCCGCCTAATTTATAGACGCCATTAGAATAACACTAATTGTTTGTTAAATACAACGTCCTTATAGCATTTATTTCAATGACCCGATTTATATTAGGCCATCAGTTTTAGTGGAGAATTGAGAGAAATTGCCAGAAGGTCTAGAGTTGAAACAACTTTAAGCAGAGCCAGAGACAGAAGACTTGGGAATAGATAAAAATAGACGACAAAGCTAAATATTTAGGCCCACTTGCGCCACCCTAGGCTGTCTCATTAAACAATTTCTTGTTCTTGTTTTTCTTTCTATTAATTCCGAGTTTGTAGCTAACACGGGCCCATTAATATATTCCAGGTACATTTTAATTTAGCCTCGTGTAAGTAACTAACTCTGAGTTTAGTTTTTTGGTGCAAGTGGGCATAAGGAAATAAAAATGACCATCGATAAGACTCCATACAAAAGATTTGGCAAAAGGACATACTGTCAGCGATAACTATTTTCAAAAATTACAAATTGTATGGGACAAAATATGCACTATAGAAATGTCACAATGTCACGTCAATCCATTCATCCCAGCATTTAGGTTGTTTGGCAATAATTATTGCTGAAATAGATTCAGTTTGTCTAGAGCTAAAAAACAAAATAAAGCGTATATAGATATTCGTTACTAAACCACAAGCATTTATTTAGATTGAGATTTTCAGCCAGTGGTCTCTTTTTGTACGACGAGTATTATCAATTGAAAATGTGTGAAGTGGGTCTTCTTCCATTTTCTATTTGATGGCTTTGACCTCATCCACCAGTACTAAAAACCATAATAAATAGTCTTCATTAATAGAAGTGACAAATCAGAGCAAAATATAAATTAGTTTACATGTAAATTATATGGAATAAGCTTGTATTAACATTTTAAATGGCACTTTTAGGGTACACATGATATATAGAGATCCATGTGTTAGAAATTAATGGTTTCGAAGGCGCTTGCTCAATGGCAGTGATTGATACACCTCATAATGATATGTTAATAAGATGAAATTAATTTTAAACGGTTTCGGGTTTCCGTGGGTAATCTAAAGTGTTGGCTGATTGCTGATTAGGCCCTCGTGGTGTGAGATTTGATAAAGTGTTATTATAGGCAAGAATTTACTCATCTTAGTTATTTTTTCTGTGGCATAGCATTTTTCTTTCGACGGAAAATACCAATATGCTTTTAGTATCCCGAAACGATAACTTGGTATGACGAGTGTATCCTTCGAAGTGTTTCGCAGAGGATGTTAGTTATAGTGCCATGTAATAGGGAGGTCAACCGAGCACAAATCTAGACAGCTATGGAAAAATTTGAAATAGAACGAATACAATAACACTGCCCGACCCGTATAAATATTATTTGGGGGAAAACGCCGCGTTTCAGCCGCTCGTCTGTCAAACCCGAGTTCGTTACCCCAAACTTAGTGCGTGTAATAAGAATGCCACGCTCGATCGCTTCCTCTTGTATTAGGCCATAGACATGGTATTATGTCAGTGACAGCGATTATCAAAAACACAAAAAAGTAAAATTTAACTTTTAAAAAAAAAAAAACGAAGAAACGAAAACAGGAAAACCTACTGCCGAAGTTGAAGTTATTTAAAACTAAGAATTTTTGGATTTCTGTTGTTTTATTTTTTTCACTATCTCGCCTGACGTTATGAGACGATGTGGTCGAAGGTTAAGCACGCTTGCCTTGAAGTAACCTATTCAGTCTTGACTTGAAGACCCCGTTTTTCCCCTTTTTGTAGTGTATAATGGACAAGTTCGTAAGGTACCTGTAATGCATACAGTGATGCCAGAACAGATTACCCGAATAACATGTAACTTAAACATAACTGGTAAATTGAGAGTGCACCAGGGTGAACTGTACACACCTGCGTACCCGTTTTGAGCATGCTGGCGTAATGGTATGTTATGAAATGGTGTAAACAATAAACAGACGTACGATTGCAGTAATCCCGAGAGATTTGCCGTCATTTATTGAGGAGTTCTATTGTATATCTGCGAAGTTCTTAATCAGAATTTTACCAAATTTAAATGAGACGATTTCGGAATTAACTTCTTACGAACAAAAAAAGATTTTTGCAAATCCGTCTATATATGAAGGAGGTATGTCCGAACACACATAAAAAAAAATATATATATATCAACATCCGAATTGTGAGCCTCCTCTTTTTTATAAATTCGGTTAAAACCCCCGACACATTTTTATTTCATGCTACATAATTTATTTATCTAGTAGTAGACACGCTTCGATAGACAATATAATTGAATTTGTAATTATGACACGATATCTTGCGAACACAGCCCGATTCAAACAGTAAAACGCCCATAACTTAAGAACGGCTGAACCGATTTTCATCAAACATAGCTAAGAACACTCTCGATAAAGTCAGCATATAAACCAAATAAAAAAAAATCGGTTCATTTGTTTAGGAGCTATGACGCCACAGTCAAACCGTGGCGGGTTCGCGGTGAGTGCTAACGCATGCCCGTGTTCCCGCCATAAGCAGCACAGTAGGAAACCGTGGCGTTTTAATAGGTTGAAGTCCCACATAACTGCGCTATCTACACGTGGTAGCGCAGTATGCATGAGCATTTCTACACGCTAAAAAAAAAATATACACACGTCAAACTCAGAACACCCCTCTTTTTCCGTCGGGGGTAAAAGAGTATGGGATTGTCAAGCGCTATCGAATCATAGATTCATCGACGTCACTTGATCAATCCCTTACACTTTGGCATTTCGTCGATCGCCATCGCTGATAGACACTATGTCTAGAGACTACTGTCGCATAAGACTACGAACATATCGAGCGCTACTGTTGACCGGGCCCGCCTTGGTTCTATGACCGGATCGAGGAAAATGTTATTCAGTTTTGCTACCTATAATTTCTCGGGAATAACTGCCTGCTATTAAACATTAGTGGGTGTACTATAGGCACAACTCTAAAAAATTTCGTCCAGTAGCTAAGTACCTGTAAAGAAGAAGAGTAGGTATAAGTATTTTATATTAATGAATGTATATTTTATTGTTACAGCTGCGAAATTACAGAAGAAATGGAAAGTATTGAGAGATGGGTATACCAGGTATACGAAAAAAATCAAACCAAAGAGTGGTTCTGCAATCACCAAGATACGACCTACCCATATCATGAGCAGTTATAAGGGCGCACGGTTGGCGCAGTGGTTGAGTCACTCTCTTCGCCAGCCGTCGCCCCGTACGGACGTCTCGCTGCCGCTCCGCTGCTCGCCGCCCCACCGCGCGCTCAGCACCCCCACTCTCCTGCCTCGTCGCGCCTCTTCGTGACGTCACTGCTGTCGTCGCGCCCCCGCACGCCGCACACCGCCCGCAAGAGTTCGCTTCGGCGATCGGCCGCTCCGGCCCTTTTCAGGGTAGGAAACGACACTTATTTCTGCAACAGATTCGCGTTAGGCCCCTTCTGGGTAAAAACCAAGACTTAGTGGTCCCTGGCGGAAACCTAACGGTGTTAACTAAGCCAGCTGGGGTGTTGCCCCACACACCCGCCAAGCCCCTTCAGGGCACGGCAGTCAGTTGGAGTCGGGAGCAGGATAGTTGGCCTTGGTAGATAGCCTAGTCAACTCCTGTCTCTGTTCCACAGCCTACACCTGGCACGGTCGGGTGTGTATACCCCGACGTGCCAGACTTTTGTACACAGAGGTGGGTGGCCCACCTTCGGTGGGTCTACCGGTACTTAGGGCCCCTGTTGCCCAATAAGATTGGCGGCAGGATAACAAGCTTAGGGCTCACCCAGGTACTCACCTCCCAGTCTCACCCGACTGGGAGGGTAGGATTGCACACACCCCCGGGCCCATTCACCCGGGGAAGATACCCCTGCCGGCTTCACCGGCCCCATTAGTTATTTTTAACTTCTCGACAATGTCGCTCGCGGCACTAGTCGAACTCCTTCAGGAGATCCTCCTGAAGGAAAACCTTAAGAAAAAGTACGCCGCAGCCGTAAAGGAGGTTCTAGCCCCCTTCAATGCTTCGCCCTATGGAGGGCTGATCGACGTCCATAAAAATCCATTCAAACCTTTGCCCGACGAGGCCTCCCCTAGGTCGCCGTCCCCGATACCCCAGATCAAGATAGTGCCCAGATCGCCTACCCGTTCCCAGGCATCTGAGCCTCACTCTCGCCCCGACTCCCCTATGGAGCAGAACCCTTACCCCGACGATCATCAAAGTCATGATGACGCCCAAGACCCTGCCACTCCCTCCACCTCCTCGGAGGAAGACGACTTCCAAGTCGTTGGAGGTAAGGAAGCTTAAAAAAGCTTCGGCCAAGGCCTCCAAGGCCGGGGTGCTTGGACAGGAAACCTCCCCGTGTGCCCGTGGGCTGGAGTTCCCTTTTGGATGCGTCCGGGGGGAAGGCCAGTCTCCGGGACGGTGCACCCTGGGGTACGGGCAATGACTCCCCATTAGGTACTATGTGCCTGAGGGGTCTCGTTGCCCGTATGCCAATATCCTGTCAGAGAGGTTGGAGGTCGGAATAACGCTCCAACGTGTGTCCCTCTGCGCTCTAAGCAGAGACGCACAGCGGCGGAGTAAGAGCGGGCTCGGTGTGCACTAACCCTGCCGCCGGGCAGGCAGGAGGAAGTATTGCTCCTCTTTCTGCCACCGCTAGACTCGTAGCCCTGAAGATAGTCACGGTCATGTCTCTGACTGTTGACGGGGGTCGAGGGTCTTGGCTTAACCGCCCGGGCCGCGAGGAAGAAAACCTCTATAAAAAATCACCCCAAACCTCCAAGCGGCGGCGCACCATGAGGGAGGTTGATAGCTTGACTAATGGGTAGCTAGAATTAGTCACTAGATTTTGAGAATTTAAAATATTACATACTCGTGGGAACAAAATGGAAAATTTAAAAAAATAAAAACAAAACCGACGAAGAGGTAAGGAGTGATGCGGGGTCGGAGTCCGACGCCGCATCTGGCGCAAAGGGCTCACAGAGCTCGGAGTGCGAGAGGTGGGGGCTGCTGCGAAGAACATAAGGTTCTTCCGTAAGCGCCCCAAACCGGGGGATGGCCTAGGGTCACCCTCCGATGACGAGCTGGCCTCGGCCCGGAAGATCCCCACCAGTAGGCGAGGTGGTGGCCGAGATAGAGGAGTGGGGAGGGGACTTACAGCCCAGGAGGCTGCCCAGCGAGCCGAGAGGCTTGCTGCAGAGGGGCGCCACCCCGGATCAACCAGCCGCAGGGCTGTCCTCTCGGGGTCTTCCGGCTGTGAACTGGATTCAGAGGTGGATTTAGATTCGGAACGAGCGGTCAGGTTCGCAGAGGTCGTGGGAGCCGCAATCCGAGATGTGGCCTTGAAGAGGAACAAGTCATCTAAAGACAAGGCCATATCCGCGGCCACGGCCTCCATTATGGCGGCAGCGGAGGCAAATCTTGTGGGGCCTCCGTCGGATGGAATATCCGAAATGCGAGCGGAGGTCGCCCGCTTGAAAGCCGACATGGAGCTTCGCCAAAAGGAGAACGAGAAGCTCCGAGCGGACCTGGCCGGGCTCCGAGGAGCCGGTCCCCGGGAGATGCCGCAGGGGGGGGCGCAGCATGGGCAAGTTCAGCCCGTTCCTGCAGAAGACCGGGTTCTGAACCTGGTGCGGCAGGAGCTGGCTGCCTTCCAGAGTCGGTTTTCTGCTCTGGAGGCCATCGTCCTGCGTCCCCCGCTAGCTGCGAGCCAGGCGGCCCTAAGCCAGCGAAAAGCGGCCTCTTTTGCTACCGCCGCGGCTGCCGTGGCCAAACCGGGCTCATCGGTCAAGCCAATCGCGAGGCCATGCCAGAACCCGCGAGGTCAGCCCCAGCGAAACCGGGCAATTCGGCACCTAAAGGGGGAGGAGCGGCTTCTCAGACAGCGAGGACCCCAGCCCGGGCAGCGGGTCAGGCGCCCCAATCTCTTCCGCCTCCTGAAACTCCTGCGGTCGACGCCGAATGGCAAGTGGCCGGGCAGAAGAAGAAGGCGAGCAAGGCAGCAAGGGCGGCCAAAAGGAAGGAGAGGCGAAAGCGGCGCAAGGAGCGAAGCGTCGCGGCTAGGCTCCGCGCCCCGAAGTCCGCAGCTGTAGTGATAACACTTCAGCCGGAAGCGGAAAAGAAGGGCGTCTCCTACCGCGAAGTGCTCGCCAAAGCGAGGGCGGCGGTGAAACTGGAGGAGCTCGGCATCACCGAGGGCATACGGGTTAGGGTCACTGCGACTGGAGCCCGGATGCTGGAAGTCCCCGGAGCGGCCAGCGGCCCGACCGCCGACGCTCTGGCTGAAAGGCTCAGGGTGTCCCTAAATGCTGACGAGGCCCGAGTGTCCAGGCCCACCAAGTGCGCTGACATGCGTATTCTAGGCCTGGACGATTCTGTGACGGAGGTGGAGGTGGTGGCCGCCGTCGCCAAGACTGGGGGTTGCTCTGCCGAGCAAGTCAGGGCAGGCATCATACGTCCTGACACCACGGGGATGCGAGCCGTTACGGTGAGCTGTCCCGTCTCGGCAGCCCAAAAAATAGCCGGGGAGGACTGAAGGCTCTTGGTGGGCTGGGTTTCCGCGCAAGTGAAACTGCTGGAACCCAGACCTCTGAGGTGCTTCCGCTGCCATGTAGGCAACCACGTGGGAGCTCAATGCACCTCGGAGGTGGACCGCAGCGACCATTACTTCCGCTGTGGTCAGCCCGGTCACAAGGCCGGCACGTGCAATGCCACGCCACACTGCGTCGTCTGTGCGGCAGCTGGCAAACCGGCCGATCACCGGGCCGGGAGCAAGACCTGCGTTCCACCCGCCAAGGCCAGCCGCAGGGGCAAGCACACCACCACCACCGTCACCGCCACAGCCGCCACCACCGCCGTCACCGCCACAGCCGCCACCACCGCCGTCATCGCCGCAGCCACCGTTACTGCCACCGCCGCTGCCGCCTACACAGCCGTCGCCGCTGCCGAAACCACCGCGGCAGGACCCACACAGGGGGTTCGGGAGGAGGCTGAAATGGAGTGCCAATAATGGCCCCATTACGCTGCTCAAGATCTATTGCTCCAGAGCATGGCGCAGTGGTCGATTAACATCGCCGTGGTTGCTGAGCCGTACTTTGTCCCGCCCAGAGACGACTGGGTGGAGGACCTGAGCGGCTCAGTGACCCTAATTTCGTCGGCCGCCGCCGGCACCCCGTCCCTCGAGGGTGTCAAGAGGGGGCAGGGTTGCGTGGCAACACGGTTTGGGCAGATTGTCGTGGTGGGGGTATACTTCTCCCCGAACCGAACTCTCGCCGAGTTCCACAACTCCCTTGCGGATTTGAAAACCGTCGTCGTCGGATACCGCTGCCTCCCTGTGCTCGTCCTCGGGGACTTCAATGCCAAGAATGTGGCTTGGGGTTCCCGGTATACGGACACACGGGGCAGGATGGTGGAGGACTGGGCTCTGGAGACAGGCCTGGTCGTCCTCAACCGGGGTTCTGTCTCCACGTGTGTGCGGATGCAGGGCGAATCGGTGGTGGATATTTCGTTTGCCAGCCCTGCTCTGTCACCGCGTGTCGTTGACTGGCGCGTCATGGAGGAGGTGGAGACCTATTCCGACCACCGGTATATCCGGTTTGATGTCTCCACCCAGACCTCGAACGCGCCGGTCCGACAGACCCCGAGTGGTCCGCGGTGGGCGCTGAAACAGCTGGACCGGGAGCTCCTCCTGGAAGCCTCGATCGTGCAGGCCTGGGTGTCATCACCGGATAGGCCTGCTGACATCAACGACGAGGCGGAGTGGTTCCGGGAGGCCATGTCCGAGATATGTGACGTGGCAATGCCCCGGGTCCAGCCAGGACGTGCCCGGCGCCAGGTGTACTGGTGGACGCCGGAGCTTACGGCTCTGCGCCAGGCGTGCGTTGCTGCGCGACGCCGGTACACCAGGCACCGCAGGCTCCGCATCCGTCCTCCGGATACGGAAGCCATTGAGGTGGAGCTTTACGAGGGGTACAGAGCGGCGAGGACCACCCTCCGAGCGGAGATCAAGCGGGCCAAGGGCTTGGCCCGCGAGGAGTCGCTGGGGATTTTGAACAGGGATCCAGGGGGCGGCCCTACAAAATGGTGCGGGATAAACTCCGCCCATGGGCGCCCCCGCTGACGCAGAGTCTCCGGCCTCAGCTCGTGGAGGGTGTGGTGAGCACTCTGTTCCCTTCGCAAGGGGAACATACTCCCCCGCCCATGGCTCCACCTCTTGCGGTGCCCGAATCGGACCACACCACCGACGACAACGATGCTCCGGAGGTGACCGAGGTAGAACTGAGAGTGGCGGTACGTAGGGTGAATGCCAAAAATAACGCCCCAGGACCCGACGGCTTACCTGGGAAAGCCTGGGTCCTGGCCTTGGAGGCTCTCGGGCCTCGACTAAGGGGGCTCCTTAGCGCAAGCTTGGAGAGGGGCCAGTTCCCACGTTGCTGGAAGACGGGGAAACTGGTCCTCATTAAGAAGCCGGGGCGCCCAGCGGACTCTCCGTCCGCTTACCGGCCTATTGTGCTGCTTGATGAGGTGGGCAAACTCGTTGAAAGAGTTATTGCAGACCGCCTTGTTGGGCAGCTGGTGCGGGTGGGGCCGGATCTGGCGGAGAGCCAGTTTGGCTTCCGCAGAGGGCGCTCTACGGTGGACGCCATCATGCGCGTGCGAGCCCTCACGACACGGGATGCAGTGGCCCGGGGTGGGGTCGTCTTGGCGGTATCTTTAGACATCGCCAATGCCTTCAACACTCTGCCCTGGATTTGCATCAGGGAAGCACTCCGGTATCACCGGATGCCGCCCTACCTCTGTCGCGTGGTCGAGGCCTATATGACGGACAGGGCCGTCATCTACCCCGGTCACCAGGGAGAGTGGAATCGGCGAGAGATGTCGTGCGGTGTCCCACAGGGATCGGTCTTGGGGCCGCATCTGTGGGACATCGGGTACGATTGGGTGCTGCGCGCTGACCTCCCTAACGGCGTCAGCGTAATTTGCTACGCTGACGACACGCTAGTCCTGGCGCAGGGGAGGTCGCACCAGGCGGCGGTGGAATTAGCGACACGCGGGGTTGCGACAGTCGTCGAGAGGATCCGGCAATTGGGACTCGAGGTGGCCTTGCACAAGTCTGAGGCCATGTGTTTTCATGGTCCTCGAACGCGCCACCACCGGGGTCCCAAATAACGGTAGGAGGGGTTCACATCGGCGTCGGGTTGACGATGAAGTACCTAGGACTCGTCCTCGACAGCCGGTGGAATTTCGTGGAACATTTCCGACGTTTGGCACCCAGACTGGAGCGGGCCGGGGCTGCCTTCAAGCGACTCCTGCCCAATCTAGGGGGTCCAAACGCCTCCTGCCGGAGGCTCTACGCGGAGGTCGTGCGGTCCATGGCCCTTTACGGTGCACCGGTGTGGGCGCGTTCCCTGAGGCGGCGACCAGCTCGCTGGTTGAACGCGTCCCAAAGGGTCATGGCCATCCGGCTGGTCCGGGGATACCGCACGGTCTCCAGTGAAGCGGTGAGCCTCCTTGCCGGATTGCCGCCATGGGATCTAGAAGCAAAAGTCCTCGCACAAATTTGGGAGTGGCGAGGGGAGGCGAAACGCCGGGGCGAAACCCCACTGCCAAGACAAATCGCGGCTTGGCGGACAGAACTCCGGCAGGATCTCATGGCGACATGGGGAGAGCGACTGTTGCAACCCAGTGCTGGGCACGCCACAATTGCGGCGATAAGGCCCCTCTTTGAGGAGTGGCTTGAGAGGCGCCACGGCGTCCTCACCTTCCGCCTGACGCAGGTCCTCACCGGACACGGCTGTTTCGGGAGGTTCCTGTACAGGATAAGGCGGGAGGAAACGCCCGGGTGTCACCATTGTGTGGATCGCCCGGAGGACACGGTAGAGCATACGGTGGAGGTCTGCCCCGCTTGGGCCGAGCACCGCCGTGTCCTCATGGAGGCGATCAGCGGTGGCGACCTCTCGCGTCCGGCCTTGGTTCAGGCCATGGTACGGAGCGAGAGGGCATGGGAAGCTGTCACCTCCTTCAGCGAAGCAGTAATGCTCGCAAAGGAGGAGGCAGAACGCGTGAGGGAGGCGCAACGGAGACGCCCTCACGCCCCTAGCCACCGCAGGAGACGCCCCGGGCGTCGGGAGTCGCAAGCCGACTCCCGGCCACCGTAGGCGCGGGCTTGCGGACGACGAGTAATGGGTAGCTCGCCGTCCGATAAGGACCAGGCCCGAGTCGACAGCGCGTAGTGTTCCACGCGCGCCTCAAAGAGATGTCAGCAAAACTGACGGGGTCCGCTAGGGACGATGCTTGTCTGGGTCGCGGATAAATTTGAAAGAGAGTTACCGCGGCCCAGGCACGAGCAACCGAAGGAACACGGGTGGGTTTTAGTCAGTAAAAGTCTGACACGCCCTTCCGCTTCACCCAGAGCGGGAAAAGTCATTGGATGATTTCCAACCCAAAAAAAAAAAAAAAAAAAAAGGCCTCCAAGGCCAAAAAATCATTCGTCGCAACCCCGTTTGCGTCACCAGTCGCCTCCCCCAGCCCCTCCCCCGAGCCGACTATCTCTCAACCCGCCCCCACTGCCGCCCCCCAGCAGACAAGTCGGCCTGCTAGCCCCGCGATTCAAGCCAAGCCATTTACCTCCAAGACAAGGGGAAATGGAACAACGTCTCCAGCGCCTGCACGGCGCATAAAATCCGATATAACAAGGCCGTAGCATGCCAACAAGGCATTAAAATCCTTGTTGATACTTCTCGCGACTTCCGGGATCTAATCCGACTCCTCAAAGACAGGAACATTTCGTTCCATACATACACTCTCCCGGAGGAGCGGCCCACCCGAGTGGTGATTCGCCGCATCCCCAAAGAAATCCCGACGGAGGATATCCGAAAGGATCTCCTCTCCCAGAACGTCCCAGTTATCGAAGTCCATCGCTTGCATAAAGCGAGAGGAGGACAGCTATACGACATGGTGTTGGTTGTCTGCAGCCACACCGAAGGTCATAACCCTATCTTTGGCGTCAAGACGGTGTGCTCCCTGTCGGGCATATCGATTGAGAAGCCGTACCGCCCCCACGTCGTTGGTCAGTGTCACAACTGCCAACTTTACGGCCACTCCCAGGCCAACTGCTTCGCTACCCCCCGGTGCGTAAAGTGCCTAGGGGATCACAGCACTAAGAACTGCCCCCGACCCAAGGACCGCTCAGAGTGTACGGAGCGGAGCCTCCCAGCTGCGTACTCTGCGGCCAAGTAGGGCACCCCGCTAATTACCGGGGTTGCCCGAAAGCTCCCAAACTTGCGCCTAAAATGGCCAAGCGCCACGACGAACGCCAATCACGCGAAGCTCCCGCTTCGCAAACCGCCCCTCCCACACAAGCCCCCCCTCGACTAGCTCCTCAGAGGCCTTCTCCCTGGGGCAAACTGAACCACACAAGTGTGGCACCTCAGTTGTCCCAGCCCATTCCGGCGCTGATGGATCTTAAGATCCCAGTGCCCAGCCTAATCTCGGCCACAGCGGCCCCAGCGCAAACCAGCAAAGTGGCTTCCACCACTGTCGTCGGTGCACGCCCGCCCCCTGTAGCCCAACCCGCCCAGGGCTCCTATCGCTGTAACGCTGAAGTCATCTTCAACGCATACGCGATCTGGATGACTCCAGAGGCCAATGCCCTTTGCGCTGAGTTATCAGTCCCAGCGAATCCCCCGGAATTCTTCTCGAGCCTCCAAATCTTCACTAAGTACCCCACCATCACCCAGGAGCTCGATAAGTACATTTTTATTAACGGACAATGGGTTCGCAAATGAGGAGTAATTGCCTCAAACCCAGATCCCTTAGGTTAGGTTTCTTCAATGCTAATAGCATTAATACCCAGCGTGGTGAGATTGCAACGTTTCTTCGCGATCACCAGCTGGACATCTTCCTTGTGCAGGAAACTCTATTAAAACCGTACCATCGCTCCCCCAAAATTGCCAACTACCGGATAGTTCGCTACGATAGGACTCGCTCCCACGGTGGGGGCACTCTCATTTACTTCAAAAATGAGCTTCACTGTAACGAAATCACCCCTCCCGACTCCATTTCGCACCTTGAGTATTCAGCCTGTCGTCTAGGAATGACTGGTCATCAATCTTGTCCTCCACCCTCGGCGTCATCGGTTATTAACCCAGACGATCTCAAAAAAGATCTTACTGCCCTCTTTAACATGAGTGACTCTGTTATCCTAGCAGGTGATCTCAACGCTAAACACCCAGCCTGGAACAGTACCGCTACTAACCCTAGGGGAAAGTTGGTGCTGAACCTAGGCTCAGTACTCAACTATGACGTACTCGCCTATGCCTTATCCCTGACGAGCAATTCGGCTTTCGGGCCAAACATTCCTGCGTCCAACAGGTTCACCGAATCGTCGAACACACTAGTGCTGGGTTCCAGCGTGGTATGTTGACGGGTGCCTTGTTTTTCGACATAGCGAAAGCGTTAGACAAAGTCTGGCACAATGGCTTAGTTTATAAGCTATACAAACTTGGCGTGCCAGATCGTCTCGTGCTCATCTTACGAGACTGGTTGTCGGACCGAACTTTCCGCTATCGTGTCGAGGGAGAACTCTCCTCCCCTCACCCTATACGAGCCGGAGTCCCTCAAGGCTGCGTATTATCCCCGCTAGTTTTCACGCTGTACACCACCGATATCCCAAAAAGTAAAGAGAGCCAGTTGGCACCATTCGCTGACGACACAGCCCTCTATTACTCGGGCCTAAGTCCCAATAACATAGCCCTAAAACTCCAGAGAGCCGCCAACTCCTTGGCCAAGTGGTTCCGCCTCTTGAGAATAGAAGTCAACCCCGACAAAAGCCAGGCTGTCCTCTTCTCAAGGCCTGACCGTAAATACAACAACCGCTATAAAAGCCCCCGCTCCCCCAAACCCATCACCATGTACGGCATGCCGATCCCCTGGGAGGAGCAAGCCAAGTACCTAGGTGTCACCCTAGACAATCAGCTCACTTTCGCCAAGCACATTAAAGCGGCGCGCTCGCGGGCCGCTTTTGCTATAGGCAGACTTCATGGGATGGTGAACGCACGCAGCAAACTGTCACTTAGGTGCAAGCTGCGCACCTTCACCATGGTCATCCGTCCCATCATGACCTATGCATGCGCTGTCTTCGCACACGCAAAGCCCCATCACATTCACAAGCTTCAGATTGTCCAAAACCGATTCTTCCGTATGATCACGGGAGCCCCCTGGTACGTACGTAATCAGGAACTCCATGTCGATCTTAAAGTCCCCATAATCCAGCAGTTTTTGAAACGCAATGCAACGCGCTTCTTTGACTCTGCTGTCAATCACCCCAACCCCTTAATTCAATCGGCCTCCCGCTATGAACCCTCCCAAATCTCCAAAGTTCGCCGTCCAAGGCTCGCACTCTCCATCCCCGATGACGCCACTACCCTGCTCCAAGAGAGCAACAAAGAGACCAGCACAATTCGAAGACACAGACCGAACTCGTTCCGTCCTCGCCGCCGAGGCCAGCCGCGACGTCCCCGTCAAGATCTACAAGCCAGCCCGCGTGCTGTGCTATAGTAGTTAGAATAACGATAGTAAATCGGAGTTTCTTGTCCGTTCTTCTCCACGTAGGCTTTTTTCGAACGGATGATAGAATCACTTTATTAAGATCCAGCCTTAGTTGTTGTCCCCCCAGCGACGCCCTGAGCCGAGGTCCGACCCCAACTGGGGTAGCCCTCAGCGCAGTCGCTTAGCTTTAGAATAACTTTGCAAGCCTGGCTGGAGGCTATAATATAGCTTAGTCTCCACAGGGTAGTCCGGTTAAGCAGTATCCGGTCACTTTGACCGAACTGTGAGAAGCCAAGTAGAAAAAAAAAAAAAAAAAAAAAGCAGTGGTTGAGCGATTGACTGCTGCGTTGCGTGTCGCGGGTTCGATTCCCGCATGGAGCAAATATTTGTATGACCTAAAGATAGTTGTTCTAGCTCTGGGTGTTTGTATGTGAGTTTATATGTTTGTAAACGTACCCACGATACAGGAGAAATTCCTAGAGTGGGGTAAAGTTTTATTTAAAATTAAAATTAAGTTATCATTTTTAAAGGTTGTCATTGAGGCTAGACCAGACAAATCAGACAATTGAAAGAAACATTTGAAGAGAGCGATAAAGAATCTGCAAACAAGAGCGATAAAGAAACAGCACTAACAATAAAATGTAACAAAATAGAGGAAGGACTGATTTAAAAATTCTTGCAGTAGAAGATCACCATCACTAGCTGGAGAGTTCAAATGAACATTTGAACAGGTATGATGTTATGCTATATATGTGGAATTTTTGTACACCGTTTATATGAATAGAAGCGTTTCCGTCAGCCAAGGAAGTGCGCAGGCCGCTTTGTTAAGCCATTGTTGAGCTATTTCAAGTACTACTTGTTAAGTTTGAGTGTCACTCCAGGATGTTGGATCCTTTGTAGAGGTGCGATGGTGAACGGATAAGCTTTGGTTACGGTTAGTCAAGTTGGGATATTCAGATATCCGCCGGGGATATCCGATGGCAAGCCTGGAATTCGATTAGAAATGCTATGTGACTTTAGATATAGTTTTAATAAATCTTATCGTAAGTCATACCCGTTTACTAGTTGCTACCGTGACTTCGCCCGCTTTTTTGTTTGCTTCGCTTATCATAGATTCCGTTGATCTAGATGTTTTTTTATTTATTGCTCCAAGGGATTGCGAGCCTGAATATAAGATATTAATTTTAACTTGATATATTCACGCACTCCTGAGAAAAAGATCTTTACAGACGGAATGTTGTATTTTTTTTTGTTCTTTTTTATGTAGGTACAAATTTACGGTTTTCGGTTTTTTTCCTTTCTTTGTGCTATAAGACATTGCTTCTTGCCAAATTTCATGGTTTTAGGTCAACGGGAAGTACTCCATCGGTTTTGATTCCCTAGATTTTCGTCAAATTTACGACATAAACGGCAATATCATTTGTTTCCGTTGTTCTAGTAATTTGATTTAGTTGCAAGGGATTGCAGTCATGACTATAACAAATTAATTTCAACTTGATACCTTCAGGCGTTCCAGAGAAAAAGGTCTTGACACAAGGACAGACAGACAAGGATCCTTAAGGGTTTATTTTTTTCCTTTTGAGCAACGGAACCCTAAAAACCTCTCAAACACATTGCTACCGTAAAAAATGTATACAAAACACAAATAGGTCAAGCCTTATTAAAAGTCCTTCCAACATACCTGTAGTTGCTTCCTACCTTATTTTTATCCCTGTAAATCGAGCCCTAGCTACGTGAGAGGGACCCAAAAGGTCGCAGTTAGTACGCAGTTAAATATAGAAGTCGTACAATCGTACTAAAAAGGTTTTATACTCCATTTAAAGGTAGGCGTCGTAAAGGTGACAGGGTCTAATGGCCAGTATTGTATGCCTAGAAAAGGTACCTGTTAATGTGTTGTAGATCATTGTTATAGACTTGTGGGGATGAGTTAATGGTTTTATTTTGAGGGTAAAACTTTAGTGTGTGTCTTTGGTCTCTTAAAATGCTTATTTGGTGAAGAACTAACTTTTGTCCGGTATTAAGAGATCGTTCAGCTGATAGATGTCGACAGCTCGACTTGGGCCTTCACTATGAAGTAAGGTTTCGGCTTTAATTCTATAGATTTGATGTTTTGCTCCTGCATTCTACAATTGAGGCAGTTTACACCTACGGTCAATCTATTGCTAAAGATTGACGGAAGATTGACAGACTCGCTAATTCTGTCGGTCAAATACAGAACTATTTTACGTGTAGGTATTTCAGATAATACCTTTTTCCTTACTTATATTGAGGATTAGACAATTCTACGTCATCATAACGACAAAGTTGCAAGCCGCTTGAAACAAAATCACACGAAAAAACTTCAATTTTCATTAGTCTATTGTTTTAAAAATTATTTATGTATTTTATTAGTTAGGTAGTTTATTAATCCGACTTCAATTATTGTTCATAATTTTTATTTTGTACACCTACAACTGTTGTGTCCTTTTTACCCAAAGGTTGTCTGGTAGAGAATGCCTTGCTGCATTAAGTCCGCCTATGTATCACCAATGTACATGAAGTTTAAATAAATAATAAAATCAAACTCAAATGTCTTAATTCCTCCTTCTAATCGACACATTAACCTTAAATTTCTTTCTAAAAACCCTCTAAAGAACCAGTAACCGTACTGACCTTCCCCTGAACTTGTTAGCTCCCTGAAGGCCTGTCCACTTAGCTGTCGAGGCACGTCGGAGCTATCAAAATTACTTACAGTCGTAATTCGACTAGCCACGTGTCTGTCTGAAGGATACTGGTCGAAAGGATGCTGGGAGATACAAGATTAAAGAGTTGGAGTTTGTTGAGATTGGGACGTTAAAATTGTTGGGTTTATGAGACGAAATTGATTTTATGGTAGATCAATAAAGATGATTTTAGATTGTCTTCAATTTATAATCAAAGTAGTAGTAGAGTTTTAAGTGAAAATGAAAATTCGGAAAACAACTCTGCTCACGACAATAAGAAAGACGTATCTAAAAAAATCTGGCCACGTGAAAGTCGGACTCGCGCACGAAGGGTTCCATACGATTAACGCAAAAAACGGCAAAAAAAACACGTTTGTTATATACTCGTAGCAGCCCCAATTAAATATTTATTTTATACTGATTTTAGAATTTGTTGTTATAGCGGCAATAGAAAAACATCTGTGAAAATTTGAAATTTTGTGTGTCTATAATGTCTAGCTATCACGGTTCATGAGATACAGCCTGGCGACAGACGGACAGACAGACAGACGGATCGTGGAGTCTTAGTAATAGGATCCTGTTTTTACCCTTTGGGTACGGAACCCTAAAAAGTAAAAACGGAGAAAAAAAAAATTGTTGAAAAAACGGGAAAATCCATGCTGTGATTTAGTTATTGCTTTTACCAAAATTCTGTGAATGTTCAATTTTTCGGCCCATATCTCCACTTAATTCAAACATTTTAGTATTTATTGATAATATATTTTACTTCTATTTCAGAAAAACCGTTTCTTTTCAACTAAGTTGGAAAGCCGTCGTAAACACCATATGCGGCCTTTCACCAATTACAACAGCTTTTTTGAACCGATTTTCCTAAAAGGAGAAGATTCTCAATTCGGAAATTTATATTTTTTAATCTCTTGGGATTACTGCAATCGCATGTCTGTTTATTGTTTACACCATTTCATAACATACCATCACGCCAGTAAGCTCTAAACGGGAACGTAGATGTGTACAATTCACCTTCTGCCTTCGGTTATGTTTAAGTTACTATTATATAATCTATTCTGGCATCACTGTGTGCATTATAGCTGCCTTACTATGGAAATTGTCCATTATGTACCACAAAAAAGTGAAAAATAAAATACTTTATCACAAAAAAAATAAAAAGTGAAAATAACTTTCTTCTAAGCGGCTTCCAAAAAGTGCAAAAATAACTTTCTTTTTGATAGTCGGTGTCTTTGGTAGGTACCAATTATTTTCGTAATGGACACCGACTTCCTTTTTACTTTGTAGTGTTTTTATTTGGAAGTCTATAGATATATATGGCTATCAAATGAAAGGGTTTGCTGAGAAGAACGCAAAAAAGCTTGTTTTAAAAAAAAAAATTTTAGTGAAAAATTGTATTTAACCACGAACGACGTTCGACGGTCGACGTTCACACGGGGGGCGTGTGAACGTCGACCCAAAAGATGAGGCAATGATAATCTCGATTCATCAGTCATTATTTCTTCTAAAACACTCGAAGATGCACCGATTAGCACTTACTACATTTCCCCACATAAAGAAGTAACGCATTAACTACCACGCTAACCCACTAACCGAGGCGCTAATCTTCATAACTCGTACCGGATGTAAACGTTTGGACTACGATTTCCGAAGCAAATTATTGAGATTAGCAACTAATTTGTAAAATAAATTATAGAAGGTTGCTACAATAACTTCCCAGACATTTTATTAATATTAAGTACAAGCTTCTGCTTGTGGCTTTGTCCACGTTAAAGTCAGAATAAATACCAAAGGAAAATACTCTCGGCATAAGAAGTATATTTAGTATGTCCTACTCCGTGGTTAAGCGTTAGCATGAAAACGTAACATACAGACAGACAGGGCTAATTTTGCATTTATAATATTAGTACAGATACCTCTCGAAACGGTAAAGGAGAGCATCGTGCGGAAACCGGCTTGTCTTAGAACCAAAAATTCGAAAACATGAAACATCCACCAACCCGCACTGGGCCCGCGTGGTGGTTTACGGCCCATTCCCTCTCACAGAGAGGAAGCCTGTACGCACAACGGAAAAAAATGGAAGTGCAATTGAGGAAAAGAGGGCACATCTATCCATCCTATCCTGCAGATACCAGCTGTCCATCTGTTTATTTGCTACTTTATTTGGCTAAACAATAGTTATACCAGACTCTCCTTTAATAGATAAGACACCACATTTGCTCAAAGCATTTTAGCAATTTCAAACATAGTATGATCATAAGACCATTATCTCACGATATTTACCTTCATAGATGTTAATAAAGTAAACAACTTATTTTTAAAAGGATTGTTTATCGAAAAATCTATATCTAATCTTTGAAAACGATGTTGAAAGGAGAAGTATCCACGTTCTTGGAATCGTTATAAAATAAATACAGTAGGTTATTATTGTTTCCAGGAATTTCGATACTAATAAATTTTCCAATTAAAAATTTTCCAGGATTCAAAATAGCAGAAGGAGAAGTATTAAGAGATGTGGCGGATGAGCTCGCCCGAAGGGGCTCCAGTATGGCGGTGGTGAGATCGTACCACTACCCTTCGGTTACCTACGCAATCTGGTAAGGAAACGCACCAAAGAGCAACACCACAAATTTTGGATCACGGATAGCCCACTGTGCAGAGCATGCATGGAGGAGGACGAGACCGCAGCACACCTGCTCCTAAGCTGTCCAGTAATCGCTGGTTACAGGGCCAAGTACCTCGGTGACCCAGGTACCATACAGGGGATAGTTGACAACACCAAAGCGCTGCTAGCATTCCTCGAGGAGCTGGGGTGGATTAAGTAAGGAAGACGAATCCCACCCGTATGCAAAATACGCGCTTAGACGTAGAGTTGCGGATACCAGCCCGTCTTAACCTAACTTAACTTAATAGAAGGAGTTAGTGCTACTTACTTACACAGTTTTTTAAACGTAAATCAGTTTGTAAAGCAAATCTTAATGCTTTTAATGTGCGTACAGGTAAAGTGTGGAATTTCCATAGATACATATAACCTGGTGATTTTTAATTCAAGAGTGAAAACTTTTAAACATGCGTGATCCAAAGTCGAAAACATCATCGCTTGCATCAGTTGAGATGGTAGTCAAACGCGAGCGTAACAGAAATAAAAATAAATTTTATTTCGTTTATCAATTGCCTGGAAATCTTCATCATCATCATTTCAGCCGAATGACGTCCACTGGACAATGGCCTCCCTCAAGTGTCACCAAATCGACCGGTCCTGTGCGCCTCGCATGCAGCAAGCATTCCCGCAGCGTAAATTTGCGACGGTATATTATTTCTCACATCTAATTCCTATATTCCCGGACTGCCAACCCTAAGTCCGGTCACACAGCAGCCAATTATATCAGTTAACGCGCTAATAACTATTAACGGATGGTTAATTAGTCCTTATCGAGTTAACTATCGCTTAGCGAGGCTTCCGCATTACACCTGTACTATAACTCAAACTTAACGAGAGATTTATACAGTCAGTGTCCATTGAACAGTTTGATACTTCTCTTTGGAATGTTCTCAGGTGAAAACCAGCAATGGTTATGGAATGTATAGAAGTAGAAGAAACGTGAGGATTGTCGATACAATTAGCGAATGTTAAATACTTATTTCCGATCTAGTTTATTTATAGAAATTATTTGAAAGGTTAAGCTTTCTCGTTTGATTTGGTTTTGATGGTTGTTGTATGTAGATTAATGTTGTAGTTTTAATCTTTTAAGTGTAAGGTAGATGAGCTGTTGGTTTCTGTAGTAAGAGAAATGGGAGAGGCGATCTGCGTACAGGCAGACGTAGCGTTGGTGAGAATAGTCATATTTCGTTTAATGCTAGAAGCAAAGAACTGGTAGATGAGGCTACGCACGCCTATCTCCAGCAGTGGACTGAAATAGTGATGAACACAAAAGTTGGTGTGAATTTTAAATGTTCTCGACCTCACAAAAATTTTACCCTGTGATACCTAATTATTTGAAAGAAGAAAGCAACAAGTCCAAACAACTAAAAGTAACATAAAATCTAGACACCAGCTCAGCCCTTCTTACTTTTGACACCGTCATAAAACCCGTACCATCCACACAAATCAGAAAATATCTCACAACTTCGTTCCCAGCGCGAAATCCGGAGAATTCTCTCGAAGAATTTTCCAATCTCATGAAGCCTTTGCTGAGCTATTTTTCTACTAAAGCCGTGAGCGTGAAGATTGTAATTACGTCAGCTGCAGGTGACGGGTTCGATTTAAGATCAACTATTATGGAGGAGCAAACTGTTGATTTAGTTTGAGGATTAAAATATTGAAGGATTTTCGCTTAGAAAACGGTGAGAAGAAGCGTTGATAAAGGCATTTTTGTGTGGTTTCGTTAAAGTTACGGAATGCCTTTGAAGCGTGGTGGTTGCGTTAATACACTAATCCATATTCCATGTTAATATTATAAATACGAAAGCAACTGTGCAGTGGTGGCTTAGTGGTATCGGTCGCGACTTATAAGTTGTAAGTCGTGGGTTCAAACCCAGGCAGGCGCTTTACTTTGTATAAATTATTTCATCACCGCTGCTCTCAAAACTGTGAAGGAAAACATCGTGAGGAAACCGGCATGTCTTAGAAACAAAAAATCCGAAAACATGTGACATCCACCAACCCGCATTGGGCCCGCGTTGTGGATTACGGCCCATTCCCTCTCACAGAGAGGAGGCCTGATTCCCAGCAGTGGGAACATTACAAAGGCCGATGATGAAGATTAAAGCAACTCTGTCTGTCTTTCATTTTATTACCTTTCATGTCTTAACGGATTAAGATGAAATTTGGCGCACACGGGTAGATCATGATCTGAGTTAGGTTATAAGATACCTATTATTACCGGTGTTTATTCCCTTGGGATAATATTGGACATTAACGCAGGCGAAGAAGCTGGCGAAAGTTAGTTTCTCATAAATTACAAATTATTGGGATACTTAAGTTATGCAATTGAATTTATTGCATAACTTAAGTATCCCAATAATTTGCATAATTTTGCAGCTGTGACTTGCTTTTGTTTCAGGCAAACCACAACAATCTTTTGCCACGTGCATTAAGCCAAATTCTAAAACATGCACTAATTCGCATTATGCTTGCTTGGTGGATTACGGCACACTCTCACTCACAGAAAGGTGGCCTGTGTCCCAGCCGTGGGTATCATCATCATCATCATCATCATCATTTCAGCCGAAAGACGACTACTGCTGGACATAGGCCTTCCCCAGGCGTCGTCGCCACATTGACCGATCCCGTGCGTCTCGCATCCAGCGCCTTCCCGCAACCTTAACCAGCTCATCGGTCCACCTAGTGGGAGGCCTTCCCACGTATCGTCTTCCGGTTCGCGGTCACCATTCCAGAACTTTTCGGCCCCATCGGCAATCCGTCCTGAAAGCAATGTGCGCCCACTGCCACTTAAGTTTGGCAATTCTTCGCAGTGGGTATATTCAAGCTGAATATGCTTATTAAGTCAAAAAGCCCAACTTCTAAGGTATCATTAAAAATCCTTTCGATCGTCAGTCACCTTCGTCATTACGTTAAAACACCTCGACCTTACCATGACAGTATCAAACAAAGTCGAACAAATCAGAGTAAAAGCAAACATTAAGTAATTAATATTTTCTAATCACGCAACACACGCCTTTGACGAAAAGAAGCTCTTGTTTAAGTCCATATCTTCAGATCTTATGTCACAGAGTAGATAGTTGAGAAGGTCAACTTCTACGTATAGGTGAAGACAGGCACACAGACGCGGTGACATACAAATGCAAATCGCAAGAGATAGAAAGCATAGCAGTGACAGAAAAATTGAAAGGGAATGTTTGTCTTGCTTTGAGGAGGGGTGAAAAGCATTTATGACTAAAAGAGTGATGAACATAAAATGTTGGAGAGAGAGAGAGAGAGAGAGATAGAGTTCTAACAGAAGATGGATGTATTTGATTGATCGTTGTACGATGCTGGATGGATGGGTGTAGCTAAGTAGCTACACCCATTTCGTTTCGATGGATGGATTTTATGAAAGAGAAGGCAGGTGAAAGTGAGAAGACGGAATAGAATAATGACCCGTGTTGCACCAATCTTCAGTAACATGGAATCAAGAACAGTTGGATGAGTGCGCTTGCACACGCTATACGTGAAGCGTGTCTATGTGTGCGTACGTTTTCGCTCGTTGTATGAAGTTAACCTTCTCCACCTATCTCTTCTGTGCCACCATTAAGCAGATTGAGTAGAAACAGACGATATTTAAGGCGAGACACTTTTCATTACATTAAGTAGTCCGCACAATTAACTTGTCTTTCTATTCTGCTTTAATCTGGTAGTTAAAAGAACGGTGATTATTTTAAAATGGATATAAGAACGATTTGATTACTCTGTCTTAATCCCAGGTTTATGTCTACTTAGTAAATCGAGAGGTTGAGACGCTTACAAATGACTAAGGGCATTGAGTCTTCAAATCGGGTCACTTAGAATATCTCAAACAGTTCCAGAATAGTTATTTTTATTCTTACAAGGCTCGATGGCCTTGTAGAGATTTGTCAGAAAAGTCACCGCGTTTTCATTTTGTTCCTAACTCCGCTTTCTGAATTAAGATTTGAAGTTGAGTATTTGTGAAACTCTAAGTTATCCAATAAACCTGTCAAACTTTGGCATTAAAGCAGGGTTTTACACGTACTTAACTCCAAATACTAAATTCAGAAACTATTTCTGAGTCCCTAACAATCAAAAAATTCTCAATTGAATCTAGAGAGTATAGAACCCATCTTCCTTTGATCTTTAATCCGACATTTTACATAGAAAACTCAATAAATCCTTGAATGTGAAACTGCAAAGTGAAGATCTTATAAACTTCAACAACAATATTTCCTGTGAAACAAAACAAACAGTTTGTACGTAAACACATCCCTGCGGCACAGAGTAGTTGCTTATCCAGAGTAAACGCAGTCTGTGTTCCTAAGTGACGTCACTGTATATGAGGTTTCATTATTCATTACTCTGTAGACGCTGTGTTCTAAAATTAAGGAGGCACTTACCTGCACTGTCATTCATTTATAGAGGGAAAATATATAGAGGTACCAGTTTGTGCATTGAGTATAATTAAATAAAGACTTTTTTATAAAAAAAAATACAACCGACTTCCAAATAAAATACTACCAAGTGAAAAATAACATCAATTTCTAAAGTCGGTGTTCCTGTTTTTGTTACTTCATTTTTTGACACGTCAACAAGTCGTTTGTATTTTTTACCGACTTTCCAAAAAATCGGTTAATAATAAACTAGTACCTTTAACTTAAACTTTTTTTTCTAAAAATGAGATGATATGGTGTATATGTCGTAGGGTAATTTGATACTTCGAATCTTCGCGAAAATCCTAGGGGTTTTGCGAAAACGCGGATAATTAGACATAGGCGAAGCTTAGGGCACCCCGACACGGACAGGTTAGGTTCGAACGAGATGACGGGAGCTGAAGTGAGCGAGCAAAGCGAGCGAACTCAGCTCCCGTCATCTCGTTCGTGTTAGGTTACTTTAGACCCTGCGGACGGAAATAGGAGCCCCGCGCAGCGGGGCTCCGTCGACTATGTTGCCAAAGTACTAATCGTACTTGGATAATTTTTCGCCTATGTCTAATTATCCGCGTTTTCGCAAAACCCCTAGGATTTTCGCGAAGATTCGAATTATCAAATCATCCTACGACATATACAAATATTGCTCTTTTAATAGTATAGGATGTGCACGTTTTAATGGCTGAACGGATTTAAACGGAACTTGGTTCATGGGTACACCATGTGCTGGATTAGGGCTAATGATTAGGTATAATGGCTTTTTACCCCGAGACTAAGTTTCCTTGGTATAATTTCCGACTTCCACGCGGGCGAAGCCGCTGCCAGAAGCTTGTGTTCTATAAATAGGGAGGCACGTACCTGCGCTGTGATTAATTTACAGAGAGTAAATAAACAGAGGTTGCAGTGTATGCGTCAAATAAATTATCTACTATAGGGTATTATTGAAATAGACTGTAATCTATGTGTTCTACATTGGCTGATTATAATGGTAAGATTGAATGTGACTTGCACGTTATACACTTGTCTAGAGCATCGTCTAGTTACAAGAGGCTCTGGACAACTGGCATTCTATCAGCGAAGCGATGAACGAAATGCCAAATTCTATGAGATTGGTCAAACGTGACATTTCATAGACATTTCAAAAGCACATCTCTTAAAATAAGGCTTTTGAAAAACGATTGTTTACCCCCGACGCAAAATAGGAGTGTTTGATGAGTTTGATGAGTGTATCTGTGTTTTTGTATTTTTGTGTATCTGTCTATAGCATCATAGCTCCTAAACGGATGAACCGATATTGGTTTCAACTTTTTCGAGAGTATTCTTAGCATTTGTTTCCGCAAGATATCGTGTCATGATTGCGTGTTCAATAGATTATCAATCGAAAAGTGTCTACTACTAGATAAATTATGTACGAGTAGTTTGAAATAAAAATATGTTGGGGGTTTACATTATCACATTACATTTTTTTAATTTACTTGAATTTCGTTGTCGTTGATTTTTATGTAACTTGTCAGTGAGACAGTTTCAACCTTGGGTTTCGATTTACTGGTTTTCAAAGTTGGTCATTAATTTCCCTAACACGATACATAAGAATATGTTCTGAAAATATGTATATTGGCTCTACATAATTAACCTCCGTGTATGTACACCTAATTTTATGTACACTTTATACGGAATTAGACTGCAATATGACAAAATCTGTGCAAGTTGCAGCTGACGAAAATACTCCTTACCCTTTTGAGCAATCGCGTAAAAAGGAAAATTGAGAGAAAAATATTTAATTTACCACATCAAAAGAAATTTATAACTCTTCCTTTTCAAAGCTGCTTTATAACAATTACCATCGCCAACGTTTCCAAGTTTTTTGCTACAAACTATCCGGACTGACCTCCCTTTAACTCGGAGCGGCAAATAATTTGCTGCTCAGCTAAATGAGTTACCATCTTCCGTCACAAAGATGTCGGCTGACGGGTCTCTCGGCTTTTCCTTGAAGAGTTGAGGAAGAACTGGATTATGTGAATAAAAGTATGTCCAAATAGTTTAGCGTTTTGTGTTGTGAGCCTAGATATATATATGTTTAAAAAGTAGCTATCTAAGATATATACAGTCCACTATATAGTTCAGTTGCGAATAAACCTGCATACTAAACACACGTTGTTTTCTTCAAAAATCCCAGCAAACAAAAGTCAACCTTATTACTTCATCATTTTGGTCCTTCGAGCCGGATCGTGTTAATGATCCTCGAGCCCGGCCGGCCCGCGAGAACAAAAGAATATTACCTGAGTGCGATAAGGAGTCGGCGGGTGCCACGTTTTTTTTTTTTGCTAAATACATATGTGCAAGTTATAAAAACATTTTTAACTGACGAGCTAGTAAGCAGTGATTGACTATAAAATTAATAAAAACTGATACTTGTTTACAAGGTGTATGTGATTTTTGGTGCAAATCATAATAACAGTACATTGAGTGAGTGTTTAAAGAGATTAAAATTAACAAACTGTTATTTTGCGAGAAGTTATCACCTAAAATAAGTGACCGATCGGTGTTGTTTGCTGAGATTGCTGTGCGAGTTTATTTGTTACCACAATGGAGGAACTTTTTTCGTTACAAGATGAGTTGTTCGACAATTTGATGAAAGCTGAGAGAAATTTTAGGAAAACTCCAAAAGACAGAATTAAAACTCAATACTTAGAAACAAGATTGGAGTTGTTAGAACAACTATTGAAAGATTTTAAAGACGGACACAAGGAGATAGTTGCAAAAGCGAAAAATAAGAAGGAAGCATATTTTACAGAAGGAAAATATGAGATTTTTGAAGAGTTATATGTGCAGTATAAATCGAGTTTGCGAGAAGCTTTGCAACAGTTTCTACCTTCAGTTACCGAGTTACTTAGCCCAGCAGTTACCAATAACGCGAACAATAATTGCAGTGATGTAAAATTACCCCGCATACAATTACCTAGTTTTGGGGGTAATTATGAAGAATGGCCAACCTTTTACGACATGTTTTCCTCATTAATACACACTAATAAGAACATTTCATCGGTACAGAAATTACATTACCTCAAATCCAATTTGAGTGGAGAAGCATTTAATTTATTAAGTAATTTTTCGACAACTGATGCAAATTATGAGGAAGCATGGAAGCAGTTAGTTCGGCGATACAATAATAAGCGTTATAACTGCAATGCTATTATGAGGACTTTATTTGGCACAAAGAAAATTCAAACCGAGTCAGCAAAGGCAATTAGGAGTTTGTTGGATACGACATCTACCTGTCTTAAATCTTTGGAAAACTTGGGCATCAGTACTGAATCCAGTTACGCTGACGCGTCTGTCGTTCACTTAGTTGTTTCGAAATTGGACACGGAATCTGTCAAACAATGGGAACAGCAGATAAATATGATGAGTGATGAGTTGCCCACTTGGACACAATTGAGAGATTATTTAGAATTCCGATTCAGGACATTAGAAATGATAGATACGAACGGAAACCGCACCGCGCAACAAGCTAAGCCTGCTGCGAAGTCGAAATCTTTTCACGCGTCAGTGGAGAAGGAGAAAGAAAACAAGTCTAAGGCTAAAAAAGAGTGTCCGATGTGTCATGAAATTCATTATCTCAACCAGTGCAAGCGTTTTAGCCTTATGACACCTAAGGAAAGACAGGCCTTCGTTCAAACAAGTAAATTATGTTTTAACTGCCTGGCACCAACTCATGCGGCAGTTAAGTGTCGTCAGTCATTCAGCTGTAAGAAATGTGGGAGAAGACATCACACGATGTTACACTTTGAGAGAGAGAACCAGGAGCCAGCCAGTAGCCTGGAGCAGGCAGACGCCGTGTCACCGAGTGAACCACAACAAGAGAGAGCGAGTACAATACGAGGTGACACAAACATAACTGCTACATTTTCTAGACGAGAGCTACAACCCAACAGCGTGCTACTTGCGACGGCTAAGGTTAAGGTAATCCGTTCTAACGGTTTTAAACAAATAATTCGTGCTTTACTCGACCAAGGGTCACAGGCATCTTTTGTATCTGAGTCAACTGTGCAATTATTAGGTCTTGTACGCAAACCAGTGAGTGGCTGGGTGTCAGGGCTGGGAGAAGGCCGTATGAGGATAAAAAACACGGTTTCACTTCGCCTGGAATCACGTCATAATCCAGCTAGTTTCATTCTAGTTAACGCTTATGTGTTACATTCCTTAACGTCACTACTTCCTTCCACCAACTTTAGCACTTCCAAATGGGTAGACATTGACAATCTTCCTTTAGCTGATCCTACATACGCGACGCCAGGTGAGATCGATATTTTGCTAGGTGCAGAGGTTTATAGCGAAATATTACTTGATGGCGTTATGAAGCATCCTGATTGTAATTTAATAGCACAAAATACGGTGTTTGGATGGATTTTGTCAGGAAGAATGTCAAAAAGGTATCGAACGTTAGCAAAAGATAATCTCATTAGCATGCACATACAGGTGAAAGAGGATGAGTTACTTAAAAAATTTTGGGAGATGGAAGATGAGCCTAATTTAATAAAGAAAGAGATGACTAATAGCGATAAAGTATGTGAGGATTTGTTTGAGTTAACTACAGTGAGAGATAATGAAGGGAGATTTATAGTGAGATTGCCTTTTGCAACGGACGATCCTAAGTGTCAATATGGTAATACAGAAGAGAGAGCAGTGAAGAGGTTAGAATATTTAGAGAGAAAGCTATCGAAAGATTCGAAGTTGAGAAAAGAATACAATAATGTAATGAGTGAGTATTTGAGTATGAACCACATGAGAATGGTTTCTGAGAGTGAGTTGCAGAAGTCTAAAGCTGTGTAGCTTCCTCACCATGCTGTGGTGAGAGAAGACAAAAACACCACTAAGGTGAGAGTCGTCTTTGACGCTTCGAGCAAAGGTGACAACAGTGTGTCACTAAATGATGAGCTTCTTGTTGGACCAAGGTTACAACAAGATTTAAGGCACATCTTGATGAGATGGCGTCTTCATAAAATCTGTATCGTAGCCGATATTGTAAAAATGTATCGGATGGTAAGAGTGGCGGACGAGGATACAGATTTCCAGAGAGTTGTCTGGAGATTTGATTCTTCAGAACCCATACAACGTTACAAAATGTTACGTTTAACGTTCGGTACAGCATGCGCGCCATATCTAGCTGTCAAGGTATTGCAAAGACTTGCTGAGTTAGAAGAGAAAAAATATCCATTGGCGGCGAGAATAACAAAACAATGCTATTACATGGATGACTTAATGGCCGGGTGTGACACGGTTAATGAGGCAATTAAAATTTATGAGGAGATGAATGAGTTGATGATGAGTGGTGGTTTTGAGTTACAGAAATGGAATAGTAATAATGATAAGTTTTTAGAGCAGATTGGGAAAACTGAGTTGAGTGAAAGGCAAGCTATTAAATTAAATGATCTAATCAAGGTTTTAGGTTTGAGTTGGAATAGGAAGAATGATAATTTTGAATACGTAGTAAACTTACCTGAACCTAAAGATATAGTCACTAAAAGACAAGTATTATCTGAAGTAGCGAGATTGTATGACCCTTTAGGCTGGATTGCCCCAGTGGTAGTTACTGCTAAGATTTTAATTCAGAAACTGTGGAAATCTGGTCTTGGGTGGGATGATAGTTTGACGGATGAATTACATGGTGAGTGGCTAAAATATAGGCAAGAGCTAAAAGATTTCAAAAATCTTAAAATACCTAGATGGATAAATTTTACACAAGAATGCAAGAGAGAGTTACACGTATTTTCCGATTCTTCAAAATCAGCTTTTGCGGCAGCAGTTTACATACGAGTGATTGATAGTTCAAATAGGGTGTATGTACATTTACTGGCCGCAAAGACTCGAGTTGCCCCAATCGTAAAGGAGATTTCTATACCCCGACTTGAATTGTGTGGCGCCACCTTAGCAGCCAAGCTTTTATGTGAAGTATCACAAGTTCTGGAGATACCCAAGGAACATCTCTATGGGTGGACCGACTCCACCATAGTGTTAGCATGGCTCAAGGGAGGCTCAAGTCGATGGGCAACGTTTGTTAGCAACAGAGTGTCCACTATATTAAATATTATGGATTACCACCAGTGGCGTCATGTCTCCTCAGAGACGAACCCTGCGGACTGTGCTTCACGTGGTCTGCAGCCCAAAGAGTTGAGTGAGCATACATTGTGGTGGAGAGGACCGCATTGGTTGTCAGAAACTACAGTACACACAGAGAGTACACCGATTGAAGACACACATGAAGAGGAACGAATCCAATCTTTATCCGTTTTATCCCACGTTGACGAAGAATTTTTTTGGTCAAAATATTCATCTTTAAGTAAATTATTAAAAATTGTATCCTATTGTAGACGAGTTTTGAATTATAAATTTAAGAAAATTAATAGATCGAAACTACCTAAATATATCACGTCAAGTGAAATGAATGAGACTTTATTAGCATGCATTAAACAAGTACAAGAGCGCGAGTTTTCCTTTGAAATAAACCGGTTAAAGACTGGAGAATGTGTGCCTAAAAAGAGTAAATTACGATCTCTTTGTCCCTTTTTGGACCAAAAGGGGATGCTAAGAGTAAGTGGACGCATAGCACAATCGGACGCGTGGTATGACACGAAGCACCCGATAATTATGCCTGGTAACTGTCATATTACCAAGGTTTTAATTGCGGATGCTCATGCAAAAACATTGCACGGTGGTCCACAATCTATGTTAAACTTTCTTAGATCCAAATTCTGGATCTTACGTGGTAAAGATCGCGTTAAAAAATATTTCAGAGAGTGCACTATTTGTTTAAGATACTCCACAAAGAAGACTACTCCTCTAATGGGCCTGCTTCCAGAGGCAAGGTTGAAACCCAGTAAACCATTCAAATCTACTGGTGTGGATTACTGTGGTCCCGTTTTTATCAGATTTTCGCCAGGCCGAGGAGCTAAGTCTTACAAGAGTTACATTTGCATATTCGTGTGTATGGTTACACGAGCAGTCCATTTAGAAGCAGTAACCGACATGACTGCCAAGGGTTTTATTGCTGCGTTTAGGCGATTCACTGCTCGTAGAGGCCATTGTCAGGATTTATACAGTGACAATGGCACTAATTTTGTTGGTGCTGATAAGCAAATGCGAGAAATGTTTAATAGTGCTAAATCTTCTCTGCCAGGAGAATTAGCCGAGCTACTTTCTTTAGAAAGAACCACCTGGCATTATATTCCTCCCCACTCGCCCAACTTTGGTGGGCTGTGGGAATCTTCAGTGCGAAGTACTAAGACCCATTTGAAAAAGGTAGTAGGAATTAGTACACTTACATACGAAGAAATGTCGACAGTCCTGGCGCAAGTGGAAGCGTGTTTAAACTCGAGACCAATTTCCTTGTTGAGCGATGACCCCAATGACCCTCTACCCTTGACACCAGGTCACTTTTTGGTAGGCGAACCATTGTTGAATATTGCAGAGGAGGATTACACTAATTGTAATGTTGTTGGTTTGGATAGATGGCGATTAACGCAAAAAATTGTAACTGATTTTTGGAATAGGTGGTATAAGGAATACCTAGTTAACTTAAATCAAAGGTATAAATGGAACACTAAACGTGATGAACCAGAGATAGGTGATGTTGTTGTTTTAAAAGAAGATTATTTACCGCCAGCAAAATGGTTACTTGGTAAAATTATCAAAAAATATCCTGGACCTGATAATGTAACCCGAGTTGTATCCGTAAAGTGTAAAAATGGAGAATATAAGCGTCCAGTGAGCAAAATTTGTATTCTAACTAAATGAAATTTGTTTATTTTTTCTGTTATTTGTTCAAAATTTTGTTAAAATCGATTAAGTTTGTTTTCAAATTCAGAGTTAATTTTACCTACCTATCTAATTGAAGTTAAAAAAGCCAATGTATTTATGTTATAACATTATCGTACTATGATGAGTTCTGCCTACTCTTTACCGGCATCATTATGTTCAGTTGAACTATATTATGTACTAATGATCTACTCATAAAACTTGTTTGTTATCGATGTGCCTACTTGAATACGCCGAACTTGAGCCGCACGTGTTCTGCGTTAGGTACTTGTTGAATATTATTTACTTAGTTCAAATAAGAAAGATACAGGTTGTTCTGTTAGTATTCAACTGTTTTTATTTTATTAAGATTTGAGAAGAATATTTTTGTTTCTTTGGTTTGTATTTATACTTGTTATGTGTTAAGATTACACATTAGTATATCTATGTTTTTATTGTTAGAGTTAAAGTTTTTTTTTAAAGAGTAGTTAAAGAACTATGTTCTTTGGCGGGCGGAATGTCCAAATAGTTTAGCGTTTTGTGTTGTGAGCCTAGATATATATATGTTTAAAAAGTAGCTATCTAAGATATATACAGTCCACTATATAGTTCAGTTGCGAATAAACCTGCATACTAAACACACGTTGTTTTCTTCAAAAATCCCAGCAAACAAAAGTCAACCTTATTACTTCATCAAGTAGATAATTTAATTATGCAGTAATGCTGATTGAGATTGATTTATGCTGTAGACTGTGGCTTCTTTGATCTTTGATATAAGTTACGAAACCAATGTTGATAAATTTTATACATAAAATTGTGCGTGTCTTAAAGTAATACTAGATTTTTGTTTCATTGCAATCGGTTCACTTCACAGACATAAATCTAACTAGATGAAGCGATAAAGTTACGATCAATGATTGTAATCAGAGCTTTTCATCTAGCATTATCGGCACCGGCAATCCACCGAAATCTAGAAAAATACCTTTTTACCCGACTGCCGAAGGAGGGTAGTCTGTTTGTCAGTCTATGTATGTATGTATGTGTGTTTGTTCCTATGTGGCGTTCGAGAGACCAAACGCGTTGGCCGATTTTGATGATTCTTACATCAATCGATTCGTCTTAGCCCTGCGAGTGTCACTGGCTGCATTAGGATTGGATAATATTAAAATGGCGAATTTTGGGCTCCATATTGTGGGGGACTAAGTGGGGGGTATCAAAGTTAAGGATTTTAAGAGGTGATTTAAAAAATATATAAACCTTATATGTTTAAATGTACCTAATTCAAACAAAAGAACTAAAAAGTTGTAAATAATAAAAATGTTAATTAAAAAAATCTAAAAACCCGACAAGATGGCTAACCAAAACCAGATGTATCCTCCGACTGCACAGCAAGATTTTCATCTTGTTTACGTCTTTTTAGTTGGCTTTATAAGGAGTCGGGTTTTTAGATTTTTTTTATGTCATATTGAGCTGTAAGTAGTGCATAGGAAAAGTTGGCCGAGGCATTGGAAATGTTTTCTTTCATTGTTAAGTAAATTTGTTTTAAATTGTTTTTGAAAAAGTGGCACGCTAGGTTTTCATATAGATAGAGAGACTTGTGTTATCTAGTTAGATTTATGTCAGTGGTTCACTCAATGAAAAGTTAGATAAATATGTTCAAGAAGTAAAATATCACAACACACGCAATTCAGATACTCAAACAGTTGAACTCCATATTCGATAGATGGCGTTGTGCATTTGACGTCAATTTTTGAATGGCGGTGTAAAGACTCTCCGCGGCAGAAGTAGGTAATAGGTAGGTAAGGTAAGTAGAGTGAGTGGGTTGGTAGGGTGGCAGGTAGCAGACGGGAGCGAAGCCGCGGGCACGGCTTGTCTTTAATAACTCAGAAATATCTTGAATTTGTTCCCAAGGAATGATTTGTGGTAAAAGTTTTGACGGAGAAAAGCTTTTCTTCTTTCTTGAACTTCAAAGTATTTTGGAAACGATAATGAAGGGTGTTATTTAGAGGTCATACTTTTTTCTAATCAAATCAAGGGCTCTTGACAAATAGACTTTGTATCAGTGTTAGCGATGGTCGAAATGCTAAAATCTATTAATTAAATACATTCCATACATTTTTTTCACAATAGTTATCGCTGATCTAACACTTTGCTTAAGCCGTCTATTTTGAGATATTCTGTGTCTGTAGAAAAGTCAAGACGAGGTAGATTATAACTGGAATTGTTACCTTACGTAACAAAATCTGTATTGAATCCTAGCCACAGAAATCATAAATAAGATGTACTTCTTGATCTCATCTCATCCGTATTTCACCTATTTTTTGGACAATCCCTCCGCCCTATTCCCAAACCACTGCAACTCCTCAAAGCCAGAATCAACAGTGGCGACCTCTAGAAAAGCGCTGAGGCAATGAAGCTCGATGAAGTCCCGGAGAATGAATTTAACTGTCTTGGATCCCGCAACGAAGTTAATCAGAAAAGAATAACGGACGAAAAAACATATTTCACGAATTATGTTTGTCCCTTGTAATGGGTTCCGGAGTCACGGCGGTTCATCATCATCATTTCAGCCGAAAGTCATCTACTGCTGGACATAGGCCTCCCCCAGGCGTCGCCACATTGATCGGTTCCGTGCGTCCCGCAGCGCCTTCCCGCAACCTTAACTAGGTCGACCTAGTGGGAGACCTTCCAACGCATCATCTTCCGGTACGGGGTCGCCATTCCAGAACTTTTCTGCCCCATCGGCCATCCGTGCCTTGGCCACTGCCATTTAAGTTTCCCAATTAACTTTGGTTCTCCTGCGGATATCCTCATTTCTGACGTGATCACGCAAGGAAATACCGAGCATAGCCCTCTCCATTGCCCTTTGTGTGACTTTAAGCTTTCTGATAAAATCCAGTGTGAGCAACCACGTCTCGGTCCCATAGGTGGTCACTGGCAACAGATACTGGTCATAGACTTTTTTCTTGAGAAACTGCGGTAAATTGGTCGAGAAGATACTGCGCAACTTCCCGAACGCCGCCCAGCCAAACCGTCGAGGAATAATTCTAGATGAAAAAACCCAATAACACTCCCGATTCGGGAATCGACCCGAGGACCTCATCAGTAACTCTTGCGACCTCTATATACCAAAGGTACATTTAATTTTTTTATGTATGGGTCTATTATTTTGAATATACAATAAAATAAACAAAATAATAGATTTATACAATAAAACAAGTTTTGAATGTTAGAAAATCTTAACCAATTGGATTAAGGCACTTATGATGACACGGAGGCACTTCTAGAGCACATACATTAGCACTTGCTCTACCACATACACTTTCACACACACACTCCCACACAAATCCTCACTACACTCTCACACACACACCCCACAGTTTGACTACGCACAGATTTCCACACTCGAGAAATACTGTCAACAATAAACTACCTGTACTGATAGTGTTATTAATTATTGCTATATTATGGAAGAGCGGATTCTCCTAACACAGGCATTGTTTGCTTCAAAGGAGGCTCCAAACACTAAACTTTATGTAAACTGAAGCATCAATAAACTTTTTTTTTTAATAGGGCGGAAAAACACTTCTAACGGTGAGACATAAAGGCGTTTGATCTACCTCACATCTCCGTCGACCCAATAAACGAAAATACTCATCTTATATCGAAACAATACGTCGAAGTAAATAGAAGCGACACAGAACAAGTGACAGCGAGGCGTGAGGCTGACCAGACGCGCGACGTGTGACGAATAATTAAAGGGAGCGATGTGTTGTGGCGATTATATTGGGTTAGAGTGTGGTTTAAGAGGTTGGGGGAAGCGAGAAAAATATATGTCGCATCAAGTGTGGAATATATGTCGCATCAAACCATCGGGAAGTCAGGATGGTTAGGTTAGGTTAAGGGCCTTCCACCGCCTTAGTGCCGTAAAACGGTTACTTTCTAGAGCATACTCCCTAAAAACGGCTGAGTTAAAAGGTTTGAAAAAATATATATTTATTATTGATTTATATTCATTATTTTTGAAAAAAGGTTTTTTCGTGTAACTAATAGTTTTGCTTTAAAAAAATAATTAACAACACGATATTTTTTCGCAACTTTTGGATACTCCTCCAAAGCGACTTGGATGTTTAAAAATATTTTTACACAGAAAAAATGATAACTGGAATTTCTTCATAACTGAAATAACATATGTAAATCAAATAATATTTTGCAAAGAAAACTGTTCAAAAGGAGGTTCAATATTGATATTTTGGCATCGAGCGGGCTCACAGTCAGTAATGCGTTTGCATTGGGGCGTATATATCGCCATATATTAAGACATCGTGTGTGGGCAGGTCTGTGGGTACAATCGTGAAAATGAAATCACATAAATTATTCGATACACGAGTAATTTATTAAAATAGTCACTAATCACAGTTACAATCTTGCTTACTAATATTACGGATCGAAAGCGATTCTAAGACGTCTTAGCTTTTAGGTGGTCAGTAGTCAACTGCCATATTCTGATGTCCCCAACACGTAAGTGGTTAGATAAAGCACTCCAATGCGTAGTTGTTCTTGATTTTCCGCCGGGGGCGTGCTTGTGATTTGTATTGACGTCCGTACTATTGACTAAACCCGACATATATTACTTCTCGATGATACAATGGATTATCAAGAAATCTGTCTTCGTCTCGCTAAAGTTTGAAATACTTAAAAAAGATCAAGTAATGAAAATGTACAGCTCATTCCGCCGAAGCTTTTTAAATGTTCAAAGAAATTCAAGGAAAAATTGTGTAATTTTTTTGTTCGTTCTGTCTAATGGCAGAGGATTCCTATAAGTTGGAGAGAGCAAGAGACTATTTTTTTGATTTCCCATAACTTTAGGGAAACTAAAGTTTTGTTGCCATTCTACCAATTCGCACCAAGCAAACAAACATCCAATAATCCAAAAATCCAAACATTCTTCATAATGCGCACAGCGCATGAATGGAACTCACTACCTGCGTCTGTTTCCGCACGCATTCAACCCGAATCTCTTCAAAGTTAGAGTGAACAGGCTTCTTCTGGGTAAGCTCACGCCATCGTCGACTCTGTCTCTTTCACCTATGAACTAGACTAGAATCAAGAGCAAACTCATCACAAGTAAAAAAAACTCTTTATCTTTCAAAATGAATACCCTAGACATTCATTGAAATGATCATGAGACCTTATCAAAGAATCAACTGGCATATGAATTCTTATTCAATTACCTCTTTTTTTTCATTTTTCATACAAAATGTTGGGAATAATCACGGCATCCAAAAGCACACATTTTTTTTTTATAATTTTTTTTTTGGTTCTTGATATCTTCGAAACAATACATTTTTGGGTCACATATTCTCAGACATTTTTGTTTTTTTTTAACTTTTTGAATCCAACCCTAGAGTTATGTAATATAAAAAATACATTGTATAAATAGGGGTAGTCAAAATAAGAGATTCCTGTAACGTGGACAATCAGGATATATGTTCAACCCAGACAGTAGTATGATTTATTTATGCGATGAAATCTGTAACTGCGTCACAATAAGAACTTTAAAGTTAAAGATCTTCTCAATCAGCGCGTATAGTCATCTCATTTCACAAAGCTCAGTCTTGTGACAAAGACATAATGTTCAAACTACAATAATAAACAGGACATTAAACATTAGGGAAAAAAACTGTACCAATTTAATACTTGGCGGTTGTAACTTGAACCACAAACATTCATCTTATTTAGCGACGGTTCATATTTTCCGCGTAAACGAAGGAGACGCGTGTAAACGCGGTGATTACGTTATGTCTGTGTTCTAACGTCAAACGAAGCCGATGGCACAATTTATCGAGTTTATTTTACGTTGATTGGCAAACGAGAGATTAAATTGGCTACGGATTTAATTTGAGAGGGAAATATGGTGAAAGTGGCCGTTTCATAGAACCTTTGGTCCTATATGGTGCACAATTTATACTGATTTATGAATAGCTTAGATCTGATATTAATTAGTGAGATTATTTATTTGTTTGTATATATGTTTTCAAAAGAAAATCTCTGGAAGGAATGACCCAATTACGAAAATGCTTTCACTACCAGAAAATTAAATTTATTAATTATTTGTTTACCAACAGCTTCGTATAAAGCATTTATTAAGGTTGCCCTAGTCGATCGTCGATCATTCTTCCATACAAACATAGTCTGCCAATTACTCCACTGTTTGACGGTTTCCGTTCAAAATAAAAAAAATATATCAATTTATCTCATCATTATCTACCCCTGTATAAAAACAAAAAAATATGTTTGAAAGTTATGAGCGTCGAAAGTTCCATCTTTCAACACTAATTTTAACGCATCCTTGAGCGCAAATAAATACCATAATAAGAAGGAAAATTGCAAAACAGTCACCATACAGGGATAGATTAGTAATTCAACGATGCAAATAAATTTAATTTAAAACAGATACATTTAGTCGTTTTTTTCATGATATCCATACTCCCTAAGGCCTGTTTATAAAATTTCGCGCGCTCGTTTTCGTCCTAGATCATCATCCATTTCGTTACGAATTTGCAAAAGTGTGTATTCGTACGCAAACTAGCTTCTTACTGCTCATCACATCATCTATCTCTTTCGCTCATGTTGTCGGATGAGATAGTATGCAATTTAACCCCGCGCATAAAATAGTTCGTGCCGTCGACTAGGGCAACCTTAAGTGTATGTAACAGAATTGCCGTAAACGTACACAGTCATAAATTACGGGTTAAGCAGTACCTCATTCATAAAATCGAGTTACACAAAAAATATATTAAACAAACCACGAGCGCGAAGCCACGGGATAAAAATAGGAATAATTAAATAGGTACTACAGACGTGACAACTATAGGTATTATTATGAAAAATAAAACCCTATGACAATTAATTTAAATTTCACTATACATAATTTTATAACCCCACTTCAAAATTAGCTTACCTACCGTTGAAAAGGCAATAATGAACAGGGGTACTAAACCCGAGGCGAACTTTAGTCGTATGGCGCAAAGTTGACGGCTCTCGTCATTCACCGTGAGTTATGCGCCCCTGGATAGTTGTGAGCCAGACTAGTGGCATATTGAAGTAATTACGTGAATAAATACTTTTTTTTTTTTGCGAGGGTAGTCCCAAGTGACACACTAAAATTTTGGAGCTCAAATATATTTTATTTGTTTAAAAATATTAAAAGCAGTTTTTAAATGCAGAAACTTGATTAGGGTTATACATAAACCTCCGGTGCACTCACTCATCTATTAAACTCTCCTTTACAACTCTTCTTTACAACACTTTTTCAACTACCATGGATCTTTATTCGAAGCTGTCAGGCTGTGTGGAGGAACTGTCATCATCTTTCTCTTCAAGAATGGCACAATATGAGGAGGACTTGAAGAATGCCAGTGGTGAAGCTCCTCACAAGACAATTGCCAGTCTGTCCAAGGACTTTACCGAGTTCAAGAGTCTAGTCTGGAAAACCCTCGGTTCACTTAAAGCCCAGATGGAGTTGCTCGTGGTTGGGCTGGACAGGCATGAGATGGCATCCCGTGCAAAAGTCTTATTATTGCATGGCTTGTCTGAAGACAGGGTAACCGATCATACCAAAAGTTTACTCAGCATTTTGTCGGAACGTATGGAAATGGGACACATCACACCAAAAGACATAACAGCCTGTCATCGACTCGGAAGCAACACGAGCAACCCTCGTCCCCTCTTAGTTCGATTTGAGAGCCGTATCGTGCGGAGTGAGGTGTGGCGAAACAAGACCAAGCTAAAAGGATCTGGTCTAACGCTTTCTGAGTTTCTCACAAAGCCCCGACACGAGATATTTATGAATGCTCGCAGGTACTACGGCATACGCAAGTGTTGGACGTCTGAGGGGAGAATTGTGATCCAAGTCTCTGAAAAAACTCGTCGGAAGATTGAGTCTGCATTGGAGTACCGAGAGGTCGTTGCTCAGTTCCCTGTAGCAGAGCAGAATACAATAAAGCCTGTGTCCGAGAAGAGAACACGCAAGCCGGCGAAGTGATGGTACCTAATATTTCACGATTCTTTCTTTTGTTTTCATACTTATGTCGGTCAAACGATTTTTTTTCTGTTTATGATACCAATACTGTTTTGTTTTGATTAATTTGATTGTGCCGTGACATTGTCATTAATGTCACTCTTGACATATGTTGTGTTATTTATTTCTCTAACGTTCGGAAACACACCAACTGGTATCTGTAATGTTTGGCTTATTGGCTTTTAATCAATTTTATTAATTTTACCAAAATTAATGTAACCGGCGAGTGCATCGAGGTTTGGATGCCTTGATTTGGTTTTTGCTTATTTTATTATTTTAGTTAACCTTAAATTCTAGTCTATTTATTTATATATAATAGTTATATTTTGTTATGTTAAATGACAGTTTTTTTTCATGCTCTTCCTCTTGTCCGTCGGATGAGAGCTGCGCTGGTATTTTTGGCGATGATAATTCTCTAAATCTTAGAGACCTCATATCTTCTAAATTTTTAAATTGTATCAAATTCTTTAATGCTGTTCACATTAATGCTCAAAGCATTCCGGCTCATTATTCTGATCTGCTGTCGTCCTTCGACTCAGATCTTGTGCACGCTGTCCTTGTATCCGAAACTTTTCTCAAGCCTGCACTTCCTTCCACGCAGTATTCTCTGCCTGGATTCAAGATTGTGCGCAATGACAGAACGGGCAAGGGATGTGGAGGGGTTGCCATTTATCTCAGAGGAGATATCAGTTACAAGGTAGTTGACCAGTCTCCGAGTGTCTACACAAAATTTTCTGAACACCTCTTTGTTGAAATAGATTTCCAACATACTAAGCTACTTTTAGGAGTCTACTATAGTCCATCTTGCCAAATCGATTACTTTTCCTCCTTCGAAGCCATTTTGGAAGATCTTTCCGCACAATATCAGCATACGATTATTCTCGGAGACTTCAATACTTGTCTGCTAAAGGGTGATTCGCGCAGCCGTAAACTCCAATCTCTTGTCTCTTCTGTTAATATGCACATACTTCCGTTAATTGCTACTCACAGGGCTCCTCACTGTACACCTTCTCTATTAGATCTCATCCTAGTTTCTGACCCTAATAAAGTAGCCACACATGGACAGCTTTCTGCTCCTTTTTCCTACCACGACCTCATTTATCTCTCCTATAAGATTCGACCTCCCAAACGCAAGGCCAAATTTCTTCATCTTCGTAGTTTTAAAAACATTGATTTGGAGCGTTTGAGAGCTGATGCGGGTGGCATTGACTGGTCTCCTGTGTTGGCCTGTGAGGATATGGACACCATGGTGTCAGTCTTCACCAGAAAATTGTTGGATTTATATGAGGTACACGCCCCACTAAAAAAGGTGAGAGTCAAACACCTTCCTGCGCCATGGCTATCTCCAGCAATAAAAAACCAGATGGCTAAGCGAGATAAGGCCAAGCGTTTATACAGGAAGCAGCCGACTGAGGAAAACTGGGGCCTTTATAAAGGGATGCGAAATCGCTGCAGTCGTTTGTGTAGGAATGCGAAAAGGCGCCACATTCACAGCTCAATTGACAACTTCAACCCAACACAAGTATGGCAGTTTTTAAAGACTCTCGGTATTGGCAAAGCCTCTAGCAAGAGTTCTTCTGATAAGATGGACCTAAATGCACTTAATGCTCACTTTTCTATGTCCCCAATTACTCTAGATGACCATGTTAAATCTTCCACTCTCAACGATCTCTTTAATCTTCCATTGCCTGCAAATACTTCTTTCTCTTTCCACCCAATTACTGAACTAGACATTAGGAAATATATTCAATCCATCTCCACTAAGGCGGTAGGTGATGATGGCCTTCAATTACAAATGTTCCTACCTATTTTGGGTGAAATAGTTCCTGTCGTAACTCATATTGTTAATTTTTCTCTTTTCAATAACTCCTTTCCTACAGCTTGGAAGAGGGCTCACGTCCTACCGCTTCCCAAAGTTCCAAATCCTTCCTCACCATCCCAATTCCGTCCAATATCCATCCTCCCAATCCTCTCCAAAGTCCTCGAGAGTATTGTTCAGAAGCAACTATCTTGTTATTTATCCTCTAATGGCCTGCTGAGTCCTTACCAATCTGGTTTCAGACCTGGCCATAGCACCGTTACGACTCTAGTCAAAATATCCGATGACATACGACTGGCTATGGACAATAAATGTCTAACTATATTGGTTCTACTGGACTTCAGCAGTGCTTTTAACTCGGTAGACTTTGACATTCTCTTAGGAATCCTTTCCTCCCTTAATGTCTCTGCCCCGGTAATTGAGTGGTTCAAATCTTATCTCCGGGGTCGCTCGCAGTCTGTTCGATCTGATGAGGATTCCTCTGAATGGTGTGACTTGACTGCGGGTGTTCCTCAAGGTGGTGTCCTCTCTCCTCTTCTCTTCTCAATTTTTATAAATGCTATCACTAAGGTCCTAACTTCTAACTTTCATCTCTATGCAGACGACTTGCAGTTATATCGCCATTTTAAAGTGGGTGAACTCGCTGAGTCTGTGGCTGCCATCAATGATGACCTTGAGAATATCAACAAGTGGACTCAGTCCTTTGGACTGCTGCTGAACCCAACTAAATCTCAAGCGCTCATTATTGGTGGCAGATACATGCTCAATCTATTAGATCCCCAGTCTCTTCCGCCAGTAATGTATAACTCAGTGCCCATATATTACTCCAAAAGCGCGAAAAACTTAGGCGTCCATATAGATACTAACCTCTCTTGGGAGGTTCATATTGCAGATGTGAGTAAGAAGGTCTTCTACTCTTTTCAGTCTCTTAAACGTCTCCAAAAATTCTTACCATTTCACACTAAGGTCACTCTTGCTCAATCTCTTCTTCTACCGCTCATAGACTATGCGGATGTCTGTTTTCTGGATGCAACGGAGGTACTCCTAAACAAACTAGAGCGATTGCAGAATTTGTGCATCCGCTTTATTTTCGGCCTCCGCAAGTACGACCATGTGTCGGAATTTCGGACCAGATTGAAGTGGCTGCCGATTCGGCGTCGACGAGATACCCATATCCTATCCCTTCTCTATACTATCCTGCACAATCCTAATTCTCCTCAATACCTTCGCGAACGGTTTGAGTACCTCGTCCCGAGGGGCAAACCTTGTCGCACCGCCACTTCGCTTCTTCTTCGTACTCCGCGTCACACTTCCAGCCGTTATGATGGCTCCTTCTCTGTAACTGCAGTGCACCTCTGGAATTCTCTCCCACACTCCCTACGCGATAGCCCTTCTCTCGATGTCTTCAAGAGGAAAATTAAAGAGCATTTCCTTTTAACGCAATGTTAATATATATATATTATGTACTTATGTATATATTTATGATTTATTTTTATGATTATAATTATGTTATTTTAAAATTGTACACTGGATCCTACCCTCTTTTGTCATCATTCTCTGTCACTCTCTAGGGTTTGCTGTAAGAGAACTCAACACTGAGTTAAGCTCGCCTTTGTACATGTACTTTATTATCACATTGTATTGAATATTGTTTTTTTTTGGTGTACAATAAAGAATTAATTAATTAAGAATAATAGGTGATGTTAAAAATATGGATATTTTATGAAGGACCTTGTAATTTAGTCGTTTTTATTGGGTAGCAGCTTCAGTTGAAATAAAAGAAAGTATTACAAACTTTGTGAAATTAGAACAAAGAAAGAAATAAAAATATTTATTTGTGACCCACACAGGAGACACGAGAAATATGCATCAAATTAAACAATTTAAAAAATAAAAACCCCGTGCGAGACCAAAAAGGCTCCTATCTCAGCATGTGCTGCGATATCCAAAAAAGAAATAACGCTGCGCTGATATAATTTATTCAACATCATTATAATTAGGGTTAGAATCAGCACTTCTTGAATATTCAAATTACTTAAAATTACGTGAAGATCAGGACTTGTCTGGTCATGTGTTTTTCAGGTGTTTTCATCAATGCTCGAGCCCGTACTATCTTAGGCACGATATGGAATTTTTTTTGGGTCGGGCGAATTTTTAGACTTTCTCGGATATGCTCACATACATAAATCTTAATAGATAACGCAAGTCCCACCATCTGTAAGAAATTCAAGCGTGCCACTTTTTCTTTAACAATTTAAAAACAAATTTACTTCCCCTGGAAAGAATACATTTCCAGTGCCTCGGCCAACTTTTTCTATACATTTTTTACATCTCAATATGGCATAAAAAGGCATTTTTATAGATTTCTGTGGATTTCCGGTGCCGCTAATGCTAAATGAAAAGCTCAGATTACGATCATTGATCGTAACCTTACTCCGTTTTTTAGCACGCGAAGTACATACAGTCTGTGGATATGCTTGTTGAATTTAACTATTTTATCAATATGTTTAGCTTATTTGGTCCCTCTGTTGGGCACCAGGCCTACTCTCACATCTACCTAGATGTACCTAGATGTAGCTAGGCTCTTTTGGGTATATTTTATTGTATGGAAAAGGTTTTCCACACAATAAAATTCTTTATTGCCAATCCTTTCGGTACAAGTCGGGTTCGTTCCGTCAACAAACAACAAATAACGTAACAAATGTATGTGAAAATGAATAAATAAATCTTACTGGCTGATTCTTCACCATCCCGTAAGCATTCACTCAATATAAATAATTTTAATGGTGCAATCAGCCGTTAACCACTCATCTAATCGGCAGATTAACCTAACAAGCGTTTTATTACAAAACAAACAAAATGTGGCTCTTCAGGTTTCTACACACAAATCATTAAATTGGTAAACTATGTGGTTCTGGTAAAATGGCGGCTTTTGGAATATCATCGCTCTAAACAAACGGACGAGCCCATAGTTACAAATTACTTTGAAATTATCACTTCGTGTTGGGCTTCAAAACCAATGGTTATGACAGCTATTTAACTTTTCAATTATTTTAGAGGGGACTTCATATATCTACCCGTACTTTGTAACCCAACGACCTGAATAATTATCTCTTTTGTGTATTACAGGTAAAAAAATCAGATATGCAAGGTAAACTGTAAGTAAATGCCATTTCTTGGCCATAATTGTGTAGCTTATGTGGATCACATTAGCCCTAGATTGAAAGAGCCGAAAGTCAGCCTTTGCCAGGCAGGGGGATGATGCAGGCTTATAGTGCTAACACACTTGCGGATTTTACGGGCGGACTAACTCCGCCCACAAATCCTAGTGTTGCCGTATTTAGAACTTTATTTTCCATTTTTATTTATGAATAAGTTGAAGATAATAATATCGGGCGACAACAACAAAAACCAGTATATCTCCCATAAATCGGGGACTTTTTCAACGCTGGTCGTAGTTGGTACGACCCAACCAGCCGACAACCGTACACACGTCCGGATTTGGTACGGAGCAGACCATATCCGATGTGAAAACAAGCGGACCGATGCGAACTCAATTAATAATAATAATGTCCGGCGGACCACTCTACACACGTTCGGATATGGTACGGGCGGACTAATGCCGCCCACAAATCTGTGGTCCGGCCGTACCAAAGCGTGTGTTAGCAGTATAACAGTAATCAGTAATATTGTGCAAAACCCTAAACCAAAGCCTTTGAAAAACGTATGATCGGTTTCTACTTGATCATTTCATTCGAAAGCACTAAAGAACTCAGAAAGAAAACAGACCAGTGCACTGCGGTAACAAGTTTATCTCGCAATAAAATAAGAAAACATCTCTTAATACGATCGTTAATTACTTCAATTTACTGCACTACTTTTAAAACTTTTATTTAACATGTTAAAAGATAAAACAGCTTGTCAATAAACATTGCACTCTAGTTTATTTTACACTAGCCTCTACCGGTGGCTTTGCCCGCGTGTATAAATTTCGAAATTTATCTCAAGAAAACGTATTGCCAGGATACAAGGTATTTATGTCCTTGTCCATGGTCCAATCTATCACTATAACAAAATTCATCAAAAATAGTTTTCTGGTTTAGACGTGAAAGTATAAGAAATATACAGACAGAGTTACTTTCACGTTTACAATGTGGATCCCGCGTAGGATGCAATTTCATTCCGTTTTATTTTCTTCTCGGTCATTGCGGGGTTTTGTAACAAAAGAAAAACATAGTTCTTATCTTTATCATACACTGCTATCATCAAGTTATTTACAACACTGAGTAGTTAGTTACTGCAAGTCTTTGCAGACAATGTTTTAATAAGGTGCGAGAGATTTAAATGTCATCCTCATTTTTAAATGTCTTCGAGACTTAAATAGTTTGATTTTTTTGATAGGACAGGTACTATTTAACACTAGCTTTTAAAACTGGCTTCGCCAGCGTGGTGGTTGGAATTTGTCACAAGGTAGTGTGTACCGACATTAAAAGTGCCTTTTGTCTTAATAAAGGCATTTCCTTGTACGAAGTTTTATCGTAATCCATTTAACCGTTGTGCTGTGATTGATAAACATATATTTAAACTAGCTTTTACCCGCGGCTTCGCTCGCAGTGAAGCCATTTTTTTTAATAAAAAGTATCCTATGTTACTTTTAATACCTCCAAGAATATATGTACAAAGTTTCATGATGATCGGTTTAGTAGTTTTTGCGTGAAAGCGTAACAAACAAACTTACATTCACATTTATAATATTAGTAAGGTTATACAGACTTTCACATTTATAGTTTACTAGCTGACCACCCTTCGCTCCCTTAAATAAGTTGGTGGTTGGTAGGTAGATAGTCAGTGAGGGTAGATTACCCTTCCTACCTACCCTACCCTACCTACCTACCTACCTACCAATTTCTTAAACTTTTATTTGAATAAGAATAAATACTACAATACGAATGCAACCAACAACTTTTGTTTCTACCGGTTATCTAATTAAATTGTAGAACACAAAAGCTGCTATTGTAACTTAACTATGATAGTGAGATATATTCTCTCCAAGATTTTTTTGTAGGTAATGAGTACTTTAATCATGTAGTATATAATTTTTATGTATCATCAATAGTTTTCTCAGCGCACGCCAAATAATAAATTTTGTAGATAAAATTTTGCTACTTTGGGTTACATTATTGCAATTTTCATAAAGATCTCTAATTATTTTGAAAATAAATTATAGCCTATGTTACTCGGGAATAATGTAACTTTCCATAAGTGACAGAATTTTTTAAATCGGTCCAGTAGTTTCGGAGCCTATTCGGTACAAACAAACAAATAAAAAATCTTTTCTCTTTATAATATTGGTATAGATTTTTTTTTTGGTTAACGAACAATTGTTTACACAGTATGTAGATAGTTTCTTTTTAACTTTATTTATAAGTGTAACAATTAATTATAGCCTAACACATTGCATACATACATACATGCACATTTTGTGGTTATAAACATTATTATCACGTGTTAATCTTGCAATGTTTTTACTTAAAATGCAAGATTTACGTTGAATAAAAAATAAAGCAAGTTTACAAAAGGTACTTAGTATTTAAATCTCTGGTTAGTAAGTAAATACAATTAATAAGTAAAATTTTAAAAACAATACAACGTATACTATTAAAAACATTAAATTAAGATTAAAACAATATCAGATATTAAATTATAAAACAACATACAATATACAAATATTATTAGTAGATTGATTAGTAGAATACCAATTGATGCAGTGGCCTGCGATTGACTTTGTGTTTGAACAGGATCAGCCCGTATGCGAACACTAGATAAATATTAGTTTGGACAACTGAAAGTTGATCTGGTTCTGGGTGTTTGTGCATGTGGATTTGTGTAGATAAATTTGAGAGTAGAACATTTTCATATATATTATTTTATGTAGTGATGTTGTGCTAAACATACACTAAATAACACAAAAGTTATATAATTATAATAGTACCTACCCGCGGTTTTTCCTGCGTAAAAATTGTTTTGATATCCCAGGACAACATTATACCGGTATAAAAAGTATTCTATGTTCTAATGCAGGCCATAATCTGCCAGTGTGCTAAGTTTCATCTAAATCCAATCAGCCGTTTAGACGTGAAAAGTAACAGTTAGAAAGACTAACATTCGCATTAATAAAAATTATAAAAGTATAGATTTGCCATTTGACTGTGTCATGTCCTTCAACTCACAAAAATCGTGCACAAGAATTTCACACTCAAAAATACCGCTTCCAAATAAATCCGCTGGCTTCCTGACCACACACAGTAGTCACCACAAAAATGCGCTGAACAATGTGACTTAACACATTCCTGGGGATTTTGGCTCGCGTTTACAATCCGTTAATCTGACGAGACCAAGTAAGTAAACATTTGATTTCCAATCCCATTAAACTTGGTTTAATAATCTGTTTAGTTTAAACACTCGTTATCCGTTTCGTGTATGTGGACTGTTTTATCATGAATACCATTTTATTATTAACTAGCTTCTGCCAGCGGCTTCGGAACATATTCCCGGGTTAAAAACTATTCCATGATATTTCAGACTATAATCTCTCTCTCTGCCAAATTTCGTTCAGATCCGTCCAGTCGTTTGAGCGTCGTGAAGAAGTAACAAACATAAGAAAACACACACACAAACCTTAGCCTTTAGTGTGATAGGGCGATGTGATAAGTGTGAAGATGTTAGTCAAGAAAGCCAATCGTATCATCGATTTTAAAATCCAACTACCAGCTGTTTCCCAGCCGTATGCAGCTTGGTAATTTAGCAGACTTTCGGGCTTCCGACTGTCCGTAATGATAAAGAAGAAAAAAGAAAAAAAAAGGTCGGTACCAACGGCTCAACGTGCTTTCCCTGGTATATGATGGATGGCGACCCATCCACGGACCAACCTCAAAAAGCGTAGCAACTGTTTTTATTTAACCGCGAACTCATTTACAAACATTACAAACATATTACGTGATAACCTCTCCCTCCTCTTTACAAACAAACAAATTGTTTTATCACTATTCAATATTAGTTTAGAAGATCAAGAAGTCCATTTGTGTATCATCTACTAACCTCTATTGTAACAAGATGAGAATCAACTAGGGATCTCGTTTACCTGACCTCTATTCTGACTACAGCGTTTGCAAATCTAGTTCGGGTATGATTTTAGTCCCTAGGGCCTCCCCAACTGGCCCAATTTAGCCACTATGTAACTGGATCGCTCAAGAAATTAATACAATGCTGATCAATATCCATAAAAAGGTAAGCCTTTTCAATTTATTAAGGGCCTTCCACCGCTTTAGTGCCATAAAACGGTTACTTTCTAAAGCGTACTCCTTAGTAATGGCACAGATAATATAATACTAGCGTAAGGGCTAGTTAAAAGTTTTGAAAAAAAAAAAACAAATTGACTCATGTACATTATTTGTAAAACACGGTCTTTTCGTGAAAATAATAGTTTATGTTTAAAAGAATAATGAACAACACGATATTTTTGGATACTCTCCAAAACGACTTGGATGTTTAAAAATATTTTTAATTTACACAAAAAAAATTATAGATAGAATTTTTCCATAACTAAAATAGTATATATGTAAATCAAAAACAATTTTTGCAAACAAATATGTCCAAAAGGTAGGTAAATATTGTTATTCTGGATCCAAGCGGGCGCAAGGCTAGTACTGCGTATCATTGGGGATTATTTACGTAGTTTTTTTTTTATTTTTTGGGTTCTGTACCAAAAGGTTAAAAATGGTGGTGCAATTTCGTCTATCTGTCACAGCTGTTTATTACAGAAATGATTCTATTGGCTCGATATTAATGTTTTTAAGCATATTTCTCAATTTACAGAGCAAGTGAAAAAAAGTATTACATGTTGTTATTTTCTTAGTTTTTTTTGTCAACCTGTTGAGTCCCACTGCGGGTTAAGGTCTCTACTATATAAAATGGATTGAGGTTTAACTCTTTTAAAGGACTGGAAAATTGTATGAAACACTTTACTTAATCAACACATTAATAGCTTAACGCAACCATTAAATAATTAATTTACGACTCAAAAAGACACCTTTACATAATTAGACCCAACACCTCACAATTTTAAGCCGTATACACCGAATCCCTCACTCGTATACGCCTTCTTTAATACAAAATAACCTAATTAAATGATCGGTCAATAAAACCAGGGACATAACGACGTGCCAGTGATACGGATCTGTAAGTACCTAAATTTATTTCAACCCATAAACGTGGAGAATGGATTGAGCTTTCCATATCCAGGTACCTATGAAGAGAATAATGTGAAAAGTGATCGTACAGCAAGTAGTTTTCTTGTTGAAGTGAAACTTCACAAGCAACGATTCGATAAATTGGACGGAATTCGAGAGTGAAATTTCAAGATCTTCTCACATTTAGGCAAATTTCGCTACAATACATGAGAGAGAAGAAATATGTAACTTCTTTCTGCTGTCACCCTCAATCTCTCAGAACTTTTTATAAGTTTCAGTTCTATCACGAGTAGAGAGCAGTGGTGGCCCAGTGGTAACGGCCGCGACTTACAAGTTGCAGGTCATGGGTTTGAACCCAGGCAATTGCTCTTCTTTGTGTAAATTATTTCAGCATTAATGCTCTCAAAACGGTGAAAGAAAACGTCGTGAGGAAACCGGCATGTCTTAGAACCAAAAAATTTAAAGTCATGTGACATCCAACAACCTGCACCGGGCCCGCGTGGTGGATTACGGCCCATTCCCTCCCACAGAGAGGACGCTTGCACGCACAATGGACCAAATGGGAGTCTAAGTGCGGCAAAGGATCCATCTATCTTATCCTATCCTATCCATCACGAGAACTGCACGTGCATTATTTTTCTTGGATTATTTTTCTGAAGCCACGTCACAGGTAGTAGTATACACAATGACCTGCAGAAAATACACTAACACACACAGTCACGTTGTCGCTTTCTACAGATTCGTAATTTTTGTAAGGGGAATACTCCCTCCATTCTCCATATCTGATTAAACTCGGAGTTGCGGAGTGCGCGTAGGTGTAAGAATTCCCGAGCACTTGTTTTAATTTCATTCCAAACATTTAAATTAGGAGCAATAACTTTTAGGTTTAGTCTGTAACATGGTTGTGTATTTAATTTTTTAGATTGAAATGTTAGAAATAAGCAAAATAGACTTTTATTGTTTCCTTTTCAGCTGTATAAGGGTCCCAATGGCCGCAAAATTATACATGCCAAATAGACGACAAGCTTTTTGCCGCAGGGTACGTACCTTTTTTCGTTATAGAAGTATACTCTAGAGTCACAGAAACGGATAGCTTTCTATCAATGAACGTATTCACATTTTGAACAGTATTGCCAAGGATTTTCGCTTACAAAAAAATACAAAAATAGTAGTTAAGTTACACCAAAATTATAACGCAACTCTTTTAAAATGTTGCTACCTATTAAATGGCATATTTATAATGGATTCATCACTGTATACAATTTCTTAGAAATAAAATACTGTTTCTATTTTCGCACCAAATAGCAAAACATAGCTATAATAGTAATGCAAAACTCATATCCTATGCTAATTTATTCATCGCGCAAGTAGCGAGTTCACAAAAATGTGCGACGGCCATGTTGAACATAACTGTACGGACTTGATTCAACACTGTTGAATTGTTGGTCTATCAGTTTAACGTCATAGTGAATAAATTAGCGTCTCGGATTGTTCCGAGTTTGTTGTTCTAACAATGCAATGAACTTGGCTCTTAATAGTATGATTTTCTACGTCAATCTTGGCGGTTAAGGTTGCCCTAGTCGACGGCACGAGCTATTTTGTGCGCGAGGTTAAAATGCATGCTATCTCATCCGACAACACGTACGAAAGAGATAGATGCTGTGATGATCAGTAAGAAACAAGTTCACGTACGAATACACACTTTTGCATATTTGTAGCGAAATGGATGATGATTTATGGTGAAAACGAGCGCGTGAAATTTTATAAACAGACCTTTGGTAGTATGGATATAATGGGAAAACTGACCAAGTGCGATTCGGACTCGCGCACGATGGGTTCCGTACCATTATCACTAAAAACGGCAAAAAAAACACGTTTGTTATATGGAAGTCCCACATAAATACTTATTTTATTAAATTTTTTGTATTTGTTGTTATAGTGGCAACAGAAATACATCATATGTGAAAATTTCAACTGTCTTTCTATCATGGTTCATGAGATACAGCCTGGTGGCAGACGGACAGACACACAGACAAACAGACAGACAGACGGATTGTGAAGTCTTAGTAATAGGTTCCCGTTTTTACAATGGTTACGGAACCCTAAAACGACTAAATGTCTCTATTTAAAATAAAATTTCTTGCATTGTTGAAATAGTAATCTATCCCTTTATGGTGACTGTTTTGCAATTTGACTGTTGTGCTGGGTTTTGGCGCCATTCATACATTTTGCTGTACTGAATTTTTCTTAATCTTTTGACTTTTTCTTTTATTTAGTAGGGTCAATCCCAATGTATGAGTGTAGATAAAATAGTGTATGAAACTGCTCATAACTAGGTATTAAAACATTCGTGAGATACTTTTAAAAGTCTCGCATACGGCTCGGTTTTTAAACACACACTCATGTTTTAATACCTCTTATTATGCAACAGTTTCATAAACTTCTATTACTGATTCAGAATTACACTTTACGAGTGCCATTCCATGATACTCATAGGCATTTCATCTCGACAGAAATGTATAATTTCGCCGGGATAGACCATGGGAGTGATGGCAAAGTAAATTAAATTCTATCTATCTCAAGTGACAGACAGACAAACAGACCGAGAAACAGAAATCTAAGGCTTAGAATAGCTTCAACTAGGCTCCTTGAAATAATACAAGGCATGAAGTTAAGAGAACTTTGTTTTGTACTCCGATTCAGTCTAAAATCTCTTTAGTCACTCAAGGGAGCTTTGACTGACTAGGCTGAATTATCAGATTTAGACGACTTAATTTCTAGGAATGTAGTGTAAAAAACTTATATCTAATAAGACAGAAATCTTAGAAATACCACCAACGAATTACCTCTTTCTCTTCCGAACACAACGTGATAGTCATTTTTAACCTTCACTATAAATAGAAACATCAAAGGGAACCCCATATAATTCGCTGTTATTTTGACATAATATTACATTTCATAACAACAAAATAAAATAAGTAATACACAACCTAAATAAACTGCAAAACGGTACATTACTCATCCGTCATTAAAAATACGGCCAACATAGCTTACGTAAATAAGTAATTTAGCTAAAAGCAACATTTTGACATATTGTCCGTATGAACAATAGCATTTTTTATACAAATCGCTTTTGTCCAATATAAAGGGGAGCGCCATTTTGTGAGCGGAGAGAAGGCGGGCACTTTTTGGCGCGGATAAAAAATTATCTGTGATTCGCACGAATTTGTTTTTTTTGTCGTTTCTTTTTTTTTGAGGCGACGAAAGCGGTTTGTCTTGTAAATGTCTGTGTTACAGTGATGATGGATTGGAGATATTTTGTTGTCGATGGTAGATTCAATTCAGGGGGCGTTTTATTATCTTCACGGTTGATTTGTCGTTGTGTGGGTGGGTATAGCTTTGTTATCGGTAAGAACAATCATTCTGGAGATTTATTGTGGTCGTTATATTTTGTTTTGGACTCTAAACTTAATTATCTTTATTCATGAAACTGTTTTGAAGTAGGACTGCATGCGGCAAAGCGAAACAAAAATTCACATATAATCTATTCGGTATTTTTACGACACTTCCCATCCCACGTATTCACCTCGAACCCCTTTAACTCAAAACTGCAGCCACAAACTTTACAGCCTCTACCTGGCTGCGTGATAATCCAGTAAAAACCGATAAGTACTGGCCGTAGTCGGATCTAACCAGTTAAAACTGGCTATAACCGAGGCCGAACGCAAATGACTTATCCCCTACATTTATTTGCTACCCAACGAGGGACAGGGTGACTTTGTTCTCGTGTACATTAGTGGACAGTCCCGGACTGTTCGTTTTTATGTGCTTTCCAATTGGGTGGCTCGGCGAGTAAATGGTTTATTGTGGAACTGACTGGCAATAGTTTAAGTGTAGTCCCAGTCTGCAGTGATAGAAGTGTTATGGGTAGTTTTAATATGAAGCTGAAAAGTAAAATTTTTGTGTGGATGTTTGACTTTAACTATTGTTTTTTGTGGATTAATTTATGATTGTTTGATCTATATTAGTTTCTTAAGCTACATCGTAGTTCTAAATTCGTATAGAGCTGATTGATCCGTCAGATATCTTGTATCCGTATTATAAAATTGACACTTGACACACAAAAGTTGACAAAATTAAACATTCTTATACTTATCTGGAGTTGCAAAATGCGAGTGTAAATCATTGGTGCGTAGTTCATTACCGCGATGTACGTTACTGCGAAAGTTTACTATCGCGACGTTCGTTGTTGCGAAAGTTCTTTACTGCGACGTATCAGCAACCCTCCTACATGATCTACATCGCATTAGCGTGATATCGAAACTGTAATCATCGCAGTAAAGAACTTTCGCGACAGCGTACGTCGCAATGGTAAACTTTCGCAGTAACGTACATTACAGTAAAGAACTTTTGCGACAACGTACGTCGCAATGGTAAACTTTTGTAGTAATGTACATCGCAGTAATAACCTTTCGCAGCAACGAACGTCGCGATACTAAACTTTTGCAGTAACGTACATCGTGGTAATGAACTTCGCAAAAATTATTTACACCCACAGAAAATGGCCCTCGGGCAACTCTTCTATCAAGCCTACCTTTATATTTTTATCACAATATGTACATAAATCACATTTACTTGGTCTAGTAGTCATCACCCACTAAGAATCTCTACACAAAACAAACAAAAAATAAAATAACGAAAACCCCAAAAATCACAAACCCTTGAAATTCTCCTTTAGGAAAAAATTCTCACCCACTAACAGTAAAAAGTAACATCTTACAAAAAGCCCACCTTTCGTCGCGGCTATATTGCTGACGTCACGGGTTTGTCCCGCGCTCGATCACAATCATGGCGACGTGCGTCCGCAGTTGGTAATGTTGGTAGCACTGCGCGATTCTGACGGATAAGGGATTTCTGTAAAAGTTGTGAGTGATGTCTCTTATTCAAGTTTTTGAGGAGCGTTTTAAGAGGTAGCGTTTATTATAGGAATTGGGTAATTTGAATGACTTTTCAGGGCATTCTGTAATGTTTAATGAATCGTAGTGAGATAGGAGTTGGTAATCATAAAATACATAAGTTTTTACAGACATTACAACGACGACTCTTTTTTAAATTATCTCTCTCTCAAAGTCGTCGTTGAAAGTCGAAGTGATGTTTAATAATTGCGCACCAATGGTTGCGTACCATTATTGCAAAAAACCGCAAAAAAGCACGTTTGCTGTATAGGACATAAACATTTTATTCTGTTTTTAGTATTTGTTGTTATAGCGGCAACAGAAATACATCATCTGTGAAAATTTCAACTGTCTTGCTATCACGGTTCATGAGATACAGCCTGGTGAAAGATAGACAGACACGCACACAGACACGCAGACGGATCGTGAAGTCTTAGTAATATGGTCCCGTGTTTACCCTTTGGGTACGGAACCCTAAAAACGACTAAATGTATCTGTTCAAAATAAAATTATTTACATTATTGAAATACTAATCTTTCCCTTTATGGTGACTGATTTGCAATTTTCCTTCTTCTTATGGTATTTATTTATGCCCAAAGATGCGTTGAAATTAGTGTATAAATATGGTCGGTCAGTAGTCTTAGTAATAGGTTCCCGTTTATACCCTTTGGGTACGAAACCCTAAAAATGAATGGCTAAATGTGTTGCTAAGCGCAGAACTCGAATATGGCTGGACCGATAATTTTTACGGCGGAATTTGTGCTTAAATTAACAATTGGAGTATGTAGGTGGCGCTGCAATCGGGGTCGGGCCCGGGCATGACAACGTTTGCCGAGTCCACGAGCAACAAATAGAACCAAATGCTTACTCCACCTACTTTGACTACCTACAGGATGATTTCTCAGCACTTACTTATGATCGGCCCTGACACGAATTTCACCTACTTGTATCTCACGCTATAACACAGTGCTATCACCCTTTTATTACCCCCAAGAAACGATAAGCTCTCACCTTAAAATTCCCGCACTCGGTTAAGCCGAAAAAAATTTGAAAATCGCTTCTCGCCCCGCGACCGGTCCTCGATCACACCGCAACGTAACATTAAAATACCCTGGAGAAAATACCGACGAAAATTGTTCGGGGCCTAAGCGGGGCGACCAAGCCGTTATGTGCAAACGTTAACTAAACATCACTTACACTTTTAACATATGTTCCCCTTCGGTGTAACATGTGACTGACTTCTTTGCGGGATTGTGGAATTTATTGCCTGTGATATAAGGGTCGGTATCGTTTGGGGTTTCGCGGTAAAATTTAGATGTTACCGAAAATATCGTTAGATCTAGCGGTAAACAGATATTATTGAGTTTTATACTTTTGGCTTTAAATAAAAAATTTGCCGGCGTGTGTGGTATAAAGTGGGGAAGGTTATGGCTACCCTCTTGGCGGTAACGATGATCAGGAAAGTGAGAATGTATATGATTACTTTTAATTTTAATGTATAAGTTCGTTCCTAGTCGATCGTTCTTCCATACAAACGTAGTATGGCAATTACTCCACTGTTTGACGATGTTCGTACAAAAAAAAAAAACAATTTGTCTCATCATTATCTAGTCCTGTATGGAAACAAAAAAGAAAAAAAAAAAAAGTTATGAGCGTCGAAAGTTCCATATTTCAACACTAATTGTAACGCATTTTTGGGCGGAAATAAATACCATAAGAAGAAAGAAAATTGCAAAACCGTCACCATACAGGGATAGATTAATAGTTTAATAACGCAAATAATTTTATTTTGAAAATATACATATGGTCGTATTTTCATAATATCCATATTCCCAAAGGTCTGTTTATAAATTTTCGTCCTAAATCATCATCTATTTCGCTACAAATTTGCAGAAATGCTAATTAGTACGCGAACTAGCTGCTTACTGCTCATAACAGCATCTATCTCTTTCGCACGTGTTGTCAGATGAGATAGCATGCCGTCGACTAGGGCCAACCTTATGGTTCACATCCAAAATGAAAAGGTAGCATCAAACGTTACTGAACAATGCGAATAAGTATTTCAGGGATGATTTTAATTATTTGGATCTTGGTTTTTTTTTGTAGACTAAACTGACATTTAGGGGAGTTGCCACTATATCGTTACATAGATTAGATTAGATTTCTTTATTTTTTTAAACATAGTATACATACAAGAGCATGCAATATATTACATCGTTTGAGACCAATCATGTTTAGCCGTAAGTATCGGCGTACAAATATTTCCATAATAATATTGAAACGAATTAACAATAAGAACAAAATTTAAAAATTACCTAGGTAGAACTTTGCAACTCCAAAGTTTATAATTTAGAAACTTTATAGATTAGAAATTACTATTAGTGTCATATATGAGTGATCGAAAATCGAAGTAGATCGAAAACGGAACAATTGCACGCCAAAAAATTACATTTATTAACAAACTAGTGGCCTTTATTTAATTTCAACTCATTTATGTGTCAGATTTCATTATTTATTTAACCACTCATTATATCGATCGCATTTATTTTATTGTGAATTTTTTATTTATTACTTTAAAAGTTTATGCACTGTGCATTAACACTGTTATATTTAAATTCCGTTTATAGTCATAAAACATTTACCTACAACATTAAAAAAATAAGGTCATTGGCAGCTGTCAGTTTTGTCCACGAAATTACTCGTAAAATCATAATAAATAACAAACAATACATTTTTAATCATCATCATCATAATCATCATATCAGCCGAAAGATGTCCACTGCTGGACATAGGCCTTCCCCAAACGTCGCCACATTGATCGGTCCGGTGCGTCTCGCATCTAGTGGATCCCCGCAACCTTCACTTCACGTCTTCTAACGCAACGTCTTCCGGTTCGCGGTCGCCACGGTTCTGGGAGCAATGTACCCTGCCCTCTGCCACTTACCTTTGACAATTCTTCGGGCTATCTCGGTAAACCTGGTTCTCATGCGAATCTCTACATATCTGATTCGATCACGGTAGGACACTGCGAGCATAGCCCTCTCCATTGTCTTTTGGGTGACTGTAAGCTTTCTTATGAGGCCCACTGTGAGAGATTACGTCTCAGAACCATATGTCATCACTGGCAACACACACTGGTCATAGACTTTCGTCTTGAGACACTGTGGTAAGTTGGACCAGAAGATACCACGCTGCCCAGCCGAGTCGGATTCGACAGTTGACCTCTTTCTCGAAGTAAAGAATAAATGAAAAAGTAACTACACTGGCTGTCTGTTTGTTACGTTCTCTCGCAAAACAGTTTAAATACATTTAAAGAGTTTTGGCTTTGGAGATGGACATAGATATTTTTACTCTGTGCTTTTACCTCGCGATTATGTTTTCTTGCGAAGTTGCGATAGTTACCGACTTTACAAGCAGACGGTGTCGCTAGCAGAAACTATTAGGTTTTATAAAGTCTTTATTTACTGACTAGCTGTGCCCGCGGCTTTGCTCCCGTGAACTGTCTACCTACTCTGCTTGTTTTGTTACCTACCCCACATACTTACCAATTTTTTGTCTAGGGTCATTCTTCCTAAGCGAATCTTAACACCGCCATTCAGAAAATGACGTCAAATGCACAGCGCTATCTATCAAATATGGAGTTCAACCAAAACTAAGTAATATTTCAAGTGATGCACATTTTTTGTGTATAAAAGTTATCTACATTGGTTTCGTATACTTGACGTGATGCGTGCACAACTAAACAGACAAAAAATCCAAATATACTGGAAATGGGTTATTTTGTTCTTTAACACTTTGGCATTTTTTTTTTGGAAATATTTTCGATGTACAGAAACGGTTTTTCCATAGGTTTATTATATGTATTGATAAACTTAATCTATCAAGAAGGTATTACTTAGAACTAAAACTTAGTATCGATTAGTATTTCACACTACCTAATATCCTTAATCCCTGATATAGCGAACACCCCCGTCTTCGCCCACGTCCCACTCTATATGTTAGGTTAGAGCTCATTTATATTCACACCGCTCACTTTGCCTGTATTTATGACATAAACATTCACCTGTGCTGTGTGCTCTGATAATATCAGATACGAGTATATATCCAAAACATGGCGTCTACTTAATCGGGATTGAGATCACTTTAATTCTTAAACTAGTAACTCCAGAATACAGATCGATGTGATGACACTAAATGATGAAAATTCACGCAAATAAGCAACTGTGTTCATTTATATTTTTAAGATATTTTAATGTAAAAAGTGCCTTATGTTATAAATAAACGATATAATTATACTTGTGGCCTATGTCCAGCAGTGGATGTCTTTCGGCTGATATGATGCTGATGATAAACTCTTGACTAAAATAAAATTTTAGAGTGATTTCAAAATACACCACAAGCTTGTAAGTGTAGTTGAATTTTCGAAGTAATTGACACACGGGGTGATCAACTGATAAAAAGGTAAAATCGTCAGTTTGTTTCTAAGAAGAAGGAAATTACACAAACTCAAATCATTTATTTCAATTAAACTCAAAATCGGTGAAACTAAGTAGCACATTCACAAAGGTCGGTAGGTCTCTAGGATCTATCCATATCACTGGAATTACAAATACAATTTCAAAATATCTTTCTGTTGTGAAACACTATCGCAAAATACCATAGACAACTTTCATTCCGGAAAATATACAATTCTTGTGGAATATGCCACGCGAAAAAGCTTGCAACCAATATTAGTTGCTGAAAAAGAAACCGATGCCTATTCGAATAAAGTATCATCTTAAAAAAAAAATAAACAAACGTCTGACAAAATTAAATTCCCCCGACACCGTAGAAGTAAAAGTCCCCACAAATAAATAAAGCACTTAGCTAGTCCACTGAGTACTTTGTCCAAACAACATTTTTGACAAGTCATTAATTCAGACCGCCCTACCTTTGTGGGCTAATGCGATCTGCCTATAATGTAATATTTCTTTTACAGGAAAACAGGACATATTTGTACACTTCCGAGCAAGATTATTGAGACACAATATTTTTTTCGCCTTCTCGAAGATCTAAGAAACACGACAAAAGTCTGTGTCATTTGATGTGTTTCTTGAGGAATGGACCACTATTTGTGTTAGTTAGTGTACGGTAAATCTGACCATCTTAGAATAATTAGTTGTCAGAAGCAGTTAGGATGGAATGGACGCACTATCTTTCTGCAAACACCAATTATTAAGCTGTTAAAAGCTGCTTTGTCCTATAGCGTGATATTAAGAGACGTGTGGTATTTTCATTATTACAAAAACAGCCATGTTTATGATATAAGCCTGCATATAATTTTACTCAATCTTAGATTTCTCTGTTGCTACCAGACACCCAACAAAGGTTGTCACTTTACTTCAGCCAGTCAGTAAACGTAGGGTAGGGCAGCCCTACGTTTACTGACTCGCAGTATCGACTCAAGCCAACGTCTCTTACCTAAATATAATATGTCCCCCACCATCATCCTCATCAACTTCGTATCGCATTCACCGAAGGATAAGAAAAAGGTTTTATCATCATTATCAGCCTTTTTAATTTTTCCACTGCTGGGACACAGGCCTTTGTGGGTTAAGGCCCAAGCGGCCACACGGGCCCAGTGTGGGTGGATATCACATGTCTTCGAATTTCGTTTCTAGTATATGCTGGTTTCCTCACGATGTTTTCCTTCACCGTTTTGAGAGCAGTGTTGGTGAAATAATTTACAAAAAGTAAAGCGCCTGCCTCGGTTTGAACTCACGATCAAGTCGCATCCGATACCGCTAAGCCACCACTGCACTCCCGCTCTGCTGAAAGAGGTTTACCTGAACCTAATAGTATACCCATATTACGCCAGTTACCTATGTTTAAATTCTAAATAACAGGGGTAAGCCTCCTACACAACCCAGGACCTCAAGCCCGGGCATGGGAAGCTGTCTCCTCCTTCTGCAAAGCAGTAATGCTCGCAATGGAGGAGGCGGAACACGTGAGGGAGACGCAACGGAGACGCCCTCTCTCCCCTAGCCACCGCAGGAGACGCCCCGGCTGTCAGGAGTCGCAAACCGATTCCCGGCCACCGTAGGCGCGGGCTTGCGGACGGCGAGCAATGGGTAGCTTGCCGTCCTCTAAGGACCAAACCCGAGTTTACGGCGCGTAGTGTTCTACGCGCGCCTCAAAGATATGTCAGCAAAAGTGACGGGGGTCGCTACGGCCGCTGCCTGTCTGGGTCGCGGATGAATTTGAAAGAGAGTTACCGCGGCTCTGGCACAAGCAACTGAAGGAACACGGGTGGGTTGTAGTCGGTAAAAGTCCGACACGCCCACCCGCCTCACCCAGAGTGGGAGAAGTCATTGGATGATTTCCCACCTCAAAAAAATAAAAATAAAAGGACCTCAAGCCCAGCTTTATCTCTAAATAAGTAAACGACATCCTTCCTCCAATATATCTAAATGTATATACTAGATCTAAATACTTCCACAAAGGCAACAGAACTACTCATCTACCGTCTTGTTTAGATCTCCCTGCACCGGGTCAGTCATTCACCGGCCGATGGTATCAGCTGCCTGCTAACTTGGCAGATTATCTTGATCTCGGGAGCTTGTCAAGATTGTGAGACTGTACATCTGTGAATTTAGTTTAGTAAAGGATGATACTAGAGATGTTGAAACATTCTCGTAGTTGGTAAAAGTTTTGTGAAGGAATGGCGAGAGGATAGCGTATATATTATACAGCTGCTTGTTGTAATATCTAGCTTAGATCCAGAAACTGTGTATTTATCACAGAAACTATTATTGTGATACTTATTTCATAATATTTAGACAGTACAGAAAATAATTTATTCACTAAAACATGCTTTTTTTGCATTCTTTTTATCGAACCCTTTCATTTGATACCCATATCATGGCAGTGCTCAAAAAATAACTAGTCAACTATCTTGGGCCGTCCGCCATATTGGATTTAGAAAAACGTCACTTACGAGTATCTAACCATGCATTGTCATCCAAACTAAAAGTGTATGTAAATTTTTATCTTTATCGGTGGAGGATAACTGCTTTAAAATTCAGTTGCAAAATTTAACCCGAACACACTTACATACATACATACATTGCAAGTTAATTAAAAGCTTGTAAAAAAACAATTCTTCCAGTACTGTGGCTCTATCTCGCTATCTCGTACCGAATTCCAGTATCGTGCTGAGTGATGGCCGATTTGCGCGGATATGACGCATATTTTTCGTAGTATGCGTCATGTTTGCGTTAATAGAATATTTTTCTTTTTAAATTCATTTGCCCTTTGAGTTAAGTTGGACAAATTTCTGACTCAACAACATACCTACAGCCTAATTGCGTAAGTGAATTCGGCAAGGCAAAGGGTTTTGACCACATCAATCGACCAATCACATGCGAGATGAAAGACGCGATGTGTATGTGATTAGTCGATTGATAGGTTGTGTTGAAAGCTGTTTTAAGAAAATTATAACGCCAAATCACGCATTCCATTTGATAGTAATAGACCAGGCTTCTAGAAACCTGAGGTTAATCCTGCAAAGATAATTCGGACAGCAACCCAGCTATTCCCCAAAGAAGATCCCTAAACAGAGATCATGTATTGCTCGGTAGATTGCGACACATCTACACTCACTTGTCCCATGTGATAGAAGCAATACTAACGCCAGTTATACACAACTCCAAGAGACATTACTGAGAATAGAACAAGCTATTAAACTTTTAACTCAACTTGTGTGGTATCGAACGATACCGAAACTAAATGAAACTCGTGTGCCACGTGTACAATGAAATGTTTAAAGGAGATGACGAAAATTTTCGACCGTCCGTTGATTTTCAATTTTTGTCTTTGAATTAAGTCTGAAACTTATTCGATACATGTTTGGCTGATTCATCATCTTCCTGCTCTTATCCCATGTTACTTGGGGTCGGCGCAACTAGTTTTTGTAAGACGATGTCATAATTACTACTGTGTATATTATATGTAGTTTAAAAAGCATTAAATAAAAATTAAACTAAAAATTAAAAAAAAGTCCCGACACAAAAACCTCTAAAAAGCAAAAAAAAATCATTCAAAAATTCAACAAACCCGACTGCTTATGCAACAAACACAGAGCCTATCTTACTTCTACAGAAAAGTAACTGGGTAATAAGAACCCCTTAGCAATACTTACGACGACGACGACACGGTTGGCGTAGTGGTTGAGCGATCGGCTGCTGCGCTGCATATTGCGAGTTCGATTCCCGCACGGAACATATATATAGTTTTATGGCCTACAGGTAATTGTTCCGGATCTGGGTGTCTTGTATATTATGTGAGTCTAAAATTCGTCTATTGATAAAACACTAAGATATCGCTGAGTGTCATAGGCTACTTCTTATCCCAGAAAAAATATCCTTTTTTGAATAAACAACGGAAACAAACTCGCAGAAAAACTAGTTCAATTTATTAAAATACCTGAAAAATAAGTACTACCTATAATTCCACGTATTTCGCCCCAGGCCCTTGTAACAAGTTTTTATTTTAAGCTAAGCAATCCGTTCCAAGATTTTATCCGTAACAATTGCCACCTCGGCAACCCTATTACACGGGCACGATACTTCACTGTAGTACCGAGAGGTCAGCAGTAGGACTAGTTTGATCAAAACGAAAAAAATCCTGACTCATTCAATGATTATTTGAAAGTCGAAACGATAAAATGTCATATCGGTTTGCCGTGCTATGGCATAAGCGGATAAATTCATCCCTCGCTAGACAGATATGGCCTACAAAGAGTAATTGTGTAACTACAAAGAATGCGTACACGATCGCTTTGCTTTCATTCATTGCCTTTGCATTGCAATTAGGGTGCTGTGCCAGCATCGTCCATTATATATGATTTTGGAATCAGAACGAAAAGGTTTTGAAACTGGTGCATAAAACCATACCATACTATGTATATAAATTTTCAACCTGGGTTGGCTAAAAGTTTCATTACAAAACTTGCTGAAACTGGAGACTTTCTAAAAGCAGTCCAGTGAACCTACTGACTTGTCTATTCAATGACACTAAGGTAGAACTATGTTATATCTGTAGGGAGTTGAGCTCCCTTACTTCGATCCGATGTATAGTAAATCTAGTACAAAGATAAACCGGAATCGCTCCCCGAATCGTAATAATACAATTACTTAAACATTTATATTTAGCTTAGCGAATCCGCTGTCGATAGTTTAGTGGTATAATATCACTGATGAATTCGGGAAACCGCTGGATGCGAGACGCACGGTACTGATCATGAGGCGACACTTGGGGAGGCCTAAGTTCAGCAGTGGATGTCTTGCGGCTGAAATAATGATGATAATGAGGAAGAGGAGTTAGTGGCTACATCACATCACACTAATATTATAAAAGCGAAAGTTTGTGAGTGTGTGTGTGTTTGTGTTTGTATGTTTGTTGTTCACGGTCAAACAGCTGTACGGATCTGGATGAAGTTTGGCACAGAGATAGATTATAGTCAGGAATAGCACATAGGATAATTTTAATACTGAGAATATGTTCCCTTGGGATAATTTTCGACTTTCAAGCGGGCGAAGCCGCTGGCGGAAGATAGTAATAATATATAAATCAAGGTAATGCAACGCTTGCCGAGGTCGATCTGGGGATGGGTGACTATTCACACCGAGACTCCTCCGTGCTTCGGAAAGCAAGATAAGCCGTTGGTCTTGGTAGGCATTTATAGATCATTCAGAGAGAAGTGTTACCCAATTACTGGGTTATGGAGGTCAAATAGGCAGTCACTGCAAAAATACTATGCAGCTAAATCCAGTTATACTTGAACCCAGTTATGTCGTTTTTCTCTTTTTTTTGGGTTTGAAATCATCCAATGACTTAGCCCGTTCTGGGTGAGGCGGTAGGGCGTGTCAGACTTTTAGGTTTAAAGATATTTGATTCCCATAAGAACTTATAAATAATAGTTCACTTATAATGAGATACAAAGTTACTTAATGTAAATAATAATATAATGTTTTTGTCAGAATTTTACTGACTAAAATCCACCCGTGTTCTTTCAGTTGCTTGAGCCAGGGCCGAGGTAACCCTTTTTCAAATTTATCCGCGACCCAGACAGGCATCGGCTCTCGCGGACCCCGTCTGTTCTGCTGACATCTCAGCAGAACTGACGGGGAACACAACGCGCCATCGACTCGGCCCTGGCCCTTATCGGACGGCGAGCTACCCATTACTCGCCGTCTGCAAGCCCGCGCCTACGGTAGCCGGGAATCAGCTTGCGACTCCCGACGAGTTATGATTGACTCTGCTATCAATAGTTTAGTGATTGAGATAGCCTTGTTGGGCTAGTGACCGTAACTGCTACTAGCGAGCATGATCTCCTGGCTTTGACTCTCGGGTCGAGCAGTCATCATCATGATCCTTTTAAGGGTTCCGCACCCGTCATCACTAAGGGGAGCTCCCATACAGGTAAAGGGGGGCATGAAAAATAAATTGATCTACCCCATCGTGTAGGGTATCGTTGTTTAGAGCTCGTTGAGTAAATAAATACTGTATTTTTTGTTTAATAAATATTGGAAAACAAAGGAAGGAGAAGCCTCCAAAGTCAGCTTTTTACCGACTTCAATTTTCAAAGCTCTCAAAAAATTACCAAAATAAAGAATTTCCCGTCCGTCCGACAGCAAGTGTACGGAGGACGTCATCAATCAGCCCACCGACAGTGACGTCAGCTCACGTCACAGTTAAAAGCGTTTTCTTTTTATATTAATGAGCTGTGTTATAAACTTTGCAAGGAAGTATTGAAAAGGACTCTCTGAAAAGGTCTCCGTTTGAATTAAAATGGAATAAGGTTTTTAACCGGGAACGAGACTTTTTGTTCATCTGTTTCTTTAATTTGTTTCTTGGTTGTTTTAGTAGCTTTTTTACCGTTAAATTCAGCTTAATATTCTTACAAGCAGGGGCGGATCCAGAATTAATTTCTGGGGGGGGGGCAAAAGAGTAAGAAAAGTTGACCTATTGATTCTAAGTGCCGGATCAAGCCAGCGGAGGGGAGATGGCCAAAAACAAATTAGATACTTTACAAGTGGTGCTAATTATAGGTTAGCAGTTTTGTAAAACTTACGTGACTGATTGAACCAGAAGAATTATAAGGGCTATACACATTGGCTGGAATTTTTTCATAACTGACATAGCATATGTAAATCAAATAATATTTTGCAAACAAAACTGTTCAAAAGGAGGTTCAATATTGATATTTTGGCTCCGAGCGGGCGCACGGCCAGTACTGCGTTTACATTGGGGCGTATATACCTATCGCCTTAACCGGCAGTTTACCAGCGGCACACTCCTCCGCTGGTACAGTTTCCCGCCAGCTTGGAACTTTCTTTAGTCATCGAGCTAACCCGCTGGCGTTAACTTGGTGGATTGTGCTGGCTTTGGTATATTTAGATTTTTGGATGCTTTTAGACGAACATTTTATCCAATTACGAGTTTCTTGTAAAAAAGTGGAACTATCAAGAGATAGCACGATGTATGAGCTAGCGAAGCGAGCTCGAAAATGTTTAGAACTTAGCCTCGGGCATGTTAGCTTTCTTTGACAATTCATGAAGAAATTAAATTGAGAAATACTGGTTGCAAAAGCGAGCGAAACGAGCTCGGGAAATGTTAAGAACAATCATATGAACATAATAGTCCACTAAGACAACACGTGATATAATAAATTCTATAGCTTGTGTTTTTGTTAGTCCAAGCTAGTGGCCCCTAAAGTGCGGAGCCTGTTGAAGTTTTGCTACACCTGCTACGTACCTATTTAATTTGGTCCTGATCAATGATATACAATAACTTTTCAAATATTTGTAGCCCAAATATCAAATTGTAGGTGTACTATAGATGCAAATCTACTCAACCCTTCAGAAAACACATGCGTGATTTTATGTATATTTATAATAGGTACGAGTATTTGTAATAAAATTGCAATGAAAAAACCTCCGATGTATGCAAAAAATAAACAATAGAAAGAAAAATTATTTATTTGCGCCAGGCACGACGCATACCATAAAAAGTAAAAAAAAAACTTAAATACAATCAAAACATTACAAAGTATGCGTCACAACTACGCAAAACGGTGATTGCTCAGCGTAATGCTGGGACTCAAGTACGAGACAGAGCCGCAGCGATGGTTTTCAGCGATAGCCGGTGTCGACAGTGAAAGTGTCAATAGTTTTTAGGGTTCCGTACCCAAAGGGTAAAAACGGGACCGTATCACTAAGAGTCCACTGTCCGTCTATCTCATGAACCGTGATAGCTAGACAGTTGAAATTTTCACAGATGATGTATTTCTGTTGCCGCTATTACAACAAATACTAAAAACAGAATAAAATAAATATTTTAATAGGGCTCCCATACAACAAAAGTGATTTTAGTGCCGTTTTTTGCGATAATGGTACGTAAAAAATTTACGGCCAAGCACTTGGGCGGCTTTTTTGACCGTACACTAGGAATTTCTTTTGTATCGTGGGTGTCTTAGCAAACATATAAACTCTTATACATAAACGATGTGAAGAAAAATGTTATCAAAGCGATATAGTAGGTCTCTCAGGGTATTGGCTAAGCCGTCTGGGGATGGATACGTGCCACCGTGCTCCCCCTCCCTGGATCCGTCTATGCTTACAAAAATTACAAATATGTCTTAATTGTCCTGCCCTTATCCCAACTTTATCGGTGTCGGTGTAACATGTCTAACTCTTCCAAGTGGCAAATTATTTATCATTGTATTTATTTACTCGTACCTATAATATATTGTTGACCTGGTTCTGGTAGCATACAATTATATCTTCCAACATAACATACAGATATGTTGCTAGGGAGTTTCTGCGCCTCTTATTTTTCCCAGCTAATTCGCTAGGAACTGGTTTAGGAGGATTGTCTATATGTAGAACTTTGACGTTCAAAAAGTGTTGTTGAAACTTTTGATTTTGATAATTCTCTATAAGTTATCAACTCGGGATTGACCCCTTTCTAGACAAGCTTTTTACCAGTAAGGACAACTACATAGTTTGCGCTAAGCACACTGAAGACAGTCTGAACTTTCATAAGAACTAAGTTCTCTCTGTTAAGTTAGTCTCTTTTGACAACGCTCCGCAAAGGGAATATCTGAAAATAGGATATTCCCTTGTCGGTACAAGGTAAAACCTAAACAAACAGACTATAACAAGTACAAAATACCGTTCTACAGAAATATTGTAGTTTCAACAGAATTAGGTTCTAACTACTGAAAAGAATTTTTCTGTTTACAATCTTAGTCTAAATTAATATTACACAGAATTTTTAAACAATGAACATCTCTAAATAATATATAACTATTTAAAAATAGAGATGTACATTGATAAAAAACGATACCCAAGACGACTCTAAAATTGTATTTTCAAATAAATATTACGTTAAACCTAATACTTCACTTTCACTTAAAGCCAATGAACTTAACACCACAAAACCTCCATACAAATAGTTTAAATCCACAAAATGTATGGAAACATTTCAATTATTCATACATTCAGTAAATCGATATTTACGACGTAATTAAGGGTTTAACGGCATTAATACTATTTCGTAATGTTTGACAAAATGGATCAAGATCGGAGTATTTATATGCTTTGACGTGGCGCTTAAGTTTAGTGATGGGGCAGTCTGGTGGATGTCGATATTTACCTTAAACAACTATCGATATTTCGTGATAAGAAATTACTAAAAAACAGTAACATGCTCGGAGTGTCCTTGCGTGATAGTATCGGAAATGTGGAGATCCGGAAGAGAACCAGGGTTACCGACATAGCCCGAATAATTGCCAAACTTAAGTGGCAGTGGGCAGGACATATTGCTCACAGAACGGATGGCCGATGGGGCAGAAAAGTTCTGGAGTGGCGACCGCGAATCGGAAGACGCTGCGTTGGAAGGGTCCCACCTGGAGGATCGATGTCTTGGTGAAGGTTGCGGGGTCTGCTGGATGTGGTATGCACGGGACTGGTCAATGTGGCAACGCTTGGGGAGGCCTAAGTCCAGCAGTGGACGTCTTTCGGCTGATATGATGATGATGATGATGAACAAACAATAACAAGAAACAAAATGTGCAAACATTGCAACGTCGTGACACGCATGTATTCCTAAAATGTTAGGCAGAGTTCAATGGCAAACATCAGAACAACATAACTGAAACATTAAACCTTACGTATATAAACCAAAGGTATGCTATAGAAACCAAAGGAGCATACCACCTTCGGTCTGTGTCGCTGAAATACAATTGGTACGAGCGTTCCATGCTGGACATTATGCTTGCTTTTCTAGTACCGACCATGCTCGCCATAATTCTTACTGGGATTATTATCAAAGTTTTCCTCAGAAGAGAGATCGAGTAGAGTCAGAAGAAAATTGAGGATGAAGAGGAATTAGTGATGTTTTTCCTTATGTCAATATTCATTCCAGTGTCTTGATGTATATATATATTTTAAATTTAATTTGCCCATACATGGATTGCTATTTATGTTTCTATCTTTTAAATCTGCAGTGTTATGTTTAAGAATAAAAACTTTTGTACATCGTTTTTGTAATATTAAACATTAATTTTAATACAATGCAATAACAATACAATGTTCCAGTTGTGTCTGTTTTAAACCCCATCATGCGACAGCCAGGAGCCAAGCCTATTACCATAAATCGAACATAAATATATGTCCACGCTACTACTGAGAATTTCCTAATTGAAAATCAAAAGAGAGAGCAAAGCGTGCATAGGTTATTTCTAGGCAAGGCGTGCTTCACCGTGGTTAAAATATATATACTCTCAGATCTAATATTTGATGTTTTAACAATCGATCGTAGATCGGTCGTTGATCTTATGAGACTGGCTGAACTTGTAAAGCTTCGTTGATCGACAAAACAATCAAATTAAATCCCTATTAAGTAGAAGAAAATCTAAACTGCCCAAACTTTGCTACAAGAACGCTTTCATCACCCACAAATCAATCCCGCATCTATCGACAAACGTCCCATCACTATTCCCACCTAAGCCCGTATCTCAAGATCTATGGTAATACGTTGATCGAATACTAATACCCCCAGCCTCCAGCCGACGAAACTTGATATTTTAATCAACAACCACTGATATGTTTGAAGTGTTACTGTCAGTACTGTGGCCGTTATATAACGTATCAAAGCCATCATGATTCTGCTGTCAAAAAAGGATGATGCTATTCGTATTCATTCGGATACACCATCGGTACATGGTAGACATCCCACCCGTACGCACAAAGTGTTTTGCGAATACTTTCATTGTGCGTACAGCTAAGGAGTGGAATTCCCTGCTGGAGTCATTGTTTCATGATAGCTACAACCTTGGTCTTTAAGTCAAGAGTGAATAGATTACTTCTAGGCAAGTGTGCTTCACCGTCGACCACATCGTCGCTTACCATCAATCGAGATAGAGGTCAAACGCGAGCCTATAGTTAAATTTTTAAAAAATGGTGCAATCATATTTTAAAGACTGCTTCTGGCTATGTATATCAAAAACTTCCTCCAAGGAAGTCCTAGGCGACGCCCTAAAAAAATAGATTTTCTATACAAAGTTGTCGAAACATGAACAAGATTTGTACGTTAGACTTCTTTTTTGAGTACTGGCTGTGACTTCCTTGGAAAAAGTTGTTTATATGCATAGCCAGGATATGATTCTATCTTTCCATTACAGCCTGTATAACTCCGTCTCTATTTCACAGTAGAACTTCAGTGAGATTTTACAAATAGAGACGCCATACTCATTATAAAGAGATAAAAACATGGAGATATTTTACTTTAGCTACGAAAATAGTATTCTATCACTGAGTAGGTTAAAAGATCACAGAGATTTATATTTCCATGATCCATGGTCCTATTTATATAAGACCCCGTTTTCAGAAAGAGATACACATACTGTTCAAACGTACGTTCGTGTCGCAGCCAGACGCAGGACGGACTGAGTTCACTCAAGCTGATCAGCTTGTGTTTGTATTGCCGCGCAGACGTCGGTAAAACGTATCTACCTCAGTATATAAATAACATCATTATATAACCATGATAGTTTTGAAACGTCAGAGTAAGGCCTCCGTGGGCGGAGTTATGTGCGTGTGTGTGTTTTAAGAACTGACAGTTTGGCTTGACGGGAATGTGTCTAGGTGAATTTCGGGGATCAATATTTTGAACGTGGTGTATGTGAGAATCTTTTTGAAGTAGAATTCGTTATGGATATACCTATCCTGTTTCTTTTACACTGAAACAGGCCTTTTGATAGAGAAGACTTGGGAATGTGTATGAATTTCAGAGTTTTTCTAACAAAGTAAGGTATCGCCATCTTTCTTTTTGTGCCTTTGTTTTTTCTTTTCTTGTTGCCTCCTCGCATCTCATTTGTCGAGTGTAATATATTTAATCATTTATCCTCGCACTGGAACGCCTTGCAGCGATTACACCAATGGAGCGCAATCTTATAACAAACTCACTATAAGTCAAGATGTTTTCTTTCACCGTTGACAGCGATGTCCAAGATAAACTTAGAAAGTACATATGAATTGAAAAAGTCATATTGGTACTTGCCCGGATTCAGACCCACGACCTCAAGCACAAGAGACGAGGATTTAGCCACTGGGCTACCACGACACATACGAGTACACACGAATAATATTATGTCAGTCACCCTAAATTATTGAAACAAACAAGCAACTGTCTGTAAAGAATTTTTTGTTACCTATCCACGTCTTGATGCATGAACGTATTTGGACGAAAGTTTGCTCACAGGTAGGCCATGTTCTAGAGCCTTTTCATCAGCCTTTTTTAATGTTCCCATTACTGGGATACAGGTCTCCTCTCTGTGAGAGGGCATGAGCTTTAATCCACCACTCGGGCCCAGTGCGGATTGGTAGATGTCACAAGTCTTTGAATTTTTGGTTCTAGGACATGCCGGTTTCCTCACGATGTTTTCTTTCACCGTTTTGAGAGCAGAGGTGATGAAATAATTTACATGCCAGAGTATGCCACGTCCTAGAGGAGGAAATAAGCTACTTTTATCCCAAACAGGATCATTTTCAACTTTCACGTGAATGAAGCCACTGGCAGATGGTGATAGTAGGTACATAAATAGTGATCATTTTACGGATAAATTTGGCATAGTCTAGTGAGACTAATCTAAACAATAAATCTAATCCCCCAAACATTTTCTTTACAACCAGCATTCCGCAGAATGCGTGAATTCTTAACCCCAATCGATTGGTCCTCAAACTGTTTATTATGTCGTACACATCGCCCACAAATCATCCCGTCCACAACGATTTATTGTACAACACAGAGTATTTCATCCCCTCACCCCTTCATCCCCTTTCATCCCCGTTTCATCCCCTTGCGCTACTAAACGTTGAAACCTTTTTGTTGGACGACAATTGAATTTGACGTAAAATTGGAAATAGTGGAGGATTCGGATGAGGTTAAGTGGTAAGTTATTTTGAAGATTAGAAATGGTCGTGTGAACATTCGGAGCCAATCAATATTGGAAATAGAATGACGACACCTTATCAAATGCCAAATAGAAAACCTCTAGAAGCAATATTTGTAGGCGTTGAAATACACATGGATGTGGTTTACAGACGGTGGTAAATCCAATACAAAATGTGGATGCTTATTTTTAACATGCAACTTTTTGTACGATTATATCTAGATGTACCTTGGCACGATTATTTAAACCCTTGCAGGGCTTTTTTACTAACATCAAAAACAACAAATTACGTTCTAACCATTTAAAATTTAAAAAAAAATAGCAAAAACCGACTTTCCAAACTGGAGGAGGTTCTATGTTCGACTCTGATTTTTTTGTGTTTGTTCACCGATTTCTCCGTCAATTGTGGACCGATTTTGAAAATTCTTTTTTTGTTTATTATATTTATTTATTTTATTATTAAAAATACAGAGTAGACTTATAAGCTACACACACTCCCGCAAAACTGCACATACAGTTTGACTGCGGGATCAATGATACTCGCTTACTTAGGTAGGTACATAATTACGCAAGTGCTTAAAATTAGAGTTGCAGGTAAGTAAGTAGGTACTTAATGCAAACAATTAAGGTAGTGCTTCAAATAGTATGGTCCGAAATGGTATTCGGGTAATCTATTCTGGCATTATAGGTACCTTACTAAAGGAAAGTTGCCTATTAGGTACAACAAAAAAGTAAAAAAAAAAAAAAATTACTACCGACTGCCAAATAAAAACACTACAAAGTGAAAAATAGCTTTCTTTTTGGATGTCGGTGTCCATAACGAAAAAAAGACACCGATTTCCAAAAAGAAAGTTATTTTTTGTAGTATTTTTAATTGGAAGTCGAAGGAGAAACTCCAATATTTACTCTTTAAAAAAAAGTATTTTATAACATTTACATACATTCATATACTTGAGGAGGATGCACCCAGCACTACTATACTACGTATAGGTTTAAAGTATGACAAGCACTAACAGGTAAAGCACTAGTACTAACAAAATAAATATAATTATAGATAAATAAGAACATGGTTCTCACATACTTACAACTATTGCAAACATAGATAAATTACCTAATTCAACCACCACTGAACAGTGTCAATTTAAAAAAACGAGTCAAAAACTTAAAAATAACGCATTACTATAATTATGAATATAATCCAAATTAACCAGTTTGATTTTGTCACTACACTAAAGATTACCCTATGAAGCAGGACCAGCATGTTTCCAAGCATTCTTATCTTGAATGTAATCAATGACATCGAGCCATCACAGAGGTCCCTTACAAAGGTATATAAGGAACCTCTGTAATGGCTCGATGTAGCCTATGTAGGTACATATACCATTATAACATCGAAAATGCACATCACCGATACAGAACTAAAACTACAAATCAAAAGCACAGTTTCCCATCAAAATTATCATTCATATTGCATTATAAATAGCACCCATATATTCACATTACATAGCGATGATTATTTTAATACACTGCCAATCAAATCACACAATAATTAATTTGTCACGATTCGTATTAAAATAGCCGTTAATTATACGAATAAAATTAACATTTACAGTGATAATGAGAGCTGGTTGTCGTTCGTTTTAAATGCTTGGAATCCGGTGAGAGATAAGACTAGATTCCAGACGCGGATTTGTTGAGGTATGTCCACACTTGTGTGGTTTCATTTTCTTCTTATGTGTGGAAACTTTGTGCTCTTCTATCTGTAATGTTCTTTCTCAATTAAATGTTTTGTGTGTACATGAATATATGTATAGATAAATATTTCAACAGTCCATGATTCTATAATTCTATACGATTACTTAGTGAAGACTTTTGTTTGCATTTGCACGCTTCCAGCTTATAATTGGACTTGAACCGAGTGAATCCCGTTTGAAAATAACCATGTCGTGTCTTACTCGTCCCTCAACGCAGATGTACGTATTGAAACGTGTAACTACCTTCAAGTTTCAGAATAAAACTTCTTGAAAGTTCAAAAAGGCCTGTAAATGATGTCGTTCAAACAAGTACTCCGAGATTTTTTTTATAATTAAAATTTACGGACAAGCGCATGAGTGTAGGCCCAGCTTTATGTGGACATGTGTCTCGAGATTTTATATGTATCGCTTTCTAACCGGCGCTTGTGGTTAAATAGCTACTGCACTTGTTAATAAGAAGTAGAGACAATTTATGAATCACTAGCTACAGTAGGTAGGTACTCGCCACAGATATAAATCTAACTAGATGACGCGATTATATTTACTTCGCGTGCCAAAAAACGGAGTAAAGTTACAATCAATGATCGTAATCTGAGCTTTTCATTTAGCATTATTGGCACCGGAAATCCACCGACATCTAGTAAAATGCCTTTTCTTGCCATATTGAGCTGTAAAGAATGTAAAGCAAAAGTTGGCTGAGGTATTGGATTTTTTTTCTTTCATTGGTAAGTAAATTTGTTTTTTTTTTTTTTGTGTGAAATTGGCACGCTTTGTTTTCATACAGATGGAGGGACTTGCGTTATCTTGTTAGATTTATGTCTGTGGTACTCGCATAACTATTGCATTGGCCGCAAATGCTAGAACATGTATCTTACTTCAAGCTACAAATTCACTTTGTACATACATCAATCTGCTGAGTACCAGTGTTTTACATAGAGCTACTGCCTATCTGATCTCCACAACCCAGTAACTGGGTAACACGACACCTCTTGGCTAGACTGGTGTCAGATCTCAGGCTTCCCGTGACGACTGTCAAAAGATCTTTTTGTATCTTTTTAATCATAGATAGGCTCGCGCTTGACCACTATATCACCTGATGGTAAGCGATGATGTGGTGGACGGTGTAACACGCTTGCCTAGAAGTAACCTATTCACTCTTAACTTAAATACCATCTACAAATTACAGCCAGGACCAACAGCTTAGCGTGCTTACCGAGGCACGGAGGAGACTCGGTATGTTGAAATGGTTACCCATCCATGGACTACATTAGTACATACATAATAAAAAAAATCCTGGATGTCAATACAACTGAAAAGATATACCGAATCAAAATTAATTTCTAGTTAAGGACCTTCCACCGCTTTAGTTAATTTCTAAAGAATACTCCTTAGTAACGGCTAGGTTAAAAGGACTGAAAAACAAATAAAATTTCAAGATTTAAAAATAACCAGTCACATTTTTATTTCAAGCTACATAATTTATCTAGTACATAGTAGATACGCTTCGATCGGCAATCTATTGAACACGTGATTATGACACGATATCTTGCGAAAACACCTCGATTCAAACAATAAAACGGCCCATAAAATCAGTTCATCCGTTTAGGAACTATGATGCCACAGACAGACACACAGATACACAGCAACACACGTCAAACTTATAACAGCCCTCTTTTTCCGTCGGGGGTTAAAAGATTTATTATTGATTCATGTACATTATTTGTGAACCATGGTTTTTTCGTGTAACCAATAGTTTTGCTTTAAAAAAATAATTAACAAAACAATATTTTTTTGCTATTTTTGGATACTCCTTCAAAGCGACTGTTTGAAAATATTCTGTTTATAAATTTATGGCTAGAATTTCTTCATAACTGAGATAGCATATTATGTAAATCAAGGAATATATAGTAAACAAAACTGTCCAAAAGGAGGTTGAATATTGATATCCTGGCTCCAAGCGGGCGCACTGCTAGGCAGAACTACGTTATCATTGGTGAATATATACGCCTTAATTCTGTAAAATAACAGGCTTGCAACAATTCATAGCGATGCTTATACAGAAAGTGTTTTCGATTAGGTTTCGTTGGGTGCTAATAAGGCTAATTAAAATACCACAATCTGTAGCCTACGATGATGGTAAAATAAATTTATTTGCTAAGTATATCCAAAGCGACGGTGAGTTTCACAGATTTCACACTGATATGTCAAAATATTTTGATTATGATGAAGACTTACTCCAACAGGATCAGGCGGTCAAACATGGTGCTGTATGTATCAGGACACTTACCTGAAAAAAGAAAATCGTATTGTAAATGACAAGTAGACAAATGAACAAACAATAAATTCGTTGCACAACTTAGAATGTTTTAGATAGTTATTTTTTTACACATAGTTACATCCTGTTTTTGATCTTAAGCAAATATCACTTTGGTCAATATTAATTTTGCAAAACCTGATCTAATCTAGGTCATAATAATTAAATAATACCGAAATAAAATTATAATTGCCAAACCCGTCTTCCAAAGCGTATATATAATTTTATGCATATTTAATGATAAAAATGCCGCGTTTTTTCCATACAGTAGTTCTTAATCATTTCGTTTTTAATGACAACTGTCAGATGTCAACACGGCGACACTGTCTGCTGGATGTGCCATCGTAAAATAGCCAATTTGTCAGAAAACACATAAAAATATAATTTGTGCGCGCTCTCCGCGGGCGGTTCTGTCCAGTGTAAGCGACCTTCCACACGGGTTTATGTCGCTGCGACACTGTTTGTATAATATTTTGATATAGTAGATACAAAGGTTTTGATATATGGCTGAAATTTATTATTATGTAGTGCAATTGTGCATTTTTGCAGCGGATTTTGTGTCTGATGTGATTACATTACATAGAGAGAAACTGTGTTTTTTAGATCTAAAACTTTCTTCATCATCATCAATATTTCTGTCGAAAGAAGTCTTGTGAACAAAGGCCTCACCCAGGCGTCGCCACATTGACCGATCCCGTGCATCTCACATCCAGCGGATTCCCGCAACCTTAACCAGGTCACCGGTAAGATTTTCTTAACTTTGAAATATTTCGGCTCCGTACTACAATCAAGAACAGGTAAATATTGCTTGGAGATAATAATATAGAACTCACGGCAACCACTGCCCTGAGAAGAGCCGGAGACAGACTGACTTGAAATCAGCTTTTCAGTGAATCCGTCATTACTTTCCAAGACGGGCTCGGGATGAATAAGAAGAAGAATAATAGGCATGCTGGAGGAATTTGTTTACATACTTCAAGGCTCTAAGGACAACATACAAGACCCTGCTGAATTTGTCTAGATAAAGCTTAAAACAGCTTCACCGTATTATTCACCAATTTGGCGAGGGGTCTGGCTAAGTGTGTGTTACAGAGCAATTGAGCCGTGTCTCATCCACTGCGCTACAATCGATGCAGCGACACAAACGACCTATGTGGCACTATCGTAATATACTCGCAATTGTTACTGTATGTAGCGTCTGCCTTCATTTATTATCCGACTACTGGAAGGGTTATTAAAAGTTTCGCATTATATGTGTAGGTATATGATGTTCATTTTTATTTTCTTAGTTCCTAAACCATTCAAAAAATATTACAAATGTACTGAGTTCTGTATCAAATTGAAGTTTTAATTAAATACGCACGTTCCAAATGAATACTTTTATACCGATATTTATTTATTTATATATACTTAATTGTACACCAAGATAAAAACATTACATACGGAAACCTTAAAATAAACACAAACATACAACAAGCGGCCTTATCGCATTCTGCGATCTCTTCCAGGCAAAGACAGCCTGGACATGACATGGGGTTGCACTTGGTGCAATTTTAACATTAAATAATAAGTTACAAACATAGGAAGCACAAAATATAAAATACTAAAATAAACCGATACCGATATAATTTTCCATTGGGATAAGAAAACAATTTTCACTCGGGCGACGCCGCTGGCAGAAGAGGCATATATAATATATACATATGAAAAATAAAACATAAAATTTCGACTACCACGGCAGCGAGCGAAAACTACAGAACGCCACCTGCTAAGATCCTTTCTTTTGCTTCGTTCATACATCCTGTAGGCATACACGTCGATTGCGAGTACTACTCACCTAACTTTTCTTTACAATTGTGATAATGAAATGCAAATTACAAGAAGTTGAAAAATCTATCACTATAACAACTAGTATTATTCGAAAGCATCAAATTGAATTGTTAGTAAGTATTTTTATAGCTGTCAAACCCGACTTTTTTAACTGTCACTTATACTTACCGAATCCATCTAGATCAGAAAATGCTCTGTCAAATGTAGTATAGGCTGTCGAGATATAAAACACCCAATCATTTAAAGCTAAGATATTAAAAAAAATATTCAATTAAACAGACGTTCCGGTGTAACTATTGACTCCTTTCAATAAACTGCGTGTATCCCTGTATCTTTGATTCTTCCTTCTTAACATAAGCTTTCTCAGTCAAAGGCTTATGTGAGTTGAAGCATACAACTCGATAAGTGGAAGAGACTGCAACAGTACGACACGTGACTTGGGAGGCTTCCCAAATAGATGAAATGAGATCGAAACATCGGGGTGTTGCTTGAGGTGAGTGCCAAAACTGGCTAGTTGAATTGAATTTGGATGTCGACCATCCAAATTTAATTCTACTAGCCGGTTCAACTAGGTAAAGATTTAGAATGCGATACATTCACTGCTCACTTTGGGTTTAAAAAATAAAATCGAAAAGGAAGAAATAAAAATAGGATCTGGGACACAGCCGTCGAAGGACTCCTCCACAGAAATAGCTGTAATACAGAAACAAGCCCAGAAAAAAATAAGGATCATCTCATCGTTTTACCGAAAGAGAATATGCAGGGATTTTAATACGAGTACTACACCCACGTTTTTCTAGACGTCTTATGTTCCATGAAGGAACTGACGAGTTTTGAGGTAAAATCGAGACTGGGGCTGTCATAGAGAATTGTAAAAGCCTCGAACCCAAATCATCACTTTTCATTACAAACAATCCCACTTGTCTCTATTAGTCCACGAAGCCAATTCCAAAACTAGATTATATAATAATTCAAAATCGTGTGAAATACAGTTAAAATGGCGCGCAAATATGTAACTTAATTGTTATCGAAAATGTATTCTCTTCTAATTGATAATTACTCGATCTGCCGCGTGGCTAAACATTAATTTGTAGGTATTTCTAAATTTCGCGCGAACCACGCCGCTTGTATACCGCTGTTGTGGTTGGGGCAATATCGGAACAATGAAAGTATCTAATTTTACGCGGAATATCGCAGTGGTAAGCGTTATCGTGTACAAACAATTTATAAAATCATGGAAATGGTTAGGAATATTGATATAGCTTTCACAAGACGATAAAGGATGGCAGTTAGTTTAGACGAAAAACGGCAGAAGATGTATTGTAGACAAATGATTGGATGATCTATAATGGTCCTATACAGGTCCTAGATAAGAATATGAAAGAAATGGGAGTCAATGATAGCGTGACGGTTGACAGGACGGAATAGATGAAGAAAACGTGTTACGCCGACCCCAAGTAGCATGGGACAAGGGCAGGAAGATGTTGATGATGGTCTAAGAGTCTGTAGCATGCAGGTACTAGGGAAGCAAAGCATAAAAGACACAAGACCTAACAATAATAATGAATTGAAGAAGACCAAATAAACGATGAACAGACTGTGAGCAAGATGATAGGTATGACAAAAAATATGGTGACTACTGATATGGTGACTAACAGAGAATTAGAAATGGAAAATGAAGACGCGTAGTGGCGCATAGTGACGACCGTGAACCGGAACACGCAGCGTTGTAAGACCTCCTTCTAGATAGACCGAGGACCTGGTTAAGGAATCTGCAGGATGCGAGATGTACTTGAAGAAGTCCTGTATACGGCTATGGACGTTTATCGGCTGATATGATGAAGAACAAGACAATGATGACACGAGTTATGAAAGATGAAAACCGCATGACTATGAATACATTGAACAGTGACTCAATCATCGCTCAATACCGTCTGAACTGCCCCTAAGGTACATCTCCACAGGCACGCAACACTGTCATCGCCCCCCTACGGCGCTCGCGCATAAAACCTCTCGATTTTGTTCTAATCGCTTATTTATGTAATCGTAAATTAATCGATTAACTTATAGCCACTACGGCCTAGTTTCCTTTTTAATTTTGTTCGTGTTAAGCAATATTTTTGGCTTATTAATCGCCTTAGTGGATTACATGAATAAATATATATAATTTGAACGTGTTTGGGTCTGTATTGATGGTAAGCTAATATGTGCAGATGAGGTTTACAAACGATGGGAACTTTTTTAAGCTTCATTCAGAGGTATCGTGTGTGGTATTTTTTTGTGTTAAAAGGCGTGGAGTAATATTTTACGAGCTAAATAGAGAGATCTTCTAGACAGGTAGAAGTTTTGTGGTTTAACCGACTTATCAAAAAGGAGGAGGTTCTATATTCGACTTCATGTTTGTTTTTTTTTTATTTTTTTTCACCGATTTCTCGATTTTGAAAAATTGAAATTGTTAGAGATATCATTATACTATTTCATAATATAACATTACGCCAGTACGCTCTAAAGGGTTACGCGGATGTGTACAGTTCGCCTTGGTATACTCTCATTTCACCGGTTATGTTCAAGTTTCATCGTATTCGGTTAATTTATTCAGGCATTATAGGTAAATAGTGAAAAATAGTATTTTTTTGTAAAAAAGTTTTTCTTGGGGACATTCTGAAAAGACCCTGGCATTCAGTGAACGATGTCAAAAACCCGAGGTTAGAAAAAGTCAAGCGTGTCAAGCGCTATCCAAATGTCATATGATCAATCCCTTGCATTTTGGCATTTTGACAATCGCCATCGCTTAGTTATATTTTTCGCGCATGTGGGCACATGCGCGAAAAGTATAACTCAGAAAAAAAAACAAAAAAATATTGTTTAAACAAATAAATTTATCTTATATTTATCTTCAGAGTTAGATACTAACACGAAGTTAAAATAACAATATTCTATGTGACAAACTGTCAATTAAACCTCGTGTTAGCAAGGATCTCTGAGTGAAGTTTTTCACGTAAGTTAACTAATGGTTTAAAATTTCAGTAAAACGCGTTTATACATCATGGTTGGCATCACAAATAGTTAAATAAGTTGAACAATTAATTATTTAACCATTTGTTAGACCAACAATTTTGATGAATAAATGCGTTTTACCGAAATTTGAAACCATTGGTTAACAATGAATCAAATAACTGCGCCTTAGAGAGCTCAAGAAGGCGTCTGGTATCTCATATGGAACCTATAATACCATCAATATAAGACCTACTTACAGATGTATTTCTCAAGAGTTTTGCTAGTACTTTCTGCCACCTAACAAAAACCTCTAATCTACACTCTTAAGAAATAAATACTCCTAGGTAGATATGTATGACCACTGTATGACATAATTAGCATAATAAAATTAATCTTCTCATCATTTGTGACACCTACGAATAGGGAGGGTCTATTTTCCGCATTCAATTAGATACTATACAAAAAACCTGTCCTTGTTACAAACGGTAGTCAGCACCTAATCGATACACTCTCTGAGCTATAAGAAAATATAATTACCGACGATGGCCGACGCGCAGTAGTCCAGTTAACACATATAATTATATACATTAGGTATGAAACCTGTCTATATTAATAAAATATTAATATTTTATGTGATAAATCGAAAGTGTAAGTCTGTCTGTTAAGTGTAAACAGTTCAACCGCTAAATCGATTTTGATGACATTTTGAATAAAGACACAGTGATACTCGTAGATTTGACTTCTAAAGGAGTGAAATTGGGTGTTTCTTTGTTGAAGTTTGTATGGAGCAGTGCGGGCAATGTCGCGGGTGGAATCAATCTGCCTAGCATTTTCCGTCTTCTAGTCTGACCGGCGTATTATTACGTATCTTGCAAGAGCAAAACGATAGCAATTATGATGCAATGATTGCTCTTATCGCGAACCCAAATTACGCATCAGCGATAGCCACACCATTGCAATTTTCAACAGTGCTGCCTCTATGGAACAATTACTTAGCTAGAATATTAATTTGAACGCAGGTTGATCGCAATTATGGCGAGCAAATTTGGCTGTCAAATTGTGATAACTTTTTCTCTTGTTGTTGCCAACCGCTCTCAAATTACAGAAGTTTTAGTAACTATGGCGGTTTTTTTTTGTTGAAATTATTGCATTTGACAAACAGTGAGCAATTAGCAAATAACTGGTTATTTAATCCCGATGTTTATGACATATAGCAATCGATCGCGCGATGACTGCGCCATCGCTGCGCAATTTTTGCTCATTTCTGTTTCATACGTAATAAGCCTACCGATACAGCAAAGTCCAACGGCTTAGCGTCCTTTCCCAGACGCGGAGGAGTCTCGCCATGAAAAAGATGGTCTCCCAACCACAGATCGACTTTTTCAAGCTTTACTTAACCTTGAAGATCACCCCGTGGGCTGTAATTATTCAGCTTGCGGGTTCCTCTGAAAATAGGTGTTTATTTATTGAAGATTGTATATGAAAAGCATTGCGGGCGAAGTCGCGGGCAGAAACTCACTATAGATAATATTTCAAATGATATCAAACAACTCCATAAACATCATAAATAAATGAGCCAAGAAAACTGGTTAATAATTATATCATTAAAATATTAATATACCAATACATTATGTATTTATGATGTATGGGATGAAAGCGGACACCATACAAACATCTGCTGGATTGCGTTAGATACGGAACGGTAAGAATTTCACCTGGTTTCGCTTGATTTATGCAAACAAATCATATTTCATGTTTCGGAGATTAATATTATATCTGTATATTTGGTACAAATTAGTATGAAATTGCTTAGTAATAGAATGTAATGATGACAAGAATAAATTGGTATTGTATCTCAATTGTCCATTACATATTTGTAAATCTTTGCACTTATGATCGGACAATTTTTGAATGCCAGAAAGTAACATAAAATAGAAAAAAAACAGTAATCAGATAAAACATGCAAAGTACCTATTTTTTAAGAAATCTTGATATAATGACCTCGGTATTTGTAACGTAGGAATTATCTACTACTCTAGAACCAGTTGAAATAACTGGTGACCATGGGAATTAAGTCATGGCAATCACAAGTAAAAGTGTCGAATCGGACATTAAAAAGCAAAACTAAATGCATTAAATTATAATTCCCAATCCGCATTAATATGATATTCGATCTCACACAAATCAAGAGCCTCTAACCAGCTGTGCGAGCTTCTCGTTTATACACAGTTATCAATTAAGATTACAATGACGTAATCCATAAATAAAAGCCCCATCAAAAACGATTCAGTAGTTTTCTATAAATTTTACAAAACACAGATTTGTAACAGACATCGTAAAATGCATATTTTATTGGTCTCCTATTACTTATGGTGGTATAAATAACTTCTGATAGCTCAATCTCTGCTGTGATTGGCTGGTGGGCGTAAAACTAAAGATTTTTTATGGTTGAATCACAAATCAAATATTGGTTTGTAAGTGGGAAGTTTGCTTATTTGCATATGCAGTAGGTCATCTGCTTGTGTTTGCTTAATCACTATCTTGGTTGGTGACACTGCTTGTGACAAAGGTTGGGGACCAAGAACTTTGAAGAATTCTGATTCTGATTCTAAAACACAATTTAATTCCCTGTTCCATCATCGGACTGCAAGGTGTACGGCATACACCATTGGTAAATGATGGGCACCCCATTCATACACACTAAACGTTTTGAGAATACTTTTATTGTAAGTACAGCTAAGGAGTGGAATTCCCTGCCGGAGTCTGTATTCACTGATAGTTACAACGTAGGGGAACTCTTTAAGTCAAGAGTGAATAGGTTATTAGGTGGTGGTAGGTGGTTAGGTTGTGGTTAGGTTTGTTGTTGGTGTTAGGTTGTTTGTTGTTGTGGTTTGTTATTTCTAGGCAAGCGTGCTTCAGCGCGACCACATCATAGCTTACCATAAGTTTAAATATTGGAAAACACGAGCCTACCGATAAATAAATAAAAAAATACTTGATCCAGGCTTAAGGGCTTAAGGTTATTTCAAAAACGCTATCTATACTTGAACAGAAAAAAGCTGCTTAGATTGTAATTTTTTTAAAACAAAAATTCAAATACATGAGATTACAATCCACCCTGATTACACAGACAAACCAGAGCTTATAGACAAAGTGATATTCATTCATGACTAAAAAAAATTTTTCGCGACAGGGTTGCTATGCCAAGAACGTCACGTGGTCACACCGAAACTATTCGGAATGTTGACAATCGCTGTCACCGATATAATATTACCGTAGCTTTAGACAAGTGACATCAAGGAACGCGTGTCGATAAAGATCGAAAAAGATAAAAAAAAATATGGAAATGAGTCCATTTCCCCCTCTCACAGAGAGGTGGCCTGTGTCCTAGCTGTGGGAACATTAAAATGCTGATGATGATGGGAATGAGTCTCCTAGACAAGTGTCATTCGATGCCAGCAATGGTGATGGTCACTATGCCAATATTATAGGCATTGATCACGTGATTTTTCGACATCATAAGTCAAAAAAAAATCAAATATATTTATTTCAACTAGGCCACGAAGCGGCACTTTGAACGTTAACAATTAAAATTTACAAGAAATAAAAAATTGATTCTACCGTGCATTCGGAAAAGTAGCTTGTTATGTTAAAGAACGCACAAGAAATTCCATACTTACTCTTTTAATAAAATAAGTGTAATACAATATTTACATAAGTACACACATTAATACATTCATATACGTGAGGACGATGCACCCAGAATAGCACTACACACTATACTAAGTACAGGTATAAAGTATTAAAAGTGCTCACACATGTATTGTGCAGTTATATTACTAGAAAAACATTAACATCCGAAGCAGTTAAGTAATTACCAATCCCAACTGATCCCATCGCTATCGCTTGTAAATCCCATATAATTTTTCTTTTTTGACAATCTAGTCTAGGGCCAAGACCTTTTCCACTGCAAAAACAAAACTCAGTTTAAAAAAAAAACAACAAACAACCACAAACAAACCGCACATTCTAATAATAACGTCCAAAACTGACATCCCTAAGTCTTATTCACCTTGTTAGCACAAAAAGTATTCTAACAAACAGTCTCAACTATCTCTCGGAGTGACAGAGAGCTCACAACGTGTAAGCGAGTTAGCGAATTTTTTCATTTGTTCAACACGCCGTGCGCGCCAATTACTTTCATGGAAGAGTTCGCGTTAAATAAAGCGGTTTAAGGCGCTGACACTTGTGAGTTTTTGTAGAAATTGTTAAAATTTTCACTTGATGTTGCGCTCTGACTAAAGTTTTGTAAGCGAGAGATACGAGTATGGTGGGTTTCCTTTTCATCATCATTGTCTACTCCTATTCTTATTTAATTTGAAATCAGTGGTATATGTTTTCGTCAGACATAATTATAATATTCTTCTTTATTAGCTGTGGCCAGCGTCTCAGTAGTCCTCTTTTTTAAACGACTTCCCAAAAAGGAGGAGGTTATCAATTTAACTGTATTTTTTTATGTTTGTTATATCAGAACTTTTTACTAGATGAATCGATTTCGATAATTCATTTTTTTATTTGAAAGCTGGTTCTTGTCATGTGGTCCCATTTAAATTTCATCAAGATCTGATGAAGAAGTTCGGAGATATACCTCAGAAGTCTTCAATACATGGCGGCAAATCTCTCGCCTCAATCTCAATCCTGCAATCGCATGTCTGTTTATTATTTTCACCATTTCATAACATACCATCACGCCAGTATGCTCTAAACTGGTACGCAGATGTGTACAGTTCACCCTGGTACACTCTCATTCCACCGGTTATGTTCAAGTTACATTTTAATCGAATTATCTATTCTGACATCACTGTGGCATTATAGGTACCTTACTATAGAACTTGTCCATTATGTACCACTAAAAAGTGAAAAATAAAAAACTTTTTAACAAAAAAAACGACTTTTAGAGCAAAACACTAAAAAGCGAAAAATAACTTTCTTTCCGATGTCGGTGTCTAAAAACAAAATACAGTAGGTACCAAAAACACCGAATTCGGAAAGAAAGTTATTTTTGGCTTTATAGTGTTTTGCTCTAAAAGCCGGTTTTATTTTATGTTATAAAGTTTTTTTCTAGTAATTTTAATCTATTGCCTGTGCAATCCAAGTCCAGCTGTCGTTTATTTGTCCTTCTCCTCCTCTTACAGATTTTTACAACGCTTAAAACGACATTTTTCTCAAGCTATTCTAAGGAAGGGATTTCTGTTTTTCTAAACTACTTCAAATTTTCAAGGGAAAAGAAATTCTCATTTAGCCGTTATCGTCTCCTGACATAGACCAAACTGGATCAAATCCTTTTAAATGTTGTTGGTACCAATTAAAAATAAATCGTGCATTCTACAAGGAACATCACCAAGTTGAGAAGCATCACAGTATTCAAATTTTATTTTTTTTAGAAACCGAAAAATAATAAGATCATACTAAATCGCATAGTGCATCTCAAGTCATTCCTCTTCTTTCGGTGAAATAATTTCATCTTCTAAATAGCTATCCGAGCCGTATCAGTAGAAGTATGTTCAGCGCTTTAACACTTTTCTGCAGATTAGAAACGTCATGAATTCAGCGATGGTTTTGCAACAGTAACTAAGTAAATGAGAGTGGTTTTAGAAGATTACGAATAAGGATGAGTTGGCAGCGCATTCAAAAACAGATTTTAAAATTCGTTTTGCTTACAGCTTTTTATGAACCGGTCCGACTGAATTTCCTTAGTAAAAAGTCATGATTCGAGTTTTGGCTCTCGCCTATTTCCTCCTCCAGTATTGGACATATTTAAAAGTTATTCCATAAATTGTATAAAAAATATATAGGTTGTGCTTCTATGTTTTCCTATTTTCAATTATAGTTGTCAAATTTGAGGAACCTGTTGATAGCATAATTTTGAGGGTTTTAGTGTTCCTAAAGATATTATATTATCAAAAATTAAAACAAAGGGTCAATCGTATGTATCTTTCTTTTTGAGCCAAACCCCCAATTTGACTTTTACGATATTTAGTCGGATGTTTGCATCCGCATTTCCTCCTACCAAACTATGTGGCAAAGTACTGGCAAACATAAAATTTATGTAGCTTTCAATAAACACAAGTGAAAATATGCCTTTCTTTATTTAAGCCGATTTCTGTATAAAGAATTTGAAGTTGAGTATTTATCAAACTCTATATGAGCCTGAAAACTTGTCATATTTTAGGAGTGTAGTAGGGTCTAATATTAAATTCAGAAACCGGCCCTATGTTATTACCGGAGTATCAACTTATTTTTGTCTTCTTTTGAAGCTTTGTGTTCAGTTCTTCTCATTTCATTTAATTGAACCATATATTGTCGTATAATACATGAATACTAAGACGTAGCGGTATAATATATTATGTTAACAAACAAGTAAGTACCTACCTGTCAATAACCAACCATTATTCAAGGAATTTATTACCAAAGTATCAAAGCTGTATTCCCGAAAACATGTCGAAACAACCAATAAATTCCGACAGAAATCCCAAAATCGCTTGTAACCATATCTTAATAATTATGCATAGCCCAACAGGCGCGTCCGAACTTATCAATATAATCAAATATTCACGAGAAAAACAAACATTACTGCATACAAACACAGATACGGGATAATGTATCACAACCTACGACCTTAATACCATTAATTTTTCCAAACTTTCTACACAGAATTCGCTTAATAGATTTCGTTCAAACTTGCATTTTTAACACGACAATCCACTTTTCATTGACACCGATGACACTACTAACAATTTACACATCAAGACCAAATTAGACTGGACAAAATTTAATAAAAAAAAATATTTTGTTTACGATACCGTTAACCAGTTAAATAGAAATATGAAATATTCTTTACGGTTAGTGTGAGAATGTCTTTAAATTTCAATAAAGTTGTGATGCTATTAAAAACTAGGTCCGTTCAGCTTTAATCGGCTCAAGATATTATAGGAATTGGAATCCATGATCCTCTTGAAATGGAAGACAAACTTTAACCGTACTTATATCATTTATAGGGCAAACTTATTGAATTGCTGACACGGTTATTATTAAACTATCTTGCAGTAACTACAAAGAAAGTACCTTATATGTCGTCGAAGAAAAAAGATCAATTAGCAAAAGTATCTCTGAAAGGAATGAAGTCAAGAAAATAAACAAGTATTCTCAAAATATGTGCTTGTAACAATAAACTGCTATTATCAATCGTAAATTAATGCAATGGATAATTAATAATAATTAAATAAATGACTGCTCATTGTAGCAAATATTGAAACGATCATGCATTGCTACGCCAAGTACATAAACTTATAATGATGCAATTATTTTTAACAGACTTTCCAAAAAGGAGAACGTTCCATGTGCGAATTTATGTATGTTTTTTTTGTTATATTCACTGATTACTCCGTCAATTACGAACCGATTTTGATTTCTTTTTTCAATTGAACTGATATACCCTCGAGGTGGTCCCATTGTCACTAAGTCAGGATCTGATGAGAGTATCCCATAGAAATCGAGGGAACAAATTTTATAGGCATACATATAGTGGTTTTGGTATTTTCGTCAAGCATTTACATTCAGAAAGTATCATTTGGTGAAGGGGAACTGATGAAGAAGAGCACAGATGGCCACTGGAACTTCTCAAAGTTAAGTATGTTTTGGGTAAAGATATCCCGAATAGTTGAATGACTGTGATGAAGCAAATTTAAATAAATGGTTCTAATGAAAATGGTACAATATCGAACTGCTCTAGTGATGAAGCCGGAAGATAGACACCGGCACTCCGTAATAAAACAATGTATCCCAGTCGTATTTAGACTTGTTAGAATTGTTATGAGAAGCCCTCCGGCTATAAATGGTTTTCATAGCAATATATGGCCATACCAAAACCAAAAAGATGAAAATAAAAACTTTTAACAAAAAAACAATAACTTGAAAAATTACTTTATTTTTGAAAGTCGGTGTCTTTGTTAGCTATTTTTTTTCGTTTTTGGCACTGACTGCCGAAAAGAAAGTTTTTTTTCGCTTTGTAGTATTTTGTTTGGGAAGTCGGTTTAGTTTTTTTGTAAACAAGTTTTTACTGGATTTGCAATTCCTTACGAGACAAAAATCTGTCATGTTTTTGTTAGTCGATAGAATCAGATTTTATATGACTTTCCATGGAGATGCCTAAATCTTCGAACCATTCAAAGTCTACGCCAAAAAACAATTTATCCACCAAACATTTAGTCATCGGTCGTCTCAATAGCTTCCAAGTTTATCTAGCCAAGATACCAGAAACAACAGACACTAAGATCAATACGACGATGGCTACAAACAACTCCGGAGCAATTATATCAAGAATAGTTGTTCTGAACGATCCTCCAACAGAGTTGGAAGACATTCATCGAAAACTTGCCAGTAATGGTTATACTTTGGTCATAATTGAAGGGCTTCGGGCTGTAGGGACAGGCAAATGACATGACAATAACCTAGAGTAAGAATTATTGTTCCTAGTCCTTGTTTTTCTTTGGCAAGCGGAGGGTTCGTGGTTGAGCAATCGGTTTTTATGCTCATATTTTAGAGTCAAAATACGATCACTGCTGGATATAGGCTTCCCAAAGCGTCACCATTCGACCGACCCAGCTGTTCGATTCTGTAAAAATCTCAGCATGAAAACTTAGGTTATTATGTGAGATTGAAGGCAGCTTTTTTACTAGTGATTAACAGTTCACTTCATCTAAGTTTTCATGGTGTCATTTTTACATAATAGCTCTGCTATACTTCTTGCATCCAATGGATTCCCAAGAATTTCACTAGGGCATAGATCCTCCTTGTAGGAGGCCTATACTTTAAGGTCTTCAAAGGTTTTCCTGAAAGGGTGAATGAATGACTTACAGTAACAATCGCTGTTTCTCTATACGGCTCGATGCTGTTGATATTACCGACCCATGCTCTTAATATTACCACAACACAAAACAATTTGTTAGCACAAAAACTCCGCACTTCAACAGAAAAAAGGACTCCCAAAAAATAATTTGACCCCTAACAAAATGAGTCGCAAACATTTTGCACGAAACATTATAATAATATTCTTTGCCCCAAATTGTCTTGTAAACAGAAAGGGCCCCAGAATGGAACCCTGGAACAAGCACGTGTACAATATGGGCAAAATGAGTATATTAATGTAATTGTGTCGACTTGAAAACGAGTGTTGGCAAACTGTTTGAGAGTGGTCGCTTGGATGTTTTTCGAGTTTTCTGCTGAGTATAACGAATAAAGGGTCAAGGTGGGCGAGAGAGCTTAATACTGTGTCAAATGCTTTGTGTAAGGTCGTAAAGGACAAAACAGAATAGAAATAAACAACATATCTAAGTACCTAAATTATATAAGCTAGCTGCTACTGCATACTAACTATAACCATGGATATAATGAATGACTGAATACATGAAGATGGATGGACGGTAATGATAAAACTGCTATATATTTTTTTGTAATTTTTTGAAAACGTTCATCTTTCATTTTATGGAAGACCGTTTAAACAGTTCTAGGTACACAGACACAAACTATCAGTTTTAGATACACAGTTTGCATGGATGTTACTTAAAAGTAGATGGCAAAAGATCCAAAACAGCCGCTGATGAGACACTTATTAGTGACAGTGAACTAACTTGTAAACTGCAACATATCCATGTCATAAAAAGCGTAATTTATAACATAACTCTACCTACAGATAACTATCCCAACATGCAACAAACAGGAGTAAGTTTCAGAACTAAGTGCGAATTGTTGATAGAGATATGAATTTGAAGCGAGGGTAATTCAGGCTATTAAAGTTAAAACAACATTAAAATTAGACTTTAGTTTTAGAATTAATTAAAGTTTGGTAGGTATAGTACCTGGTTTTAGGCATAGAATACTTATATGCGCCAGAATGCTAAAGGTGGTTTTTGATATGAGAGTTTTTGAGCATTATTAGTGAATGAACTCCTTCGAACTATCTTGAAGGGTTATACAAAGTACGTCAAGAGCCCTAGTACAATAGTTAGGTGCATATATCAACTCTTTTAACAACAACCTTCTATCATTGTGCAAGCTGATCCTTCCCTGGTAAAACAAAAAATATCTTGTTTGGTTTAAAACTACAGAGCTCAAAAGGTATCAAATACAATCAAGTGTTCGTTGGTTTTATACCTTCTTGCATTTAAGATAAAAAGAGTTGATCGTGTACTTTCTGATATAGATAAACACACGTCTCTAAGTTATACTCCCATTCACTTTCCGTCAATATCTCCGTACGAGACGGCTCAGGAATTTTATCAGATATACCAATAATATTACGATTACCAATCCGGCTTCCAAATGTTCAGATTATCCCGTTAGTATCGCACCATTCGTTGACTCCAACGAGGCCCATTTCACTCTATCAGATGAATAGATATCGCCGCCTATCGAAAATTATGATACACTTAAAATTCTCAAAGTTTTTACAAGTAGAGATATAGCCAACAACACAACAAAAAATGTTGTCGGCCAAGTGATCATTATTGAAATCAAACTTGACAGCTAAACAACAAGAGAACGTAATATATCAACTAAACTATCCGATCGAATTATAATAATCGTAGTTTAATTAACCAACGCCACAAGATCACTCGACCAGCTTCAATAGAATCGATTTAATATCGAATTTAAATCGCCTACTTAACATAAAGGAACGTTTCGTGAAGTTATTATGAATTCCTAAACAATCCCAGAGTTGTACAACGAATTGTGGCGATTGACAAATAATAAGATTTATCGATATTTTTATTTATTTTTAATTTCGACGATTTCTAATCGGATGGTTAAGTTATTTCTGTTTGATCTGAATAATTGACTGAGCTTACAGTTGTCACATAATTTTAGATAAATGTTTTGACAATATCTTACTGATCTTAATTGTCTTATCAACTTCTTTGTTTTGTCATTTAAATGTCTATAGTGAAATAAACCGCGTATTTTTCTAGTTGCAAGAAGTTTACGTCTATAATCTCAGTATGATTTACGTTTATGACATCTTTGTTATTTAATCGCATACATATATACCTTCATTTACATTTACTTCTTTTTAATTTGGTATATAATATAGGTACCTATAAATTTTCACCATTTAATTAATTTTATAATGAGACCACAAATTTGTCTCTTTGATTGAGTAGAAAATTAAAAACTTGCCCACTTTTGCATTCTTCATTTTTAGAATCGAACTTGTCTTAAGCATTCGAAATTCAACTTATAATTATGAATATGTTAGCAACCTGCCAATAAACACTACTTATAACATAAGCCGTGGTACCAACCTGACAGTCTCGCACTACTGGTGTTACTTGGACAACTCTATTCAAGTCACTGGTACGGAAGGTTAAGCCGTCATAAATGTACTGACATACTTTATAGCCCCCGTATGTAGATATTTTGATTTTAAAGTATAATTCTTTTAATTTGAATTGTCGAACATTTTTTATTGGTTGGGACATTCTTTGGATCGCGAGAACTATGGGCAGTCAAAATATCTGACATCTCTCTCCATTTCTTATAATTCGATAATCCGAGGAAAGATTATGACAATGATTGGGCAGGAATCAAGATGAAAGAAAGACATTATTAAAAACAGGGTTGGGCAGCAATTGAAATACAAATACATATTTGGTATTTGTAATTCAATTACTTCAAAAATATAATTTGTAATTGGTATTTTAAATATTTGACGCAGAGGTATTCTGTAGTTAGGATTTCTAATACTTGTAGATTTAAAATACAGTTGAACATAAATACATTTAGCTATCTTAATAATGGGTGCGTTCTGCAGAAAATAGCGCTCGATAGCTTTCTGCAAAATGGCGATCGTTAAATATGTCAATCTTTAAAGTTGGCAACACTGCACCTGTACTGTACGTCAAATTGTCAAGTATCTTCTTAACTTAACACCTGACTGTATCTTAAATGAAAATAATTAAAATACTTTATTTTGTATTTACATATTTCAAATACACGACTTAAAAATATTTTGTATTCGGTATTTTAAATGCATGCGAGATAGTATTTTGTAATTTGTATTTTAATTAAAGCAAAGCATGTATTTTGCCCAGCTCTGACTAAAGGTTGACAGTAAATACATGGCAGTATTTTGAATATTCTAAGGGAAAAATGAAAGCTTGAATAGAAACAAGGTAGAGCTGTGGGAAAAGATTTTTAATTTCTACTTATGCTGAGGATAATTATACAGAATTAAACGAATGTGTAGGTTTTCCTCATTAGTAAGTAGTATGAGAAAATGAAGTAAATGTATTAGTAGAAAATGAGGCGAAATGGCACATAAATGAATGTTGAATGTTACCGTTATCAAAGTATCACTGTTTAGAAGAAAATAAAAGATAATTAAAGTGTTTAAGCTTATTCTGAATTTCAAAATATATTCGGTTCAACAAGAGGATTTATTACATTAGACAAACTAAGATTTTATTTGCAATGACTTTTTTGGCTTTAAATATTATCCTACCAAATTTTCACGTGGTCAATCCCATTTAGCAGGTCATAATGGACTTTTAACAATTGTTATCTCCTATCTCATTTTCTTAAGCTCCAGATGATTCTCAACATCACCATTTCACACGACATTGCCACTCTTCGTAAGAACCCAAAAATATGAAAATACCCCCGGATGACGAGCAAACAGGGGTGGTATTAGTTGGCACAAGTCATTACTGTCATTAGTCACATTGTGGCGCGCTGCCCATCCCCTTGCCTTAATTTCGAGCGGGATTAGGGTGATTCATAGTGTTTTCCTGGATTTACATATAAAAATATGAAAGAACCACTTTGGAAATTCGGGCTTGGGAGTGATAATGAGTTGGTTTGTGTTGTGGGATGTGGAAAGCTGTAAAACATCTTAAAGCTGATGCACGTAAATCTATAACTAGTTGTCTAAACTAATATTACAAAAAGGTAAACATATTTAATTTTTCACGAATAGAAAGCTGAGTGTTTGGACCTTTAATCGCGGAAAAACATATTCAAATAAAACAAATTAAAACAAAACAGTTTAAATATATTTTAAAAATTCAATATATTTAAACTGTTTTGTTTTAATTAGCAATCGTCGATTCGATGAAGCAAATACACCCGGAAACCCATTTAGCAAAGCCAATTTCAAAAGCGAACTAAAATTACAAATTCGTAGCTGTAACAATATATTCTAATTTGGTTAGATTCGCATTATCCAGAATTATAATCAAAGAGTTTTGTTACAATTTTGGTGTACAATAAACATTATTCTATTCATATCTATCTTCTATTTGAAATAATTTTAGATCGTTCAATTTAAAGTATCAAGAACGTCGAACAATGAAGACCCTGCCAAGTACAGAAAGCTCAGAAAAAAACAGACCTGTCATTTGGTTATCATCAATCAAAAACAATATACCTCTTGATAACCCGAATATCCAAAGAAATCCCAGCTTTTATTTAAAGTCCATTCTTCCATTTCCACACTCTATGCCAACCCAAAGCAATTATAATAAACTAGAAAAGAAGTTTTATGCTAATATACAACCTACATGCATAAAACATGACTATTAGTAGACCGTTTTATATGTAGACGACCGTCTATCCTTGTCCGAGTCATGTATGTGACGATTATATTCTCCATTCATCTGTATTAGTATGCTGATTTTGAAGAAAATTGCTGTTTTTGGTGGAAACCTGAGACTTTTCTTGATTTTATTAACTTTCGATTTTGTAGTTCGTATAATCTTGCGATATTTGTGGGTTCTGCTGGCGCGCCCTGGGCGGTCGGTTCCGTTATATGCCTTGCTGATCGGTTGATCTTGTCATCACGGCATCAACATAAGCAAGTCTCACTTATCTATATTATATATAACACGAGAGAACACGAAAAGTATATTACCTCTGTCTGGCTACTTTATCTCTGTTTTAAAGCCGTTTATCTGGCTGATTACCGAAACTAAAACTAACACCGGGTTTCTTAAAACGACGATCAAAACGACGCAAGTCGAGTAATACGATTGGCTAATGAAGAAGAAGATTAATCATAGCGTTTGACAATTTGTCACATAAATGCGCCCGAAAAAAGGAACTACTTTTCATAGTGATTTATAATTTAAAAACTTGTCACAAGAGCCCAGTAGTTTCGTTAATTTTAGTCCAGTATATATCTATATTACAAAACATACATTACGACATTATCTCCGGAACGGAACAGAAACTGATGAAGGTCAAGCCAGCCATTAGGCTCCATACAGACGGGTCGGCCATCCGTCAGCGCAATTTGTAAGCTTGACCGTAGTTGTGGTCGTTTAGTTATCGCCATGATAATCACTTGTTTGGGGGGGTACGGCACACATTTGTCTGGAGGAAACTGGTGGGGATGTCATAAGCACTGAAGTTGTTCCGGTTTAATGGGATTTCTAGTTTAGAAATTGCACATCTTTTTACATCTCTTTCTCTGTCAATCGTCTTAAATAGTCATTTGAAACTAGCTTTTCCCAAAGGCTGCAAAAAACATAAACTGAAAAGCAAACTATATACATATGTTACGGCTAATACCCGAAGTGCGGCTACACCTAGTATTAGTGCGGCTACACCTAGTTTTAGCCGGTTAGAACTAGGTGTAGCCACGCGACGGAGCCCCGCGCAGCGGGGCTCCTATTTCCGTCCGCAGGGTCTAAAGTAACCGTGTCGGGGTGCCCTAAGCTCCGGCTAATACTAGGTGTAGCCGCACTTCGGGTATTAGCCGTAACATATATATAAAATTATGGAATATAAAATTTATTAATATTTTTATATTCCATCAAATAAAACATTCAAATTATATATATATATTATATATATATTTATAATTTTTTAACCGACTTACCAAATGGAGGAGGTTCTATGTTCGACTTCATGTATGTTTTTTTTTTTTTATGTATGTTCACCGATATCTCCGTCAATAGTGGACCGATTTTGAAAATTCTTTTTTTGTATGAAAGAGTATGTTTTGAAATTGGTCCCATTTTAATTTGGTGAAGATCTGATGAAGAACTTCGAAGATGTACAACATAACTCTTCAATAAATAACGGGAAATCTCTCGGCATTGCTGCAATCGCATGTCTGTTTATTGTTTATACAAATTTATAACATAACATTACGCCAGTACTCTCTTGAGGGGTACGCAGATTTCTCATTTCACTCTTTATGTTCAAGTTTAATGATATTCGGCTAACCTATTCTGGCGTTAAGGTAACTTATTAAACAACTTGCCTATTAGGTAGATTCAACTAAAAAGTAAAAAATAAAAACATTTTTACAAAAAAAAATATTACCGACTTCCAAATAAGAAAACTACAAAGTGAAAAATAACTTTATTTTTGGAAGTCGGTGTCCGTAACGTAAAAAAATGGTACTTACGAAAGACACCGACTTCCAATATATATATAATTTTGGAATCATTAATACGGTCAAATAAGATTATTGCTCCGATTACGAATTCTTTAAAACTAACCTAACCTTAGCTAACCTAAACTTTAAAGTTAGTTTTAATTTCGGAATAACATATGGTACCTGTGGCCACTGAACCGAAGCCAAATAACGTAAGAAAATTATTATTATTTTTTGACACCGGCTTTTTCGAGCAAGAGAAGAAGTTATTTAAAAAGACAGAAGTTGATGTGGCAATTTGTAACTATTACTATTAGATTGGTCTTAAACATCTCTATTTATAACGATGTTGAATCAAAATGACCATAATCACAAAATTCACAAAACCTTGAGTTGGTAACCTATTTAGAAAATTAATGGCCTGACCTCGTTGCCAAAGTTAAACGTATGAGATGAAATATGTGAACCCAAAGTTATTCAATTGATACAGTTGAACAATCATTGTTACTAAAACAGTTAAAGAAAATAGTGTCCTATACCAACAGACACTAATTAATGTTTTCATAACACAACCAAAATCCTTCAGTGCAAAAAAATAATACATACAGACAACCTCAGCAACCATACAAACGGAAAAAACTCAACCATCTTTAAAACTACACAAAAAGCAGCTTGCGAAGCATAAAATAAAAATTTAATCGCCATAGAGACTGCAAGACGACAGTTTTGCTTATAAACACTGGTACTACGAAATGGAAAAAGTTTTGTCCTCACGGACACACGGCTGAGAAGTTCGGTCAACTGGTTTAATAATCCTGCTGAACGAATTGTAGTTCAACATCGTCATCCGATTAGCCCTGAATTACTTACTAGAGCTAGGTATATTAGGCCTCGTTTCGTTTTTGTCATGGTGGCCAGTTCTGTGCGCCATTCGTTTACCACGATCTTTGTAATATCATATACACCTACAATATATTATACATATAAACCATCCTATATATTAAAAAACCGCATCAAATGCCGTTGCGTAGTTTTAAAGATCTAAGCATACACAGAGTCAGATAGACAGTGGGAAGCGACTTTGTTTTATACTATGTAGCCCATAAGCGCTTTTCGAAATTTCAGTTACGATGGTGAATCTAAACAGTGATTAGCCAAGTACGCAGGAGATGACATAGTGGATGAGTTTGGTCGCAAACACAAGTGCACTCTCTTTTATTTTACTCATATAGTCCGATAGGACGGCAGTTCGAGACAACCGGGGAGAGATCAGGACCAATGTCTATACGTGCTTTCGAGGCACGGAGGTGGCAGTGGTGGCACGCCACTAACTTCAAATTACTGCATTCGATTGGTTTTCAATTTGCGTAAATATGATCATGTCTATGCGCATCGGTCGCTTCAAAAATGGTTGCCCATACGAAGGCCCAGAGAGCTCTAACTACATTGTAATCATTTCTTTTCTCCTAATTCCCCTAGTTATCTGTATCTCACTTGCAATACATCCGCGACAACCACAATAAAAATCTACGATCTTCAAATAACTGCCTTCTGAATCGCATTGATTTCATTCACCGTTCTTTCTTCATTCAGTAAATTTCTCTGTGGAATGCGCTCCCCCAGGAAATTAGAATAGCAACCAACCGACAAACCTTCAAAGTTAAAGTTCGCGAACACATTCGCAAGAAGTTGGCAGCAATTGTCTATTTCTACTAATTGTTTGGGTCATTTACTATTTATTGTATAATTGTATTGTATTAAAGTGTATTGTTTTTATTTATTATTTTTAGCTTATGTTTAAGTATTGCATATATTTATTTAAATCCATTCAGTATCTTGATTGCACCTACCACTATTTATCTCTGCATCACCCAAAGGTTGACTGGTAGAAAATGCTTAAAGTATTAAATAAATATCTTTCTAACTCCGGTTTGCTACTGAAAAATTCTTTATAATCATCATCATTTTGACCAAAAGACGTCCACTGCGTCCTGTGCTTCACGCATCCATCGGATTCCCGTATCCTTCACAGCGATTGACCATCGGTTTTCTATCTTCCTGATATTGTATTCCTGATTCGTCATATTAAACTTCAATAACACTTAGCTCAACTCAGGAATCGATACCCAGGGCCTCACACGCCCAGCCCTCACAAGACTAACGGCCCAATAAAAACGGGTACTGTTTTAATATTAGTCAGCTTTAATATTCAAGTAAGTTAGCGTGTTAAAAATTCATCGCAGTGCTATGAGTGAGGTTTTACTGTCGTTCAGGGGTGTTGAAAGTCTCAGTTTAATATTATTGCGGTCGTGATTCTTAAGTACATGTTAGTTAGGCTTCTTTGGGGAGCTTCTTTGGCTAAGTAATAAAAGTAAGATGGTTCCTACAAGCTTTTTTATCCGAAAATGAATAAGACGAAAAAGTAGTTATGAATATATGATGTAGTTATGATATTATTCGCGTTCCAGCTGTGGGATGAATACCCTTTGTATACACCTACACTTCAGCAGGCCTAATTAACTTGGTCACCGACCTTGAGGGGACAAAACGCGCACTCGTTTCATACCCGTGCGACCCAAAATTCATTATTTTTTTTGTCCGTTCATTTCATTCATTATTTTATAAATAATTAAATTGCCTTTGAGATGGGACTTTTTTTATTCACCGGATAAGTTTAAGTAAGGTAAAAATCTCACACTTCTTGGTCTTTGCCCCAAAAGCCCAGGAGCCTTTTGAAAGATTACCCACGAAAACAAAAAAGGTACCTGCGTTCCAACAAACATTCTGGCCCAACATTTGTCTGCCCATCCTCCCCACCCGTATCCCGCCCAGTTAATAGCTAAGTTGGCTCAACTCTTAGCATAACCGCTCAGTTCAAATGCCTCCAGCTTATTTGGTTAGCAGTTGACTCCAAATAAATTAGAACTACTGGCGTCTATTTGTTGAGCTTGACAGCGAGACTAGTTATATTTACACGAACTAATTGTTTAAAGTAACTTTTTTGCGGGTAAGTCGCGAGAATCTGTCGTTGGAGATAATTATGCTAGGAAATGTTTGCTGGCATACATTTAATTTATTCAATTAAGAACTTGTTCAAGACTTGTACGAAGTATGGTAGTGCTTAGTTTCAGAAACAAGCTCGACCCAATTGCCATTACAAATTGAAAATAAGTATATAAACTGTAAGTGATTGAGGATATAATAATACCATCCCGTTACTGTATCACTGTATAGCAAAAGCGTCTTCTCATACAGAGAAGGCTACAGTTTGCTCTAGGCGGGTTTGTGATGTCGGACTTATATTAAATGAAAGTCAAGATTTCCTCACGATATTTTCCATTGACGATTTCAGTGATTTCTAAGTTAAACTAAGAAAGTACGTAAGATTTGAACCCATGACCTAAATAAAGCATGAGAAGCGAGGCCTTAACACTGGAACCAGACCGATAGAAAAAATACTTGGAAATAATAATCCACAGACTTAGGCATATTTTATGCAATGGTGGCATGGAAACTTTTTGAAACTCTCACAAAAGATCACAGTTGATTGTCACTAGGGGACTTTCTGGGAAGGGCAAGACAGATTGGAAAGGATGACTGCCCAGAATTGTCGAGAAAAGAGCTTATTGTTGCTTTTGAAAACGCTCCGCTTTTAAATGCTTCTCCAAATTTACTTTATTATTATTATTGTTTTTCCTTGAACAAAACAAAAGCTAATGTTATTAATTATGCATTGAAATAGAATAAGAAAGAACAAGTTTTAATTTAGATATGAAACATGCAACAACTGAACACGACGAAAGCTTCATATATTTCTACCGAACACTGCATAATCAGTAGAATGAACTCAACATGAAACAGTCGTGTTAGTTACACCACTTATAAACCAAGAACGGCTGCCCCTCATTCAGGGTATTTGATTTATTAGATTTATCTCTACCCTGAATAGCAGAATAACTATTATAAAACTTTTTTACAAAAAAATACTACCGACTTCCACAAACTACTACAGACTTCCTACTAAACAACTTGCCTATTAGGTAGGTACAACTAAAAAGTGAAAAATAAAAACTTTTTTACAAAAAAAATACTACCGACTTCCAAATGAGAAAACTACAAAGTGAAAAATAGCTTTATTTTTGGAAGTCGGTGTCCGGCAAAAAATTGTTACCTACGGAAGACACCGACTTCCAAAAATAAAGCTATTTTTCACTTTGTAGTTTTCTCATTTGGAAGTCGGTAGTATTTTTTTTGTAAAAAAGTTTTTATTTTTCACTTTTTAGTTGTACCTACCTAATAGGCAAGTTGTTTAGTAAGTTACCTTAACGCCAAAATAGATTAGCCGAATATCATGAAACTTGAACATAAAGAATGAAATGAGAGATCTGCGTACCCCTCGAGAGCGTACTGGCGTGATGTTATGTTATGAAATAGTATGAACAATAAACAGACATGCGATTGCAGCAATCCCGAGAGATTGTCCGTTATTTATTGAAGAGTTCTGTTGTACATATCTTCGAAGTTCTTCATCAAATCTTCACCAAATTAAAATGGGACCGAAACATACTCTTTCTGATTCTTTCTAATTGACGGAGATATCGGTGAACATACATAAAAAAAAAACATACATGAAGTCGAACATAGAACCTCCTCCTTTTTGGTAAGTCGGTTAAAAACTGGAAAAATAAACAAAAAAATTTAAGAAAATTCATTTTACTATAAATTTATTAATTCTGAGGCGGTATGAAGTTCGGGTAAGCTTGTTACTTATAAATATGTATTACTCCCTATTATTATTATGAAGCGACTCATCGACTCGAAATTTGGATCATTTATGTATGCACACGTTGAACATTTATAAAAGAAAATTATATACAAAACGAGAGTAAAGCAACCAAACCAGTATGGGCCAGACCACGCCTTACCAGACCAGACCAGATCACATCACATCTTACCAGACCAGACCAGATCACATCACATCTTACCAGACCAGACCAGATCACATCACATCTTACCAGAACAGACCAGGTAAGTTGGAAAGCACATTATTGCTTTCTAACCTATCTGGTCCAAGGAGAGGGGTCTGGTCTGGTTTGGTGGTAACGGAACCAAGGGCATTAGCAATGGTTGTTTTGCCCTTGATTCCGTTTACTTTATTTATGTGTCTATGTTTTTATAATGGAACTTCCAACTCCAGCTGAGATTTACGTAAAACCAACCGATATTACAATAAGTTACCATCAAAGACCTAATGCTCAACACTCGCTACAAAAAGTTATCGCTTCCATTAAATTTTATAGTTTCGTGTTAACGCGGTTCAGCTTTACCCGCGGCATAACGTATTCATAACTAAGAAGAAATGTTGCTTATGAAAAAATGCCTCTCTCAAGTTTTAGTGGGCTACTCTGTGCTAAAAAATAATATGTCGAAAAGGCACTTTCTATTACGACAAGGTTTCTTACCGCGGCTTTGCTCCCGAAGCTTGCCCACACGACCCGTTAATTTTCACCCGACTTCAAAAAGGAGGAAGTTCTCAATTCGGCTGAATGTTTTTGTGTATTTATTCCGCGATTACTCTTTTACTGAATGAAATGATTAATTGTGAACTGATTTTGACGATTCATTTTTGTTTTTTGCAGATAAATAACTTTCTTTTCGGCAGTCGGTGTCAAAAACTAAAAAATAGGTACCAAAAACACTGACTGGCAAAAAGAAAGTTATTTTACGCTTTGTAGTGTTTTACTTTGGAAGTCGGGTTAATTAGGGTTCCCTACCTCAAAAGGTAAAAAAGGAACCCTTTTAAGATCACTCTCTTGTCCATCTGTCCGTCTGTCTGTCTGTGTGTCACCAACGATTTTCTCAGGAACGGGTGGACCTAGCAAATTGAAAATCATGCTGTGCAGTCGGAGGATACATCTGGTTTTGGTCAGCCAGCTCGCGCATATGTAACCTCCGACTGCAAAGCATGATTTTCTTCTTGTTTACGTCTTTTTAGTCTTTGTAAGCAGTCGGGTTTTTTGTTATTTTTAAATTATTGTTAAAATGTTTTTTTTTTTATTTCATCGTTGTCGTGACCCTTCCCGCAGGACTTGTTAAATTTTTCGGTATATATCCTCATGACACTCAGCGATATTTATCTTCCTATCAGTGAAAGTATTTTCGATAGCTGGTTCAATACTTCAAGAGATAGAAAACCATTACAAACAAACATACAATTTTACCTATTTATAATTTAGTTTAGATTTGGAAAGATATCTTGTCTGCCATAAAATACCTACTTCTTTATTTAAAGCAAAAGCTAAACTGAAGTGCGGGAATTTTATTCAACGGGTAGGTTAGGTCTCTTATAATTTTAGGCTGTAATTATTGTTTAACCTGCAGCAGAAGCTTTTTTTTCATAATTAGGCATTATGTAAATAAATTACTCATTTAATTTTTTAGTATTCTTCTCAGCAAACCCTTTCATTTGATACCCATATCATGGCAGTGCACAAAAAATAACTAGTCCGCCATCTTGGGCTGTTTGCCATATTGGATTTAGAAAGCCGTCACTTAAAAATAACTTTCTTTTCCGAAGTCGGTGTCGAAAAACTGAAAACAATGGGTACAAAAGACACTGACTTAGGAAAAGAAAGTTATTTTTCGCTTTGTAGTGTTTAGTTTTGGAAGTCGGTTTGATTTTTTGCTCAACATATCTATAAACATATCTATGTGAAACATAACACACATGTTGTTTCTACCCTTAATCTATATTTCCGTGTTAGCTCCTCGTTTCTTTTATTATTAGGCCAAACGGCGCGATCGATCTGTATCGAGGTCACATGAAAAGCGGCGTGAATGCCGATAGTTCAACACTTCACTGAGGACAAACGGTTAAGCAAAAGCTTTGACTTGGAGTATTTGATCATCATGTGAAGTCTGAAATCTCTGCAAAGATTAGGCGGGGGCTTAAAGTACTTCAACATTTCGTAAGTTGTGTAGTAAGGGAAGTCTTGAACCGGGCATATATCTGGAATCCAGCTGATGCTCTTTTTGCATGCATTTAATACTTATTCTGTATAGCTAAACATGAGAACATTATATGAATTTACCGTAGAACTTTTAAACTATTATCAAAGCAAGTATCTTACAAAATAATAAACCCAAAAACACCCTCAGACTCAGGCAATCTCGAACCGCAGGATCCCACGCTCAGCGGGCAAGCTTGTGTCTATTAAATCACCTAAACAATCAAATTATTTGTTTATATTTTTGTAAAAGTCTGAAAATACTGTTCTGATTAGAAAACTACAGTATTGCTCAGTGTCATAGGCTACTTTTTTACCCGACTGCCGAAGGAGGATAATGTGTTTATCAGTCTATTTATGTATGTTTGTTCCTATGTGGCGTTCTAGAGACCAAACGCGTTGGCCGATTTTGATGATTCTTACGTCAATCGATTCGTCTTAACCCTGCGAGTGTCACCGCCCAAATTTATTTCTTCTAAATCCATCTTGTGGGGTATCATAATAATGGGTTTTAAAAGGTGATTACAAAAATATATCTATGGACCTATTCCTAAAAAAAATAATAAAAAAATAAAAATCAAAAAACTCGACTGCTTAAAAAGCGAACTAAAAAGACGTAAACAAGAAGAAAATCATGATGTGCAGTCGGAGGATACATATTCGCGAGCTGGCTGACCAAAACAGATGTATCCTCCCACTGCACAGCATGATTTTCTTCTTGTTTACGTCTTTTTAGTTCGTTTTTTAAGCAGTCGGGTTTTTTGCTTTTTTTTTAATATCCTATGAGATAGTCAACGGTAACCGTGATGTAGAGCTAGTTCATTCATAATCTTCGGCCAAACCTCCATCTCCTTCCTCCAACCAACCTCGCTGACTGCTAATCTTTTCATCACATAACAACTAACGTAAATAAATGAGCCACTAACGTTACTGCGGGGCCTTGTCCCACCTGTTAGCGGGTCAAGAATGGTTCACTCTTCATACCGTATCGTATTGTAACATGCAGTCTCATGCAACACGGTCATTAATATGTAGATAGGGGTAAAAATGGAACTCTAATGCTACTTGTATTTAAGGGGGAAATTCGATGCTGAGAATCGGTGCATTGAAATAGCCTATGCTAGTAGCCCACAGACATAAATTTAAATAGATAACGCAAGTCCCTCCATCTCTATGAAAACCAAGCGTGCCACTTTTTCACAAACAATTTAAAAACAAATTTACTTACCAACGAATGAAAACATTTCCAATGCCTCGACCAACTTTTTCTATACATTTTTTACAGCTCACTAAAGCATAACAAGGCATTTTCGGTGCCGATAATGCAAAATGAAAAGCTCAGACTACGATCATTTGTCGCAACTTTAGTCCGTTTTTTGACATGTGAAGTATCTACATACAATCGCGTCATCTAGTTAGATTTATGTAGTAGCCATATGTTTAGTTAAATGCATGTCCAACACACTCAGGACAATCAGACGCAGTAACATCTCGTTGATTTGTTCTTAGGTATTTTTATCATGGCATAAGCTATACTTATATAAGTTATAAATAAACTTATATTCCATACTTATGTATGGAAGTGAAGGCTAGGTATGAAAAAAAATACATGAAAGTAGGATTAATGCAGTAGAAATGCGTTCCTTGCAAAGTATGTGTGGTGTAACTTTAAATGATAGATTGAGGAATGAGGTAATAAGACAACATTGTGGGATAAATGATGATGTAGTGACTAAAATTGAAAAGAGTATGTTAAGATGGTTTGGCCATGTTGAGAGGATGAATGAAAGGCGAATAACGAAAGGTAATTACAAGTCAGATGCGAATGGAAACGCCGTGAGGGGGAACGCCCTAGAAAGACATACATAGAGCTTATAGGTGATGTTCTTCAGAAAGGCCAGGTGCGCAATACTCATAACTGGCGCGCGTGTATGACTAGATGTATGAATGTGAGTGAAGCAAAAGAAGTATGTAACAATCGTAGCAGGTGGCGTTCTGTAGTTTCTGCCCACCCCCATGGTAAAAAGGCGTGGGTTGATGTATGTATGTTTGTTTTGAATAAATATATGTTTTTAAAGTTTTTGTACTGAAAGGTACTAAATGTATGTGTGTAATATCACTTGACAACACTTCCGATGAGCTCAAACACGTTGGTGCTATCTTGTCTGGTTGTGGAGTTGCTATGGCTACCTTCCGGCTCCATCATGAGACAAGCTGCATAGAACCATATTATTTCTATGTTTCCAAAGTTATTTCCTTCTCTGGAGGCCTTCAAGAGGAGGATCAAAGAGCATTTCCTTGCGCAGTAACATAATATTATATGTAGATAAAATATGTATTTATATAAGTATATTTAATTTAATTTGTCTTAAGTTATTTTAAAATTGTACACTGGATCCTGTCCTCTATAATGTCATCTTTCTCTGTCACCCCAAGGTTTGCTGTAAGAGAACTCAACATTGAGTTAAGCTCGCCTTTGTACATGTACTTTATTATCACACTGTATGTAATGTTGTTTTTGGTGTACAATAAAGAATTAAGAATTAATTACACTAAATTTCAGCTTAATCGGATGCCAGGAGGTGATTGGAAAATCGATTACTAGTTGCCGAAGACAGACGAAGACAAGAAGACATACGTACGAAAGCAAAGTAATTTAAAGCTTGTAAAAAGAGGAAGAATAGAACCACCAAAGATCAAATGGTATTACATTACTGTAAGTAATCGAATGGTTTTTAGGGTTCCGTACCTCAAAAGGTAAAAAAGAAACCCTTATATGATCACTCTCTTATCCGTGTGGCTGTCCGTGTGTGACAACCGATTTTCTCAGGAACGGGTGGACCTAGCAAGTTGAATTTCATACCAGATACTGAGATCTTTAGTCTCTATTAGGTGTAAAAATGTAAGGTCTTACGGCACAAATAAACGAAAAATTACACAATTTAAGGTACGTTTAGTTTTCGCGAAAATCTAATTTTGCACATATATTTTTATCGTGTTGAACCAGGACCTTGATTTTTACCACACGTTAGCAACTCGACCATTACAGCACACACACACTTAAAACTTAGCCACCAATAAATATGATACCAATTTTATTATGGCGGTATAATGAGTAGGTACGGAACCCTCGGCGCACGAGTAGTACTCGCACTTGACCGGTTTTTTTAACCTCTTCCCTGTCCAATGAGTCATATATAACTCACGCGATTGTTTCACTCTTGTGTCTGCTATGTGGACAGTTAACCTGTTAATCACCTTATTATGGTCTCGGCTCATAAAAATCAAGAAACTGTCACTTTCACTCCTTGCTGTGTATATATATTTGTTTGTTAGTCCCAACAGGGACTAACAAGTTAAGAAATCTCTTTTACTACCAAATAATACACTTAACCAACGAAACTTCTGCCATAAAAAAAAAAAAAACAAAAGAAGAAATGGAATTCAAACAATTTCAAAATAATGCAACTCAGCACAACCATTCAAATAAAAACAACAGCACATCAAAGTTGCTCCATAAATTGGCTGAAACAGGAAAACGATGAGCACTACACAATTATCAGGAGTCAGGAAACGGTTTTTTTCAATTCATACAGTTTGAATTTGTATTCCTACAAATGGATAAAGTTGGCAGTTACTGGGCGAATTCCGCCAGTTGGGTGTACAAACTTTAGCAATAAAAGTATCGGGTGTGTGCACAGTGATGACAGGGAGTGGGAGCGGGTCAGTGAGGTCAAGGGGAACTTGAAATCGACAATATGCTGTAGAGAGGATGGTATGGTTATTGGAAAGTATGGAGAGGCTATTGCATGTGATGAATGAAGAACATGTCGAGAGGAAAGTTTTGAGTATGAACATGGGTTATGAAAGTAGAGAAAGACCACAGACACGATCTATGGAATGATTTAAAGATGATAATGACAAACAGGTGGTGACTTTCGAAAACTAGGCTTATAGAGATATCAAACATACTTAGTCAATTTGCACATGGTCACTCATGCGCAAACCGCATTCCTCTTAAAAAATCACTAGACAACCTATCGACTAGAAAAGAGAGAAAACTAGAAAAGAGAGAAAACTCTATTAATGACGTCAGAAAGCATGTATATATAAAGTTGCTCGCCTTTGTTGTCCTTTTGTAGAGGAGCACACGTATGTTTAACCGCATAATTGTATTTGCAGAGGCATGATAAAATTACACAAATCAAATGTTAGGACAAGTGGATTCATCTCACAGTTTTATATTTTTTTTATTGAAGTCTTGCGCTTGACCACTATCTCACCTGATGGTAAGCGATGATGTGGTCGACGATAAAGCACGGTTACCTAGAAGAAACCTATTCACTCTTGACTTGAAGACTCCCAGGTTGTAGCTATCAGGAAATACAAACTCCGGCAGGGAATTCCACTCCTTTGCTGTACGCGTAATAAAAGTATTCCCAAAACGTTTGGTGCGTATGGTCCACCAATCAATAAGATCAATTCAAACATGCAGTTGAACTAGATTCATCATATTCATCTCACGAAAACGCTGCACTTATGGCCTTAACACAAATCGCTAGCACGCTAACTCAGACGACTTTGAGCGATATCCCATTATTTATATTGTGCAGAACCAATTGTTTTGCAAGAATATATTGAGCACTTCCAGTCTGCCGCCAAACTAGCGGTTCTGAAAAATGTCGCCACATTTATGTCAATACTTTAACCATTGAAAGGTGAAGAGTATACTGGATGTCAAATAAAATGGCTGGAGTAAATGGTGGTTTATTTCTTAAAAGCTGAAATATTTATTTTTTTAGAGATTGCCTTGTGCGATAAGACCCCATTTGGCCCATTGTACACTGATCTTTATAATGTTTTATCCTGTAATGATTTAAGTGGTGTACAATAAAGTATATAATAATAATAATATTTTTGGCTTTTGTTAAAGTTATTTGAAACGAAATAAAGGAAGATGGAACAGACATATTGGGTGCTCTTTATGGTAAACTAATATTAGTCTAAAATAATATCATAAACAGATAAAATTGTGTATTTTATTTGTTTATAGTTTTTTAAAGGTAATCGACAACGAATTACAGTCCCAGTAGGGTTGGGCACGAGAGTGAAGCCGAGGGCAAAAGATAAGAATATAAAGATAAATAAACAATCACACATTTAAAAATTGCATTAGTATCGGTATCTTTTAGTTTACAGCAATTTCTGAATAACAATTTAGGGACGGACCAAGAAAGCCAAGCTGCATGCATCCCAATTGCAATTCACATCCAAATTACTGTTAGTCTATGCAGATCTATGTAAGTTCAGACAAGCAGTAAGCCTTATGCAGATGCAGTTTACTGCTACACATATAATTTACTGCATAGAAACTGCAATTTGGCAGTCTCATTGCAGTAGGAATGCCGCCCATCTATCCAAACTTGTGCTCTATTATTAAAACCGCGGAATATCACGCTAAATCAAGTACATTTGTAGTGCATGCCTGTTCTTTGTTGCAGGAGTAAACTTTTAAGTAATAACTTATAGCACGCGTGTTGCATCTGTTATGGTTATATTAGGGATGTTTCCTGGGTAAAAAAATGATAATTCTATTCAGTCCGTCAGTGAGATAATCAAATAATATTGTACACGTATTTTTTGCTTTACAAAATCAATAAAAAACAAACAAAAAAACATAACAAACAACTAAACAACCAAAACAAAGACACAACAACCATTACAAACGTTTACAAAGATAAGGCGCATCAAAATTCAGGAGTGTGGGCTTGTGACATCACAATTTCAATATAAAGTGTAGTATCGGCGTGACGTCATACGATATTTCAACGCACTGTATCGTCTTCATTTTTTGTTAACGTGTCAAAAGAAAAAAAAACGTATTAAAATAATACTTTTACTAATGAGTTTATTTATCTCGCAAAAGCAGTTTTTTATGCAGAAAGAATTGTTCATAATTAAATCTGTAAAAGAACTGCTTTTTAACCGACTTACCAAAAAGGAGGAGGTTCTATGTTCGACTTCATGTTTGTTATTTTTTTTTTTTTTTTTTGACGTGACAACGTCTTAAATTAGGTTGTGGCTGGGAGGCACTTATGAAAAAGTGTAACGCTCGGTAACGTTACGATGAGTCACCGAACGAGAGAGAGGCCCGCCGAATGCCTTGCGTCTCTCTCCCACTCAACTATGATCGGTCTGGTGGAAATCGATCGGATGAACGTAAAATCAGTACAATTTAATTATATTCATATCAATAAATATTCTACCGAGAAAAATACGTTGTCACGTAAAATCTTCGCCCGTAAAACCGACTTTACAGGCAACCATTTTTTTTTTGTGTATGTTCATCGATATCTCCGTCAGTTGTGGACCGATTTTGAAAATTCTTTTTTTGTTTGAAAGAGTATGTTTCGAAATTGGTCCCATTTTAATTTGGTGAAGATCTGATTAAGAACTTCGAAGATATACGACAGAACTCTTCAATAAATAACGGCAAATCTCTCAGGATTGCTGCAATCGCAAGTCTGTTTATTGTTTATACCATTTCATAACATAACATCACGCCAGTACGCTTTTAAGGGGTATGCAGATCTCTCATTTTACCGGTAATGTTCAAGTTTCATGATATTCGGGTTATCTATTCTGGCGTTAAGGTAACTTACTAGACAACTTGCCTATTAGGTAAGTACAACTAAAAAGTGAAAAATAAAACTTTTTAACAAAAAAAAACCACCGACTTCCAAATAACAAAACTACAAAGTGAAAAATAACTTTATTTTTGGAAGTCGGTGTCTTTCGTAGGTACCATATTTTTGCGTTATGGACACCGACTTCCAAAAATAAAGTTATTTTTCACTTTGTAGTTTTGTTATTTGGAAGTCGGTGGTTTTTTTTTGTTAAAAAGTTTTATTTGCCTTTATACTTGACATGTGTTTACATTAAGAAAAATATCTTCTACGAGTAAAATATCTTCTTAATTATTGCTGAAATTCCACAGATCATAAGATTAAGATTTTTTTCCATACGCACATTCAGCATGATAATATATTTATTGATGGTTACATTTTCGTATACAAGTTGTTATTTTCAAATATGTTTTGTACCTATTTAACAACGTTGTCCTTTTTAACCCAAAAGTTGACTGGTAGAGAATGCCTTGTGACATTAAGTCCGCCTATGTACCACTATTGTACATGAAGTTTAAATAAATAAATAAATAGTTAAGTCATGGTCTATGAACCGAGCACAAATCCAGATTCCGGACTGAAACTGAAATTAATAATAGTTTAAAAAACTAAAAAACACGCTTTAATAGAAAACCAAACTAAAAAGTATAAAATAAATTACAATAAATTTAAAAAGCGTATGGTGCTTTTTAAGATATTTTCAAAATGACTATACTTTTACCAATATGTGTCAATAACATATTATAACAATTGACATCAAGCACCTAACGCTTTCTTACATTTTTTTTGTGTATCACACTGTTCTTAATTTTATTGAAATTTATTGAAAATTATTTTCTACTTTTTAGTTTGGTTTTCTATTATGGCGTGTTTTTTTAGTTTTTTTAACTATTTTTTCTTTTACTTTTTAGTTCAATCTCTAAACTTGAAGATCCTGTTAAGGATAATGGGACAAACTATTTAAATTATTGCATTGTCATCGGTCTTTAATAAGCGTGCAAAGTTTCAAATTAATCCAACGTTTTGAAGGGGGTGTAAATCACGTTGAAAGATTCCGTTACATTGATACATAGATACATACATACCAAGCTAATAAAAGCGTGTTAGAAATCGCACCTATCCAAACCAAATTAAAGCTAACCAGAAAGATAGCACCGAAAAACCCCTGCCAAGCATTCGCGAGAACACCGAGTCAGTTTCTAAGACTCCTTCCAAAACTCCGATCAGTAAATAGAACCTACTGCTTTTTCTAATTCTCATACCAAAGAAATTCCTAAAATTTTACGCTCAAATATTTTACCTATAAATCCGGTAAAAAAGCTTCCAATAACTACTTAACAATGGGAATGGCTTCCCTTCGTATTGTCGGATCGCTTCGTGTCGTAAATGTGTCGCGCGGTGTCGTTAACATAATTAATGATCTCGGCTCCAATCTAAACTCTATGTAATTGCTATAATTAAGAGTGTCGCCGCTAAGTCTTGGGAAAATTGTGAGATTTTTTGGGATTGAGAATGTTTTTTATATGCTAAATCGTCTACGTGAAATACCAGTCTGTAACTGCAGGGCAAACGCGTCTTCTCAAACAGAGAAGAGGCTTGCTTAAGGGCCTACATGCGCTGTAGTGCCATAAAACGGTAACTTTCTATAGCATACTCCTTAGTAACGGCTAGGTAAAAAGGTTTGAAAAAATATATATCTTTTATTGTTTCATGTACATTATTTTAAAAATGGTTTTTTCGTATAACAAATAGTTTCGCTTTAAAAAAAAAAAAATGGTTGCCTGTAAAGTCGGTTTTACGGGCGAAGATTTTACGTGACAACGTATTTTTCTCGGTAGAATATTTATTGATATGAATATAATTAAATTGTACTGATTTTACGTTCATCCGATCGATTTCCACCAGACCGATCATAGTTGAGTGGGAGAGAGACGCAAGGCATTCGGCGGGCCTCTCTCTCGTTCGGTGACTCATCGTAACGTTACCGAGCGTTACACTTTTTCATAAGTGCCTCCCAGCCACAACCTAATTTAAGACGTTGTCACGTCAATAATTAGCAACATGATATTTTTCGCAACTTTTGGGTACTCCGAAGCGACTTGGATGTTTAAAAATATTATTACACAGAAAAATTGATGGCTGGAATTTCTTTATAACTGACATAGCATATGTAAATCAAATAATATTTTGCAAACAAAACTGTTCACAAGGAGGTTCAATATTGATATTTTGGCATCGAGCGGGCGCAAGGCCAGTACTGCGTTTACATTGGGACGTATATATCGCCTTAAGGTGGGTTGGCGATTGCAGACTTACATTAAACTATAAGTGTAGATTTCCTCACGATGTTTTCCTTCACCGTTGCTAGTGATGTCCAAGATAAACTTAGAAAGTTCATTTTTATGAATTTTAAAAAGTAACTTTAGCACCTGCCCGGATTTGAACCACTGGGCCACCACGACACTTCTAAAGGATTAGTTCTCATAAATTTCCTGTTCATAGGATTACCTACATAGTCAGTGATTCTAGAACTTTACTTGAAGTATCCTATTCCTCCTAACAAACTCATTGTTCGCAAAGCAGACAGAATAGTTAAATACTATTGAATCGAATAAAATTACTGGACAGTCAGGGGGCTAAGATGCTAAACAATTGTCCATAATTTTACGTTTGGCGTTTTGCAGTATGGTCAATATTATTTATGATGCAAGGTTTTCTATAGTACTTGAATAAATCCTCTTTTCATACTGTCTCCTAAACTATTACTACGACTGTCTTCTAAATAACAATGGCTTAGAGGGAAACTAATCTCAAAGCATTTATTTCAAATGAATTATTTACAGCTAAATAGAAACAGAGTTACAGTCAATAAGTCAGAGAGTTGCAGCTAGTCGTAAGTTCCAAAGCGAAGATATCTTGTGGAGAAGAACAAGCAAGAAATAACATAGATATTTTTATCCCTACTGTGTGACGTCTAGGAGGGTAATGTGTTTATCAGTCTATGTATGTTATGTATCGCTTCGTATTAATCTTGCGAGTATCACTGGCTACTTAAAAATTGCAAAAAAGATAAATGGCGGGTTTCGGGCGCCATGTTGTGGCGGTCCCAATTTTTTTTCTTCCAATCCCATCGTGTGGATGCAAAATGAAGGATTTTAAGAGGTGATTACAAAAATGTATTACACTTATATGTTTATAACTAATTCGAAGAGAAAATGGTAACTAAAAAGGTAATGGAAATATAAAAATACACGACTGCTTAAGAAGTGAACTAAAAATACTTAAACAAGGAGATAATCATGCTATGCAGTCGGAAAATACATAATAACGAGCTAACTGACCAAAACCATATTTATCCTCCGACTGCACAGCATGATTTTCTTCTTGTTTACGTCTTTTTAGTTCACTTCTTAAGCAGTCAGGTTTTATTTTATTTTTTAAATTAACTTTTTTATCAGGTTATTACAATATCGCTTTTATAATTCTTAGGAAACATGTCATTTTTATCATTATCAGCCTATAATGTTCTCACTGCTGGGACACAGGTCTCCTATCTGTGAGAGGGAGCCAGCAGCAATCCACCACGCAGGCCCAGTACGGTTTGGTGAAAGACACCAACTTAGAACAGATTCCTAACCAAATTAAAATGTATATTTTCAATCTGGTATTTCTCAACCCCGAGTCTGAATTTGTACTCGTTTGGTAAGTATAGACTCACCCCCTATATCTGGCGAAATACGATTGTTATAATTAAAGGCACACCAGTGCTAAGCCCATCCGAAAATGAAGGAGAGATATTCAAAATTCACTACGCCCCTAGAAAATCTTCCGATCAATCGCCGTTCCATCCGCATACGCTCCATAGAGACCTCTCAAGCGATACCCCTGCGAGCCAAACATACGACATTGACTTACGTGCGGATTGTACGTGCCGCCAACATATTGAGTTAGGAGCCAGTGTAATGTGCTGGCTAAGTAGGTTGGGTAGCTAAGAGTTTAGAGAAAGGAGGTTTTGTGCAAAAGGAGATGAAATGAGTTAGTGTTTTATTTTACGAAAATGCTGTCAATTGTTCTTGAAAATGTTTTTTTATCAGACTCTTTTGATTTCATAATCAAAGATTCATATTTTCAAGTACTGAACTAATATGGCCTTGAAATTACTTTGATACAAGTCATCGTACTCCAGAACTGCAGCTGCTTAAAGATGATTTCGATCAAGTTGTCAAGGAACAATTTCATTCTGTTTCAGTGAAAGTCACAAGTCTTTATCTCTACGTCATCGAGAGGCAACCATGGCTAAAATTACTATCGCTGAATTCTACTGTTTTCAATAAAGTAACTGGTTGTTTTCAGCCATGCAAAAAACAAGATCATCATCAGTCTTTTGACGTGCCCACTGCTGGGACAGAGGCTTCCTCTCTTTGAGAGAGAAAAATCAGTCATTACTAAATAAATGAGTAAATATCCAAACAAACCAAATGTTTTAATTAACTAGACACTATTTAACACAATAGAGGCACTTCGAATGTCAATCCATCTTTCAAACGTGCTGAAATAGCGATTTCCGTATCACATAACCAGATAATCATGTTCCCACTGCTGGGACACAGCCACGCTGCCCTCCTCTGTAAATTTCCCCAGCCTACCGATTAATTACAAACCTACTAAACATTCGACGAACCAATATCATGATGCTTTCCCAACCTTTATCCAAAGTGAACGAAAGAAAATTCCTTGTAAGTTAAAATATTCGTCCGTGAGACTTATCGGGCGTATGCTAATGTCCGGAGATTGTGCAGCGCGGATAAAGATGACAGGATAGAGAGGGAAGTTTTAAACTCTCTGGCTTTTGTTTTTTATTGTCTTCCTATTGGAGAAAAGCTTTAGGACTTACCATAGTTTGTCTTCGTCATAACTATGCTGGTGAGTTTGTGTTTACTGATACATTCAATCTGAAATTGTAACGTTTTAAACAGGTGCCACGCCATTTTGGAACGGAGTTCCATATCGTACGTTATATTTCTGATTCGTTTGAGGGCTGAGGGGCTAGACCGAAAAAGTGTAACAATGAAAAAATTACACCAAAAACAGACACCTTTTTGCAGTGATTTTTGAGGCACTTCCCGATCATCTAGGAAACTAAAACTTTTTTCAATCGATTTTGAGAATATGCAAAAATATTTATAATTTTATCGTTTAAATAGCCTTTTTTATCTATATTCGTGTCAATTTAACATTTATTTTAATGTGCGAGGCGCAGCGTGCTGCATACAGTATAGTACAAGCGAAGATCCGCACAAAAGGGAGACGCCGAGGAGAGAGCCGGAGGCGCACGAAGAAAACCGAAGACGTACGAGCGCGCGCTGACTAGACACATAAATTACCTACGCTCGCAGCCGCTATTGTGTGTTTACACTGAGCATCAACTGTGTTGTTGTTATTTAAATTTCGTCATATTTTACGAAACTGAGAAACTGTAAATTTATATTTTGTTGGTAGACAGACCTGTCAAATCAAAGTAGAGTAAATTCAAGTGAATTGAGAATTCACTTGAATTTGTTTGAAGTCGATACAAAATAGTAAAACTTTTATCTTTTCAGTAAATACTTTTGTTTCGTTTTCTTAAAAAAGAAAACACAAGTAGTTTTTAGACCGATTAGAGAAGTATTTACAGCAAAAAAAGCCCGACATGCATAATCACATGTAATTTTTACTGACATCGCTCGGAGGTTAATTGTTTAATTCCGAACGGAAAAAGAAGGGTGTTATAAGTTTGTCGTGTGTATCTGTGTTTGTGTATTTGTCTGTGGCATCATAGCTCATAAACGGATTCTGAATTAGTATAAGAGGTGACTTTATCGAGAGGGATCTTGATGAAAATCGGTTCAGCCGGTTAGCTCTCATCTAGAGTCAGAAGTTTAGTCATAATAATTATTAACAGGTTTCTCGTTTTTTTTTTATCGGTATTTATTAGTTTATTTTATTTGTATATGTGTATTATTAATATTTATGTATTAATTTATTTGTATATGTGTATTATTAATATTTATGTAAGTATATACATTTTCGTATACAAATTGTAATTTTTAAATATTTTCTGTACCCATTTCACAAAGTTATCCTTTTTAACCCAAAGGTTGACTGGTAGAGAATGCCTTGTGGCATAGAGTCCGCCTATGTACCACTATTGTACATGAAGTTTAAATAAATAAATAAATGTTTTGGACATTTTACTGTTTGAATCTGGGTATTTTCGCAAAATATTGTTTTACAATTACGTGTTCGATAGATTGTTGATCGAAGCGTGCCTACAGCTAGATAAATTATGTTGTTTAAAACGCAGAAAATAACAAATGTCAGAGATTTTTTTTTTTTAAATATTACTTGTATTTTAAATTAATTAGCATTATAGAAGACCTAATCTTAATTAAATTCTATGCAGTGAATTTTTGTGTTTTTTTTTTGGGAGTCGGTTTGATTTTAGTCGTAATAAAGAAGTTCCCAATGTAAGATACTTATTTTAAGTCGGCGCCAAACAAACAAACAAACATGTAAATATTTACGTAAAGCGTAAAACGAAGCTTCGTTTTACTTTTATGTAAACTAATATAATCAAGAGATCAAATAATTAGTTTACGAAAATTGTTTTCATGAATTAAAAGCTTATTACGAAGTCTCAAAGAAAAGATGGATGGACGAAATGAAGAGTGATACGAAAGAAAAGGGAGTCAGTGATAGCGTGACGGGGGACACGACGGTATGGAAGAAGCAAACGTGTTGCGCCGACCCCAAGTAACATGGGGTAAGGGCAGAAAGATGATGATAATATCGCGGCGAGCTATAGGCTACCAGGTATTAAATTCTTCTCAGAACATGCAAATTACCTGCGTCACGGCGAAAAATCTACTATTCAACAAAAAAAATTGCGAGACACTAAAACAGGAGGTGAACAATCTCTACAGAATGTAGTTACAACTTACATGCATTTTTATCTAGTGTGGGGTGTCCCCACGTCGGGTAGGACGGAACTTTTCCAATAAAACTGTAATGCGCTCCGTGACGGCCGATATTGTGTGGCAGGGTGTGTGTGTGAGACCAAGTTTGTGGGATATGGCGTTGTGAAGAGACCATGGATTTTACTTATGCTTTTTGTTTTAAGGGTCGACGACCTTTAGAAAACTGTTAAAGGAGGCGTTTGAAAAAAATGGTTTTATGGGTAATTAAGTATTTCAATATTACTCTCTTGAGGATAAACAATTACGAGATCAACCACGTGAAAGAAGTTCTTTCGTTACTTACTTATTGTTTCAATGTTTTAATCACCAAGCTTGACATAGTGATCCAACTAAATCAGTAAAAAAGGATGGAATGTTACAGAAGAGACTATTTTAGGAATGACGAAGGTGAACACTAAAGAAGGATTTTCGAAAATTCATCTCCTAATGGGGTTAAGTAATGCATGTTTTGGCGATGGGAAATCAGTCAGGCAGTCGGAGAATACATATTCGCGAGCTGGCTGACCAAAACCAGATGTATCCTCCGATTGAACAGCATGCTTATCTTCTTGTTGACGTCTTTTTAGTTCGCTTTTTAAGAAGTCGGGTTTTTTTTAGTTTTTTTCAATATTTTTTTTTATTTATAATTTTTTTATTTAGTTATTTTTTTTTCGAATTAGGTACATTAAAACTTATAAGTGTTATATATTTTTGCAATAACCTCTTAAAACCCTTTATTTTGATACCCCAAACGATGGGTCTTGAAGTAAAAAAGAATTGAGACCCCACAATATGGCACCCAAAAGCCACCATATTTTTGTTTACCAATTTTAATGAAGCCAGTGACACTCGCAAGGTTAAGACAAATCGATTGACGTAAGAATCAACAAAATCGGCCAACGCGTTTGGTCTCTGGAACGCCACATAGGATCAAACATACACACATACATAGACTGATAAACACATTACCCTCCTTCGGCAGTCGAGTTATTAGGACACCAAGCGGAACTTTTGAGAGTCGAAAATTTAAAATTAATAAAAAATTAGAAAATCTGTATTAGCCTGAGGAATACGGTTATTGGAAAGTAGTATATTACGTACTAGAGTGCAATTCAACGGGTATAAATCAAAGGTTTTACCATAACAGGGTTGTTAATTGAAAATTAGTTTTTTTCCGCCTGGTAGATTAATAAAAAATATAAAGTGATGACGATATAATGTGTTGAACACACAGTCTCTTTTAAAGTCCTAACAAAATCTTGGTTAGATGATGTGAAGACCATGTAGACTGATGTCTGAAATGGTCTTTTGAGGAAAGAAGCCAGCCAGATTGAGTGGACCTGTCCAGTCAGTACACGCATATGTCAATAAACATGCAGCTCAACTCAGAATCGATTCGATGAACAATACCAAAGAAAGGACATTCGGGTAGGCCGCATAAACTACTCAAACTGCCAGACCGGGATTAAAAACTAACTGAGATAAATTCAAATTAAAAACAAAAAAGGAAAAAAGAGGGATGATCCACATAGTCTTCACATTTACAATAAGGAAAATAAAATAATATAATACATTTAAAAGTAAATATTCTTGTCAATGCAAGAAAACCATAAAAAATAAACAAAATTGAGGATGCGAAAAATAATAAAAAAATAAAAAAATTGGAGCAGCTCAATCCCAAACTTTTTTGTCCTCAATGCGGTGACACTCGGGGGAGGTCTATGTCCAGCAGAAGACGTCTGAAATGATGATGATGATGATTGATGCACTTTTACCTAACTCTTTGAGGAACACACGCGTGATACTATGTTAAGTTTCTGTAGAAATAGGGTAGATTGGGAACAAAAATAGTTTCGCCATTTTTTTGCTGATCGTAAGAGATGATGTGGTCGACATTGGAGCACGCTTGCCTAGAAGTAACCTATTCAATTTTGGTTTGAAGACCCCCGGTTGAAGCCACCAGAATCTTTTTTTTCAAAATCAGTTATTGCTGTCAGCAATTACCTAAAATGTTAAGGATTCTAAGACGGTTTTCTTGAAGCTACAAAGTTATGGTATCTGCCCTTACTACCCCGTCTCAAAAACCCATCATGTATAATATAAATATACAAGGTACACCGTTAAATAAACGTGTTTGCACATAAAGTACATCATAAATTTGTGCCTTCTCGTTCTCGCAGTTATCTCGTAAACGAGAACGTAAACCCACATACAGTTGACGAGAAACGACTTTACTTTACTTGTGTTGCAATAATCGGGAGTTGAAAGGGTGATAGAAAGGTAACAGGCTATTTTTATGACGTATTTTAAAATAACTAAGTTCGCAATTATAAGGTAGGTATTATGTTAGACGGATTAGTTATTAAAGATCGACAGGCTTATTATGTAAGAAACGGCAATCAGCAATCGTCGCGCGATCAAACGCTGTATGTCATTAAAGTTGAAATTACCTACAGTGTTATAGATATGGTAGGTCTTAAACAATCGTTTGCTAACCGTTCGCTGTTTTTTCAAATGCACTTATTTCTAAAAAAAAACTGCGCAAATATCGCTAGCATTTTGCTCTTGTAAGATACGTAATAAGCCTGCGGAAAACTGCAGCTACAGTTTTTGAAACGAAAATTACCACAAAATATCCAAACACAGACGGGACCGGTCGAAGTGGTGACGCTTAGGGTAGGCCTTTGCCTAGGAGTAGACGTCTTTCGGCGGAAATGATGATGGATATGTATAGACTAAACCGTGTTACCTGCTGTAATTGTTGGAATGCAGTTTTAACATTAAATCGCATCACTTGACTGAAGTTTAACTTGCGATGCTAACGCGTTGTAACGATGTTTCACAAACCGGTAGGCTTATAATCAGCAATAAATGTGCAGCGATCACACAGTTATCGCGCGTTCGATCGTTATATGTCATAAGGATCGGCATTACGTAAACAATTATTTGCTAATCGGTCTCTGTTTGTCAAATGTAATTATTTCGTAAAAAAGACCGCTAAAGAGTCTAAAACTTACCAATTTGGGAGCGGTTGGTAATCGACCAACAACAAGAGAAAAAGTTATCACAATTTGACAGTCAAATTTGCTCGCCATAATCGCGATCACCCTACGATCAAATGAATATTTTAGGTAAAAATTTGTTACATAGAGGCAGCACTGTCGAAAAATTGCTATGGTGTGGCAATCGCTAATAGATAATTTAGATTCGCGATTGAAGAACAATAATTGCGCAATATTGCTATCGTTTTGCTCTTGCAAGATACGTAATAAGCCTGCCGGTGTTATTTTCTTCGTTAGCCGAAAGTTGGATTGTGTTAAAAACAACCGTGTCAATATTTTCCCTATCTTTTTAGAGCATGGCGTTTTTCCTTTTTGGGAAGCCTTATGGGAGCGATTTCTTATAGTTAAGACTATCGGTATATTCCACATACTCCATTATGAGTGGAACCCTAATATTTCCGTTACTATGAATGACTATGATGCACTTCCCAAATATTTACTATTTTCCTAAATGTTCCCTCCAATCCACTAGTCAGAAAGATAAAAGATCACACCATACTTCGAAAATCCATTGATCTGACAAATAAAGATAAATAAACTAAACTTGGAAACCTTTCATAATAGAAAGGTCTACACAATAGAATTTGAACAGTAATTGAAAGCCATTAAGGTGTCATTTCATTTATTTTTAAAGTGACAGGACTCTACGCTTGAGTCTTAAAAATAGTTCCTACGCAATAGATTTTGAACGGTATTCGATAGGGATTAAAATGTAATTTCATTTGTTTTTAAAGTGGCAGGATTCTACATTTGAATCTTTGAAGATATCTTGAACACACTTGAGGTGAGACGAGTAAAATAAGGATGTCACCATCAATAATAACCGAAACTAATGTGCGGATATTTTGATCTACTTCTTTACGAATTTAAAATATATATAACAAAAATAAACAGGATTATATGCGTCCAAAACGTTATCTACAGAGCGTAAATTTTAATTAAAATTCTAATGTTTGTTCGAATATCAGATTTTAAATGTTAACTAAACCATTTTCTATCACAAATTAAAATTCACAATAATTGCGAAATCCTACACTATTTAAATAACAAATTGAACGAAGCACAGATAATTATTGCGACTAAAATAATACACATTTAATATTCTAGAGCTGAGAATTTGAAATCCATGCATAATGTAAATTACACTCTTAACACGGTTGAACCGCAAAATATGATTCCATTTATGCAGAATATATTGCACGAACGAGACTCAATTTTAAACTAATATGATGTCACCAAAAATGGTACAATTTTATATAAAATCCACTCTCAATTGAGAGTATAACGATTGTGAACCTGCCAAGTTGAGCTACACTTACAGCTGTCAAGTCGTTTATGGGGTATTTGTTACCTATTCTTAAGATAATAAGGTTACTTCGGTTTAGGGATATTAAATTTCTTTAAAAATTAAGGCTTAGATTTTGTAACGAAAATTATCCGAAAATAAATGTGACAAGTTTAGCTGCTATGGCTGGATGGATAAATTGTCAACCGTATCACTTAACTTTCGTTCTATTTGCAATGCGTATAATTTCTTGCCATGAACCTACGGTGGTGCCGAAAAGACAAATAAAAATGAATGTGGTACAACTTAATCTGCAAAGTCAAAGAAACAAATCAATGTTGAAACAAAAAGAAGACATCACCAACAAGATCCGAACAAAGAATCCGTTCTTTATAAATATCCGTCTCAATTTTCAACAAGCATCCCTAGCGTGAGGACCCATTGATTTTCACAAGCTTAGACAATTTCATTGGCGAAGAGGCCTCTTGATAAGATAGCCTATAAGTAGGGTCACGCTTCGCTCCGTGATCAGTTCTATTAAATTGTTTAGAATCCCAGCATTTTCTCCTTTAAAACGCTGCCGAGTTAATCCGAAAATATAGAGACTGTGAAATGGCACGCTAAAAATAAACGAAGTTTATTTATTTTTGTTGGGCTGTGCTGAATTCTTATCGGTGCTTAAAAGCAGGTGAACTTTGTTGAGTAGGTAAGTATGGAAAAGAAAATCATGTGCCAGCAATATATAGGACTAGCTGACCCGGCGAACTTCGTTCCGCCTAACAAATTTCTAAAATAAAAGATTTTTTCTAAAATAAACGTAGCCTAAGTTACTCCTTATTACATCAGCTACCTGCCAATAAAAGTCCCGTAAAAATCGGTCCAGCCATTTCAGAGATTAGCCGGAACAAACAGACAGACAAAAATTTTGGTGTATGTACCGTATATATATTCATATACATGTAGTATAAAACGGTTATTTCAATATTACAAACAGACACTCCAATTCTATTTATATGTATAGATGTATAGATAATCACATTATATACAGCCTCCTTAGAATAATTTGAATTACTTACCACTTTCAAGTTCTAGCGTAAGATCTTATGATTCCAAGAATCAGGAATTTGTCTGTTTGATAATGCCATTCCTGTTTTCCCGATGTGTTAATAAGAGTTTTATGTCATTGTACAGTCCAAGGGGCAGTATTTCATTAAAAGACCTACAAAAAATCTATTAAACAGTCTTTACCAAATAAATATCTTTTAGAGAATTTATCTAGGACCATATCACCAGCCTTATAATGTTCCCACTGCTGGGACACAGGCTTCAAATCTGTGGGAGAAGTAATGGGCCTTAATCCACCACGCGGGCCCAGTGTCGGTTGGTGAATGTCATGTCTTCAACTTTTTTTATTCTAGGACATACCGGTTTCTTCACGATATTTTCCTTCACCGTTTTAAAAGCAGTGGTGATGAAATAATTTACACAAAGTGAAGCGCCTGCCTGGGTTCGAACTCATGACCTACGAGACGTAAGTCGCACCGCAGTGACGAAGCAATTAACCAACAAAACTTCTCAGATCGTCGAACAAAACGCCAGACTTAAAGAACACATCCCAGAAAGTGCACACGTCTGCAAGACGCTTCTATGCAAATTGGAGCTAAAATTAATTTACTGAGCTAAAACCTGGGGTGTGCTGTAGTACCCCTTAATTGAGGGGAGGGGTGCTAAGTACCCTGGCAAAGCTCACGCTTGCTAACTTAATATAATAAGATCGTAACCCTATAGAGATATTGATCTAATGTAATGGAGTAACTGAGCTGATCCTGTATTATGTTATATTTATGGAGAAGTGTGGCTAACAGACCAAAATATGATGAATTTCTGTGGTTCCGAAAAGCAAACACTAAAAGCTCGCATGATGGAATGGTTACCAGCGGTAACGGGTTTCTTTGTCATATCAGCAGGTCTTGTAGGGAGATCAAAACTTTTTAACAAAAAAATTAAACGGGCTGCCAAAACAAAAGGTGTTTTTGGTACCTATTTTTTTTTTCGTTTCTGACATCGAATTTCGAAAAGAAAGTTAATTTTTGCTTTACAGTGTTTTGTTTTGGAAGTCGGTAATTTTGTTTAGTTATTTTTTTGTGTTTTGGTTACGTAGATTCCATGAAAATACGCATTATTAAGGATAACTTAAAAACTACTCGTCACATCTTGATCAAATTTAAATGGGACTAAATGAAAAGCACCAGCTTTCGAATAAAAAAATAAACAAATACAATTGGAAAAGTAATCGCGTAATAAACACACTAAAACATACAGTCGAGTTCAGAACTGCCTCCTTTTTGAAGTCGGTTGAAAAAGCGTAGAATTGGCGGTAACATGTATTATTCTGATTTCAGAGAAAATAGTCTGTGACAGATGGACAGTCACCTCCACTAAGAAAAAGCTTCCTAGGCGTAGTCAAAAGTGATAAGTTCCTATTTCTCAATGTACCTATGCCTGTTATTCTCACGTTAATCATTATTTTTGTAGGAAACATTCTTTCAAATACACACCAGACTTATGCTGCGTGGCTTTTTTGCAAATATTGCAACAAATGAAGTAAAATTGATAATCTACTTAATAACTGTTCGCTAATATCAACACGAAAGAACAATACAAATCACACTAATACAACTGAGATGGTAGTCAAACGTAAGACAATCAATAGTAGAAAAAACCGGCCAAGTGCGAGTCGGACTCGCGCACGAAGGATTCCGTACCATGATCGCAAAAAACGGCAAAAATATCTTAAATATTTATTCTATACTGTTTTTAGTATTATTGTTTTATTTATTATAGCGGCGACAGAAATACGAGTACATCATCTGTGAAAATTTCAACTGTCTAGCTATCACGGTTCATGAAATACAGCCTGGTGACAAACAGACAGACGGATAGTGGAGAGTCTTAGTAATAGGGTCCTACCCCGCCGCTCTGTAGGTGTAGGGGATTGCTGTCCTCAACAATATCTATTGAACTATCCAGCACAGTCCTCCTTAGTAACTTATAACAGGCTCTAATGAGGAGCCATTTCCTTTTCATAAGACGCCTAAAACAGTCCCCGTTATACCTGATAAATAAATAACCATTTAAATGAGTTCGCTTAATTAAAGGAGAGCTTGCAGAGGTCTTAATTAAATGAATGGCGAAATAAACTATATACAGAGGTAATTAAATTAGTGTAATGGCCATAAGTGTTTAGGATGGTCTGTTTGTTTGTTGTTATAATGAAAATATGCGGTTGTTACTGTTATTATTTATGTCAATAAACATAAGTGTATACTGAGTAACTATGTAGCTAGCAAATATCACTCACAAGGCAAGTAAAACGTGAATCTAACTCATTGCAGTGTATTTGAAGAGGCTTTTGTCTTACAGTTGAACAATATAAATAGTGGCCAAGGATTTTAAATTAATGGCAACAAACCTTGTACCTGTTGAACTTTACCGATGTCGATACGTAAGTTTTCTGGGCCCTTACCTTTATAATAAACTTTACAAAAATTACACATAAACCCCTTGACTAGAAAACAATGCAAATTAAAAGAAGCCTATATTTGCAGAAATTAAGCGATGAGGAGACGGAACAACTACTATACATACCACACTAAGATTAAAACTAAGAGCACAGATAACGAAGATACACTCTACATAGCTCACCTATACACTCATACACTCACGCAAACTCACATCCACACACTCACCACATAATTACACTCACAAACGCTCGCACCTACATATACTCATATACATACGCCACTCACACACCTACACATTCTCAGAAACAAACACAATACACACACTCACATACGAACACACACACTCATACCCACACACTAAATCTATTTAATAATAAATTGAAATGTTGTACTGCAAAATTACTTATCCAAAGTGTGTGTGATTGACTGCTGCGCTGCGTGTCGCGGGTTCGATTCCCGAACGGAACAAATATTTGTATGACTTACAGATAGTTGTTCCGGCTCTGGGTGTTGTGTATGTGAGTTTATATGTTTGTAAACGCACCCACGATACAGGAAGAAATTCCTAGAGTGGGGCAACGTCTTTTAAAAAAAAAAATATAAAAAAAATTAAAAAAAAAATTGTATTATGATACCAATGCTTCGCACTTATTCTTGTATTGTAAAAACTCCAGAGGAGTGCTGATAGCCAAAATACAGGCTATGCATATTCTGGTTACAGACGTTAATCTCTTAATTGCTGTCACATTGCCTTTTTAAAGTAGTATTAAGTTTGGAAATTAAAAAAAAAACATAATTATATATAGGTACTTCCCACGACACCTAGATCGATACGATCCTTGGAAAGCTCATAGTAGCAATACTAAAAATACAATGTTTAGATGCTATATATTGCACAAGTGACTTTTTAATACAGACAGTACCTACGGCACCGTGGCGAAAACGATTTTCAACAATTCCAAAATGTATTGGATCCATTGTCATACGCCATCGAAATGTTACGTGATCAATCTCTCATATCTTGATTTCTCGACAATCGCTTTGTCACTGAATGGAATATCATTTTTAACCGACTGTACAAAAAAAAAAAAAATTTTTGCTTTTTTCACCGATTTCTCCGTCAATTGTAAACCGATTCTAAAAATATTTATTTGTTTAAAAGAAGAAGTTCCCAAATTGGTTCCATTTTAATTTGTTGAAGATCTGATGAAGAACTTAGGAGATATACAACAGAACTATTCAATAAATGACGGCAAATCTCTCGGGATTGCTGCAATCGCATGTCTGTATATTGTTTATTATTATTTATTTTCAGGTAACTAAGAACCATAGATAAAATACACAAATTAAACATACAAAAATAAACTAATTCATAATACTTAACACAAATCTATTTAGTAAGTTGGGTCGGCGACGTATTGCGCTAAGTCGTGGTGTCATGTAGCCTTCTGCGGAAACGCCGATACACGACACCCGTTTATAACATTTCATAACATAACATCACGACAGTACGCTCTAAAGGGGTACGCAGAAGCGTGTACAGTTCACCTTGGTACACTCTCATTTCATCGGTTATGTTCAAGTTTCATGATATTCGGGTAATCTATTCTGGCATTTGAAGAACCTTAGTTGTACCTAATAGGCAAGTTCTTAGACTTGCCTACTAGGCACAACTAAAAAGTGAAAAAAAATGTCTTTTTGACAAAAAAATACTAACCTTTTCCAAATAAAAAGACTACAAAATGAAAGATAACTTTCATTTTGGAAGTCAGTGTCCATAACGATAAAAATTGGTACATCCCAAAGACACCGACTTTCAAAAAGAAACTTATTTTATACTTTATAGTGTTTTTATTTGGAAGTCGGTAGTATTTTTTTGTAATAAAGATTTTTTGTTAGGTTTTTTAGAACTTGCAACTAACTCGCACCACGTATTCTGATAAACGAGTACTTTTATGCTATTTCGTATTGATACGAAAAAATGCACTGACCGATCACAAACTAACCAAAAATAAACAGAAAACCTTTTCTGTCACACTGCCCCAGTGTCAAAGTCAGTAATTATACTTCGGGTGACCAAGTCACAGTTGTGTTATCAGTCTGTCACAAAAGACTGCTCATCTTTACGGCGCCCCGTGCTTTTACTACTTTCGACCCTCTTTGATCAGCCCAATGGGCAAGATCCGTTGGAAGATAACGCGCCTGATATGCTCTTTGAACTTGTGCTGCTAAATTATTCCGAAAGATACATTACATAATACATTCTGTGATGATTTCATTAGTCATCGAGCTTAAATCTACTAGCAGTTTATGAAACTGTAGCATAATAAGGGGTATTAAAACATGAGTGTGTTAAAAATTTAGTTAGTGAAATTAATTAATTAGTTAGAAATTAATAGTATCACACGGATGTTTAAATACCTAGTTATGTGCAGTTTCATACACTTTTTTATCTACACTCATACATGGGATCGAACCTACTAAATAAAAAAAAAAGTCAAAAGAGTAAGAAAAATACAATATAGCAAAACGTACGAAATGCGCTAAAGTGGGCGTTGCCACAGACAAGTAAAATATGGAATCAAAACTTTTACAATAGGTACTATAAAAAAACATTTCCCCCCCGAATATCATTACGAAAAAATAATTGATGGAAACTCCTTGGATTTGCACTGTATCTTAATAGAAAAAAAAATGTTTTATAGCATTATTTTGTTACAGAAAACGTGTATTATTAAGATTCTTTTTTTAATTTTCAGTACTGTGTTTATAAAGTATGTCAATATAAACTTGTTTTGAAGTTTATAATTCGAATATTACGATATGAGAGTAGATTAACTAATATTATATAGTAGTAAATTTGTTTGTTTGTAAGAAGTGCCAAAATAAGTTACGATTTCTATGGAACAGGCCACGAAAGTGAAACCGCGTTCTAACTCTATTATAGTTGGTGTCAGTGTGAAAGAAAACAACTCTGAAGATCAGTTCAGAAGGTAAATCACTAATTCAGGTTCTATAAAAAAGCGTTGTCGTCGAAAAACACTTCTTTTGTAAAAGAAGTGAACAAAAACACTTATTTTCAAAAGTATGAAGCAAAACCGCAACATAGTTCAAAGTTATGAGTTTTCTCCTCCAATAAGCATCTGTTTATCGTTCGGATATTACAGGAATATTATAACAGCCAGTTTGTCTTGGAAATTTTATTAAAAAGAAGCCACGCTGAATAAGTTTTGCACACAAAGGGATTTTAGATTTATTAAGAAAAGAATCTCCTGATAGATTGGTTGGCTCAGGTAAATAATATTCGGTTATTGGCAAAGATTATTTGAATATCTTTAAGCTGTTGTTTCAATCGTGGGTTTAATACGTTTTAGGTTGGGCTGGATAGCTGATCAAGCTTTAATATTAATACCCCAGTGATTGGTAAAATATTTGGACAGGAAACAATGGAAGGGATCAATTCGATTGGATACCTTAGAATTTTGGTACGAAAGGTTGAGGACTTAGAAAAAACGGCAAGAGAATGACGTAGAAAATCTCAAGTAGTAGGTACTCTCAAGTTTAATGGTGCCTACTATACTTACCTGAAAGATTTAGAGGCAATTATTACTTTGATAATATTTTCCGTCAGTCTATTAAAAGCTGAGAGCTTAGGCACTTTACCGCCGTATTCTGTTTAAATATTTGATCATATTGATTGACACATTGATACATACCATTCTAAACACTACGAACAAAAACTTTTTAAACACTATTCAGTAAAAAGTAACTTCAATTTTGGAAGTCTGTGTTCCTGTTTTCGCTTTTGACACCGACTTCCGAAATTGAAGTTATTTTTCACTTTGTAGTAATTTATATTTGGAAGTCGGTTGTATTATTTTGTAAAAAGTTTTTTTTTTTTTTCATTTTTTAGTGGTACATAATGGGCAAGTTTTATAGTAAGGTACCGATAATGCCCACAGTGATGCCAGAATAGATTACCCGAATAACATGTAACATGAACATAACCGGTGGTAATGAGAGTGAACTGTACACATCTTATCCGTTCCCGTCTTCTCGTACCCGTTTAGAACATACTGGTGTGATGGTATGTTAATAAATGGTGTAAACAGAAATGCGATTGCACCAATCCCGAAAGATTTGCCGTAATTTATTGTAGAGTTCTGTAGTATAATTTAAAAAAAAGTAAAGTAGTAAAATTCTCCGAAGTTCTTCATCTGATCTTTACCAAATTTAAATGGCACCATTTCGGAATTAACTTCTTTCGAACAAAATGATAATTATGCAAATCCGTTTATATGAAGGACGTATGCCCGAAGGTGAAATGTATACATCTGCGTATCCCTTTTGATCGTACTGGCATGACGTTATGTTATGAAATGGTATAAACAATAAACAGACATGCGATTGCAGCATTCCCGACAGATTTGTCGTTATTTATAGAAGAGTTCTGTTGTATATCCCCGAAGTTCTTCATCAGATCTTCACCAAATTAAAATGGAACCAATTTCGGAACATACTCTATCAAACAAAAAAAAGATTTTTTTTAAATCGGTCCCTAATTGACGGAGATATCGGAGAAAATACACAAAAAAAAACAAACATGAAGTTGAACATAGAACCTCCTCTTTTTTGTAAAATCGGTTAATAAAATAAATATATGTAAACATCCGAATTGAAAACCTCCTCCTTTTTGGGAAGTCGGTTAAAAACGAAAACAAAACAACAAACAAACACAATATCTAATTCAAAACAGAACCCATCCTTTTTCAAAACAGTCTGTAAAAATTGATTACCTCAGGGAGAGTCAGCCAAATATGTATGAAGCTCTCAAATGATTCTTAAACATATAACATGTATATTTTTAACGGGAATTTCGGAGTTTTTCATCCGACGGGATGAAATATAAATTAGCTCCTCGTATCCATTCGTTTTGATAAAGTACGGGCGCAATTATTTGAATTTTAATGTCCATGTTAATTCGACTTTTGTGCGATAGAGGGATGCTTTATTTCGAATCGGAATAAATCGAATGGGGCTGTACCTTTTATTGCGACAAGATTTTGATTAATCAGAACTGTTTTGGGCAAATTAATGGGGATCGGCTGGCTATAAAAACGTGATGAAATTTCCAAACAAAAGAACTGGAATGAATGACATTGTTTGCAAGTTTTATAAACTAAAATGATCTGCAAACGATATGCTAGTAAGATTTGACAGTGTAGTTGAAGTAGACAAAATACCAATTGACATGCAACACTTAGAGAGCTGCGATAGTCTGAGACTGATGAACATTGCAGGCCCTAAAATGATGTCATGCAAGAGTTATAAATCAGTAAGACTGGAAGCCGACCCGCAGGCTTTATACGTATTTTGCAAGAGCAAAACAATAGCGATGTTTGCCCAATAATTGCTCTTCAATACAGAAATTGAACGAAAAACGAGAAAAGAAACGATTCGATCGATTGAATTGAGAAACAATTATGTAGGACCATACCTACACTGTAGGTAATCCCGACTTTGATGACACAAAGCGTTTGATCGCTCGATAATTGCTATTTCTCACGATATAAGCTGGTTGTCAAAATGTTTTGGAAGTGACCACGTGACATTTCGGTAGTACATATCAATCCCATCTTCTAATCCTTTTCGAGTTGATGGAAAACTCTTTAGATATTTTGAGACCAGTAGGCAGCCCCATCAATAGCAGCGTCAGTGGCGTTAATTAGGTACTTCAAAGTGCAAGCGTGTGGGCACTTGGGGAATTCCAGCATGTCTGTCATATTCTGCACAGGGCAATCCCATACACAGTGGTTATCGCTGATAGAATGTAACTTTCCCTAGAGCCTCTGCAATAATTTCAAGCTCTTTTACGACACTCAAGGTGACACACAGCCGTTACACGAAACGTCTAAATCCAAACCATAAACAATTCAAGATCAACTCCAGCCCACCAGAGACAGGGAGATAAACTTTCAGAAGAGCGACTTGTTCTCTGTGACGAATAAACTTTAATTACAGAATTATCCGAAGCGTTAAATTATATATTTCCCTGGATTATTTCGTGACATGTCTAAACTTTAAAGAGGGAATCTCAGAGGTATGAGAATCCTCTTCTCAATTAGAGTGCTTGCCCTCGCGGGGTGGATTGGAACACAAGTTACAAGCTGTTTGGAGTTCAATGTATTCTGTGGGGTACTTCTTGTAGTATTAATTCGGTGTTTGGATTCGAATTGGGGTAGGCACAATCGTTGCTATGGGACAGATAGTTCAGAATTTCATAGTTTCTATTAGTCGGTATTATGCACAAACTTTAGCCCGTGGCTTTGCCCCAGTTGGCTTGCCCGCGAAACCCCGTGTACTTTTCTTGAATGTAGGTAGTCTGTGGCCCCCAGCGCTACTGTAACTTTGTATTAGTGAACTATCTTTCAAAATCGGATCAGTCCCCCTACCTTGACGTTTTAAAGCAAAGTCGACAGGTAAAAAAGGGACAGGTGAATACAAGTCATATACATCTGTCCCTTACGCACACTCAAAACTTACTCTAAGAGCTTATGGTCACCCTCCTGAACTTTTATTGTTCACCTACTCTACAAACACCCTTTCAACTCTTTGTAATGTTAATTTAGAGGCGATTCCATATTTTATAAAAATAACTTGAAAAAAAATACTACCGACTTCCAACTAAAAACACTACAAAGTGAAAAATAACTTTCTTTTTCGAAGTTGGTGTCTTTGGTAGTTACCATTTTTTTTCGTTATGGACACCGACTGTAGAAGTCGGTGTCTTTGGTAGGTGCCAATTTTTTTCGTTATAGACACCGACTTCGAAAAAGAAAGTTTATTTTCACTTTGCAATGTTTTAGTTGGAAGTCGGTAGTATTTTTTGTAAAAAAGATTTCTTATTTCTCACTTTTAGTTGTATCTATTAAGCAACTTGCCTTTAGTGAGGTACTTATAATGCCAGAATAGATTACCCGAATATCATGAAACTTGAACATAACCGGTGAAATGAGAGATCTGCGTACCCCTTGAGAGCGTACGGGCGTGATGTTATGTTATGATATGGTATAAACAATAAACAGACATGCGATTGCAGCAATTCCGAGAGATTTGCCGTTATTTATTGAAGAGTTCTGTTGTATATCTTCAAAGTTCTTTATTAGATCTTCACAGAATTAAAATGGGACCAATTTCGGAATATACTCTATCATACAAAAATGGAATTTTCAAAATCGGTCTACAATTGACGGAGATATAGGTGAAAATACAAAAAAAAAAACATAAAAGAAGTCGAACATAGAACCTCCCCCTTTTTGGAAAGTCGTTTAATAAAAGAAGATGTCGAATCTACTGATAGTTGCAAATATCTTTAGAAAGAAGATATCTAGAATCAAGAGTTTGGTTATACCTATGGCTGAGAATTTTGCCTTTGGGAAGAAGTGTTTCAACAAATATGTTAACACACCGACAATCAACAGCTTAACCAAAAAAAACCCTCGGGCCACAACAATGCAAATTCCATTTAAAGTAACAAGGTTTCAAGCCACTTTTTATCACCACACCGACACGGACGTCCGTCGCATTCCAAATTCACAAGGCGACTGCGAAATTACTTAAATCAACTTAAGTGTCGGGAGACCGTTTGCAAGTTCAGTCGTTACGAGAACTTTCGGCAACATCGGGGCACGGCCTACAATTAAATGAAAATAAAAATAATATTTGCGCTTGTAAAGGACTGTGGCGCGACGTAATGGTCCTTAAGATGTGGTAGAGTTGAAGATATGAAGGGCAATGGGGTGTGGCCTTCAAGGGAGTTTCTGCAAGAATTTCGTGGCCCTTAGTTTTGCGGTTGTGCTTGCCTTTTTGTGCCTCTTGAATAAATAGGAGTGCGTTTTTTATTTTCGTGTGGAAATATTCTTTGTCGTAGTTTTGTAAGCAAAATTAATAGGTACTACTAGCACATCGGCTCAACGAAATTTGGTCTTTAAAGTCATGAAATCTTGTTTATCGGCTAACATATTCGCTTTAATGCCTTTTCTAAGATAATACTAAAATAATATTAGATAAAATGCGTCTTAAAGCTGTTATAACAAAACAATCTAGCAATAACGCACGCTTCATTTAAAATGGCACCTCACATTCTCACCGAGTAAACTGGGGGAAAATTGCTTCTTACACCGTCTTATATACGATCAATATGACGCCATTATATTTTATTATGTACATAGATACAGATCGCTATTGTCTTCAGGGAATTGAGAAATATAGATGCTTTTATAAGATGCCTGATATCTGAGCCACTTTAGGGAATCAGAAAGAGTACGACACTTGGATATGACGGTAAAAGATAAGATATAGGGTGTAGAATGATGTTATTGTTATACTAACAGGGATGATGATAGGGTACGATAAAATTAGTACTATGTAGCCTGTTAATATCTGACGACACGGTTGGCGTAGTGGTTGAACGATCGACTGCTGTGCTGCGTGTCGCGGGTTCGATTCCCGCACGGAACAAATATTTGTATGGCCTACAGATAGTTGTTCCGGATCTGGGTGTCATGTGTATGTGAGTTTAAATGTTTGTCAACGCACCCACAATACAGGAAGAAATTCCTTGTGTGGAGCAATGTATTTAAAAAAACATAAGTTAATGAAAAAATATTAAGCGCATTAAAGTTAGGGAGGGAGGCTTGCTACATCATGTCTTCGTATAAAATCACAGACATAAATATTATAGATAACGCAAGTCTCCCCATCTGTATGAAAACCAAGCGTGCCACTTTTCCACAAACAATTCAAAAACAAATTTACTTACCAATGAAAGAAAACATTTCCAATGCCTCGACCAACTTTTTCTATACATTCTGTACAGCTCAATATGGCATAATAAGATATTTTTCTACATTTCGGTGGATTTCTGGTGCCGATAATGCTAAATAAAAAACTCAGATTACGATCATTGAACTTTACTCCGTTTTTGGCACGCGATGTAGGTACATACAATTGCGTCATCTAGTTAGATTTATGTCTATGTATAAAATGTACAGACGTGACGTCATGCGACTTTTGTACTCAATGCATCGCCGTGATTGTTTGATTATGTAAATCAAAGAAAAATACGTCCTTACGTGTCGATTAAGCTATATAGGGTGTGCGACACCGACTTGAAAAAAGATACCATGGATTCAGTACATGATTCTGGACCCTCCCTAGTGTTGGAAATTTACGTCGGCTTCTTCTTAAATTTTGAAACAAAACAGTTTTTTTTTACTGTAATCAGTTCAAAATCGTTATTCCTATCTGGCTCAATTTGATTTTTAACTAATTATTCTCATTTGTCGGTTGGCCGATTAGGAGAAAAAGTGTGGGCGGCGCGGCGCGTGTAGGTCCTAGCCGGCGCAGCGGCGTTGACCTCGATCCTGAACTTTAGAAAATCAGCTGATAGGTAGCGCTTTAGAGTTTTATTTTCATTTCTGTTTTTTGCAAAAAAGGGAACTAATGAGTTTTTAAATAATGTTTATTTTTTATATGAAAAAAAATGCTACTGGATCATGCTACTGAACAACATTAATGGATCCAGAATTATGTACTGAACCCATGGTATTGTATTTTGCATCGGTGTCAGACACACTCTGTATTTATTCTTCCTTACAACCAAAAACAATAATAGTCGACATGTGGGATGTGGACACAGCGATCATTGTACCGATAGTCGTGTCGGCCAATGGCTTAATAGCCACGAGCCTCGACCAACACCTTAGGAGGCTCTCGTTAGGCGGCTGGGTCAAGGGCCTGATCCAGAAAGCAGTACTGCTGGACACGGCTCGTATTGTTAGGAGGTTCCTTTCTCTGGAGCCCTGACCGCCGGTAGCTTGGACCCTGTTCCCGATACCGGTGGGCCTCTATTTTTTATATTTTTAAATGTTTTTGTTTTTAATTTATTTTATAAAAATATTTAAAAATGTAATTTATAAGACACGTAATTAATAAAGGTCATAATGAAAAACCTATCTTAAAAAAAAAAACATTTTTAGTCATAATCACTATTGTGAAGCTTGTAAAAGGTGCTTTCAACATCTTTGGGCGGTTCCGACCTTTAAATTATTTACTTAAAAAAGTTGCGTCCTTTTGTACGCACCTTGAATCTTAAAACTTAATACCACGATCGATCTTACCCATCACTAGAGACCAATTAGTAGCTTCTAGACCTCAATACCTCTTACAATTTCAATCAGCAAAAATACCTTAAGAAAAATATTATCAAAGAAGTCTACTGGTCCTAATAATAGCCTAAGATCCCACTGCTGAAATCTGCAGCAACATTATTTTGATAAACTTTAATTTTCCTGTTAGTAGGATAGATTGCTGAAAGGTTGTCTGGCAATATCAAGCTGCAATTACCTTAATCAATTACCTTAATCAAATACCTTAATAATTTGTATCTGATATTTAACCCCATATATATAAGTTTGACTGTTACAAATGTATCAGTCTGATGTTGCATACGTGCTCACAAAGACAAAAGACACAAGACTTAAGCAGCACTTTTGAACGATATTTTTTTTTTTTTATAATTAATAATAATTGATTCTACCGTCCATTCGGAAAAGGAGCTTGTTATGGAGAAATACGGACAAGAAATTCCACGATACAGGAGAAATTCTTAGTGTAGAAAAAGTAAAAAAAAAACGAATAAGATATTACTAGGCAACCCTGCTGTAGGTACAAATTAAGGCGATATATATGCCCCAATGTAAACGCAGTACTGGCTGTGCACCCGCTCAATGCCAAAATATCAATATTGAACCTCCTTTTGAACAGTTTTTTCTGCAAAATGTTATTTGATTTACATATGCTATGTCAGTTATGAAGAAATTCCAGCCATAAAATTTTCTGTGTAAAAATATTTTGAAACATCGAAATCGTTTTGGAGGAGTATCCGAAAGTTGCGAACAATATCGTGTTGCTAATTATTTTTTAAAGCAAAACTATTTGTTATACGAAAAAAACATGTTTAAAAAATAATGTACATGTAACAATAATAAAAATATTTTTTTTTCAAACCTTTTAACTTAGCTACTAAGGAGTATGCTTTAGAAAGTTACCGTTTTACGGCACTGCAGATTTTTGCTGTGGGATCTCATACTATTAAAAGAAACGTGTCTCTTTAGCCAGAAAACCTTCGATAATTTGTTTGATACCAGCTGTTGTACTCTTAATTAAGTAACGAAAGTATAACCTAAGAAGCAATTAGTTAATATAAGAAAATAATGTCTTATATTGCCTGTAACTTAATCAGTATATGGTTTGAATAACGTTTCTTTTTTCTCTAATAAGTAAGGATGATTAATTCTGATTTACGGTTCAGCTAAGGTAAAATATTATGGATGAAGATTCCAGTGGTTGTGATGTTTCCGTTTCCGTAAGTGTGTCCGTGGCATCAACAGTCTTATCAGAATATCAGCGCAGCGTTATTTCCTTTTCAGATATCTCTCTCTGCACATGCTGAGATATGAGCCTTTTTGGTCTCGCACGGGGTCTTATTTTTATTATTGTTTAATTTTTTGCTTATTTCTCGTGTCTCCTGTGCGGGACACAAATAAGTATTATTTCTTTCTTTCTTTCTTTATCCTTACTGATATTATAAATCATGTCTACCTGTCTATCTGTCTGTCTGTTTGTTACATTTTCACGCATAAACTGCTGAACAAATTTCGGTTAATTGGTAGAGACAGATTGGACCTTGGAGATGGACGTAAGATACTTGTTATCTCGGGACTATTCGGATAATTTTCGACATTCACCCGAACGAAGCCGCTAACAAAAGCTAGTTCAGACGTATATTACTTTTCAGATAAAAAAGATTAAACTTTATATTGAAAAAATAAAATAAGTTTTCATCAAACTCATCTCTAAAACTTCGTCAATGAGCCGAAAAACACTACTATACTTCAGTTCAACACGCGCAGTACTAACTCAAACTTATTCGGACGGAATAGACGTATATTTTAATAAGATTTTTCGGCAGAGCATCCTTCAGGGTACTCGTCGAAAACGAAACAAATGACTGTTTGTGTGAACGGGTCTTGGAAAAACCCGGCCAAGTGCGAGTCGAACTCGCACACCGAGGGATTCGTATGAGACTAACAAAAATAAGTTAACATTACTGAAGTTCATATACGATGAAAGCAGCAAACATTCATTTAATGTAACTACAAATTAACCATTTCAGATTTTACTTGTGCTAATACATTGCTTCTTGCCAAATTTCATGATTCTAGATCAACGGCAACAAAAATGCGATTCGTCAAATATGCGACATAAATGGCCGTATCTTTAGATTGCGTTTATTTAAGCGTTTGATGCTATTATAGCTCCAAGGGACTACAGACTTAATTATGTTATTAATTTGAACTTGATACTTCCATGACTTTCTCAAAAAAATGACTTGACAGTCGGACGGACAGACAACAAAGTAATCCTATAAGGGTTCTCTTTTACCTTGTGAGGAACGGAACCCTAAAAAACAGGGCATCGTATGTTTTTTGCCTGAAGCCTCGTTTAGACACAAACAAGTGAGAACACTCGTGTTCCGATGTTTTTTCAGTTGCGAAAATAAGCAGCATTTTTTTCTTAAATCGCTTCTTTTGTACAAGCGATTTCAATGTGCGTTCTTTTTGCGTGTTATGTAGGGAAACGGGAAAATTCTGTCAAGTGTTTTGTTTGTTTTTAGGGTTACGTACCCAAAGGGTAAAAACGGGACCCTATTACTGAGACTTCGATGTCCGTCTGTCTGTCTGTCTGCCAGTCTGTCACTAAGCTGTATCTCATGAAGCGTGACAGCTAGACAGTTGAAATTTTTACAGATGATGTATTTCTGTTGCCGCTATAACAACAAATACTAAAAACAGAATAAAATAAATATTTAAGTGGGGCTCCCATACAACAAACGTGATTTTTTTGCCGTTTTTTGCTATAATGGTGCGGAACCCTTCGTGCGCGAGTCCGACTCGCACTTGACCGGTTTTTTTCCCTTGTTGTAAGTATTGTTACTGGGATAAGTTTCTTGTATTATCTTTATTAATATTATAAACCCGAAGAGTTTGTTTGTTTGAACGCGCTAATCTCAGAACCTACTTGTTGGAATTGAAAAAATCTTTTTGTGTTGGATAGACCATTCATCGAGGAAGGTTATAGGCTATATAACATCACGCTAAGACCAATAGGAGCGGAGCATAAATGAAAAATGTTGCAAAAACGGGCAAAAGTATTCCTTTTTGAGAGCTTTCGTTGCGTGCGCTGTGTAAGCGGTTAAAGTTACGCAACAATCATATATGTAGTGTAGGTACGGTAGGGTAGGCAGAGTAAATGGGTAGGTAGGTAGCCAGTTGACGGGAGCGAAGCCGCGTGGGACAGCTAGTTGTTTATAAAATTGTTCGTTTTCATCTGTGTTTTTTAACAAGTAAAACCTAAAGCCTTCAAAGATAGAGGGAATAGCAGACTAATTGCGCAAGTTTATTAGGCAAGGATTGATGGCGGTCAAACTCTTTGCCTTGCCGAATTCTCTTGCGCAATTAAGTTGCAGGTATCTTACGGATATACTCGTTGAAAGAAAAGAAAGAAGAAAGAAAAATTGTTTATTTGCGCCAGGCACGACGCATACCATAAAAATAACAAAAAATCTTAAATACAATCACTACAAAGTATGCGTCACAACTACGCAAAACGGTCATCGCTCAGCATAATGCTGGGACTCGGGTGCGAGACAAAGCCACAGCGCTGGTTTTCAGCGATAGCCGGTGTCGACTGGGTGACTCAGAACCAATGAAACCTTAGTGGCAAATAACGGAGCCAACAATTTTATTTATGAATAAAAAACAAATAAATGAGTAAACAGTAATAGGTAATTGATCGTTTGAAAGTTCAGATATAAAAATTTTGTTTAGTGTAGTTATACTTTTTGTTTAGTGTAGGTAGTATAGTAGTGGATATAGTATTTATTATATTCAAGCAAAGGAAGCATATAGTATTATATCTGTAGAATAAAATATCTGTGTGTCCAGAATCGAAAAAACTTTCTTTCTCTCTTTTTCTTTCTATTAGGCAAGATCAAAGACCGGCTTCCCAAAAAGGAAGAGGTTTCTCAATTCGACCGTATGTTTTTTTTATGTGTGTTCGCGGATAACTTCGTCGTTTATGAACCGATTTTGATGAATTTTTCTTTGTTGTAAATGAGATATCTCAAGGATCGTACAGTGATAAGGCAACTAGGATCTGATAATGGGATCCTAGAGAATTCGAGGGAAGTCCTCAAATATTGTTGGCATAAATAACGCGATTTTGGTATTTCCATCAACAATGCAATCATTTGCACTCAAAAAGTACCATTTGGTGAAGTGGAACTGATGAAGAAGACCTCAATGGACACTGAAACTCGAAATAAAACAACATATCCTAGTCGTCAGATGTACTTTGGCTATAAATGATTTTCATATTGATTTGAGGTACCTACCAAAACTGAAAAGAGGAAAACGAACACAGGATAATTGCTTTTTAAAAATATGTACCTTTAAACACTACTCATGATGTATTATTAGAAGCCACCTAAATTCGGTAATAACAAGTTATTTTTATATCAAAGTTGCCGTGTGAGTGACCAGATGCTACTTAGGTAATTAAGTTCACGCCAATTAAGTTTATTTGAAAGGTATTATTATTTACACAATTAGCTAGCTAGCTAATTGGTAAGATGAAAAATATTAAAAAAATCTTTATGAAATAAATACAACCCACTTCCAAATAAAAACACTACAAAATTTGAAAAATAACTTAAATTTATGAAGTCGGTGTTTTGTTTTCGTTTTTTGACACCGCCTTCGAAGATATTTTTCACTTCGTAGTGTTTTTTATTGGAAGTCGATTGTACTTCTTGTAAAAAAGTTTATCATTTTTCACTTTTTAGTGGCATATAATGGACCAGTTCCATACCTATAATGCCCGCAGTGATGCCAGAATAAATTATAAAACTATGTCTCGGAAAGCAAACCTTCACGGCACTATACTTTTTATCTCAGAAAGAGGCACGTTTTCTGTGGAAAAAGCCATAGGAGCGAAGCTGGGGGAAACAATTTTTACTATGCCATAATAATTATATCAAATTCTTAATAAATAATTGTTCCGTATGGTGCCGGACGTTAAGAATTTCACCATCCCATGTCTTCCCGTGGGTGTCGTAAGAGGCGACTAAGGGACAAACCAGAGAATGGGCAGCAGCGTTCTCTGTGCTTCTGTAACAACCATACTGCGATCGCCAACCCGCCTGCCAAGCGTGGCGATTATGGCAAAACCCCCCAATGAAAAGCACAATTAAAAAATGGCCCCTAGTACCCGGCAGCCTGCCTACCCTCGACTACGGTAGCGGTCGAGGTTACGGCATGGCAAGGGGTGCAAAGAATCTCCGGACGAGATCCGGCTACCCCAACAATCACCGACGACTGGACCTGGCAACGTACAACACGCGCACACTTCGGACCGACGAGAAGATCACCGAACTCGAAGAGGAATTGAGCAGGTTGCGATGGAGTATTATAGGGTTATCTGAAGTCCGAAGAGAGGGGGAGGACTCGATAATCCTCAAATCCGGTAACCTGCTCTATTTCCGAGAGGGTGACCGGCAGTCCCAGGGTGGTGTCGGGTTTATCGTCCACAAGTCCCTTGTGAACAACGTGGTGAAGATCGAGAGTGTGTCGACCAGGGTGGCGTACCTTATACTCAGAATATCCTCAAGATATTCGCTGAAGGTCATACAGGTCTACGCCCCAACCTCGGCACACCCCGACGACGAGGTAGAGGCCATGTATGAGGATATCTCTAGAGCCATGCATGGTTTCAAAACTCACTTCACCGTTGTCATGGGGGACTTCAACGCGAAACTGGGCAAACGAGACGAGGATGAGCTCCAAGTGGGGCAATTTGGAGTTGGACGTCGGAACCACCGGGGTCACCTACTGGCCTGTTTTATGGAGAAGGAGGGCCTCTATATGATGAACTCCTTCTTCAAAAAGCGTGAACACAGGAAGTGGACCTGGCAGAGCCCCGATGGTGCAACAAAAAATGAGATTGACTTCATCATGTCAACCAGGAAGCAAATGTTCAATGATGTCTCTGTGATCAATTCGGTAAAAACCGGGAGCGATCACCGCATGGTAAGAGGCACATTGAACATTAATATTAAGCTTGAAAGGTCTCGACTGATGAAGTCCACGCTCCGTCCAGCACAGATCCAGGTCCAAAACCCCGAGAGCTTTCAGCTCGAACTCCAGAATCGTTTCGAGTGCCGAGATAGCTCAGTGGACGAATATAGCGACGGGTTCGTGGAAGCTGACCATACGGTCGGGTCTAAGTTTTTCAAGACCCGTCGTACAGATAGAAACAAAAAGATCTCTGATCCTACCCTCAAGCTTATGAAGGAGAGGCGTGAGATGATCCTGCAGTCTTCAGATGAGGCGTGCAAATACCGGCAGCTCAATAGACAGATCTCTAAATCCTTGAAAAGAAACCTCCGCCGCTTTAATACCGAGCGTATTAAAGACGCGATTGAGCGAAATAAAGGCTCCAAGGTTTTTTCAAGGGATCTGGCTATTGGGCAGAGCCAGCTCACGAAACTGAAGACCGACGATGGCAGGACCGTATCCGCCAAACCGGAGCTTCTGAGGGAGATCGAGACATTCTATGGGCAGTTGTACACATCAGTCAGCAAGCCCGTTGCGAGTCTAGCAAACGACCCAAGAGCTAGATTGACCCGTCACTATACCGAAGATATCCCGGATGTCAGCCTGTACGAGATTAGGATGGCTCTGAAACAGCTTAAAAACAACAAGGCGCCGGGTGTTGACGGAATCACGGCTGAACTCCTGAAGGCGGGTGGAAAACCGGTCCTTAAGGCCCTTCAGAAGCTGTTTGATTCCGTCATACTCGAGGGCAAAACGCCACAGGCATGGTGCAGGGGTGTGGTGGTACTTTTCTTCAAGAAGGGCGACAATGCCCGGCTGAAGAACTATAGACCCATCTCACTTCTTAGCCATGTCTACAAGTTGTTTTCAAGAGTCATCACGAATCGTCTCGCGCGCAGGTTTGATGATTTCCAGCCTCCCGAACAAGCCGGATTCCGAAAAGGCTTTAGCACCGTAGACCACATACATACGCTGCGGCAGGTTATACAGAAGACCGAAGAGTATAACCTGCCTCTCTGTTTAGCGTTTGTGGACTACGAGAAAGCCTTCGATTCGATCGAGACTTGGGCTGTACTGCAGTCTCTCCAACGGTGCCAGATCGACTACCGGTACATTGAGGTGTTGAAGTGTTTGTACAAAAACGCCACCATGTCAGTCCGTCTTCAGGATCAGACCTCGAAACCAATCCTTCTCCAGCGTGGCGTGAGACAGGGAGACGTCATTTCTCCGAAACTGTTCACTGCTGCGCTGGAGGATGTATTCAAGGTTCTGGACTGGAGGGGCCTAGGCATCAACGTTAATGGCGAGTACATCACTCACCTTCGGTTTGCCGACGACATAGTGGTCATGGCTGAGACCATGGAAAGCCTCAGTAAAATGCTCGATGACCTCAGTAAAGCTTCCGAAAGAGTGGGTCTTAAAATGAACATGGACAAAACCAAGATCATGGTGAACGCCCATGTAGCACCCACTCCTATCAAGATCGGAGACTCTACACTCGAAGTTGTAGACGATTATGTCTACCTGGGACAAACGATCCAGTTGGGTAGGTCCAACTTCGAGAAAGAGGTCAACCGTCGAATCCGACTCGGCTGGGCGGCGTTCGGGAAGTTGCGTGGTATCTTCTCGTCCAATTTACCGCAGTGTCTCAAGACAAAAGTCTTTGACCAGTGTGTGTTGCCAGTGATCACCTATGGGACCGAGACATGGTCGCTCACAATGGGCCTTATCAGAAAGCTTAAAGTCACCCAAAGGGCAATGGAGAGGGCTATGCTCGGAATTTCCTTGATCACGTCAGAAATGATGATATCCGCAGGAGAACTAAAGTTACTGACATAGCCCGGAGAATTGCTAAACTTAAGTGGCAGTGGGCAGGGCATATTGCTCGCAGAACGGATGGCCGATGGGGCCGAAAAGTTCTGGAATGGCGACCGCGAACCGGAAGACGATACGTTGGAAGGCCTCCCACTAGGTGGACCGATGACCTGGTTAAGGTTGCGGGAAGGCGCTGGATGCGAGACGCACGGGATCGGTCAATGTGGCGACGCCTGGGGGAGGCCTATGTCCAGCAGTGGACGTCTTTCGGCTGAAATGATGATGATGATGATGATGATGAATAAATAATTATAAGAAATATATGGAGCTCTGAATCGTGACCACATTTTGTTGTGTCGTTTGACGCGTCGTGAACAAACAGCCTTACGCCATTATTCTTTATCTTAACTCAATCATATCTTAGACAGCCCTGAAAATGGATCTGAAAAGTCACATTGCCAAGTGACGAAGAACTCATTTGAAAATAATACGAAAAATGCTTATTCACAAGCACATTTATTTGACAATCACAGAGGACTTCAATTTTATTTTATTTTTATAAAACCTCGTGACAGACAGACGGTCGACGAACAAAACCGAGGGTGACCTAAGTCCGTCACTACATATGTAGTGATGGACCGATGGTTGATTTTTGGTAACCGTTGGCCGAAGCCGAAAACGAACTCGAATGTTGAATCATCATCATCATTTCAGCCGTTTGTCCACTGCTGAACATAGGCCTCCCCCAAGTGTCGCCACATTGACTATTCCCGTGCGAATGTTGGAAATTCAGTTCATAATTGGTAACTCTTTTTAATTTTGATTTTGATATGGCTAATTTCTAGCGATGGCGACTGGCCGACAAAAAAGTATGACCTCATCATTCGTCCATCTCACTCTCGCACATTCGTAACAGTTCGTTCAATATCGGCACTTGCTAGATACACTCATCATAATCATTTCAGCTGAAAGATGTCCACGGCTGAACATAGGCCGTAAGCTTGTGGTAAAAGCGTCGCCACATCCACCGGTCCGGTTCCAGAAACATGTGGCTTCGGCAAAAACTTCGGCCCAAGCCGAAAGTTTCACCGAAGAACGTATTTTCGGCTGAAGATGGCCAAAACCAAATCCGAAGGCTCAGTCACTAATAACATTATTTTACAGAACAGCTACAGTAACATCTGTAATAAGGTATTCATGAAAATGTCTGGCCAGTGCTCCTTGTCTGTGTGTTATTAAGATTAGAGATTTACAGCTTTGAGAGAGTACCTAGTAGTTTTGAAGAAATATTTATTGTAACAGGTGTATAGGGGATAATATTTCATTAGTCTGGAATTGTAATATAATTTTGTTCTTTTATGATAAATGTTTGAAAGTTGTTTATAATAATATTCATTCGTTTGTTTATATTTTCCACCACTTTTTCCCATGGTATTTTGCCCGCGGCTTTTCTCTCGCGGCTTTTCGCCCGCGTCTTTCCTACCGCGGGTTTTTAACCGCGTCTTTTTTCCCGTGCCTTACCCCACAGGTGCAATTTGCCGGGACAAAAGTAGCTTAAGACGCTCAGCGATAGTGCAGTTTTCTATTAGTGAAGCTTTTACAAACATATGAACTGAAACATTCTAAATTTTACTTTGCTCTCTTTATAATAAGTCTAAGTTTAAGTTACTTCTTCAAAACATATTCAAATAACAGTTGCCGAAGTAAAACTGGAATTAAGAACGAAATAAGTACAAAACGCCCGCTCAGCTCTCGATGATATTCAGATAAAATATAAGGTCCTCCCAAATGGAACAGTTATGGTTATTGCCAACGTTAGAATCTTTCGCCGAGCTCGCTGACTGAAGAAGTGTAATTGGTACTTAGGGCAGTAGTGCCTTTTTACAAATTGAACATCTCGTGACCCCGAGGTTCAAGATTATATATCGGTCCCGGCTGTCATTTGAACATCTTTGACAGTCGTTACGGGTAGTCAGAAGCTTGAGATCTGACACCAGTCTTTCCAAGGGATACCGTGTTACCCAGTTACTGGGTTGTGGAGGTCAGATAGGCAATCGCTCCACGTAAAACACTAGTGCTCAGCTGAATCCGGTAAGACTGAAAGCCGACCCCAATATAGTTGGGAAAAGGCTAGGCAGATTTATTGACTCAGCGGTAAAGGCCCAGGTTGAAGATGCAAAAAGGAAGAAAGATTAATGTGACTTTTTCAAACATAAGCAATTTAAAGGTAAATTACTGTGAAGTAAATACTGAAAATTAGTGTTTAGAAATTTTGTTTTATCGATCTTATATTGCCATAACAAGCGATAGATGCTCAAAGCAGAGAAAACGTCTGTTTTCCTACTGTAAAATGCCTACAGAAAAATTTGGTTTCCACCATTTAGCACAAGCTAACCTGATAGATTGAAATCTTTAAGGAAAAAACCGGCCAACTGCTAGTTGGACTCGCGCACAAAGGGTTCCGTACCATTATCGCAAAAAAATCACCTTTGTTGTATGGGAGTCCCGCTTAAATATTGATTTTATTCTGTTTTTAGTATTTGTTGTTAAAGTGGCAATAGAAATACATCATCTGCGAAATTTTCAACTATCTAACTATGACGGTTCATGAGATACAGCCTGGTGACAGACGGACAGACAGACGGACCGCGGAGTCTTAGTAATAGGGTACCGTTTTTACCATTCGGGTACGGAACCCTAAAAAGGATGACGTGGATGTCTCCGGAAAACCTGATCGCCACGTTGGCAGAAACGACAATCATTGAAATGAAGTGGAGGGAGGTGAAGCGTCAAGCCTGTTCGCGATGAAAGACTCTGTCCCATGAAAGGAACATTGGATTTTAAGTCAAGTTATTCCAAAATAGCTCGTGCCAACATGTTTGTTAACTGCCACCGTCCCACTTAACCGTCGAAAAATCCACATAATTTACTTTTTAAATAGGTACATTTGGCCCGACATAAAGGTCCTATTCAGGTGCGTACACCGTACAACGGTAAGCAGGTAAGTACGGGCGCTATACAAAAACTGTAAATACGCTGACTGTACCGCGGAGTATATTTGCTTCGTCGCACGTGAGTCAGCAACTAACTGTGTGTGGTCACACTGCTAGCGGTGTTTCAAGAATTTGCAAACAGATGAAATTTAGTTACATCAGCTTGCAGATAAGCGACATCAAAGTTAAATCCAAGTAATATTATAAAGGCGAAAGTTTGTGTGTGTGTGTTGGTATGTTTGTTACTTCTTCACGCTCAAACAGCTGGAAGGATCTGGATGAAATTTGGCACAGAATAGTCTGGAATAGCACATAGGATATTTTTTATCCCCTTGGGATAATTTTCGGCATTCACTCTGGCAAGGCCGCTGGCAGAAGCTACTGAGTTATTAAACTTACAGCACATAGAGTCCCACAGACAGCAGCGACGCAAAAAAGTCGACAAATCTTTTTATTTTAAAAGGCGTGGAATAAATGGCAACTTTCCGAGCTGCTCTGACTTTCGGTATCTCGGTTCGCTCGTGCAAAATGATGGCAATATACAACGAACTGTCAAGCGCAGAATCACCACAATCACCAGTCTTTACAAATGTTTTTGGTTATTATTCGCAGATTCCTTGTTAGAAAACTACTGTTAAACTACAACATAAAGTTTTGACTATTGACCTGTTTATCTTCCTAAAAGCGCTTATTAAGAACATAATAACAATTACATCAATATCGACATAACAGGAGCTCCTTATTTATTTCTCCTAATTGGTGAAAATTATAGGAAACACAAGGAACGGCCATTGTATCTAGAGCCGAGTGGCTCTGTGTAATAGGACAATATTTACTGCTTACTTAATTCCAGCAAAAGGAACAGGTTACATAATTGTATTCAGACTTAATTGAACTGGTGCGAACGTAAATCTTCATTTAAATGTAATGGATTCAAGTGTTTTCGCCTCTCCAAGGAAGAAAATTATTTGGGACAAATAGGAGAAAACAATTAATACAAAAACATTGTAATTGATACTTCCGATACTTATAAATCGTTTTTCGTTTTGAAGTTTTCTTAGAAATATTCCGCATATAAGGAAAAGATATTGTTTTCTCTATCAAGATTGAAGTTTAATGATCTTCCAAGTACATTTCTATCACAAATCAAAGATGAATCTTTAACAGCAATTAAGATAATTATTGGCCTTTTGAATTTACAAGCAGTTACTTGATAGGCATATTGATTTCTATAGAAAGTAACTACTAATTAACTCCATAGTATTTTTTGCTTAATAAACCATTACAATGTATTGGCACATAGTCTATGAGAACGATCCAAATATGGTTTACATAACAAGCAGAATGAAAAGATAACGTGAAAAATTTCCAACATCGAGAATATCATCTATCAGTCTATCAAGATCATTTCAAAACCCACTGGCCACCTATAAAGAAAATTAAATCCAATATTGTTAAACGAACAAGAATATCACCAGCCAGTCTATCACGAATGAGAATAAGTACAATCTTAAGAACTTTTCAAATCGCACTGGCCTTCTGTAAAACACTGCACACAGAATTTTAAATAGCGAACAATGGAATAAGGTGTGACGTTAGAAGTCTTCGTTCCAAAAATCGGTTTGAAATTCTTCAACCGCTAACAATCGAACCACACACAGCGCCGGACCCAAACGCACTTTAGTAAACAAGCCAGCGATTAGCGTACAATCGAGGCAACGCCCCCGGGACTCCGGGATCCGGACCCGGACCGGGACTCCGGCTCAAAGGACCAAACTGTTTTATAATTTTCTCAAAGGGTGAAAGGGTGCGGGAATTCGGCGAATCATTTTCGGGCGAAAGGCTTGCCTCACTGTATAGACTAAAAGGAAGATGGAATCTGGCAATACATAAGTTGAATAGGTCTATGTAAAAGTAGCTAGGAAAATAAAGCGATTGTGAATATAAATGTACTTTTAAATGCGTTTGCGTAGTAAAAGATGCACGTTTGAAATGTTATCAGACTTCATAATGGTAAAGTTTTGCATTTTCTAGTAGCTATGAATAGCAAAAGACACAACTGCTTTTTTATGGCTTCATATCAAGCCATTAAAGAAAGAAAAACATAAAATCAGCACAGACTATAGGCAAACAAATTTGTCAGACGATATATGTTTTAAGATTCTAGAAGAAGGAAAGTTTTTGGAATGAAATTCCTTAACGCGGTAGAAATTGTCTGATGAACATCGTCTTGTAACTAAAAAGCGTTATGCTCCCTTTAGAGGCGTTCGGTTCTGTCCGGCGCAGTTCAGATATTATCCTCAAGCGCTAGCCGCCATACTTGTTTATATAGTGTTTTATTTAAATGTAACTTTAATCCATATAAAAATTACATTCGAGTTAAAGATAAGGCGTGAAGAACTTAATTTTTGACCTCACAAGTCTTTTTTTCGATTTATATGCTTAATTAACAAGAACTCAGATACGAGTCGTTTTTTAGACATTATCTAGATAGTTCTTTTATTTATTTTTCTTTTTAGGTAGGATCACGCTTGACCACTATCTCACCAGATAGTGAGCGATTATGTGGTCGACGGTGCAGCATGTAGTAGGTAACGGGAAATTAAATATATAACTAGCTGTCCCACGCGGCTTCGCTCTCGACAACTGGCTACCTACTTACGCATACACCCTACCTATCCTACATAAATGATTGTGGCGTAACCTAAACCGTTTACGCAGCGCACGCAACGGAAGCTCTCTAAAAGCAACATTTTGCATTTATGCTCCGCTTTTTTGGTCGTAGCTTGATGTCATATAGCCTATAACCTTCCTCGATAAATGGACTATCCAAAACACAAAAATTATTTTTCAATTCCAACCAGTAGTTCCTGAGATTAGCGCGTTCATACAAACAAACAAACTCTTCAGCTTTATAATATTAAGTATAGATTAATACCATACAATCCCGAAAGTAAAGAGTTATAGGGAAGGGTAGATATTGTTGCTAGCTTTAGCAACAATATCTACCCTTCCCTATAACTAGCACATTACAGAAATCGTGTCCAATCGGTAAGTACGTCGATTTAACGTTGTCCTCCACAAAGACATGTTATATGTCCAATCTTGTCACGACTCAGTCTTCCTTTTGTGGCCACAATTGATTGCCTACTGAATGTAGCGTAGAAAAAATGTCGCAGCTTTGACGAGAACTGTCCAATCATTGTTAAATTGTTGGAACGACAATAGGACCAAGTGCTTTCTGTAAAATGGTTATTGTAGAAGACTGGAGTTGGTCTTGTGAAGGACAGTGTTCACACCCCTATTTCAGCTCACTAATCTTACACTAATACTAATATTTACTAATCCTACTAATATATATTTTATAATATACATTTAATATCCTAATATTATAATGGCGAAATTTTGTGAGTGTGTTTGTATGTTTTTTTACTCATTCACGCAAAAACTACTGAACAAATCTGGATGAAATAGGCACAGAGATTAGATTATAGTCTGCAATAGAACATAGGATACTTTTTATCCCGAGAATATGTTCTCTTGGAACAATTTTCGACTATCACGCGGACAAAGCCGCTGGCAGAAGCTAGTCTTACTAATATTATAAATGGGAAAGTTTGTATGGAAGTATGTTTGTTACTCAATAAAGCCAATAACCTTAGGGTTATTGGCTTACCTACTCTACCCTACCTACCTACCTAATAATAATTAAAAATAATAATTAAATAATAATTCAAAAGGTTGTCTGGTAGATATCGCTGTCAGCGAAAAAGTCGCCTTTGTACCCTAGTTATAAGTATTATTGTAAAAGAGATTTATAATTTATTATTTTGGTGTACAATAAAGTACCTACCCTACCCTACCTACCCTACCTACCAACCCTACCCTACGTACTCACCCTACCCTACGTACTCACCCTACCCTACCTACCTGCCTACCCTACCTACATACCTACCCTACCCTACCTACCCTACCCTACCTTACCTACCCTACGCTACCTTACCAACAAACCTAATTTTTTTTCTATCTAAGAACCTTCTCCTAACAAAAACAAACAAAAAAAAAAAAATTTTAGCCAAATCGGTAAAGCCGTTCTCAAGTTATAGCGTGACCAGGAGAAAAAGGGGTTCATATTTATATAAATAGATGTTAAAACGGTGTTGTGACCTTTCAAATTTGAAGTGCTCCGGCATTTGAAAAGGACCCTGAAATGTGGTAATAACCTCGATCTCTATTAAATGGGCTTGATTGCCTTCTTTTTTACCGACTTCAAAAAGAAGAAGATAATCAATTCGACACGTATGTTTGTAATATTGTTGTAATTCCCTGCCGGAGTCTGTGTTTCCCGATAGCTACAATCTAGGGGTCTTTAAGTCAAGAGTGAATAGGTTACTTCTAGGCAAGTGTGCTTTACCGTCGACCACATCATCGCTTACCATCAGGTGAGATAGTGGTCAAGCGCGAGCCTATTGAAAATAAAAATAAAAAATTAAAAAAACTGCTCAATATGTACAATATTCACATATCTCTAGATTATTTAAACCACATGTGTACGTCTCGGGGGCACTTTTATACGAATGGCAATGTAGGTGGGATAATTCCATCAAGGGCCGACTCCTTCACCAATTCTTTCCATCTGTTCGCGTGCGGCTGGCCAGGACGTGGCTGGAAGTGGATCACTGTGTTGCCCAATTTCTCACAGGGCATGGTAATTTTAAAAGTGAATTAATTTCCTTCAATCTCGTTGACTGCCTTTATGTCAGTGTTCTACATCTAACTGCGAATCTGCACATCATATCTTATGGGAGTGTATTCTTTGTCAGAATGGACGTTATACTTTATTGAATAATGTACAGTCTGGATCAGGAATTGTTGACTATACGAACCTTGTGGAAACTAGAACAAATTCCCGTGCGCTTAAGCATTTTTGCCATACCTATTATTGAAATCAAATACAGTTAACAATGTTAGGACCCATTAGTATTAATGCTAACTTTTATCCGCGGTGCTAGGCAAGTGGGCTTATCCCAGTTGTAAACGACCCTTTGTGCCTATTGGTCTTGTTCTGTCTCCTGCTTGATATGGAGGGAAGTGGAAATTTGTATTTTTTCCTACTCCTCCATTATTCTTTTCTGATTAATTTCGTTGCGGGATCCAAGACAGTTAAATTCATTCTCCGGGACTTCGTCGAGCTTTATTGCCTCGGCGCTTTTCTGGTAGTCGCCACTGTTGATTCTGGCTTTCAGGAGTGGTTTGGTAATAGTGTGGTGAGATTGTCAAAAAATAATATAGTCACATATGTTAGTCTATGTTGGCTTCTAAGCCCGTAGGCCAAATTTCATAAGTATATGTATGTTGGTTTGTATGTTTGTATCTATGTATGTATGTTTGTCCACGCATTTCTCAGAAACGAGTCATCGGATCGTGATCATTATGTTTGTGTTGGATTGAGTATAGGGAATAATGCATGGTTCATCAATATTGGTTCAGCAGTTTGCAAGATATGGAGCATACAACCGAACTTCTAAGCGATAAACAGCACGACTTTGTAAATTGAGTTATTATGGATATTTTGACAATCCTGTACACAAAAACTAAAAAGAGAGAAATAAAAACATTTTCACAAAAAAGAAACCGAAATAGTTTTTTTAAAACGTTGCCCCCACACTAGAAATTTCTTCCTGTATCGTGCCTTTTGTTTACCTTTGTGGAGAAATACTGTCAATTTCTTGCGACTAACTTTTCCAATGACGCACGGGCGCACGGTTGGCACAGTGGTTGAGCAATTGACTGCTGCGCTGCGTGTCGCGGTTTCGATTCCCACACGGAACAAATATTTGTATGACCTACAGATAGTTGTTCCGGCTCTGGGTGTTATGTATGTGAGTTTATATGTTTGTAAACGTAAAGAAATTCCTAGTGTGGGGCAAAGTTTTATAAAAAAAAAAAGCAATGAAAATAAGACACAATATCAGCGTTCTACGTATATATATTCCTTTCTTCCAAATGTTTGCTTATTCCTATACATAAGTAGGAACATTCTTGTAACAAACACCACGCTCTCACAATGTCCTTTCGGAAACACATTCCTAATAAGAGGTTAGGTTAGGTTAGGTTATGTCATGTACAAACACAACTACAGTTCGCCCCTAGGCCTAAGTCAATACTTACACAGCAAATAACACACGACTATTACGTTATATTTTTCATCCATCGCTGTGTCAGTAAACGGTATTTATTCTCAGTGTTTTTCTAAACGCGCAATGTATTCGTAATTTTACCATTTAAACGTCTTGCCAGCTCCTGCCGTATTTCCAGCGCATTACACACAGAATTTATCATTTAACGTTCGCCGTACGCTTCCGCGACGTATTTTGTTCTGTAAAAGGCTAAGCGTACGTCGCCGAGACGTATTTTGTTCTAAATAAAGGCTAAGCGTACGTCGCCGAGACGTGTTTCTTCAATGAAGGTTGTGAGCTCGTAAGTTTTATTGCTGGCAGACTATCTATTTGCAATGTTGCTTGTTTTGTATATTTTATATTTAAGAGGCTGCATTTTTGCTATTCTGCAACCCGATATAAAACGGTTTCCAGAAAGTATATGGATACTATTTATTGATATAAAAATCCCCCGGCACAAAAACGTCTAAAAAGCAAAAAATAATCCTCGTACTCGCGTCGGGGATTTATTTTATTTACTTAGCAGTTCCCCGACGCGAGTACGTGGTTAAATTTTAATTTTTAGAGGTTTTTGTGTCGGAGGTGTTTTTAATGGATTTTATATCTGAGGCAAAAACATAATAATTAAAATTAAAATTTGATTTTAATTTCATGCTTTTCAAACTACATATAATATTCCTAGTTATAGACACGCTTCAATCTAAACACGTAATTATGACATGATATCTTGCGAAAATACCCAGATTCAAAGAGTAAAATGTGGAAAACTTGTGAACGGTCAACCGATATTAATCAATCATAGCTAAAAACACACTCGACAAAATCACCTTTCAAACAAAAAAACAAAATCAAAATCGGTTTATCCGTTCGGAAGCTACGATGCCACAGACAGACACACACACACAAACACATCAAACTTCTAATACCCCGTCCTTTTTGCGTAGGGGGTTAAAAAGAGAGCTGAGAGTCACAGAATGTGACGTTCGATCAGCAACGACGAGAGTCAAAAAAACATGGGGTAAGAGATTGGCATCACTACCTAAATATCACTTGCGGAAAATCCCTTATCTGATAAAAGCATGGAATAAAATATTCTTTACTATACACCATAAAAGTTACTCATCTCTTTTACAAGAAAAACTTATTTATAACGGTACAAAGGTATCGCTAACAACGATATCTATCAGACAACCTTTGGATGGTCTTAAACGAACTTAGAATAAAAAACTGTTCGGACTCGTGCGCCGAGGGTTAGCGCAACATAATTATGTAAAAATACCGAACATTGCTCTAACGAAAATATTTTTTTTTCTTTTACTAGTATGTCTTATAAGTTGGTCGACTATTACTCGTAAACTTGTAAAGCCTACTTTGCTGTGATAGTTTTCCTTTTAATTGCGTTATATATATGTTACGGCTAATACCCGAAGTGCGGCTACACCTAGTTTTAGCCGGTTAGAACTAGGTGTGCTAATACCCGAAGTGCGGCTACACCTAGTTTTAGCCGGTTAGAACTAGGTGTAGCCACGCAACATAGTCGACGGAGCCCCGCTGCGCGGGGCTCCTATTTCCGTCCGCAGGGTCTAAAGTAACCGTGTCCGTGTCGGGGTGCCCTAAGCTCCAACCGGCTAATACTAGGTGTAGCCGCACTTCGGGTATTAGCCGTAACATATACAACAGCTGTGAATTTTTTCACATATGCAAAAGCAACCATTAGCTGGCAGGGGGGACACTTTGAGGAGGACAAAAATGTGTAATTTAAAGGTTAATTTTATGCAAACGGATCCCTAAATAGAAAATTGTTTTCCATAGACCCTAAATTGTTTTGAATGGCCTATCAAATGATACCCCACACCATGGGACACACGATAAAAAAAATAACATACCTACTTTACGTTAACAGGTAGCACAATTTTTTTTTTTCATTTTATCACTTTTTTGGCGTGATTAATATATTCATGCTAAACTACAGCTTTCTAGTACTAAGAGTCTCTGAGCCAAGCTGCGGACGGACAGACGGACTTGGTGAAACAATAAGGGTTCCTTGTTGACTACGAAGCCCTAAAATATAATAATAATAAAACCCCGTGCGAGACCAAAAATAAAAAATTAAACAATAATAAAAATAAAACCCTTGTGAGGCCAAAAAGGCTCTTATCTGAGCATTTGCAGCATAATATGGAAACTGCAATCTAGATATAAAATGAGAACTTCCGGAGAGAAAAGAGCTGTTAGCAGTAACATTAGAGTAATCGTAATTTCACAGCGTGGAAGGTGTGTGAAAATGGGAAATCTTTTGAATATAACATACTACATTATATAATTATACTTTAATGAATACTTCTCCACATACTGCATGAAACTAATATCAGGCAAAATTGTTTGAAGGAGATGTTGGAAGTAATGACAACATTTCGAAATTTCTCAAATTGATAGAACGCTACAATATTGCTGAGTGTCATGGCTTTATATCTCTGAACAATGAACTGTCCTATAGTAAAAGTCACGGGTACCAAGCCGCAAAATAATATAATATTTGTTTTAAAGGTCCGAAAAACCTTTATAAACATACAATAGAAAGTTTTGTTTTTATTTTTTAGTAGGCTATCCTGTCCCACTGCTGAGCAAAGGCCCCAAATCCTTCCAAATATTCTTTTCCTGTGCCACCTCGGACCTCTGCAGTGATAGTATCAAACATTCCGAAATATTTAAATCTTTAGAAAACCAAGATTTAGAGCAACAATATATAGATCTTTTGAAGAATATCTACCATAACAGCACGGCGGACATCAACCTAATTTTTTCGGGACCATCATTTGCGTTACAAAAGTGTGTAAAGCAGGGTGATCCGCTCTCTCCAAAATTGTTCACAAGCACTGTCGAGGGGCGACCAAGGGCGTTGAAGTCGGCAGCAAGAGGCTAACAAACCCCCGGTTTACCGACGATACAGTACTTTTTGCTGCCACTGCTCTGGAACTATAAACGATGCTACAAGACCGAGCAAGCCTCAAGGTGGGACTCGCGATGAATCGGTCCAAATCGAAACCAATGACCACCAGCATGAAGCGTAGGGTCGACGTAGTTGGGCAGGAAATACAATATGTCGATGAGTATATCTACTTGGGTCAGTTAGTTAATTTCGAAAACAGGCAGGAGAAGGAAATCGATCGCCGAATTGAAAACGCCTGGAAAAGCTACTGGTCCATGAAGACGCTAATAAAGGGCGATCTACTGATTTCCTTGAATCGAAAACTCATCGACATGTGTATCCTGCCCTTCCTAACCTATGGTGCTCAGACCTGGTCACAGATGGAGTCACAAAAGTTCCGTCTTGGGGCTTAGAAAAAGAAACGCCACACTGCGCTCTAGAACGGAGATCTTAGACGAAGGAGTAAAGACTGCCAGGCTAAAATGGGATTAGGATACTAACCGTTGAACAGGAAACAATAGATTTTAGTAGTAGGTTTTAGATATTTCTTTCACATAGAATTCAATTACATACTTAATTGGATCTTTAAAGAAGCCTTTGTACGCTGAAAACTAAATAAAAAGCCTTCAAAACAAAACAAACAATTTTGTATTGTTACTAACAAAAATTGGTAGGAGTTTTCCTAGAGTTTTCATATGACGCTCCCTTTCGTTAGAGAGACACAATTTGAATTTGCGTCGGAATTGCAAACCGTCTTGTAGGGAGAATGAATATTTTGCATGGCTAAGGCTACGGCTCACGACGCGGCGCGGCGTGTTAAGACCAGCGCGTTTTCAGAGGTGTAGGGCAAAAGACGTAAGTTATTAGGAACATACCACGTATTCGCATGTGTAGCATATCTTCTTCAATTATCATCGTCATATTTTAGCCAATTTACACAAAACATCAATGAATTACACACCAGACTTTGATCTTTCTCATGAATCACTCCGTTCATCGGTTAAAACCGTATGAAAATTGGTTTGGTAGTTTTTGAGTTTACCACGTACAGACAGACGCGGTGGGGGGACTTTCTTCTTATAATATCTAGCGACCAGTGATAGCAACGTAGTGATGAAATAAAATCATTCTAAATAGGCACTTGTATTCATCATCATTGTTTAAACTTACGATGTACACCATCGTACTAATGTGCATAAATTGGTTATGAACATAACCGTAACTCCAACTAGTTACTAACTTGGTAACTTGAATGTCAATCATGAAAGTTACGATTTGTTTAAGCGCACACTACTTAGAACTAAAGTAAAAGGGCTTTTATAACGCTTGAACTTGGCCGGACCGTTTTATTTATTGCGACATTACTTATTATGTATGAGGTGACCGCGCATCGTGCCGCGTTCAGCTAGCCGCAGACTTAGCATTTTAGAGAGAGTTCCACCTCTCTGTGAATAATTAACAAAATTTTCAGAGTTCATTTATTTCCTAATCTGGTCTGAACTAAAATAGTTTGGACGCCGACAGGGTAATAAATTTATCCAGCGACACTTTTGGAGCCCAATTTGGGATTTTGTTGAATCGGTTATATTTAATTTATATTGTCCGATTGCATGGTCGGCCATTTTAGTTTTGTTTCGGGAATTTTGGCAACCGGCTTAGCTTTGCGACAACGTTTTTGGCATTACTGTTTTTTTTTGTTCATTTTTAAATTCAATATTGGATTGGTGCGGCTTATAGTAAAAAAACACTGTTCATATTATTCAATAGCGCAGGACCGGTCGATGAGACGACGCTTGGGGAGGCTTATGCCCAGTAGTGGGTGTCTTTCAGCTGAAATGATGAAGATGATGACTCATCAAAATAGGAACTAGATAAATTATTAATTAATTTTATAAGTGTACTGGTGATTTTGTGTTAATTTCCTTAGTTAAAATTGATTTAAGCTTGTCTTTAATATTTTTTGTAAACATTCAGACACAGTGTAAAATTGTTAATTAATAAATGAAATGAAAAAATGAAATGAAATTCCAACTATATAAGTGCTAAACAACATTTTCATTCCATCCTCTATCAATGCAAGTATTCAATTTAAGGGGAACTCAGTTCAATCAATTCCAATCACACTTGACAGAATTCTAGTAAATCAATGAGTTCCTAGAGGCTTTCACAATTCCTAACTACCGCTAAAATGTCAGTAATCATGGTCATCATCAGCCTATTAATGTTCCCACTGCTGGGACACAGGCCTCCTCTCTGTGAGAGGGAATGGGCCGTAATCCAACACACGGGCCCAGTGCGGGTTGGTGGATATCATATGTCTTCGAATTTTTGGTTTTAAAACATTTATTCACGATGTTTTCCTTCACCGTTTTAGAGAACAGTGGTGATGAAATAATTTACACAAAGTAAAACGAGGTCGAACCAACAACTTGTAAGTCGCGGTCAATACCACTGGGCCACCACTGCAAATTTCAGTACAATGCCACAAATATCAGAACGCCCGGATAATAAGGTAAATCGATCTGCCCAGCCTTTTTTTTTAGCGTGGAGAAATGCTCATGCATACTGCGCTACCACCCACCGCGTCCGCCATCCGACGGTGGCGACCCCGCGCAGGCCGCCGGCCTGTGGGTAGGGCGAACGGCGTTCCGTAATACCGGCACTCCTCTCCCGCCGCGGCCTCCAACCCTCAGCCACGATGCCTACTGTATCACATCGCGGCCCGCCTCAGTTGCGATGGCGCCCATACGCCACCGCAACCTACTTATTGGCCGCTACGTCGTCGGCTTGTCGGCAAAAGCCCTGACGAGCGGCCCCTCCTCGGGTTCCTCTTCGCTTCACCGTGGTTGTCCAAGCCACGGTTACTGAGCCCCCCCGCCTCGACAATGCGGGAACCTACCGGGGGGGTCGGCTTTCCGCCTAACTGGATTTAGCTGAGTACCAGTATTTGACATGGAGTGACTGCCTATCTGACCTCCACAACCCGGTAACTGGGTAACACGATACCTCTTGGCAAGACTGGTGTCAGATTCCTGGCTTCTGACTTTATGTAACGACTGTCAAAGATCTTCAAATAACAGCCGGGACCAACGACTTAACGTGCTTTTCACGGCACGGAGAAATCTCGTTACGTAAAGATGATCGGTCACCCATCCACGGACCGACCTCGGCAAGGTTTGATTGTCCCGTGCGGTTGTTACGATTTAGCCACGACCTCCTCTGGATAATAAGCTGAATCCAAAATAAAAAATCTAAATCCCCAAAAGGACTTCTCAAAAAATAGATTACTATCAAACGGGAAAACATTCTGGTATTGTATCCTTCAACTGTCAATCAATTTTATTATTATGAAAAGTTCGTACGCTGAGGAAACTCTAGGCAGAGGCGGGACTCTTGCATTTTTCGGTCAGTGCGACAGTTGAGGGATACAATACCAGAATGTCAAAAAGTAAACGTTTTAAGGAGGAGAGGATATTAGTATAGCAAACTTAAAAAAAAATATGCTTATAAATAAATGAAGTATGTCTTACTTAAATCAACATACTAGAGATGAAAAATAAAAAATAAAGTTTGTTTATAAGTATCGATACGATATAGACAATTCTTTCACCAATAGAAAACTTTAGTATAAAAACGCACAGTATCTATGGGAAAACTGCGGCAAAAAGCTAGTGTTTCCAATATTTTAGAAGTTATGAAATAATTACAGTTATAAAATACTGTTCATACTATTATTTTTCTTGGAAAACGCTGCGTTTGTTTCTATATGTGCTTATTAACCTTGAAACAATAGTATATTATGCAACTAGTGAATAAAGGACGGTTTTAAAGCGAGGGCCATAGATGAATCACGAACAAGTGAAGGATTCTAACAACTGAATCACTACGGTAGGGAGTGATTCATGATGGTTGAATCACGAGCAAAGCGAGTGATTCAAGTGTTAGAATCCTGAACGACGCGAGTGATTCATGGCCCTCGATATAAATCCGTTTTATTCAATAGTTGCATACTATATTTTATACCATGACTTCGAGAAAAAGAAGGATTTAAGCCAAAAGCACAAGGAATAATAATAAATAAATAAATGGTTTATTAACTTCAATATTTACAGAAAATGAGAAACCGTAGGGCTTCACATTTTTTGTAAATTGAGCCTTTGAGTTTGAGTTACCTAAACACCACCTGTGTTTCAGGGGCCAGTGACCACCTCCATTAAGTTACATAATTATAATTAATTAAACACCAATGCAATTAATATTAGAATTACAATCCAAATAAGTATTCACTAAACATCCTAGACCAAAATAAAATCATCAAAATCCTAAATATAAACAAACTCAAAATTAAATCGACGAAGGAGTTTGAAATTCGAATATTCTTTGCACAAGAAGTTTTTATCGAGTATTTTATGCGCAAGTAGGTTGTATTGCATTGAGATGGAGGTCAAATATATATTGGTGTGTTCTAAATTCAAAACCAAAACAGTGATTAAAAGTGCTTTTTATTCACTGTTTTCAGTGAATAAAATAAGCTTTTTAGAGGGGGAATGGTATAAATGAAATTACATTGGGATTCCTTGTAACCTATCGGATTTATTTGCACCATTTTTAGAATAATTTATTTTCTGGTCCTAGGTTCCCCATATTACTGTAACAAAAAACCTGATCGATCCGGTTCATAAGCCTTTCTCTCCAGAATATATTATGATTATTATAGCAGATCAGTATGGCCGTGCGGAGGGTTCCATATACGGCCATTCTGCTGGTCCTTTAATAAAGTACATTCCTTGTCGGAGCTGATCGACTGAACGGCAGATAGGTAGGTAGGAGGAACATGCTCGACAATATTGCGTCCCAGCGAAGGTATCAATATTCTTATCTTGTTATTCTGAGTTAGGTATATATTGAAGAGTATTGGGACATATTTTGTTGGAAGCTGTAGGTAACTTAGGTACATATCATACATCCATACGTAAACTTACATCGTTTTCCCTTGGTCGTAGGCTGAAGCTACAAAACGCCTCCTGCTAAGTACACTCCTTTTGTTTAATATTATTTTAGGATCGAGGAATAGTATGTTACTTCACTTTTAGAATTATTCCAATCTTCGTTACAGTTACCATTTGGATCAATTTTCTTTATGCAATGCCTTACACAAGGGTTAAATATTAAAGCCATGCTTTTTATTCCTGAAAGTGTTTTTTTTTCTTGAACGTAAAATATACCTTAGATCTTCCAGCCAGAAATCTAGAATTTTGGCAAAAAAAAATAGTAACAGAGTTTGGGGTTTGATTATTAACTTTATGTTCTAAAACGTAAGTACTTACTTTCTCATTTAGGTACCTATTCACTATGTTAAACTAAATAAAACATTAATGAAGAGTTAAAACTTTTCATTAAAAACCAACATCGTTCGCACTTACACACACAAATTAATTTAATAACCTTTATAATTCTTTCATTTAATGCCAGCTCAGACAAAAAACGTTCTTATTTACAAACTATGTTAATATTCAAACAATTGTACTAATTAACTTGTTGATTCTACATCGCAAATATCATTACAATGAATACCTAAGAGACTGAGCAGACCAATAAAGCCACCAGAATAACTAGACACGTGGCGAAAAACAGAACAAGTAAACAATATATTAAATTTGACACATCTTTGATGTTTGTGTTCACAAGCAGCGCCATCTCAAAAGCTCAAGTTAAACTAGCCACTCAATAGCAATATAGCTTCGTCAAAATAAGCAGGTTAGCCCGCATAACGCGATTTGCAGGGTTATTCTCCCAAGAGAGTCGTTAGCCCGTCCAATGTATCTGGGAAGTCAAACTGTGTCTCGTGGTAAATTTATGAGTATTCCCCTCCCGGTGGAACGGCCACGGTTTCTTATGAAATGTTGGGGACAGCAGATAGATCGGTCTGATACGAGCCTGTATCGTTGTGAGACTCCCTGAAGAGGTAAGTGTAGATAAGTACGCATGAGGAAGTATTCAAGACTTCCTTATAGTTTCCTTCATCTTCCTCGATAGATTCAGTTTTCTCAGCCTTTTTTGAAAAGATGGTGAGATGTTGATGATTTTCCTTAAGGATATTTTGTTGTGTTTCTTTGTTAAGGGTGCATAAGTTAAGTCAGTGTTTTTGAGAAACTGCTAGACGAAGGATTGAAAAGGAGAAATAAATATTTAAGCAAAACAGAGGTTAACAGGCATATTACGTTCTAAAAGCAATAAAATGTCGGTTTCAAAAATTCATTTGTTTCCTAACAAATGTAGGATCTAAATTATAAGACAGTTTACATTCACATGGCTCAGTTTCAGTCACAAAAAACTTCTCACGCTGGCACATGAAGTAAAAGCAAAGTGTAAACAATCTGCCATCCGATGAAAATTCACATTCCATTGTTTCTTACGCATATTATCATTCATATTTTGTTACACTGGGTATAAACTGTTCTGAAAGATATCTAGGTACTGCTGGATATCTGCAAGGCTCTGTACATCCAGCGGATATTAGCGAAAAGGTTGACAAATCTAAACAAATATTATAAAGAAGTGATACTGTTTATGTTTGTAAATGTTACTCATAAGGCCCGTATTCCAGATGCTCATTCTTGACTCAAACTCAAATTTGGTCACACCTAGCAATCAACTGCCAACCAATCACAACTCTCGAGTTTAGTATATGATTCTTCAGCTTGACATTTGTGTACTGAATAGAGCAAGAGCTCAGATGCCCCAGACGTTACTAAATTCTTTCTATACAAAATGTGTGGTAGGTATTGAATGCAAGTACGAGTACATTCCAAATTCATGCTATCACTACTCAATTCTACTGATTTTATGTTAAAAGAGTTTGGTAACTTTTGGTGTGTCTTGGGTCTTGGACTTGAGAACGCAAATGTAAAAAAAACGAGCAAACTAATCACAACTGTCCATTTGCAGTTTGTGATGAATTGAGTATGTGCATGAGCATCTGGAATACCGGCCTTAATCGCAGAGTGTCATAGGCTGCTTTTATCCTGTAAAATATTTACAGTTTCTGTGGGACATGCAACAGAATTGAAGCACTAAGAAGCTGCCAATTGCTAGATTTTCTTGGTGCTTCGCTCCCGTTGAAGAATAACTTAATATCGGGTTCTATCCACCACTCACTTTTACTACTAAACACCAGAAAAACCCACTAGTAACATGCCCACTAGGTGCATAATAATCCCTCTACATTTCACGGTTTACTGCCCTCAACGGTCATTTGACAATATTATGTCAAATTCAGACTCCCTACGTTCAAAATTAATGCTCTATTTTACGCCTGCATTGAAATGGTAATGCGACGGGGCCGTACGAGAGTTATGTTTTCACACGTCATAGTTAATACAGGCTAGTTTATCTGACCTGGAATGGTTGCATCCGTATTTAGGAGTTTTAACTTTGCTAAATGCGGCTTTACTCAGGTGCGGTGGGCAATCTGGCAACAGCCAGGCTGTTCTGATAGAGTTATTCGGATTACCAGACTGTCGTCACATAAAGGAGATGTTAAATGTAAGGGTAGATCCTCCAAAACTAACAGTTGGTAAATAAACCAAACCAGATGGACCGATCCCTTGGTCAAAGCAAGCAAGAGTTGGATGTGAGGCGCCCAAGGCCGGGTAAAGTGGTGATCAATATTATATATGTGACCCCACTGAGCATTGGGTGAATACGGGTTAAAGAAGTTAAAAAATATATAGTTATCTAATATTCATGGAAACAACAAACCTTGAGACCAACAAAATGAATCTGTAATTGTCAGGGGGTTAACTATCACAAGTTCGAAAAATATTTGACCGAATTTCATTTCACCTAAAACATTTCAACTATTATTCGTTTTTTTACTTCATCGAAGTCACGTCTGCCACTGTCTCAGTTGACCTATTATCAATTCTATTTTTTCGTTACTCCGACGTTTCATTTGGTCGAAAAACTTTTAGCCGAAATTACAACAACCTTTTTACAAATAAATAATTTGAATTGGAATTTGACGCTTAGCCGAATTAACATTTGTTCGTGGAGCTACGTGCCGTCTAAGGGAAATCTGGCCTGTCTTGTTTCTCTCGGGCAGACCATATTAGAGACTGTTCATTATGGTGGTCAGGTCCTCAATTTTTGTTGAAAGATGTGGATTTGTTCGCAGTATTTATTTTTATACGCATATCAAAATACTAAGTGAAAGAGAAACAGTGGGCGAATACAAATGTTTAAAATAGCGATTTGAAAAAATAAGTTGTCGACGGGAGCGGGGCTCCTATTTCTGTCTAAAGTAACCTAACAAGAAGGAGATGACGGGAGCTGAGTCCGCACGCTTTGCTCGCTCACTTTAGCTCCTGTCATCCCCTTCGTACCTAACCTATCCGTGTCGGGGTGCCCTAAATTCCCGAGTTCGCTTCGTTCGCTCTTGTACTAATCCTTTGAATAATAAATAATTAATAAAAATGTCTAATGCATGACAGCTATTTATAAATCATTTGCATGAAAATTCAAAATAAATACGTCAACACAAACAAGACTGCGTGAAGTCGGTTTTGCAGCGATTTGTTTCTGACACTAAATTTGACACATTGATGTTGTGAAAAGTCCATACCTTTTATGACAATATTTCGATTTTAAATTGAAAATGTTACCATGTAACCGACTATATATTTATGACAAAATAATATTCCGTTAAATGTTGTTTCGGAGTGGTGAAAATATGGCAAATGAAAAAAGTTCAAAAGAGGCTTCGGCCAAAAGCAAAAAGATATTTTGTAAATAGGCGAAATGTAGTTCGGTAAACAATACATATGCCACATGATACTTCGATGATCTGAAAATATGTCAAATAATACAAAAAAAAAACAAAAAAGACGTTGGTCAATTGTTTTCGGTAAAAGGAAATTCGAACAATATATAAAAATAATTCGGAAAAGTGATCACTTCCTCTGTCAGGGTAAATGTCCTACTCTCAGGAAAAGAATATGGAACCGTTGATTTCTAACCAGCCAACCCTTTTCCACACCAGAAATCCTCCTCATTAAAGAGGCCGGTTAACTTTATACATTTATGATTAAAATCATATTGTTAACAGCAGTTATATAGCAAAACTATACAGACATTAGAAACAAATCAAAATAGTTATCAGAAACTCAATTAAAACCTTATAGGCAGTCAAACGCCACGTTACACCACGTAAAGTTGAGAAACAATAAACAATGTTGCTCGTAGGTGGAACTCGTGTCAGATGCAACCATGTCACAGGCCGTCAGAGCCCGTCCATTGGTCCATTAGCTCCAGTAATACAATTTTGTAGCTCATCCGGCCGAGTGAACAACGTATCGGTATAGACGGCTGATCAAGTTTGTCTTTACTCTATTTGTTCTAAACTTTCGAGACATGATTACAAACTTCGTAACATACATACGAGGCAATTCAATCAGTGGGTAAAGAGGGTTTAATAGATAATAAAGATTCCATAAAATTAAGTTTAACTGGAATGGAATTTAAGAAAAAAAACGAGTGGGTATTATCGGTACCGCTACCTAAGACTTAAAGTCACCCAAAGGGCCATGGAGAGAGCTATGCTCAGACTTTCCTTACGAGATCGAATCAGAAATGAAGACATCTGCAAGAGAAACAAGGTTACTGACATAGCCCGAAGAATTGCCTAATTGGGCCGGCTGGCCGTTGGAGCCGAAAAGTTCTGAAGTGGCGACCGCGTACCAGAAGACGCAGCGCTGAATGCCTCCCTCTAGGTGAAGCGACGGTCACCGCTGCAGGAGTCGAGTGGATGAGAAACGCACAGAACTGATCAGTGTGACGACTGCTTTGGAGAGGCCTATGTCCAGCAGTGGACGTCTTTCGACTGAAATGATGATGAGTATCACTACTCTATTATATTTTCTTGCGTGAAAACGTCTTTCGAGACCATATGAATTTATCCCCGCTCAATTAAGTCAACAGAAGATAGTGTAGTGCACAAAAAGGCAAGGTACAGTTATCTATTTTCTGAATATAATAATATATCTACAACACTTGGTGATAATTGGCCTTGAATCAAGAAATGTATAACATTTTTGGGTGACATCACAAGTGTTTCATTGCAATCTGGACCAAGACTTTTCGCGTTAAAACAGAGCAACCATTTAAACTTTTCCTCACTTGTATTGTTTAAGTATTAAAACAGCTGAAGAGTTCATTTCATACGTGGTCCCACACGCCCTTGACAGGGTTTAAAACTTTTCTGAGATAACAAGCATTTTCCTTTGTATTCCTAGTACAAAAAGAACTAGTCAACCTAGACAAATCTCCCTAAGGAAATTTCTTACCAATGTTTTGGAACAAAAAACTTATATCCATCCGGGATTCCACTGTAAAACATACATTTTATGTTTGTAGCAAGCTGTAAAGTAGACGCTTTATTTTTCAGTTTTATATTTTAATAAACTACCCGGAATTTAGGCAAACAGCCCAGTATATGGCTGATTGTAGCATTATAAAGTTTGTTGGCTGAAAATGTTAGTGCTTGTAAAGCGTCGTCGTATACTGCCAAGAAGAAGCGACGATGGTCTCTCCAGGGAACCCTAAGACGAGACTAATGGATTACATTTTTATGTTATAACTTTGTACGTTCTAGGACATTTTAACGGCTCAACGTTTCGGCAGTAATTCGACTTCTATACGACTAAATGTTTCTGATACTTGTATTTCAAGATCTGCCGTATTGCAGACAAAGCTTCACTGACAAACTAGTTTATTACAAATTAAAACTTCAACGTGTTATAAACGGCATATTCTGTGGTGTCGTCTTCTTATTTTTAAGTTTTTATTATACCTCATTAGTTCCATCTTTTTCTTGTATAGTTTAGTGATTCTCGCGGTTTCGCTGCCATAGCTTATCTCACATTCCCAGAAAAACCAAGCATTTTTCGAGAGAAGTTCTTAAATTACTGTAAATTTTTTTAGTGAGAATTTTCTGAATCGGATCAGTAGATCCTTCTAGAAATTATCATTAAGATGTAAGAGCCTGCAATATTTGTATATGCTTCTGTATTCTCCGAAAAGATACCCTTATTTGATCAGTTCTGTAATAACTTAAGCAACCCTAGTCTCATTGACCTTGCAAAAATCGAGTTTCTGAATTTCTATTGAGAATATTTTTAGCAGACTAAATAAGGTTCCGCCAGAATTATTTCCTCCAATTATATCAAAACAAACTGTTAGTACATACACCAGAAAATAACAAAACAATAAGTACAGAGCCCTCAATATCTCACGGAGCCGACGAAGCAAAAAACTCGGAGTGAAAACAGCGAGAAAAGAAAACAAATGTTCTTCTATAAGGACCACAATACACGTCTTATTTATGATACACAAATATATTATTATTATCGTGCAATACAATGTTTTTTGTGTAAATAATTGGCTGAAATAGAACACTCTGTTTGTTGACGTGGGTGTTGTAAAAATGGAGAAGCATTACATGTAGCTGAGTTTCTTCTCCATAAAAAACTACTTTTCCGAATGGACGGTAGAATCAATTTACATTTAAATTCAAATTTTTGACGTTCGAAAGTGCCGCTTAATGGCCTGATTGAAATAAAGATTTTTTGTCTTTGTCTTTGATATTTATGAATAACTATTCCATTCGATAGCATTACTAGTCTCTGAAATCAGCAGTGGTCAGACAGATAGACGAAGTCTCACCTTAAGGGTTCTTTAGCCGTTTTAGTATGTATGGCACCGTTGATCGGTTGGTCCCAGATATCATTTATAGTTAGATCTTTGTCAAAAGTTACAGGTAATCAGAACAATGACTCAGAAGCCCGAAAGACTAACAACACTCAGAAATAGTTGTGGAGTTAAGATAAACCTAATAAATTTCAAAAAAGACTAGGCAGATTGAGTAAACTCAATATTGAGTAATCCACACAGACTTAATAATAAAACAAAGATAATTCACAAAAAAGCAACAGCATTTCCTCCGTATCAACTTAACCCATGTAAATAACACTAAGCAATGGGCAAAAGACGCGAGGCGAGAATATCTTTCATCCTCACATTACCACGAACAAGGTCTGCGAAGTTTCGTGTAAAAATACAAGAGATATTTGTGACATAATCGCAATAAAGTAGCATCTAGTTGGACGAGAGTTCCGAGTATAGTAGCAACTTAGTTTGTTTACAAGTCCTGTACATGTAGAGATAAATAAGTTTAGACTTCTAACGTTCTTGGAATAGTCTTGTAAAATGTAGGAAGATAAAAACTTTTATTCCAAAATAACGAACATTAATGAAGTAATCACACCTTCATCGATGAAAAGATTTCAAATGTTTCTGCGTCAATAAAATCCCAAGTCTATGGCAAAACAAGATCGATCATAAGAAAAAGAAGTCTAAATATGTACCAACTAAGACTGTCGCCTTTCTCCAACAATAAAAAAAACAAAGCACAAACAATTTATCTGTCAAATCTCCCGCTCAAATCGCAATATTGACAGCTATCGATGAAGTCACAACTCACAGCGCCGCCGCCATGACAGATGAACGGACGAAAGATCCTTAAATCCTCGCAAGTCAGTGTCAAATCCTGATATGCGACTCAAACGGGTATTTAGTTGCGTTCAAGGCAATCACGAAAATTTCACCCGTTTTCGAAGCAAATATTGAATAAAACTGTCCTATATTCCAATGGTAAGTATTTAAGCGTGCCGAGGGCTTTATAAATAACTTTTCTATAAAAGTGGGCAGAACCTAAGAAGCAACCTAAAATAAATATTGTGTAGTTTTCTTTATGTATCCATATTTATTTCTTCTGTTTAAAGGCCAAAAATAAATTTATTTGTATTATAAAATCTTCTTCCGTCAACATTTTACTTCTCATTCATCCTATTTGAGATATAGACTGCAGAATTTTGCAGTAGTTACTGAAATAAAGGAGTCATTTCTAAAAGGTCGCTCGATCAATCTGATCTAATACAATCTATGTGGGTAGGTCGCCTTTATTTTCAAACTAGAAATAGGTTATTCATTTTTTATTCTCGTAGAAGTCACTACGAGAATAAAAAATGAATAACCTATTTCTAGTTTGAAAATGAAACATGACATTTTCGAAGACATAAGAAAGATGTCTCTCTTCTAGTCGGGCAATCTTGACAGAGTGGTCGTGATCATGGGTGAGTCCTGATGCATGATGGCTCTTGCCATGCGTCTCTATTCGGTTCTATTGGATGCAATATGGGAAAAATCGGTCATCGTAGCTTAGGTGATGTTTTCAATAAGATCTGCTCATTTGATCAGAGAGTGACCCTGGGATATCTTGCCCTCCATTCTGCCTTGGATTACAAGATACTCCATTGAGTCTTCATTGCGAGTTATATGCCCAAAGAACTTCAGTATTCATATTTGTACAGTCGACGATAATCTCTCTTTGATATGAAGTTCTTTTAGGATCGATACAATGATGCGGTAAGCAATCCACGGCATCCGCAGCAGACGTCTCCAGCACCACATCGATTTTCCTCCTTTCCTTCAGCCTCAATGTCCACGTCTCAGCTCCGTAGAGAAAAATTGGAAAGACGAGACTTCGCATCAGTCGTACCTTACGTTAGTAGTTTTGGTTATTCTGCGATCTTCCCAGATTTTATGAGCTTTTCAACGGCAGATCGCGTCACAGCACAACGCCTTCGATTTTGAATTGTTTATTTTTTTTTTAAAGTCACCTTCAAACAAAAACTAAATCAAAATCGGTTCATCCGTTTAGGAGCTATGATTCCACATACACAAACACACAGGTGCAGTGAGAACGGACGAAGAAAACGCGTTGCATCTAGCACAAGTTACATGAGACAAGGGTAGGCAGATGGCGTCAATGTCCAGAAATGAACTGCGATAAAGCGTTGATAATTATGATAAAAACTCAATAGTACATATTATCAGCGCAAGTCACCTTAAAAATTATGAATAAATTATAATTTATAACTGATATAAAACTAGTGAAAATAATCCACAAAGAGGCCATCCTACATGAAACAAGTTACAAGAGAACCACTCAAAAACTTCACAAGTTGTTATTTTTTTCCAAATTCCCTTTGAAATATAACAGAAGTTGAATAATTAACGGCTGTTGTAAATTTTTAACATTAACACCAGCTCTGGGATGAGTTACAATTGTCTGAAGGACATTTGATACAGCTGTGGGCAGTGTGAATTACGAGTATTGTCTTTATTAGATGAGCCGAGTGGTTGAAGCAGACAGAAGTCTGAAAGACATCTAGATTAAAAGCCCCGCAAGGATCGTTTTTCAAATTATTTGTTCTACTGGTGATATCCTTTAAAATAACTAATTTAAAGGACCAAATATCTTTAGACAACGAATAGTAAAAACCGGCCAAGTGCGAGTCGGACTCGCGCACGATAAGTTCCGTACCAATATCGCAAAAAACGGCGGGAAAATCACATTTATTGTATGGGAGCTCCAATTAAATGTTTATTTTATTCTGTTTTTAGTATTTGTTGTTATAGCAGCAACAGAAATACACCATCTGTGAAAATTTCAATAGATGACAGTATGAAAGACAGACAGAAGGACAGTGGAGTCTTAGTATTAGGGTCCGGTTTACGCAAAATACGCGCTTAGTCGTGGAGTTTCGGAAACAGCCCGTCGAAACTAAACTAAACTAGGGTCCCGTTTTTATCCTTTGGGTACGGAACCCTAAAAACATAAAGAGCAAGCTGAAAAAACACTACATCGACTTGATTTGCTAGAAATAACTGTGACTAGCGCGTTAATTAAATCCCAGACCACGGCATGGTAAGAGAAACATAAGATGTCTAATATTGTGCCTTGTTTAAACTTAATAATAGAACTTATATTTATAAAAATAATTATTAAGAAAATAAAATCCGGTGAACAATCTATCTATACCAATATTATAAAGAGGAAAGATTTTTTTGTTTTTTTGTGTGTTTGTTTGTATCGAATAGACTCCGAAACTACTGGACCGATTTTAAAATTTCTTTCGACTATGGAAAGCTACATTATTTCCGAGTAACATAGGCTATAAATTATTTTCAAAAAAAATTAGAGGTCCTTATTTAAATTGCAATAATGTAACCCAAAGTACCGAAATTTTGCCTATGAAATTCATTATTTGGTAGTGGCAAGGTTGGTGGGTATGTAGGTAGGTAGGTTAGGTAGGTAGGGTAGATAGGTAGGTAGATAGCCAGTTGACGGGAGCGAAGCCGCGGGGGCAGCTAGTTACTTTATAAAGAGGTGCCTGTCTGCTGGAACCTTTGTTGATATCACACGAACCTTTCTTTAAAGGTCAAAATTATCAAAATATCTCAAAAAGCAAAAAACCTTTTTTCAAATTAGGTAAGGTACAAGTCGAATCAATGTATTGTTTTTTTTTGGTATCTATCGGAGACCTTATCTCCCTTAAACAAGAGTAAGGTTAGATTAGGTCCTAAAGTTCCGACATGAACCCATTACAGCAGGTACTGTTAACAAATCAACGCCAACATACCTAATTAAGGTCGAACCCTTATATCTTTCCCCACCAGTCAAAAAGTTTAGAGTCAAAAATAGTAAGTTCTGACAGATTGGCGAACCTTTGTCGTCTGCAACCCTTTTCAGCTGAGTTTGGTGCGTGTCTGATACATGCGTTACTTTCCCGTCGACCCCGCGTCAACGAACATATACCTACGGGAAGTTTTAATGGGAATCTCGCATACAGGCCGAGGCAGGTGTTAATAAAATTATTTCAACTGAAAAAGGTCCGGGTTGACCGAATAGTTAAAGTTTTTGAGGATGTTACGACCTTTTCCTGTCTTTTGGAAGGAAATACCCCGTTTAATTTAGAGATAATCTGGTTATCCGTTTCCTGTACATTTTCAGAATGATATGGGAATAGTAGGCACGTCCTGATATAAGTAGGCGAAATTTGCAATTGCAACCAGGTTGGATTTGGCGTTATGGAGCCGAAACTGCAATGAGAAATACTTACGTGTATTAACCAGATTCATGTCGTAATTACCGAAACAATTAAATTGCCATTGTGTCTCGGTGAAGGAAATCATCGTAAGAACCAAAAATTCGAAGACATGTGACATTCACCAACCCGCACTAAGCCCGTGTGGTAGATTACGGCCCATTCTCTCTCACAGAGAGGAGACCTGTGTACCAGCAGTGAGAACGTTAAAACGCTGCTGATAATGATGTGTCTCGCGTAGATCCACGTTTCAGGCACTCAAAGGGTTAAACAACGTTTTTCAACAGCCTTATGTATGAAGAAACAATAAACAAAATATACATACATACTTTCATAAATAGAATACCTAAATAATTAGGTAACAAATATTTGTGAGAACCGATTTTATCCAGGTTGGCTCATACATTTTAGTAACCAACCGTTTGAACATACAAAACTAAGCAATATGTTGTAAAGCTTGCTTTCAACAATAATCTAATACCTTCAAACAAGCAATTCTTGTATATATATAATCAGAATCTCGGAAACGGCTCCAACGACACTGATGAAATTTAGTATTCAGGGGTTTTCGGGGGCGATAAATCGATCTATCTAGGTTTCATTTTTAGAAAACGTCGTTTTCTCTATTTTCACCCGAGCAGAGCTCGGTCGCCCGTACTTAATTATAATTAGCGTTGAGTAATAATGCAAATTACAGCACCCAGATTATTACGGCGTAAGCTGATGTCAAAACAATAACATCGTTGCATTTAATTAAATTGTTCAAGCTAGGAAACATTGATAACCTCAGGGTTTAGATAAACTGAAATTTTATCAATTACAACGATTGTCAGAAACACTCCGGACCCACCATCCCCCTGACCATACCCCTGGGGGTAGGGTGGGACTGAACCATATAAAACTGGGCTTCAATACGTTTACGTAATATTTCGGAAGCTCCTGTCAATCTTACACATTTTGAACTTTCTAACCGACTTTCCAAAAAGGATTCACCAAAAAGTATTTCCAAAGAGATCACCGATTTCTCCGTCAATTGTGGACCGATTTTGAAAATTCTTCTTTTTTATTTGAATGAGTATGTTTCCAAACCGGTCCCATTTAAATTTGGTGAAGATTTTATGTAGAACTTCAGTGATATACTACCGAACTCTACAATAAATGACGGCAAAACATAACACCACGCCAGGACGCTCTAAAGGAGTACGCAGGTGTACACAGTTCCCTTTGGTACTAGTTTCATGACATTCGGGTAATCTATTCTAGCATTATAGGCACCTTACTGAAGAACTTACCTGTTAAGTACCACAACTAAAAAGTGAAAAACACTTTACAGAAAAATACACACAATTCTTTTTCGGCAGTCGGTGTCAAAAACGAAGAAAATAAAACAGGAATACTGACTTCCAAAAAAGTAGTTATTTTTCATTTTGTAGTGTTTTTATTTGGAAGTCCGTTGTATTCTTTTGTAAAATAGTTTTTATCTACACTCACAACGTAATGTTCCAAATATGAATTAAAAAAATATTGTATAAACACGTACTTTGTGTTCGTGGATAGATAAAATAAAATAAAAACCATTACAATCATGGTCGCTGATATTATGTCACTTTTATCTACAGCCTACAATGTTACAAAATTCATACAATTTTGAGCAAATACGATCATTCCTTTCACCCAAACCACAATAACCCTCTTCCATCTTTATAGCAATAATAAAATGGAAGAGAATCCATTAAACGAAAGTGCTTCGTATTTTATTAATATTGCAGTGTTTTGCTTTAATTGCTACAATGTCTTCAGTTGTGTTCGTTTCATTCCAGAGTTTCGGGGTGGATCAATTTTCCTATTCCTTCATTATAAAGTTCCACTGTAATAAGTTTTATATTTATTTGTATCTTCTGTAAATTAGAACTGTATAATTATATTTCGGGGATCGGATTTACTGGGAAGAGCAATTTGTTTAAAATATTCGATCTTTGGAAGTATTCGTTTCTTCGTGAATTGATTAAGTTCTGAATTCGTAGTGAATCGATATAAGAAATTTTGACAATAATCTTGATTTTTTACATCATATCAGCCGAAAGACGTCCACGGCCGGACATAGCCTTGTCCCGTGCGTCCCGCATCCAGCAGATCCCCGCAACCTTCACCAGGTCATCGGACCACCTGGTGGGAGGCCTTCCAACGCAACGTCTTACGGTTCGCGGTCGCCACTCCAGAACTTTTCTGCACTATCGGCCATCAGTTCTGCGAGCAATGTACCCTGCCCACTGCCACTTAAGTTCAGCAATTCTTCGGGCAATGTCGATAACCCTGGTTCTCTTGCGGATCTCTAAATTTCTGATTCGATCACGCAAGGAAACTCCGAGCATAGCCGTCTCCATTACCTTTTGGGTGACTTTAAGCTTTTTGATGAGGCCCATTATGAGCGACCACGTCTCAGAGCCCTAGGGTTATCACTGGCAACACACACAGGATTGATTTTCACGAGTCCGCTAAAATCTATGGACACTGCTACACCTTAAAAATAATTTACTATACAGGAAGCCTCTGCGCAAAGGGTTTCGAAAAAAATTATATCTCTAGCGTATGCTACACTCACGATACACATATAATACATAATTATGTACATCTACTCACGCCTTTTTCCCTTAGGACAAAGCAGAAACTACAGAACGCTACCTGCTATCCCTACACAGTCTGTTTACTTTAGTGTACGTTTATGATAAACAAATCTCACCGACACATCGCAACACAGCCAACCAGCTCCATTGCCTTCAAATTAACATTCACCGCGAACGATTAGCCCGTCACCCCTCGAGGTCCTATTCACCCGAGCCCAAGTTTAGACGCTGTCAGTCATACAGGCCAACTTTAATAACGCGCGAACTTGGCGCGCACTGCCATGCAAACTGTTGGCAACACTACGTCATGACAAATTGACAAAGTTCTGACGTTGAGTCTGCTGGATGGATTAATAATCTTTACTTAGTTGGGTTTAGTACGAGTTTTCTTTGGTTGTGATTTTAGTTGGGATTCGATTTTCTGGACGTTTTCAAAGATGTGTGAAAGGGGACAGTATAAAAAGGTAGCTGGTATGAATTGTTCTTCTATTAAGTCAACCATATTGTTTCTTTGGCCATCCAATCCTAAACATTGTTAACCTGAAAGATTGTTTGCCAACACCAAAATCAGTCTTCATCGACACTGATAAGAAAAAATCCTTCGGAAGCGTTCGCCAGTAAGTTCCTTTTTATATAGATCATCTTTACCAAATCATCATCAGCTTTCAATTTCATTTATGTTTTAATATTCACTACCCAGTCACTATTGTCAAAAATCGATAATACTGGTGATTTTATGTACAAACAACCTTCTTTTACAAGCTTTTATTTAACTTGCAATGTATTTATGTGATTTATTGTTAAATCTTGCAACAGAATTTTAAAGCATTTATCCTCCACCGATTATGATGAAATTTTGCATACACGTTTAGTTTGGATGGCAATGCTTGGTAATCTAAGTTACGTCATTGTAAATCCAAGATGGTGCACTAGTTATTTTTTGTCCACAGCCATGATATGGGTATCAAATGAAAGAGTTTGCTGAGAAGAATACTAAAAAAGCTTGTTTTAAAAAAATATTTTTTGATGAATAATTTATTTTAACCAATTATAAAGACTATTAGTTCAACTTAGATCTCAGGTTTCTAAAACATCTTCCTTAATGACAGACTGCCGACAAAAAGCTTACCAAAGACTTTACAAGAACCCTGGAGCTCTGCAACCATTCGATTTACAACAGTTTGGTGTGTCCATAAATCTCTGAAAGGCATATTGTTATGAACTAGTCCTGTTATTACGAAATTTGTCGACCATCTATCTTCGCAGTATCCCTTGATTTCACTTAGAACTTTGTTAGTAACGTCGAATTGTTAATGGTCTTCTAATTTTTGGTGAAAATTTATTTTATTGGTAGGATTGCTTGGTATTAATCGTCAATCATTTACGCATCTTGGACAGTCGTTACGGATAGACAGAAGCCAGGAAATTGGACACCAGCGTGGTTAAGGCGTATCTGGGAACCCAGTTACTAAGCAGCAGAAAAGTTAAGACAGGTCAATTGATATTGATCGCACAATTTCACTACTGCGTTGGATATGCACGAAGACGTAACATTTGTTTGCCAGCCACGAATCCGTGCGTAACGTGGCGTGGTGGTGGTTACAATGGATGATCCCGCTTACATTCTTATACAAAGTGGAACGAATAAAACCTTGTGTACCTCCACATGTACCTTTGCCAAATACAGTTATGAAACCACGCCTTTATACTCATTTATACTGAAGACAGATGAGTACAACCTGCCTCTCTGCTTAGCGTTTTTGGACTACGAGAAAGCCTTCGATTCGATCAAGACTTGGGCTGTACTGCAGTCTCTCACACGGTGCCAAATCGATTACCGGTACATCAAAGTGTTGAAGTGTTTGTACAAAAACGCTACCATGTCAGTTCGACTTCAGGATCAGACCTTAGAACCTATCCTTCTACAGTGAGGTGTGAGACATGGAGACGACATATCTCCGAAACTCTTCACCGCTGCACTGAAGGATGTCTTAAAGGTTCTGGACTGGAGAGGGCTTAACGTCAATGGCGAGTACATCACGTACCTTCGGTGTGCCTGAGACGTTGCGTTGGAAGGCTTCCCATCAGGTGGACCGATGACCTGGTAAAGGTTGCGGGGATCCGCTGGATGCGGGACGCACGAGACCGGTCAATGTGGCAACGCTTGGAGGAGGCCTTTGTCCAGCAGTGGACGTCTTTCGGCTGATATGATGATGATGATAATAAATACATGATTAATGTCAGTCGCATGTCATCACAGATATCAGATCAACAAATCTGTGACAATTAACCTCGCCTTTATCATAACCCCATTCCAATCACACATCAGAGCCGCTAAAAGCATACACTCTACAAAAGAATCATTCTGGTGGTGGCAGGCTCTCAAGTGAACTACATAACGTGTGAGACAAAGCATTAGGTACACAGCCGTTTTCCTCAGCTTGATGCGGTAACTTGATGGGGTGAGGTCTCACTGAACGCGGAGGTGATAGTGGATTGATTACGTGATAAATGTACAAACATGTAGTTAGCGGTGTTGAACACGGGTGTGTCTGAAATATTTTTATATAATTCATAATTCATGATACCTGTATAGTTAATGATATGGAGATTTTGATCTAAGCAGATAAAGCTTTTAAACTGCGAATTAAAAGCTCTACAAAATCATTAAGTTACTAACCTAATCTAATCTAGCCTGTAACATCCAGGAAGCCAAAAGGTGATCAAAGGATCATGATGTCAAACCCTACCGACACAAATTATCTTATAGTATAATTCAGCTTATTATTATTGATAACAGCCTAGTAAAATGAAATCTAAAAAAACCATATCTTGAATAAAGCCACTGGCCTGGGTAAAGCCACTGTTTGTCAAGATTTCAGAACTGTTCGGTTTTGAGAAAATAATAAGAAACGAAACGAAAGAAAGTAAAAATATTTATTGTCACAGAAAACGTCATACTTAATTGTCCAGCCCATATTAGATCAGATTTGTGACAATCCTTTCTTTTAGTAAAGAATTTGCAGCAGCCTTTTACCAAACTATTTAACACTAAATAAGACATTCAAGTCAAGGGCGGTTACGCACTACAAGTCCGTGTTCGTTATTTGAGTTCCGAGTTCAAAATGTTCTGAAATATGACAGAGTATGACGGATAGAGTTCGGATGTAATTTTTTTTTTTTTTTTTTTTTTTTATTGATTATAGGCTTGCGCTTGACCACTATCTCACCTGATGGTAAGCGATGATGTGGTCGACGATGAAGCACGCTTGCCTAGAAGAAACCTATTCACTCTTGTAATCCGTTAACTTTCCTACAAGAAGTACTACGGTTATTTCGGAACCAAAATTTCACGGACACGGATCGGATGTACTGCGTAGCTGCCCGTAGGCATACCGATACAAGAGTAACAGTAAAACAGTAAATAAATAAAACCCTATACAATCTACAGCACAGCTTTTTCCCATTCAAACTCAGCGCTCCCACTGGCAACACACCACAAATCCATACCGAGTTTTCAAGTTGCCTCATACAAAAGGGCTTTCTTCAGAAATTTTCATATTACTTTAGTAGTAATAACTGCCGGCTCTGGGATATGAAAAGCAATCTCCTCGGAGATTTTATTACATGAAAGGTAAACAGCGTGGTGTAAGCAAGGATTATGAAGAGCTGTTGTGTCGGGCTGAGTTTGGCTCGAAGTGAGCTAAAAATTATAATTGAAATGTGTGGCATTAATAAGAGCAGTAGTGGCCCAGAGGTAACGGCTCCAACTTACGTGTGCAGGTGGTGTGTTCGAACCCAGGCAGACGCTGTACTTTGTGTAAATTATTCCATCACCTCTGTTCTAAAAACGGTGAAGGAAAACATCGTGAGGGAACCGCGTTGTCCTAGAACCAATAATACATGTGGCATCCACTAACCCGCACTGGGTCCAAGGTGGTGAATTAAGGTCCATTCCCTCTCTCACAGAGAGGAGGCCTGTGTCCCAATAGTGGGAACATTAAAAGGCCGATGATTATGATGTGAAGAGTTAGAGAAGTGATAGTGAGTTGACAAGATGTAATTGAATGGATCTGCTTTTGGAAATGATTGTGGCCTATGATTTGCGACTAACTGTTTGTGTTTTTAGATTTGTGTCTGTAAAAGCGACCACGTTTGGAGCATTAGTTTGGGCGTTGCATCTGTCTCATATTGTAGCGTTGCATTAGTTTATGGATGTCTTTCTAATCTGTGGTGCTATTCTGAAATAGCACATATTCTGTAATTTTGCATGATCGAATTAGAAATGTAGTCATCCGCAAGAGAACCATGGTTACCGATATAGCCCGAGGAATTGCCAAACTTAATTGGCAGTGAGCAGGGCACATTGCTCGCAGAACGGATGGCCGATGGGGCCGAAAAGTTCTAGAGTGGCGACCGCGTACCGGAAGACGCAGCGTTGGCAGGCCTCCCTCTAGGTAGGGCGACGTCCTGGTCAAGGCTACGGGCGTCCGGTGGATGCGAAACGCATAGGAACGATCAGTGTGGCGACCATTATATCTATGGTGGCGACGCTTCGGGGCGGCCTATGTCCAGCAGTGGACGTCTTTCGGCTGAAATGATGATGTTGATGATGATTCTGTAATGATCTCACATTGAAAACTTGGGCGACATGAGTTGTAAAACCACCCAACCGAAGTGGAATGACAATTCACTTGACGTTCAAATTCCTAAGTTTTAAGTAAGATGAATATGTTTAATGTTATCAAAAATCTCTTCACAGCCAGGCAAAGTCAATTGGGTGATAAGAAGCTACTTTTTTATTTTTAAGGGCCCACACGGAACCCTATTTTTGTCACTCACGTGTTCGTCTATCCGTCTGTCCGTCGTCTGTCACAAAATTTTGTTCCGAATTTTTTTTTGACTTTCCACTGACCTATAAACTTGAAATTTGGTGATAATGTTTATTTTTAAGTATTTTTTATAAACAAATACAAAAAAAAATAAACTTCTACATTTGGAACGGAACCCTAAAAGTGCGAAGTCCGACACTTGGCCGGTTTTTTACTTTTGTTTTCTTACTTAGTGGTGAGCCCTTTCTGCCGCTTCAAACAAAACAAACCATAAACATAAAAAAAACTTAAAACCTCCAGAGTATACACAAGTACGCAAAAGATACATATTTATACTTGAAAACTTAATTCTCTACTCAAAACTTTACATACCTTAGTAAACAACCTTCCCAAACAAACAAAACTTAAAACCTAGAACAAAGTACAACATATATATACAGCTACAAACTTAAATTATTCCTTAACACTTATGGGTGAAAACTCCAAGTAATATAATATTCAAACTCGCATGTCGAAACTTCAACAAAATCATTTTAAAGTTTACTGTAGAGGTGGGGCAGAAGGTTCGTTTAATTCTGTCCTGGATAATATATCAGCCGGAATAAATACTGTGTCACTGAATAGGAACTGTAAATACCTATGTTTTACTTTTTTTTTGTGTGAATGGCGCGGTCGACTGTACTGAACTACTAGAAAAAGTACAACTGCGTACCAATCATATTGGTTTCCGACGAGCGGCGACCGCTGCTTCACGTACCTTTTGCTTTCACGAAGTATAGACGTAACGCGTTCTTCTCACGTAGTGCACGTAGTTTTAATTCACTACCGTGGGATCTCGACATAGACCTTTTTCGCACAAAATCGAACGTAGTAAGGCGACGTTTGGCAAAATTGTTCTTTTGTGAATGAATATATTTAATTTTAATTTGAATTTGTGAATGTAACTGGCTATCAATTACACTTAAACTGAGGGTACCTATGGAAGACTGTAACTGTATGATACCTACATATATGTATAAGTATTAAACTTGTATCTCGATGATAATACAATAGGTTGAAATTATCTGTGGAGGCTTGTTATTGGAAATTTAAGTTTTATAACATGTTACCTATAATATTGTGATTAGTCCGTAAGTCTTCTCCAAGAATAAATAAATAAATAAATCACCCGATGTTCTCCGCACAACTGGTATGTCTCTTTGCTTCTCTGCTGGCGAGTTTGCGTGCCCAGTCTGGCACCGATCCACTCACGCCAAGCAAGTAGACATTGCCCTAAATGAGACGTGTGGGATAATACCGGGCTGCTTGAAACCAACTCCACTTAATAAGATCTAGCTGCTAGCAGGCATAGCACTATATGTCGTACGAAGGAATGTCGCATGCGCGATGGAAAAAAAGCATCAGGAATCCAATCCCCTCTACGAATATTCAACATCATCGGGTAGACTGAAAAGTCGTAAGAGTTTCCTACAAACTACACATACAATCCAGGACAGGCCGCCTGAGGAGAGGAGAAAGTTGTGGGTAGAGAAGTGTCCACCACCCCATGACTTTGTTGAGCCCAAGGAACATCTGCCGCTTGGTCATGAATTGCAGTGGCCTATATGGAAAGCATTGAATCGGCTACGTGCCCAGGCCACAGGCCGCTGCAAATATAATTTGGCAAAATGGGGGATTATTGATTCGTCCAACACCCGGTGCGAGTGTGGTGTCCCTGTACAGACTATGTCCCACTTGCTGGAGTGTCCTGGCTGTCCATTCATTTGCACCCTGGTAGACCTGCACAATGCTTCTGACGCTGCAATAAGCGTGGCCGCCTACTGGGCCCAGACAATCACATTAAATGTGCCATCGAATCGCAAAGAAGAAGAAGACAATAATTTCTGCATTGGAGCTTTAAAACTGTTAAGCCCAGGATAAGTATGACCTACAGATATTTTTTCCAGGTCTTGTTTATGGTAGTTTATATGTTTGTAAACGCACCCACCATACAGGTAAATTTCCTAGTGTGGGGCAACGTTTCGTTTTAAGAAAGTAGAAAAAGAGAATAAAGAAGAAAAATACTCGTACGTAACAAGTTGTCCCTTAACAAGGTCCTAGAAAGTTAAATTGTTGTTTGTAAGGAGTAATCCCTGGAAGGTCCGATTACTGAAATAATATATGTCATGGGCTACTTTTCACCTCAGTGTGAAAATGCACGGCTACTGTGAGCGGTAACGAAACCGAGGGCGAAATCCTGTTTTTTCTTTGCGACATATATTTATAGGTTTCGTGTTTAAATTAGGTAACGTCGTTGTTTATGTATGTATGTCGTTTTGTGACAATTAAGCCACTTTTTTATTTGTTTCTCTCTTTCAATTGACCTATTGTCTAAAAAGTTGATTTAAGTTTCACATTTGGAGTTTAACGCACATGGTACGCACTGAGGCGTGGTATGTATGTATTTATAAAGTATTGTTTATTTTGTACAAGATTTTGGTACCTATAAAACTGTATAAAGTTTGCCTATACTATGTCTATTAGTTTTAATAGCTGCAATTTTCATTCCTCTGTCATTTCTCGTATTTTTAAGAACGTCCACATTCTAATCTCCGTCTCAATGAGGGTTTTCTGAAATTATGTGCACTAGGTGGCAGCACTGAGTCATCAGGTCCAGGCACCTGTCAAAACGTTTATGTTTTCAGACGATTTGTTAAATTGAAGTTAATGTCAAGTTGATGACTTACCTTGCGTTTTTAAAGATAAGGTCCCTTTGCCAAAGTGGCGCCAACTGGTGATGTGAATTTAAAATTTAATTTCTCAGGAATACCACTTTTTTTTACTTTGTTTGTTGCTGTGAGAATATAACTAGACTTTAATGTTTTTTTTAATGAATCGAACTGATTTTATTAGACAAGAAAAAGTTAGTAAGAATTTTTCGTATATGGTTTAGGCGTGAACTCAAGGCTGGTACAATTAAGATGGTATTTATGATCGGCAACACAGACAAATCCACGAACAGGAAAAGACAAAATAAAATCTAGAACGATCTGAATTATTATTTCATCTAATTGCGTCGTGGGTCTAGATATCTCAAAGGCTTCGGCTGAACATGAGATCCGGGGTTCGATATCCGACTAAGGCAAAATGTTATTAGGTTGACCATCTGGAATTTCAGTGGCAGTTTTTAATCTGGATTTGTACCTGGTCGACAGCAGTAAGTACGCCCCTTCATCATCATAATCAGCATTTTAATGCCCTCACAGCTGAGACACAGGCCTCCTCTCTGTGAGAGAGGGAATGGGCCTTAATCCACCAGGCAGGCCCAGTGCGGGTTTTTGGATGTCACATGTCTTAGAATTTTTGGTTCTTGGGCAAGACGGTTTCCTCACGATGCTCCTCCCCTCATTTTTAGAGCAGTGGTGATGAAATAATTTACACAAAGTAAAGCGCCTGACTTTGTTCGAACCCACGACACGTAAATCGGGGCCGTTACCACTGGGCCACCACTGACAACGCAGCTCTCACGCCCCTTAACTCGTGAGAAAATGAGGCTATACTACAGCTTCACGTCTACGTAGCCCTTTCGCGAATATAGGCGTGGTATTAAGAAAACATAGACCCTAACATTAAGAAGAGGGTCCTCTTGAAATGCTAATCACATCTCCTTTGACACTCGAAAACTTAGTTCTTAGTATAACTTGTAATTCCAAGGTTTTGAAACTGTTTCCCGAAGTTAGTTATCCTGGCTCGATTTCAAATGCGGAACGAGCTGAATTTACCAGTAATATCTGACTGATGGACTTCACTCTAAAGTATATTTTTACGACTATATTCGAAGAAGGGGTATACAGTGGTGACAGTAATAGGTTACTAAGAAATTTCTGGCAGGTAATCTTTATAATGTGAAGGTTGCAGACACTTACCCCGAGTTTCCCAACTCAAAATTATCGCAGAATTAATGTGATAAATTGTCAAGCACGCGTTATCTGCTGTGATTGGTTGAGTGAATTTTCAACCAATCACAATTTTGAGCTGAGAATCTCGGGTTTAGTCGATGCTTCTATGCCAATATGATTGATTAGAATTTTAGAATACTTCATAACCTTCATTAAAATCTGTAGAATACTAACTATAGCCTATAATGTCCTTTGGCTTCCTCTCCTCCGGTAGAGGGAGTGGCCAGTGATACATTACGCGGACCTAGTGCGTTATGGAGATTGGTCCTTTGGGTAGCGCAATTTTTAACCGACTTCGAAATAAAGAAGGAGGTTGTCGATTCGTCGGAATCTTTTTTTTATGTATATTATCCGTTTACTCAAAGACGCCTGGACCGACTTCGAAAATTCTTCTTTTGTTTGAAAGGGTATACTTTCCAGGCGGTCCCATGGTTATCAGGTCAGGATCTGATGATGGAAACTTGAAGAATTTTAGGGTACTCCTCAAATATTATAGGCATACGTATAGCAATGTTGGTATTTTAATCAACGCATTTGCACTCAGAATGTGTCATTTGGTGAAGTAGATCTGATGAAGAAGGCCACAGAGGGTCACTGGAACTCGTTAGTGATAAGTATGTCACGGGTATAAGATATCTCGAATATTAACTATTCGAGGTATCTTATATCCGACTATGATGAAGCAAATACTTTGAATAATTGGTACTAATAAAAATGGTACCATCGAACTGATCTGATGATGAAGCCGGAAGGTAGGCACTGCAAATCCAAAATAAAACAATGTATACTAATCGTGTTTGGGTTTATTGGAATATTCGTGAGATGTACTTTGTCAATAAACGATTTTCACGTTCATTTGAGGTACCAAAACTAATAAGAGAAAAATTAAAACTTTTTAAGAAAAAAAATATACCGACTTCCAAAGCAAAACACTACAAAGCGAAATATAACTTTCTTTTCCGAAGTTTCCAACTAGGGTCAGGAAGTCGGTTATTTCTCTTAGGTTTTTTTTTGTTTTTTTTTTTTTTTTTTTATTGTGGCTGTGGAAAAAATGTTTTACATTCTTTTTTTGTTCAAGCTTTTATAATGTTTTATTTACTCAGTACCTGGGCGACCGAGCTCTGCTCGGATGACAATAGAGAAAACAATTTTTTCGAGAAAACGAATTTTCTCAAATATGAGACCTAGCTAAGTACGATTCTTTGCCCCCGAAATCCGCTATATTGTAAATCGTTAGAGCCGTTTTCGAGAACGTGATTACAAATATATATATGTCCAACAGTGGGCGTCAGTCGGCTGAAATGATGATGATAAATATACAAATATTGTTTGTTAAAATACATACATATACTATATGAACATTATTTGTCGTTTTAAGGCTTTCACGATATCGAATACTCATTCAGAATCTACACAATTCACAAAAGCTATTTAATTTTTTTAAAGCTACACTATCGTTAAATGCTTTAGACTGCTTTTTATGCCGAAAAAATGTTCGTAACCTTTGGGATATGCCACAGGAACGAAGCCGCGGGAATAAGTTAGTAGTATTCGTAAATATCTACTACCGTTTACTTCGAACCCGAAACTAATGTAACTCAACAGAAATAGCCTGATCAAAAATGATCGCCAGACAGTTAGTATTGATTGGTGTTTAGTGAACAACAGTATTAGTCTTCAGGTCTCGTTTGAACCGTTAATTAGTGGTTAACGAGACAGACGGACTAATTGATTGAATGTAGGCTGGGTTTTATAGGTAAGCTATCAAGATTAATTAAGATTTAGAATGATAGGTCTGGTATCGGTTTTGATTTCAGTGGTAACCATGGCCACAGAAAAAAACCGGCCAAGTGTGTATCGGACAACGCGGAAAAGAATGTGATCAATTTTTCGCATGCGCAATATTAAATTATGGGTTATGATTTTGCTAGCCTTTATACATAAGTTGTCCTTTTAAATTTGTACAAATAAAAAATATGAATAATGATTTTATCGTTACTTTGTCGATTGCTTAAATAATTTTACATTACAGCAGAATTTTGCGAATAAACTATGCAAATCTAAGTTATTATTGCGGTAGTATCTTCTTTAAATGAGAATATTATAACTCACCGAATATTGACTTTAACGCTTCGTATCATCATAATCTTTGAATTATTAGATTTGATGATACCCCACAAGCTTATGTTGTCGCATTGAGTTTCGGCCTCTTAATCAAAAGTATTCAGTGAATGATCATAATACATTTCATCACTTTCTGCAACAGATTCAATAAAAGAAATCGAAACCCTTCCGCTCCCTTAGTGGTTCATAAAATATCGAAGCTCATCAAAGTTCTGGCTCGAGCCGTTCAAAGTTAATGCGAGCCTGGGGATGAATTTAGAACACTCATAATGTGGCACACCTCTACTCAGCTGGGGAACGGATTGAAAGATATACATAATCTTTACGCTGTTTCTCTTGAACATAGAGAAAAGCTTGAAATTATAACAGTATGTTACCGTAACACTGCAGGGTGAAGGCCTCTCCTCATACAGAAGGCAATTAAATAATAAATAAATCATCAAACAGATAAAGTCCATAGGTTTAGTAACAATTTATTCAAAAAACTAGTGTTAGTAGGTACAGACATTAAAGTAAAACATAGAGCTAAACTTCAACGCTCCACGTTGAAGTTTAGCTCTATGTTTTACTGAGTAAGCCAGTCAGCAAGATTTAGCTGTTCACGTATCATTCTTGTGTAGGTTATATCGTGCACACCTAATTTACAAAACAGTTATTAATAAAGCCACTGTGTAACTTTTTATTACACGAAGTTTTCGATGCAAGTACTATGCCGTATCCACAAAATATTAAACGATGGTTTGCTGGGCTAAGTCGTTTTTTTTATATTGAACCTCAGTCACAAAATGAGAAAGGTCTTCCATAGATAATAATCATCATCTATATCAGACACATAAATACAAAGTTTAGAAGCTTCAGATAAGGATCACTAAACGGCAATATAAATACTTACACCCAATATTTTAACTTAACACCCGGACCACCAAAGATACAACGTCAAAAATGCCTAAGAGTGTACACCGACAGTCTCTAACTTATTTTACAGTTCCACATACTTGATCCGCAGATAACGTCTCCATAAAAATATTCGACTTTATTTGTACGCATAACTATAATACCATCACAGACGATACCGATATTTTATTTTATAACGATATTTAAACCGATACGAATGATTCGAATAATTGAATCGATAATGAGCCATTAATATTCGGAGATAACACGTAACTTTCAATTTCATAGCCACAATGTAAAATCATACAGTAGATCATGTACAAATGACCGTGAAATACTTGCGGCATAAAAGTAACAGCTGCCGTGGTTGGTTCGTGAATGGGTGGCAATCTTAACATACCAAGATTATGCCATGGCTTCGGCTGTTGGTCCCGACTGTCATTTTTAGATCTTTGACAGGCGCTACGTATAAACAGTAGCCAGGATATTATTTTTATTTATTGTAGGCTCGCGCTTGATCACCATCTCACCTGTAGGTAAGCGATGATGTGGTCGACGGTGAGACACGCTAGCCTAGAAATAACCTATTCACTCTTGACTTAAAGACTCCTTAGCTGTACGCATAATAAAAGTGTTACCAAAACGTTTGGGTATATCCACCATGTACCGATGGCGCATCGCCGTACGCTGTGGTGTTCTGTTCTACAGACCCACGTTCTTTTAGTCTTATTTACATTTTAATAAATACATTACAAAACATACCTTCATATCTTTTGATTTTGTATCAACTTATGTCTCATTTTTATGTATTCTTTGTTACTATTAACACCTGAAAAGCATACTTTTAGTTCTCTGATTTTAATATTCCATAACTTATTTATATCGCTAATTTGTAAAATCTTGGAATATTTTATACTCTGACATTTTCATCTGAATTGACATTTGTCTCTCCAATTTATTTTCTTAAGCCATAGACATAACGTACCATGGACTAGACCTTCCTTAAGCTAGTTGTACATTATAATAAGGGCAGCGTAAACTGCCCCCTCTGTAAACCGTTTTTTATTCGTTCTGGTCATATAATTGATATTTTGAATTTGAAATTCGGAAGAGATGACACAGAACGAGAGAAAAACGGGCGTCGGTTTTTCAGTTTGGTTTTGGTTGCGCAATTGGAAACACATATTTAAGCTTTAAATTACAAAGTTTATACTTATCCACTAAGTACATAAAAATGTAATGAATTCAGTTCGTGAATGAGTGTTATACATCCCTGAAGAATTCTATTAAATAACAATTAATACTCTGAAGTGACCTTTTACTGTTTTACCAATGGGACGTGCCAGACTGGCATGTGGAACTGGCTTGAGCTGCTGCAGACAGGTCCCCAGCGGCGCGTCGTTTTTCGCGAGCGCCCACATCTCTCCTTGCTGCCTGCCTTACTACGTACCTACCGGACGTGGTGCATGAGCCGCAGCTACAGCGCGCCGCCAGCAGTACACGCAGGTTGCGCACACTGAACACGAGCGCCCACAACTCGCGGTAGCGCTCTTCCAGCCGCCCCATCGCACCGTGTCACGCCGCCCTGGTCTGCGGTTGCCCCTTCGCCAAAAAAAGAAGACGTGGGCGGCACGTCGTGTCAAGCTGGCCCCGTTGTATGAAGCCGGCCCTTATTTTTACCTTTTCTTATTTTTATCTTTTTACTAACGTGACTTACGTTTAAGCTCGTCTGAGCTAAACGTAACGTTACAACGTCTGGTAGTCCGATGATGAAACGGGCTAGGTGGAATTAGATTGTGCAATTCCAACGCACACTCCCCGAAATGTAACCGATAAAAAAACTGACAAGCCGGCAACTCGGCGTCGGTGTTCAAGGCTCTGGAGCCTTGACTTGAGTGTCTCATCACCGATGAGCCTCTTGGCACGCTTTTCGATCAACTCCAGTGTGTCGAGCTGGCACCATTTGGCATGACAACAGTCTTGTCATACCAACAGCCAACACCACCAACAGTCTTTGCATATACCATTTGGCAAGACAGTTGTCACAGTTGTCATGCCAAATGGTATCGTGTTATCCAGTTACTGGGTAGAGGAAGGCAGTCACTCCATGTAAAATATTGGTATCCGGCTTCCCTGGAAGCGATCCCAACTAGTTGGGAAAATTCGGCACTTTTTTTTTATTGTCTATAGACTCTCGCTATAGATTGAAGTACAATCGTGACATCTGTCGGCAAACACGCTCAACTCAGGCACCCACCATCCGTTACGGTTTCCCCGGATTTGTCCGCCTTTTGAAGGTTTCCGGGAAGCATCCGGCAAAGATTTTTATAAAGTGAACCCGGATTGTTGAGCCCTTCCTAAAAAGGTACACAACCCTTTTTCCTCCTGAGTGATACTTGATCTTTTGGATGAGAAAAGGTTCGTGTTTCAATCTTCAAGAATCCGTAGATTTCGAGTTTATTTGCACTTTGACTTTAATTTTGACTTTAATTATGCAACCATATGTGAACACTATTAACCTACTGCATAGTTCTACACTGTGGCTCATTTTGATAACTTCACATACATTTTACAGTTTTCAATTCACGTTTCAAAAACTACTTCTAACTTCATATAAATAAAGTTTACAATCCGTTGTGCAATCCAAAAGTGGGTTATGGGACAAATATGTTTTTGTTAGGCATGGCATAAACGGATTATTACCATTTTAACTGAGCATTTTTAGTTAAATAAATATCGCAGTTAATTATATTGGAGTCGTAAATCTGTGACTGGTTTGAAGCTGCGCTTCGTTGTGAGCTGAGCGGGAGATGAACGGTTTAACTTAGCGAGAAATTAAAATTAGTAAAAATATTTAGAGTTGCTTTTTACTAAGACTCCGCGGTTTGTCAGTCGGTCTGTCTGTCCGTCTGTCACCAGCCTGTATCTCATGAACCGTGATAGCTAGACAGTTGAAATTTTCGCAGATGTATTTCTGTTGCCGCTATAACAACAAGTACTATAAACAGAATAAAATAAATATTTAAGTGGGGCTCCCATACAAAAAACGTGATTTTTTTGCGATAATGGTACGGAACCCTTCGTGCGCGAGTCTGATTCGCACTTGGTCGTTTTTTTTATGATCTACGACAAATGATAGCTCTGTTAAGAAATACTAGGCAAATGATAATGACTATTTGGGATGAAGTAACGTATAAATGCTCCTTTCTGACTGGTTTCCAGGCCACAGTTCATCTTATAAAGTCTGAACCGACACGAGAGACTATTCTCCGCTCAGGATTATCATATGATAAATAACGCAGAGCTTCTTATGACAATCCTGAGCGAAGTCCCTTTTGTGACAAGTATTACACACTTATTCATATATATATTATTGTTGCATTTATGCTAATAAAACGAAACTCTTCTCTTCTTAAAAACTTCTTCTTTTTAGAAGGGTATAAATAAGATGAACCACCAAAACACGTCAGGTTTCCGCGGTTTTCTCACGATGAGACCTCGCCTAAATGTATGCAGAATGAATTCAACGCTTAATATCAAAATATTTTATGGGTTTGATAACTAAACTACTGATGTGATCGGCGTGCTTAAGAAGTCGTATAATCTAAATCTTCGTTTAACATCAGTGGGTTTTAGACCTTGGGAGGTAAGCAGAAGAAGAGTTCCTGGACATAACGCCTAACGGACAAGTGGAAATGCGTTCCGATGCTGGTAACTCAAAAATCTCTATTTTTATTTTTGATGGCATAATGTTATTGACAGTTTTATCAAAAATCTGTTTTTACGGAGATGTCGAAACTTTTAATCTCTTCAATTTAATTTCTCTAAAAAGATTATCCATTAAATTGATACGAAATGCTCTTGGAGATCTAAAGAGACTCATAGGTACTTCAGGTTTGGGGAATTTAGTCCGTTTTCACACACACACAAACTTTATTTGCTTTCTAAGTAGTCGTAAGCTAGAAAAAAACATAATAATAAAAATATACTACGGACTTCCAACTAAAAACACTAAAAAGTTAAAAATAAACTTTCTTTTTGGAAGCCTAGAACCTCCTCCTTTTTGGAAAGTCTGTTAAAAAATAAAAATGTTTTCAAAACAAAATAACAAACACCCACAGGAGGACCAAATTATTGCCGTCAAAGAATACACATCGTGTGGGTGTTGTATAAGATGGTCGGTGAATAAGGGTGTCCCACTGAATACTAAGAACTATATAAATAGACCGTAATGAAAGGAAAAAAGTATTGCAAATCCGTTTATATATGACGGAGTTATGCTCGAACATAATTAAATAAATATAAATATCCGAATTGAAAACCGCCTCCTTTTTGGGAAGTTGGTTAAAAATGAGAAGCATGAATAACATTGGACGCTTAAGTCCTCAGACGATAATAAGACTTCCTTACTTCAAAGTTTTTGGTAACACCAATTTTAGTTGTAAGTTCCCAACCAGGACTAAATGCTTTGTAGGAACTACTTGTGAAACTAAGTCTGTCACCGGGCGCTGCTTCAAAAAACACAGTCATGGTTTCATCCTAATTATAAAGTACTTGGACGTACAGTCGGCAGGATAGTTTGGTGTGCAGGCGAGAAATGACTTGCAAAATTCTAGCGAGCCTATATACTAAGTGCCAGCTATATTACATTTAATCTCTTTGAGACATTTGGCTCGGCGGCGCAAAAAGCTAAGCCATTCTTCGACTACAGAATTAATTTATTAGTTCAGAACTAAATATGTTAGGTTTCCTAATTCCTTACTAACAAGGGCTGAATTGATAATATCAGACCCTAAACCATATATTATACTAGCTGACCCGGCGAACTTCGTTCCGCCTAACAGTCGATTCTTTAATTTTTCATTTTTTTTTTTATTATGGTACCTACTTAGTTTCATTTTATTCTTACTTATTCCAAATCAAGTTATGTTTTTATAGACAATGAGCTGCGCGCGGTACTGGACAGTACTTGGACATTGCAACATTACTTTCTTTTTATAAAATAAAAGATTTTTTCTAAAATAAACGTATCCTAAGTTACTCCTTATTACATCAGCTACCTGCCAATAAAAGTCCCGTCAAAATCGGTCCAGCCATTTCAGAGATTAGCCGGAACAAACAGACAGACAGACAAAAATTTAAAAAAAATGTTATTTTGGTGTATGTATCGTATATATATTCATATACATGTAGTAAAAAACGGTTATTACAATATTAAAAACAGACACTCCAATTTTATTTATATGTATAGATGTAAAGATTAATTGAGTTATACGCTGGTCGTGAATTCAACCCATTATTAGAAGTTAGCATTAATCAGAAACAGATAAGATGCTGGTGCCCTTTATATTTATACCCAAGCATAAATTCTTCACAAATTTTAATGTCTATATATCGTATATCTGACGGATAGCTGCATCAAATAAATTAATTTCTAACATTTTCCCGACAAATAAATTTCAAGTGAGATAAATATACAAACTGGTTTACAGAATTGTTGCAGATGACATTTTGGAACTTAACAAATGTGTGGCTTTAGTTATAATGTGTTAGAGATCAAAGATATGTTCATTGAACGAATAAACTTGAACGGCACGTGAATAAAGTTATGTTAGTGAGGCAGAGTCGGTTAATAAAGGCCTTTGAGGGTTATTTATCGGCGAAACGATTAAAGATATGAGATACATTAATTTCTTCCAGCTCGAATAATAACTTATACACATCATTTATCTTTATATCTTACCTAGATTCATTTACTAGTCACACACACAAATCTAATAGGACTCATCCGTAGACCTTAAATGTGATTTCAGAAGACACTTCACACCATCATCATATCACACTATCACACTTATATTATAAGCGAAAGTTTGTGAGTGTGTGTGTGCTTGTATGTTTGTTACCTACTTCTTCACGCTCAAACGGCTGGACTGATGTAAGAATAAAGAACAAGAATAATTTATTAAAAAAGTAAGTTCGTTCACAAGATTTTACATTTGGTGCAGTTGTATTATTTCTAAGACAATGGTATAAATAGTGCTTATATGTAAACTATAACTAAAATATTTTATTATAATTGCAAGATTTTATACAAGAATTTATATTTTTGGTAGGGATCTGCCCGATTTAGGTTCTTTCAAACCTATGTTTCAGGCCATCTCCTTACATATAGCAATATTGGGTCAGTTTAATTATGAAATAAAATTAGTCCAATAACAAACATAAAAATATTTAAATTTGAAAAAAAAAAACAAATAAAAGTAAATATAATAAAAGTAAGTAATGTAAGTATCGTAAACAAACAACAATTTCTAGAAGCTTTACTGTGTCACTGTAATTGAGTGTCCCTAAATAATCTGATAAGGTAAAGCTTATTTTTTTATATACTAAGCTATAAACATTAAGTAACTTGTTGTTGATCTGGATTAAATTTGGCAAAGACATAGATTATAGTCAGGAATAGCACATAGGATACTTTTAATCCCGGTATGATGTTCCCTAGGGATAAAAAAACACTTTTCACTCGGGCGAAGCCGCTGGCAGAAGCTAGTTAACCAAAAACCCCAGGTTTATATTCTCAAAACCTCATATGTCAAGAGATTTGAGTGGAATTAGTCATATCCTCCAGTCTATCACACACGCTACCATGAGATGTGATAGTTGATTCACTGGATCTAATCAAACTTTCAGTAATCATGGTTGTGTGTTTACCCTCTACGGACGTATACTCCACAAAAGAGAAAAAAAAAAAACAAAAATGAAATAAAAATGAACAAAAAATCAATCTGCCTAGCCTTTTCCCAACTATATTGGGGTCGGCTTCCAGTCATACCGGATTCAGCTGAGTACTAGTGTTTTACGTGGAGCGACTGCCTATCTGACCTCCACAACCCAGTAACTGGGTAACACGGTACCCCTTGGCAAGACTGGTGTCAGATCTCAAGCTTCTGACTACTCGTAACGACTGTCAAAGATGTTCAAATGACAGCCGGGACCAACGGCTTAACGTGCTTTCCGAGGCACGGAGGAAACTCGGTATGTTGAAAATGGTCACCCATCCACGGACTGACCTCTTCAAGCGTTGCTTAACCTTGAAGATCGACCCGCGCGGCTGTTATTATTTAGCCACGAGCTAAAAAAATAAAAATGAAAATAAAAAAATAAAAAATAAAAATGAACAATTGAATGAATATTTAAATGACAAATTTTCAATTTAACTAATTGCAATCTACTAAATAAATAAATAGTCAAATTAAAGCCCCCTTCCTCTCTCCCACTCTTGCAGTGCCCGACAGGGTCCACGATGGTCTAAATTTATAACCTCCCTGGTAGGTTGCAAATGTACATGTGAACTTAGATGGTAGGTCCTACCATCTAAGTTCACATGTGGAAGCAATAAATCTATTGAGTATTGAGATAATTATGCAGGCAGTTTACTTCGACTACTTTCAAAATATTTGTGGTGCCAAGTTTACTATACGAATACTTTCATTTCCCTGTCCTTTAGTGCTCGTCTCAAGAACTACATGTCTGATTCACTGAATTTTCATGATTTTTTGTTAAGACCCCGTTAATTTAAAGCTCTCGCAGACATAGGTATACAATAGAGCAGTCGTTTTTATGGAAATTTATGTTTTATAAATATTATACTTATATTTTATAGGAAGAGAATGTACAATGAAAATGCAACGACGCATCTATTCCGGTGTCCATTGTCGAGCTTCAAATTAATAAGAGTGACACCGCCGTACGTTTAGTAAGTGCCTGCATAAAAATCAATTTGGTTCACTGTACATCTCTGCAAAAGTCGTGAACTCGGATTTGAAAGCTATAAAACTACGAAACTTTATGTTTACGAATGATTCGTATCTCGTTATCAACTCGAAGAGAAGTAATGGATGCTCTGTTTCTGTACAAACTCCTCAGAAAGCAAATAGACTGCCCACAGTTACTGAGTCGCCTCAAGTTTCGTGCCCCAACCCGCTATCCTCGAAATCCCATCACTCCGCTTTACCCACCCTTGCGTAGAACTGTCCTAGGTGCTAACTCACCAGTACCGCGAATGTGCAAAATCTTAAATAGCTGCAGTGACCTGATTGACGTGCACCACGATAGCATGGGCAAATTTTGTAAATTAATTATTAAATACTATTCGCTCAAATAAGAGATACCTAATATGATTGCCAATTTATTAATTTATACACTAATTTAACGTTATTTAATTTTTATTATTATCTAATATAAACCAAATATTGAATCTTAGTTTAATTAAATTTATTCATCTGCTATTCTATAATCAATCAATATAATATTTTTAATTTAATGTAATTAATTAATCTTGATTTGTTTGTTAAATCTCTCGGTTTATGCTTAGTCGTAAACTATTTTTTTTTTTGTCATAATTAATTTCAATAATTTATATTTGTAATCAAATCAAATAAGTGCATGTGGTGTTAGTTTGTAAATAATTGTTGCACTTATAAATGTATATCGTGTATTTATTGTGAATGTAATGTGTAAACAATTGTAAGCTAACCAGAAATAAATAAATAAATAGATACTCGTTGTTATAGTGTATGGGTAACAAAGTAATTAATAAAGATTATGAATTTGATATATATCAATTTCTTACGTGCAAAGTTATCGCGGCATGTAAAATGAGAAACGTTATCGGACTTCTTGGATTGTCACAATTATAGGGCCGTAATATATGTCAACGACATAATGATTCCGTTATCAAAAAAAGATAGTGCTATTCATTTTTTATACCTCCGTTTGTATCTCACAGTGGAACCATGATAGTTCGAACACGTCAGAGTAAGGACCCACATCCTTTTCAAAGTAACGTACTTAAAAATAGCAATTTTCCACTATTCCTTTACAAAACCCTACTTTCCCAAGTTATTCGTGTTAATACGAGTACTTTACTCACGTTTATCCGTAAAACTAATGTATGTTTGGTTGTTTAATTGCTTACTGACACGCGACGCTTACTTTGGGCGAACGAGTATGGGTGACGAATAAGTATTGAATGTAAATGTGTCATTATATTATTTAAATTATGGTTGAAAGAGGAAGGTGTAGTATTTGATATATGCCTTCTCTTTCTTAGAAGATTGTTATAAGTTACCTTTTAAAGAAACTTATTTAGTTCTATCTTGTGTCCCTTTGAGCAGTTTTTCTCGAAATGGCTTTCAAAACAACACTTCAAGTCTATTTGCAAGAAGTTGACTTTGAAACCGTGTAGTTTAATAAATATTTTTTTGTACAAATATAATTACTATAATGCCTGTATTCACCGAAGAGTTTATGCACCGATCTGTGCCTATAGCATATTTGGTGTACTAATGATAAGCATAAAAAATATTTGCATAATTCATATTATTAGGCATAAATGTTTTGCCATAAATACTGTTGGCATAATATTAATGATACATAATTTTATGAAGCATGATGTTATAAACGCATAATGATATTTATACATAATGTTATGTTAAAACGTTATGCCAAACAATATTATGCCTTAAAAAATGTACCAAGAGAGGAATTCCCAGCATATTTAACCAGTTATGATTAAGTCCCACAAAATAGAGGCTGAGCCCATTGCCATCAATCGAGCACAAGTCCTGACTGGCTGCTATTATTGCTGCTAATGGACACGGAAATCATGCACAGAACCTCATTATCAGCCGTGACAATTGCAACGAGCCCCAATATTAAAATACACACTCGATTTAGAATTATTACAAAAATATAAAAATACGTATAGAGACTTATCCATCATTATCATAATATCGAATGGCGTATTAAAAATGTAAACGCCTCGAAGCGAAATAATCAATAAAGTTGGTTTATTTCAAAGCACGCATCATCAGCTTATGAATACACGACACGAGTATATTTATTTTGTTCAATTGGACATAGTAATGAAAATCATGGCCCATTTCCATTTTAACGAAGGAGAAATTATTTAAAATTGTATATTTAACAATGGTCTGTATTGATTCCACGGTAGAATAAAGGCCTCTTCTCGTGCAGAGAAGGAACAAGTTTTGATCACAACAGTAGCTCGCTTTTCATCGCTTCATCAGTATATGCATATTTAATTGCAAAAATAAAACACCGGAATTTCACACACTGTTTCGTTGTTATTGAATTAGATAATTTACATTTGTTTGCAATATTTGTTAGTATGTGAGAACCATGTTCCTAGTGCTTTTAATTATTTATACCTATACGTAGTATAGTTGTGTTAGTCTGGGTGCATCGTCTTCACATATATGAATTAATATATGTACGAGTATGTAAATGTTGTAAAACTATTTTTTTTAAAGCCTAAATTTGGAGTTCTCCAAGAGTTAATCCGTTTCTCTACATAACAAGCTACTTTTCCGAATGGATGTCTACCATCCAATTATTATTGATATTTAAATTTAATTTTTTGACTGTCAAAAGTGCCACTTAAAGGCCTAATTGAAATAAAGAAATTTGACTTGACTTGGCTTGATTTGCAAACGACAGTTACGGCTATAGAAACTTTTTTACGGGTTACTGAAAGCATAACTATTGAGTAAATTAATTTACACAAGACGCATCATAACATCACGCACATGTTCGTCGAGGGGCTAGGCAGTATGTACCTATAGGACGCCCTCATGTCGCTAGTTATGTTCAATCCAGTGTAATGTAGAGGGCGAGCCAACTGCCATCTTATTTCAAGTGTGTTATTATGTTCCTGTAAACACAGAAAAGTATCTATTTTCTGTGAATTAAATCAGTCTTTCAGAAACCGCAAACAAGCACAATGCAGAAAAGTGATAACGTGATTATGTCGAAATTGTTCTATGAAATTATTTCTATGAAACGGGTTTGTCGCATTGTCCCGCCGGTCTGCAAGAGCCTTAAGGCGTATATATTCTCCAATGTTAACGAGGTACTGGGCGTGCGCCCGCCCGGTGTCTGAATATCAATACAGGACCACCTTTTGGACAGTTTCATGTATTTTTTTTTATTTACCTATCCTATGTAGGTTAAAAAGAAAATCTAACAAACAATTTTTCTGTGTAATTTTTTTTTTTGTTGTCGGTAGGCTCTCGCTTGACCACTATCTCACCTGATGGTAAGCGAAGATGTGGTCGACGGTGAAGCACGCTTGCCTAGAAGTAACCTATTCACTCTTGACTTAAAGATCCCTAGATTGTAGCTATCCGGAAACACAGACTCCGATATACCTATATTATTTATTATAGGTAGATATTTTTAAATATCCAAGTCTTGAATAATAATAATAAAATACCGTGTTATTAATTATTTTTTTAAAGCAAAAGTATTAGACATACAAAAAAAAAACATTTTTTTTTAAATATTGTACATGGATTAGTCATAACTTTTTTACAAACCATTTAACCTAGCCTAAGGAGTATGCTTTAGAAGTAACCGCTTTACGGCACTAAAGCGGAGTAAGGGCCTTAAGTATTTCTGTCGCTGCAACATACTGACTGACTGCATAACTGCAAAGTAGTAACTAACGGTGCCGAAGTCCATCGTGAGAAAACCCACTCCTTTCACGCACAGTGATACTAATAACAAAACAAGCACGTACTTATTCCTATACATATATGTTCAATAATACTCCCGGCGAAGGCGACTGTCCATTAATAAGTTCGCGGAGGTTGATTTGCATGTATTAATTGTCTTTGGCCGACCGCTGTGGCGCCGGTAACTGTGTAGTACATTATATGCATTGCTAAATTTGTTACCTGTGAGAAGGTCTGAATTAAATCTATTCTCATATTCTAAAGAGGTTTCGCCCGCAGTAAAAGTGTTTTTTTTTATCCCAAGGGAATATTATACCGGGATGAAATATCCATGTGCCTTACCAGACTATAATCTAGATCTCTGCGCCAAATTTCATCCAGATCCATTCAGCCGTTCTAGCGTGATTGAGTTACAAACACCCATCCATCCAAACTTTCGCATAATTTATAATATTAATTGGATAGGATTATAAAATGAGTCACAGTTATAATAAAATATGTTAAAAATGTAAAAGAGTGCAGTTGCTTATTTGTTTGAACTTTGGTTAAACCGGTATTTCAGTAAGTTCTTAAAAACTTAAAATAATAATAAATTAATAATTTGATACAGCGGTCCCCCATGATAAGAACCTCGTGAAGGCTGAGAGAGATAAGAAAAGTAAGTATCTTGATCTGGCTCGCGAGTTTGTCGACATGTGGGATGTGAATACAGCAGTCATTTTACTGATAGTCGTGATGGCCAATGGCATAATAGCCAAAAGCCTCGACGAACATCTGAGGAGGCTCTCGTAGGGCAGATGGATCAAGGGCTTGATCTAGAAAGCGATACTCCTGGATACGTTGCGTACAGTCAGGAGGTTCCTCTCTCAGGAGCCCTGACCACCGGTAGCTTGGACCCTGTTCCCGAGCTTTGGCTACTATTTCTGTATTTTTTAATGTATTTTTTTCATTTTATTTTTTGATAGAATAATATTTAAAATGTAAAAGTATGTATATTTAATAATTAATAATAGTTATAACTACATAAAAAAACCTAAATTAAGTTGAAACACATGCCAAGTAATCTCTAGAGTCTGTTTTGATCCGATTCCCAAAATTATTTCACGGTTTGCTACACTATAACTGTGTTCTATGGACTATGGAAAAATCCGCACAGTTCTCGTGTGACAGTCATTAAACAGCTTAGTAGATTAAAAATGTCACAATAAAAGTAGCACATTCTTTGGAAAAACTCGTCCAGGTAGGCAATAACATTTTTGCCGCTGAGCAACATTGCTTTTGAAGTTTGAAAATTCAATCCATCTTTTTACCCTTTTTAACACGATTGTATTAGCTTGGTGTGTATGTATCTATGTATTAATGTAACGGAATCTTTCAAAACGTCAGATTAATTTGAAACTTTGCACACTTATCAAGGACCGATGACAATGCAATGATTTTAATAGTTTGTCCCATTATCCTTACCAGGATCTTCAGGATTAGAGATAGGCCTAAAAAGTAAAAATAAATAGTAGTTTAAAAAACAAACATACACGCTTTTATAGAAAACCAAACTAAATAAATAATTTTATACCATTCCCCCTCTAAAAAGCTTATTTTATTCACTAAAAACAGTGAATAAAAAGCACTTTTAATCACTGTTTTGGTGTTTGAATTTAGAATACCAATTCAACCAATTCCAATTCTACCTCCATCTCAATGCTATACAAACCTCCTTGCTCATAAAATACTCGAAACAAACTTATTGTGCAAAGAATATTTGACTTTCAAATTCTTACGTCGATTTAATTTTGAGTTTATTTATATTTAGGATTTTAATAATGATTTTGGTCTAGGATGTTTAGTGAATACTTATTTGGATTGTAATTCTAACATTAATTGCATTGGTGTTTAATTAATTATAATTATGTAACGTAACGAATTACAGAGGTGTTCACTGGCGTCTGAAACACACCCGGTTCAGCTTAAATTTACAAAAAATATGAAATCAAAAAAAAAATGTAAATTTTGAAGTTAATAAACTATTTATTTATTATTATTCCTTGTGTTTTTTGCTTAAATCTTTCTTTTTCTCGTAGTCATGGTATAAAATATAGTATGCAACTCTTGAATAAAACGGATTTATATCGAGGGCCATGAATCACTCGCGTCGCTCAGGATTCTAACACTTGAATCACTCGCTATGCTCGTGATTCAATCATCATGAATCACTCCCTACGGTCGTGATTCAGTTGTTAGAATCCTTCACTTGTTCGTGATTCATCTATGGCCCTCGCTTTAAAACCGTCCTTTATTCACTAGTTGCATAATATACTATTATACCATTCCCCCTCTAAAAAGCTTATTTTATTCACTGAAAACAGTGAATAAAACGCACTTTTAATCACTGTTTTGGTGTTTGAATTTAGAACACACCAATATATATTTGACCTCCATCTCAACGCTATACAACCTACTTGCGCATAAAATACTCGATACAAACTTCTTGTGCAAACAAAGAATATTCGAATTTCAAACTCCTTCGTCGATTTAATTTTGAGTTTGTTTATATTTAGGATTTTGATTGTTTTTATTTTGGTCTAGGATGTTTAGTGAATACTTATTTGCATTGTAATTCTAATATTAATTGCATTGGTGTTTAATTAATTATAATTATGTAACTTAACGGAGATGGTCACTGGGCCCTGAAACACAGGTGCTGTTTAGGTAACTCAAACTCAAAGGCTCAGCTTCAATTTACAAAAAATGTGAAGCCCAAGGTCCTCATTTTCTAATTTTCTGTAAATTTTGAAGGTAATAAACCATTTATTTATTTATGATTATTCCTTGTGCTTTTGGCTTAAATCCTTCTTTTTCTCGAAGTCATGGTATAAAATATAGTATGCAACTCTTGAATAAAACGGATTTATATCGAGGGCCATGAATCACTCGCGTCGTACAGGATTCTAACACTTGAATCACTCGCTATGCTCGTGATTCAATCATCATGAATCACTCCCTGCGGTCGTGATTCAGTTGTTAGAATCCTTCACTTGTTCGTGATTCATCTATGGCCCTCGCTTTAAAACCGTCCTTTATTCACTAGTTGCATAATATACTATTAATATTTTATTGTCAGATAAGCTTAAAAAGCACCCCACGCTTTTTTTACAATAGTTTTTTTGTTTATCACACTGTTCTTAATTAAAATTTATTGAAAATTATTTTCTACTTTTTAGTTTGGTTTTCTATTAAAGCGAGTTTTTTTTATTTTTTAAACTATCATTTATTCCAGTCTGACCGGATTCAGCTTAGTACATGGAGTGACTGCCTATCTGATCTCTACAACCCAGTAACTGGGTAACACAATACTCCTTGGCAAGACTGTTGTCCGATTTTCTGGCCTCCGACAACCGCAACGACTGTCAAAGATCTTCAAATGAAAGCCGGAACCAACAGCTTAACATGAGGCACGAAGAAGACTCGGTATCACCTATCCACGGACCAAAATCGGCAAGCTTTGTTAAACCTTGAGGATCGACCCGTGTGAGCCACAAATTCCTCCTAACGAAGTTTGAAAATTGAAGGGAGTAAAATCATCGCATTTACGCAACACACCGAAACCCATAGATTTTTAAATCCAATTAACTTTGCTCTGATAAAAAAGCAATTTATTATGCTTATCAACCACTGAATATCGCCCTCCACTATGAATTACGGCAATGAATAATCTAAGACACTTAAATATACGGAAGTAAGTTGACTACGTAATTATTATATATTTACATTTCATGGCGGTCCATAACTGTCAGCTAGAAGAATCATCTCATGTATCAAAAGCGAATTATATTAAAAGCACAATATATTGTCATGATTATCATCATCAGCCTATATATTCCCACTGCTGGGACACAGGCCTCCTCTCTGTGTGAGAGGGAATGGGCCGTAATCCACCACGTGGGCCCGGTGCGGGTTGTTGGATGTCATATCTTTGAATTTTTGGACAAGCCGGTTTCCTCACGAAATTTTCCTTCACACATTTTTAGAGCAGCGGTGATGAAATAATTTACACAAAGTAAAGTCTCATCTTGGGTCGTCCGCCACTTAGCTAACCATGCATTGTCATCCAAACTAAACGTGTATGAAAAATTTCATCTTAATCGGTGGAGGATAACTGCTTTAAAATTCAGTTGCAAGATTTGACCCGAACACACTTACATACAAATACATCGCAAGTTTAATAAAAGCTTATAATAAGCACCCGCAGAGAAAGTCATTTTATTCATCCCAATCGTCATAATGATGACGTTCATTATTAAAAGCGTAGAAAACGAAGTTAATCCTTGCACATGACTTTAATAAGTCCCTCCAAAATGATCACCCACGGAATTCCAACAGGAAATACTGCCATAAACCAGAGATAATATCAACCCTCTTGAATTACACCCTTACGAGCTGATAATGGGCATGTAAACACAGCACCTCGCATGCTTGCAGTCGGTTTATCATGGTCGGTACGTGATGAGTTAATTATCAGTCGTGGTATTTGATGAAGTTTGGGCTTTATTTTGTTAAAATGGTACATGAAAATCTATCGCAATAAGTGTTACCAAAATGTTAAAACCAAGCTTTAAAAAGCTCGAATTCTTTTTGGGTAACTAGTCAAACAAAAAGATGCATTGCCCGTGTGTGGAACTCCTTAACCCAAAAATATTCTGGTCAGCTCTCAGTTCACCTAAATGCAATAGATATGGACTGCAACCTGACAAAATTGATACCAAAACCATCATACCTTGCCGACCCAGTTACCAAATATCGAATGATTTTGTCAATCTTAGAGCAATTGTCGGGGTTATATAATAGACTACCCGTTACGTAAATAAGAAGTGAAGTAGTAACAGATCCTCCTAGTAAGAAGATACTACGGTCAGATGCACCCTGTGTAGTCCAGCGACCAATCTAGCGGGGTGCCAACTGAAAATCAATGCTAGGTTTTTGACGCCCAGCAAAATGCTGTGTTAGTAACCCTTTCGATATGGGCACGTTTACTAATCTTCTCTATTACTTTGTCATTGTTGCTGTTGTGTTGTGATGTGTCTGTACCGAATAAATGCTTCCTATTCTATTCCAATTATCACACAATAATAACCACAAAGTATCCCAAAACGGGTCTGCCTTACAAAATTCATTAAGTTGTTTATGTCCTCACTCGAAGGTGTAAATCTTACTGATGTAAAGGCAGGCGCTGACCCAATTCTATTGCTTGCAATCTATTTATATTTCAACACGACTTACACGATTTATGCCCGCTTTCGGAGGTGTGAAGCCGTTTCGTAGGTTAAAACTTAAGTGGATTTCGATTCAGTCTGTGTAGAAGAAAATTTAGGGCAAAAAACTACTATTTTATCTTACTGCAAGTTTTGTACTGAGATAAATAAAAACAGGTAAAGCCTACATACAGGACTAAATATAGGTACTGTAAGAGCCTGGAAAACTCCTACTAAATAATACGGTGTTTAATAGTAATATCTCGTTTATTCCTGCACGGATTGCTATTTTTACATTAATTATAAAATTACTCGCGCCTCACGCTCCCTGGCGGTAAAAACTATAGATAAATCAATTGATTATTAAATTCAACCAGCCAGTAACAATCATAACAAGTAAAATAAAAAAAAAATGAAACTCCCAACACATTTTTATTTAATGTTACATAATTTATTTAGTAATAGACACGCTTCGATCATCAATCTATTGAACACATAATTATGACCCGATATCTTGCGAAAACAAACCGATTTTCATCAAAAATAGCTAAGAACACTCTCGATAAAGTCATCTTTCAAACAAAGAAAATGAAATCAAAATCGGTTATCCGTTTAGCAGCTATGATGCCACAGACAGATACACAAGTACACAAACACACAGGTACACACGTCAAACTTATAAAACACCTTTTTTTTCCGTCTTGAGTTAAAAATAAAAAGCTGTTTAGTACAATTATGTATGCATTACTTTACAAAATGTAGAGAACAGCTGTCTTTTTATCAATTTCAGTATTATTTGCATAGTTCATTTTTCAAACCCACTCGAAGTCTTACACCGTATGCGCTAATCGCCTATAATAACTCTATCCACAGTCTCACTAAGGGTAGACCATTTGATGTCATTTGAGGACATTTCGACCGAGTTTCTTATGGAAACGGAAATGGAAACGGTGTATAAATTATAAATGATTCTGCATTATCCGATCGCATAGGTATATTGACGCGGCGTAACGCTGATAGGGAACCCGTTTTAAATTGTGAACAAAATCAAGTCATACATGTACGAAGTCCAATGGCAAGTACACAAAACTGGCATCCCTGTTTATTCAAGGCAAACCGACAAAGTAGTTAAGAACATACCTGTACATATATACACCGCAAAAAGTCGTGGTCCGGTCGCAAAATCACGGTAAAAAAGAAAAAGCAAAACCAGATAATCCGCAATCTTTCGGTTAATCAGAGAAAATTGGAAAAAGCTCTTTCTTATGTCATGAATATGACTAATAAAGATAATTAACGAATAATTCATTACGCTCATCTTGTGCAACTTTTCTTGATTTTGACCGAAAATTTACAAGAACTACTGAGTGAAATTAATTGAATAGAAAATATATAAGCTTTTATCCGAGACTAGCTGTCCCACGCGGCTTCGCTCTCGTCAACTGGCTACCTACCTAATCATCTACCCTACCCAACCTACGCTACATACATGATTGTTGCGTAACTTAAACCATTTACGCAGCGCACGCAACGGAAACTCTCAAAAAGTAATCATTTTGCCCGTTTTTGCAACATTTTTCATTTATGCTCTGCTCCTAATGGTCGTAGCGTGATGTTATATAGCCTATAACCTTCCTCGATAAATGGACTATCCAACAGAAAAAGAATTTTTCAATTCCAACCGTATTTTTCCAATTTTTCGTAGTTCCTGAGATTAGCGCGTCCAAACAAACAAACACTTCAGCTTTATAATATTATATAATAGTATAGATAAACCAGTTCATCATTCTTTAGTTCTATCCTTTCTGTCAAAGATCTTTAATCTGTAAAACTTATGTATAGTTCCGAAGAAATAATTGATTTAAATATTAGAAATTATAACGAGATTCTTAATTTAGCTTAATTTTTTACCGAGTAGTCACAAAGTTTTCTATTACATTCACTACTGAGTATCAGATATATGAATTGAGCCCCGTAAGAATAGCATAATTATATACCACCTGCTCCTTATATAGCATCCAATTCTCAGGAATTTGTGTATATAAAGGCTGAATGGCCGAAGGTCCAACTCCTGGCACTTATGCGAGCAGAGGATCGTCCACCAAATTATGTCAAAAATGGATTGTATCCAAAAACTCAAACAATCTCAGGAGAAAGATGTTTCGCGCAGAACCACGCCTATCTCTCTGACTAAGGAAGCTCTGACTGAACAAAACAGCTACCATTTCATAATTGCTTGCCTCAACTGTATAAAAGCTAAACTATCCTGTGGCAAAGAACAATATCAGATGTTACAAGGAAGGTTTTTGGTCACCGTTCCTCAAGGTTGCAAGATAAAAACCCTGGACATCAAATCAATCTGTATAACAAATTGTTCGGACAACCATTAGAACTCATGGCTCCACCGCACTATGAGATATTAGCGAAGACACGCAGTTTTCATTTGCAGACTACAGATCTAAGCAGTCTTCGCGAAATTCAAGACCTAATTACCATGCAATACGAAATACAAGTTAACACATTAGACACGGCTGGAATGTACCGTACCACAATTAAATTTTATACACCACACTATTCGGTGCAGGCGCACTGAGCATCTTATATATCAGTCGTCGCCGCCGTCGAGCTGCGAAAGTAAATATTACAACTCAAACAGCTAATACCGAGTTGACAGAAGGTGGAAAAAGAGCCGCAACTTTTGGCGTCAAGGTCACCAAATAGTTGCTCATTTGGCAGGGGAGGTGTTACGAAGTCAACTTGCAAGCTCATACCGACATCATCAGAACATCATACCGACAAAGTGACCGATCGAATTACGACAGCGCGCTTCCCACGTCATCGACCATTGTCATCGTTTTTCGGTAGGAATGGACATTTGATATATGTATTAAACCTAATTAATAAGAAATCTATTTTATAAGTTTTATGTGAAATTCAAATATGTTTCATAATCTAAAAGGACTTACTTATTGAAGAGTCACCCGACACACGCCCCCACACATATCTACTTCATAAATATTTCTTATATTTCTGTTTCCTACTGTAATTAACTTCATAATATACCATATACAGTTTCGTCTCAATAGTAAATTCGATGAAAAACTTTGTAGACTCGCTGAAGTCTGTTGAGTAATGACAATATCATATTTCAATGTAGAAGTTTTGAATGTTTTAACTTTAGCAGTAGGTAGATTTAAAACAAAGGTCGTTGGGGGAGCTTAAATGTTGATTTTGCTGTTTCGTGTGTTATACAAGGAGGATGAATCACGCTTGGACGTTGTAATATGCAAAACTCATAATTTCATTCTACTAAGACATTACATCTTGACCTATCTAAACTAATATTATAAAGAGATGATTTTTTTTATTGAGTTTTTGTTTGTAGGTTACATCTGAATTAGAATTATGGCAATCAAACTATAGTGGACTGGTTGCACAGCCCCATATTGGGACTTTTAATATGGCAATGAGCATAGCCGCGAGCATATCCGTAAGAAGTTGGCAGTAGTATCGTAACAGCGCTAATGTTTTTCAATTATTTATCTATAGCTTCTAATGTTTAAGTATATTTATGTATTTAGTTTATTCTTTGAATATTTAAGGTATAATAAATTGTATTTATATTTTATATGTAGGTACATTAAAATAATCCACTTTCAATATTGCCTTTACCGCTGTCTATCTCTCCATCACCAAAAGTTCGACTGGTAGAAAATGCCTTAGGCATTAAGTCCGCCTCTGTACTTGAGTGTGCATGAAGTATTAAATTAATAAATGAATGACTAACACTAATGCCTGAGTTGTGTGCGCTTTATCTGTGTCCATTTTTATTTATTTGATAAAGCAAAAAGTACGGGTCCAATATTATTTGTTAATCTCACTGACAGACTTAATAGAATTATCATCTTTCTACCCAGAAAACATCCCTATTCTTTCATTGATAGAAAGGTGCATTATTTCTGAATGCTATTGGCTAGTTTTTAACCCCCGGCGGAAAAAGAAGGGTTTTTGGTCTGTCGTGCGTACATGTGTGTTTGTGTATCTGTCTGTTGCATCATATCTCCTAAACGGATGAACCGATATATTTTTGTTTGAAGGGTTACATTATCGAGAGTATTCTTAACTATGTTTGGTGAAAATCGGTTCAGCCGTTCAAAAGTTATGGGCGGTTTACTGTTTGAATCGGTTCGATAGATTGTTAATCGAATTGATTCTACTACTAGATAAATTATGTAGATTAAAAAGCATGAAATAAAATAATTTGTCGGGGGTTTTCGAGGTTTTTGAGTCGAGGGTATTTTTTTATTGATTTTTTATGGTTCGAATCAATTGCATAGTCCCTTTGAACACTTTGATTTGATTTGATAGTACGCGGAAGCACAGCAGTGGGCACAAGCTAGTGACGTTTATTTACCATGTAAAAGTTACAGATAGTACCGATATGAGAAAATGATTTCATTTTGAACCTAGTCAATTTGATTTGATGCCACTTAAAAGGTTAAAGATTTAGTAACATTAAATAATTTGTCGCAGCCAAACATCGGCGAGGTAACTGCCTTAACAAAACGCCGCAGTTTCGAGAGCTCTCCTCGCCCGCCGTCGGGTCCCGTACCCGACTCAGTCGCAGCCTCTTTTCTGTGACGATGCGGGCTTTATTGGAATAGTTCATGCCGAGGCGGAAATAATAAAATTAGGTAGACTAGTCTCAAAAGAATTATCAAGTCAACCTAGTGTTCCCACTGTTGGGACACTGGCTCCCTATTTGTGTGAAAAAGTAAATTGTCATTCAGCACTCGGCTCTACGGATTGGTATTATATGTCACAATGTTTTCGGCCATAAGCTCTTAGAGTAAGGTTATTAAGTGTGCCGGGCACACTTAAAATAACCTTACTCTAAGAGATTTTGGTCACCATCCAGGACATGTCACTCTCCTCTCAATGCCTGCTTTTTGCTGATGATATCAATTCGTCAAAGTGATGGTTGATTTAAGTTTTTTTAGGTATGCGATGCATGATGATGGGGACTCCTGGAGAATCAACAGCTTTAACACTCATTTGAATTAGAATGCACAATTTCTTTTCGTAAAACGCCTGGCGACATGAGAGTCTATTTATTACTCGGAAACTCATTAATTATTTGCCTGTATCACTTCCAACGTAAAGTCGAAAAGTTAATTATTAATTTAGTAGGATTTCGTTTTCGTTCATTCCGTTCATTCGATCTGATTGATTGCTAATTGAGCGAGTGAATGGCACGCGACGTGTCTTAAGTGATTGTTTGAAACTTTGGCTTCGAGAGTTCTAGAATTATTTATTTAAACAAGGACTATTTTCATAAAATTTTTGGAGCTGTCAGATTTTCATTGTGAAGTTTTAATTTGATGGGTACAGTCCGGTTATTGAATATTAAGCTTCGTTTAGTAAAAAAAACTTGAGTCTGACAACCAGTTTTATGGGTATCGTGTTATTCAGGGTCTGGATTGTAGTAATTCCATGTAAAATACTGATATTCCGAATGAAAAGAGTAAGGAGGGATATATCAAAAAAAAAACTTAATAATTAATCTAAATTCCGCGTAGTGCCATAATAACGTAAACCCATCTAAAATGTTTTAAGTTCAAAAGTAAATATCACACACAATTGTAACTTAAAATATTTACACAATCCATTCTCATCTACTTTCCCAAATTAAACTGTTTCTGAAGCAAAGTAATTACTTCTCAGTCTTCTCGCCAACAGAAGCGTAAACATTGCGAGAACGATTCGGAATATATTTTAACCCTACAAAAGCAATAAACAGCGCGTAATTACGAGAAATACCTTCCTGACCGAGCCAGCCTAGAAATGTAGGCTAACTTATGCACGTGGACTTTAATGACTTTACTACGGGAATTTTAAATTAATTTTCTTAGAAACGTTAAAGGATTATTAGTTATTTTTAGATAAAATTGTTAATTTTGGAAAACATATTAGAATATATTTTTTTATGGAATAATATTAATATTATATTTTAATATTTAATAAATATTAAAATATAATATTAGTATAAATAATTCCAGTATATGTTAAGATTGACGTCATAATGTATATATTTTTATCTAAATCAATAAATTCCACTTATCTGAGAAAACAAATCTAAATAGACTGTAATATTATAAAAAATACACACTAAGTACATACCGTGACAGAAAGCTCGTATTCCAAATAAAACTCGACAAAATCACAACACTTCGTTAAAAAAAAATATACACTTCACTTTATCGAACGAAAAAAAAAACCTCAAAATCGATCACCAATTATATTCTTCACTTTCACTGCAATTGTAAATTTTTCGTCGAAATTCACTGCGATTTTATTTTAATAGTCACACGTAACGTTTCGAAGTCGATTCGCGTCCGTATTCCGACCGCTCGGGACTGTGACGCAACCGTACCCCACGGCAGCGTGAGACCGAATGCTCTTTGCGCATGGTTGTACCGACGTACTACGAAACGTCGTACGTCGCATTGCGTTAGACTACACTTAAAAACAGCCTTACTGTACACGCTGTCGATAGAGCCCTACACAACTAGAATTTTCTTAAGAAAAATCACATTTAACTGGAAAATTTAATAGACGTCTCTTGCAATGTTGCTTGACGTTAAATTGGATGGAAAATTTTATACATGACTTGATGCTTGTATTTCCCGGCGGGCTTAGGCAGAAGTGTGTAATATGCTCATATTTCGTGTGTTATTTTGTAGTCCCATATTTTATATGAGGTGAAAATGTCATAAAGAAAAAAGAAATAGGGGAAAAGATTTAGAAGATTTCATTACATGTACATGTGATTTAAAATGTGAGATACTGTTTAAAAATTCTCTATGTTAAAATTTTCATTTCCTTGCGTTTTTCGTTAAACCTCCTGCAAAATGTAACTGTTTCTGGTTCAAAGTACATAATTAGGTCAGAGTTCTGCGTCCATTTGTAAATTATGTGTTTGAGACGAACCGGGTAAGTTTAGAGTGATCTTTTAACTTTCTATCGCAGAGCTTAATTTTAATTTACTGCGCTTCCTTACTTAAATAACTTTAGCCTTTGAGCGAGGGTTCTATGTTTAAGATTATTTATTGAAATATTAGCGGTGGTGTCCTAGTGATAACGGCCGGGACTTACAAGTTGTAGGTCGTGTATTCGATTCCAGGCAGGCGCTTTACTTTGTATAAATTATTTCACCACTGCTGCTCTCAAAACGGTGAAGGAAAACTTCGTGAGGAAACCAGCATGTCCTAGAATCAAAAATTCGGAGAACCCACACTGGGCCCGCGTGGTGTTTCACGGCCCATCCCCTCTCACAGAGAGGAGGCCTGTGTCCCAGCAGTGGGAATATTAAAAAGACTGATGACGATGATGATTGAAATATTAATAAGCAGAGTAGTTTTTCCGGCAGCGTCGCTTCCTTATACTCAGCAATAATGTAGTTTTCCATCAGAGAAATAATTTTTGTAATCACATTAGTACTAACAAAGATTATGAGCATCAAAAAAAAAAATAACCTCTGAGAAATATGACTAGCTTATGCCAGCGACTTTATCAGCGTGAACGTTGAAAATTGTCCCAAAGGAACTGCCTGCATAAATATCTGTGTGTCAAATTTCATACAAATCCGTACGTAGTTTTTGCGTTAAAGAGTGACACACATCAATCACAAACTATCGCGTTTATGATAGAAGAAGCATTATAGATTAATATGGAATCTAGGTTATAATAAATGATTTATACAAAACACTCAATTTCTATAACTTTCAAATCATTCAATACAATTAAAACAACACTTTTATCATCCCTCCACTAATTAATAAGATTTGCAAAGAGCTCCAATCCAAAAAGGTTCGAAATCTAATAAAACATTCATTCTTGTGATTGTGATTCATCAATATACAACCCTGGCGACTTCGAATTTGGAAGCTTGCCTTTCAAAAGAAAGAAAAAACTTTGTCGTTTTTTTTTCTATTCCAAGTTCCCGATGTCACAGCGAGATAAAACTGAGATAATGAAAAACGGTTCAAGATGCCTAGTCTGGAACGGGAACAGTCCGTTCGTGAAAATAGAATGAACTAGGTGTTGCCCGCGACTTCGTTCCACCACTTCATTCGTATCAAACTCAAAATCATTACGATTTTTTTACGGGGTTATTTTTCAAAAATGATAGTAAGTAGTAGTAAAAGTAAGATATTCCTTAGCATCAGCATTCAGCTTAAGCATCAGCAGCAGCATCGGCCAGTTAGAGTCCTATCAAAATCAGTCCAGCCGTTTCGTAAAATTAGCACAATCAAACGGAAGACAATTTTTGTTTTTTCGTTTTAATTACCGTATTTTGTATAGTTTATTATTTGATTTTATGCATTTAGTAAAAACCTAACATGTTTTCATTCAGACAGACACTTCGATCTATTATTTATAAAAAGATTGTGTTTTGCCATTAGGTCTAGAAATAAGCTAAATTAAATGTAACTCGGCGGGCGGAGGGTTAAGTACCCGGTAAGCGAAACGTGACTGTCAAATTTGACGTTTGCTGTTCATTTGTTTGACAAACAAGGGTCTAAATGTTTGAGTTGTCTTCATTTACTTTTCTATTTCCGTATTGTATTCTGTAATAGAATTTTATAATAATACTGTGATAAAAGAGGCATACCTTTGTGTCTGGGACACAACGACTAACAAAAATTTAATTAACTTTTTAGGGTACCGTACCAAAAGGGTAAAAACGGGACCCTATTACAAAGACACCGCGGTCCGTCTGTCTGTCTGTCCGTCTGTCACCAGGCTGTATCTCATGAACCGTGATAGCTAGACATTTGAAATTTTCACAGAAGATGTAAATACTAAAAACAGAATAAAATAAATATTTAAGTGTGGCTCCCATACAACAATCGTGTTTTTTTTTGTCGTTTTTTGCGATAATGGTACGGAAACCCTTCGTGCGCGAGTCTGACTCGCACTTGGCCGGTATTAGTTAACATTTTTTTCGAATTAGGTACATTTAAACGTATAAGTGTTTTTTTTGATACCTCACACGATGGGATCAGAAGAAAAAAATTGCGCTCCATCAATATGGCGACCAAAAGCCGCCATTTTTCTAATTTCCAATTTAAATGTAGCCAGTGACACTTGCAAGGTTAAAACGAATTGATTGACGTAAGAAGCATCAAAATTGGCCAACGCGTTTGGTCTCTAGAACGCCACAAAGGAACAAACATACATACATACATACATACATACTACATAGACTGATAAACATATTACCCTCCTTCGGCAGGTAGGTAAAAAAAGTTATAAACGGTTTCAATCATAACGAGTAGTCAGAAGCCAGAAAATAAAATACGAACACATGTGTCATACACCAACCCGCACTGGGCCCGCTTGGTGGATTATGGACCATTTCCTCTCTCACAGAGAGGAGACTTGTGTCCCAGCAGTGGGAACATTGAAAGGCTGATGATTAAACACGTTTATTCGTAACTAGTGACGCGCCACGGCTTCGCATGGAACAAATTATGTACATAAACCTGCCTCGTTTATCGCTCTTTATATTTGTGAAAAGCGTTTAAAAGTGACATTGTTTTTAACCCCCGATGGAAAAAGAGAGGTGTTATAAGTTTGACGTGTGTACCTGTGTATTTGTGTATGTCTGTGGCATCATAGCTCCTAAACGGATGAACATATTTTGATTTCGAGATGTCGTGTTATAATTACATGTTCAATAGATTGTCGATCGAAGCGTATCTACTTTAAATAAATTATGTAGCATGAAATAAAAATATATGGGGTTTTATACATTTTTAAATTTTACTTGTATACTATTTAGAGATTTGTCTTTGTATTAAACACGCTAATTTATAAAACATCAATAGAACAAAATTCCAATTTAATCACACTATAATTACTTTTATCAAATATATTTTAAACGTTTAAACGGGTGAAATAACTAAACTTGAAAATAACACAAACTCCCGTTCCTGTATTTAGAACAAAATGTTGGTCGCACACAAACTTGATTGGCGGAAAAACGATACCTGTTACACAAACAAAATGTACCTGAATTTTGTTTTTCTAAAATGTAATAATGGTGTATTTTTAAATACATTTTTTTTTAACTTTTTCAAGGTTTTAACAAATTCCAGTTGCATGAGAGTTGCCGAGAATAGAGACAAATGACTTACGATTGAGGACGAGTATGTTTGTATGCATGACTTGATTCAAAGAGAACCTTCTTCTAGCATTCGCAATAGGACCTAATAAGAGTTTTAAATAGAATCTTCCATTCATTTTATTTATTTATTTAGTTACTTACAGTAACAATTAGAATCAAAACCTAACCCTTGTCACGAAAATAATGACAGTTGAACCCGTAATGAAATTGCAGTCTGTAGTGATTTTGATAGTTCATGGCGTTTAATTAACACAATAAACCTTAAATGAGAATTATATTTATTAAACAATGACGCCTCAACATTTGAATGGATTTCTTGTAACACAGGCTCTGGCCTGGATTTATTCTATATTAGGTATATTATATAGGATACTTTTTAAACTCTCTCCTGAAATTTAAAATTTATCACAATCCTCTGGGACAGTTTTAACATTCATGCGGGCGGAACTGCTGACAATAAGCTACAGTAGTAAGCATTCTTGGTAGTCGTATAGGCGATCGGAATATTTTTTTATAAACTAACGGAAATACTTTCGTATTCGCCTTTTACAACACCCACTGTTAAATGAAAAGTTCTCTATGGGTAATTTCTGGGAAGAAAATTCCCATTCAACAACAAAACAAAACGGAAAGTAAGCAAAACAATTGCCAAATTAAATTTGTGTCTAGTTCCAACGGCAATCTATACAGTAAAGTTGCTACGGAATATCGTAGCGAGTTGCTACGGCGTAGCAAGCTCTACGCGTAGTTTTCGCTACGCCGATATCTATTGAATTGCACATAAAATGCGGCATCGCGCTACGGCCAACAACGACCAGCATTGGCACTTGTTTGCCAAATATCCACGCATTTCGCGCTACGATGCGTCTGCTGCGGGCTATTGCGTTTTCAAATAATATTGTAGGAACAAAAACTGGCTGGCACCTGGTATATATACAGGTTCACGAAAAATAAAAGTTTCTGGTTGGAAAACATATATCCATGCGGCTATTGTATTGCTTTTTTGGCAACATTATTGTAGGTAGAAAAGTTTTCATTCAATTTAATATCATAAAAATAGGTGTTGTGAACCTACGCTGAAAATCGCCAACATGCAGGTCGTCTAAATCTTGACCTGGTGGCCAATCTTAATATATTCTCTGTTTAAGGAATGATATTAACTGTGAATTTTGGAACTCATTTCCTTATGAACTTTCTTAATGTATCTTAAACATCACTGTTAGCGGTGATGAAAAACATCGTAAGGAAACCTACACTAATAATTAACTTCGTGTCCAGTAATTATTGTCCATGCCTGGTTGCCTGAAAGAGATCGCGGAATGCGATAAGGCCGCCCATTGTATATATTTTTAGTTTTAAGTTTCCTTTGTAAATGTTACATATGGTGTACAATAAAGTATATAATAATAATAATAGTACTCTTTCGGCATACTCAAATGGACTCAAACGGAACTTGACGCCCTGGATAGGCGGGTCCGCACACTGCTGACTGCATATCGAATGCATCACCCACGATCATCGGTCATGAGATTGTATATCCCGCGGAAGTGTGGAGGCCGTGGCTTTTTAAATGCCAAAAACCTCCACAACCGCGAGATATGCAATCTCAGGGAATACTTTCTAAACACCGACGTGGGTATGCATCGAGATGTAGTAGCAGTGGACAAGGGACTCACCCCGCTCTCCTTGGCGAATGAGAACTGGCGCAAGCCTGTAGTGCTTGATACTAAAGACCGCAGGGAAGTATGGCAGAGTAAGGAGCTTCACGGACGCTTTTTCCGGGCCCTACATGGGCCCGATGTAGATCAATCAGCGTCCGTAGCCTGGCTGTGTTTCGGTGACCTCTTTGGGGAAACCGAAGGTTTTGTCTGTGCAATTATGGACGAAGTTATCATGACGAATAACTACCGGAGATTTATTGTGAAGGATGGCACGGTTGACATCTGTCGGGCATGTCACCGTCCGGGTGAATCGATCCGCCACATTATCTCTGGTTGTTCTCGTCTAGCTAACGAAGAGTACTTGCATAGGCACAACCTTGTAGCCAGGATTATCCATCAGCAACTTGCTCTGAAATACACTCTTGTGGCATCGGAGGTACCGTACTACAGGTATGTGCCCGACCCAGTTCTCGATAATGGCAGTATCACATTGTACTGGGATCGGTCCATCATCACTGACAGGACTATTGTAGCCAATAAGCCTGATATTGTGGTGGTGGACCGAATCGAGAGGCGTGCAATGATTGTTGATATTACCGTCCCGCATGACGGGAACCTCGTGAAAGCCGAGAAAGATAAGCAAATCAAGTATCTTGACTTGGCTCGCGAGGTTGTCGACATGTGGGATGTGGACACAGCGATCATTGTACCGATAGTCGTGTCGGCCAATGGCTTAATAGCCACGAGCCTCGACCAACACCTTAGGAGGCTCTCGTTAGGCGGCTGGGTCAAGGGCCTGATCCAGAAAGCAGTACTGCTGGACACGGCTCGTATTGTTAGGAGGTTCCTTTCTCTGGAGCCCTGACCGCCGGTAGCTTGGACCCTGTTCCCGATACCGGTGGGCCTCTATTTTTTATATTTTTAAATGTTTTTTTTGGTTTTGTATCTTTTATAAAAATATTTAAAAATGTATTAAATAAGAAAAAAGTTAAATAAAGGTAATAATAATAATAACTTGAGTCTAAAATCGCTAACTCGTCTTGAGGAAGCGTTGTAATTAATCCCTTCCTACTCTATTTGAACAGAAGCCTGTGGCCTACAGTGGGACAGGCTGGTATTATGAATACTATAGCACTTGAACTTGTTCAAGATGAGAAGTCACAAGCAGAACCCGATCTAGCTATTTTACCATTCCAGGCATACACTATTTGCCACTCCGGGCATAAACAATATTTGCCACTCCGGGCAAACACAATATTTGCCGCTCCGGACACACATAATATTTGCCACCCTTTGATACAATGACGCCTTATAAGGAGTTCAAAGTTTCAGGATATTATCTATTAAAAAAAATGCGACTATAACCAATTTTTTTTTTAGTCAATTTCGAGCGGAGTGAAAACGAGCTCAAAAATGTCACCTAAGAATGTTCACGTTGTAATAAAAGTTAAGTTATTTAAAGGTTTTACAATAAGAAGCAATAACATTCGACAGCAAGCTTGAAAATTTGAGCACCACATCAAGAGTAAGTCAGGTTTTCTAATGAAATGAAAAGAGCTGTTAGTTTACTTTGGCCGCCCCTCGTTTATGCCGCTCTGGGCATTTGCCTAGTTTGCCCCCTCCTAAATCCGGCCCTGGTAACGAGGGTCAAACTCCTTCAAAACGAATGTGACTCAAACTTGCTCAAGAATTTAACTCTGCCCTAACACGTAAATAAGTTCATATACAATACTATATGAATACTACGCTTAGAAAATCTAACTTATTCTTGATCTTGGTGTGCAAGAATAAGTTAGGTTTTCTAATGAAATGAAAAGAGCTGTTAGCTAACTTTGGCCGCCCCTCATTTATGCCGCTCTGGACATTTGCGCAGCTTGCCCCCTCCTAAATCCGGCTCTGGTAACGAGGGTCAAACTCCTTCAAAACTAAGGTGACTCAAACTTGCTCAAGAATTTAACTCTGCCCTAACACGTAAATAAGTTCATATACAATACTATATGAATACTACGCTAGTACACATACACAGTAATAGTGAGTCTCCAATCCGTCTAGACAGTTTATTGCTCGCGCTGTGATTTGCGTGCGTTGGCAACCTCCCAGGCGGTCGCCTTTCCTTTGAAAACTTCCATCGCGCATCGCTTCGGCACGACTGTAAGATTGTGGGGTACTATGTTAGTAAAAGGTAGAATTGAAATAATCGTAAATGTTTGATGCAGTCGTTTGACAGAGGGACGACTTAGATAGAATAAACAACTAATGATCTACACAAACCCTGGACTGGGACAGCTTCAAGTCATGAGAGTAGGTCTTCGCCAAGCAGTGAGATGATATAGGCTGACAGTAATCAATTTAAGACAGTCCCATAAGCCATGGTTTTCATCACCATCATTTTAGGAGAAAGAGGCGTCCACTGCTGGTCGTAGGCCAAGGGCGTACCATAAGCTTCGCCACATAGTACGGTCCTGTGCATCTCGTATCCAGCGGATATTCACGGCCTTTACCTGGTTATCTTGTTATTTTAACAGCAATCATGTTTTATACAGAAACTTTTTTATTTTTTGAAGTCTGATTCCAATGCGCAGTTAGGATTCTGTTATGTCTTTCGGAAGTTCAAAATTTGGGGAAGCCTATGCCAAAGAGCAAGACAATCACGAAACCGGTGTTTAATACAAAAAAAAAAACATTTAATTAGGTACGTTGCTTTCATAAACAACCATGTTTAATATTAGTAGTACATAAGACATAAGATATAAGTAGTACATAGTACATAAGATGAAATGTAACATATAAGATTGTTAATAAAGGCTTTTATTATTATTATTATGTCTTTCGGCAGTTCAAAATTTGACTCGTTACTGTACGGTAACTTTCCATGCGATTAACCAAAAAAAAAAAAAACAGAAATGAACGCACCAAAGCTTTACTAAACTCCTCCAAAAAAAACATACAGACACACACAAAAGCTCATCCTTTACATTACCTGTGAGATACAAAAGGTAGTATTACAGAATAAACAGGGCAGTCTCTTTCATCCCGGGTTAGCAGAGAGCGACACTTCGAGGCACATAAATAATTACGGGATATAATATAGCCCGACAAAGCCAGGCTTATTGCTTTCTGATACGAATCCCGGCAGTGTGCCAACTTAGCTACTTTATAGAATCTAGCTATTTTTACAGTCCCATCAGCTACAACTACAACTTGGAAAACCCGACTGCTTCAGAAGCGAACTAAAAAGACGAAAACAAGAAGAAAATCATGCTGTGCAGTCGGAGGATACATATACGCGAGCTGGGTGACCAAAACCAGATGTATCCTCCGACTGCACAGCATGATTTTCTTCTTGTTTACGTCTTTTAAGTTTGCTTCTAAAGCAGTCGGGTTTTTAGATTTTTTGAATGAACTTTTTTATTTATAACTTTTTAGTTCTTTTTTTTCAATTTAGGTACATTTAAATATATAAGTGTTATATATTTTTTAAATCAACTCTTAAAACCCTTTATTTTGATACCCCCCACGATGGTTTTCTAAGAAAAAAAATTGGGCCCTTACAATATGGCGCCCAAAAGCCGTCTTTTTTCTATTTTGCAATTTTAATGTAGCAAGTGACACACGCAAGGTGAAGACATCGATTGACGTAAGAATCATCAAAATCGGCCAACGCGTTTGATATCTAGAATGCCACATAGGAACAAACATACATACATGGACTGATAAACACATTACCCTCCTTCGACAGTCTGGTAAAAATACTGTGGCTACTTAACAATAAATTGAAAAGAACTGTGAAATAAACATAGTTATGCATAAACAGAGGAACTGAATGAGTCGGTTTAGTCTTAATTATTTTCTTTGTATTAAAGTCTGACAAAAAGGCAAATATTGCTTCAACGTCAGTTTACCTCTAACGGTGTTCCAAAATTGGCAAATTCTGGAAAATACAAAGACACAGTCACTGTTATCTCAGAATGCCAGAGTTGTGTAACTATTTTGTAACGACTGATAAAAAATCTACAAATGGCGGCCGGGACCAATAGTTTAACTTGCTTTCCGAGGGACGGTCACCCATCCACGAAACAACCTCGGCAAAGATGGGCCCGCGCTTCTTTTATTATTAGGCTACGAGCTCCACAGAAACATAATCTGGCAATCTAGCTACTTATTGCAAAATCTCTAGCTAAAAAGCTAATGGTTCACCTGGCAACACTGACTCCCGGAATCTCCGTACCTTTCCTCCGAGGGTAGAGGAGGGTTGAAAGGCTATTTAAAATATTCAAATAGGTCACTATTAATAATGATATCGGAACAAAGGGGTATCAGTACGGAAGAATCTGTTTTGTTGGTATTTACTGAATAAAACCTGGCGTTGCTTTGGTAAATAATACATGATTAACCAGATCTTATAATTACTAATGCCGCGTGGAAATCCACGGCTGTTATAAATAATTAAGTTAAATAATTAAGCTCAGCTGGCTGCCAAAAAATTGGGGATCCTCGCGAAGGTGAGACGGTACTTCACGCCAGAACAGTTGCTAAACTTGTATCAAGCGCAAATTCGATCATGCATGTAGTACTGCTCTCATCTCTAGGACGGATCTGCCAAGTATCAGCTGGATGCACTTAAGTCGATCAAAAGACGGGCCAAGAGGCTCATCGGCAATGAAGTACTGGTCGAATCTAGGCTCCAGAACCTCGAACATCGGTGCCGAGTTGCCAGACTGTCGGTTTTTATCGGTTACATTTCGGGTAGTGTGCGTTGGAATTGCATAAACTAATTCCTCCTAGTCCGTTCCATCATTGGACTACAAGACGTACGGCGATGCGTCAACATCATCGGTACATGGTGGACATCCCACCCATACGCACCAAACGTTTTGGGAATACTTTTATTATGCGTACATCAAAGGAGTGGAATTCCCTGCCGGAGTCTGTATTTCTTTATAGCTACAACCTGGGAGTCTTCAAGTCAAGACTGATTAGGTTACTTCTAGGCAAGCGTGCTTGATCGTCGACCCCATCATCGCTTACCATCATGTGAGATAGTGGTCAAGCGCAAGCTTAACATCAATAAAAAAAATCTTTATCTTCTCACGACAGTAATTTGGATTTTTGCGGCTTAAAATTTTGCCACTTCCACGGCATCGACGGTGGCAGCACGTAGGTCACTTTAGCTGTATGTTTTGGAGCACAGAGTACAAGATGGGATGTGGAGCATAGTTAAGGCGCAGATACCCCTCAGTAGCTGTTTTTAAAATGAGAATCTCGTCTAAATGGCTAGCCGTATTTTACCAGAAAAATATATGTTAAATTAGACCATTTTCTTAATAATTTGATCTATGAACCTCCTCCTATTTGGAAAGTTGTTATTCATTAGTTTTATTTGTTTTTCAATAAATTAGTGTTCAACGGACATTCGCGGTGGCCGGTTTTATTTCATAATCATCCCCATAGAATCGCCCCAGCATTATCATTAAGTGTAGGGATCCCCAGTAGATGTGATCGACGACAAAAAACTCTTACCGATTCAATCTTGACTTAAAGACCTCTAGGTTACTGTAACTATCAGGAAACACAGTTTCCGACAGGGAATCCCACTTATTAGCTGTACACACAATGAGTCTCTTCCCAAAACCTGTTTTGGATGTCCGTTGTAAGTGAATTTGGGATGTCCACTATGTATCGGTGTCTCGCCGCCGTACTTCTTGATTGAGTTTGATATTTCCTGCAGAGAATAACGGGCATTTGTGTATGTAATGCTTAGTTAAATCAATTGCCGATACAAAATGAATCACAGAATGAAACTAACTAAAAATCTTATAGAAAAGACTAAGTTTCTTCTCAGATAGAACAATAAATATTAATTTTAATTTATCCTCTCTTAAACTGACAGTAATGGCCACATAAAAGTTTGAATCATTGCTTTTTAAGCGAAAATTGCTAGTAAAACGATAAAACTGTTACAATTTATTTAGATTATCTCAAAACTTTAATCCCTATATTGTATTTGTGTGGTGGCCCAGTGGCTGAGCCCTCGCTTCTCGTACTTGAGGTCGTGAATTCAAATCCGGGCAAGTACCAAAGTATTTTTAGGGTTTCGTAGTCAACAAGGCACCCTTATTATTATTATTATTATTCCATTTAGTCATTTTATTTTTATATTTTTAAATATTATTCTATAAAAATAAAATAAAAAAAACATTTAGAAATACAAAATTGTAGCCCACCGGTACCGGGAACAGGGTCCAAGCTACCGGTGGTCTGGGCTCCTGAGAGAGGAACCTCCTGACTATACGCGCCGTGTCCAGGAGTACCGCTTTCTGGATCAAGCCCTTGTTCCAGCTGCCAAACGGGAGCCTCCTCAGATGTTCGTCGAGGCTCTTGGCTATTATGCCATTTGCCGTCACGACTATCGGCACAATGACTGCTGTATTCACATCCCACACATCGACAAAATCGAGCCAAGTCAAGATACTTGCTTTTCTTATCTCTCTCAGCCTTCACGAGGTTCTCGTCATGGGGGACCGCTATATCAACAATCATTGCGCGACGCTCTAGTCGGTCTATCACCACTATGTTAGGCTTATTGGCAACAATAGTCCTGTCAGTGATGATAGACCGATTCCAATGCAACGTGACATTGCCATTTTCGAGAACTGGGTCGGGCATACTAAGGCACTTCCGATTCCACAAGATTGTATTTAAGAGCAAGCAAACAAATAAATTGAAAAACAAAAATATTTAAAAATATAAAAAATAGAGGCCCACCGGTATCGGGAACAGGGTCCAAGCTACGGCGGTCAGGGTTCCAGAGAGAGGAACCTCCTAACAATACGAGCCGTGTATACTCCTTTCTGGATCAGGCCCTTGACACAGCTGTGTAACGAGAGCCTACTAAGGTGTTGGTCGAGGCTCGTGGCTATTAAGCCATTGCTGACTGCTGACACGAGTATCGGTACAATGATCGCTGAGTCCACATTCCACATGTTGACAAACTCGCGAGCCAAGTCAAAATACTTGATTTGCTTATCTTTCTCGGCTTTCACGAGGTTCCAGTCATGGGACGGTAATGTCAACAATCATTGCACGCCTCTCGATTGCGGTCCACCACCACAATATCAGGCTTATTGGCTACAATAGTCCTGTCAATGATGATGTACCGATCCCAGTACAATGTACAATAATGTGTAATGTGTTATTGCGATTTTCGAGAACTGGGTCGGGCACATACCTGTAGTATGGTACCTCCGATGCCAAAAGAAATTATATTATTATATTATTTTGTTATAGTTTGCTGTGTCCACTTGTCCGTTCATAGCTTAGCTCAGAGACTTTTAGTAGTAGAAAGCTATAATTTGGCATGGATATATTTATAAAGCACGCCGATAAAGTGGTAAAATAAAATACCTAAAGAAAAAAAAAAATTTTGTATACCTCCTTTACACGTGAAGGGTTAGGGTAAAGGTGAGGGTTTTTCCTCGTCCGCCCCATGATGTATGTTGGCCATTCAAAAACATTACGGGTCTGTGAAAACCATTTTTCGATTCAGGGATCCGTTTGCGTAAAATTAAGCTTTAAATTGCTAATTTTTGTTAGCGTCAAGCGTCGTTCAGGGGGGGCCTGCCAGCTAAATGGTTGCTTTTGGATATGTGAAAAAATTTACGGCGGTAGTCTATGAAGGAAAACTATCACATCTAAGTAGGCTATACAAGTTTACGAGTAATGTATTTGGGTTTTTAAAATATTGTACAAGGTCCATTGAAAATATTTTTTAATTAAAATAACGTTGTTAGTTGTAGAAATATAATTTTATTAACGATGTAAAAATATACAAAAATTAAATCATAGCATTCTTAATAATAATGATTTCTAAATAAATAACGTTTACGCTCGAATAACGCATTGGAGTGAGCAGTGGCGTTGGACGCTTGCCTCTACACGCGGTGATACTCAAATGGATAATATTTTTTCTAGCTTCACTTGTTTAGTTGGATTTTATGGCTTAGTCGTTAAATACCCAATTCGTAAAATACCCTACTGATTACTCCTCCGTCCTATGTGGGCCCGTTTTAGACGCTGTGAGTGGCCGAAACCTTTAAATGTTCATGTAACAACAAAAAGCCCTCTTCTTAGTCCGCAATATTGTGCAAATACGGAACCCTATTACTGCTCGTGACCCGACACGCGTTTTTTAGGGTACCGTACCTCAAAAGGTAAAAAAGGAACCCTTATAAGATCACTCTCTTGTGCGTCTGTCTGTCTGTCCGTGGATTTAAACTAGATACTGAGTTCTGTAGTCCCTGTCAGGTGTATAAAAATCAAGGTCCTGAGTCAACACGATAAAAAGATATGAGCAAATTTAGATTTTCGCGAAAACTTGTAAGTACCAAAATTTAACTTAAACCTTGTTACACACACACCGGAATCGCTTAAGATGATGAAATACTACTACGATGAGATGAAAGAGCCTAATAACAACCCACTGCTGGGACATAACCCAGGAATTAAACGCGGAACCTGATCATCTATTAGACATTAACAGTCTTACACGATACCTACCCATATTTTATGTAAGCAGACAGCTGTTTTTCGATGTTTTTCGTTTATTTCCAACCGATATTTGAAACGGTTCACCTTAAGAGCGAACACGAAACGCGTTCGTCTGTCAATGTCACTCTAACGGACATCGTACACTGCGGGCCAGAAGTATTGAGCCGAGTAAAAATATCACATTATAATTTGTTTCGGAGCAGAGCTTTTCGGTTTATAGACAAGAAGAGCATTGATCAGAAGAGTTGCTTATTGACGGTTGGTGATTTTAGCTTATAATATCAATGTTTTTGGATCCGCAAATAGTCTCAATAGGTCTTGGAACATCAATACTTATCCATAATAATAATCTATACTAAATGGTTGTCCTAATAGCAGTGATATAGTTTCCCAATCCACCTCAGTATTTGTTGCCATCTTGGCGCTACGTCACTCAAATGCTATCGACTGTTTATGGGGGGAGGGGGGAGGGATTAATTGAGTGTGTAAGTCATGCCCTGGCATTTTATAGTCAGATCAACGAAAGTCAAAGTTCTTCTATAGTTTTAGGTAATCGATCCACGAAACCTCCCAAACCCATAGCCCAATATGTTTTGGCTTCTACTCCTTTTTTTGAAGTCGGTTAAGAACTTACTATTAGAATGGACCATAACCTAGATTAGGATGTAAGAAAATTTTGATTCCCGATAGCTTTGGAATAATAAAACACTTTTCTCGCGGGCGATGCCGTGTGCTTATACTAGTATTGTAGTTTTGAAAAGTGGTTATTAACAGCTTTCAGATATTAAATTAAACGCTTTATCTGGTCAATATACTGCAAAAGCTTCATAAAATAAAACGACATTAAACACTGGTACTTACCAATATACAAATAAATGATCAGTTTTATGCAAACCATTAGAATATTAATGAACCATAAAATATATTGTAATAATAATTTCAACACTGTGAACTTAACAATAAATATTTACGTTATTATTTAATACTGACTAAACCCGTTGAAATAAATAAAATTTTAGTGGTGACGAAATTAGAATAGAGTCAAATCATTTCAACAACAACCACTGTTCTTAAGCATGTCATCACGAGTTAAATTTCTACAACATTTATTAAACCTCGTAGGCCGACAGAATTTAGGGCATGGTGGCCAATCTCAGTGGCATTATAGTGAACAAGTGTGTGCGCAGGCACAAGTGCACTCTCTGTTCCCTCACTCTCATAAACCGATGGGAAGACAATTCGATACGACCGGAGAGAGATCAGGCATTAGCGTAGCACCAATCACGGCGAGTAGCGAGGAGTCATGGGATGCAGTGGTATCCTTCTGCGAAACAGTCGCCTCGCAGAAGGAGGCTGCGAAAAGAGAGATTTTATCCGCTCACCCGATCCGCAGCAAAGCAAATCGGTGGAGGGTGAACAACGCCCTCTTCCAGCCACAAATCACGACACGAGGTGGCGGCGCGTAGTGTTCCACGCGCGCTGCAGGAGTCAAACACCTCACTTCCCCCCAACCCGAGGTCGAGGCCCGTAGACGCGCCTGGCACTAACCGGGGGTAGCAGATGTATTGCACCGGGGTGGTTTTTAGTCAGTAGGAGTCTGACAGAGCCCTCCTGGGTGACATCCAATGAGGATTTCCCATCCCGGAACCAAAAAAGGACCAATAGCGGCTAGACGTTATTTCCGAGGTACGGGTGTGTCACACCGCCAAGTTCCAAACTCTGGGCTGCTACTGAAAAATTCCTTTTGAAAAATGCCAATATCACTTTACCCGACTGGGGATCGAACCCAGGAACTCACGTTCAGTAGTCGCACTTGTGACTGCGAGAACAACGAGGCAAAAAAACCAACGAGTCTAAGAAGTATTTTTCATAACATTGAAACAAAATCACTTGGATATTTGTTCATACTTTTCTTTTACCATTTGATACAAAAGACTTCGTTTTTCAAAAGAAACAAAACGTTTCTTGTTTCTGACGAAATATTCTATTATATTCTGATTTAAATAATTTGAGCGAACAGAAAAACAAGATTTAGGTATTATATTTATATTCTAAAATGATATTTTTATTTGCATTTAATTATTCAAGTTACCTGGAATTTTTCAGTAGAAGGCCGGGTTCTGGACTTGTTAATGGCAATAAGGTAGCCCTCTATTACATGCAATTTGACCCTTTATATGATGGCTCATACAAATTGGCCAGTAAACTGGACAGTCACTTCAAGGTCGTTATCTCATAGATTTTATTTGTTTATTGAACCGTATGAACATTTACGACCCGCGATATAGCACACTGGCCCGTCAACTTCGTCGCGCGATATAACAAATTCGCGCCTTTTTTCAAGATGACCTGTTTACTGGCCACCGTGCCACCCAGGAAAAAACGCGAATTTGTACCACTAGTATTTTAGCTAGCACTTAACGAAATGTTTACCTGTGGCCCTAATTTTGCCCGTAAGTGTAACAGCTATATAAAAAGAAGCATCGAGCAGTAGTACTGGCACCGTGACGTAATGAATTGGCCGTCAGTCCGTCAGTCAGTTCTACGGTGTTCTACGTGTTTTGTGGAACTCTTGACGAAACGGTAGACACTGTTAGAGTTAGTACATTCTTTAGATCAATGGATTTGCTTGATGAAATTGTTTCTTTTTTATTATTTTTATAGGCTCGCGTTTGATCACTATCTCGTCTGATGTTAAGTGTCGATGTGGTCGAAGGTGAAGCATGCTTGCCTAGAAGTAACCGATTTACTCTTGACTTGAAAACCTCCATATTGTAGCTATCAGGAAACAAAGACTTGTGCGTTTTGGATGGGATATACACCACGATAATCGTACGTCACGCAGTCCGATGATGGAAAGGGCGAGGCAGAATCAAATTGTGCAGTTCCATCGCACCACCCCGAAATGTAACCGATAGAAAACCGACAGGCTGGCAACTCGTCGTCGGTGTTCAAGACTCTGCAGCTTTGAGTCGACCAGCGCATCGTTCAGCAGAATTTTTAAAAGCTAATTTTACTATTTACTGGTTTGTGTTCTAACCCAGGCAAGCGCTTTAGGTACTTTGTGTGATTGATTTCTTCACACCAAGTAAGTAAAACATCATGGAAAAACTGACATGTCCTAGAACCAAAACTTCGAAGACATGTGACATCTATGAGTGAGCCCGCTTAGCGGATGGGTTACAGGCTTGCAGCCTTCTCCCCACAGGCATAAATCTAACTGTATAACGCAAGTCCCTCCATCTGAATTTTATGGTCATAGTGGCTTTCACATAAAAGATAGATATATGCTGTCAAGGACTTTTATTTAGAACTATTTAAGGCAAAAAATCCTACGGTACATTATATTTGTGTATCTCCAACGGTTTAGGCAGCGCACGCGAAGAAAGCTCTCAGATGGCAATTTTTTTTTCCGATTTACTTGATATTTATCAGTATATTATGACCAAATTACAAAAAAAAAAAACACTTTATATTGTAGCCTACTGTGAAGTTTCATCCAAATCCGTTTAGTAGTATTTGCGTGAAAGAGTAACAAACATACATCCATCCAGCCTCACAAACTTTCGCATTTATAATATTAGTAGGATTATGTAGTAATAGTGATGTAGATCACTTCTTTAGAAATTCAAGGTTTGTTTTAACTCAATTTAAGATCTTTTAACATTAGCCCCTTCCAAATGTTATGCTGTCTTTACAGCCAGATAATTCAATGTTAAACTATTTAGTACCTAAATAACTAAGAGACGGTTGGCTACAACTCCCCCGCGTATCATCGATGCGATGCTACACCGACCGCAAGCATTTCCAGGTATTTGCTAACGAGCACAACTAACTACCTGTTTGTGCTAATATCTAGAAATTATTCCCAGCTTCATAACTGGTCTGTAATACAGTTGTAAGCTCCTTTTCAGCGAATATAAGCAGCTTCCGTCCCCGTATTGTAGTTATATACCTACTAGCGCCTCCTGTTTTGCATGTGTTTTACAACTTGACACAACACCAAGAGGTCTTCATTATAATTATAATCTGAATGCACAATACTAATAGGCCTCCAGAACGAATTTCAGCCACGGCGGGCAGTCTCAGTGGAGAATAACCATCGGCGCAGAAAATATTATAGTGCAGAAGTGTCTGCTCAAGCACAGGTTCAGTCTCTGTTCCCTCACTCTCATAGTCCGATGGGAATGCCCTTTATACTTAAGCCAGATACCTCTTCTCAAACAAAGAAGGCACGAGCATGATCCACTATGTTTGCTTAAGGCGGGCTGGTGATTTCAGATATTTAGGTTTTTTTTTATCGGTTCCCCGCACTAGGAATTTCATCCTGTATCGTGGGTGCGTTTACAAACATTTAAACTCACATAAACAAGACTCAAGATCCGGAACAACTATCTGTTGGCGATACAAATATTTGTTCCGTGCGGGAATCGAACCCGCGACACGAAGCACAGCAGTCGATCGCTGAACCACTGCGCCAATCTTGTCGTCAAAGGTATCATTAAAAGTCCTCACGATGTTTTCTTTCGGTGTTTCAAATCAAACTTACTTATACTAAATTCTGAATTTTATAAACCATGAAGGTAGTCGCACATGCGCAAGCGCCGATTGCCGATATCTCTATAGAGAAGAACGTGCAAAAAACTCTACGTACACTCTTTAACTCTCGCTCTCTTTTTTTTTAAATAATCCAGTGTCATACACATAAACCCTTCGCGATCAATTGTCTTACTGGCAGCGAAAAACGCTTCAAAATCCGTTGCGTAGTTTAGAAAAACGAACAAGAAAAACGATTTCCTTTTATGTACAGATTCAGATGGGTTTTAAGTTTCGAAATATAAAGGTTGTTCTTTTTAGAGGTTTGGGTTTTTTAAATGGAATAAAATACGTAAAAATAAATTTAATTTCCGTGGTACTGGCTTTTTTTATAAGATAATCTTATGCCATTAGTGATTAAACATGATTCCAGGCTTATGGGCTCCCCGGCTGGCTCGAACGAAGCGTAATCGAAAAAAAACACCACCGCCACCAGAATGTTACCATGAATGCCGAATTCTTTGTTCCTCAGTTGAATGGTATTGATGTGGCAGAGCTTTGGTTTCAACAAGATGATGCAACATGCCACACAGCGTGCGACACCATCAATTGATTGCGGGAAACATTTGATGGGCGCATAATTTCGCGTAATGAACCTGTGAACTGGCCTCCACGATCGTCTGATCTCACACCTATGGATTACTTTCTATGGGGATATGTGAAGTCACTAGTCTACGCAGATAAACTATAGACATTGGACCACTTGGAAGTCAACATTCGCCGCATTATTGCGGATATACGGCATTTGCTCAATAAACTGATCGAAAATTGGACTTCTCTATTACGCTTCATTCGAACCAGCTGTGACGCCCATATGGCCGAAATCATGTTTGAGCATGAGAATATCTTTTAAACAAAGCCAATATCATGGCGATTAAATTTATTTTTACGTGTTTTATTTCATTTTAAAAATCAAACCTAAATAAAAACAGCCTTTACGTACAGCGGACTGATATTCTCCGTTTTCTAAGCCAGCTTGCTGAAACTATTAAAAGTTGTAATGAATTTAAACGCAACTACACGTTGTTGGGGCCGCGCACCACGAAATATGAATCGGTAGCTAAGCCAACAATGCGGATTTTTTACCGCCATTGGCCCACAGTTATTGTGCGGGGAATCGCGGGCCTTACTATTGGTTGCCGTGAGAGTCGAGTTTGAAGACGAATTTCGTCATCATCATCATCACCATATCAGCCGAAAGACGTCCACTGCTGGACATAGGCCTCCGCCAAGCGTCGCCATATCGATCCAGCGGATCCCTGTAACCTTCACCAGGTCATCGGTCCACCTGGTGGGAGGCTTCCAACGCAACGTCTTCCGGTACACGACCGCCACTCCAGAACTTTTCGGCCCCATCGGCCATCCGTTCTGCGAGCAATGTGGCCTGCCCACTGCCATTTAAGTTTCGCAATTCTTCGGGCTATGTCGGTAACCCTGGTTCTCTTTCGGATCTCTACATTTCTGATTCCATTACGCAAGGATACTCCGAGCATAGCCCTCTCCATTGCCCTTAGGGTGACTGTTAGCTTTCTGATGAGGCCCACTGTAAGCGACCACGTCTCAGAGCCTTAAGTTATCACTGGCAACACACACTGTTGTGGTAAATTGGACGAGAAGACACCGCACAACTTCGTACATTTTAAGAAAGAAAGAAGTGTGTTTAGTCAAATTACTTGTGGTAGTACTAGTACTTTTTTAAATTCTTATCCTCATGGAATATAGTGTAGAGTAATTTAAAAAGTCGCATCTTTGCGAAAATCCTGGCACTATGACCTTGCAAATGACCCGAATTTCAGAAACTATGCAATATTTTCGTAATCAAAATCATATCTAAGAGCAAGATCAAATTAAGCGAAATCGGCATTAATGGTTTATCAAAAAGCACTCTGTGATATCAACTAATTCTAATCGAGATCTGTTCACTCGCACTTATTTTGCACAACCTAATAACGTTGGTAGAGTCTCTAAAACGTATTTTTAAAGCCGGATGGCGCGAAGGAAATCCGTTTAATTTTTCGTAAAAACACCGCGCTTGAGGCACCGCCTGGTGGTGTATTTAAAATACCTCAACAAACTAATGCTGAGCGGCTCGCAGCCACAGGAAATTGTTTCTCTTTCAGAGACAATTTATTTATTTCACGCTATCAAAAGATGCTAGCAACAGAGAATTTTCAGAAATATTATGTGTTTAGAATTTAGTGATTTCAAAATCTCGCAATACAAAAAAAAACTTTAACAAAAACCAAACAAAACACTACAAAACGAAAAATTACTGTCTTTTCCAAAGTCAGTGTCTTCGATACCTATTGTTTTCCGTTTTTCGACACCGACTTCGGAAAAGAAAGTTTTTTTTGCTACCAGAAATCACAAGACAATCATGGCTGATAGTGGTAATGGTTTTGAACAGCTCATAGATTTTACTGTCATGATCGCAATGATGAGATCGTAGATTCAAATCTAAGCAAGCGGAAATGTGACCATTTAATTTCATATTACTTAAGTTTATCTTGGACATCACTGACATCGGATTTAAAATATCGTGCGGCAATCTAGACTTTAAGCCTGAAATTACCAAACCATCTTAAGCATACGTGGTGATTTGTTTACTTGTAGTTTACTACTAATAAACAGAGGTATGACGATTCCGACTTGCCAATTAAACACTTATGTTTTTATTTATTAATTAAGTATTTGGCACGCGACGATGACAAAAGACCGGACGGGATGTGTTTGTTTCCATGGAAGAAGGGAAGGTCTTTAGTGTGGGACGCTACTTGTGTCGATACTCTTGCGCCATACCATCTTCCTAGCTCGTCGTGCTGTGCTGGCGCTGCCGCTGCGGCAGCAGAGAACCTGAAGCGGCGGAAATATAATAACGTCTTCGTAGTTATATTTTCGAACCGTTTGGGGTTGAAACTCTAGGTCCGTGGGGTCCGAGTGCTCACGCTTTTTTAAAGATTTTTCCAAACGCATAGTTGACACTTCGCGTGACCCAAGGGCTGGCTTTTTTGTTCGTCAGAGAATAAGTATTGCCATACAACGTGGCAATGCTGCCAGTCTTTTGGATACATTACCAGTGGACAACGATTTGGAGGAGTTTTTCGACGCCATATTTTAGTTTAGTATATTTTTAGGTTTAGTTAGTGAGATATTTTTGGTTTAAGTGTATATGTTTGTAGTCTTAGTTAATTAAGTTTTTTATACACTGCACATACTTGTATCTATGTAAATAAATACATATCTTTAAGTATGAATGTGTTTATGTATCTAAAATTGTAATGACTTGTTTACCTGATTGACATATTCTGAATTGATTTATTTTATTAATGTAATCTATTGAAATGCCACTTTAATTACAATTGCTTGTTTATGTTAATTTTGTACGGCAGATTTTGGTAAAACATAGTGCACATATTTTAACAATATACTTTCTGTATCCATACCTATGTTTTACAAAATAATTGATTGATTGATTAATTATCGCCTTCTCTGTTCTTTTTGCCCAGCCAGTGAACCAGTCACATGCTGGTCTATATTATTATTAAAACGATTTTTCTCTCATCTAATCATAATCCCTAATCTAAGGCATTATTCAATGCCAGAAACTTGGCAAGTTTAGACAAGCCTTTAAAACAAGCATGTTCTAAATTCAATCAAATAAAGAGAAGCCCTTGTAGTAATTACAATGTGATTGACAGACCAATTAGCGGTTGCAGTATGATGTCGTTGATGTAAACCGATATTACACTACCCACGCACACAGGCGTCTCAGAGATTATTCCCCTGAGACGCTTGTTTCGAAAACTGTCAATTTTGCTTTTCACTGAAAGGTGCAACAGAACTGCCAACTGGGAATTAGGCGGGATGTGATGGAATGACTTGTCATAGACACCACCTATAACTATTTAGAATAGGTATCAGAGACAGGTTCGATATTATCCAAAATAAACAAAAAAAGTAAATATGAAAATTTGATGAAAAAAACCAGATGTATCCTCCGACTGCACAGCATGATTTTCTTCTTGTTTACGTCTTTTTAGTTCGCTTTTAAAGCAGTCACGGTTTTTGATTTTTTCTATTAACTTTTTTTGTTTATAACTTTTTAGTTAACATTTTTTTTGAGTTAGGTAGATTTAAACATGTAAGTATTGTATGTTATTGAAATCACCTCTTAAAACTCTTTATTTTGATACCCCACACGATGGGCTAGGAAGTTCGTTCGTTCGTTCCCATTCCGGAAACAAGGCATCCCTGGAGGACATCCCATTTACCACGGGTTCTATTGCCTGGTTCGCATGAATCTAACAATCGAACAATGATGGGACAGATCGAGAACAGTGAAAAAATAATTTCAATAGTTTAATTTTAATATTTTTTTAACATCTCGCATCCAGCGGATTCTCGCAGCCTCGACTAGGTCATTGGTCCACCGAGATCCCGAGGCTTTCCAACGCTTCCGGTATGATAGGTCTTTAATTTTGCGTAATTCATTTTATCATCACTGCTCTTAAAATGGTTTAGGCAAACATTGTGAGGAAACCAGCAAAAATTCAAAGATGTCACATTCATCTACCAATCCACACATGACCAACACGGTTAGTTACGGTCCACTCCTTCTTACTGTTCTATTGATAGGGCCTGTGTCCCAGCAATGGTACTGGTCAATTATACTTATGTCTAAACAGCAGCATCGGAAAGAACCCAGCTACCAACAACGGGCGCACGGTTGGCGCAGTGGTTGAGCAAATGACTGCTGCGCTGCATGTCACGGGTTCGATTCCCGCACGAAACAAATATTTGTATGACCTACAGATAGTTGTTCCGGCTCTGGATGTTTGTGTATGTGAGTTTATATGTTTTTAAACGCACCCACGATACAGGAAGAAATTCCTGGTGTGGGGCAAGGATGATATAAAAAAAAACACTGTCTTTCGTTTTGAAAGGTCTCTAAAGGTGTGTAAATAAATGGTTACTTGGTAGGCTAAAGAAAAAAGTTCGAGAAAAAGAATCTGTTTCAGTCTGTAATTGTTTTTTTTAAATATAAATACAAATATAAAAATACAAATAATCTTTATTGACATAATTTTTTACAGTAGTTTTTGAAGCCTCTGACTCCCGAACTAGGCGGACCTGTATGACAGGAGACAGAAAAAAATGAGCTTTGTTAAAATGTTAGTAAACAATTAAACATTATAATATTATGTCTGTTTATTTGGTGTTGTACTAATTATTCTTGATGTAATGTGGACACCGCGTATATGGATGTAGCGGTGTCCACATTACATCAAGGACACTGCTAACAAAAAACACACAAGACATACTACGCACTTAAGCCCGTCTTCAAACATACAATGCGCAAAAGAAATTGTAAAAATACTCGTCGTTGAGCGGAGAGGCGGAATGTCCAGCAATATCATCGCAATTCTTATATATAAGGCAATTTGTATTCAGCAATAATGCGCCCGATCCTTCACGGCGTCTATTGTGATGAGGGATCAGCTCCCTTGTGATTTTCTACGAGATCTCGGCAAACAGGTTAGGTATTCTGAGGTTCTATTGCAAGAATCCTAAATGTCTGATATTTTGTCGTTGGAATATTGATCTTGGGTATTACCTATCGTGTTCTGGCTCTATGTAGAAGCGACAAAGGGATGTTTCCGTTTGTGGGTAACCATTTGCTTCTCTTGATAGTTTAAATCGGCAATCAATCTGCAACAAGGTTTCTAAGAAGGAGATCGCTTGAAGATTCAATAAATTGTACGATGATTATATTCTGCTTTTTGGCCCAGTTGAATAAATATATTTGACTTTGACTTTGAAAAAAAACTTTTTAACAAAAAAGCAAACCGACTTCCAAAAAAAACACTGCGAAGCGAATAATAACTTTCTTTTCCGTGTCTTTGGTACCTATTGTTTTCCATGTCTGGAAACCGACTTCGGAAAAGAAAGTTATTTTTTGCTTTGCATTGTTTTTTTTGGAAGCCGGTTTGTTTTCTTGGTAAAAAGTTTTTTATTTATCTCATTTTAGTTTTGTTAGGTACCTCCGATTGCCATAAAAATCATATATTGCCAAAGTACATCTCATGATGATTCCAATAAGCCCAAACACGAATAGGATACATTGTTTTATTTTGGAGTTCCAGTGACTACCTGCCGGCTTTATCATCAGATCAGTTCGATGGTACAATTTTTATCAGTACTATGTATTTATAAGTATTTGCTTCATCATAGTCGTTTAACTATTCGAGATATCTTATACCCATGACATATTTAGCATTAAGGAGATCCATTCTTCATCTGTGCTCTGCTTCACCAGTTCCACTTCACCAAATGATACTTTCTGAGTGCAAATGATTGCATTGTTGATGAAAATACCAAAATCGCTATATGTATGCCTATAATATTTGAGGAGTTCCCTCGATTTCTCCAAGATCCCATCATCAGATCCTGACCTTATGACTATGGGACCAATTGGGTAGTATACCCTTTCAAACAAGAAGAATTTTCCAAATCGGTCCTCGGTCTTTGAGTAATCGGGGAACATACATAAAAAAAGAAAAGATTCCGACGAATTGAAAACCTCCTCCTTTTTTTGAAGTCGGTTATAAATAAGAAAGAGATTTTTCTCCGAACCGCTAAAACCCACGGTCTTTTTGGCTTTGATATTCAGCGGTACTATTTAAGATCCAAAATCAGATTTTCAGCAAACATTAAACAGAGAGGAAGGCCAAAGAAAAGATAGATGGACTGTGTGTGGAGTGATATGAAAGAAAAGGGAGTCAGTGATAGCGTGACGGGGGACAGGACGGTATGGAAGAAGAAAACGTGTTGTGCCGACCCCAAGTTAGTAAGATTTGCCAGTCAAGAACATAAATAAAAGCAATTACTAATTTAAAAGATGTTCTATAAACTGAAAAAGAAAGATATATACAGTGCCTCTATGTTTTCCTTTTTGATGAAACAATATCTTTAGAAGCACTAAAACCCTCAAAAATTGCTCAAAATTGCGCTTTCAACAGAGATCGAGTGTACAAAATTGACAACTATAAATTAAAAAGAAAAAACACAGAAGCACAACATATATCTTTTTTATTCAATGGTATATCTTTTATATTGGTTCAATACTGGAGGAGGACATAGGCGAGAGCCAAACCTCGAATAATTTCTATTTACTAAGAAATTTCAATCGAAGTTCTCTGCCCGCAGTTCCTCTTAACAACGAAAGTCTATCGATCGTTTTTCTACCAGCCTATCGCAAATAACTATAAGTAAAACTCAAGTTTCTGAAACTTGTAAAGAATGATAAGCACTACCAAAGATTAATATCTTCCACTCAAAATATGCTGACTACCAGGCAATTTAGTATCTAAATACAATAAGTGATTCCGACCGCGCCGCGAAAGAAGTACATTTATCAAGGAAGGCCGTTTACACCTCACGATTTTTTACGCAGGGGAAGATTTATGGATAACGAGAACATCTGCCAAGAGAGGATATTAGAGGCTCTTCTGTGTCTTTATTGGATTATTGTTAAGAAGCTTATACGGTGAGTCAGTGACAGGAAAACCTCATAAAATTATTAAGGACTAACTTTTGTCTGTAGCCTCGACACGATATAAATCCTTTATCCTAATTGAAGCCACGGCCATAGAAATTTGCTCAGCTGTTTAGTTTAGCCGTGATTACATCCAAACATACAAACTTTCACATTTGCAATATTACTAGGATAGATTGCAGACAACCACCACTTATTTTCGATAAGTTGACTAAATAGATTATTTGGTAGCAGTCTTCTTCTAGAATCGCCGCGCTCTTCGTAGACGCTAGTGTCGACTTTTGCGTCAAGAATTATTTACCAGCTAGCAGTGCGAGCGGCTTCGCTCGTCAACTATGTACTCTGCCCTATCCTACCCTATCATTCTTCCGCAGAGAATCTTAACACCGCCATTCAGAAAATGACATCAAATGCGCAACGCCATCTATCGAAAATGGAGTTCAACTGTCAGAGTATTGGAATGCTGTGTGTACTGATATTCTACTTTTTTAACACTTTAAATGTAACTTTTGATAGAGTGAACCGATTGCGATGCAACAGAAACTAAGTAATGCTTCAAGTAACACACAATTTTTATTTATAAAAGTTATCTTAATTGTTTTTGAACATTATACGTGATGCGTGCACAACTAATCAAAACAAACAGATAAACAGACAAAAATTTCAAAAATGCTGGCAATGGGTTCTCTTGGTTATTCTTTAACACCCTGGCAATATTTTTTTGGAAATGTTTTCGATTCTTCTTCTTCTTCGTGTCGATGATTCCTTCACAAGATTTTCTTCGACCAGTATTCAACCACGTCAATATCCTTGGCGCTGGCCTCATAAAGGTCTTGCATGGTGCAGATGTTTTTAAATAACGAGCAGGACAGAAGATGGGATACCGTCTGTGGGGTGGTTCCGCAGTCACACTGTGGCTGATTGGAGTATTCCCATTTGACTAAGTTATGCCTACAGCGGCCCACTTGCCTTCGTAACCGGTTTAGGGATTTATAGGTAGGCCATGGCTGTTTACGGCCTGCTGGAAGCTTTTCTGCAAGGTCAACATAGTTAATTGGAAGGGGGCATTTGAGGAGCCACAGTTTCTTGCGAGCTTCGCTAGGGCTGTTGTCTATAATTATTTTAGTCGACTTAAGGAAGCAAGCACAAAGCTTCAATGTAAATTTTCGATGTACAATAACGACTTTTTTACAGATTTAATATATGTATTGATGATTGAAGATCATTTCATTGCCGTTACAGGTAGTCAGAAGTCTCACCCATCATGATCTGACACCAGTCTCGGCCAAGAGGTATCGTGTTATCCAGTTACTGGGTTGTGGAGGTCAGATAGGCAGTCGCTCCATGTAAAATACTGGTACTCAGCTGAATCCGGTTACACTGGAAGCTGACCCAAACCAGGTCAAAATCGTGTCGTAACGGCATCGGCACCTCTAATAGCCCTCTCACAGAAGGCACATTAATTATTTCCACTTAGAACCGGCCAATGAAAGGAGTAACATTGCCACAAAAGATGAAATATGTTCTCTCTGCAATCTGAGGAGTAGATGATTGTTTATACTCACGCTAACGTCTGCAGGAGATCTGCAGAGGCAGTTAGATAAGGTCAGTAATGTGTGTGTAAAACTAACAAATACCTTGGATATATCCGGAGGTTCCAAAGGTTCCTCTTACTGGTAACTGGTTACCTACTGCCAAACTACAACCAATGATTTCAACATTTACAGGCACTTTCAAACTGTCAAGGAAATGATCAGTAAGTCAGAATGTAGCAGCTTTTTGCATGTTCCAAAAGCTAAATCTCTATAGAGAAGAATGTGCAAGAAACTCTTTGGAAGCTCTTTTATATCAAGTTATTACAGAATCTCCTCCTCTTACAGCCTTCAAATCAAGAGTGAACAAACATCTCTTGTTCTCATTCTGGGCTCGCTCGCTCCTAGGTAGGCTTAAGCAAGCATTTACCATCAGGCGAAATCGAGAGCAAGAACGGGTTCTACATGAATTTTAATAAATCTGGTGGCAACTTTATGTTAGAATTACCAACATAATTCCGTAGCTGGACAAAGCCCTCCGCCCATGACCTCCAGTTGTTTCAGCCAAGGTCTAGAATGGACCAGTAATTCATTTTGAACGCTAACTCTTCGTAAGCTCAACTCTTCATTCACGCTAAGCGTGAAATTGTAAAAATCGTTGTACTAGTCCTGGGATACTGTAGTATTATATTTTCTATGCCTGGGATGACAAACAAAACTTAAGTAAATAAGACGCAGAATACACAAAATTGAAAGAATAAATACAATTAGAATACCATGAAAAACAAAATAAAATGGAGCAGATGTAGAAAGAACACAAGGGTTTCGACATTGAAATTAACAATCCCGATATTGGAAATATATTGTTGAGTCTCAATTCAAAGACACTCCGTCCAATTTAGTGAGAGGTTAAACTTGATTTGCGTCCCTGTAATGTTAGACTGTGGGCCACGAAGTTGGCGATTTTATTTTGATAGACTTGTTCATAGCTCACACTTTCCAAAATAATCGTACCTACTTCTTACCTACGTACCTACCTACGTCATGTCACGACATACCACAGCCTTAATCAAGGTACTTTAGTGCATCTTACTTATTTATTAAAACTTCATGCAACATAATATTACATAGCCGCAGTTAATGCCTGAGGCTTTCTCTACCAGTCAAATGGCGTCAAGAGATAGCAAAGAAGGTGCATAAATAATGCAATAATAATATTATAAAAGTAAAACGAGTACAAAAGTATATAATTAAAATAAGCATACTTAAATGTTAACTATAGATCATCTTGTTCTTCTTCAATTCCTTTTTCTATCTCACTTCAGGTGGGGTCGGTTCTCCTAATTTCAGTAGCAGGAGGTCATCCTCTACCTCTCTTATGTTGAGGTAGTTGCATTGTTTTCTTCACCAAATGTTCCTCGTCTCTTCGCATCACGTGACCATACCATCTGCGATGGAAGGTGACTAGTGCATCACCAAAGCGTATTATATCGATAAAATTGTCATAATATTGAATCCTCTGAAACTGTTCCCAGCATTCTTAAACCACAGACATAAATCTAAGTAGATGACGCGATTGCATGTACTTCGCATGCCAAAAAACGGACTTAAGTTACAACAAATGATAGTAATCTGAGCTTTTCATTTTGCAATATCGGCACCGGAAATGCACCAAAATCTAGAAAAATGCATTTTTATGCCATATTGAGCTGTAAAGAATGTATAGAAAAAGTTGGCCGAAGCATTGGAAATGTTTTCTTTCATTGGTAAGTAAATTTGTTTTTGCATTGTTTGTGAAAAGTGTCACGCTTGGTTTTCATTCAGATGGAGGGACTTGCGTTATCTATTTAAATTTATGTCTGTGTCTTAATCGAATCAACAACGCTAAAGTTAATAAGTGCTATGAATACAAGCTTCCTAACATGCTCCGGCTCACAATGCCCGATCTAGAAGCTGTTATATTATAACTTTGACGTGCACATAATTGCTTTGCAAGTGAGGTTACCGGCTCAGAATTCGCTGGTCGTACTAGAAATATAACAGACTTGTCGTTGCCCGCAGCTCTGCCCGTGTGGAATTAGTACTGCCCCAAATATATTTATAAATTTTATTGCTTATGATGTCTAAACTTCTTCACCTTCGTATCGCTGGCACGACAGCCGTCGAATTTGTTTGGCCCGACTTAATCACTTCCACGGCGTCGTCGGTGTCAGCGCATAGATCACCCTGATTGCACGTTTTGAGGCACAGAGGGCAGGATAGGAGGGTTATGCCTAATGTATAAGCTATAGGTAATACTAAAGCAAAGTAAAAAAGAAGTTAAGAAAGAAAAAAGAAAGAAAATAGTAAAAGAAAAGAAAAAAGAAGTTAAAACAGAAAAAATAATAAAGTAAAGTATTTTCTAATCTTTTCTATTCTTTATTATTGTAAAGTTCCATCAAAATCCGTTCCGTAGTTTTTAAGTGAAATAGTCACAAACATACATAATGACCTTACTATGGTTGTAGAATTTATTTTATACAATAGTTTAAGTTATTAGTTATATTTTGGTTGAGAGCTCGATATTTCGGCACCGTTACAAGCGCCATGATCACGAGAATTAAAGTCTTTGCGGGTGGGTGTTGTTTACGAGCTGTCAAAACCAAAACCTAAATATACATAGTAAATATCCCGAAACAAATATTAATTCTATACAATGGTTTATCATAAAAATACTTTATTTCAGGAGTCGTCCTCAACTCCTTAGAGGTGTAATGAATATCGGTTTTGTAAAATTCGAGCTTCTCATTTAAACATTGGAGTCTCTATGGGGACAGGCCTGTGTCCCAGCAGTGGCAACATGAAAAAGCTGATGATGATGGAGAGTATCTATGATATTATGCCAACTCGCTGCAACTTAAAGATTAAACCCTAGTTCTCGAACGAAACTGCAAGTCAGCTGTGATTGGTTGAATGAGTTGTCAACAGCCAATCACAGCAGTTTACGCATGTAATCTATTGTCATGTGAAACCAATCACATCAATTTACTTGCTTGACAATTATTTATCACATTAATTTTGAAATCATTTTTGATCGAGAATGTGGGGATAAGTATTTCAGATATGACCAGCCAATGCCTAGATTTCTATAAACATTTTATTCTGATATTATTCAAACATATCATTAATTAAATAACCCGCCAATTGCCTGGCCCCACCATCCATTCCAACACTCACCGGAATATTAAAACAATTTCGACAGCAGAAAAAAAGTCGACCAAACTTGTTAAAGGAAACTCATTTCGCTACTAAACCGAATGAAGTGTTCTTAATTCAGATTTTATTAAAAAAAATAAACCTACCAGTGCTGCCAACCTACCAACTTTTCCAATCTCTGTGACGTCACGTTGTGGCATCGTCGTCACTTCCAAACAAACGCTGAGCTCCCATTCACCTATTTGCTTGTATTATAAATTTTAATTAATATTTTCTTTTGTCTTGTTCGCTTTTGGTATTTAATTGGTGGTTTTAAAAGGCTTTGTGGAAAAATGAGTTATCTGGCGTTCGTTATATTGTGTTTTAATCAATATCATCTGGTTTGATGAGTTCTAAGACATTGGAGCTTCTGAGCTTGAAAACTTGTGATACAAAAGTAATTAAGAAACGGCTCCAAATTCTTAGTTCAGAAACCGACCCATAACCTACATCCACATTTTTCACTTATTATCATAGCAATTTATTGCCCTCCATCGTGTTTGGATCGGCTTCCAATCTAACCGGATAGAGCTGAATAGCAGTATTTTTCATGGTAGGATGCCATAAATATACTTCCCCATATTCTACAAAATTCGCGAAACATCCAACTAATCACACAAATACAAGAGTCATAAAACATAGGTAACCATGGCAACACTCAGCAGACCATAAACAGCTTTATAGTATCGGGCAACACTTGATGTTAATCCAAAGTTTAATTGTGTCTAATCCAATATGGCCGCCCGTTAAACTGTCAGTAGCATGCACTGATCCCGCAGGATAATGATATTTATTGAGTTTTTTGGGAATTACTTTGATGTTGGCATCTGTGGCTTAATGGGGTAACATGCTTCAAATTATGTCAAGTTCTTTCTCGGAAAATGTTTTCTGTAAATTCTTCCTACTTGGAATTACTTGTAGTCCATTTTCCTGCCGTCATGCACATTCACCTGCTTCGCTTTAGGATTTTTAAGAAGAAAACTACAAAGGGGACTTTAGTGCACATCATCATGTGTCTAGCCTTGTGCCAACTTTATTGGGCTCAGCTTCAATATTTTACATGGAACGACAGACTATTTAAACTCCACCACCTAGCTACTTGCGCGTCTTAATCAAACATTTCGGCTTTTGACTACCCGTAACGACTGTCAAAGATCTTGGTATCCCTAAATACTGGATGAAGTAGATTTGTTAGTTTATTGACACTGAAATTAATAGAAAAAAATATTACTAAATCACTTTTAACGCTCAACTACATTTATCCCAACCTCATTATTATCGATGTTGCCAAAAAGAAACCAATAAACATAATCGTTAAAATAAGCGCGAATAATTTAATGTTATTCCCAATACAACATTACGGAGCCAATTTTTGTAACAACACCAATACTTAAGGCCTCGTCTTAAAGGGCCATAAACGTTACGGATAATAGGATGTGCGGAGTAAGGAGAAAATGGAGTGATAATGTGCAAACGTGATTTGTGAAGACATAGCTAGTCTAGCTCTCTTGCTAGTACGCTCATACTCTGTTCGTCCATTATTTATGCGAAGACACTGACTCCTAAGATACAGGATTGTCCTAGTTTAGGAGTCAGGGCTCAAATTTTGTATTGACTGTACTTGTATAACCAATTTCTCGTAGGTACACAATCTCTGCTGTCATTTTTCCTGTACCATTGTGAGTTTTATGTGTACCTACCTTACTTTGTGTCAAACTAGTATTTCCCAATAAAAATCTTATTATTATTATTTCATTTATTCATTTTATATACATATTTCTACATTTTTAAATATTATTCTATAAAAAATAAAATAAAAAAAACATTTAAAATACAAAAATAGTAGCCCACCTGTATCGGGAACAGGGTCCAAGCTACCGGTGGTCAGGGCTCCTGAGAGAGGAACCTCCTAACGATACGCGCCGTGTCCAGGAGTACCGCTTTCTGAATCAAGCCCTTGATCCAGCTGCCCAACGAGAGCCTCCTCAGATGTTCGTCGAGGCTCTTGGCTATTATGCCATTGGCCGTCACGACTATCGGCACAATGACTGCTGTATTCACATCCCACATGTCGACAACCTCGCGAGCCAGATCAAGATACTTGCTTTTCTTATCTCTCTCAGCCTTCACGAGGTTCTCGTCATGGGGGACCGCTATATCAAAAATCATTGCGCGACGCTCTAGTCGGTCTATCACCACTATGTCAGGCTTATTGGCAACAATAGTCCTGTCAGTGATGATAGACCGATCCCAATACAACGTGACATTGCCATTTTCGAGAACTGGGTCGGGCACATACCTATAGTAAGGCACTTCCGATTCCACAAGATTGTATTTTAGAGCAAGTTGCTGATGGATAATCCTGGCTACAAGGTTGTGTCTATGCAAATAGTCTCCGTTAGCCAGACTAGAACAACCGGAGATAATGTGACGGATTGATTCCCCCGGTCGGTGACATGCCCGACAGATGTCAACCGTGCCGTCCTTCACAATGTATTTCCGGTAGTTGTTCGTCATCATAACTTCGTCCATAATCGCAAAGACAAAACCTTCGGTTTCCCCGAAAAGGTCACCAAATCGCAGCCAGGCCACGGACGCTAAAAGATCTACATCGGGCCCATGTAGGACCCGGTAGAAGCGTCCGTGAAGCTCCTTGCTCTGCCATACCTCCCTGCGGTCATTAGTATCTAATACTATAGGTTTGCGCCAGTTCTCGTTAGCCAAGGAGAGCGGGGTAAGGCCCTTGTCCACCGCTACCACATCTCGATGCATACCCACGTCGGCGGCCTGGAAGTATTCCCTAAGACTGCATACCTCGCGGTTGTGCAGGGTCCTAGCATTTAAAAAGCCACGACCGCCGCACTTCCGCGGGATATACAGTCTCATAACCGATGATCGTGGGTGATGCATACGATTATTATTATTAGGTAGCGACATCATTGCCACTCAAATTGATTAGGCATTTTTTTGTTTTTTTTTTGTAGTGTCTCTCGCTTCTTCTCTGATCATGAAACTTAAACTATTGAAAAGCCATACCTATAAGCTTTAATACGACGTACTGTATGTCAATGTACATGAATATTATTTGTAAGGGCACAGCTCTAAACAAATTCTGGCCATGTCCTTTGGTTGTGTGTCTGAGTCAAATAACAAACTAATTAACATCATAGTACACGTCATCGGCTTACTCATTTTAAACCACAATTAGTTTTCATTAAATTCCTTTCAATACTTATTGTACCTATTGAAAGGAATTTAATGAAAACTTAAAATTCATTAAACTATTTCATTAATTAGATTGCTTACAATAAAGTGTTACTTGTATATTATACTAGTAGATTCTCAACCATACAGCATCATTCAAAGATTACCCCATTTAGTAGTGGAGCACTATTGAACATTTTATCGGGATAAAAGTACTCATCGTTAATTTAACTTTAATCAGTAAAATCATAACCAGAATGAGGAGACTACTTCTAGAGGTTTTTATTTTTTGTTATTATTGATAAGCTCGCGCTTGACCACTATCTCACCTGATGATAAGCGATGATGTGGTCGACGATGCAGCACGCTTACCTAGAAGAAACCTATTCACTCTTGACTTAAAGACTCCCAGGTTGTAGCTATCAGGAAATACAGACTCCGGCAGGGAATTCCACTCCTTAGCTGTACACTTAATAAAAGTATTCCCAAAACGTTTATGTGCGTATGGGTGGTATGTCCACCATGTACCGTTGTCAAATGTACGTCTTGTAGTCCGATGATGGAACGGGCTAGGAGGAATTAGTTCATGCAATTCCATCGCACACTCCCCTAAATGTAACCGATAAAAAACCGACAGACTGGCAACTTGGCGCCCATGTTCAAGGCTCTGGTTACTTCTTTAAACAATTGTCAGATGGACCTTGTCCCGAGATGTATAACTGCCTCGAAAATTTCTGACAGCAAGCAAACGGCGTTTCTCATTTCTGATTAAGGAGAGCATAATTAATAACACGATGCGCCGGTGTAATATCATTCATATGAAATATTTTAATTTTTTTTTTCAATGATGCGAAGATCTTATTTTATTGCTGCCAGCCGCACTCATGTCAAGCGCTTATTATTGCTAATTAAAAATAAAATTTATATTGTGTCTGCACACAATAGATTGTCTTTTGCTTATTTGGTGATCTGGACGGTCAACTAGATATTTCACCTTTGGCGAAAATTGGTGCGTCTGATCCATCCATCCCTCCCTACTCCGTGAAAGGGAAAGACATAAAATTTACAGGCCACAACGAGCCTCGGAATAATAGCAATGATTGTAGCTATAAATATATTTAATCGGCTAATGTTCGTTATCGACCGGCAGTGTTAGTTTATACGTTATTATGGAGCGTCCTGGGAACTGGATGGAAATAGCCACACGAAGGCCATGTCAACTGGTGTGTTGGTAAGTGATTCTGAAGTAGTAATCATTTAGGTAGTCTTTGATCTGGGTTTTACTAGTAGGCTTAATGTGGTTTTAATTAGACGAGTTCTATATATAATGTAGACCCCTAGAGTAGCAGGGAACGCCCCGCAGACCTGCGATGTTAAAAAAGTATCTGGGACAGACTGGAAGAGGAAGGTGGAGGTGCCGGCGCAGTCTAACAACTGTGATGGTCAGAAAGATTTGAATGTGGTTTTAATTGCAGTATAGTGAATTACTGCAACAGGGTAGTTGAGAAAAAATATCTATTTAGTCCGTCAGTAAGCTAAACTAAAAACACTGAACACAAATATATGTTCAATGTGTGTGGTATTATATGAAATATCGTGTGACGTCGCGGTGTGCTACACTTCATACTGACAAAGTGACGTCACAAGCTCCCACTCCTGAAGTTTGATGCGCTTTATCTTTGTCAGTTTTCATTTATTTGATAAAGCAAAAAATACGGGTCCAATATTATTTGATTATCTCACTGACGGACTAAATAGAATCATAATTTTTCTAACCAGGAAACATCCCTATTATTAGTTCGGTACACTTGCGGAACGACTTTCTATGTAATTTATATATCAGCATCGCTTAGTTGGTACAGCGTCGGTAAAATTACAGGCACATAAGATAAATTCCATATCAACATATTGGCAAACTCCTTGGTGATCCACGTCTATAGATTCTATCATAAAAATATTGAAGGCAGAAGTTACTATTTGCCATAATTAAGGTGGAGTTGTCTACCAATTCATATGAATGAACTACCAATACTAATTTATTTATTTATTCAAAATTATGTTAATAACACCTTTACAGCTATAACGCCAACGCGATGTTACTACCACACAGATATTATACACTTACAGAAATACGATTTAAAATACCATTAAATTAAAAATACAATCAAATATTACAATTAAAATACAATAAATCATACCATTATAAATACAATTAAAATCGAACTAGCATTCAATTAAACAAGAATTAAACACGATAAAATACCATTAAAATACAATAAAAATTCAAATAGAATACCATTTTAATCCAATTAAAAACCATTATAATTCAATTAAAATACAACTAAAATTCAATTAAAATCACTTTTCAACATTTTCAATGCACTTCAGTGCCACTCCTGTGAACTTCATCAGGCTACAGTGAAATATGTATATCAGTGTTCCCTGTCACCTAGTGTTAACAAAAAGAAATATCCAGCACTGTTATCTTTCCCCCTAGTTACCAAAACAATTCAATCACCAATTCATTGTCCAAGCATGGTGATAATATCATTATCTTCTCGTGACCGCCAATAAAGCCGTTTGAACAGGGTACAAGTCATAAGCAATAAAACCTTCGTACAATAATGAGGCAAATGATTGTAGGACATCAGGATATGTCCCACGGGCCAACGATGGCTGTGAGTGGTCGCGAGTGGTCCACGGTGTCTCACGAGAGGCCACGATTGACATAGTCCTGTCACGGTTGTAAACTTTATAACTAGAGGTATTAAGTGACCCGTTTTGTGTTACAGGGTGTATGTTATTTTTTAACCGACTTACCAAAAAGGAGGAGGTTATCAATTCGACTGTATTTTTATTATGTGGTTACCTCGGAACTTTTTACTAGGTGAACCGATTTTGATAACTTCTTTTTTATTTGAAAGCCGGTGCTTTTCATGTGGTCCCATTCAAATTTTATCAAGATCTGTTGAAGAACTTCGGAGATATACAACAGAACTCTTCAGTAAACGACGGAAAATCTCTCGGGATAGCTGCAATCGCATGTCTATTTATTATTTACACCATTTCATAACATAACATCACACTGGTACGCTCTAAAGGGGTAGGCAGGTGTGAACAGTTCACCCTAGTTATCTCTCATTCCACCGGTTTTGTTTAAGTTTCATGTTATTGGGTTAATCTATTCTGGCACCACTTTGGGCACTATAGCTACCTAGCCTATAGAACTGGTCCATTATGTACCACAACTAAAAAGCAAGTCAATTTCGGAAGTCGGTGTCAAAATACGAAGAAACGAAAACAGGAACACCGCCTACCGAAATTGAAGTTATTTTTCGCTTTGTAGTTTTTTTGTTTGGAAGTCGGTTGTATTTTTTTGTAAAAAAGCTTTTTATTGTAATGTCTCTATGGTCTGGGGTTTCTTTATTTAATAAATATACGGGCTTTGGTTTTGAGTTGTGCATCTTACAAATTAAAGCTCAATATAGCAAAATTAGAAAATGTCAGTAGGGCAGAAAGTTCTAGAGAGGCGAACACTCTAAGTGGTCCGACCACTTAGAGTGAGGCCTCCAGGCCCCAGGGTGCAGGAGTCCGATGGATGCAAGACAGTTTGGTGATATTTGTGGCCTATGTCCAACAGTGGACGTATTTCGGCTGAAATGATGATGTAAAAAGCCAGAATCATCACGTTTGGAATCTTTAGAAAGAGAAAGAAATCCTGCAGTGTAAAGATGCCTGAAAATCAATGCCATTTATAACCAACTTCAAAAAAGAAGGCTATTCGATTTTTAAATGTAGCAAAAAAACATAACATACAAAAAAACACCTTGTTTGAAAATCTGATCACTTCCTGCATTTAAATATTTCTAATACAGCCATTCACACAATTTAATCCAATTGGAGTAGTCGCAATAAAAACATCCACCTGTACGCGGCAGGACCTCGTACCGTCGCCTCGTAAAATAGCCTCGTAATGAAATTGGATCGGTCAGCTTTTTTTATTTTGTTCCGATGTGGACCGCGTCCTCCATGTTGAGTCCAAGAAGAAAGAGGTTGAAATCATTTAAATGTGGCTTTTGATAATGAGTTTTTTAGTACTGTAAAGTTTGTATTTGTTAATTTTTATTAAAAACAAATCTATATCTGTTGCAATCATAATAATATTATAAATGTGAATTTAAGTTTGTTTGTTACGCTTTCACGCAAAAACTACTGAACCGATCATCATGAAACTTTGTACATATATTCTTGGAGGTATTAGAAGTAGCATAGGACACTTTCATTAAAAATATATATATATTTATTGCCTTCACTGCGAGCGAAGCCGCGGATAAAAGCTGACTAAGTATTATTATTTGTTTTCGACTTTAATTATTGTTGTATGTTATTGTTTTGTTTTAAATTGCTATTAATTTATTGACATTGTTATTTTAAACTATGCATGCAAGGTATTTCACATTATTTTAATTTAATTTCTTATAATCTAAACTAATTGAATTTCATGTATTCTATTTTTTTTTTTGGTTTGTGTATTCATTACTGATTATATTCGAATGCAATGTAGATTGTTACTGAATAAATAAATGATTAGTATGACATAATACTGTAGGAATTTTTCACAAGCAGTCTAATGAAATATGAAGTATCTAGTCAAACCATTTTGGTTTTTGCTGGCCACAAAATTTCGCTGAAAAAATATAAGAGATGGCCGTTTATATTTTTAAGAAAGATTTTTATTTTATTTTAAACGACATTAGTCATTTTTTTTTGTGGAAAGTGTATTTCGAGTTTTCATTTCTTCAAGTTTGTATTATTATTGATTGAACATGAATAATTATGCAGAGTTAATTTTTAACTGACTTGCCAAAAAGGAGGAGGTTCTCTGTTCGGCTTTATGCTTGTTTGTTTTAAGACTTACATAGATTTTGGTAATTTCATCAACATTGCAAGCATTTGCATTCAGAAAGTATCATTTGGTGAAATCGAACTGACGAAGAAGACCACAGATGACCAATGGAACTTCTCAATGTTATGTATGTTTAGTATAAGACACAATTAGTATAAGATATCCAGAATAATTAAATGACTGTGATGAAGCAAACTCAAAATAAATGGTTCTATTGCAAATGGTACCATCAATTTGTTCTGGTGATGAAGCCGGAAGGTAGGCACCGGAAATCTGTAATAAAACGATGTATCCCAGGCGTGTTTAGGCTTGCTGGAATAGTTATGAAAAGCCCTCTTGCCATAAATGATTTTCATGGTAATATAAGGTACCAAAACTATAAAGATAAAAAAATACTTTTTATCAAACAACTAAACCGACTTCCAAAGCCAAACTCTATAAAGCGAAAAATAACTTTCTTGTTAGAAGTCGGTGGAACTTTCTTTCCGAAAAGAAAGTTATTTTCCGTTAGTGTGTTGTTTTGGAAGTCGGTAATCGGGTAGTTTTTTATATATGAATCTCTTAAACCCACTAACGGTGTATAAACAATCGCTTCTACCTGTAACTCACACCACCACCCAAACACAGAAAAACCGACATTTTAGTTAAAATTTATCCGAATTCTTAACATCAATATTTACATGTTTATAGTTGACGTTACAAACGGTTCAGAGCACCTCTATTCAGCCACAAAATGGTGGAAACTGGTGTTATTTGTCATATATAAAGGTTTTATTTGAACAGGATAACGGTAATGTTGTGACCCGGTACACTGACCCACGAGTAATCAAAGGCTTTTGAAATTTATTCAGTTGTCAAATCAAATGTCAACTTGTATGGCTGGCATGGAATTAATAAGTATTATAAAGATGCTTGGTCGTTATTTTATTTGTTATAAGATTTGACGCCTTGGTTTTTGAGAATAAGCTCCATTTATGATTTAAGATTTCAAACTCAGGCACCTTTCCCTTGTTTCCATGGCTATTTAATGAAAATTTCCTAAAAAATCTACCAATCAATCATTCAACAAAACAAAAAACTGAATATCTAAAAGCGGAAAGCAGTTGAACATTTTCAGTTGAAAAGCCAGCACATTTACAGCCACCACTTATAATTCTTAAACTTATTATTTACGTAGGCAACCCAAGCGGTACAGAGCCGCTAATTGAATAGTTTAATTAACCAACAAGTGGAACGGTCAAAAAGTCTAGTTAGCGACTTTTAACATTAGACAGAGGAAATCAGAAACACCACTTTTCCCAATGGGAAGCACACAGAAGGAATGCATGGAGCGAAGTAGCGGTTTATAAAATACATAATAACTCCTAAGTGGCTAAAACAAGGCGCCCAATATAATTTGATGACTCTAATAATATAAATGTGTCTATTTATGGATGTTTGTTATTCCATCACACCTCAACTGCTGAACAGATTTGGCGGATAAGTGTAGATGGATATTACTGGACTGGTTCAACCTTTTATGGTATATTATATTGTGGCGCCACCATTTCAGGTGTGGGAATTAGAAAATAACAAGTCAGGTTGGCTGCCAATAGTATATGAAGTAGTTAGAGTAAGACACAAGTAAAACGTTGTGAATGCTAGATAAGCTTTACATGTGATACCTATTATTAAGGAGCATACATATATGGTTGTTAACCTAAAGGTGTGTATACATTTCTCCTGAGCAATTTAGAAAAAAAAATGCTTTTTAATCTCTTTTTTTTACATTTTACAACAAATAGGAATTTAGGATATAAATGGCTTGGTTCGATTTTTGGGAATAATGTCAATTTTGTTATTATATTACATCCCAAATCTTCCTTACTGTACGATCAGTTTATGAAGAGTTCGATTAGTCAACACAACTCAGTTGAGCTGTTTCCGGGTAACGTAAATAAAGTCAAGTGACGTAAGTATGGTTTCGTGTATTTTAAGTGGTGGGCTTGACGATTTTCCAACTGACCTTCTTTCTTCACCTCCTTGGTACGTCCCGCCCAATTAGATGCGGTTGGCACTTGTGCAGTTAAAACTTTGAGTTAATTTGCACAAGACAGAGTTGCCAACTTATAGTCGCCCATCTTTTTGATTGGTCCCTTTAGTGGCAACGTTAACGTTAATAGCAGTCTAGTTAGGAACATGACTCTTATCTGGTAACAGCTAATATTTGGAACTGCATGTGTGTATCCGTTTGATAAGGATAATATGTACTTTACAAGCTTTTATTTAACTTGCAATGTTGTATATTTATGTATGTAAGTGTGTTCGGGCCAAATCTTGCAACTGAATTTTAAAGCAGTTATATTTTGCATATACATTTAGTTTGGATGACAATGCATGATTAGCAGTGACGTCATTTTAAATCCAATATGGCGAATGGCCCAAGTTGGCGGACTAGTTATTTTTTGTGCACTGCCATGATATGGGTATCAAATGATAGGGTTTGCTGAGAAAATACGAAAAAAGCTTGTTTATAAAACATTTTATTGAATAATTTTATTTAAGCTATTGTGGTCAAATTCGCATCGAACAGAATGTTACAGATACCTACTGTGAAGACTCAGGAGGGAGACTACACTATTGAAAAACTTTTTAACTAAAATCAAACCGACTTCCAAAACAAAACACTATAAATCGAAAAATAACTGCTTCTCCGAATTCGGTGTCTTTGTGCCCATTTTTTTTCAATTATTCGACACCGAATTCGGAAGAGAAGTTATTTTTCGCTTTATAATGTTTTTTTTTTTTTGTTAAAAAGTTTTTTACTACCCTCTTTTTAGTTTTGGTAGGTACCTCCAATTAACATGAAAATCATTTAAAGCCAAACAAGAATAGCCTTCAGGTCCGTATAAGAACCACACATTTGTGAAGCTACAGTCATGTTATGGATATCGATAGTGGGGATGTTTTTTTTCATCCATCCCATGGTGTGGGGTATTGTTGAATAGGCTATTCAAAAATATTATGGGTCCGTCAAACCATTTTTTGATTCAGCGATCTGTTTGCGTAAAATTAAGCTTTAAACTGCAAATTTTTGTTAGAGTGAAGTGTCCCCTCCTGCCAGCTAAATGGTTGCTTTTGTATGTATGAAAAAAATCACGATTTTAGTTTACCACTTTGTCGGCTTGGTTAATAGGTATATCCATGCCAAATCAAAACTTTATAGTACTAAGAGTCTCTAAGCTAAGTTGTGGACGGACGAATGGACATGGCGAAGCTATAGTTCCTTGTTGATTACGGAACCTTAAAAAACTGCCGTAAGATACATTGTCATAAATATCAGATTTGTTAATGCAGGACGTCGTGTTCACACGTTTCTTGCTAGAGTTGCAGTTTTTCAGCAAGCATATTCAGGATGAAACTTGATAACTTGTCTGTGATTGGAAAGTTTGGTGGGTTTGTCCTAAAAAAATCCAGGACAGCAAGAGTCAGAGAGATAGCAATGGTTTAAAAAACGAAGAGCAATTTTCCACATTTGAATAGCAAACAAAGTTCTCTACGACTTTTTTTATTTTCATATTGGCAGAAGTTGCGTAACAATTTTCTAAAAATATGGCCACAGGTTTTCCATATTTTTTAATCTAGGAGCCGGTGCAGTGTTTTATTTGAGGCACTATCTACCATCGGTCTATTTGCATACATACGGGCATTGTTTGAAAATGAATGGAATCGAACGAATATGATCAAATGCCTGTATTATAATGTGTCAATCATTCAGATAGAATGACTAACATGCTATTTTATGTAGCCTGCATTGTCCAAGTGTACGGCAAAGGCCGCTATTTCTTAACGCTCCATCTTCGCTCTGGAACGCTGCGGTATCACCCTAATTATATTATCTGTGCCCTAACTTGTAAAAAATCCAGTCGCTTGTTCTTCCGTCATCTGACATAAGACAGACATTTCCGGCCCAATCTCGAACTCTGGGTGATATCCTTATCATGAATGTAGCTTCACAGATATGTGGTTCTTATACGGACCTGAAGGCTATTCTTGTTGGGTCTGATAATGCATGGTATCGTCGTCGTGTGGTATGCTCGTGGTGGCCCAGTAGCTAGGACCTCGTCGTGGGTTCGAATCCGGGCAAATACCAATGTGTATTTTTCAATTTATATGTACTTTCTAAGTTAATCTTGGACATCGTTGACAACGGTGAAGGAAAACATAATGAGGAAACCTGGACTTATAGTGAGATTATTTTAAGATTGTGCTACATTGGCGTAATTGCTGCAAGGCGTTGGAGTGCGAGGATAAAATAATATATAAATGAATAAATATGGTATGGACCTCTGCTGAACTGTTAGCGAATAGGTTAACGTACCAGAAGTGAGTGAATAAACACTGGGGCATAAGTACTGTTAGAAGCAAAAAAATCATTTATTTCAAGTAACCAGACTTATATGCAGACAGATAGAAAAAAACCGGCCAAGTTCGAGTCGGACTCGCCCACGAAGGGTTCCGTATTATCGCAAAAAACGGCAAAAAATGACGTTTGTTGTGTGGGAGGCCCACTTAAATATTTATTTTACTCTGTTTTTAGTATTTGTTGTTATAGCGGCAACGGAAATATGTCATATGTGAAAATTAAAATTGTCTAGCTATCACGGTTTGTTGAATACAGGCCTGCAGATCATTGACCAAGAGGCAACACTGGGGCCCATGAGCAATGCTGCGACTCTTGGATCCTACAAGGTCTATACCCGCAAAACCGACAAACGCGGCAGCGGTAACTATGGGTTTGTTTTTTGGGATACCGATTCCCATATAGGTGGAAAGTGATACAAGCATACACAACTTACAGCTACAACTCACATTTGGCCCCGTGGTGGTCTCCTTGTCTCATTCAATCCCGTGCCCGGTCGAGGGCTATAGGGGGAAAATATATATAAAAGTTTGGGATAACCGACGTGGTCCAGCTAGACACGTTCCGGCAAAACTACTTCGCTGCGCGCGAAATATATAGACAAACAAATGCAAGGGCGAATCACAGTACCACTCGCGGATCGCGAACGTAATTTCGGATAACGATTGGTTGGTTATAAACCAATTTCAACAAAATTAAATCAAGACCAACGTCTTATATCTAGCGATATCAATGACAATTTTACCAGTTTCGCCAACTTCAACCCAACCAAAAACTGTCAATATCGATGACAGCGAGTTGACACAGAGTTGCATCAAAATAAAAAAAACACACATTTATTGGTTTCGAACACGGTTCATGAGATACAGCCTGGTGACAGACAGACGCACCGCGGAGTCTTAGTAATAGGGTCCCGTTTTTACCATTTGGGTACGGAACCCTAAAAGGGAAACAGACAGGATAACAAGCACAAATAGAAACGAACACTCACAAGGTAACAATATGTCTGCTGCATCATTGCTGGATATAAGGGAAATCCAGTCTGGAGCCAAAAAAAAAGAAAGTATATGTTTGTTTTTTGTTTTATCTTATTTTTTTTAATCTAGTGCACCATAAAGTATACACTGTGACTCCTGTGTTGACTGGCCATCCACGCCCACTTGGAAAACTCATCCTACTTCCTACTAATAATATTATAAATGCGAAAGTTTGTGAGGATGGATGTATGTTTGTTACTCTTTCACGCAAAAACTACCAAACGGATTTGGATGAAACTTTACAGTAATATAGGTTACACATCAGAATAACACAAAGGCTACAATTTATATTTAATTTTTTGTAATTTGGTCATAATATAACGATAAATATCGAGTAAGTCAGCAAAAATTCTGCCTTCTGAGAGGCGAGAGCTATCTTCGCGTGCGCTGCCTAAACCGTTGGAGATAAACCAATACAATGTATCGTAGGATTGTTTGTCTTAAACAGTTCTAAATAAAAGTCCGCGACAGCATATATGTGCACCTTTTATGTGGAAGCCATTATGACCAAAATAGTGAACTTTTTTACAATTCACATTTTAGAATATTTATCAAACTTTTATCAAAATCGACACATTTGTCGCTTTATATATTTAATGTAGATAAACTTTGTCTTTTACACTAAGTAATTTGAACGCATAGTTAAAAAGTTATCACGATAAAATTGACTTGAATGGAGCTCGAGCGACATAAATACGCGCGGCGGGTAAAGCGGGGGAGCGGTGCGAGGGGCGATGTGATAATATGATATAGGCGAAAGTTTGTGAGTGTGTTGAGTTTGGGGGTGTTTGTATGTTTGTAACTTCTTGACGCTCAAACGGCTGGACGGATCTAGTTGAAATTTGGCACAGAGATAGATTATTTATTTATTTAAACTTCATGTACAATAGTGGTACATAGGCGGACTTAATGCCACAAGGCATTCTCTACCAGTCAACCATATTTGGGTTAAAAAGGACAACTTTGTGAAATGGGTACAAAAATATTAGTAAATACACTTATACAAATAAATTAATAATAATTATAGTCTGGAATAGCACATAGGATTTTATTATTATGTTCTCTTGGGATAATTTTCGACGTTAACGCGGGCGAAGCCGCTGGCAGAAGCTAGTTCTGTATAATAAGACCTCTAAATCGACCTATTACTAGAACATAGTAACATACTTTAACATCGCGTTGAAGTCTCGTTTATCGCCCGCAAATTATTACGAGTGTCGTTGAAACTAGCTCCGCTCAGAGTTACCCTGTCAACTTCAAATGGCCCATCGTAACGGCCGTACAACGTAGACTAACTTTAACTAGTAAATCTATATATATAAAACAAAGACGGGTTTGTTACAACACTTATAACTCGAGATCGGCTGGATCAATTTTCATGGTTTTTGTTTCGTTGGATTTGTCTCCGCCCTGAATAGCAGAATACATTTTAAAAACAATGAAAACTTGACGAATAGTTAATTATTAAAATGAATCATTTTCCTCCTGTCATCCTGTCAAATACTGTGATTGACATTTATGCATGCGTTCAGAAACGTATTTTGTGTAAACTATTTAAAAAGGGTGAATAGGTAGGGTAGGGTAGGTAGGTTAGGGTAGGTAGGGTAGGGTTGGTAGGGTAGGGTAGGTAGGGTAGGGTAGGGTAGGGTAGGTAAGTAGCCAATTGACGGGAGCGAAACCCCGGGGGTCAGCTAGTTAATAATAAACGATTATTATGTTAGTTAACAGTGCTTCGTGAACCTAGTAAACGAAAGAAACACTAACAAGTAAAGTTTAAAAAGCCTCCGACACATTTATATTTCATGATTCTCATCTCATGATCATAATTTATCTAGTAGTAGACACGCTTCGATCGACAATCTATTGAACACGTAAATATGACACGATATATTGCGAAAATACCCCGATTCAAAAAGCTAAACGCCCATAACTTTTGAACGGCTGAACCAATTTTCATCAAACATAGCTGAGAACACTGTCGATAAAGTCACCTTTCAAAATCAAAAACCTAAATCGGGTCATCCGTTTAGAAGCTATGATGTCACAGGTAGATACACAAATAAACGAACTAGGGCATGCAATTATCCAGGCCCTTTTGCTATCCGGATATTTCGAATACTAACAAAATACTACCCGGATAATTCCGGATAGCCGGATGCTAAGCATTCTCAAGTTCTAAAAACCAAAAAATAAGCCTCGTACTTGCGTCGGTTTATTTTATTTACTTAGCGCGTTTACCCGACGCGAGTACGAGGCGTATTAGAGGTTTTTGTGTCGCAGTTTTTTTGCGATAAAGAAAAATCGGTTCATCCGTTTAGGAGCTATGATGCCACAGACAGACACACAGATACACTACACGACAAACTTATAACATGCTTATAACACTCCTCTTTTTCTGACGGAGGTTAATAAACCGTCACTTTGCAGTTCTTTCTAATTATTTAGCTATGGCAGTTGTAGAAAGGAATTCAAGAGCTGTCCTCACCGTTATCATCTATTCTCAACTATGTTGAGAATCGGGTTGGCCGGGTACAGCTGGATACCATTCTTTCACATGCGAGAGACTGCCTAATACGACTTCCTGTCTGTTAGCAACAATATTCTGCGATTACCAATCTTAATATTACATTATGACAGTGCTAACACTGTTTACTGAAAGCTACATTATCTTACTGCAAGGTAAATACCTCCACCTCAAGCCCAGAGCTTTGAACTCAGCAGATACATTGCTTGTTACGGTCTGCTGCAGCCTTCTGGCTGCATCAGAACTATACAATTTTGTGCCCATAATATCCTAAAAAGCTTAAAACCAGACTTATTGACGAGGTACTTAAATATTAAATTCAAAGTCTATCAAAATATTAATTTCCACGTACTTAAATATTTAATCACTACACTGTCCGAACAAAAATATTCGATCCAGCACCCCTATTATGCCCCCTCTATTAAACTTAAACTCGATCCAAAAATAATACAAAATAACTATAAAAATGTCGCGTCTCTATCAAAATACTTTGTTGATAGAATTATTTATAAGCGGATTAACGAGATATTGATAGATGCCTGTGTAAACATGGTCGCCCTGTCCGCGGGCGGAGGGAATACTGATCCAGTTCCCAGGGGAATTTATAAATCAACTAGTCTTTTGTTATCGATCGTGCAGTCGTAAAACTTACAAAGCTGTATCGATATTAGAATTGTGGTGTATTGAAAAGTAACTTTTGTCCACTGCATTGCTTTCGTGGCCTATTTCAGTCGAATCGTGCATGTTTCGGAGTTAAAAGTCTCCTATGACCATCCACGATAGTGTGAAAGAATTTTCGTAATCGGATTGATACCTACTTTCAGAAATTGCCTCTTACACAGAGGCGTAGCTACCGCCGTATCAGCCGTATCAATGATACGGGCCCCCCGAGCTATAAGAGCCCCCGAGAAATGGAATCAAAAGTTCATCAAATCAAGTCATCACAGTCTCAAATTCTTTTTGATAACGGGTTCTTTTTATTGTTATTTTGGTTAAATAAGTTTTATTTTTTATGATGACACCATAATCTATCCTATCCTATGCCATCATAGCATCCTTATGCTCCAATTTAGTGAACTGAAACATGAAAACTTATCCGATCCCAGTCAGGACTCTCTCGTTTATAAGCTTGTACCACTCGTGCATTATCCTTGTCCCTCAAAACCGTTAAAGTTATTCAAGTGAAGAAATCAGTCTCCAATTATATTTATTTTGTAAGAAACATTAACGTTTTTAGTCTTCTGCATTTCGGTATAAAGGGCCCACAACAAATTTTTAAACCGGGCCCCTATAGGAGTAACTACGCCACTGTTCTTACAATAAAACAAACTATAATGATAATTCTTTGAAATATTAGTTTTGGTGAACTACGTTCATACATATTCTTACTGTCTATAGTTATCATGTAGCTGTTACCACTTCAAACTAGTTCCTTATCGGTAAGTCTACATAAAACCGAACACGGTAATATAAGCCCCTAACACACTCAAAGAACGCGAAAATTGATATCCATTACCGAGCACCGTAACTCCGTACCTCATCCGACACGAATACTAGGTAGCTACAGATATACTCGTACTCATACCGAGGCATTTCTGACGCCTACTTAATACCGCCATAGTAATCCCCGCTCGTTTTATTTTTAACATACGAAATTAATTCCCACGGAACGTAGCGACAGCAATCTCAACACTCCAATTTATGGAACGGGTATTTTATAACTGTTGCGAAACTGGAACTGATAATAGTAGTTATTTAAAACCCGTGATGCTATTTTCCCGTGTGGTTGGTTATGGTGAAAATGAAATGGTTTTGTTTGTTATTTAGTGGTTTACCTAAATGTCCTGAATGATGTTTTTCAATATAGAGAGTAGTGCTCGTTGTAGCAATAATTCTGTGGCTGTAGTTATACCAAACCGTAATTTACCGAGTTTGTTTACTTTTATCATTGGATCGAAAGGTCTATTTGAAAATGACACATATATCAGTTTTTATCAGTGCCAGAAATCCTCATAATCAAAAAAAAATATTTCTAGTCTATACCCTGATATTGGTATTCTGCATCGGACTAAGTTCCCTCACATTAACAAAATAATAAGCTATTTTCTTGCCCGTCAAGTTTTCCGTGCACACCATACATCAAGTTGTCTGGGATTTAAGCGGATAGCTTTAATTGTTTGGAACGAGGCAGCCCTGGATTAAACCAAAAAAAAATATTATAACGCGATCTTTCCCTCCATTATTTAGTCCAACGCTAAGTTATTTTCTTCGTTCTTTTTTCAAATGTTATAACGTGTGGAACACCTACGCGCGATTAGTTCGTAATTGAAAAAGTTTTTAATCTCACCCAGACGCGTGATTGACGATTTAAAACTAAATGTCAAAGTGACAGAGCGAAATACGTTTTTCGGATAATAATCAAATTTTATTACTCGTTGTGTCGTTGTACATTTTTATTTCATTTTCTATCAGTCAAGTGATTGGAGACAAATTTTTATTGTAATGATCGATTTTATTTACTCAAAATTTCGAAGTTTATTTGAACGATTTTGAATTATGCTTTCTACAATACAACCTGGAGGAACGTAACCCGTTAGTAAGGAGAATTTGGGTTTTGGGCTATGATTTGATCGATTTATCTATTTTACAGTCAGTCGACAAAGCTAAGCTTGTAGGTGAATTTTGGTGATCAACGTTTGAGAGAAAAGAAGCACTGCCTTATGAAAATGCATAAAAAAGACAAATTAATTTACAAGGTTTTTTTTCCGATTACATTAAACTGTATCGGTTTACAATAAATACAATTTCAAACATTTCCTTAATTCGCCACAAAACACAATAAGACAAAAGCAAAAAAACAGCTACCATAAGTTATCTTCCACTAAACCTAGGAGCAGACAAGTGGAGGCAATAATTCATGTCCGAGCTGTCGCGAGAGTGGTGACAACTGGTGCGGTGTGAACCCAACTTTATAAACTTCGCACTATCACCCTGGGGACATAGCAGGCGTTCAAATGGATGTCAGTACGAGGTTGGATCAGCATAACCGAGCTTTGTATCATGTCGTTTACGTAGATCGTTGTTGGTAATCTGTCGGCTGAATGTTATTAAGGTTACCCTAGTCGATCATTCTTCCATACAAACGTAGTCTGGCGATTACTCCTCTGTTTGACGATGTACGGTCAAAATACATCTTTTTGTCTCATCATTATCTAGCCCTGTGCCTTGTATCTAGTCTGTGCCTTGGAAACAAAAAAGTAAAAAAAAAAAAAATTATGAGCGTCGAAAGTTCCATACTTCAACACTAATTTTAACGCATCTTTGGGTGGAAATAAGACCATAAGAAGAAGAAAAATTGAACAGCCACCATACAGGGATAGATCAGTAGTTCAACAATGCAAATAATTTTATTTTGAAAATATATATTTAGTTGTTTTTCATAATATCCATGCTCCCAAAGGTCTATTTATAAAATTTCGCGAGCTCGTTTACGTCCTAAATCATCATCAATTTCGCTACAAACTTGCAAAAGTGCTAATTCGTACGCGAACTAGTTTCTTACTGTTCATCGTCGGATGAGATAGCATGCATTTTAACCCCGCGCACAAAATAGTTCGTGCCGTCAACTATGGCAACCTTAAATCAACCCGTAGAAACTACCTCTTTAAATCTATTTGCACAGCCTTTGCCCGATGTTGTGATCGGCTTCCAGTATAACATAATGTAGCTTGAATGCTAGAGTTTACAAGGAGCGACTGCCTTTCTGATCTCCACAACTCAATAATATGATGTAATACGGCACGCATTTGCAAGACTGGCAATAGAATTATGACTTCCGACTATCCCTAACGACTGCCAAAGATCTTTAAGACGACGACTGTCGCGAACGACCTTGAGGGAACAAAACGCGCACTCGTTTCACACCCGCGCAAACCAAAATTGGTCTTCTTCATCGCTTCCATTTCACCAATTGACCAATTAAAAAATACCAAAATCGCTATATATGCCTATAATTTTGAGTAGTTCCCTCGATTTCTCTGGGATCCTGATTTCCTTATCATTATAGACCCTTGGGATATCTCCTTTATAACAAAAAAAGAATCATCAAAATCGGTTCATAAACGACGAAGTTATCCACGCTAAAATAATATACGCATAACACACACATAAAAAAAATATATATACGGTCTAATTGAGTAACCTCCTCCTTTTTGTAAAAGTCGGTTAAAGTGTAGATAATTAAATTGTCTTTGAGATGGAGTCGATTTCATTAAAATACGCCCAGCGGTTTTGTTGCGATTGCCGTGTTTTTGTCCGTGTGAGACATAACTTTACAAATTTATTACACTATGTTATGTATTACTATGAATAAAACTCAAAATTTGCTCACATCAAATTATTAAGTAAATTGTCTAATATAACAAATATTTTTTCCATAAAATTACGACTACTTTGCCGTTTAGACGAGATTCTCATTTTAAAATCAGCTTCTCAGGGGTGTCTGCGTAACCATTTATTACATACCGATATGTAATAATGATCACCCATCCACGGACTGACCTCGGCAAGCGTTGCTTAACCTTGAAGATCAACCTCGGCTTTTATTTTTGTGCCACGGTCTCCTCCTTGTGGAAGCTGTAAGAAACATCCGTATACATATATCTATAGCAATTGTGTTATGTTTTATCAAGTCTATATATATATGTATTTTTTTTCTTCTTTGCTTCTTCTTCTAATTCAAAAGTGGTGATTTATTTATTTGCATTTATACATTATTAGAACTAAAAAAAGAATAAAAAAACTTTTTTTCAAAAAAATACCCGACTGCCAAATAGGAAAACTATAAAGTGAAAAATAACTTTATTTTGGAAGTCGGTGTCCTTTGAAGGTACCCTTTTTTTGCGTTATGGACACCGACTTCCAAAAATAAAGTTATTTTTCACTTTGTAGTTTTCTTATTTGGAAGTCAGCAGTTTTTTTTTTTTTTTAAAGTTTTTTATTTTTCACTTCTTAGTTGTACCCACCTAATAGGCAAGTTGTTTAGTAAGTTACCTTAACGCCAGAATAGATAACCCGAATATCATGAAACTTGAACATAACCGGTGAAATGATAGATCTGCGGACCCCTTAAGAGCTCACTGGCGTTATGTTATGTTGTGAAATGATATAATCAATAAATAGACATGCGATTGCAGCAATCCCGAGAGATTTGCCGTTATTTATTGAAGAGTTTTGTCGTATATCTTCGAAGTTCTTCATCAGAACTTCACCAAATTTAAATGGGACCAATTTCAAAACAAATTCTTTCAAACAAAAAAAGAATTTTCAAAATCGGTTCACAACTGACGGAGATATCGGTGAAAACACAAAAAAAAAAAAACAAACATGAAGTCGAACATAGAACCTCCTCCGTTTTTGTTAAAAATATATACAAATACGGGGCGTCAAAAAATTCGTCCACATCGCTGTCAACAGGAATAATGCCCAGAAGGCTGGCAGCATTGCCACGTTGGATGGTAATGCTGCTTCTTTGGCCAAAAAAGGCCAAAGAAGCAGCACAAAAGAAGAAAAAGGCTGGCAACCATTTGGTCTCGTGAAGAGTCGACCAACCGCTTGGCGATATCCCGAAACAAAAGGTTTGCACTCGGATCCCATGGCCCTAGAGTTTCAATCCCAAACGGCTCAAACTCATAATTACCAATTAAGTTGTTGTATTTGCGCCGTTTGAGGTTTTCAATATATTGTTTTGTTTATATAATATTTTGTTTTGTTTCGTTCTGTATTGTCGGACTGTCTACTAAAGCCGTGAGACGAATTTACGAGATCCGACCTCCACAGTTGATAGCAAGTTTTTGCTGATAAAGGATACTTCAGGATTTATTGAAGAGGTCGTATGGAAGTTGCTGCTGTTCAAGTGTGTATTGTTTGTTAATAGATTAGAACAGAACTATGTCTGCTAAACATGATTGTTTAAAAGTTGTTTCATAATAAACATGCAGATATTTTCATTAGGCGGATATAAAAAAAATAAGGTTAGGTACGGTAGATAGGTAGGTAGGTAGGGGTTAGTTGGTTTCCTCTTTTCGTTTCTTTGTTTTTTGACACCGACTTCCGAAATTGAAGTTATTTTTCACTTTGTAGTATTTTTATTTAGAAGTCGGTTGTATTTTTATTATAAAAAAGGTTTTTATTTTTCACCTTTTAGTTGTGGTCATGTGGTAGGTACATAATGGACCAGTTCTATAGTCTACGTACCTATAATGCAAAACCCGGCCTATCCTGTTCAAAGTTGGCAGCCTCGCAGTTCGGGACAAAGTTTTGTTTGCTAAAGCCAAATTAAGAGGTTCGGGTATCACCTTGTCCGAATTTTTAACAAAGGGGCGGCATGACGTTTTCTTAGCTGCAAGGGAAAGATTTGGCGTTTCCAAAAGCTGGACTAAGGCGGGCTGCGTATATGTCCTTGGTGCTAATGATACGCGGCATCGGGTCGAGTCTTTTGCTGACTTGGACAAGATTTCGCCAATTCCCTGTGAGCCGAAGCAGAGCGATCCCAAAGCGCCAGTGCCGGGCTCTTTTCCGAACACTGCTGCTATAAAGACCACAAGATTGAAACGTGCAGCTGCTGTAAAAAACTGATTTCATCTTTGTGATATTTTACTAGCGGACCGGGTAATATTATTTTCTGATGTTTTGTTTTTCACCGTCACATTATTTATATTTTTTAATGTTTATAATTTTACGTCAGACACGTCACTGTGAACTGTCAGTTAATACTGTCAGTTTAAAGTCAATTGTTTTTTATGGGTGCGTTCCGTTTTAGGTAACGGAGCACTGTTAAAAGTCATAATAATGTTTTATTTTTATGATTCTTGTTGATATTGTTTTTTTTTTTTTTTTTTTTCTCGTTACTAGTTATTTTGGTAGTTTTACCCGGTCACTCATGTAGTTTTGTTTGAAATCTTTATAACGAATAACGCAACTGGCAGGTGAAATTGTTATTGGTTTTTAGTTAAAAGATAGGGTTTTATATATTAATATTATTATAGGAAATATTTATGTCTATAGGTGACAGCAGTGATAACAATAGTTATTTTTCGGCAGGCAACGATGACAGTTTTGTGAGCATCCCTTCTCTTGCGGACAGTCTTGAGGCGCAGTTCTCTGATGTTCCGAAGAATTTTAACGTGATTCATATTAACGCCCAGAGTATTCCGGCCCATTTCCACGATATGTTGGCAAGTTTTGACTGTAGAAACATTCATGCTATTCTTGTATCCGAGTCATGGCTTAAACCTTGCCTCCCTTCAACTAGTTACTCTCTTCCTGGTTTCGTACTCATAAGAAACGACAGGACGGTTGGTGGTGGTGGTGGTGTTGCCATATACCTCCGTGCACACATTCCCTTCTCTGTAGTCCATGTGTCAGCGCAACCACCGCCATCAAATGCTGGTGAACACCTTTTTCTTGAGGTCGAACTAAACCACTCGAAATTACTTCTTGGCGTCTATTATTGTCCCTCCTTACGCATCAATTTCTTCGCATCTTTTGAAAAACTCCTAGAACTTCTGGTCCCTTCTTACAGTCATAGCATAATCATGGGTGATTTTAACACTTGTCTCCTGAAAAAAGATCATCGCTCTTCTTCTCTGACTAATGTTGCAACTTCTAGCAATCTTTCCATTCTGCCGCTATGTGCTACTCACCATTTTCCAAACTGTACTCCTTCGCTTCTTGACTTGATTTTTGTCTCCTCTCCTGATCGCGTGGCTAAGCATGGCCAATGTGCAGCCGACGCCTTTTCGCATCATGACCTGATTTTTCTTTCTTATAAAATTCGTCCACCTAAGGCTAAAGCCAAAATTCTCATGCAGCGCAATTTTGGTGGTATGAACGTTGACAGACTTTGCGAGGATGCCAGCAATATTGATTGGTCTCCTCTGTTTGCCTCCACGTCGGTCGATGAGCAGGTTAATATATTTACTGCTAAACTCATCGAGCTTTATGATGTTCATGCACCCGTACGAGCTATTAAAGTTAGACATTTGCCGGCGCCGTGGCTGACAGATGAGATCAAAAAGTTAATGCACAAAAAAGTTGCGGCGAAGGCCAAATATAAGCGACGGCCTACTGATGCGAATAGGGACAAATATGCCTCTATCCGCAAACTCTGCAACAAGGTGTGTAGGAATGCTAATCGCCAACACATTCATAACTCTGTCCAAAACGGAGACGCATCCAAAGTTTGGAATTTTCTAAGATCATTGGGGGTCGGTAAAACGCGAGAAGAGTCAATCCCTAAAGATTTAGATGTCGATGCATTGAATAATCATTTCACAGCTTCGTCCAATTTCGATAGGACAGTAAAATTGAATACATTGGATTATCTTTCATCTCTTCCGACTCCCAGTTATGCTCCATTTGTTTTTAGTCAATTCACCGCATGTGATGTTAAGAAGAGCATACTATCAATTACTTCCAATGCAGTAGGAAGTGACTGTATCAGCCGTAAAATGTTACTCCCGGTGCTGGACGTTATCCTTCCTGTCATTTGCCACGTCCTTAACTTTTCTGCGTCTAGCGGTGTCTTTCCATACTCATGGAAAGATGCACAGATAATTCCTTTACCAAAAAAGTCCAATCCCACATCTTTTTCTGAATACCGTCCAATATCTGTTTTACCATTCCTGTCCAAAGTCCTAGAACGGTTAATCCATAATCAAATAAGAACTTTCCTATCCAAAAATAATCTCCTCAATCCCTTCCAGTCCGGCTTCCGTCCTGGTCACAGCACCTCCACAGCTCTTCTCAACATTACGGATGATATTCGGTCAGCTATGGAAAGCAGTAATCTGACGGTCCTGGCATTGCTCGATTTCAGTAATGCTTTTAATACTGTTGATTTCGATGTTTTGCTTGGCATTCTATGCTCTCTTAATGTATCTCCAACGGTGGTTGACTGGTTTCGTAGTTACCTGTTCGGGCGTCGGCAACGTATTAACATCGGAGGGAAGTTGTCTTCCTGGTGTAGTACTTCTGCCGGGGTACCACAGGGTGGCGTTTTATCTCCTTTACTTTTCGCAGTTTTCATAAACTCAATCTCGAATGAACTAATTTCTTCCTACCATCTTTATGCAGACGATCTGCAATTATACTCGCGAGCTCCACTCGGAAAGCTATCTGAGGCTATAGCTACCATCAATCTTGATCTGGCTCGCATTTGCGATTGGAGCAGGAGGTATGGGCTTAAGGTCAACCCTGTAAAGACGCAGGTAATTGTAGTGGGCAGTTCTAGAATGGTTTCTAGGATCGACTGGACGTGTCTTCCCCAAGTTCTTTTTGAAAATTCAGTTATTCCCTTCAGTGATAAAGTTAGAAACTTGGGGATATTCATCGACAAGAACTTCTCTTGGACTGCTCAACTGCAAGAAGTCAGCCGCAAGTTGTTTTCATCTGCTGCAACTTTGAGGAGACTGCGTAATTTTCTTCCCACTGCCACTAAGATTGCGCTTGCTCAATCTCTTCTTCTTCCCATCCTTGATTATGCTGATGCCAGCTATCTTGACCTTACTCAAGAACAACTCGATAAACTTGAGCGGCTTCAAAATTTTTGTATAAGGTTCATATTTGGTTTACGCAAATATGACCATGTTGCCGAATTTCGCGTAAAGCTCAAGTGGTTGCCAATTCGCCTTCGCCGGAATGCTCATATTCTTTCTCTTTTGTTTAATGTGCTTTTTACTCCTTCCACTCCTCTTTACCTCAAGGATCGTTTTCAGTTTATCTGCGATTCCCACACGAAATCTCTAAGGTCATCAGATAACTTGCGACTTAAAATGCCAATGCATTCCACAACTTTCATGGATAAATCTTTTACTGTCCAGGCTGCTCGTCTATGGAATGCATTGCCTGACCCAATAAAACGTGCTCAGTCGTTGCCTGTATTTAAAAAACTCATCAAAGAACATTATTTATCGCTGTGATGTGCTCTTGGTTTTTTGACATAATGTGCTATGAATGTCGTACATCATTTATTTTCATTGCTTATATATTAATTATTTATATATTTATGTATCTATTATTTAGCATATATATGTATTTGCGTTTCTAGTTAGTATTATTGTATATAGTATTGTTAGTATTATTCTATATTGTGTTCATTGTTAGAATTGTCGCACCACTGACAACCCCATGTCATGTCCAGGTAATCTCTGTCCATTCCAGGTTGCCTGGAAGAGATCGCGGAATGCGATAAGGCCGCCCATTGTATGTTTTAGTATTAAGTTTCTTTCTTTCTTGTATATTATGGTGTACAATAAAGTGTATATAAATAAAATAAATAAATAAATGCCCAAAGTTATGCCAGACATGAACTAACATGAAATTAAACAAAACCGGTGGAATGAGATTATACCAGGGTGAACTGTTCACACCTGCGTACCCGTGTGATGTTATGTTATGAAATGGTGTAAATAATAAACAGGCATGCGAATGCAGCTATCCCGAGTGATTTGCCGTCATTTATTGAAGAGTTCTGAAAATATCGCCGAAATTCTTCATCAGATCGTGATGATATTTATCAAAACATCATCAAAATCGGTTCACCAAGTAAAAAGTTCTGAGGTAACAAATATAAAAAAATACAGTCGAATTAATAATCTCCTTCTTTTTGGAAAGCCGGTTAAGAAATTAAGGTCTGTTACATCAACTCGCAAACTTTCATTAGGTATACTATAACGGTCGAAAAGCCAACCATACTTCCTTATCCTTACTAATCATACTAATATTATAAATGTGAATGTAAGTTGGTTTGCTTCGGTTTCACGCAAAAACTACTGAACCGATCATCATGAAACTTTGTACATATATTCTTGGAGGTATAAGAAGTAACATAATGTATCCTACATAATATTTAAAAAAAAAAAATGGCTTCACTGCGAGCGAAGCCGCGGGTAAAAGCTAGTATCTTATAAGCCAAAGTAACTCTTTCTGTCTATTTGTGGGGTCCGTTTTCATGCCTTAACCGATGAACCAATTTTGATAATTTTTAAAGAGATATTGCACTTGCAGGAAATAGAAAACTTTTATCCCAGAAGTAAGTTGGATGCTTTGCTGAAAGATTGGCGATCGCATGTTCTACTGAAAACCTAGACACAATTCTCACTCCACATTTTCTTCAGCCAGGTGTAACTAAGGGACCAAATTACTCCAATTAATATCTAGTGAGACTGATTCCAATAACCACGTTCAATCTGTAGCAATTAATTAAGCCTATTATCATTAGTAACCACATATCATGTAAGGTTAACAGACTGCCAATTCCCTTAGCATGGCAGCATTTAAAAATGGTTGGTTGTAATGACAATGGTGATGATGAGTCGATTAATAAAGACGGAACTTTTTTAATTGATTCAATCCCACCGCACTATTCCCAAACCACTGCAACTCCTGAAAGCCATCGATTCTTCGAGCCACGGTTATCGAGTGGTGACCAACAGAAAAGCGCCGAGGCAATGAAGCTCGACGAAGTCCCGGAGAATGCATTTAACTGTCATGGATCCCGCAACGAAATTAATCAGCAAAGAATAAAGAAGGAGTAGGAAAAAATACAAATATGCACTTCCCTCCATATCAAGCAGGAGACAGAACAAAACAAGACCAATAGGCACAAAGGTTCGTTTACAACTGGGTTAAGCCCAGTTGCCTAGCACCACGGATAAAAAAATAGCATTAACATTAATGGGTCCTAACATTGTGAGCTATTATATTTGATTCCAATAATAAATATGGCAAAAACGCTTGAACGTTTAATTGATTCACTGAGACATTCTCATCGCCAAAGATGATTACTTTCTTGTCATTATCATCACTAGCCTAGAAGAATGTGAAGACATGTGGGCTATCCCCATGAAACGTCTGGCGTGCTGTCTAACCAAAATGTTAATGCCATTTTAGTTGATCAGGCTTAACTGCCCATAGATACTAGAACATCAAACCATAGCAAAATTATAAAAAAACTTACCTAATGAAGTAAAGAGCGAAGGAACGGGTTTATAAATCATCATTATCATCATCATCCACTCCTGGGCACAGGCCACCACTCTGTGAGAGGGAATGGGCCGTAATCCAACAGGCGGGTCCAGTGCATGTTGTTGGATGTCACAAGTCTTCGAATTTCTGGTTCTAAGACATGCCGGTTTCCTCACGATGTTTTCCTTCACCGTTTTGAGAGCAGTGGTTATGAAATAATTTACACAAAATAAAGCGCGTATTAAGCGCGCCCATAATTAAGCGCGTTTAAAAATAAATAACGAAAACGTATATGGTCTTCATCGATCTTGAAAAAGCTTTCGACTGTGTCCCAAAAAAAGGTTGTATGGCAGTCGCTGAGAGCGTAAAGAGTACCGGAAGTTTACATTGCAATGATTCGAGACATGTATGATGACGTCAGCACACAAGTCTGTAACCCTGCAGGTGTGAGTGACCCATTTGGGCAAAGTTGGAGTGCATCAGGGATCAGCATCAGCCCACTGCTGTTTAATCTGGCTATGGACCACATAACGCAGCATGTTCAAAAAGAAGAAACATGGCGTATGTTATGTGCTTATGATATCGTACTTATGGAGAAGAACGAGTTAGAACTCCAGAAAGCATTAAATTTGTGGCTGTCTGAGATTGAAAGGCACGGACTTCGTATCAGCCGCACTAAAACTGAATATATCGAATGTGATTTTGGCGGTGCGGTTAAAGTGTGTTGTGACCTGAGAGAAGGCGATACCAACCTACCAAAAGTGTCCTGATTTAAATACCTAGACTGTATGCTGACTGCTGACGCTCGTATAGATGAAGATGTGACCTATCGAGTTAATGCGGCATGGATGAAATGGAGATCACTGTCGGGTGTTCTATGTGACTCTAAAATGATGATCAAAACCAAAGGGAAATTCTATAAAACAGCCGTTAGACCTATGTTGCTGTACGGCACTGAATGTTGGGCAGCCTTGAAGAAGAACGAAGGCTTAGATGGTAGGGTCACATTATGAGACGCGAACATCAACAGAATAGTCAGATAGGAAACGCCGACTCATCTAGTTTAAAAAAAATAAGATCGACATGTAAAAGTATTTGTAGAAACCAACTTACAGAAATAAAATCATTTATCATTTACCATAGCTACTCCGTGAAGACAATGCTCAATATCAACACCAAGCAACGAAAAAGGGGCAGACACAGGGAGGCCTGCCAGAAGAAGAAGAGCGAAGGAACGAGTAACCTTACGAAAACGGCTCATCTGCCAAACTCAATTAAAATACTCCTCATTTTTAATTACCTATTTAACTTTAATGTGTTTAAAAATAACAAATTAATAAACATTTAAGCCTACTGTAATTAATGTTTTGTAACCAAATATTAATTTAGTCAATCAAATATGCAAATACCATCATAAAGTTAATATTGTAAGTATTTTATATGAAATTAGAATTACATAATTCTCAATTATTAGTGTAAAATGTTAGTTAACAGCTTGTTGGTTTGATTTATTATTTTATTGCTGTAATAAATCAAAATCTGTCTGCCCAATATGTCATGGCTTGGTCATGGCAGTCACTCTATATTTATATGATGCCATTTCTACGGCAACCAAAATGTCCAATTTGGTAATTCACCGTATGCTTTAGCAATTCTAAAAATGCTTTTCCTAAATGTTGAATCCCAGCCAGAGCTCCTGTAAGTATATGAACCTGTCTGCATATTTAAAAGAGACGCCTCCATATAGCTACTAAAACTACGGCGTATTTCAGACCACTTTTATAAAAGTCCACAGAAATATTCCCGTCGAACCAGACAAGCTGTCAATTTTGCGCGGGACGCCAATAAATTGACACATTTCATTCCATCGAATGCAGTTCCAAACTCAAATCCACGGACAAGACATAATACATTCGGCCTAAAATCGTCAGCTGAATAACGCTTTTGAAATTTAGAACACGAACCACGTGGCCCACAGTTGATCGAAGCGCACAGTATAAAAATATAAATGTTTAAATTCGGTTGCGCTTGCATCGATCGGCGCTACGTTCGCAGGTGGACCTCGCTTACGTGAGACCCATCACCTGGCGCGACCTATATTTTATTTATGAGCACGAATCCGGTGAGGATAGGGTTGTGCTTATGATGGCGTGTTTATCGACATTCTTGCTTTGAGGAGTTGTAAAGTTTCGGATGAAGGTATGTTGGATATAGCCATCGTGAGCAGTGTTTGCTGTGTGTCGATAAAATATTTTAGGTGCAGGTTTTGGAAAAGTTTACTTTTCAATCGAATATTTAAAAACAGCACACTAATTGAATTCGGTATCTAAGTTGTTATTAATTGGGAAAAAGTTTAATCAGAGATAACTGAGATCGATAAGAAAATGATCTCAAACTACACCGTCATCATCGGCCTACAGCAGTCCACTGGTAGACAGAGGCCTCCCCAATCACACGCTTTATCTCGATTATCGGCAACTCGCATTCAGCTGCTACAAGCCATTTTGCCTAACATCCTACCTTACGTTTACCGGAAGAAATGCGACTAAAATTGTAAAATTCTGCGTCATTGAATTTTATAATTCCTTCTTCTATTCAAACCAGACTATAAAATATTAAATCACAAGGAAAATGCTTTTAAAAACGTAGTTTTACATTCAAAAGATGGTGTTTAAGTTTTATTCTCGAGACATACTCGTAAGTTTGAAAGTTTCGCAGATAACATCTGACACCGCTTAGTTCTGATTTTAATATTCAAAGTTGTGCTTAGTTAAACTTATCTTCAAGTTAGTCGTACCGTTTTCGAACCACGAAAAGTTGTACTTGATCTTTTTAAAAAGTAATTAAGTTAAAGCTAATCAAATTCTTGGATATACTTTGATGCCGCTACTGACTCGAATCTAGTCGAAAGTTGTTGCAATTTAGATAACTTGCAATCCACAGTGACCAGAACATATAATTTGATTGTCAAAATTAGTAAAAGTTATACTGTATTTATTCTCCATTTCAGGTAACATTATACATTTAAATAATCCCATTTTACTGCCCGTTCAACCAATTTTGACTTCTATTGCATTGGTGATATGACAAATAGCAGCTGTGGTAAACAGTTTTGGTGACAGATTTATGCTTTTTATGCTATCCTTATATTTACGGGATAAAAATCAAAATCGGTTGAACGGACTGTAAAAAATTGTTGTTAAAATTTCTAATGTTATTTCAAATCGAGCTGGATTCATAATTTAACAGATGATTAACTACATTACTTTTACGATCACACATTTACATCAAAACCCAAATAAAATAAGTTATACTCAAAATGAATAAAATTATTATTCAAAAACAGAAGTATCGACATTTCTCTACACTATCCGTAAGCCCAATAAGACAATAGAGCGCTAAGTGTTCGCCCGTAGGTATCCGTTACGGCGCTTTTACAAAAAATATCCCTTCCCGAGACACCCGAATGATACCCAATAATATCTTAAAGGGTTCCATTGAATTAATTTTCGCTAAAAATATATCCTTTTCGGACGAGACCCTTCTGTTTTTAATGATGGCAATCTTGGATTTTTATCGGTCACTGCAATGTCACCGATAGTGATTAATTCTGTTTTTTTTTTAATGACGTTTTATGGTTATCTATACCAATATTATAAAGAGAAAAGTTTTTTTTTTGTTTGTTTGTACCGTATAGGCTCCGAAATTACTGGACCGGTTTTAAAAATTATTTTACCAATTGGAAGCTACATTATTCCTGAGTGACATAGGCTATTTGTTAGTCCCGAAAACGGGTCTTGTGGGGTGGTCCAAGGGAGCGAAGCCGCGGGGAACAGCTAGTTAGTAATAATGACGCACGGTTGGCGCAGTGGTTGAGCTATTGACTGCTGCGCTGCGTGTTGTGGGTTCGATTCCCGCACGGAACAAATATTTTATGACCTACAGATAGTTGTTCCGGCTCTGAGTGTTGTGTATGTGAGTTAATATGTTTGTAAACGCACCCACGATACAGGAAGAAATTCCTAGTGTGGGGCAAAGTATAAAAAAGATGTTTATATTGTATCGCTAAAATTTATTTAGTTGATAAGTTATGTTTATAAATTAAAAAAGTATTATTACGAGGGAGCCATGCTGTTCCTGCAACACCATAAGAAATTACTTAAAATTCTGCGATTCTTTATCAACAAAGAAACAAGTTGGCTATCCTTATATTATGGTAGGATCTGTAGTCTAATATAATTTCAATTTCTTTCTTTGAAACTAAGCAGGTTTAAAAACAACATCTTCCTAAATTAAATTTAAAAAATTGAATTTTATTTAAGAATGTTTATTATGCTCCATTGTCGCAATTATCTAAAGCTGTGCCGCCCTATGATCGTTACAATTAACAGTAACGAGTAACAGGGCAAGTGTATGAATAAACTACGTTGTAAATAGACGTTAGGAGCATCCTTACCTTGACTAGATTTAAATTAGCATAATTTACTATGTATTCACACCACTTAGCAGTGCATTCACCGGCTTCACTTGGGTTTACTATCTAATCTTACTAAGCTATAGTGTCTTACAGCTGGTCAAATGTCGAAGGTGACTCTCTTCCTTTTCCATACAATTCTGTGTTTTGCTACGCGGCCAGTCCTTTCGGTATGCTTCGAACTTCGCCTATGTATGTCGCAATGTCGTGTTGTGTTTACTGTCACAGCCTTTCGGTGATTCTGCCAGCCCATTTTTCGGCTAACATTTGGCAGACATGTACGGCATTTAAGCTTAGTGGCCCAGTTTTTTATCCCTAGTTAACTCAACCATTGGTTAAAATATGCTAATCAAATGTTGCAAATTTAGATTAAACGCTTTTATTCATCAGTTGTTTGTATAACAAATGTTTAGATAATTACCTTTCCAACTTGTTTGACCATTTCTGATGCTAGCAATTGATGATAAAACACATTTTACCGAATTTTGAATCCATTGGTTAGCATTTAACCTATGTTTGAGTTAACTAGGGATAAAAAAAATTGGGCCTATCCGGAAAGTTACTGACTTTAGTTTTGGTTCGCAGCTTTGTGCTCTATGGCTCACTAGCAAATCTAACCTAATCTATACTGTCCCACTACTGTGCAAAAGTCTCAAACATACACTCTTGCCGACGTGTTACCTTCTCCGACCAATCTCTCTATTCAGAAATCACATAAATATTCTTAGGCAAATCGGGCTCTCGAATTTGCTCACTGAATAGTATGTATGTCTGTTAGGATGATACCTAAAATTACAAATACAGATTGCATGAACACCAAAGGTGAGAAATCGATAACCTAAATGGTGTAAACTGAAGTGTGAGTATCCTCCCAAAATAGCCGGGATCGCTGATGGAAGCCAGAGGCGCATGCATCCGGCAATCAATTGGACTTGACATCGATCACCCGGGGTTTACCAGTAAACCGTATTAAGGGCCGATTTCACCAATGAAACAAATCGCAATCAGTTCAACCAAACTCAGTTTATGCAAATACAGCGTTCTGATTGGTTGAGACCGCTGATAAACTACCAATCAGAACGCTGTATTTGTATAAACTGAGTTTACTTGAACTAATAGCGATTAGTTTCAGTGGTGAAATCGGCCGTGATGTTTAGCAGAGATGCCATCTTGAAAGTTACGGTTTTTGTTCTTTATTTTTATTATGATTTGTTGGATGACAAAGGATTCTGTTTTGGTCGTGTGTTGACTTCTTGAGAGATGCCTATAATCAGCTGTGTTCTGATTCATGCAATATACTGATTTGATTAAAGCACACATACATAATGTTATGCCTTTATTCCATGGTGGCAGGTTGCCTGCTACAATCCTTACATAATCCTTTTGCTTCGACTAAATTCGTACATAGGCTCTAGACAAGCGACATTGTAACAATGAAAACGTCGCGATAGTGACTGGGAAAATGTCAAAAATATATGAGAATGCCAAGCGCTATCGTAATGTCACGTGAGTCGTAATCAATCCCTGGCTACCATCGCCTTCACTGACGGGCAACACTTTATCTAGTCTCTGGTCATACACTGGCGCGCTCTATCGTTTGTGTATGGTTTCGACAAATGATCATTGAGCCGTCGGGATGTTGGTCACATATTTAATGTGTTCTATTTATATTGTTTTATACTCTACACCTTCTGTTTTTATACTATTTTGTTATTATTTTTTTACTCTATTTTTTTTTGACGAACTTCTCAAAAAGGAGAAGGTTCTCAATTCGTTTTCGATGTTTCTATAGTTTTTTTGTTTGAAAAGGTATACTCTCAAGTGGGAATGGGACCACCCAAATGGGAATCCCAAGGAAATCGAGGGAACTCCTCAAATATTGTAGGTAGACATATAGCGATTTTGGTATTTTCAATAACATTCATTTCAGCATTTGCATTCGAAAAGTATCATTTGGTGAAGTGGAACTGATGAAGACGGCCACAAATGGCCACTGGAACTCCTTAACAAGTATATAATGGGTATAAGATATCTCGAATAGTTAAACGATTATGATGAAGCAAATACTTATAAATAAATGGTACTGATGAAAATGGTACCATCGATCTGATCTGATGATGAAGCTAGAAGGTAGGCACTGGAACTCCTTAATTGTTATTACATCTCACATAACATTCCTTATTCCACTCGAATATACGTTTATTTTTGATTAAATGCAAAGATTGTTTTAGCAAATAACTAATGAATTGATTATTGAAATGATTATTATTAAATGAATGAACGATGATTATAACTTATATTAATATTAGGTATTATTTGATTATTGTATAGCCATTTTGAAATTGCATTTATTTTAATTATTTATGCATTTTAATGTCTTACTTAGGGAATTGTTTGCTTTTTTTTTATGTTTCTATGATGTCTAAGTAATGTAATTATTGACTCTCTGTACGTTTTGGGTAACACTGTAATTGCAGAGAGTAATTGTTACAATAAATAAATAAAACAAAGCATCTTAGTCTAATGATTTTAATGAAAATATATACCAACACTAAAAAGAGTAAAATAAAAAACGTTTTAACAAAAAAATTCAACCAACTTGTAAAGCAAAACACTATAAAGCGAAAAATAACTTTGTTTTCCGAAGCCGATGTCGAAAAACGAAAAACAATAGGTACCAAAGCTATTCGGAAAACAAAGTTATTTTTCGCTTTTTAGTATTTTGCTTTAGAAGTCGGTTTAATATTTTTGCTAAAAAGTTTTTAAATATTTAGCAAAAATATTAAACCGACTTCTTATTTCGCGTGTATGTCGAAAATTATTCCGAGGGAACATATTCCCGGGATAAAAAGTATAATATGTGCTATTCCTGACTATAATCTATCTCTGTGCCAAATTACATCCAGGTCCAACCAGCCGTTCGAGCGTGAATAAGTAAAAAACATACAAACACACTCACAAACTTTCGCCTTTATAATACTAGTGTAATATAAGTAAGATTGCTTTTTCGTACCTACTTTCGCTTATCTCGTGTACGAACAAATAAATATTTTTCTTTCTTTCTTTCTTTTATACAAGCAGTGTACAGCACAAAAAAAAAATCGAATAAATATAGTTTACATTACATATAATACAGTATAGAGAGAAGTGGACTACCCGACTCACCTAAATAAAGTTAAATAAACTACTACTACTGTACTGTTAGTACTGTTTTTCCTTTTATTTTTAAAATCCATCCAAAGGTTGTCTTGAAAAGATCGCTTTTAGCGATAAGGCCGCCCATTGTGTCACCCAGTGTAATGTAGTAAACATTCTATACTTTCTGTAACTTATATGGTGTACATAATAAAGAGTATTCTATTCTATAAACACTAGGTAAAAATTATAACGAAAACACACACTGAAAATCCTCGTTCGTAGTTTCGTACGTACCCAATTTGCTAGCAAAAACACGTGGAATAATGTGAATACATAAAATTTAAAACTTGTTGCTCGTCGCTACTTTCGCGAAACAATTTTAATTACCTAGATTCTAGATACGTTTTAAAACAAACTAAAATGTTACCTACCTCCATTGTGAGACAAGGCGGGTAGGTATGGTAATAGTTTCCTTTGTTTGTAGCTTAAGGTTCCCCTATTCGACGGCACGAACTATTTTGTGCGCGAGGTTAAAGTGCATGCTATCTAATCCGACAACACGTGCGAAAGAGATAGATGATGTGATGAGCAGTAAGAAGCTAGTTCGCATACGAATTAGCACTTTTGCAAATTTGTATGGAAATGGATGATGATTTAGGACGAAAACGAGCGCGCGAAATTTTATAAACAGACCTTTGGGAGTCTAGATATCATGAAAAAACGACTAGATGTATATTTTCAAAATAAAATTATTTGCATTGTTGAAGTACTAATCTATCCCTGTATGGAGGCCGTTTTGCAATTTTCCTTCTTCTTAAGGTATTTATTTCCGCCCAAATATGCGTTAAAATTAGTGTTGAAATATGGAACTTTCGAAGCTCATAACTTTCAAATGTTTTATTTTTTTACTTTTTTGTTTCCATACAGTGCTAGATATTGATGAGACAAATTGATATCATTTTATTATTTTTAACGTACATCGTCAAACAGTGGAGTAATCGCTAGACTACGTTTGTATGGAAGAATGATTGACTAGTGTAACCTTAAGAGGAAATGCGGTCGCAGACATCCGACTGAATTTTCTAAGTATAAAGCCATAATTCAAGGTTTGGCTCCGTCTATTTCCTCCTCCAATTTTGGACCAATTTAAAAGATATTCCATAAACCTGAAGAAAATCATGCTTTGGTCTGCGAACTCGCGAATATGTATCCTCCGACTGCACAGCATGATTTTCTTCTTGTTTACGTCTTTTTAGTTTCCTTCTTAAGCAGCCGGGTTTTTTGTTTTTTTGAATTAACTTTTTCTATTTCAGTATTACTGCTACTAAAATTATTAGAAAAATATTATATGCTTATTATTCTGTCTGCAGGGTCTAAAGTAACCTAACATGAAGTAGATGACGGGACATCTCCTTCGAACCTAACCTATCCGTGTCGGGGTGCCGCAAGCTCCCGAACTCGCTGGGCTCGCTCTTGGACTAATTCATTGACCATAATAATCAAATTGCCCAACCGTTATGTAATAAATAAAAACCGGCCAAGTGCGTGTCGGGCCACGCGCGGTAATAGGGTTACGAAGTTGCATAATAATGTGGACTAAGAAAAAGGTGTTTTGTAATTACATGAACATTAAAACGGTTTCAGCGGTTCACAACGTATAAAAAACGGGCCCACATAGGACGATGTTAAATGAAGAAGGAGTTATTAAATACAACTTCACAAGTGAAATTACAAAAAATATTATTTATTTGAGTACCACCGCGGGTAGAGGCAAGCGTTTGTAATAAAGATGTATAACCAGCGTCACTTAACAATTTGAATACTGCAGTATTGCCGTTACGGAGATGGCCCTCGTTAAAATTTCCAAATATTTACAAACCGAAAACAAATATTTTAGTATGAGTATTTTCAAACAACCTACTCAACTGCCAAAAAGTAAAATCAAATTATTCAATGATAGGAACAAACAACCAACGTAAATAAACTGCAATAAATAATCTATATGTAGGACGTCAATTGAGAAAGGAGCCGATACGAGCGCGCGTTAGAGCCACAGGCAATGGTATGGTTCATTCGTGGATCCTCACGCGCACGCTCCTTGTTATTTTCTCTTTCAGAATTTGAAAAATTTCGAATGTATTCACCTCTAATCTGAGGTATTTACTAGATATATCGTTCACGAAAGTACGACGCTACTCAATTAGTGATGTAGTTGGGTCGAATATTGACTTTATAGAAATAATTAAAATTGCAATGTGTTATATTACACTGATGTGGACATGGTTGAGTAGTAGTAAATATCGACTTTTGACACGAATGTCAACCTCATGGTAAAAACAATTAAGTTTATAATTGCGACCACTGAGAATACCGCCATTTATGGTCGGGTAGCGGCATTTGCTTGGCAATCGAATCTAATTTGACTTTAGATTACAAAACTTCGAAAATACTACTGGACTAACACAAAATAGAAACCCGCGCGCATGCGCCGTATGGACTACAGACCAGTACTGCCAACGACTCCGCCCACTCCAATGCGTTATTCGAGCTTAAACATTATTAATTTAGAAATTATTATTATTAAGTATGTTATGATTTTATTTTTGTATATTTTACATGGTTCATAAGTATACATTTACTCTGTTTTACAGAGCTAACAACGTTATTTAATTAATTTTTCAATGGCATTTGTAGAAAATTTTACTGTTCGAAGTACATGTTATAAGATATTTATGTATTTATTATCACCAATTATAACATCTTTACAGTTTGATCCAATATGATGCTACAAGTCACAAACACACAAAATTACATAATACTAAAATAACCTAGCAACAAAATAAAATAATAATTAATATTACATCAACAAATTAAAGTTGGCCGACTATTACTCGTAAACTTGTAAAGCCTATGTACCTGTGATAGTTTTCCTTTTGATTTCGTTATAATTATATACTACTGCCGTGAATTTTTCACATATCCAAGAGCAACCATTTCGCTGCCGGGAGGGGCCACTTGACTCTAACAAAAAGTTGCAATTTAAAGCTTAATTTTACGCAAACGGATATCTGAATCGAAAAATGTTTTCAACAAACCCGTAATATTTTTGAATGGCCTATCCAACGATACCCCCACCATGGAAACAGTATCCATTCCTTCCAGTATTACAAGCAAACCTTTCCCTAACGATCTGCGGTCGCGTCTAAGAATAGATCACCCTTTCAGAGTGCGCGGGTCTCGTTATGGAATTAGCAACATTTAATCAGGTGAAAGCAGGAATGGGGCAGATTTACTTTGCGTTTAATGACATCATCTTTAATCATCTATTTTTAATATATTTCATACGATATTTTTAATTTCAAAATGATTTCTTGTTGTGCCTTAACACCACAATAGATATTAGCTTTAAACCTGATAAAAACATTTTTAAACGTTAATAAACGATAATGAATATGAATTCGCAATTCTGAAGTCAGTATTGTAAGTGAATTTCTTGAATATAAGTAATATTTGAGCAGTACAGAGTAAGCTATATTAAAGAGATCAAAACAGGACACGCTGGATGTAAAAACACTCCTTACATTTTCGAACGAAAAAGATAAAGAATGCAAGCAAATTTACTATATCACAGATAATTTAATTCAAGCATACAGATGCCTCATCCCATACAAAGAAACCGTGCCGACGTAACTAGCGTTTTTCGTCTGATTAAACAGATTATTAATCCAAGAACGTCGATCGCGTTCTGTTCCGTTCCACGGATATAGATGGTGTTAGCAGCGACTTGCAAGTAAAAGGGTATACTCGGTTCTTGAATACTTTTTTTAATGCAGCGACGATTTGTTTCATACAATATGTGCCAATGTGTGCTGTGCAGTCGGAGGATACATATTCACGAGCTGGATGACCAAAACTATAAATATCCTCCAACTGCACCGCATGATGTTTTTCTTGTTTACATTTTTGCAGTCGGGTTTTTTGATTTTATTAACTTTTTTATTTACAACTTTTTAGTTATACTTTATTTTTGTAATCACCTCTTAAAACCCTTCATTTTGATAACCCCTCGATGGGTTTCGAAGAAAATAAAATTGCAACCCCCACAATATGGTGCCCAAAATCCGCCATGTTCCTTTTTTTAACGGTACTTCTCTTAGAACACTTGGGCGGCCAAGACCTACTCGTATCTAACGATGTATTAATTATAAAAATCCGTCAAGTGGTTTAAAAGATACGAGGTAATAAAGAATATTACATACATACATACAAGATACGCGCAAAAAACTTAACCCTTTCCTTGCAGCCGAGTAAAAATGAACAATTTATATATTACGGTACCTCAAGGGTTTTCAAAATACCCATATAACTCAATACCATACCCTAATAACTCAATTTACACATTCGTGCTGTTAGTCGCTAAGAAGTTCTGTTGTATGCTCCATATCTTGAAAACTGCTGTACTGATTTTGATGAAACTTGCACTATTCCCTAAGTTGAGAGATACTCAATACAACACAAAAATAATAATCACGATCCGGCAAGTAGTTTCGGGAAAATGCGTGGACATAAATACATACATATAAACATACATACCTACTAACAAACATACATACACGTATGAAATTTGGCACACGTGTTAAAAAGCCCATACACAGTAACATATGTGAATATTGTGCAATTCCAACATTACATACACACATTGATTTTCTACTTTTTTTGAAAACAGTAAAATGTAATATGAGTTTTCCATTTGAAACTTCTCAGTGTTTGGAAGTTCCTTGAGCGACCGAAACGTGGTTCCACGTGAGACACAATGGGTTTTTAATTGGTTAATGGTGCAAATCCCGTGTTACCGAGGGTAAGCACGTGAAGCAATCGGCCCTACGTCTGATCTCTGCCCCAGTCGCGTCGGATTAGCGTCCCATCGGCCTATGTAAGTAAAGAAACAGATTATATATCTCCTGTTTACTTAAAAAAATCTCTGTTGAGATTGTCTACTGTGACTGAAATTCGATCAGAAGGATTATTAGCAAGTTTGCATGGTTAAAAAACTTCCTTAGACAGACCATTGGTTCCCAAAAGTGTTTCGCGGACCAATAGTGGTCCATAGGAGCTAGAATATGGTCCGCAGACCACAGATGTTCCATAAGATCTAAAATATGGTTTGGCTAAGGTTTAGAAATCAAGCTTATCAACTGAATAATTACAATGTGGCAAAATTGCTCTTCTTATGATGCTTTTTCTTTTTCTAATTGGCTTCTTTTTATGATGTAGGGGAGCACTAAGAAGGGATTTTTGGAAATTCAACCTTATAGGGGTTGAATTAAAAAGTCACCTGTAGATTAAAATACGGATCACGCGAACGAAGTCGTGGGTGAAGTGCTAGCCTCTTATAAATGACCTAACCGTAAACTATACAAATTGTCAACGGTCGTATAAAAAGAAGGAAAGTTGCTTTAAATCGTTTAATTTCAATAAACGTTTCAACTTACTTTATGCCAAGTTTCAACTTACGTGCGCGCACTTTACAAGTTTTGAATTTATGATATCAAGTTTATTTTAACATTGACACAGTTATACTCTCTTCTGGACTTGTGATCCCCGCTTACGACAAAGAAATTCAAGTGGTAACAACAAAAGGTTGGGAACGACTGGTCTAGAGGCTCAGAATGCCCGATAGACGTGAAGATTGAAATAAGCTGCAGTATTCATTACTTTTAGCCCCATTAAGTATAACAGAGATGTGAAAGTTAATAACATTCAGATACACATCACAGACTCGAATAGCGACAGGTTCATCCCTTCTAAACAATATCGTTGAATAATGTATGTATGTCGCCGCACTCCATTACCTCCTCCCTACCTCAAAGTATGTATGCGGCGGCACGCCATCCCCAGACACGTCATCCGACAGACGTCACACTGCGTTTGACAAGCTTCGTCACAATCACATCACGCTTGATTTAAAATTGGAACTCTCCGAAATTTTCAAACTGAAATGCTGACGATGAAACTGAGAGGGCCTATTAAAGACAAGTAGCTGCCGCCCGCGGCTCCGCCCGCGTGGTATTAGAACGTCTCCCAATAATTTTACAAATTATAGCCTATGTGTTATTCTGATGTATAAGCTATATTTCTGTAAAGTTTCAACAAAATCCGTTCAGTAGTTTTTGTGTGAAAGAGTAACAAACATCCATCCATCCTCACAAACTTTCACCGTTTATAACAGTCCTAGCTTCTGCCAGTGGCTTCGCCCGCGTGAATGTCGAAAATTATACCGAGTGAATATTCCCAGGAATAAAAAGTATCCCATATTCCTGACTATAATCTATGCCAAAGATCCGTCCGGCCGTTTGAGCGTGAAGAAGTAACAAACATACAAACACACACACACACACTCACAAACGGTAGCCTAATACTATAAAGAAGAAAGATTTTTTTTGTTTGTACCGAATAGGCTCCGATTTAAAAAAATATTTCACCAATAGGAAGCTACATTATTCCTGAGTGATATAGGCTATTTTTTTATCCCGAAAACGAGTCCTGTGGGGTGGTCCACAGGAGCGAAGCCGCAGAGAACAGCTAGTGTGATAGTATTTTTTTTCCATTTTATCAGCCATAAACATTGTCAAAAAGTGCAAATTGACATGCACTGCCGAAATGTAACGTCAATTCCAAGTGTACAATGATACTTTTTCCAGAGCCCAAAGATTATAGAAAATGACTCAATTTCAGTGCAAATGCAAATAATGTCGCGTGTTGTTTAAAATAGAGAGCAATCTGTCTACTAAAATTATTATTAGTGATAGCGACCTAACAACAACTTAATTTAGTATTTACAAATATATAGAAGAAGTTGTCTGTGTTTCCCGATAGCTACAACCTCGGGGTTTTTAAGTCAAGAGTGTATAGGTTACTTCTAGGCAAGCGTGTTACACCGTCGACCACATCATCGCTTACCATCAGGTGAGATAGTGGTCAAGCGAGCGAGCGAGCCATAAATAAATACGAATAAAAAATAAAGTTATTCGTCGATCCCTAATTATCATAAGTAAGATCTCCTCACAAATAGCATCTAATTAAACAAAATTCTACGTAAAAACCTTCCCCTTTGGAACTTCGAACAAACTTTGCCGTAGGTATTGAAATAAAATGAATAGGTAACCGAAGCTCACGACTCACTAGCGGTCCGATTTTACCGATCATTAAAAGTTTTATTTATCAAACAGCGTGGCGACGCGATGGCGCGTCTACACCCACCCTCCCGGAACATCGCCAAACTTATACGAGGGTACCGAGATATAGGGATGATGGAAGTGTTAAGAATGGATTACCTACACATCATTTAGAGCTTTAGTGAAAATCCTTTTGTAATGTGTTAATCATAATGCATTTTTTTATTAGATATATTTACATATTTCCACAAAAAAAAAAAAAAAAACAAATATAGTAGCCCACCGGCATCGAGAACAGGGTCCAAGGTACCGGTGGTCAGGGCTCCTGAGGGAGGAACCTGCTGACTGTACGCGCCTTGTCCAAGAGTACCGCTTTCTGGATCAAGCCCTTGATCCAGCTGCCCAACGAGAGCCTCCTCAGATGTTCGTCGAGGCTCTTGGCTATTATGCCATTGGCCGTCACGACTATCGGCACAATGACTGCTGTATTCACATCCCACATGTCAGACAACCTCGCGGGCCAGATCAAGATACTTATCTCTCTCAGCCTTCACGAGGTTCTCGTCATTGGGTACCGCTATATCAACAATCATTGCGCGACGCTCTAATCAGTCTATCACCAATATGTTTTTTTTAAATTTGTTATAGGCTCGCGCTTGACCACTATATCACCTGATGGTAAACGATGATGTGGTCGACGGTGGAGCACGCTTGCCTAGAAATAACCTATTCACTCTTGACTTAAAGACCCCTAGATTGTAGCTATCGGGAAACACATACTCCGGCAGGGAATTCCACTCCTTAGCTGTACGCATAATAAAAGTATTCTCAAAACGTTTAGTGCGTATGGGTGGGATGTCCACCATGTACCGATGGCGCATCACCGAACGTCTGGTAGTCCGATGATGAAACTGGCTGGGCGGAATTAGATCATGCAATTCCTTCGCACACTCCCCGAAATGTAACCGATAAAAAACCGACAAGCTGGCAATTCGGCGACGGTGTTCAAGGCTCTGGAGCTTTGACTTAACCAGTGCGTCATCGCCGATAAGCCTCCTGGCCCGCTTTTCGATCGACTCTAGTGCATCAAGCTGGTATTTGGCAGATCCGTCCCAGAGATGAGAACAGTACTCCATGCATGATCGAACTTGCGCTTGGTACAAGCTGAGCAGTTGTTCTGGCGTGAAGTACCTTCTAACCTTTGCAAGTATCCCCAGCTTTTTGGCAGCCAGCTGAGCCTTTGCTTCAATGAATGGGCCAAAATTGAGAGTCGATGTCAACGTAATGCCAAGAAGCTCAAGATGGTCAGTTATTGGCACGGTCGCATCTCGGAATGTTGGAGCCGGATAAAATTGGCTCTTTTTAGCGGAAAAAAGACACACCTGGGTTTTAGCAGCATTAAACCTGATAAATATGTCAGGCTTATTGGCAACAATAGTCCTGTCAGTGATCATAGGCCGGTCCCAATACAACGTCCGTCATCCGTTTCTCCCTGGGGTAAGGAGAAACGGATAGATATAGCGGTAACAAGGGAGAATATTGTCACGAGCTGGGGTTCAGGGCTAAATTATTTAAACAGCAGACTTCAATGAATCACAATTTATTACAAAAACACTTATTAAACATTTCTATTACTTCGCACTATTTTCCTTTTCCGATCGGTCTGTATCGCTTCCAAATCGAAACTGCCTCACGACGAACCCTACCGCTCTTTTTATAGCACGGAAGATGTTTCTAGAATGTTCCATACTGTTCTAGATAATGCGAGAAACTTCCAGAACAATCAACTTTCGAACTCACTGTTCCCGAAGCGACTAGAAACTTCAAGAAAGTTCGGCTCGGACATTCTGGAAAATTCCATTCGAAACGAACTTTCAAGAAGATTAGTTCCGCTATTCGATACTAGATGGCGCCACTAGTTCTTCTACTCGTCACTAGATGGCGTTGCCCTATCTTGTAACAATTTGTTGCCAGTTACATTATAAACCCCATGTATGTAACAAGAGGTGAGTTTATTCCTATTAATCAGGCAGGAATTCAAATTCCATTCTGATACTGACGATTTCCTAAGAAGAACACAATAAACTTTATCCTATCCGTCAATCCGACCCACGACTTTCGTCCCGCAGACCCAGACAGAACCTAATAGTAATCATTTATTTTATTGTTGCGTAAGTATAAATAATGTATTTTATTACATACGTATACCATACAGAGCGCCATATTCGCATTAGCGAAAAAACTCTCTAAACAAAGATTAAAAAAAACCGGCCAAGTGCGAGTCGGACTCGCGCACGAAGGGTTACGTACCATTATCGCAAAAAATGGCAAAAAAATCACGTTTGTTGTATGGGAGCCCCACTTAAACATTTATTTTATTCTGTTTTTAGTATTTGTTGTTATAGCTTCAACAGAAATAATTATATCATCCGTGAAAATGTCAACGGTCTAGCTATCACGGTTCATGAGAGACAGCCTGGTGACAGACAGACTGGCCGTGGAGTCTTAGTAATAGGGTCCCGTTTTACCTTTTGGGTAAGGAACCCTAAAAATGGCAAGCGGCTACTATTCAGCAGTGACTTTATTATTAAAATATTATTTTATTTAAAAAACAAACGCACCAAATAAAGATAGCACTTCCAGAAATCTTATAAGAAAACATTTTTCATAGACCGTAGCGCAAGCAAAATGCGTACGATACGCCACTTTCTGCTAACCGAAATTGGTCAGGCGCCGAGCATCCACCATTAGTGATTGGAGAATTTTCCTCCGCTCAAAATGTATGGACGGCGATTTACTTATTGATATAAAGCGTGACCAAGAAAGAAGAAATAGGATTGATTTATTAACCAAAAATAAGAATGAATAAATTGCTTGTTGATTTATGTAGAGTAAATAAAGAGCAATCTTGTCTATTGTCAATTTCTATAGATAGGTATATTTTTTTATCAAAATAATATAGATAAGAACGAGTACAAATGTACGAATCTACCTAAATTATGGCGACATTTATCATGGGTATTCATTTTGCTATGATATTCGCAGGTTTTGGCATTATTGTATTAGCTACATCAAAAATTTTATGTTAAAAGGTTACACTCAAGTATTTAAAATACTGACCGGCAGCCTGCGGTTCTCCTTTAAAACCATTTGCTAATAAAAAAAGAAAATAAACTTTAATGGCTGTATTCACTAAGTTTTCACAACAAATTGCTAGTCTACATCATAGAAAAAAAAATTACTCTAGCGAGGTCTACATCATAGAAAAAAAATTACTGTCTACATTTGACAGTGTTTTCTGATAGCTACTGAAAGAGGTTGCATTCATATGTATGCATGTAAAATGGTGAAAGAATTTATTTAAAGACATAAAGGATCATACTTATGTATGTCCATCTTATATAATATACTGTTCTAAGTAAAAAAAAAACAGTTTTTTGGGAAATCGCATAAAACGTTTTGGCAATCATGATTTGTCTTACATAATGGCTTATAACTTCGTGAAAAAGCATAATAATAATAATTAAATATAGTATTGTAGGAATAGTTGTTGAACTGATTATTGATAGAGAAATGATATTCAGAAGAAATTTTGTTTTTTTGGTCCTGGACCGTAATCGGTCAGTTTCTTATTAAGCGTGCGTTAAATAAACTGAATCTCGGAAACGAGCTTCAACGATTTTCATTAAATTTAGTATGCAGGGGGTTTCGAGGGCGATAGATCGATCTAGCTAGGTTTCATTTTTAGAAAACGTCGTTTTCTCTATTTTCACCCGAGCAGAGCTCGGTCGCCCAGGTACCTACTATTAATTATACTAATAGCCATTGTCTTAGCTAATATGAACCTAATACATTAATGTTACACAGTGTGATTGCTTTGCTTTGTATAGACATTAGACTTGTATGCACATAATATAACTGCTGAACACAGCACACACTAGCCATATCGCCGGACCTATTCATCTATTCTAGTACCGTGAAGAGAGCTGTATAATCAGACGCCAAACACAGCAAACCTATACTAGGCAACGATAGAATCTAAGATGGTCGTACACGGTGTTCTAATTTCAAATTAAGGGCAGTGTCTCTAATGAGGTGAGCTACTTCTTTGTACTGGAGATCGCTTCATTCCAGGTATAAAAACCATATCTTACCGAATCGAAGTCATTATATGCATTCCTCAAAATTTTAAAACCGAATTGCCACATACAAAATCCTTCACTTTATCCTCATGCATAAAAATTTACGTAACGAATATTCAATGTTACGTTTATTTCAAAAAGTCAATATAATATCCGAACCAATATTTATAAAAGCTGTGTTGCAGCTTTTTGCTGGAGAAAAACGGTCAATTGAAAAGAAAACTATTTAAAATATTCGTTCTACATTCGAATATTATGGTGAACGAGGGAAAATGGAAGAGAATCTGCTTTGCTTGCGTCAGCTGTTTTATTGCATCTTGTTTTATCGCGCTTTCGCTCAACGCGTGTGCGATTTCTGGAATTCTCTTATTCACATATCCATTAATAATAGTTATTTTATTAAGCATGTTTTTATTGGGTGCCTATTAAAACAAATATTTTGCAAAAATGATATTATTATGTTGGAAAGGATAGTCATTTGGATGCTAATCTGACTATTAAATAAAAATAGTTGTTGGAATTAGAATTTTAAATTCGTACGGAAGCATTGGCTAAGAGGCATCAAATATTTAAAAAGAATTTTGTTCAATTTATGTTTTTATTATTACTGTTATGGTTTCTTAGTACCTAATCGTTAAGAATAATATAATAAAATTTAAATAATGTTAAACCATTAAATGCTTAGGAGTTTTATGCGATAAAAGTGTGTATGTGTGTATCCGATCATGTTAGCGAAGTTCAAAACCACTGAGTTCCCGTCCAGCGGTCAAAATATTCTGGATTTAACTTTCTTGCGTGCTATCATTTCCCAACTTTTATATGTTTTTTTGCCTTTACCAAGCAAAGTTAAAAATAGAACACCCAAAAAGTGGTACCATAAAATTATGTGAAGCGAAAAATTTCAATGAAATAAGAAAATCAGTTAACTTTATGTAGCGGGGTAGGATTTCAGTTCGACTGGTTGGTTATACGAAGGTAAAACATATAACAAAATGCATAAACTAAGATAGGTAATAAATAGCGACCAGATTATATGCATATTTGCATATGCTTTTGCATATTATTTATTTATACTTTATTGTACACCAAGATAAAAACATTACTTAAGGAAATCTTAAAATAAACACAAACATACAACAGGCGGCCTTATCGCATTCTGCGATCTCTTCCAGGCAACCCAGAATGGAGAGAGATAGCCTGGACATGACATGGGGTTGCACTTGGTGCAATTTTAAATTTAATTAATAAGTTATAAACATAGGAAGCACAAAATATAAAACACTAAAATATATAGGTACATAAATACATACATCCAGGCAAGAAAACAATACAGCTTCAACAAGAATAAGATCACAGTGACAGATAGTGCTCCTTGACCAGTCTTTTAAAGATTGGTAGTGATTGCGCGAGTTTAATTGACACAGGCAATGCATTCCATAGATGAGCGGCCTGGACAGTAAAAGATTTGTCTAGGAAGATAGTGGAATGCATTGCCATTTTAAGTTACATGTTATCCGATATTACCCCATTCTCAGCGGAAATTGCATATGTTATACAGGGTGTTTGGAAGGGAGCTGTACATACGCCTAGGGTAGAAACTAGGGATAGTCTGCTACCTACCCCCGCCCATTATATTGACCTTGGCCTCAAGGTTTTTTTTTAATTTATTATTATTTTTTATTTGACTTTTTTATGATTTTTTGACTAAAACTACCTGTAGCTCAAAATCTATCCATGGGACCGGTCGGCTAATGGTCTTGTTTTAATCGTTAGAGTCTTAGGGTCCTGCAAAAAATTATTTTACACCAGAAAATTGTGGAGAAGAAAAGTTATGGGGCCTGAAGTACCGTAGTAAGGTAAAGAAATAATTTTAAGGGCAACTTTCTATGGGGTTTAAAAAAAAACTAACAGGGTTGGAGTTCTTCTGATTTTTTTAAAACATCCTCAGTCCATGCCCTTTCTAACGATATGCTAAAAGTGTAATTATCACTTTTAGTTTTAAAGTTATTAATTAATTTCCGCAACTAGGGCACTTCAAGCAAAAATTTCAACTAATGAAAATTAAATGTGTTCGATCGTAAAAGGATGGCAAATGAAACAAAAAATTTGGTAATGACTAATGTCATTAAATTACAAATTTTAATTAATTACTAATTTTAATTAATTACAAATTTTGTTCAAATTGATGACCATTGACCTGTAAACATGCTCGGCACCTCTTCCTCATCTCCACGGTCACCGTTCTAAGCAGCAGTTCCTCGCGCATTGTATCGAATACCCGAGAGTCAAGAGGCACAGAGGTTTTCAACGAAGGTTCTCCGTGAACGTATGGGCAGGCGTCATCGGTAATCGGTTGATAGGGCCGCACTTTTTGCCAGACAACCTAAACGGGCAAAACTATTTAGATTTCCTCGAAAACGATTTGCCTGATTTAGCGGAAGAAGTGTTTGACGAAGATCGGCCCATAGTCTTCCAGCACGACGGCTGTCCTGCTCATTGGAGCCTAGCAGTGAGGGAGCTTCTGGACAACTGCTTTCCTAATTCTTGGATTGGTCGGGGTGGGCCAATTCCCTGGCCCCCAAGGTCGCCTGACCTTACCCCACTCGACTTCTACGTCTGGGGAAGGGCGAAAGAGTTGGTGTACGCAGAAGAAGTACCAACAAGGGAGGTTCTAATTAACAGGATCCACGCCGCATTCGATACAATGCGCGAGGAACTGCTGCTTAGAACGGTGACCGTGGAGATGAGGAAGAGGTGCCGAGCATGTTTACAGGTCAATGATCATCAATTTGAACAAAATTTGTAATTAATTAAAATTAGTAATTAATTAAAATTTGTAATTTAATGACATTAGTCATTACCAAATTTTTTGTTTCATTTGCCATCCTTTTACGATCGAACACATTTAATTTTCATTAGTTGAAATTTTTGCTTGAAGTGCCCTAGTTGCGGAAATTAATTAATAACTTTAAAACTAAAAGTGATAATTACACTTTTAGCATATCGTTAGAAAGGGCATGGACTGAGGATGTTTTAAAAAAATCAGAAGAACTCCAACCCTGTTAGTTTTTTTTTAAACCCCATAGAAAGTTGCCCTTAAAATTATTTCTTTACCTTACTACGGTACTTCAGGCCCCATAACTTTTCTTCTCCACAATTTTCTGGTGTAAAATAATTTTTTGCAGGACCCTAAGACTCTAACGATTAAAACAAGACCATTAGCCGACCGGTCCCATGGATAGATTTTGAGCTACAGGTAGTTTTAGTCAAAAAATCATAAAAAAGTCAAATAAAAAATAATAATAAATTAAAAAAAAACCTTGAGGCCAAGGTCAATATAATGGGCGGGGGTAGGTAGCAGACTATCCCTAGTTTCTACCCTAGGCGTATGTACAGCTCCCTTCCAAACACCCTGTATATCTAATATCTACTGATGATACATATTTTCGCTACCTAAATTTATTTTATTTTTCGGTAGGTTACTCTATGGATAAGTGTAATAATAAACTCTATAACCAAAATTTCGCCCATATATGTCATGGAGCAAGTGATTAATCAGGGCACTATGTATAATGCCCGGGCATTATGAATCTAGTCAAGTCAAATTAGGCAATGTAATGAATACTGATTCAAACTTCTACACACACCGGCAAAATTAGCGGAACAAAATAAAAATGTATTTTTTTTTTTATAAATTGGATTTTATTTTAAAAACTTATTTTCCTTGCTTAAAAATACATTTAAAATAAATACAAGATCGCAATCGGTACAATATTTGTGAGTAATATGTTTTTATGGGTAAACTGCACATTGTTGATTTTTGAAGGCTAACAAGGCAAGTTAAAAAAAGTTAATAAAAAATCCATATTTAATTATAAAAATGATATCATACACGATTAAGTGTTTTCTCCACGTGCTCTTATTAAAGTTTTCATCCGCCTAGACATGTTGAGAATAATTTTATTCATTGTTTCCTGGTGGTAGTCTCCATTTCTATACAATGGCGTTTCGCAGTTCACCCACATTGACATGTGTAGATATTATCCCCTGGGCTGTTAACGTTATTGACGAATAATCGCCGGTTATTTGCTGTGGTTGGCTGTTGAAAATTCATTCAACCAATCACAGCAGATAACGCTAATTCTGCGATAATTTAGCTCTATGACGAAATATCGAAAACCGCTTGACGTATAAAGATGAAATTTGCCAGGAAGGTTCCTCAAATGACGTAAGTGCAGGCCCTTCGGGGGTAAAAGGGGGGTTGGATGTTTGTATGAAATTTCTACAGTTTGTAAGTCGGACAAGTTAGATTTACGCTGTTGGTTGATAAAAATAATTTATGTATTTATTGTTTTTTGGAAATTCCACCCCTAAAGGATTAAAAAGTTTTATCTTCGTTTTAGCAGGTCCTAGGCGACTTCTATCGGATGCACAGGTATCTGTTTACCTCGCTGAACATTTCAAAACTGCGATATTGACTTTATTAAGAAGGGAGTTAAAAAAAGTGTTATTCGGCCAAGCATTAACCTGGAACAATACGAAGTGACCATAGATAAAGGAGCAAATGGTACCACATTTTAATCTTAAATAACTCTTCTATAGCAATCTGCAATAAGATTCTTTCCATATATCACGACCAGGTTCGTATGAGCTTCCAAACATATCCTTCCTGAATCCAATATTGGTCTTCTACCATATGCCGCTGTAGGTTGAAAAATTGACTGCTTATATTGTTTTCATTCATGTTTATTCATGTTTATGAAAAATAAAAAACTTTTTTACAAAAAAATACTAAAGTTTTTTTTATTTTTCACTTTTTAGTTGTACCTACCTAATAGGCAAATTGTTTAGTAAGTTACCTTAACGCCAGAATATATTAGCCGAATATCATGAAACTTGAACATAAAGGGTGAAATGAGAGAACTGCGTACCCCTCAAGAGCGTACTGGCGTGATGTTATGTTATGAAATGGTATAAACAATAAACAGACATGCGATTGCAGCAATCCCGAGAGATTTATTTATTGAAGAGTTCTGTTGTATATCTTCGAAGTTCTCCATCAAATCTTCACCAAACTAAAATGGGACCAATTTCGAAACATACTCTTTCATACAAAAAAAAAAATTTTCAAAATCGGTCCACAATTGACGGAGATATAGGAGAATTTACATAAAAAAAAAAACATACAAGAAGTCGAACATAGAACCTCCTCCTTTTTGGTAAGTCGGTTAAAAATACGTTTCATTGCATTATTATCGTCTACAAAGTTGTTACGTTATTGTATTGATAATTCATGATTTAACAGTTCACTATTAACAATGGGTACAAAAGACACTGACTTCGGAAAATAAAGTTTTTTGTTTTGGAAATCGGTTTGATTTTTTGTTGAAAAGTTTTATATTAGGGTTCCGTACCTAAAAAGGAAAAAACGAGCCCCTATATATTTTTTGTTATTAAGGTTACTTTATCGAGAGTGTTCGTAGCTGTGTTAAATTAAAATCGGTTCAGCCGTTCTAAAGAAATTGGCGTTTTACTGTTTGAATCGGGGTATTATCGCAAGATATCGTGTCACAATCACGTGTTCGATAGATTGTTGATCGAGGCGTGTCTACTACTAGATAAATTAAGTAGCATGAAATAAAATAAAAACTTTTTTTTTTTAAATTTTGTATTTTACTTGTAGGTATAATAAAATATATTTAGTAGGTACCAAGTTTTTAAATTCTGGCTAACTAAATTGTGAAGGCTTTCTTATTAGAATTTGATAAAAATCCGATTAGGTTTAAGATTAGGTATTTCAGAAATATTATTAAATTAACTAATCATTTTCTTACAGTGTTTTAATTTTAACATCAATAAATAAACTGCCAACCCCGATTGGCAAAATCGGTGTCAGTAAATCGGGACAAGTAATTAAAATCTATGTGGATAGGCAATCAATCGATTAATTAGCCCGCCAGTCCCGATGTATCGTTAGATCGCTCGTCGCTAGTGGAATATTAAATCGGCAACTAGAACCAATTTCGGCAACTTAACTAACGAAATACGTGTTGCCAATTATATAATTGTAATTCCTTTAAATTGAAGAGCATTAAAACGATAATGTTAGGATTCGAATGGCTTTCCATTCGTGTTTTATCCGACTGTCGAAGGAGGGTAATGTGTTTATCAGTCTATGTATGTTTGTTCCTATGTGGCGTTCTAGAGACCAAAGGCGTTGGCCATAGATATGATAAACAATTCATAGATAACTTGCTGGTAACAAAACCCCAGTTTATATTGCAGAACACCTATCCTCCTCCAATAAATCTCTTCATGCTGCCGCAAGGCTAAAGGCCCAAGAAAAAGATATAGGTATGTTTGGGTGAGAAACGGCAGGATCTTTGTAAGAAAGGATGATGGCGAGGGACATATTCTAATAAAAAATTTGGATTCTCTAAATAAGATAATTTAGCTTGTATAATTAACACAGTTTCTTCTTTTTTTTTTTCATTATCACTAAGAACATTTTGCATGCTATTATTCCGTACTACTTAAATCAAATTCAACTGCTTAAAATTATATTACCAAAATAGTCGAGGCTTACGAACAAAGACCCATGTTTTCTATAGGAATATAATTATGTTGTAATGACTTTGATGTGGTAATATTGTCAGAGACTTGGCTTAATAGTTCTGTTCTGAGCGGAGAGCTGTTCGATGACAGATACATTGTCTATAGAAGGGACAGAGAAAGTACCCATTCAGCGGGTGTAAAAAAGGACGGTGGGGGAGTTCTGATTGCCATTAAGAAAAGTATTGAGTCAAAACGTGTAAAGGAATGGGAAACTAATAACGAGGATGTCTGGGTTACCATAGAACTGCCATGGACACGCACTGTCAGGCGGATAGCTCTCTGCGCAGTATACCTAGCTCCGCCAGTACGTCGCACTACTTTAGATAACTTTGTGAACTCTTGCGGTGCGATTTTTGAACAGATTAGTGACTGTGACGTTTGCATTGTGGGTGATTTTAACGTTAGCGGCATCAATTGGAAAGATGTGTATCCCACCACGAGTGGGGTTGGACAGTGTGCTATCAGCGAACTTTTGATAGATTTTACTTGTGTTAATATGTTGAAACAATGTAACTTTGTAACGAATTCTGCTGATCGTATACTGGATCTTGTGCTCTCTACAGTGCCGCTATGTTGTGTAACTGAAAATTTAACTCCTATTAGTAATGTGGATCAACAGCATCCTCCCTTGGATATTGTTATTTCATTTGACGGGGAAGCTAGGCTCCCTTACAACACCGCAAAAGTGACTCCCAATTTTCATGGCGCGGATTATCTACCGATTCGTGATTTCCTAAAAAAATTAGATGGGAACTCGTTATTCTGTGATCAATTTGATGTGAATGGAATGGTGAAGGTCTTCTACGACACGCTGGATACCGCGATACAACAATTCTTACCGTCAAGTAAACCTAAAAACCGTAAATTGCCGCCATGGTTTAGTCGTAAACTAATTAAAATGTTAAAAGAAAAGAATAAAATTAGAAAACGATTCAAGAAATATAGAAACCCATTAGATGCAATAGAATTAAAACTTATTACTAAACGGTGTGAAAATCTTGCTACTACCTGTTACAATAGCTATACTAAATATATGGAAGACGAATTAGCATCAAACCCAAAGTTATTTTGGTCTTATCTGAAGGCAAAGCGAGGAGGTTCAAGTGCGTACCCTTTAACAATGACAGACGGAACGACCGCTGCTTCGGACGGGTCAAAAGTATGCGAGTTATTTGCCGATTATTTTTCATCCGTTTATAGCCCCGACAATAGTGGTAGTGTTGGCCACGAGTCAGAATTCTTGTTTTCTATAGAGAACAATAGTTTAAGCCTAACTGCACCAGTTATTTCTCCTGAAAATCTTTACAGGAAATTGAAAAGTCTAGATCCAAATAAGGGGGCAGGGCCGGATGGAATACCTCCCGTTTTCATCACAGCGTGTTCATCTGAGCTTGTTTACCCTTTAATGTTGATTTATAACAAATCATTAACAACAGGTTTATTTCCTTCAAAATGGAAAATTGCTAAAGTGGTTCCAATTCACAAATCGGAAGACACTGACGTGGTTGCTAATTACAGGCCCATTTCAATTTTATCTTCATTCGCCAAAATTTTTGAGTCATTGATCTGTCCATATATGCAGGATCACTTAAATATGTACTTAAGCGATCACCAGCATGGATTTGTTAAAACCCGTTCAACTAGCACTAATTTGGTCCCCTTTACAGAACTTCTCATAAAAGCTGTTGATGCGGGCCATCAAACTGATGTTGTATATACGGATTTCAGCAAGGCTTTTGACAAAGTATCCCACAAAATCTTAATAGCCAAGTTGCGCTCCTATGGCATCTCTGGATCTTTGTTGGAGTGGCTGGGCTCGTATTTAAAGGATAGATTTTTCTTTGTCGTCGTTAATGGCTATGAATCGACCTTCCAGTGTGTTTCTGCCGGTGTTCCCCAGGGTTCGCACTTGGGGCCGATTTTGTTTATTTACTTCATAAATGATATACCTCAGTGTTTTCTACATTCAGATTTTTTTATGTTCGCTGACGATTTAAAGTTTTTGAGGATAATCAGGAATGAGGAAGATCCTTTACATCTACAAGGTGATCTCAATCGTCTCGTTCAATGGTGTAATAGTAACAGAATGGAACTGAATGCAAAAAAATGCTACCATGTGAAATTCTCAAGAAAAAATAACCCATTGCGCAGTAATTACTATATTTCTGGTGACAATATTAAGGAAGTGAAAACCATAAAGGACCTTGGTGTTCTTTTTGATAAGAAGCTAACTTTTACGCCACACCTTGACAATATCATTAAACGAGCTTCGAAAATGTTAGGGTTCGTCCTAAGGAATTGTAAATGCTTTCGTCGTAAACGTAATAGGACAAAAATAATGCTTCATAATAGTCTTATTCGTAGCATTCTGGAATATAACAGTGTGGTTTGGCGTCCTCACTACGCCTCACATTCGCTGCGTCTCGAACGTGTCCAGAAGCGGTTCGCTTGGCATCTAGCGTTTTCTGGCGGTATCGCCAAGAAAATACGTTCTTATAACAAAAGGTTACAGCATTTTAACATGAGATCACTGGAAAGGCGTAGGCAACTAATTGACGCGATATTTGCCTATAAAATCATTAAGAACAAAATAGACAGTCCTTGTCTGCTTGCGCTTTTCAATTTTCGGGCTCCTGCTAGGATCCCGCGTGGTGCCATCACACCTCTTTGTCCGCCGTCGAGGAGAACCGTTTTGGGGGCTAATTCGCCCTATGCAAGAATGTGTAGGGAAGTAAATGGCTATAGTGATGTTGTCGATCTTCACTTTGACTCTTTGGCTAGACTGAAGTCCGTCCTCATGAGTTTGTCGAGTGTTTCCTAAATTCGTTATTATAATCTTTGCCACATTTGTCAAATGCATGTATTTCCTTTTTTCGATCTTCACAAGTTCCTTGGTGTGTCAATTCAATCAAATTTTTAATAATTTTTTTGTCAATGTTTTTCAATTTTATTTATAATGTTAGTTTAGCAATTTTGTATATTTTACTATCTTAACCAATTTTATTAATAGAATGAATTTTTATTTACCAATTTTTATTTAAATTTTATTTTTTACTAATTTTATTAATTGTATAATTTCATGTACTCACTCACTTGTAATAATAAAATTAGCGCTTATTACTATGTAAGTAAGCTGTTAGATTCTACATAATTGTGAATGTGGTGTTTGCCTATAAGTAATTGTTGCACTGTAAGACAAGTTTAAGCATGTATTTTTTGTTATAATTAAGTGTAAACAGTTGTTGGTGAACCTAATCAAATAAATAAAAAATAAATAAAATAAAAATAAATAGATATAAAAAAAAACTGTATTTTATATTTCTATGGCGTTGGCCGATTCTTATGATTCTTACGTCAATCGATACGTCTTAACCCTACGGGTGTCATTGGCTACATTATAAATATGGAAAACAAAAAAATTGTAGATTTTGGGCCCATCGTGGGGGTATCCAAATAAAGGGTTTTAAGAGTTGATTTCAAAAATATATAACACCTAATTCGAGAAAAGAAATTAAAAAAATAATAAATGAAATATAATTTTGTTTTCTTTCTAGTTCGCTTCTTCAGCAGTCGAGGTTTTTGATTTTTTAAATTAATTTTCTTTTATTCGAAATAGGTTTTATTTACTCAAAACACTCCTATTATAAACGTGAAAGTTTGTGAGGGTGAATGGATGCTGATAACTCTTTCACGCAAAAATTACTGAACGGATTTTGATAAAACTTTATAAAATATAACTTATACATCATAATAACACAAGGGTTATAATTTGTAAAGATATTGGGAGAAGTACTAATACATTATTATAAACCAATTGTTGTTGGGGAGCTGCTATTCGTAGATTATTATTGCCAGGCCAAATTCATCGATTTCAGTAATGACTGGACCGGGCAAAAATAATCAACGACCATTAATTTTGTGATGGGTTTGCTCTTGACTCTAGTCTAGGTCATAGGTGACAGAGACAGAGTCGACGATGGAGTGAGCTTACCCAGAAGTAGCCTGTTCACTCTAACTTTGAAGAGATTCGGGTTGAATGCGTTCGGAAACACAGACGCAGGTAGTGAGTTCCATTCATTCGCTGTGCGCATTATGAAGGATGTTTGGAAGCGCTTGGTGCGAATTGGTGGAATGGCAACAAGGTAAGGATGGTAACTTGCAGTGCGTCTAGATGTCCGATGGTAGAAGGGGGCTGGTGGGATGAAATCGTGTAGTTCTTGAGCACACTCACCGAAGTACAGTCTGTAGAAGACCGACAAGCAGGCAACCTTGCGGCGATGATCCAAGCTGTGAAGCTTGGCATCCACCAGTTTAACGTCGCCGACGAGCCTCTTGGCTCTGCGTTCCACCGAGTCAAGCGCGGCAAGCTGATACTTAGCTGAGCCATCCCAAAGGTGGCTGCAATACTCCATGCAGGTTTTTTTGGGGTAGTTGGGGTAGGTAACATGCAGCTTGGATGTTGGTAGATTTCTAAATATGGAATCACTCTGTTGGAATACTGGCAGGTAGCTGGCACTACTAAGGATGACCAAGGAAACAAAATTGCGACATACGAAAATCATAATCTAAGTTCGGTGCGCCTTACTATGCTGAATGAGCAATTATGGGAATACCTAGAGAACATTCTGTATCAAACAACTACTTACAGTAACATAGTTCTTCACTTTACTTTGTATAACGCCTGTTGGAACCTTGTTGCAATACGCTGGAGCGCTGCCGCGCCCGTGATTGCTCCTATGACGTCACAAAGGCCTTTTTTTATTTTTCGGTCCGAACGCTTTCGTATATTTGTCTACATTTACAGAATTTCTGTTTTTTGTACACTGAATATTCCTTATTGAATCGGAAATTTTTAGGGATGGAAATCTGTGAGATATTTTCAAACAAGGTGGAACTATGTGCACTAGACTGGGTAGTAAGTAATTAGTGGTGGGTAGGATAATTATGAAAGATCCAGGGTTGCTTGTACTGAGATGAGAAATCAACCCAATTTAAATCTCTAAAATATCTGATTAAAACTGTTTTCATTGGGTTTAATAAGTACTCTTTGCCCACATCTAGTAGCGAGAATCGAATAGATATGGCTGGTTATAACAATGGTCTTGTAATTACTTACCCCAAACGAAATAAGGAGCAACCGAATATTACCATTACCCCCATGCCCCCATAACTCTTAAAATTCTAACATAAAACTTCTCCATAAAAAGGACAGAACCCGGAAACAAATTAATTACAAATGATAATAAAACGGTTACGGGCGATACAAACACTGACCTACTTGCATTTAATTAGTATATTGCCAGCAGATTTGCTCGCGCGAAACTTTAGATTTACTACGACCCCGCTGGGGCTATGGTTTGCTTTCACAGAAGCAGGAAGCTACTGTTTTTGCTGTGACCACACGACTCTTGAACAAATATTTTGAGTGAAAAGACTTTTAATTGGATGTAAGTACAATTCTCTGTGATATTTATTTTTAGCAATTGAAATAATAACACGGCGCTGGGCCTAAAATCTACACAAGAATTTATTGATTGGTAGTTCTCTGGCTAAGTTAGGTTTCTTATGCATCGATACATACACAAAACTGACAAAACTCAGGGAAAAAAGTAAACACAAAAAAAACAAAAAGCCCGACTGCATACGAAGCGAACTAAAAAGACGTAAACCACAAGAAAATCATACTGTGTAGTCGGAGGATGGCTGACCAAAACCAGATGTATCCCCCGACTGCACAACATGATTTTCTTCTTATTTACGTCTTTTGAGTTCGCTTCTTACGCAGTCGGGATGTATGATTTTTTGAAAAAAAAATCTTTTTTATTTATAACTTTTTTGTTATTTCTTTTTAGAATTAGGTATATTTAAGTGATAAATAGTTTTTAAATCACCTCTTAAAACTCTTTATTTTGATACCTCACACAATGGGTTTGGATGAAAAAAAATATTGGGGCCTCACAATATGGCGCCCAAAATCCGCCAACGCGTTCGGTCTCTGGAACGCCACAAAGGAACAAATATACAAACATACATACACACATATATACATACATAGACTGATAAACACATTACCCTCCTTCGGCAGTCGGGTAGAAATCGAGCTTTAGCAATATTTATCTCACAGCAGAAATAACTTAAGTAAATAAAGGTCAGCGCCATCTATTACTGAGTAGCTGAACCGATATCACCGGAATAGCTTGAATTTGATAAATCCAAGCAGTTAAACCAAATTTATCATTTTTAGGATTACGTACCCAAAGGGTAAAAACGTGACCCTATTATGAAGACTCCACGATTCGTCTGTCTGTCTGTCACCACTTCACCAGGCTGTATATTATGAACCGTGATAGCTAGACAGTTGAAATTTTCACAGATGATGTATTTTTGTTGCCGCTATAACAAGAAATACTAAAAACAGAATAAAGTAAACATTTAAGTGGGGTTCCCATACAACAAACGTGATTTTTTGCCGTTTTTTTGCGATAATGGTACACCTTTCGTGCGCGAGTCCGGTTTTTATAACCACAAAAATATTATGCCCAGCAGCATAATAATTATGGTGGTATTATTTTTGTAAAAACTTTGAAGATGTATACCTAGGCTACAACGAAAAATGTTCAACGTTGTCAACAGGATCTCATGAAATAACTATCCCCAACCGAATAGAAATTAAGTAATTAATTAATTTAATTAATTAATTATTATTTAATTAATTATTATTAATTTAATTAATTATTATTAAATTAATTATTAATTAATTTTAATATTAATTAATAATAAATATTAAATTAATTATTAATCACTTTTCTCCCAGCGGAGCTCCACATCGTTGTCAATGTGGTGAAGCAGTCGACCGCCTCGGACACCATGGCCTATCCTGCAGTAGGAGCGCTGGTCGGTTAGCACGGCACGCCAGCATTAATGACATCATACGTCGAGCTCTTGTCACCGCCGGTGTGCCAGCTGTTTTAGAACCCAATGGCTTGGCGCGCGACGATGGGAAGAGACCAGACGGGATGACCATAATGCCATGGAAGGTGGGTAGGCCTTTGGTGTGGGATGCAACATGTGTCGACACCCTTGCGCCATCCCATCTTCTTAGCACGGCGGGCTGTGCTGGGGCAGCTGCTGCTAGTGCCGAAAACCTCAAACGGCGCAAATACAACAACCTTATTGGAAGTTATATATTTGAGCCGTTTGGGGTTGAAACATTAGGTCCATGGGGTCCGAGTGCTCTTCGAGTATTTCGAGATGTAAGCAAGCGGTTAGTCGACTCTTCACGTGACCAGAGGGCTGGGCTTTTCCTTGGCCAGAGAATCAGCATTGCCATCCAACGTGGCAATGCTGCCAGCGTTCTGGGCACTTTTCACGTTGACAGCGATGTGGACGAATTTTTTGACGCCCTATGACCCCTGCCCTTTTATACGTGTTCGTCGTATTTTATCTTTATTTAAGTGTATATATAGGTAGTTATTGTTAATTAAGTATTATATACTATGTAAATTTTAATGATATAATTGAATAAAAAAAAAAAAGGAAATGAAAAAAAAAAAAAAAAAAAAAATAGAAATTTGATTTTGTCAACCATTATATTTTTCCATACCTCGTTGACGTTGTGAATCGTACTTTTTGTTAAAAGCTATTCGAGAGCGCTAATAAAATTTTCATAAACTTTTACAGCCCCATAAAAGGCGTTGTTGTATTGAGCGCTATAACTGATTACCTTAACCCTGAACGACTTTAATTTATATTCATGTCTGCGCTTGAATGCGCGCGCCATATTGTTCCATGGAAAGTTTATAAAGTATTGAAACCATATGAATTCAGATATGATTCTTTCACTGTATCTATTGATACTCGGGACAGACAGGACAACAACATGCATAGACTACTAATATATTATATAATAGAGACAGCTAAGTAATCAAGCCGACAAAGTGCGTGACACTTGGCACACAGTTCATCACCAAATTTTCAATATTTTACTGCCACAAACATGTGCAATCCAATGTCCCATAATTAATAATACCGATCATGGGATTTAGCATAGAATAGAATTTCTCTTTAATCGAGTATCCATGACTCAAAAGATGGTTAGTAAAACTTACAAGTATGTTATTAACACAGAACTAATCCGCACTCGCAAAAAGAGAAGTCGCGTAAATGTCTATAGTCTAAAGTAATAGTCCAGGAGCCAGGTAAATTTTCGGTCAATTATTTCTTCTCGAGCGAATTTTCGATTGGGAGGGACTTGGTCATGAAAATCTGTCACTGGCTCCTGGACTATAAAGACGGAAACACCCTTACTTGTCGTGGCATGGCGTGGCGCCTTCTGACGCATTTTATTGGCTACAAAACTCGTTGCGTTATGACGTAGGCAGGAACAGAATCGTTTGACTGGTGGATCACGCGCCACGCCACGACACGTAAGTGTGGCTCCGACTTTAAAAGGAAGATCAAGAATGTTTCACTTAAAAATTAAAAACAGGAACTGACAAAATCAATTTTCATAGTACAGACGGTGTAACCTTCCCCGGTCTCCCACATTTTTTGAATAATATATAGTTATAATAGCCAAAGTCAAGTTTTATTTTCATATATTTATTTATTTATTTATTTATGTACACACAAAACACTTAAAAGAGAAAAACATATAAAGATAGAAGAGTACAAAGGTGCTGCTTATTTCTAAAGAAATCTCTTCCAGCAGACCTGCGATAGGAGAATTGGATAAGAGACATAGACACAGTGTGTAGAAGTAATAGGAAAAGTAATATAGCATAAAACTTAACTAATATAAACATAGTATATAAAAAAAAGTTACAAAAAGAGCCAAAAGATAATTATATATAAAAATAAAATACATAACTACCATAAAATAAATAAATACGTATAATATATAAGATCACGGGATAGATAAAAGATAATGTTCTTTGACTTGCTTTTTAAACATAGAGATACTTTGAGCGTCACGGATCTTAGGTGGAAGCGAGTTCCACAGTCGTACTGCATGAACAGAGAAGGAATGTGTATAGAAATGAGTTTTATGGGATGGGAAATTGAGATGGAGTTTAAGGCGGGATCTACACAGGACGTCAGGAGGGCGAGTAAACGAAAAACGGTCGCGCAGGTAGCCAGGGTATGCAGGGTTAAAAAGGATATTGAACAGGAGACATAATATGCGAGTGTTCCTGCGAAGACGGATAGGGAGCCACTTGAGATCCTTGCGGAACTGAGAGACATGATCGTATTTCCTAAGACCAAAAACAAAACGAATACAAAGGTTTTGCAAGCGCTCAAGCTTATTTAAGAGCTCCTCAGTAGCATCCAGATAGCAGGCATCGGCGTAGTCTATGATCGGCTGAATTAAGGTTTGAGCTAAATAAATTTTAGTTTTAAAGGGCAGGAAATTTTGAAGAGCTTTTAGAGAGTGGAAGGAGAAATGCACCTTACGACTAACTTCATTTACTTGCGCTCGCCAAGTAAGATTGCTGTCAAGTAAGACACCGAGATTCTTTGCTGTATCGGTGTAAGCGATGATCGAGCCGTTAAGGGACAATGGCGTCAAGGTAGAAGTGTCAAGCGCAGTGCGATAACATCGACTGCCTATGATCATGGCCTGGGACTTGGAAGGGTTAATCTGTAAGCCATAAGACTTAGCCCATTCACTGATTCTCTCCAGGTCACGATTCATGTCATTAATCGCTGAGTCCGCGTCTGCAAGCAGGAAGTGTTTATAAAGCTGCAAATCGTCTGCGTAAAGATGGAAGTTGGAGGTGATAACCTTGGTAACAGTGTTTATGAAAATTGAGAAAAGAAGAGGAGAGAGAACGCCACCCTGAGGAACACCAGCAGTGAGATCACACCAATCAGAGAAGATCTCTTCAAGGCGGACACACTGAGAGCGACCCCGAAGATATGAGTCAAACCAGGCTAATGCAGAGGAAGAGAAGTTAATAGATTGCAAGATCCCAAGCAGAATGTCGAAATAGGACTAACACGGTTAGAGACTTATTGTCCATAGCCCTGCGGATGTCATCAGTGATCTTCAGAAGTGCAGTCACAGTACTGTGACCCGCTCGAAAGCCAGATTGGAAAGGACAGATAAGTGCATTAGACGAAAGAAATCTGGAAATTTGACCATGAACGATGTGCTCGAGAACTTTGGATAGGAAAGGTAGTATGGAGATGGGTCGAAAGTGAGATAGAGAAGAAGGATTGGTTATTTTGGGAAGTGGAATTATGTGTGCCTGTTTCCAGGCTGATGGAAATATGCCAGAGAATAGAGAATAATTAACAATATGAGTGAGAATAGGAAGGAGTTGTGGGAGAACAGGTTCATTAATCATGATCATAATATTTTTTTAGGGATCCGTACCCGAAGGGTCCTTTAGGAGCCCTTACGTGTCCATCCGGCTGAAAATTACCTATTGACCTATGAACTTGCAATTTGATGATAATGTTTATTATTTCGTATATTTTACTACCAGTATATTGATAAATCAGATTTTTCTTTGAAATTCTCTAATTTTTCTATTAAAACCAACTTAATAAAGTTAGCACTTGTTGGGTTAGTACTGGACTGAAACAAACAAATAATAAAAATACATAAATAGAAATATAATTATTAACACATTAAAGACAATTAAATCGCATTATAGTATATTTATATCAAATTTATATTAAATCAAAGAAATGTTATGGGAACCACAAAAAAAGTTTTTGGTGTATCCGAACAAAACGTATTGGAATGGAACGCATCGCAACGGCTGCTGTATCATTCCGGAATGTTGGCCAACCGTCTTTTCAATTTCAAACCGTTTTCGATCGTGTAGTGTTTTATGGCGTTTGTCAAACTAACTAAACTTTTGGAAAAGTGGATTTTATATCACAGTTATGTCTATTTTTAACGAATTGTTGCCTAAAATCAATGCAATATCAGACGCTTTTATACATAACTTCAATGAAGACCTTAAGGTAAAATGCGTGTTTGTTAAAAAGTGATTTCAGTGATGCGACGAATTTGCTAATCTTCACAACTAATGAATTTGTGTTTTTATTGATAAATTTAGATAATAGTGTGATGGCAATGTGTATTGGTGCCTTTTAAAGTGTGTGGAAGTTACAAATCTAGTGATTTTCAGGCCGCGTTCGATTGTTTTGATAAATTCGAAGAGGAGTTTCAAAATGGTCGGAGAAAGGCGCGGGAGAAGGCTTCAAAAGACAAAAACCCTATGACAACACTTCAAAGTATCCACGAGGATGAAGGTAAGGCAACAACGCATTATTTAACACTGCTTTAAACACCCATTAGTGAAATAGGTCATTGCAATCATATGATTTTATATAATTGCCAAGGCTTCAGTATAATTGACGACATATTTCATTTCCTCTAAGTTTTTATTACCATAAGACGATCAACTGACCCATAGACGCTTTCGGGAGCATGTAAACAATGCCACTTATATTCAGTAATCAGTATTACTTACAGGTTATAATAGGCAAGAGACTTTTCTCTTGCCTATTATATTCTCCCCATATTGAATGTGAAAGAAACTGGTGTATGGTTTAATTCTTTCAAAACATTAAATGCTTGAGATTTTGACAGATTTTGAACAAAAGAGCTGCAATTTATATTAGAAGAGGTTCAACACAATTTCACTTAAAATTCTCGGTCTCTGCTGTACTGCTGCCTACTAAACTACTGAAGAAATATATAAAAAGTTCTTGATATGCACAAAATAATTTCACATTCAATCATGCTGAGGCGAGTGCTTATTATTATATATATGCATTTTGATATAAAATACTGATGATATTTGAATCTATTTATACTCATGATAGTTTTGAATCTATTTGAAAATTTAACCAAAAACCTTCACACAAGTTTTTACAAAACATAATGTCCAATTATGAAAGCTAAGGCCAAATGTTTTCAAAATGGCTATTTTCATTAGGGATGTTTGAAAACATTTCATTGTAAAGATAATTCTTTGCAAGCATGTCTAAATTGATTCTTTGTATGTTAATAGTATTAGTAATTAATGAGAGGTGTAATGGTTGGGAATAGTGAACATTGCCCAAAAGAAAAAAAAAGTGGAGTTATATGGAGACCATCAAGTTTTCAAAACAGGGAAGGAGACATTACCAAAGATCGGTGGACAAGATAGTTGAAACTGCAGCGAAAATCTGGATGAGAAAGGCTTTGAAGTATATGAGAGGGAAAAGCTGGGCGAGGCATTTTTCAAACAGCAAACATATATAGGAAAATAAATTAAAATTGCATTGAAAAATACTGTACAAAACACACACACACACACTGTACACGGAAAAACGATATACTGGATATTATGGTGGAATATATAGTTCCCGTTCAAGGACCTATGTGCAATTATATAATTAAGTTAATAATAACTATCAGCTATAACAACCGCATTTAGACGGTGCCTTCAACATTGTTTTAAATGGTTTTGACTGTATTTGATTATATCTACAACTACATGCATGTAAATGTAGATAAGGATAAATGTCTATATTTGAATAAAAGGCATATATAACCTATAATAACAAAAAAAATTATAGCCACATATCCATTACCAATTTATCAAAACTTATCAATATTTCAGATGAACCGGCAAAACCATCAGAGACAGACAATGGTAATAGCACAAAATCAACAACAGACCTCACAACAACACGCAGTTCCGCTGAAAGTAACTCAGACAGACCGCGACGGGCTTCCAAGAAACGCAGCAAACATGAGGTGGATGACATGTCAAGCCCGGAACAGGATAAGAGACAGAAACGCAATGCTTCCGTTAAAGCACAGAGTATTATTAGTAAACAGGTATTGTAAACTTACTCATATACAAAACATTGGTTTATTATGTCATATACTAAAGTCTTATTTACCCTGAAAGACATGCGATGCAAATGCTAACGCTATCCACAGGGCTGAATTCTGGTCAAAACTTTTTAAGTAATTGGGTATCATCAATATGACAATGGAGAAGAAGTGATGCATGCTGTGCAAAATTTTGAGTCATACAAGAACTGCTGTTATTGAAAATTTTACTATGTACAACCATGTGCACACTTGTAATTAAAACTGATGGAAAAGACTGTCCGTGGAGTTTCCTGCATGTTCTTCTCTATAGAGACCTACTAATGCTTGCGAATGTGCAACTAGATTCATCTTTTGTTTGATAATTCAAAAGTACCTTGAAATGGTTTAGTTGAAATTAAGTTTTTTGATTTGATTGATTGATTGACAAGATACTATTTTACAATAAAGTCTAGCAGAAGACTTCTGTAGGTGGATGATGCAAGCATGTCACTTTTTCCATTCGGTATTAACTTGCACAGCATAGTTTTAACGCATAGTTATACGTTTTAGGTCAATGTAAACCTATCTCAGAAGCTCCGTCGCGAGGACTCAGATAAGACAGCACGCAGCCGACGGCGCAAGGAAGATGACAAGGAGAATGATCCACTGCCCAATATACAGAGTATGTGCTTAACTCATTTGTTACGTATTTATTAAATCTAGAACAAGTATAGACTTGTTGCCATACAAAAAGTATAAGTTCACCTTGAAACTTTTTTATAGATTCCAAACAAGAACCCAATGAAGTCTTTCCAATTAACACATTAAGTCTTCACCATAAAATTAAAAGCTGTAAATAATCCCATTTGAAATTATTATCAATCTCTTGCTTTCAATTTTATTCCAAACTTCTCTAATCTCTGTCACTGTTTGCTTCCTGCTCAGCTCCCAGCCATACATAAAGCCCGCCTTCTACTGCGAGCGGAACGGGTTCCGAACGGATTCCGTTTACCTCGCAATGGCGAACTGCATAGAAATGCTTTCACTGAATAAGAGTGAGCGGAGCAGACTTAACGAGTTCAAAGATTCACGAAAGTCCGCGGGGAATCCGCTCGACTCGCAATAACGATTTTTATACGAGTACTTCCAACGCGAGCGAGTAGCTAGTGTAAAAATCGTTAGCTGAGCGGATTAGTGAGTTAAAATGGGTCCACAGTCATGGCGTCATACGATAGTTTTAAACTGACTCGCCCGTTTCGTAAAGTCCGTTGTCATTGGAAGGCAATTGCTGAAACTCTGTCTTAGTGCAAGTGCACATCTATTTTACTCCGGCCCGCTCAGTTTGTTACCTCCGATTCCGCTTGTTACCCTTTTTAGGGTTCCGTATCCAAAAGGTAAAACTGGATCCTATTACTAAGACTCCACTATCCGTCTCTGTCTGTCTGCCGTCAGGTAATTTTCACAGATGTATTTCTGTTATACTAAAACCAGAATAAAATAAATATGGCTCCCATACAACAAACGTGATTTTTTTACCGTTTTTTGTGATAATGGTACGGACCCCTTCGTGCGCGAGTCCGACTGGCACTTGGTCGGTTTTTTAGTGGAAGGCGGGGATAAACCTGCCTATTTTCTTATAACCATCCTCACTTATACTTACCTTCCATCTTGAATTGAAAACTCGCGCATATATGCGCGAGGATAGGAGTATATATGTACCCCCTTTTCCGCACTTAGACTCCCTTTTGGTCCGTTGTTCGTGCAGGCCTCCTCTAGAGAATGGGGCGTAATCCACCACACGGGCCCAGTATAGGTTGGTGGATGTCACATATCTTCGAATTTCTGGTTCTAGGACATGTTTCCACACGATGTTTTTCCTTCACCAGTGGTGATGAAATAATTTACACAAAGTAAGCGCCTGCCTGGGTTCGAACCCACGACCTACACATTGTAAGTCGCGGTCTTTACCACTGGGCCACCACACATAAGGATTCTTTTCATATATGCGCGACTCGACAACAATGCAACTACTATTTTTATTGAAATTGTTATATGTTTATTACCCTTGCATCCACGCCTGACTAAGGGAGCTTTAATTCCTAAAAACCCTTATTTCAGTTAGTTTCAAGGCTTTACCACCCTGTATGCATTCTGTATCCTGCGGTCCAGCCACTCGAACATTTAGTGCGAAAAATGTTCGAGTGACAGGACGCAGAATGCATCCAGTGTGACAAATGCCTAAACCTTACCAAAAAATAAATTATCCACCTACACAAGTTATGCAGCAAAATGAAAAATCACATTCACTCAATAATTTGTTTTTTCACCAGTCAAACAAGAGAAGATTTCGCTGCCACCAGAGCCAATGGACACAGAAATATTGCCACTCGATATTGAAGTCAAACAGGAGCCCAGTAAAGACGATATTGCCATGCCGCCGCCTGCAATTCCTGTACCAAGTAAGTATAGATCCCACCAAAAACATAAATATGAGTGAATGTAATGGCTTTGCAAGTACAAGAAATGAGATCTTACTGTGTAACAAATTCTCTTGAAGTTCCTAAAATCATACCTAAACAACGTTTTTCAGTTGCTTTAAGCCCGTGCTACACGGTTTAAAACCAAGGTCTTTTGTTTTGAAGCGGCCGTTTTAAACCGCGTAGATAGTGGTTTGAAACCAAATTTTGTATAATCTTTAAACGCCCTTGATAGAAAGGCGTGCGTTGCATACCAGTTGGTTTAAAACCTGTTTGAAACCGTGTAGCCGCTTATTTAAAACCACGCGTATGACTTGCCCTGTCTTTGGTTTGGGATTTGACATCGGAGTCTTATAAAGACTCAACTGAAAAAAAAATGCATGGAAAGTATTTTCTTATCCAAATGGAACATTGTACCGGAATGATGAAAGATGCCTATGTGCTATTCCAGACTATAATCTATCTCTGTGGCAAATTTCATCCTGATCTGTTTTTTAAACCGTATAGCCAGCATTGCCCCACCCGCTTGAAACCTTGAAAGATTTAGAAGAAAATTCTTGCTACTCGAAACTGAATAGTGCAACTTGGCCAACCACCCTTGAGTTATTTAAAGGTTCATATTTTAGTCTACTCTCAGATCGAAATGAAGCTTTTATGCATGAGCTGATCACATGTATCCAAGATAAAATGTGTTTGGCCTTTTTTAAATGTATACTCTGACTTTCCTTAGGGCCACGTAAAGGAGCTGCTAAGGAGAAGCCAGCAGAAGAGAGCAGTGAGGAGGAGGGTACCGGCAAACGACGAGCTACCCGAACAAAGAAACTAACTAAGGAAACTGAAAGCTTTGCACCACCTCCTGGTAAGCAATATTAATTTTACTATACAACCATGTCCAGCAAAATTTTCTACTTGCGAATCCTCCCGCGTATAAATAGGGGAAAACACAAAAAAAAAATTGTCGGTCAGTTAGATAACCTAAAAATATTGGACACGTATTTTTCTTTTGCCACGCAAACAAAAAATTACGACGATACAGTGCGTTGAAATATCGTGTGACGTCACGCCGTGCTACATTTTATATTTACTAAGTAACGATGACGTCACAAGCCCCCACTCCTGAACTTTGTTGCGATTTATCTTTGTATTTTTTTTATTAATTTGGAAAAAAAAGCGTCCAATATTATTTGATAATCTCACTGACGGACTATATAGAATTATCATTTTTCTACACAGAAAACATTCCTTTTCTCTCAGGGGAGTGTTCTACCAGCATAAGAAGATCTATTTCCTAATTTAGGCCATGTTCTGCGTGTGTGCCATGTTTTATACAAATCTGTTCAGCCGTTCAGGTGTAATTTATTAACAAATATACAGTAAAAATTTCACATTCATGATATTGGTAGGATGGTACAGAGGGAAGTCTAAAACATGGGTGAATCTTGATTTTGACCATTACAGATAGAAAAAAAAAAAGAAAAAAAAATGGTTTATTTACAATGAATAAAAACTATAATTAACTATAAAAAACTACTAACTAAGCCTAAAAATAAATAAGTCCAAATGGCGTCCAAAAACTCCTCCACATCGCTATCATTGGTATTGTGCCCAAAAGACTGGCAGCATTGCCACCTATGCTTATCCTCTGACACCGGTAAAAGCCAGCCCATGGGTCATGCGAAATGTCAAAACTACATAGTTTATTTGCAACAAGCATGATATTATGACGCATACGATAAAACATCATTTAACTCAGTCTATCGCAGTTCACTGTTGAACATAAGCCACTCACAAGTTTTAGCACAACATCCAGTGTACTGCATCCTTTCCATCCTAATATAATATTGTATCTGTGTGGTCTCAGTCCCGTCCGCCCGCTCCACGCGTGCCAGTTCCCGTTCCACGCGCAACCTTGATGTTGAAGAGTCAGCGCCGCCACCAGCAGAGACTAGACCCAAACGGACCAGAGCTAAGAAGGTAACCTAAGAACGGACAATCTTTATATAATGGTGATGGCTTACCAACTTAGGAATGTATGTCATTGATAGGTTTAAATAATAATAACTGAAATCGTGAAATGCAAAAATTGTAGCAAAACAATAGACTTATAACTAAAACTGTAATAAACATTCTCGGGCCTATATTTCTTGTTGCACTTCTTGTTTTGACTTTGGTCGACATGTCATGAATGCCTAACAAGATTTTAAGGCCACTTCACCAAATCATGAGCTATCGAAGTGGAATGTTAACTTATAATTTGAATAAGTTTATAACCGGCCGCACTACACGCTTGGTGCCTTCGGTATACTTTTTTTTTCTGCTTACTAAATGCCTAACGCATACCGCACCATCCGGGGAAACGACGCGGTTATGTGGAGCTTGCACCCACTAAAAACTCCGCCTGTGTACCTACTTTCGCCTTGATGGGTAGGCTGCGAGAACTGCTACGCATGACATTCGCGACCCATCCAGCGTGGCCCACTTCTGGGCTCCCTCTTCTTTGCCCGCCTCCGGGCTTCTTTCTTCGGCGATGTCCGGGTGCATTGGGCCATCACCACATCTCCAGGGGCCGTGCAGTATGAACGATAGATTCCCCGATCTATCGTCCACTGACCCCTGTTATGTCAGCATCAAGTCGGCGTTTCGCCGCCTGAGCCGAACTGCCCTTCTGCAACGAATCGGGTCAGCGAGAGAGTCTGCCTCCCTGACCCGCTCCGCCGCTTCTTTCAGCGAGATAACATCCTCGCAGAAAGACCCAACCACCTCCCATGCCCTTTCACTGCAAACCATGGCCCTAACAATGGCCTGCAGTGACAGGTCTTGCCCAATTTCTGCGGTATACTTCATTAAGAGCGGCCAACCCATCAATACTTTTCATACAAACGCTCGTACGTAATTATGCCGGTGTAACACATCTATCTTTGAATTAATAGGTAGCTTATGCACTTTATTATCTTGGTTTCTATAAAAGCAATTTTTTTTTTTTAATATTTTATACATCTTTATAGAAACTTTGTACATGTAATGGAGATTCTAAATGACAAATATTTATGACACAAACTTGTAAGGCTTATTTAAAAACATTTCCTGGAACAAGTTTTATTATATTTTCGAACACTAAAATATAATATTTAATCTTTATTTCAACGAAACATATTTTACAAAAAATTGTGTGAACGGAAATGGCTACATTAGTTTAAAACTGAATCGCAGCCATTAACTCCCATCCAACCAGGAGGGAACAACGCTCCAACAGTATAAAGAAAAAGAAATCAATCACAATGATCTATTAAAAATTACAGAACTCACTAAATCTTACAATTAAAATCAAATTAATAATTAAAGTCAGAACAATACAGTATGAATAAAATATAATACAAATAAAATAAAAATATAATTTAAAATTAGACTTAAAATTAACGTAATAACTAAAATCAGAGTATTAATTAAATCAAAATAATAAATGAAATCCAAATAATAATTAAAATCGGAACAATAATTAAGATTAAAAAAAAAACATCGAAATCTAATAAAATAAGAATTTGAAGTTAGACTTACGAATAAAACAATAACAAAAATCGGAATAATAAGTAAATCAAAATAATAATTATAAATGAAAACTACACTTGAATTGAATACAATTAAAAATAAGTGAAGAGTTTGAAACTTTTTTTCTACCTACCGGGTTTTTTGAAAGTTGAATGAAATTATCGAAGACAATTTTTCTATCTATCGAGTTTTTTGAAAGTTTTATGAAATTTTCGAACACTATTTTTCACAATCTCTCTCTTTTCGCTTTGCCTCTTTTTCAAACATTACGCTCGATGAAATAAAAAGCTTTTCAAACATGCTCGCGTTGACGATAGACGGACCGGGAAGGGCCATCTTGATGTGTGAAAATCTAGAAACTCGTCTTATTCTTTCATAGCCAATTCATTAATATCAACATCTATTACAGAAAGTATCGGAGACCCCCGAACCAGAAAAGGCACCACAAGAAAATGGACTGGGTATGTGCAGTAATATATCATTTCTAGATCACGACATTATTTTCGTACTAATTACACTGTTTAATACTTTTTGTGTTTGTTTTAGCTTCTCCTGCTGAAAAACCACGGCCAAAGAGGACTAGGAGAGGAAAAGCGGCGTAAGTTTACTTTTAATTACTAAAAAAATCATGTAATATCTAAAAATATAAGGTTTTAATTATTCGACGACATGTGTCATTCACCAAACCGCACTGGGCCTGCATGGTGGAATACGGCCCATTTCCTCTCATAGAGGTTGAGGCCTGTGTCCCAGCAGTGGGACTATTAAAATGCAATAAGCAATTTAATGGCATTAAGGCATTTAAAGGTTTTAAATTTAAAGGCTGATAATGAATTATTTAGACAAATTCTACAAGAAATAAATGGTAAATGAAATTTGTTGTGTAAATAGGTTTTAAGTCTTTTTGTCAATATAAACTTGATGAAGACGATATTTTCTAGATGAGTACCCTAAGAAGAAACATCGAAAGATACTCAGAGGTCATGGGCTCTTTTAAAGTCCATGATTATAACATAAAAAAAAATTAAGTATGATTTCCAAAGGCCTAAGAAGATTCAAACCTCAGACGGTCATATTAAATATCACCCTGTTAGACAACTCAAAGTCAATGTCTATCTAAATTATTATTATATATTGCTGTCTATATAATAGGTGTAATAACATGTAACACATTTTTAGTGAAAAAGAAAAACCCGAAGAGAAGCCCCAAGACACAACCCCGCCACCGTTACCACAAAACAACAAGGAAACAAAATTTACACCCAAAGACGAACGCATTTCAGCCCCAGAAGTATCTTCACCCATACTACAGCTCAAGCAGGCAGAGAAAGCTAAAAAGTGCCCTATTGTTGAGCTTACAAGGATGAATTTGGATGAGCTGGATGCTATGGACAAGACGAGGGTCCTGGGTAAAGACAGTGAGATGGATAAAACAAGGGTTTTGGATAAAGATATGGATAAGACTGTGATTATACCAAATGGAGTTTATAATCATGCGCCGGTCACTCCTAAGGATGTTGTGAGTACTATTTTGGTGATTTTTATTTTGCTTCTTGGTTATGTCAGGATTAAGAGCAGTGGTGGCACAGTGGTAAAGGCCGCGACTTACAAGTTGTAGGTCGTAAGTTCCCAGGCAGGCGCATTACTTTGTGTAAATTATTTCATCACCACTGCTCTCAAAACGGTGAAGATAAACATCGTGAGGAAACCGGCATGTCCTAGAACCAATAATTCGAAGACATGTGACATTCACCAACCCGCAATGGGCCCGCGTGTTGGCTTACGGCCTATTTCGTCTCATAGAGAAGAGGCCTGCACGCACAACGGACCATATGAGAGTCTTAAGTGCGGAAAAAGGGGTCCATCCTGCCCTACGTCGGGATTGACTCTTTAGTGTAATGGTCGCTAGGGTTCAATCCTCGAGTCGCTTATTGATTTTATTAATCTACTAGCATCTACCCGCGTCTTCGCCCGCGTATAAAATGTTTTAAAATCCTATGGGAATACAAACTATCCTATGTCCTTCCCAGGATCTAAAACTATCTCCATGCCAAATTTCATCTAAATCGGTTCAGTAGATCCAGAGATTACCCCCTAAAAACTCACAAACTTAACCTCTTTATAATATTAGTATATATTAGAAGATTTTTAGTAGCAGCCTGGAGTTGTACTAATATACTAATATGTTGTACTATAATAGGTTTGGCTGCATATTACATTGGACTCAAATATGCTATGTTAAAAATAGCTGAAAAAAGGGCAAAATGTTCACCATTGGTATAAATTTTGCAAAGTACGCCAGTATTTATAACCCGAATACGGCAAAGACTGACTCGTTGGTCTAGTGATAGCAAATGCCACTGCTAGGCGAAGTCCTGGGTTCGATTGACGGCGGACCATCTCAGTAGCAGCCTGGAGTCTGAATTTGTGCCTGGTTGATGGGAATAGGCCAATTACACAGGACTTGAACATACTAGCAAAATTTGGGTGTTCTATATCTCCCCTTCTCTCCCTAACCCTTTCGTGAAGACAGGCGTGATGTTATGATGATGAATTAAAGCAAAGACCAAGAGAGAAGTTTAGTGTCCGACTGAAACTGGTTTTTACGACCGAAACCGAATTTCGGCAAATGTCTCAATTTCGGTCGAAACCGAATTTCGACAAATGTCTCAATTTCGACCGAAACCGAAACTTCCTTACAAGGATCATGTTTTGAGGGAAAAATAAAGAAAACGTTATTATAATCAGTCAGTCTTTATTTTTTTTGTCTTCATCAAAATAAATCACACGAAAACTCACAACAAACAAATCGAACTGCAAACACAAGCCAGTCACGACATGATTAGGCACATGGACGCGGCAAAATGTCTTCGTCGCTTACTCGCTTGGATGGAATTTAACGCGCCGAACATGACCGATCACAGCGCGAGAACTCCCGAATGCAGTTTCAGTTTCGGTCGTAGTTGCGGCAGGTTTTCCGCCGAAACTAAAACTCGTTTTTTTGCTGAAACTCAACCGAAACCGAAACAGAACTTTCGGTCGGTCACTAGAGAAGTTTTATGTTATGTTTACTTTGTAATTCCAGCACAATATGAACGAAACTATGGTGATCGCGAACAGAGATACTATGGTGATAGACAAACCACAGAACAATATCATGGACTCCACAGTCATCATCGATAAAGGTATGATTTAAACAAAAATCCTTTTGGCAAGACTTGGAACCGGTTATTAAATGTTATAATCGGTTTTGTGTCTATTACAAACCCTAATTATCCGGTTTAGGTAGGTCGCGCGCCTAAAACTGATTCGTTTTTGTACTTCAGCACCGTTCATAACTGGTTATTTCCACAAAACCTATTTATGAACTTTTGTTGCCTAAAACCGTTTAATTGTGGTAAAGATAGAACAAAACCGAAAAAAAAGGTTTCGTATTTACTTAAGCGGTAACCGGTTTGATTTTTTCGGGTTTCCAAGCCTTGTCTTTTGGTTGTAACAATAAAAAAGTTAATAAAATCAAAAAACCCGACTGCAAAGAAAAAAAACAAACAAGAAGAAAATCATGCTGTGCAGTCGGAGGAAAAATATTCGCAAACTGGCTGACCCCCTGATGATTTTTTTTATTTAGATACATTTTTTTAGTTCTGACGAGTTTAGTTAGAGGAGCTCGTGGCTAAATAATAACAGCCGCAGTGGTCGATCATCAAGGTTAAGCAACGCTCGACGAGGTTGGTCCTTGGATGGGTGACCATTTCAACATACCGAGTTTCCTCCGTGCCTCGGAAAGCACGTTAAGCCGTTGGTCCCGGCTGTCATTTGAAGATCTTTGACAGTCGTTACGGGTAGTCAGAAGCCTTAGATCTCACACCAGTCTAGCCAAGAGGTATCGTGTTACCGAGTTATTGGGTTCTGGAGGTCAGATAGGCAGTCGCTCCATGTAAAACATTGGTACTTAGCTGAATCCGGTTAGACTGGAAGCCAACCCCAATGAAGTTGGGAAAAGGCTAGGCAGATTGATTTACAACGAAATGAAAGCTTAGTAGCTTTCATTTGATACCCATATCGTTAAGTAGACCATTCCAAAAATATATATCTCGTAACACTTTTATGTTACTATTTTGTCTAAAATTCAAGATAAGCTTAACTGACCTTAGCATTTAGGGCGCTGGCTTATACCTCCTTGTTCCTTAAAACTTATGATTTGCTTTGCTATACACAAAATATTTAACTATACCGAACCTGACTTTGTTATCTCTTGCAGAGCCTAAACCAGAGAACTTGACGGACGACAACTCGTTGCTAACGGACGACAGCGATACACAAGAGGCGCACACGCCGCCACACAAGACGCCGCCCAAGAAGAACCAGCCACCGTGAGTTATTTTAATAAGACTGTGTAGGTGCCACTATGCTGCCACATAAGAACTAATGACTTGACGACAGACAAAATCCTGCATCGTGCAAGCAGTCTTCGGCGCGATTTGAACAGATAAAACGGTCGGAGGATCCTCCCTTTTCAATGGAGTTTGTGGGACTTTACACGCTCTTCCCATACCAAAAGCATCAATTGGTTCAGGTTCTGTGTTCGATGCCCGGGTCGGCCAAATTGTTATTGGGTAATTCCATCTGGTGTTTTTCAGTTGTGTGTCTCGCTCCCTATTTATTTTTGTTTAAAACACTAGGATTTCTTTCTTTTCGTGGGTGCGCTTACAAACATTTAAACTCACATACACAGTCAGCCTAGCAGCCAGCCATACGGAACTAGGCGTCATGTTATGGGATGTTTTTGTGTCTCTGTATAACTGACTAGCTGGCCACCGCGGCTTCGCTCCCATCAAATGGCTACCTACCAATGATACCTTTCCACCTAACTTACCTGCTCTACCCTACCTATCGATTTGTTAAACTATTTATTTGAATAAGAATTAATACTACAATACGAATACGAATCAACTTTGGTTTCTACCGGCAGCGGCGCCTTTTGTGACTTAACTATTATACTTAGATATATTCTCCCACAGACTTTTTTGTAGGTAATGATGAGTACTTTAATCATGTAGTACATATTTTTTATGTATCATCAATAGTTTTCTCAGTGCACTCCAAAGAATGAATTTTATAGGCAAAATTTTGCTACTTTGGGTTACATTATTGCAATTTTCTTAACTATTTATGAAAAAAATTATAGCCTGTGTCATTCAAGAAAATAATGTAGCTTTCCACTGGTGAAAGAATTTTCAAAATCGATTTTCTAGATCCAGAAATTACCCCCTACAACCTCACAAACTTTACCTCTTTATAATATTAGTATAGATTGGTAAAAGATATTTGTTTTTCTCATCTGATTACCTGAATTCGATGTTTCAGATCTGCAGTGAAGGAAAAAGTACAACAATTTGAAGAGTTAGCTTCCAGAGTAACCAGGACCAAAACAAGAGCCATGGCTAAAAAGGTAAGCTGATTTACAAAATGGTTTTACTAAATTAAATTTTGTACAATAAAAATTAAGGAGCATTACTTACTATAACTTCATACCCGCAGCTTTGGTTCCATGGTCTATACCGAAGAAACTTATAAGCTATTTTCTCGGTGTAATAATAAGATAAATTTAATAAACCCCGAGGCTTTTTACCCGATTGTCGAAGGAGGGTAATGTGTTTATCAGTGTATGTATGTATGTTTGTTCTTATGTGGCGTTCTAGATATCAAACGCGTTCGCCGATTTAATTATTACGTCAATCGATTCGTCTTAACCTTGCGAGTATCACTGGCACAGACATTCAAATTTGAAAAAAAAGGGCGCCATATTGTGTGAGACCAATATTTTTTTTCTTCGATACCCATCGTGTGAGGTATCAAAATAAAGGGATTTAAAAGGTGATTTCAAAAATATATAACACTTGTATGTTTAAATGTAAAAACTATATTGGCGATTGACGATCGAAACACGTAATTATTACACGATATTGTCCGAAAATACCCCGATTCAAACAGTAAAATGCGCATAACTCTTGAACGGTTGAACCGATTTTCATCAAATATAGCTAAGAACACACTTGACAAAGTTATCTTTCAAACAAAAATACTATTCGTGTAGGTGCTATGATGTCATAGACAGATTCGGGGTCGTCGGGGGTTAAAAAGGGGTATAATTTAGACGGTCATCAAAAATATTTTTAAGACTCTAAGCTTAGGCATCAAATAAAATAATTGGTTCCCAAAATGGATCAACGGTCACCAAATTCTATCCAACTCAAAGATTAATATACCGGGTGTATTCGTGTTTTTAACGAATTAGTCCAAGAGCGAGCGAAGCGAGCTCAGGAGCTTAGGGCACCCCGACACGGACAGGTTAGGTTCGAACGAGATGACGGGAGCTGAAGTGAGCGAGCAAAGCGAGCGAACTCGGCTCCCGTCATCTCGTTCGTGTTAGGTTACTTTAGACCCTGCGGACGGAAATAGGAGCCCCGCGCAGCGGGGCTCCGTCGACTTTAAAGGCGTCCATATATTTTTTTGGCAGTCAATAATACGAAAAAATGGATTTATTTCATAATATTTTAGGAAACGTTATTTGGTGACCATTTATCCATTTTGGTAACCGTTTAGAATTTTTTTGGTAGTAAAATAGGTACTTTTTTGGGCGGTGTTTAAACACAAGCCGTTAAAAAGTAGCCTACGAGTACGATTGTGTGCTTTCTAAAATTGAATGAATCTTTGCAATCAAGTCCACAGTAGCCCACTAGGAAACCTGTTCATTTTATCGGAGAAACCTTTACAGGTCTATCTTCAACTAAAAGAAAACTCACAGTATCTTCATCATCAGCCTTTTTAATGTTCCCTCTGCTGAGACACAGGCCTCCTCTCTGTAAGAGGGTATGAGCCGTTATCCACCACGCGGGCTCAATGCGGGTTGGTGGATATCACATGTATTCGAATTTTTGTTTCTAGAACATGCCGGTTTCCTCACGACGTTTTCCTTCACCGTTTTGAGAGCAGTGGTGGTGTAATAATTTACAAATTGAAAACGCCTGCCTGTATCTTAATTTCAAATCATAATAATTCAAAATCATCATCAGCCTATACCTACCTGTCCACTGCTGGACATAAGCCTCTCCAATTGCACGCCATTTGCTTCGAGTTTTCGTCAACTGCGTTCCCTGCGTAGATCGCTCCACCTAGCCTGAAGGCGTCATACGTTACGCTTACCAGTTCGCAGTCTCCACTCAAGAACACGTCTACCCCAACTGTCATCGGTTCTACGGCACATTGCCACTCCAGCTTGCTGTGAGCGATAACATTCAAAATATTTGTTTATAATTGCAGGAGGAACCTGAAGAAACGCACACACCACCCGACAAGATCGTCAAACCAGTGTTATCGGTAGAGACGCTAACGAAAATGAATAGCATGATTTTCAACGGGAAGCCACCAACACAGGTATAACTTTAAATTCCAAGTGTTAGCAGTGTGATTAGGCACATCGTGTGTGTATGCGAACAGCGAACCGCTTCCAGGTGAGATTCACTCCGCAGTTAAGATACTCACGGCCGGCGCTCCGTGTGAAAAGGAGTATCGCAGGTGGTTGCCGCTTACCGCTCGACTCGCACGCTAACCGAGTTATTATTTGTACTGAATTTTATGCAAAGAACGATGATTTCTAAACGATCTTATGAGTCCTATAAAAGATAAATTTGTGTTGACGGGTCTCACACTAAAGGAGAGGACAAAGAATCGTTATTATCTTTTTTTACAGTTCCGAAAGATAAACTATTCTGTGCCGCTGCCCAGTTTTTTTTATTAGATTAATTGCTGATGAATAAATTGGTTGTAAATTGTTTTGGTTCGTGATGATTAGAAACCGGATTATATGCATTTGCATATGAAATTTCATATTTACTCCATATTAAAAAATTGCATATTATATCTAAAATCTAGGGATGATGCATATTTTTGCTATATTTATTAGATTTTTCGGTAGCTTACCCTATTGATAATTGTAATAATAAACTCTCTACCCAAAATTTCACCCATATACACTAACAATTTTCACTTATAAAAATATTTTGATTGATTGATGACTACATTTAGAACACCTACCTACCTGAATGTTTACGGTTTCAAAAATGTTAAATAATTTTTCGTTTTAGTGCATTATTATCGCCTACAAAGTTGTTACATTTTGGTTCTTTTTGATAATTTATGATTGAATAATTCACTAATTGTATGCTGAATAAGTATCTAAAAAACTAAAACTACCCACTTTTTTTTTCGTTTTCTAAAACTTTAATGTTGCATATAATCCGATCCTTAGTGATGATTGACTATCAATTATTCGTAAAGTTTTCCATTTAGAAACCCTTCAATCTATAATACACCAGATACACAATCCCATACAAAACTTTTCTTTAAAATTGTCGTCATTTGTGTTTACGTAATTCTAAGAATTCTAGTTGAAATAAATATACGTTAATGCAAATTCAACCTTAAATGCAATGCTTAAAGTTACATTCACAAAGCTTGTACTAAAAGCAATAAAAAACTTATGACATTTCTTCGCTGCTCAACATACATCAAAACAAATTTAATCTTACACACATGTTTTAAGTCTAAAATACTAAGTTCCAGAACAGTCGATTTATGTCACAATAGTTGGCGCTTTGTCGACGCAAATGTTGGTCAAACAATCATAATATTTGGTAATTGGTTCATATTTACTATTTCTTTCGGTTTTTACTTTTTGAATAACACTTTATATAAAGTAACCAAAAAAAAATAATCCTTCCAAAATGTCGGTGTTACGGTGGTTATTTGCACATTTTTAACGCACTCTGCGGCATTTTGACGTCTTAATGTTGGCTATGATTGGACCATACTAATCTATACATATAAATAAAATTGGAGTGTCTGTTTGTAATATTGAAATAACCGTTTTTTACTACATGTATATGAATATATATACGGTACATACACCAAAATAACATTTTTTACAATTTTTGTCTGTCTGTCTGTTTGTTCCGGGTAATCTTCGAAACGACTAGACCGATTTTGACGGGACTTTCACTGGTAGATAGCTGATGTTATAAAGAGAAATATAGGCTACTCACAGATCCTGTGGGAAACTTAAAAAAATAAATATAAGCTTTACAAGTTTGACGCGGACGAAGTCGCGGCCAACAGCTAGTTTAAAATAAGACCACAACTGTATCTGTGCTCTTATTGAAGCGCTTACCGGTCTAGATGACCGGTAAGCATAGTGTATTATTGATCGAAGTAGAAACCGAAGGATTTACCTACTCTTTCAAAACTTCGGCGCCCGAAGCTCAACAGTAGAAAAGACTGCATATATTGTTATAGTCTAATAAAATGCATATTTAATATTAATCTTTTTCTTCAGATTTCAAGCTCAGCCACAAAACCCCGCGCCAACGTAATGTCGTCTACCAAGACAATGATTCCGTCGTCCACATCTAAACTGAGCGGCATCAACCGCGCCAGGGAGGCAGAAGAACTCAAGCGGGAGAGAGAAGACGCGCGCAAGAAGAAGGAGGCCATGCTTGAAGCTAAGAGGGAACAGCAGAAGAGGTAAATATGTATACAATTATGCAGAGCAGGATGTGAAATCTCTATTGAATTGTTATTATTTCTATGATTTTTACAAAGAACGATGACTTATCTAATATCAATGAGTACCTAATATCACAGTTTCGTGGATTATAAAACCTTAAGTGTAGGAAGGTAGGTAGCCTGGATATGTCAATCTGTTTAGTTTAGAATAGGCATCGGGTCCCAGCGCTAAAAAGGAAAATTTGGTTCAAATAAATGTCACTAGATGGTGCAATATGCATTGATTCGTTACTGAATTGTGTGTAAAATTAACAATTTGTATTGTACATTTTGGTGCAACGTAAAAACGTGCAAAAATACTATAAAACAAATCGTCACTGTTTTTAAAGAAAAAATATTCATGAACCGAGTGAACCATTTTACTTCCAAGTCGCTGCTAACATCATCTATGTTGGAACGGAACCGAACGCGTTCGATGTTCAAAAAAATATCAGTTTTAATCAGACGAAAAACACTAGATACGTCGGCACAGTTTCTTTGTATGGGATGAGGCATCTGTATGCTAGTATTATATTATCTGGGTATGGAGAACTTACAATATTAATAAGAAAATTGGCTTTTCGAAGTACTAATGGCGCAACTTAATAGGCAACAGCTAGTAAACCATAATAATATATTTGAAGATGAAAATGGATTTCCGCAAAGCGATTACGCCGGAAACTATTTTCTATTAGAATTGCAAATTGTTCAAAAAACGAACGAGATATTGACCTACCTAGACATGTAGCACACCTATATCCAACGGTATATTAATTTTATTACTATTATTAGACAATTAATATGTTGTCGTAAGCGAAAGCGCAAGTCGACAACCCTCACGAGCCGCGTCACTCCGCGCTAGACACCGACAGAGTTACGCGTTAGAAGAGAGCGGCAACGTTTAGATGAATGTCGCGTTAGGCCCTGAACGCTTATGCGAGCTGAATTGCACTTTGTTGCTTAGCAGCAAGAGTCGCTATTTGTATAAATTGTTTCGCAAAGTGACGCTTTTGTACTTGTGCTATTATTTATTCTGTGATAATGCCACAATGATAACTTCTATGCTGTCACCATCCATCGGATTCCAGCAGCCATTATCAGTTCGTCAATCCACTTTGTGTGGTCGTTTTAATTTTTTTGTCTTTAAAAAGCTATTATTCCTCTTAGTTTTCTTTTCTAAATGAATTAATTTGTGTATGTATTAAAACGGGTTTTGATACCATCTCACAAATAACATAATTTTTCTCAGAAAACGCGAAGAGAAGATGGCGGCTGCAGCAGCGGCGCGCGAGGCAGCCGAACGTGAGCGTCGTGCCGCTATGGAGGCTGCTGCTAAAGAGCGACAGGAGAAACAAGCGCATGCGGATCAAGGGAAGCTGGAGAGACTGAAGGAGGCGGAGAGGGTAGGTGTTGTGTGTGTGTGTTTAATTGGAGCTTCGCGCTGCCATGGAGGCCGCTGCTAGGGAGTGGCAGGAGAAACAAGCGCTTGAATTTGCATATTAAAAAGGGATTTCTCAATAATGTCACTAGATGGCGGCTATCCATCCAGCTTTAATACAAATTTACTTCTACATTAACGCGAACAAAAACGCTCTAAGCCCGAAAATTTAATACGTAAACGAAGTAATAGTATCGTAACAGGAGGTTTTCTGTACTTTACCCCTTCCCCTATAAGTATGAGGGGGTTCTGTACCCCTATGAAAAAAAGGCGTTAGTTTATGTATGTCTGTACAGCCAAATTCTCTGCCAGTATCTGTGTTCTGTACCACCTATGAATGAGCTTTCAGGGTGATCAGGCATCTTTCACATATAAATTCCACATTTCCTTTCAGAAAAAGCAAGAGCTAGCGCGTAAGGTAGCAGAAACAGAAGAAAGGCGAAAAGCCGAAGAACAAGCCAGACAACAACGACTGGCGGAGGAACAGAAGAGAGCCGACGATGCCAGGAGGAAACAGTTGGAAGAAGCTGCCGCGTAAGTGTTGTGATAGTACTTACTTCTAACCGCATCTATACCACCACAAATTATTATAAAAACAAAAATAAGATATATGGTAAAAGATTATTTAGTTTGCTATCAAAGTTACGCTTATCTTGGCTTTTTGCCAAAATAAAAATGTAACGATATATACAGGGTGGCCAAAAAGTCGTGGATCAAACGAAACAGGGAGACAAAGGAGGTAATTTCCAACAAAAAATCTTTCTCCAGCATGGCCATAACTTCATTGCACGAAAAGATATGAATTATTTTTGTTTTTTCCATGAAACTACCGAGATTTTTTACAATTTAATCAGTAGAAAATTAAATTGATTAAAAACAATAAAACAAAAGGTGTTGTATTATGACTCGATTATGTATCAATACTACAAAAATTGTATTGCAGCTCTTGGTATCAAACTTAACGAGCAATGGATTTTTTTTCCGTAAATTTTGAAGCGTTACAAAAAATTACTTCTCACTTTTTTGACCACCATTTGAAAAAAAAATGTATTACGGAAAAGTGACCCTGTATTAAAAAAGCTTGCTGGTTTTAAATTTTAAATAAAATTACTAAGGCATAATCGTTGTTTTTATAAAAAATCTAAACTTTCCTTTAAATTTACTATTTTATTAAATTTGCACCTTGATATGAAAAAACGACCGTAAAACCAAAACTAGAGATCAAAGAGTAAAGTGTTGTACCTCATTCGAATCAGCATTAAACCAGCAAGCTTTTTTAATACAGGGTCACTTTTCCGTAATACATTTTTTTTTTCAAATGGTGGTCTTAAAGTGAGAAGTAATTTTTTGTAACGATTCAAAATTTACGGAAAAAAATTCATTGCTCGTTAAGTTTGATACCAAGAGCTGCAATACAATTTTTGTAGTATTGATACATAATCGAGTCATAATACAACACCTTTTGTTTTATTGTTTTTAATCAATTTAATTTTCTACTGATTAAATTGTAAAAAATCTCGGTAGTTTCATGGAAAAAACAAAAATAATTCATATCTTTTCGTGCAATGAAGTTATGGCCATGCTGGAGAAAGATTTTTTGTTGGAAATTACCTCCTTTGTCTCCCTGTTTCATTTGATCCACGACTTTTTGGCCACCCTGTATATTGAAATGGTCTTTTTAGTAGCTTTCATTTGATACCCATATTATTATGATATCGAAAAAACGAGCAATCGTACCTCCTTTTTTGGGGCAGGGAAGTGATTTTAAAAAGGTATATAGCCCATGTCACTCCCACAATTGAGACGAATTCAATGACACCTCACATGTCATAATCCGTCAAGCCATTTGGGCTGTAGAGCGTGCTATAGAAATGGGCATACATACATACTTATATATACATGCGCTTGAAAAACATTACCGTCCCGCAGTTGGGTAAAATGAACTGACGTCACGTAAATCCTATATCACGTGATCAAAGTTCGCCGCGCGATTTCAACATTATTACTTCCCGAAAACAACCATTAGATAGTGGGCACAGCAAAAATTTGATCGAACGGCTCTCCCATTTCAATGGAAGTTGTGGGACTTTTCACACTTTTCTACTATATGTGTTTTATTAACAAGGGAACATACTACTAAGATTAAATAGTAGTTTGTGCAACGGTCATATAATAGGTATTAAAACACTCGTGTGATACTATTATCACACTCGTGTTTTAATGCCTTTTTTTTTTCCTTTATTTATCAATTATACAAAATAGTACACAATTATTTGTATTAAATAGCAACCAAAAACCACTAAGGTTTAAACTTGTGCTATCATGAGTCTATCAAAGTGAAATAAAAAACGCTAAAATCAAACTACATACTATCGTTACAGCATTCCCTAAGCAAGAAAGATAACGGAAAACTATACAATAACAAACGTATTGTCGATAACAATATATACCTAATATACCTATATACCTAATTATATGCCGTTGCATACACGATTTTATAATCACTCATACAGTTAACACAAAACAAAAGTGGAATCGGGAAAAATAAGTGATATGACGGACAAGATTCTCATTGCGCGCATCCATAGACGACACTATTTTTCTACATTAAGTCAATGAGCCCATACGCGCCATTAAATTAAAAACTGGCCAAGTGCGAGTTGCACTCGCGCACGAAGGGTTCCGTAACATTATCGCAAAAACCCACAAAAAAAAACGCGTTTGTTGTATGGGAGCCCCACTTAAATACGGACACATTTGCATTTATAATATTAATATGGATATCTGCCTAGCCCTCTCCCAAATATGTTGTTTTTCTGGCTTCGATAAAAAATCTATTAATGACAACCGTAACCAAGGAGTTTCGGTAAGAAGTGCAATGAACCAATATAATGACAAAATGCTACAATCGAAATGTAATTTGTTATAGTATGAAGAAGGAGGCAGCGATCATGGCGAAAGAGATCGAGAAGAGACAGAAGGAGTACATAGAGAAACAGAAGATGAAACATAGAATGGAAGATAAATGTAAGTAACTCATCATATTAAGGTTGCCCTAGTCGATCATTCTTCAATACAAACGTAGTCATCCGATTACTCTACTGTTTGACGGGTGTACGTTCAAAATAAAAATTTATATCAATTTGTCTCATCATTATCTAGCCCTGTATGGAAACAAAAAAAGTAAAAACAAAATATATTAGAAAGTTATGAGCGTTGAAAGTTCCATATTTCAACACTAATTTTAACGCATATTTGGGCGTAAATAAATACTATAAGAAGAAGGAAAATTGCGAAGCAGTCACTATACAGGGATAGATTAGTAGTTAAACAATGCAAATCATTTTGAATAGATACATTTGGTAGTTTTATATATATGATATCTATATTCCCAAAGGTCTGTTTATAAAATTTCGCGCTCTCGTTTTTGTCCTAAATCATCATCCATTTCGATACAATTCTTCAAAAGTACTAATTTGTACGCGAACTTAACTTACTGCTCATCATAGCATCTATCTCTTTCGCACGTTGCTTCCTTATTAAAAAATGAAAAACATTAGTGTGTAGCGACATCAATGACGATACGAACTATCCTGTATATAATATATATATATATATAATTTGAACATATAGAACAGTCCGACAACAATCGTCGGTCAGTTGCCCGAACCAGACACAACACCTGGTCGGAGGATCCTGTTCCTTATACTTCCAAATGTGTGCGCTTCATCGTCATCAAACGAGACGAGATCCGTATGGGGTTCTCTATATGCTGTTACACTTATCCGTGTAGATATTTCATAACCTGACTTGTCTCCCCAGCGCAAACACCGTTGAAGCAGTGTGGCACGCCGGGCTGGCACGGCGCGGCACTATCGCCGGCCTACATGGAGGACGGCTTCCAGTACCTCAACTCTGACGAGGACGAGGAGCCGGTGGAGCGGCCGCAGCCTGAGTGGAGCAGCAGCAAGGTGAGCGATACACACGAGAAACTGGCGTGCTTATCATCATCAGTACATCAGCCGAAAGACGTTTACTGCTGGACATAGGCCTCCCCCAGGCGTCGCCACATTGACCGGTACCGTGCGTCTCACATCCAGCGGACTCCCGCAACCCTGATCAGGTCATGTGTCCACCTAGTAGAAGGTCTTCCAACGCAACGTCTTCCGATTCGCGGTCGCCACCCCAAAGCTTTTCAGCCCCATCAACCATCCATTCTGCGAGCAGCACACTTGCCCACTACCCCTGTCGTCCTATTCTGTAAAAATCATACTATGAAAACAAAGGCTTTCTTAAATGTCGTAACACGGTTATTTTCTAAAGCGTAACTTCTAGTAACTAGGCTAGGTTTGAAAAAAAAAATATTATTGATTCATGTTCATGTGTTTGTGAAACATGTTTCTTTCGTGTAACTAATAGCTTAGCTTTAAAAAAAATTACAACACGATATTTTTTCGCCACTTTTGGAAATAACTTGGATGTTTAAAATATTTTTACACTGAAATATTGATGGCTAGAATTTCTATGTAAATCAAATAATATTTTGCAAACAAAACTGTCCAAAAGGAGGTTCAATATTGATATTCTGGAACCGAGCGGGCGCACGGCCACTACTGTGTTAACATTGGGGCATATATACGCCTTGAGTGAAGTGAACATGAATTGAGCCGTCAATCCATCCAGTCAAGGTGGAATGGCAGTTTACTTCTAGCTCACTCTACCTAAGTTTTCACTGTAAGATGTTTACAGAATAAACTGGTTGTTAAGATTATATACTTGTGGAACCGCCATTTTGAAATTGTTATGTTACAAATCGATTTTAAAAGGAATTATTTGTTCTGACTAAGGCTGCCTGTCCACTTGATCGGGGCGGAGAAAAGAGGAGTAGAACCAACCAATGGGAATGCATAAAAACTCCGTCGGAGCGGCTCTTCTATGCAATTCGATTGGTTGGCTCCACTCTGGTCAAGTGGATAGGCAGCCTTAAACTATCTTTTCAAATTCGATTTTTGAGTATCTACGCTAATAGATCTGTTAGTTTTGTAAGATTTACGGGCTTTGTAGATATTTAAAACTAAAAACTATTTCAATTCTCATAGTAGCTAGTCCACTTACCTAGTAAGATGTTAAAGATGGCAGTAAAGAATTTTATAACCTATAATTGTTTCATAACTTTTTGGCCGTCCTGACCTTGAAGTTGGCCACCATGGCTGCGCAGTAGTAAATCGCATACAAAAATGGCACCGATCCGTGCTTTGCGCATCGGAAAGCCAACTTCAGGACGGCCAAGAATTTTTGGCGAGAACTGTATCTTGACTTTACCTGCAACCTTGATTTTTTACTATTAATTGTGTTCTCCGATGCACTCAAATGCATCGTCCTAATATGTATGAAACTTTCATCGCGCGAATATTTAATGGTCACTTTCATGTTGTTCGACAAATCGAAAAGCGCCCTGTGTAAGCATGACGACGCTTTCAAGTCTGCTGAACAACGTGAACGCGACAGACTCGTATTTTCGCTATGATCGCGATGTATATAATATGACACATCTGATCCCCCCCCAGGGCCGCAAGGCACAGCTGATGATCCAGAGCTGCGTGGCAGACCAGCACGTGGACCGCCTGTTCTCAGTGCGCGTGCACTCGCCCGACCTGCGCGACATCTTCCCCAACATCGAGCGCGCGCGCCTCAAGAGAACGTCCTCCGCCGTGTGGCGCACGCCGCCCGCCAGGTTGCCGGCGCTTACTGAGTGATGCATGCGGTAAGTGATAATTCATCCACCATGCCCGAATTTAGCCCGTCTAATCAAAGCCTAATCAAAGACACGAAAAACCCAATAACACCGTGCCTGACCTGGGAATTTAATCCATAACCTCAGGCACAAAAATATTCTCAACGGAGTCTAGTCATCGGTTTAGTGAGCAAATACAAATCTCTCTCTCTCTTCCCTTACACTGATAATCGATAGGACGGCATTCAAACATAACTAAGATGAGCATACATGTCAGTTTCGGCTCAAATGATGATGAGCACATCATTATCATTTCAGCCTAAAGACGTCCACAGCTGGACACAGACCTCTCACAAGTGTCGCCACAAGGATCAGTCCTGTACGTGATGCGAGACGGCATTCAGCAAAATCCAGCAGCAATTTATTTTAAGTCATTAATAATAACCCTGTAGAACGCCCGACCGATCCAGTCCTAACACGTGTGTGAAGCTCATACGATGAACCCAATACTTTAGACCGATTTTCGACCATGGCGATCAATCACAGCGGAAGACATTGCACAAATACAGGCTTACTTTCTTGCCTCAAGTTCATTGCACGATAGAACGGTATTCAAACACACAGCTAGCGCAGGTCCAACGACGACATTTGCGCACGATGCATGGATGTATCACACCGCCAACTTCCAAATTCTGAGCTAGCTCTGACCCTGAGAAATTCCTAATGGGAAAACGCACAAACTAATCTCAGATTTTTATTTCGTAGACAGATAATATAATAATAGCATGCAGATACCTCATCTCATACATAGAAACCGTGCCGACATAACTAGCGTTTTTCGTCTGATTAGGCTGACTATTTTTTATAAGTACTTCAATCGCGTTCGGTTCTGTTCCACGGCTGTACATGGTGTTAGCAGCAACTTGCAAGTATAAGGGTTTTCTCGGTCCGTGACTTTAAAAAAAAATACAGTAATGATTTATTTTATAGTATTTTTTGTACGTTTTTATAGTTTCATTGTACATGTGTTACACTATACAAATTAAAAAAATCGAGTGGCATGCCTCAGATATTTAAAAAAGCGCCATCTATTGGAATCAATTTTAAATAATCCGAAATTCAAATAATCTTTGAAATGTGAATTAAGAGCCCTATATTCCATTATTTTGTGCACGGAGAGTTAGTTAAACAATAACATACAATATTTATGATCAATTCCTGAAAATTTCAATTTTACACACAATTCAATAATAGATGGAAGATGTATATCGCGATATCAAGTGACATTTAGTTGAACCAAATTTTCTTTGTTAGCGCTGGGACCCCGTGACTAAACAGAAGTTTGAGCGGTTGTCACTTTAACGTAACATGAAAAAAATAGTGTCATTTCATGAGCGATCGAAAATCGAAGTAGAACAAAAGTTGAACTATTCATCCGCATAAAAAATACATTTGTTAAGACACTAGCGGCCCTTATTTATCATTATATTGATCGCGTTTATTTTATTGTTGATTTCTTATTTATTACAATAATGGTTTATGTACTATACTGAGGAGCTCGTGGCTAAATAATAACAGACGCACGAGTCGATCTTCAAGGTTAAGCAACGCTTGACGTGGTCGGTCCGTGGATGGGTGACCATTTTCAACATACTGAGTTTCCTCCGTGCCTCGGAAAGCACGTTAAGCCGTTGGTCCCGGCTGTCATTTGAAGATCTTTAACAGTCGTTACGAGTAGTCAGAAGCTTGAGATCTGACACCAGTCTTGCCAAGGGGTACCGTGTTACCCAGTTACTGGGTTGTGGAGGTCAGACAGGCAGTCGCTCCACGTAAAACACTAGTGCTCAGCTGAATCCGGTATGACTGGAAGCCGACCCCAATATAGTTGAGAAAAGGCTAGGCAGATTGATTGAATGGTTTATGTACTATGTGTATTATTACTGTTATATTTTTAAATATTTTTTGTTTGTTTTTTTTGTTATTTTTTTTTTTTTTTTTTATTTACAACTTTATAGTTCTTTTTTTTTAGAATTAGGAATTAATCTGTTAAAATCCTTTATTTTGATACCCTACACGATGGACGAAAAAGAAAATTTGGACGCCCACAATATGGCGCCCAAAATCCGCCATTTTTCTATATTACAATTTTAATGTAGCCAGTGACACTCGCAGAGTTAAGACGAGTCGATTGACGTAAGAGAATCATCAAAATCGGACAACGCGTTTGGTCTCTAGAACGCCACATAGGAACAAACATACATACATACATAGCATAATAGCATAGCATAGCATTAACATAGACTGATAAACACATTACCCTCCTTCGGCAGTCGGGTAATAATTACAATATAGGACAATGATGTTTTGGAAATGCTGCTCGGTTGCAAAAATAGATCAAATATATCGTTCGCTTCACTAAGGTATAAGGTCTATACTGAAAATTTTACATTTAAAAAATAACATAACTTTTTTTGTTTCAGGTAACAACTGTGTGTGAATATTATCTCCGTCGCGGGCGGCGCCGCGGTCTGTACATAGTAGCTTAGTGCAAATAATTACAGTTTACTATGTAACTGCCTGTACCCTGTACGTGTTCAATACTGTGCTATAGTACACGCTATGTATATCAATTTGTATGTAAACTCGCGTTATTTTTGAAGAGGGAAGCCGATAAGTATTATTTATGATGTTTTGGGTTTTTTGCATGGTGACTACGACGGTCGTAATGGGGGCTAACGTCTTATTGCTTAGTAATGGGCGCCACTGTTGACTAAGGTCCATAAATATAGCTTCCAACGTTGTTATAACGTGCATGGAAGCAAAGTTTGAATTAAAATTCATTTCTAATGCCGTAAAAGTGCGATTAAATATAAAATCGAGAATGCGGCAGCTTTTTCGAAAAAAAAAGAAGGGTAACATTTTCCGAAACATAAAACTATTAAAGCAGTGGTTGCTAAATTCCATACCTAAAATATGCAAATTACTAAAAAAAAATGTAAATAAACTCGCGCTAAAAGCCAAAAAACTATGAAGTTTTACATTTTGAAGACCTCAATCTACACCAGCCTAGCGGATAATTCAAAAGAGGTAGCCCCCGTTAGCAGGATATACGTCCAGTGGCCTTAGACAAGTAACATTCTATCACAGAAACCGATAGCGTAAGGAATAAAAACAAAAAGAAAAAATTAAAATATCCAAAATCCCGGCTTTTTTTTCTGACTTCATAATTTATCTAGTAGTTAAACACGCTTCGATCAACAATCTATCGAACACGTAATTATGACACGATATCTTGCGAAAATACCCCGATTCAAACAATAAAACCCCTAAAACTTTTGAACGGCTCAACCGATTTTCATCAAACATAGCTAAGAACACTCCCAATAATGTCGCCTTTCAAAAACTATATTAAAATCGGTTCATCCGCTTAGAAGCTATGATGCCACAGACATATACAGGTTCACACGTCAAACTTATAACACCCCTCTTTATCTGTCGAGAGTTATTTATTTTTTATTTATTTATTTATGTACAGACAAAACACTTAAAAGAGAAAATACATAAAAAGATAGAAGAGCACATAGGTGCTGCTTATTTCTAAAGAAATTTCTTCCAGCAGACCTGCGACAGGAGAGTTGGTTTGAAACAGACACAGTGTATAGAAGTACAAGGAAAGGTTATAGACTATAAAACTGGAGTTAATGAAAAATAAGTATAGAAATATCAAAGGCTATCGAAATATCAAACCTATACATTTTGAAATATCGACCAACGCCATCTCTGACATAGGATTACACTTATCTATAGCCACAGATGTATGAAAAACTGATCTTTCGAATTCATTAACCAAAGGCCGTTTTATAACGAGTCGACTCCGTCATGATTCCTCCGTGAAAAAGAGATTGTGCTCTTCGTCCTGTATAGCTCTATCTGTCTCTCACAATGGACTCACCAGAGTCACCGCCAGATAACAAATAAATAAAAGTTGTTAACACCGGTCTACCAATGTATTCCAATATTTCAAAACGATACGAAAAAAATGTAAAGGCAGTGTCGCTAACACGATCAAAACATACGTTTCGCGGTAAGGGGCGCCCTTGACGCTTTCACTTAGCATAAAATTATTTTCAGTAAAGAGTTAATATTTCCTAAATGCGTGGACCGATTTACATGATATAAACGGATAAAATTGTATGTTGTACGCCTATACCTTTCATTTGAGACCAAAATTATCAAAATGTATCCATAAACAAACAAAAAATCAAGTTACGTAATTATACTTTCTGTTACAAGTCGGGTCAATGGCTTTTTTTTTTTCTTTTTGTTATCTAGCGAAGACTAGTTTTGGCACGTCAGAGTGTAGACCTCTGATCTTCAATCCACGAAAGGTCAGATAGAGTTGCATAGAACACCCACATTTGCTCGGTTAAGTTATATTAAAGCCTATTGATTTTTCATAAGTATATTTTTAGAATTCCTCAATAGCAGCCCGGAGTCCAAAATTGTGTCCAATTGATGGCAATAGGATCGCCCTTTATCACATAGATGAGACTTAAATATAACTGGAGAAATTTGGGAGTGCTCAGAGCAGTGGTGGCCTAATGGTAACGGCCACGACTTACAAGTTCCGAGTCTTGCTCGTGTAGGTCGAGGGTCGAACCCAGACAGGCGCGTTACTTTGTGTAAATTATTTCATCACCATTGCTCTCAAAACGGTGAAGGAAAACATCGTGAGGAAAGCGGCATGTCTTAGAATCAAAAATTCGAAGACATGTGTCATCCACCACCCCGCACTGGGTCCACGTGTTGGGTTACGGCCTATTCCCTCTCACAGAGAGGACGCCTGCACGCACAACGGACCAAATGGTAGTCTAAGTGCGGAAAGTTGGTCCATCTATCCTAATGCACCCCTGTCTTATCCTTCGGGGGATAAGACCTGGATTGCTAGTGTATGTTCTCTGCTTAGAACATATAGCTACACGCTAGCGTATGGTTCACTCGTGCTTACCCTCTTTAAGAAATGCATACTTATCCTATAGTGACGTAAATAGATCAATAATTATAATATATGAAGTTTTTAATAGTTATTGTTATGCAATGTTTATCTTAGGACATTTGTTTGAATATTTTTCTTTGTATTTAGCTTGTAGTATCATTTGGAGGCCTTTTGTTTATCAGCAACATGTTGGAATATTCCACTTGGCAGTGTTGTAAAATCTTATTGAGATTTTTTACAGTAATTCTCGAACATCAAGAAAAATATGCTTTTTGTAAAGAATCTGATGCGCCATGAAAGCGCATTTAGAACTGAAAGATTGTCTTTAACTTGACAAATGTATTGGATTTGATAGCAAAAAAACCCGTTACAATAATTTATATTTAAATTCAGAAGTCAAGGTAATTATCAAAAGGAATAACAAACTTGTATGTTATATTCGCCAAAGTTCAAATTCCATTGCAACCCTTTTTTTTATTGGGCTAATAAAATTGGCCACTTTAAAATACAAATAACTAAGTCGATATTACAGTTGGTGGCAATGGATTGAAATATCTCGTATTATGAATTTAAGTACAAATGTACCATGCGATCTAAATGAGAACAGGATTGGCCTTTTCGCAAAATATTACTTTGTAGGTCTTGAAACGGCTTTATTTACGATGCGTAAGTTAACATTTTTTGTATATGATACGGTTCGGGAATGCACAGGGCGGCCTTTCCTTATTTTGATCGCAAAGTAAATTAAAAAACCTGTTTCTGACGTATCGATGGCACTCTAAATTGTGTCAGCGCAGAACTTGGCTAATAAGTTTGCATCCGTAAGTTCCTTTAACGTGCATGTATTAAGGATATGTTGTATGCAGGACATGATGTTAAATAATCCTTATGTCCGCTAAATTTGTCATTATCCCACACAGCATAGAGCACGGAACGCCTCGACTTTCCATATAAACCAAGCGTGTCATCGTTTACTCGCAATAAGAAAAAAAAAATGCCGTTTCGGTGGTTCCGCGCTCTGTGATCCACACGATCATTTTGTAAATATTTTCACTTTGTTGATACCAAAATGTAGCAAATCATGTTAGAATTATTTTAACGTTAAGACTGCTTTAATGGATTTTGATTGTAAGTTACAGAATAAAAATTTACAGCGAGTATTTGAGCATTTTATTTTACTATAACTTTTTTCTTTCAAGTGGTTTCTGCCATTCCAATACACAATCCTTTCACGTTAAATGCGATTTATCGAAATTGAATAACTACTTAAGTTCTAGCTTCGTTAAAGTTATGAGCACAACCTTACCAACCTGAACAAGATTCACCCGTTATAATATTACTAGCTGTCCCCTGCGGCTTCGCTCCCGTCAACATCCTATCTACCCTACCTACTTACAAACGCAATCGAAATGCCACGTGTTCAATCCCTTGCATTTTGACCATCGCCTCCACTCAAATCGGCTCCTTTTTCTGTCTGCAGGGTCTAAAGTAACCTAACATGAAGGAGATGACGGGAGCTAAGATCGCTCGCTCGCTTCAGCTCCCGTCATTCCCTTCGAACCTAACCTATCCGTGTCGGGGTTCTCTAAGCTCCCGAGCTCGCTTCGCTCGCTCTTGTAATGATTCGTTGAAAACACGAGTACACCCGTACTCCCGCGCTGAACAGCGATTGAGAGAGATGAGGTTAACACGACGACGCCTCAATGGAGAGGCGCAGTTGTGAATTTGGATAACCTTATTCTCTTGTTAATGAGACTGGTTTTGGTCATACTAATTTTCGGCAGCACTGCCAATGATTCACGCTCTTTCGCGTCTATTCGTTCCATTTTGACCTGTGGATCCCAAGTTATTTTTAATTATGTACTAGCAGCTTCGCTTCGGTGGCTTCTGCATTTTTCTGAGATTGGCATTTTCAACTAAATTCAATCCCCAATTCTCACGATGTCCTGTCATGCCGCCATACAAATCTTACAGAAATTATTTCAAAGCGCTAGGTGCGTTGTCGGCAGTGAGTGTTAAAAATAGTACTCGTATGACCAGTGTTGCCAACTCTAATTTTAGAAAAGTGGTAGATGAAGTGCAAAAAAACGGTAGGAATGGTAGATTAAAAAAACCAAATTACCGTTCGATTTCATAACTCTAGTTTAGAAGATATGTAGGAATTCATAAATAAAATAAAACAAGGTTTTCTAAAATGGTATTTATTGCTAACCACCACTGTATCCTTACATAATAACATTTCGCAAACACATCAGGGTATCGAGCAGTGTCCCACACTCCAGTGAGATGTTAAAGCCAGTGAGATCGACATTTGCGTGAGTTCACCGAAACACAGGACACCTCCTCGGGAATGTCGGCATCGTACTTACATACTATTGCAAATATTATACTTGAAACGGTTATAATAAATATTCTGTGTTAAATATTGATATCAGATTCGTTCTACATCGTTTTGTTGAGATCAAAAATAATTTAATTTTTTTTAAATCCCTTTCAATACCTGTCAAAAAATCGTATTCGGATAAATGCCTAAAACTTTTCTTGTAAAAAGAATAGAATAACTAAACGCAGGTGCAGTAGATTTCGTTTAGTTTTCTTTCAATTCTACCTTAACGCCCGCGTGTTTTCATAAACCCAAAAACTTCAATTCTAATCGAATTCTACTACACCGAAAAAATTAAAAGTAGTAGCAAAAGAACGCCCAAAATCTCAGCAAAACGATTCGGAAAGCATTTATTCAAGGGCGGCGGCACCAGAGATGATCTCGATGAGCTCCCTGGTGATTACGGCCTGGCGGGTCCTGTTGAAAGTCAGCGTCAGTTTCTCGATCATCTCGCCGGCGTTCTTGGAGGCGTTGTCCATGGCCGTCATGCGCGACGACTGCTCCGAGCAGGCGCCTTCCTTCAGCGCGTAGAACAGCATGGACGCCAGGGAGAACTCCATGTACGACTGGATCACGTCGGCGTCTAGAGAGTCGTAGGTCGCCAGCTTGGGGGCACTCTGAAATTACAAATTATTTCAATTAATGAAATTGGTTGATAAATTTTATTGTTGAAGAGACATTGTCGACTTAATTTTATCACTAAGCAATATTCTTGTGAAATTTAAATTAGTTTGGCATGGTATGATGATCAGAATTATGTTTATCCCAATTAAGGACGATAATTTCTAACCCCCGGTTCTTCAACACTCGATTATCGGGCTGTTAACGTAATTGACATATAATAAACGGCGGTTGTCTACTGTGATTGGCTGTTGAAACTTCATTCAACCAATCACAGCAGATAACGTGTGCTTGACATTTTGTCACATTAATTTTTCGATAATTAATTTAGCGTTGAAAAACCCGGCCTAATCCTTTCGAAAATACCTGAGATTTTATAAGTATCTCTTTTGTGAAGTCTATTACAGTTATCATGGTACAATAATATAAAATGTCACATGGAACAAAACCCTTAAACGCCGACAAACTTTTCGAGACAATGCCTGTTTTGGCTAGGCTAGACAGTTTGGCAGATCAATCACTTAACTGCATCACAGACAATATAATACTAGCATACAGATGCCTCATCCCATACAAAGAAACTGTGCCGACGTAACTAGCGTTTTTCGACGGACTATTTACTAAAGTACATCGATCGCGTTCGGTTCCGTTCCACGGCTATAGATGGTGTTAGCAGCGACTTGCAAGTAAAAGAATTTACTAGGTTCGTGACTATTTTTAACACGCTTTTATAAACTTGTATTTATGTAACGGAATCTTTGAACGTGATTTTCACCCAATTCAAAATTTCGGATTCATTTGAAACTTTGCACACTTCCCAGGATCTTCAGGATTAGCGATTGAAGTAAAAAATAAATAATAGTTAAAAAAAACTAAAAACACTATTCACACTATTCTTAATTCCAATTTATTGAAAAATATTTTCTACTTGTTCTAATACAGCGTGTTTTTTTAAACAATTATTTATTTTCTTTAAATACAGTGACGATTTATTTTATAATATTTTTTTGCACGTTTTTACAGTTTCATTGTACCAAAAAGAGATACAACACAAATTTAAAAAATCGAGTGGCATGCCTCAAAAATTTAAAACGGGCTCATATAAAATTGAGACCTATAGATGGCGCCATCTGTTGGAATCAATTTTAAATGATCCGTTCAAAAAATCTTTGAAATGTGAATTAAGAGCAATAGTCCATAATTTTGTTCTTAGAAGAGTACAATAGGAACATACTATTTTTTTATCAATTCTAGAAATTGTTAAATTTTAAACACTAACAAATCGATGTATATCGCGCCATCGAGTGATATTTACTTGAACCAAATTTTCTTTCGTAGCGCTGGGACTTCTTGGCTGCATTTTCCAAATTTGGAAAAAGATTTCCAAATTTGGAAAAAGGAAATTGGATGAGATAATATGAGAGTAGCCAATAATCCAATTCCAACAGTAGACTGCTATTATAAAGGCTAGGTAGATGAAGATGATCTTACCTCCACGGACTTCTGGCTGAAGAGCGGCAGATCAGACTGCTGGTAGGACACGACCGAGCGGAACTTGTTGTACACGATCTTGCCCGAGGCGAAGTCGAACTCCGAGTTCAAGATGGCGCCCGCGATCTTGCACGCGTCGTTGAATGTGGGGGGCAGGCGGCCGATCTGGTGGGACAATATAATCTTTCTTCACATATGAGGTTAAACATTCAAAAATCACAATTGGGCCCATCGAAGAACATTCCTGTTGACTTTAACTTTTTGGCCTAGTATGTGAAGGAGACAGAAAGACCAAAAATTAAGTCTTGCTCTTTCTAAGGGCTGATTTTTTTATTGCCAATGATGAATAGATGAATTATTTTATTAGAAAAATTACCCCTAATACATTCCAACAAATTCAGAACACATACTTGCTCCATTTGGGCTTTTAAAGCAAAGGCCTTGAGACTTCTGACCTCAAGAATCTGCATTGAATCGCTCTAACAGCTGTTGGCTGTTCTATCAGCCAGTGAAACTGACCTCATTGCACATGCTGATGATGTGCTTGTTGTATAGTCACTGCAGGAAAGAACGCATAATGGTCCACCTGAAGGACTAAGTGCGGAAACCAAACCCCTTAAAATAGAACATGGCACGTGGCTTGTCTTTCACGCAGATGACCTTGATGTTCAACGTGCCCGGCCTGCTGAGGCAGGTGCGGATTCCATGGACACACTATAGAGACCTAAGCTACTGACCTCGTTGCACACGCTGATGATGTGCTTGCTGTACAGTCGCTGCAGAATAGCGCGTGACTTGTCTCCCACGCAGATGACCTTGATGTTTTCTGCTCCAGGTTCGCTCAAACGGGTACGAATGACCTTGGACACACCGGTGTGCACGGCGCCGCAGAGACCTGAGGAACAGAGGGTTTATTAAAGTGCTCCTGGGAAAACTGTAGCACAGTTTCTTGTGTTTTGAAGACGGAAAACTTCATTTGCACTGTAAAAAGCCAGATCTAGTTAGTTAGAAGTCAACTATTGTATAGTTTGTCTTTACAAAAAGGATGTTGGCAACTTCAATAATTAGTTAATCAATTTTCTGAGGCCAAATGAAAATATGTGTTAATGCAGGCTATACAAGGTGGTGGTACAGAACTTACCCCTGTCGGAGGTCATGGCGATGTACAGCTGCTTAGGGTCATCCTCAGGGGCAGTAACCTGACACAATTAATAACATATTTTTAAAGTATTCTGCGGTAACTGACTATTCCTATAGATCTAGTAGCATTTAATGATGGCACTTCAGTTGGCATACTAAAACTGTAGACTGAAAGTCCAAGTCACATGACTAGTTCCTCTTCTAGAAGACAATTTTAGTGAAAAGCATAAGTCGTAATCATTATTTCCGTCACTGCACAATATATTCGTTATTACATGTTACGGGCAACATTGGATTACCACCATCGGTGAGTAGATAATAAAGGGTAACATTACCTCGGCCCTCTCGTAAAACTGGACAGCTCCCTCGCCATAGGGGCGAGCGGCCTTCAGGTCACGCTCAGCACGAGTGTACCTGCAAACAACCACAAACATATTGTAGGCCCACATATTGTAATTCAAGCTGGTATCTGCAATGCTATGTAGTTATTTGATCCACGCTAGCTTCTCAAGAAAGGCCAGCAATATCCTGACATTACTTACTAACTAACAGAAGGATCTCTTGTTCATGCAGTACCACTTAAACTTAAAGACCATAATTATGAGGCAAAACTTAGCTAGGAGCATTCAAGAGTAATAACATTGAACATTCCGATGGGAAGATCTGAATGGTTCATAAAGGATTAATATAATAATATATCATGAATTTATCATCATCTGCCAAATCAGTGCTGTCCCACTAACAACTTTCATATATCTTGTGCAAGTGATGCAGCTGTTCTTCAATTTGTTGTCAAAATAATAGTTGCAGGCTATGCAAATATTTGTTGAAAGTAATCATACTTGTAAAGAAATTGCTTCACAGTTATTTTGCAGTGCATAATCAGCTTATCATCTCCACTCCATTATCACTATGAATATCTATTGTTCCTTGCTGATTGCTGCCATCAAAAACATTATTAGAGCATTTTCATATCTGCTGAACTAATTTCATTATTTTTTAGACTATTTCAAAGAAACATTGGTGTCTTCTGAATGCTTATCTTTAAACCCCTTCCTCAAATGTCCAGTAATTTTCCACCACACAAGAAGAGGCAGAATATCTCTATTTTACATGGACCTATGCTCATCAAAACTGTCTGTGATTAGTTATTTGATATGTAACCAATATCTAATGATAAGACTGGTGATGATGACGAAGACTGATGTGTTTCAATGGCAATTACATCTGCAGTGAAGAGACTTAATTTTAAATTAATTCAATATTCTTGGTTAGATTAATCTTATTGGCTGACAGGCACTGAGAAGACCAATTTGAAAATCAGTCATTGAATTCCATTTTCAAAATTTTTATTCCATACTTGTCAAATAAGGCTAGACACTCACTTAGCAGCTGACACCATCTTCATGGACTGGGTAATCTTCTGGATGTTCTTCACAGACTTCAGACGCATGGAAATGGTTTTCAATGTAGCCATGTTCCTGTTCTGCTGCTGGTTGGCCATGGCCACCACTTGGCAGACACCCGGTGCTGCACGTCCCAACATTTTTACGGCTCTGCAATTTAAAACACAGAAATCAGATGATCGAAATGCAGGTTATGTCCTTAGATTCCAAGTTATGTAAGAGCATTACACTAGCCGACATTGAGGCACAAATATTCTTTAATTTGCTACACTTAAACTGAAAATGATGGTTCAACAAGAATGGTTAACGTTTAACACTAATTTAGAGATGAATACTAACTTTTCAGGGCGTTTCTTTGGCCAAATTCAACACCAGTCGACGAAAAATGTCGCTGGCTGAAACGTTTTCTAGGGGATGACAGCAAAAAAAAACTTATGAACGCGACGAAATTACGAAACAAAACTTGCGCTGCGATCAAAAATAAACTAAAGTTTTCAATTGAATCTCTTTAAAATTATTTTATTTTATTTAGATTAATTAATTAACTAAAAAAGTTCTTTCCAAACTTGGGAACATCTTAAACTAAACACCTTAATTAGTTCAATAAATCAAGAAAGCGCAATCATTAAAATTGTGACACAGTGTATTCTTTCTTTGTCTCTGTTTTGCTTTCTTTTAATAAAATTAATAACAGAAATACAGATTTTCTATCAACGATCGATTTTATATTCAATTCAATTCTTTATTAATTTAAGTTTATTTTTCGGTAGTTAATCTTTACTATTTTTTTATGTATTTCCTCGATTTCCTCGACACGCCGAAACAAAACGCAATGACATTGACAATACTACTGACATCTGTTCTGCCATTCTGTAAAAGAAATGACAACTCGAACGAGCCCTACCAAGTTGAAATGCCCTTAATTATCGACTAAAATGCTGCGCTTTGAGATACTTTTGATTCGGCCGCATTACCCAACTTACAATTTTTTGTTGAAGTCGTCTTTGTTTTAGTTTCTGATTTCCTCAATAATTTACCACTTTCAAAATGCCGGAACCCGATAAAATTGCACCTGTGAACCCTGAAGTCATCCCTGAGCAGCCAACAAGGGAGATAAGCCAGACAGACCATTTAAATAAGAAGTTATTAACATCTTTGTTCAAAAGGATGGATGAAGGCAGTGACTCAGTGCCTAACAACCTGGAAGATGACAATAAAACAGAAGATCATGAGTGGGAAGACTAATCCACTTCGTATTATTAGTTCGTAAGATTGTTTATAAGCATTCCTAATAAAATAAAATGATTTTATCATGATTTAACATAAAAGTTTTTTATTTTGTTTATTCTTGTTAAAACAAAATTTTAAAACAGTAGGCTTGTATAGTCATGTTGAGAGGATGACTGAAAGGCGATTAACAAAAGGTATGTAGAAAGAAACGCTGGGTGAGCTGCCTAGAAGGACATACACAGATCTTATTCTTCAAAAAAAGCCTGGAGCATAGTACTTATAACTGGGGGTATTCTTAGTGTTTGAATGTAAACAAGGCAAAAGGAGTATCTAATGCCGGCTGTAGTCTCATGCGAGAGCCAGCGAGGTTGATGTATGTTGCTATTGGTACAGAGTTCAGTCATAAAGTAGTTTAAAAACTCAATGTACAGCATTTCTTCGGGCTCTTGCGCGAGAGTGTACAGCTGGCATTATGAAAATAGAATAAAAGAAATATTTAAGTGGGACTCCCATACAACAAACATGACTTTTTGTCGTTTTCTGTGCTAAGGGTAAGGAACCATTCGTGCGTGAGTCCGACTCGCACTTGGCCGGTTTTTTTCCAGTAGGCTTGCATAACATGGATCTATTGACACTACTGGTGAATATCTCATCAAGACATCCTTGTTGGTTATGATTGCTACTGCTAATTATAAGATCCTAAGTTCGATTCCCAGGTTGAATAGTGGTTTGTGTTTTACCATCTAGAATTTCAGTATCAGTCTGGTTAGGTTTTTGATGGATTAACTTAACACATTAGTTGCAAAAGGACTCGCCTCGCGCCGAGACAATGGCTTTCTAATTGTTTCAGTAATTATGGCAACGAACATGTTAAACTGGCAATATGTGGCTCATCTATAATGGCATTGTATAAGTCTTGTAAAGAGCCAATAAGAATGTAATGCAGTTATCTTGGCACTGCATGTAACTAAGTATAGTCTCATATTGGAGCACGTACAGAATAAATTTATTAGATACTAGCTGTTGCCCGCGGCGTCGCTCCCGTGGACCACCCCACAGGACCCGTTTTCGGGATAAAAAATAGCCTATGTCACTTAGGAAGGTTGGAGTGTACGTAACGAGGCACAGGAAAAAACAAAAAATTTGATAAATTTTTCAAACATAATAATACTTACTTTTTATGGTTTTATCGTATGGAGTACATCAAAAAAAAGAACTTTTTCCCGGGATTTTTTTTTGTGAGGTCAATGACCGCTGAGCTAGGAGGCAAAATTTAACTCTCATTGTGAAGGCGTCTGGGACTTAAAAAATGTTGAGGAAAAAGCAATGAAAAAGACACCCAAAAATTTCACCCAAAACCAACGCCTAATCAAGCCTTAGGGATCCGGTGGGATGTGGGAGTACTAGGGTGGGGAAACACCGGGGGACGACCTTAAAGTCAATGAGCTTGACCCCAAGGTCAAGGTCAAATTAGAAAAGGACGCAGACACGGGGTACGCTTTGGGGTCAATGACCTTGACGCCAAGTACAGTGACCTTGAACCCAAGGTCAAGTTTAATTTAAAAAAGACCCAGGCACGGTGTACGCTCGAGATCAGAATACTTGACGCCAAGGTCAGTGACCTTCACCCCAAGGTCAAGGTCAAATTAAAAAGACGCACACACGGTATACTGTCGACGTCAGTAACCTTGACGCCAAGGTTAGTGACCTTGACCCCAAGGTATAATTAACAAAGACGTAGACACGGGGTACGCTCGTGGTCAGTGACCTTGACCTCAAGGTCAAATTAACAAAGACGAAGACACGGGGTACGCTCGTGGTCAGTGACCTTGACCTCAAGGTCGAATTCATAAAAACACCCCTTTTAACCTAACCTGTCCAAGTCGGAGAGCCCCAAGTCTCGAGCTCACTTCGCTCGCTCTTGGATTAAGTTGCTTACAGGGCAAAGTCGGAGCCTCGCTTCGCGGGGCTTAATGGTCATAAAAAAATAACCACGGAGGGGATGGCGCGAAAAAGTTCTTTTGATGTTCTCCATAAGATGAAACCATAAAAAGAAAGTATTATTATGTTTGAAAATTTCATCAAAATTTTTTTAAGTGCTTTTTCCTCAAAATTTTTTTAAGTGCTTTTTCCTCAAAATTTTTTAAGTCCCAGACGCCTTCATAATGAGACTTAAATTTTGCGAGCTCGAGACTTGGGGCACTCCGACTTGGACAGGTTAGGTTAAAAGGGGTGTTTGGACCACCCCACAGGACCCGTTTTCGGGATAAAAAATAGCCTATGTCACTTAGGAAGGTTGGAGTGTACGTAACGGGGCACTGAGGAAAAAACAGAAAAATTTTGATGATCCGACTTTGCCCTGTAAGCAACTTAATCCAAGAGCGAGCGAAGTGAGCTCGAGACTTGGGGCTCTCCGACTTGGACAGGTTAGGTTAAAAGGGGTGTTTTTATGAATCTGACCTTGAGGTCAAGGTCACTGACCACGGGTGTACCCCGTGTCTGCGTCTTTGTTAATTTGACCTTGGGGTCAAGGTCACTGACATCGAGAGTACCCCGTGACAGCGTCTTTCTTAATTTGACCTTGACCTTGGCGTCAAGGTCAAATTCAAGTCCCAGACGCCTATATAGGTATTTTTTCATAGTGCCCCGTTTCGTATACCATGACCCTTAGGAAGTTAGCGAGTTTAGTTTAGTTTCGACGGGCTGTTTCCGCAACTCGACGACTAAGCACGTATTTTGCGTACGGGTGGGATATAGTAACATTATTCGATCCACCCCAGCTCCTCGAGGAAGGTCAGCAGCGCCCTGGTGCTGCCGACCATCTCCTGCAGGGTACCTGGGTCGCCGAAGTATTTGGTCCTGTAGTCAGCGATTACAGGGCAGCTTAGGTGCAGGTGTGCTGCTGTCTCTTCTTCCACCATGCAAACTCTGCAGAGTGGGCTGTCCGTGATTCCTATAACAAAAAGGTGCTTATTAAAGGTCCCATGTCCAGTAGTTACGGCTGTGACTGCACGCAACTGTGGCTTAGTTAGTCGTAGGACCTTTTTCGTGAACCGGCCGTCAATGAGGGGTAGTGCCTCCTTGGCCTGCTTACATTCGCTATGATCAGTCCATAGCTGGCTGTGTTGATCCCTGGTGCGTTTTCTTACCAGACCGCGTAGATCCCCGAAAGGTAAAGGCACTATGAGCTCCGGGCCCACCGGTGCCATACTTGAGCCCCTTCGGGCGAGCTCATCCGTAGCGTCGTTCCCTCGGGGGTCGCCGTGTCCTTTGATCCATTGAATGGTTACTTTATTGTGCGTACCGACCTGGTTCAGGCGTCGGTGACACTCGTAATTCAGCCCTGAGTTGACCGTGTGGCTGTTTAGTGCTATTTGTAATGTAGTTTTCTATTTGTGAAATATTTTTTTAAATCGGAGCCTATTCGTTACAAACAAAAAAATCTTTCCTCTTTATAATATTAGTGTAGATAAATATATGAGGAAGTACGGGGTATATCCATTTTATCCGTTGATGTTTCCAACGCTATTTATCTTAGGTATGTTCGGATATAATGAACTCATGATCAGGAGGCAACTCACACTTGTTACTTATATCTTAAAGATAATTAAATATAATATATCCGCACACAATGCGGATATATTATATTTAATTATCTTTAAGAATTTGTCATGGTACAAGCAGTGGAACTATTTAATTTGTAAGGGTACTGGTACTACATTATCGCCTGTAAGGATATTTGTATGTTTGGAGTGAATAAATAAATGTTTTCTTACTTATACACTTCCCTTCCATTTTTACGAGCACTTATTATGAAAGAATAATAAACAATTGATTTTAACAAAGATATTAATTTTTAACCGACTTAAAAAAAGGAGGAGTTTCTCAATTTGTCGCAATCTTTTTTTTTAATGTTTGTTCCATTGTCATTACCACATTGGGAGACAAGGCTTAAAGTCAAATCTGTCCACTCTACCATAGCCTCTCTCAATGAACGAACTTCATCCACGCCGACTTATTCGCTGGACAAGTAACTTTCAAGTAACTTCGCGTACACAACAATACCAGGCTGAAGTAGGTCATTGACGTGCAGCAGAAAAAAGTTGCAGAGCAAACAGAGCCCTGAGGATCAATAGCCATGAGGTCAGAGGAGTAGCTGTCAATGACTACTCGGATCGACCGTTCATTAATGAGGTCTGATATCCAGCTACAAAAACCAGCTTGGATACTATAAGCAGGAAGCTCGCTGTGTAGACTTGCGTCCCAGACCCTGTCAAAGGTCTTCGAGATATCAAGCGATGCAGCTGGTGATTTGCCGTCTTTCACTTTTTTGTGTAACTCCTGTACACGTATAGTGGAGCTGTGTTTTTTTCTCGTCTATCCCACGGCGTGGGTATCGTTGGACAGGCCATCCAAAAATATTACGGGTCGGTGAAAAGCATTATTCGATTCATGGATTGAGGGATCCGTTGGCGAAAATATTAAGCTTTAAATTGCTATTATTTATATTAGTGGAGTCCCATCACGCCAGCTAAATTTTATTGTAGTTTTAAATATGTGAAAAAAATCACGGCAGTGCAGTATATATAACGAAATTAAAAGGAAAACTATCACAGCTAGGTAGGCTTTACAAGTTTACGAGTAATAGTCGACCAATTTTTGGGCGCACGGTTGGCGCAGTGGTTGAGCGATTGACTGCTGCGATGCGTGTCGCGGGTTCTATTCCCGCACGGATCAAATATTTGTATGACCTACAGATAGTTGTTCCGGCTCTAGGTGTTTTTGTATGTGAGTTTATATGTTTGTAAACGCACCCAAGATGCAGGAAGAAATTCCTAATGTGGGGCAAGGATAAAAAATAAATATAAAATATACTTGGAAAACTAAAAAAGTTGTATATTGACGTATGAGGGGTCAACTGTTTTCGAATGTCAAAGTTAATTTTGTCCCTTCGTTAGAGCAATGTTCGGTGCTTTCATTGTTTATAAACGTTAATAATGTTACCTATTTATGTTGGTGAATGTAGCTGTTTATACGGAACCCTCTGTGCGCGATTCAGACTCGCACTGGGCCGATTTTTGTTTCAATTACTTTTATTTTTTTGGTATTTCTTTTTATTAACACTATGTCTCAAGATACAGTATATGTGCTGTCTTTTCGCTGCAGATAAATGGAGTATTTATTACAATCTTCAAAGTTCAACAGGTGAAAAAGCTGCAGGCAAAGTAGAGTGTCTAGATTGAAGACAAGTAGAAAAGTTTGTGAGCAAGAAATATCCACTAAACTGTTAAAATAAAACGACAAAAAACAGTAACTTGAATAATATTTTATTATGTACTACACACATGTATGAGGAATGTTCTTATTTACATAGCTTTGCATCTGATGTTACGTTATATAATTAATATACATTGTATGTGTTACGCTACACTACGCAACTCAAGTATAATACTGAAATCATCATTTAAACAGGTCTGTAACATTCAACAAAAACATCAAGCCGTAAGCTTTCTCAAGATTATTGCAACAATTTTATAATTTTTATTCTCAATTCAAAATGGCATCTTATTTATAAATAACATATATTATATAAATTACAAACATCTATACCAACAACCTGAATTGTAAAATGAAAAAAATATGATTTTAAAAGTTGTCACAAATAAAATTATTTAAAAAAATCTGTACATATAGAAAAATATGCTTTGTTTATTTTTTGTTTTAATGGCCGATAGTAATTTGGGGATATATATTCATTAGATATGTTGTATAAGTAAAATAAATTGTACGATGAAGTTCATGCTATTGCGTGACCATACGGTTGGCCGAACACACAGGAAGGAACCTGGTAACATTACCTGCAACAAGCAATGACAGATCAATTTACATATTTTTAGTAATTTGGGACCATCAGACAAACAAAAACGAGTAAATTATCCCTAATCTCAACTAATTTACTAAATTAATTTACAAAATAATTATTTTCAGTAAATATAATATCAGAATTCTGTAACAGTAAAACACGAATAAAGAAAATTTGGTTCAAATAAATTGCACTAGATGGCGTGATAAGCTTCGATTTGTTATTGAGTTTTGTGAAATATTAAGATTTTCTAGAGACGATCATAAAAAAAAATGTTTTCTGGGTTTTTAAGTCTCCCAAGCACAAAATTAAGGTTAGCTGCTCACCTAATTCAACGGTTGTTAGCTGCTCACCTAATATAACGCGTAGTGTCGGCTGCGCACTACTTGTCGAGCATGTCGACGTTGATCTTGTAGAACACGTACGGGAAGTAGTCGCTGGAGCCGAACCCGAGCCCCGCCAGCTCCGCGTTCTGTAACATAACGCAACATATTATGCAACATTAGCAAACAAATAATGCTATACAGCATAGATTGATGAAAGATATTAAACAGGTATTTTTTTCTTTTGTCACGTAAAGAAAAAATAACAAAGATTGAAAGTGCGTTGAAATATCACGCGACTTTACTCACAAGTGTAAATTATTTTCGTAATTTTTTATTGATTTGATAAAGCAAAAAATACATTTTGTAGAATCTAACTGTCACGGTTGGACTTAGTAGAATTACTATTTTTTTACCCAGGAATCATCCCTATCGTAGCAACAACTAAGTGGTGCAAATAAAAGAAAATATGAAAGGGTGTCGTTTTTCTTGATATGATGTGTGATGTGATGAGGAAGGATGAACGAGTGATGAATATGAATGCTGAACTCATAAACAAAATTATTTGAAGCATGAAACAATAATCATGTTTTAATTGAATGATAGTTGGATTTTAATTGTATTTATAATGGCATGATTGATTGTATTTTAATTGTAATATTTGATTGTATTTTTAATTGTAATTTAATGGAATTTTTAATTGTATTTCTGTATGTGTATAATATCTGTGTGGTAGTAACATCGCATTGGCGTTATAGCTGTAAAGGTGTTATTAACATAATTTTGAATAAATAAATAAATCATTTTTTTTCTTTTTTCAAAAATTGATTAACTAGGCATAAAATACAGAATAGCCACGCTCTGCTACCGAGGAATTCTCAGCTATTTTGGTCACATTGCCCGACGGGAATCAGACTATCTAGAGAAGTTGGTGGTAATGGGCAAGGTGGATGGGAAAAGACCTCGCGGCCGGTCATCTAACCGCTGGTCAGACCTGGTAACCTCCCGCACTAGACTCTCTGTTACAACCGCCCTGAGAGAAGCTGAGAACCAAATGAATTGGAAGAACATCGTGCATAAACCCACGAGGGCCTTTCAGGGACACGACCTTCAGTAATTAATGCGACCGAGTATAGAAACATAGCAGTATTTTACTGGGCATTCCAACAATTTTCTTAGCATTGATGCTGTAAAAATCTTCGGCTATAGATGAAGTCGAAGATTTTTTGTGGGCATTATATCGCAAAACGAGCCCACAGGAGACACAAATTAACAGAGTCAACTCCCGCTACAAGCAAGCGAAGAGAGCTCTCTCCTTAAAACAAGTCAATGAACCAATAAACTGTCAAAACAAGCGAGCGAAGTGAGCCTCTCATAAGAAAAGGAAATTCAGCCTTATTGAAAAACGAGCGGAGCGAGCATGTACTCGGCTTATTAGTAACCGCGCTTCGCTCGCTCGTGGTGTAGACGGGCTCGCTTGGCTCGCTAGTTGTGTTGTGTGCTGCACTCACGTCGGCGGCGGAGGCGGCGTGCTGGTTCGCGGAGTGGTCGAGGTGTCCGTACAAGTTCAGCAACACTTCACGCAGCTTCTTGGTGTTCTTGCGCGCCGGAACCATCACTACGGCCTGGAAGTTCACCGGCAGACCGTATCTGAAAGAGAAATAGTCATGTGTTAGTACAGACAATCTTAGTTTTGAGTCTTTCCTGGCAGCTACGACCTACGGCATAGAATAAAGCTAAGGGTCTTTAAGTCAAGAATGAATAGGTACTTTTAGGCAAGCGTGCTTCACCGTCGACCAGATTAATAGTTACCATCAAGCGAGATAGTGGTCAAAAGCAAGTCTATCGATAAATAAATGAAAGTTTACGGAAATTCCTGCGCTAAAAATGTATCGATTGATCTGGATGATTCTCGATGTACCTAGCACAGTATGGTACGTTCTAGAATCATCTTATGTGCTATATAAAAAGCGGTCGGGTTCATCGTGGGTCAGCCTATTTCAATTGCGATCAAAAGGAAAATAGTGCGAATTAATAAAGTTGTTTGAGATGTTTTTCAGTAATAGTGATAAAGTCTGCTGTTTAAATTATTTAACCCTGAACCCCAGCTCGTAACAATATCATACCCTGTTTTTTATCCGACTACCCTCAATAGAAAATTATGTTTTTCAATGGAAAGGTCAATAGCGGGTGGTATTATATGATACCAGGGAGGTTACCAAAAGCTCTTAGAGCTAGGTTATTTCAAGTCATACACATTTTTGTCCCTTACGCATATGGAAATACCCTTGCTCTAAGAGTTCATGATAAGGGCCCACTTTGTTAGAATCTCACCTCAGCACAGACTCGACGAACACGCGCAGTGCCTTCACGTGTATCCAGGCGCAGAAGCACTCCGAGAAGTTCACCTTCAACCATCGCACCAGCGGACCCTGACGAACACAAGTGTTGTTATTATGAGCTCTATTTGTATTGGGATACGAGCTATGACAAATGGACAAGAAAACTGGAAAATTAACGAAGACAAGTGTTGTTATATGTTATGAGCTCTATGGGTATGGGGATAAGAGCTATGTTGTATGAATAAGAAATCTCTCAAATTAGTTTTAAGTACATGTCGCTAAGTGTTTGTTATAAACTCTCCAATGGATTTCCTTACTGAAAATTTCGCAGCGAGATGACGTAAATTATTTTTTTTTCTTAATCCTCTGCCATTTATATATACAGGTATGCGGAACAGGATGTAAAGTACCGCAACAGATTGGTTACAGATTATGATCGATCTCATGATCGGGATCGAGATTCTTTGTATGCGTTTGATAAACGCTGTAACGTTATCGGAAGATATATTTTGCCAAAACCTGCTGAGATTCGTCAAAGTAGCGCAAAATCTAATTGAAAAAGGTCTGACCATTTAAATAATGATTAATGTACTGGAATGTCTTATTGTAACAATTGATGTATTGTATTTTAATGTTTTATATGTATGTTATAACATCGCCTTGGATGTTTCTGTAAATGTGTTATAATAATTAATGAATTAAATAAATAAAGGCGACTTTAAAATAGTAGTTTATGCAACGCTTATATAATAGAGGTTATTAAAACACGAGACGATTACCTAATTATATGCTGTTGCATACACTTTTTTTTATCCTCCCTCATACAGTTCTTTCTATCTTTCTTTAAAAAAGTTTCAAAGTGTTTTATTTAAAGTTGAAATAAAACAAAAGTGGAAACGGAAAGAAATATGTGGTATGGTGAGTAATTTAGATCCCATCAAAAACATAATATGTAAAAAACGCGTCGTCTCAAATGTAAAACCAAGACGGACAATTTATTCAATAGGTACCTTAATAATTAGGCCTCGTTGTACGAGAAGTTTGTGTATGTGTGTGTACATAGTAGATGTTGCGCTATACTCACGAACTGCTTCTTCTTGTCGGTGACGAGCTTGGTGATCTCGTTCTTGCCGGCGGCGAGGTCGGCCTCGTTGTAGGAGAAGTTTATGTATGTGTGTGTACATAGTAGACGTTGCGCTATACTCACGAACTGCTTCTTCTTGTCGGTGACGAGCTTGGTGATCTCGTTCTTGCCGGCGGCGAGGTCGGCCTCGTTGTACGAGAAGTTTATGTATGTGTGTGTACATAGTAGACGTTGCGCTATACTCACGAACTGCTTCTTCTTGTCGGTGACGAGCTTGGTGATCTCGTTCTTGCCGGCGGCGAGGTCGGCCTCGTTGTACGAGAAGTTTATGTATGTGTGTGTACATAGTAGACGTTGCGCTATACTCACGAACTGCTTCTTCTTGTCGGTGACGAGCTTGGTGATCTCGTTCTTGCCGGCGGCGAGGTCGGCCTCGTTGTACGAGAAGTTTATGTATGTGTGTGTACATAGTAGACGTTGCGCTATACTCACGAACTGCTTCTTCTTGTCGGTGACGAGCTTGGTGATCTCGTTCTTGCCGGCTGCGAGGTCGGCCTCGTTGTACGAGAAGTCGCGCACCACGAACTTGCGCTCGCGGGCGTGGAGCTTGAACTCCTCTATCACCTGGGCAAGTCAATTAAATTACTAATTTAAAAATAAAGAATAAATAGATTTAAGGACCGCATTAAAAACACAGTGCGCAAAAGGCAGCCAAGTTAAAATGGGACTGGGCCGGACGTATCTATCGCATCTCGGACGGTTCATAGACTAAATCAACCACTGTGTGGGTCCCGGAAAATGTCCGGCGCAACCGCGGCATACACAAGAGAAGATGACGTGACGAGCTTAATGCTATCAACAGGATCGGTTAACGATTGCCCTAAACCAGGTGGATTGGAAGGAAGAAAGGTAGGTCTTTGCTCGGCAGTGGGACGGAATAGGCTAAAAAAAATATGGCGTATTCCTCTCAGCAAAATCTTTCATTTGATACTTATATCATAGAGGTGCAAAAAAACGTTAACAAGAAGAAAATCATGCGGTGCAGTCGGAGGATACATCATCTGGTTTTGTCAGTCGGGTTTTTTGACTTTTTGAATTAATTTTTTTTTGTAGTTCGTATGTGGCGGTTTAAATGCCGCTACAGACTTGAAATGATGTTGAACTTCTTCAGATATTATTTACCTTCTTGAAGAGAGTGACGGTGAACAATCCGTAGTCATTGTCCTGGTAGATCATCTGGGTCGAGCGCGGCACGATCATGTCCGTTATCTTCTCATAGTTCGCGTTCCAATCGTTGAAGCTCGCCCTGAGAACATTGTTTTGAAATGAGACAAAGAATAACAGATTTCAATTGTTCCTGGGATAAGGTTTATTTTCGTCGACAAAGACCAAATCTTTAATAGTTAACATCGAATACTTATTTCAAATTATTTGCAATTTTCGGAATGAGTACTTCTCAGAGCTTCGACTACGTCAAACCAATCTTCGTCGCCACTTTGATGTTTCTCACATCAAAAGACTTGTTCATTTCAATCATAATATATTATATAGTATTGTATTTATGTATTTTATTTTATTATGTGTAAGTAATATTATTTATGATATATTGTACACTGACAGCCCTAAATTCATCTCCTCTTGCTCAGTCCATCCAAAGGTTGTCTGTAAGAGATTGCCTAGTGCGATAAGACCGCCCATTGTACACTTGTTTTTTTTTAATGTTTGTCCTGTATGTTTTTTGTGGTGTACAATAAAGTATATAATAATAATAATCGGTTTTAGCAATTCCTTTGATTTGTTTGAAGATCGCGATTACCTTAGAAATTGTTTGACACTTAACATTATTGATTTCAAACTGCTTTTCTAATTTTATTTTGGGATACGGTAAACATTGACATATAGGATGAGCTATGTCTCCTGATACAGATATTCTTAAACGGGGTACAAAGTCGTGATAGCTCATCAAGCAGTTCAGAAGCATTACTTTTTTCATTACGGTTGCCCTAGTCGACGGCACGAACTATTTTGTGCGCGGGGTTAAAATGCATGCTATCTCATCCGACAACATGTGCAATTGAGATAGATGCTGTGATGAGCAGTAAGAAGCTAGTTCGCGAACGAATTAGCACTTTTGCAAATTTGTAGGACGAAAACGAGCGCGAAAATTTTATAAACTGACCTTTGGGAATATGGAAATCATGAAAAAACGACTAAATACATTTGTTCAAAATAAAATTGTTTGCATTGTTGAACTACTGATCTATCCCTGTAAGGTGACTGTTATGCAATTTTCCTTCTTTTTATGGTATTTATTTGCGCCCAAAGATGCGTTAAAATTTGAATTGAAATATGGAACTTTCGAAGCCCATAACTTCCATTTTTTTTTACTTTCTTGTTTCCTTACAGGTTACATATTGATGAGCCAAATTGATGTCATCTGTTATTTTGAACGTACACCGTCAAACAGTGGAGTAATCGCCAGACTACGTTTGTATGAAATAATGATTGACTAGGGCAACCTTAAGAACTTTGCACATGGTTGACCATTGGTCACTTTTTATTTTGACCCCAAGTGAATTGTACCCTACACAATCGAAAAGGGGGTAGGTACGTTGATAGACTTTGCCTAAGTAAGCCCTTTTAGACTTTCTTTAATATTACTTACTCACTTTGATATCAAAATTAGCTCAGCTTAATGTCACCCAGAGGGAATGGAGGGAGTTATGCTCAGAGTTTCCTTGCGTGATCGCGTCAGACATTAGGATACCCGCAGAAGGACCATGTAAGTTGCCGTGGGCAGGCTCACTGCTCGCAGAACGGGTGGTTGATGGGCCGAAAAGTTCTGAGGTGGCGACCGCGTACCGGAAGATACAGCATTGGAAGGCCTCACTCTAGGAGTGCCGAAGACTTGGTGTACGTGGCGGGAACCCACTGGATGCGAGACGCACGGGACAAGTCGATGTGGGGACAATTGCAGGCGGCCTATGTTGAGCAGTGGACGTCTTTCGGCTGAAATGATGATTATGATGAATATGCTACTTACTTGGGCACGATGACCAGCAGTGTGGTGAGGTACTCGCTGTTCAGGATGAAGTGCTCCTTCTTCACCAGGTCCGCCAAGTTGCGGGTCAGAAGACTGCCGCTGTAATGTTGGATGAAAGTTTACATCAATACTGTTCAAATAAATTATTGTTTTAACAATCTTATCGTATTTCGCTCTGCAAATTTTTTGATTTAATATTGCATCATGAAGGTGCACAAAAATAATTGGTCCGCCATCTGTTGGAGTCATGGCGGACTTAGATCAAATTTAGATTGATCTCGCTTAGCAAACCATGCATTGTCATGCAAACCAAACGACTATGCTCGCACTGCGCGTGTGTATCTCAATCGGTTGAGGATAACTGTTAAAATGCTAGTTTGCAAGATTTGACTCATACACAGATATAATATAATACCAGAATACAGATGCCTCATCATACAAAAAAACCGTGCCGACGTAACCAGCGTTTTTCGTCTGATTAAACTGATTATTTTTATAAGTACTTCGATCGCAATCGGTCCCCGGCTATAGACGGTGTTAGCAGCGACTTGCAAGTAGAAGGGTTTTCTCGGTTCTTGACTTTTTTTTCTTTAAATACAGTGACAATTTCTTTTATAGAGTGGCAAAAAACCTAGTGGCATGCCTCAAATTTAAAAAGGCGCCATCTATTGGAATTTATTATATATGATCCGTTCAAATAATCTTTGAAATTGGAATTAAGAGCCCAACATTTCTTAATTTTGTGCTTAAGATAGTTGATTAAACAAGAACATGAAATTTCTACTATCAATTCTAGAAATCACAATTCAATAACAAATTGATGCATATAGCTACATCTAGTGGCATTTATATGAACCAAATTTTCTTTGTTAGCGCTGGAACCCGTGCCCATACATATTAACTATATAACAAGTCAAAATCACATATCGCGAAAACTAGTGACATTTATCTGAACCAAATTTTCACAGATGATGTCTTTATGTTGCCGCTATAACTACAAATATTAAAAACAGAATAAAATAAATATTTAAGTGGGGCTCCCAAACAACAAACGTGATTTTTTGCCGGTTTTTTGCGACAATGGTACGGAACCCTGAACACAGGTTCCACAATTGTTGTGTTTTATGTAATAATCTTTAAAAACAAATAGAATTGACGCCATTTTTAATAGTCATGTTGTATATTGAAAACAACTTGCAAGCTGAATTTAGGTACGCCATGTGAAATAATACATATTACCTGTACAAACTCCATAAAATAACTATAGTATAATCTAATAGAGATAAATGATCAAAACATTCACCACGATTGGCAAATATTAATGATCTCACTATATTAGACGTACAATTTATTGGACAACACAAATTGCAGCCTTGCAAAGTGGCCTAACCCACAATTTTAATTTTATAAACCAATAAAAAGAATATTGCGATACTTATAACAAAAAAATTGTGTTGAAAAATACAGCGTTAAATAAAAGTATTTTTATGATCGGGATCAACATTTTTATAAACTTACAAACGCTAAGTTTTATGTGTTTTCATACTTTGAAAGTTTTAATAGTCATAAATTAGGATTTGTGAATCAATGTATTGAGGCGAAGAATTTTTGCTATCAAACAAATAGATATTTTTAGTTGTGAAATATGTTTTTGATTTAAAAGATTGGGCACACACATTTGGCACAGGATTTGATCTAAATGGTTTTATAAGTCTCTAAAAAGAGATTCTTATCAGAATCCATTTTTATCTTTTTTTAATTCGAACACATTCTTTCTGTTAAATCACCAAACAAAACAAATAATTCAAATCAAGGATCTATAAAAAAACAGAAAAATATCAACAACTCGATTGTTTAAACTTACCAAATAGTTAAAAAGTTAAGTTTTCTGATGCTGTTGATTGTATTTACTTTGGTCCAATCACAGACTTGATAAAACTCAAATAAAACAGCTTGATAATGCTTTTTTCCTTTTTAATTGGTAGAGCGGGAGAAGTCATTGGAAATCATCCAATGACTTCTCCCGCTCCGGGCGAAGTGGGAGGGCGCGTCAGACTTTTACTGACTAAAACCCACCCGTGTTCCTTCAATTGCTTTAGCCAGTGCCTCGGTAACTCTTTTTCAAATTTATCCGCGACCCAATGCTTTTAACCCTGGGATAATTTTTAAAGGATAATATAATTGTTTGAATACTTACGTCTGTTTCTTCTCCAAGTTCTGTAAGTTGCCCTTGAGTGAGTTGTAGGCCTGCGACTTCTGTTTCAAATCCGAGTCGATCTGTCCAACCTGAACGGAACACGTCGATCAAGCATTAGTTTTGTTTAGTAGCCAAATTTATATTTTTAGGATATTGTATTGTTATTGTGCCTTAATTTATAAATATCCGGTATTAATTTATAAATACAAAGCTATTATTAATTTTTAAATAAATAATATAGATCACTTTCGGAAAACAAAAAACCCTTTCCTAAGTCACAAAAATGTTAAAACTGTTTTTTACTCAAACACAAATTAAAACGTTTAGATTTACATTTGAACTTGCTAGAGGTTGGTCAGCTAGTCAAAAAGTTGAAGCTATAAGCTGATAACTGGATAAACATGCAAGGAGTTACATTGTTTTATGTTGGTTTGGGGATATTTGGCAGCAAATAAATACAATAGAGAGCTCTAACATGAGCCAGAATGCAGGCTGAGATGCGGGACATCTAGTAGTATGTACTCGTTTGTTTATCTTAACTATACTCCATTTGAAATAACATTAGAAATTTTTATAACTTTTTACAGTCCGTTCAACCGATTTTGAGTTCTATCCCGTTTATAAAAGGATGGCATAAGAAGCATAAACCTTTTACCAAAACTGTTTATTACAGCTGTCATTTGTCATATCGCCAGCGCAATAGAAGTCAAAATCGGTTGAACGGACTGTAAAATGGGATTATTTAAATGTCCAATGTTATCTCAAAGTAGAGTAGTAGTAGTAGTATTATGGAGAGAACGAATTTTGTGAGTTTGTTCAGACGTAATCTCTGGAACCACTACACCTATTTGATAAAATCTTTCACCACTTGAAAAGTACATTATTCAGGATGGTTTTCATTTATAAATTAAAATGACCCAGGCAAAGCCGGGGCGGAACACTAGTTTTAAATAGAATTGTGTTAATTATCGTGGAAAAAAAAAATATCCAAAATAGCTGGGATGTAACCCACCTGTTTACTGATGATATCCGCGATGTTGCGCAGACTCTGCTTGATCGGGTATTTCGCCATGTCCCACGCGAAACGCGTTAGGTAAGATGGTAGGTCGCCTGCAATGCAAAGTATTTGTTAGATAACAGAAATTATTAAAAAGAAAACAGGTATCTGCATTTTTTTTTTACTTTTCTCAAATCATTTTTATTATATTATTTTAATGTTTTATTTTATTATTAAAATACTTTATCTTTAACTAGTAACAGAAATTGATATCAATACAAAATACTAGGAATATCCTTATTAAATAATCAACGTACAACAAAAAAGTTTAAGTACATTAAAGTATTTATTCTTTTTTTATAACAAAAAGTGCTTAACAAAAAAGTCAAAAAAAAAACAAACAAATGTAAGCGTTGGTCCAAAAACTGTAAGAGAAAACATTCTAGCTTAACGTGCATTCAGACAGAGACTAATAGATTAATAAATAACTCCTGTACACATTGGCTGAATAGAAAAATCTATTTTAAAGTTGTTGGTGAACATTACAATTTTGTGAACAAGCAACCGGAGGCATATCAAAAGATAGACAAACCCAAGGTGGAAAAAAATATCGACGCATCAAAAACTAAGCGCAAGTCCAGTAATGCGATTGAGCAAAGGCGCATTGAACAAAAAAAAACATAATGTTTGCAATAATTTTTGTTCCAGAAACTGAGCCATAATATTTTGAATAATAATTAACAAAAATACGTGGACAGATAATAATAAATATGTTTTAAAACCAAACTAAGAGACTGATTTCAAATGAGAATCATATTTCCAATACGATAACAAACGAGAGAACCGAACAAAAATGTCTGTAAAGATAAGAAATTGTGAAAAATTTATAATCAAGATTTTGTCGAATGAAAACTCTGTGTACAGGGGTCTTGATACATTCATAGCACGGGTCCATTATAGGATATAGATACATGCACTATAATAATAATAAATCATGCGTAATTCCATGCTGGAAAACCCGTATTCAAAATTAACTTTGATATTATCAAGCTTACCAAAGGCGATATTTAATTGTACAGTGAAAAGTATTAGAGATTTTTGTTGGAGTGTAATGTTTAAATACGGGCCATTCGAATTATACTATATATTTTCTAAATATATTTTAATATCATGCTGCTTTCATTTTAATTTCTATTGTTATAAAACTACCCTATATTTCTTTTAATATACCTTAATATAATGCAATTCTGTTAGAAAATACATCAATCTATAATACTATTATAAGTCTAAGCACATAAATCACATATATTATTATATTTTATATAACAAACCCAAAATTCAAGATCTGTTGCTTCAAATCTCTGAGTACCATTTTCCTATAAGGCTTATTCGAGTAATAGAGATCAATAGAAAAATAAAATGATTATTTTAAAAACTTTTTTAAGACAAGCTTTTTCGTATTCATCTCCCATATTTTTGGGGTGCATGAAAATAATTGGTCCGCCATCTTTGGGAGTTCGCCATATTGGATTTAGAATGATGTCACCTTAGCTTAATTTTAGATAAATCGGTAGGGGATTACTTTTAAATTCAGTTGCAAGATTTGACCCTTAAATATAACTAACAAGGCAAGTGAAATAAAACCTTGTAAAAAGAATATTCAAATATCCATTAGATATTCCTTGACTTTATTATAAGTTTGTGTGGCCTTGAATTATAATAAAATTTTCTCGGACAAGCGATAAGCGAGGAGATAAATAACAACTTATCACCAAAACTCATATGTGCTGATCATAATGTGACGTATTCGGCACTAATAATATTGTCAAAATAAACTTCTGTAATAAAGAGACAATGCATTAATTCATTGCAAAATTTGTTGTTCAATGATGTTTAAATCCCTCTGGACTACAATGTTGACTTTGTTAATATAATTTTAAAAAAATATAAGCATTTTATTTCTTTTTTAAAGAAAAAATAATATTCAGGTAGAGATAGGCTTCCAAACTACAAAGAGAACCGGCACCATTAAAAAGAACTACTTTAGTCACTACAATCTTATTTGAGCAAGTGAATCATATGAAACCAAGACAAGTTTTCAAACATTCAGCCCATTCATCTTCTATACTTCTATAGTATTAATGTCAAGTATTTATTATACACTAAAATAAGACTAAAACTTGTACTATTATGTATTCTGTGCTAAAACACTGTCCAATAATTTATTCAAATATTTATTTACGTAAAAAGTTTCGTCTTTATTTTGTGGAAGTGAAAAATATTTCACCTCGCGATAAATGATGCGACATTTAAATAAACGAATGTTCAACGCTATGCTGTTCTTTTCGCCTCAAATAAATCGTGTATAGTCTAAACAATAAAACACTGCCGAACGCGATTCATTTCGGTTCATACATAATATATATGACGGAATCAAGGTTATGAATCGTGTTTTGTAAAAGCTATTTTTGGTTTTACTATAACTACGTGAAATATGGGCTGAGCCAATTACGAAGGCGACTGTAATCTAGATTAGTGATTCGGTAAATTGGAAATGCCATCGGAAATAAAAACTTAATCTTTTTTTTTTCGTAAATTGCTCATTGAAAAATCATAAAGGTTAGTAGAATTTTCTATATTAAAAAGGTTTACTTTTAATAATCTTCGCTACTCTTTACAACGTTCACGCACAAAAGCAAAAGGGTATAACTTATAAATATAGATTTTTTGTTATAAATAGGTGAAAATAAAAAAAATATACAATAAAAAATACAACAACGACAATATTAATACATTAAACGTCTAAGCAAACTAAAAATAACTTAAAAAGCTATAATATAGAACACGTTCAACTGTGTATTAAGCATTCTACTGGGCAAGCCACGAAATCTTTAAAAATCATTAAATAGTTTCGCAAAATGCCCGGTTAATGTTTTAACTACACATCATAGACATTACTTGTAGACGTCGCATTCACACAGTGATGTGGTGCAGGACGAACATTTTGTGATTTTCTTTTTCCTAGCCACATCTTCGAAGCGTCACCCTAAACTTTTTTACTTTAACCAAAAAATATACAGACAAAATTCAGGATGGCGCTCGCGAAATATAAAATACGGCCAGCGCCATCTGCTGTTTGATTACAAAAACAGTTAAAATAGAAAAATAGTAGAAAATATTTAGAGACATAGCAATCACTGCCTACACGTAACCTACTTCGCGTCTGCAAATAGCGCTGAACGTAATAACGAAACCTTAGGGAGTGTAAAGCTTCGCTCGCCTAACTAGTTGGAGATACAGGGCCTACCGGGAATTAGTTTGAATAGAACTTGACTCACATACTCTCCGAATACATCCAAACTTTAATGGATAAAAGTTAACTTTCATTTGTTTCAAGTTCCGTCCAAAATCAGGGAGTTAGGTTAGGCGTGGGCGTGGGTTAGGTCTCCTAAACCTTGTGAGAGTATATGGTGGTGTCGTTCCTCGTCGTCTGTGTCGTCCCAGCGCGGCGAGCTGCGGCCGCTGGAGTGCTGCGAGGGCTGCGACGCGTACTCGTCGTGGTCGCGGTGCTCGCACGGCCAGCAGCCGTGGTGCTCCGAGAACGCGGAGTCACACACCGGCGACGTCGGCGTGGGTGGAGGCGTCCCCCCACCGGGGTCCGCGTATGAGTCAATGCCTAGAGTCGCCACAGTCCATAACCCATCTCATTAACCTCTACCAAGCTCCCGTGTCATTATTTCACACTTCCACGGCCATTCACTAACAACTGCTACTATAATAATCCGCTTTTATTCATTGTTTATCCAGCGCTTTATGGCGGTTGTAAAGCTATTTCAATGTTTTATGTCCTTGTTTCCGAATAAATCTCATACCAATCTCGAAATGCATTATCGAAATATCGCTTTTATCGCTTCGGTGAATTTAGGATGAAAATAAAAAGGATTTAGAATAGGACAGGAGCAAAATAAATAATATATTTTCATAAAAATAATAAATAAACTAAATAATAATAAAAAAATTAAGAAGCGCAAAGCATAGACAATTTTAAAGCTTGATATAGCTAAGCTATGAATGTCTTGTGAGGCAGTGATTGCTATTATCTATGTATGGAGACATTATATTCAGTAACCTTACGTTTACAACATAATGTGCGACAACTTACAACGTCTAGGAGTTTATTATATTAAAGCAAATGTGGTTATAGAAGAGCTCATGAAGATATGTAATGGATATGAATTTCCTGATTAAACAATTTGAAACTATGCGTAGCATGTGGAACGTAGACATTATCACTTAGACGACGAATACCTTAGTCAGTGCCTTGCTCGTGGCATTATATACTGTAAATTAATTGCTCCAATAACCTCAGATCCTAAAAAACTTCCTTGAGTGACGTGAGTTAGTTGTAGTGCCATCTAACTATAACTAGCTGTGATAACCCTCAAAAGTGTTAGAACATCGTTGCTTTTACTAGAAGTGATGAACTGCTGCAAAAATAATATATTTCATGACCTTAATCCTAATAAGATTCAATACGTATCTTGTGCGACAGCATAAAAGCTGAAAAAGTCGGTTTTTTTTCAGGAAAATGTTGAAGTATCCATTACATATCTCCTTCACAGTAGGTACATATTTAGTAATATGTATCCAATCTACAGTTATCTCATCTGATCTGAATTCACACTTTCACTGTCGCTATGATAACGGGACTTTATCTCAGTTCTTCGTGCCAACGACACTGAAAATGTGATGTAATACATATTATATTAATTCTATATTCGACACTCCATGGCCAAAATCAAAAATATTAATATTATAATACTCATTTCGGCTCTAGAAGACATATACAATCTTGAACTAGGCTACGAGGCTTTTTCAGAAATAGACCACGGAAAAACCTATCATCATCAATCTTTTAATGTTCCCACTGCTGGGACACAGGCCTCCACTCTGTGAAAGAGAATGGGCCGTAACCCGCACGGGCCCAGTGCAGTTTGGTGGATGTAAAACCTAAATGTAGGCAGAAATTAATGTCTTTTTTCGATTTCAGATCATCACCAATTTTGATTGTAGTCCAGTCTTGAAAATTATTCCTTTTAATCTTGGTTAGTATAAGCTGTGAACCTAAATAATTTTAAATCCGAAGATTTGCGCGAAATGTAAATGAAAAAAATGCCATAAAGTGTCGAATCAAATACAAGACATGACACACGATTACTTAACACACTGTTAACATCCTTCGTGACGTCTTACATTACGTTAGCATTTTACTTACAAACGAAACGATTGAAACGAAATATAATGCTTATTCAACTTCTAACTTAAAAATATATATTCATATCGTCACCAAAGTAAAAAATATATTTTAGAAACTTTTCGTATTGTCGATCAAAACCTTGGTAAATATTAATAACGCCTAAAAATCACCAAAAAGCTACAAATGTATATATTAACAAATAATATTTTACATATATACCACGTTCTGTAAAAAAAAAAATAGCGAAAGTAATTGCTTTATATTTCAAAATGTCATAAATAGTCATAATAATATACAGATATTTGAAGCGTAGATATTATATTCGAAGCTCGCACAATATTACTAACAAGCTCAATTTACATAAACTACGAAAAAAATATTACTCACTGCCGCAAACTTTTTTCCATTTCTCAGACACTGAAATGCAATCCCAAAAACTAACATTCTCAATCTAAAATATATATTAAATTAATTCTAAACACGGTCGTGTCATAGAACTCAATTAATATGAAAAATAAAAATAAAAAGCGACACTATGTTGTGATATAAAGCATTATGTACATATATAAAATATTAATTAAGTATCGCATCCAATTAGATATTATAAAAAAATAGATACAACTAGAATTTTGAATTAAAATCAATGAATTGAATAGAATAATATTTTTTGATCTGAAAGCCAATCACCTATCTAAATATACGATAAGAATTTGAAAAAGAATCTTGATAATATCATATTAATGTTACCTTTATTTGGATGAATTCCATCATACTTTTGACAAATAAATCTTCGAGTTTCTCAAATAATTTCTTGCCGCAACGCGAAATATTTTATAACAGATATTGCTAGCCGTGATTCCAGTAATGTGAATATGCAACATAAATTGTTTTCTATACATTCCATTAAAATCTATTTACATATCACACATAGGTGCAGTGGTGCAGAGAGGTTCGACATGGTCGGACGTTGACGAACCTCAACTAAAAATAAATGTACAAACACTGTCCACTCAACATTCTTAGCCTTTGATTTTGAAAGTGATATGTTGAGTATTTTTACTGACGAAACTCGTATAAACGACACAGTGTAATTAAAATACATATTTTTCTTTTTATTAATCTTTTTTACATCAATTTTATTTTCTTTAAAATGTGAGTTGTGCCCACTTTGCGAACGGACCGCGGCCAAGTTTCGTCAATAATCATAATACATAAGTATGTACACATTAGTGCTCAATAATAGGTACTTAGGTGTGTATTATTGGGGTTGAGATGAGATGTGTTGTGTGAAAAAATGTATAAAATAATAAACATTCTCGGGTATTATGCAACAGTATAATTGCAAATTAATATAAAATATAATAAAATTAAAAACACACTGGCTGACTCGTAATGCAGGCAGTGTGATTAGAAAAATGGCATGCAAAAAATAATAGGTAAAATATCAATAATAAATAAAAAAATAAATATAAGAAAATATAATGATAATTTTAACCATTGAAATTCAGCGACACATGCTAATAATTTTTCGCACTACTCTGTGCTTTTAATTTATTTATTTCTCTACACCAGTTCATTCTTTTTCTATTTTAAAAATTAGTTCTCATGCTGGTAACATCATAAGGCCCAATTCCTTAGCTTTAATTCCTCTATAGTTGCCCAAACATGCCATAAATAACTCTTTTCTCTATGTTTTATTTAAATCATGCAAAATAATCCTATTTTGTTGTTAAATCTCTTTGTTTAATTTCTTTATTTCAAACCTTTTTTCAAAATCCAAAATATCTATGAAGAAATGGCACCAAACAATCAAAAATAGTTTTTAAGAATTTATTTAAAATAGCATTTCAAAAATTAAAATAAATGTTTAGTGCCATAAGAAATAATAGAAAAATAACTTACTGTTGTTTGCCATAAGGTTCTCATGGAGCTTATCGCGTTGGTCTTCAAGTACCTGTTATGAATAAAAAAATATATATCATTGTCAAAAACTTTTTAATGAACTATGCTCAATCTCGACTATAAGAATGGGTATCTGTATGATCAAAATAAGCTATTTCAAAAGTCAAATTGATATCACGACTGCAATTGACTACAATTCCATGGTTTCTGAAATAAACCACCATATAAATTTGTGTGAATAAAACAAAAATCATGACTTACCTCACCGAGGTACTGAGCGACCTTCCTAGTGACAGACTCAACAAAGGTGTCGAGTTTACCCAAGTCATCGGACAGTCCGACCAACTGATCCAGAGTCCCCACCTGGAAACAAATTCATATTTGACAATTAGAACAACACTTTTCATCTATAAATCTTACAAAATTAAACTTTTTTTTGTGTCTGTCTATGTGACCATGTTAAACTCCATGACAGATTTAGACACCATCATTTAGAAAATTTAATCAGAATGGTATATTTGTTAAGTATACTTTGATTAAAAAAAATATATATTTACGTTTTAAAGAGAGACAAGTACATTTTATATTCCAAAACTTAAAAAGTGAATATAAAAACCATATAGATATAGCAACTCTATGAAGTTGCTTTCAAACAGCTTTGGTTAGTAAGAACTTAAAAGTATTATTCCTATTTTCACTTAAACATCATCTACACAAGAAAATAATTGGCTCAGCAGTGGGCTCAGTCCAACTTAGCCCACTGCTGAGCCAATTATTTTCTTATATTTACCAAAATGAAGAGGAAAATTCTAGGTGGAGTCATGACCTGGTCAAGGCTGTGGGAATATGGGAAACCGTTGGATATGAAACGCACAGAACTGATCATTGTGGCGACGCTTGGGGGAGGCCTATGTCCAGCAAGTCTTTCGGCGAAGATGATGAACAGGAAACTTAGCAATCATCCAATGTCTTGCATTTATAATAATAGTTTCCGAGTGATTGCAGTTGGTGTTTATAATAACATAATTCTTGTATTCCTTGAAGGGTTATGTATAGGCGCACTAATCTTTGCCCTGTATCTATAACCTGTGATTTATATGATGGCAATTACCATCAAAGAGTGAGCAGTTCTAAAATTGATTGATTGATTACAGGTATAACAATACTAAAAATTTAATGCTTTGATAACCTTGGAAATATTTAAAAAGTAACTGTTAGTTTATTTAGATGACTATTGGCTAATTCCTGAATTGAGTATTTGGAGTTAAACCTTTAATGCCAAATTTTTACAGGTTTTCATGCTTAAGTATAGTGTGATCACAGACATAAATCTAACTAGATAACGCAAGTCCCACCATCTGTATGAAAACCAAGCGTGCCAGTTTTTCACAAATAATTTAAAAACAAATTTACTCACCAATGGAAGTAAACATTTCCAATGCCTCGGCCAACTTTTTATATAAATTCTTTACAGCTCAATATGGCATAAAAAGGCATTTTTCTAGATTTCGGTGGATTTCTAGTGTCGATAATGCTAAATGAAGAGGTCAGATTACGATCATTTCTCGTAACTTTACTCCGTTTTTTTTTCACTCAAAGTAAAGACAATCGCGTCATCTAGTTAGATTTATGTCTGTGACTAATACTTAACTTCAAATTCTAAACTCAAAAAATTGGGGGATACATAGTACATTTATTAGCTAGATAAATGCCCTTATGACCTACATACTTTTGATGTCATTATAAATTGAACACTGTTTTCAGTTAATAAATTTTGCTTAGTTCATCACAGATAACAGATTTTAACATTATCATTTCTTATTGCAAATAAGAATCTTCTTGGGATGTAAGTCTCTATGTTTTTATCTTCGTTTAAAGATGTCCATAATATTGATCTGATTGTTCTACTATGGTCTGCTAATTTAGACAGTTGAGTGTTTACAAGAGTCATATCAATTTCCTTGATGGGCAAAGTGCTGTAGGATGTAATTTCATTTTCTAATTCAGAATATTGATTCATTGATAATATAACATCATCATCATATCAGCCGAAAGACATATATATATATGTCCACTGCTGGACATAAGAATACCCAAGCGTCACCACATTGATCTGTTATATGAGGATATATTTGTCATTGATTCTAGTATATTGATTTGCAATTACAGAGGAACCAAGAAGTTGGAAGTGTCATTAATATATACCCATTATTTAATCAGCCATTATAATTGCTTCAAGGACATTTTCAGTCATCATTCAATAGGGAATAATAGGATGACATAATTTATCTCAGGATGTGTTACAAAGATCTGGCAGTGTTGTAAGATTATATGTTAAATAGAAGATTAATAAATAAGTTAAAGTTACCTTCAGGTCAGGGATTGGGAATTTGTAGTTGGCGCTGACTGACTTGGTGGCATCGTTGAGGGAGTCCCATGTCTGCTGGCAGGTCTGTTCGCCGGGGGCACTGATCACCCAATATTCAGACGTCATCTTCTCCACTGCAATAATACACGAGATGAGGTGTACTATAGACTCATATGAAAAAAAATATAAAGCTCACAGCGAAAACGCACGTAGCAACCGACTTTACATGTTTGGTACAGTCGAAAACATTCTCATTGTCCGAAAAATCGATTTTGTGTTCCGAATATGCAGTCTAGATCCCGCGGAAGCGGACGACGGTCTGGTGTTTTCAGCGAGAACGCTGACGCAACGGGCCCATGCACCCAATCGATACCGAGCTCGTTCCAACGGCGCCCGTTCGGCGGTCAGACATCCTGGCGCCCGGCGCGAGCTAGCCCAAGAAATTCACCCCAAACCACCCCTTGCACTCCGTCACTGCCGACTTTGACGTCTTTCAATCCCGCGCAAAAGCATTTAACGACAGCATCTACCACGATATTCACTTGGTTACAGCACAACACTCACCTGGAACTTATAAATTAATGCTGTTTATTACTAAATATTCGAAACAGCAAATAATTTGGTGAAATCACAAGACAATTCGGGGCTAGCCCTTTAACGCCATGAACATTCACGTGACCCGGTGCTGCCACCTACAACGACTGATATTGGACAGCTGATTTACGTCAATTGTCTATGTGCGTCTATAGGAAAGCATTTTTTAATCCGTAATTGAATTTTAATTAATTCTTAGTGTGCTTACAATCATCCTGGATATAAATATTTTACCTCATTTATAACTTTCTATGGATAGTATGGCCATAATGATTTTTTATAAATTTGTTGAAGAAAATGACAGCAAATTTTGATTGAGTCAGATAAAAAAATTAAAATTAACGTATTGTCTATGTCCAAAAGTTTCTTGCGAATGTTTCCGTTTCGTACCTGTGGTACCTATATACCTAAGTTTCTATTCAAAAATAATTAGTCTACACCTTGCATCTGAGCACTCTTGGCTAACTTTTGGAAAGCATTGTTCTGCCGAAGTGACAAGTGGAGAAGAGAACGGACAGAATGATGAATAGTAAAATTTTTGACGTTGTTCTGCCAATTCTCTGCATATTATCGCACTTGCAATCTTCACCTTTGCTTCGTATCCTTACAGTATAGCTCTCGCCAAACTTTTGGGCCACCCTGAAGTTGGCTTTCCGATGCGCAAATCTCGGTGCGGTGCTGTTTTTGTATCAGATTTACTACTGCGCAAGTGCGCAGCCATTGTAGTGCAGCCAACATCAGGGTGGCCAAGAGATTTGGCGAAAATTGTACTCAGTTACTTATTTTTTGCAACGATAGTCTCAATTTTTGACGTGACAACGTCTTATAATTCGATGGAGCCGGCTGCACGCACGAAAAAACATGACTCATGCGGCGTTACCTCGCTCTGAGGCGTTCCATTTAAGTCTTGAAGTGCAAGCGAGAGCGCGGCACGAGCGACAAAGAGGCACAATCGGCCTCCGCTTTCGTCAGCGATCGACATCTGTCTCTCTCCTACTTGAGTGAGCGATGCGTCCGCGTGGACAGCTGCTATACAATAATACATTTACATGTTTTCGTCAAGTATGAAGTGCAGTGAAAAGTGAATGAGGTGTCAATTGTTTATAGCAACGATAATTGCGGCGATAAAGGTAATGATTCTTCTGAAATTGACATAATTGTATTTATGCGTACAAATAAATGTAACTTGATCAATTCAATTGTGATTTCCATTTACCTCCTTCTCTATATCCATACAAAATATCTATCAAACAAATAAAATTAAAATTTTCTTTTAAAAAATGCAACCAATCCATCAGTATTTTCTTATGACGTTGTCACGTTCAACTATCGTCAGTAAACCGACTTTACAGACAACCGATTTTTTTATCGGATAATTATACTATTACAGTGGGTGGGCCACATTGCTGTTCACATGAGTGAAGCCGAAGGCAGCTAGTCTTATATAAACACAGTGTGAGAAGGAGGGCCATGCATAGATCTAATTGTATACAACGCTAGCTGTCCCACGCGGCTTAGCCCCCGTAAACTGGCTACCTATCTTACCCATCTACCCTGCCTACCCTACATACGTGATTATTGCGTAACTTAAGCCGTTTACGCAGCGCACGCAACGGAAGCTCTCAAAAAGGAATATTTTTGCCCGTTTTTGCAACATTTTTCATTTATGCTCCGCTCCTATTGGCCATAGCTTGATGTTATATAGCCTATAACCTCAATAAATGGACTATCCAACACAAAAAGAATTTATCAATTCCAACCAGTAGTTCCTGTGATGAGATTAGCGCGTTCAAACAAACAAACAAAGTCTTCAGTTTTCTTTCTTCTTTCTTCAGTGGGTGAATATTAAACATATAAGCAGATGGAGATTTGCAATTTGTTATGTTATACAGGACCGAAACTGTATTTGAATCCTTGAACTGATTTGCTATTTGATCTGATTTTATTTGTTTTTGTAAAAAAACACGATTTTATCTCAATGGTAACAACAGAAGTGCTCTGTGCTGTCATTTCAGTGTGTCCTCAGTCCTGTCAACTTAATTTGTGTCAAATTCACATTAAGGTTACGAAACAAAACAAAGAAAATGCGAATATACGGGTCTTTAGCTAAGAAAGTTGGTGATTTGACTATTAAATATTCAAATTTCCCCGAGTCTTTCGTTAAAAGGAGCTATGAGCAGGTACAACACTCTTTTCTATCAGAAGGCTATCTTCTTTTGAAAAACATAACCTCAAAATGGTTTTATTGTATTTGTTTTGTATTTTAGGTGTATTGGAAGAATCCGTCGAACTATCCACAGTACCCAAAGGCTCAGGTAGCCCGTAAGCATTATCGTTTTACGACAAACAGGCCCTGGACCAGTCAGTTTCGCATGCAAAATGACCGTAATATGCACAGGAAGAAGGTATTTGTTGAGCCTGTGGGAGAGTGGAGTTTTTTCAAGTAAGAATTTGTTTTATTTTATTTATTTATTCAAAATCTGTTTACACTATAACATTAAAAAAATCTGCCAAACTGTAAAACAGTTTTTCGGCAGTTTTAATACAGTTGATTTCTATTAAGTAAAAGCTTTTTTCTTGTATTTACATTCACTGTAGCGTCGTTTATGACCTTTGTTTACAGTTGAAGGTTTGTTAAACTGTAGTACATTCTAGTATTATCACTAAGGACAGTGACATCACATGTAGACACTTTAATAATCTTCGTCATTTATTAGTAGTAAATAGCAACACGTTATTACCACTTTTATTGTAAATACGTAATGTCACGTAAATGGAAACAGTCTGTAGGCTCAATACATCTCATGTGGTAAATGATAAATGATTTTATTTCTGTAAGTAGGTTTGTACAAACACTTTTACATGTCGGCGTTTCCTATCTGACTACTCTGAGAAGAAATTCCGAAACAAACTCAGAGGTCACAGTCTCTTTTAAGGTCCAGACAAAATCTTTGTTAGATCATGTGAAGACCATGTAGACTGAAGTCTGAAATGGTCTTTTGAGGAAAGAACCAGCCAGATTGAGTGGACCTGTCCAGTCAGTGCACGCATTTGTCAATAACCGTGCAGCTCAACTCAGAATTTAAGGAGCTCAACGATTCGACGAACAATACCAAAGAAAGGACATTCGGGTAGGCCGCATTAACTACTCAAACTGCCAGACAATGATTAAAACTAATTTGGATAAATTAAAATTAAAAACAAACAAAAATTGAATCCACATAGTCTTCACATTCACAACAATTAAAATAAGCTTAAAATAAAATAATATAATACTTTAAAAAGTAAACATTCTTGTCATTGCAAGAAAACAAAAAAAAAACAAAATTCACGGTGCAAAATATATATAGGTAGCATTGTTAATCGCTTTTGCATTTTCTGTTGAATGTTTGCTTGAGCAATTCCTTGGCTAATTCCTTGCTTGGTTGGGCTGCAGGATTTTTATCTGTAATTAGCAGCGAGAGCAGTAGTAACGGCCGCGACTTACATGTCGTAGGTTTTGGGTTCGAACCCAGACATTTTACTTTGTGTAATATATGTATCTCATCACCACTGCACTCAAAACAGTGAAGGAAATCATCCTGAGGTAACGGGCATGTCTTAGAACCAAAAATTCGAACATATGTGACTTCCACCCATCTGGACTGGCTGGCGTGGTGGATTATGGCCCAGACCCTCACACAGAGAGGAGGCCTGCACGCACAATGGACCAAAAGTGCCGAAAAGGGACCATCTATCCTACCCTCACCATAAATTTTTCAAGACCCCATGGCTTCGCCTGCGCAAAAAGCGTTTTATCATCCCAAGGGAACACACTATGGGGAAATAAACTATCCTATGTCCTTCCCTGTGTCTCAAACTATCTCCATACTAAATTTCATCTAAATCAGTTCAGTTGTTTAAGCGTGAAAAGGTGATGAAAATTCTGGTGTATAAGCTATATTACTATAAAATTTCAACAAAATCCTTTCATTAGTTTTTGAGTAAAGAGTAACAAACATCCATCCATCCTCACATACTTACGTTTAATAGCTTTTTATGTCACAATCCTGGGTAAAGGCCAACTATGCCTTATGTATTCCTTGTACCTTCCAATGTTTTAATTTTGTTTCTAGGGGGGACCGTGTGGAGATAATGGTGGGCAAAGACAAGGGTAAGCAGGGGCTTGTGACGCAAGTCATCCAGGAACGCAACTGGGTCATTGTGGAGGGATTAAACACACATCTCAGAGTTGTGAGTGCAATCAATGACCAACAATTTTAAACTTTGAATGAAGATATCTTCTTTTTACTGTATGTAACTGTAGTGGAATCTGTGCCGCCACAAACAAACTAATGACCCGACATCACACAAAATCCTGCATTGTGCTAGTGGTGGGACTGGTGGGTGATACAAACCATATATAGTTAGAAAATCTATATATTGGTTTTCTATATATGGTAAAAAATCTAGATAATTTAATGTGTTCAAAAACTATATATATTACAAATTTAGATATTCACGTACCACTCATTCCGCATCGGCTGTAACACAATACAAAAGATTTATGATTTAGAACCTATTCATCGTAATCTTAAAATTATTTTAATGACATAACTTTAGATCTTAAACTTATGATTTTCAAGTTTAAACTACAAGTACAGTATCAGCTTTAACTCCAAAAAGATGATATATTTATAAAAACAAATCAACAATAACTTCAATTTATGTTGTACAATAAAGAATATTTTTTTTATCCATCCATTCTAATAATGCATTGTATATTCCAGGTGGGTAAAGACAAGGATTTCCCCGGCATAACGATCCAGTCGGAGGCGCCGCTCCTGGTCACGACAGACATCAAGCTGGTGGACCCCGAGACTCTGAAGCCCACCGAGTTCGAGTGGAGGTTTACTGAGGAGGGAGATAAGGTTAGCTATTTAGACATCTGTGGTCTGAAGTTGGTAGTTTCACCAAGTACCTGTATAATATTTGGTGGTATAAAACTACAAGCGTGAAACGCTTAAACCGATTTAAATGAAATTCGCTATGGAAATAGTTTGAGACCCTGGGAAGGATATATTATGCCGGAAATCAGCCTTAAGGGGTTGGAAGTTTGAATGGTGAACTAATATTTTCTCAAGTATGAACACTACGCAAAGTCGCGGGCAAAAGATAGTTAATAATAAATTTGCAAGCCTGATATTGTGGGAGTGGACCGACTCGAGAGGCGAACAATTATTGTTGACATTACCGTCCCAAATGACGGGAACCTCGTGAAAGCCGAGATTGATAAGCAAATCAAGTATCTTGACTTCGCTCGTGAGGTTGTCGACATGTGGGATGTGGACACAGCGATCATTGTACTAGTAGGCTATTAAGCCAATGGCTTAATAGCCTCGAGCCTCGACCAACACCTTAGGAGGCTCTCGTTAGGCGGCTGGGTCAAGGGCTTGATTCAGAAAGCAGTACTTCTGGACCACGGCTCGTAATACCTAAATGTACGCAATATTAAGGAGGTGGTAAATAAATACGCCCCAAAATACAAAGATAGGCTTCAAAGGCATACAACCCAATTCGCCAGGGACCTGGTTAATAATAATAACGACAAGACAAGGCTGAAACGATGGCAAATATTGCAAAACGTTTTGGGGACACTTTTATTATGCGTACAGCTAAGGAGTGGAATTCCCTGCCGGAGTCTGTGTTGCCCGACCGCTACAATCTAGGGTCTTTAAGTCAAGAGTGAATTATTTTTTTCTAGACAAGCGTAATTCGCTTATCATCAGGTGAGATAGTGTTCAAGCGCGAGCCTATTAACAATAAAAAAATTATCACCAAATTTCAATTTCATAGTTCAATGGGAAGTTAAAATATTCTTCGGTACAAAAAGTGTGACAGACGACGGACAGATGGATACGTGAGTGACAGCAGTAGGGTTCCGTGGAAACCCTTCGGGTACGGAAACCTAAAAACTCAATCTCATGCAACATCTGAGTAATGTCTTTGCGCTTTGTTTAATTCACTTGAACAGAATGTACAAATGTTAATGTTTGTATTATTTATTTATTTCAACCGTTGCGTTGCAATGCCAACAATCGAAATAAATAAACTCACTTCAGTGTTTCTGGCATTCAATATTTTGGCAAAAAGCACAACTGCACCTGCCAAATTGTAATTTAATTCATAGTGTCACTACCTGTTCTTATCTGTATTGCTATCATATTTATAAGCAACCGAGTCTGCTGGTTTAAGACAATTTCTTTCTAATATAAAAGATTTACAAAACTTCTCTCTTCTTCTTTTTACTCGACTGCCGAAGTAGGTTAATGTGTATATCAGTCTATGTATGTTCCTATATGGAGTTCTAGAGACCAAACGCGTTGTCCGATTTTTAGGGTTTCGTACCCAAAGGGTAAAAACGGGACCCTATTACTAAGACTCTGCGGTCCGTCTGTCTGTCCGTCTGGCACCAGGCTGTATCTCAAGAACCGTGATAGCTAGACAGTTGAATTTTCACAGATGTATTTCTGTTGCCGCTATAACAACAAATACTAAAAACAGAATAAAATAAATATTTAAGTGGGGCTTCTGCATACAACAAAAGTGATTTTTAGCCGTTTTTTGCGATAATGGTACGAAACCCTTCGCGCGCGAGTCCGACTCGCATTCGAACGGTTTTTTATGATTCGATTCGTTTTAATCTTGCGAGTGTCACTGCCTACATTAAAACCAGAAAATAGAAAAATGGTGGATTTTGTGCGAGACATATTGTGGGGGCCCAATTTTTTTTTCTTCCAAACTTATCTTGTGGGGTTTCAAAATAAAGGGCGGCCAAGAAGTTTGGCGAGAACTATAACCTATTAATTCTTTACTTAAAGACCCCTAGGTTGTAGATATCAAGCAACAGACTCCGGCAGGGAATTTCATTCCTTATCTGTACGCACAATTAAAGTATTCCCAAGACGTTTAGTGCGTATGGGTGAGATGTCCACCATGTACCGATGGCGCATCGCCGCCCTACGTCTTGTAGTCCGATGAAACTTCTTACTTGTCCAGATACCACAATGTTTTAGCCAGAATTTTCTCCAGAAGTCTCAAAGAGGCATAAAATAAAGAATAAATAGGGTGCTACATATGCATATTTTTTTTATTTCACTCATCATGATTGTTTCCAGGTGCGCGTTTCGATGGCCAGTAGCAGAATCATCCCCATACCAAAGTCGGCAGAGGAGACCATGGACTTCAAGAGTAAAGAGTTGTACATTGAGAATGTAGACAAGGACACAACAGGCGACGCCGCTGTTAAGGTATACTGTACTCTAAATCTTGTAATTTAAGGTATAGTTTTGTTTGGGCCCCAATAAAGAAAGGGCTTCTAAATTATTTGTGTCGCAAACGCATTGACTATTCGCAATGTTTTTATTTATTTATTTTTGCCGATGGGAAGTCATCCAATGACTTCTCCCGCTCTGGGTATAGCGGGAGGGCGTGTCAGACTTGTACTGACTAAATCCTGTTCCTTCAGTTGCTTGTGCCAGGGCCGCGGTAACTCTTTCAAATTTATCCGCGACCCAGACAGGCATCGGCCCTAGCGTACCCCGTCAGTTTCTGCTGACTTCTCTTTGAGGCGCGCGTGGGACATTACGCGCCGTCGACTCGGGCCTGGCCCTTATCGGACGGCGAGCTACCCATTACTCGCAGTCCGCAAGCCCGCGCCTACGGTGGCCGGGAATCGGCTTGCAATTCCCGACGCCCGGGGCGTCTTCTGCGGCGGCTAGGGGCGTGAGGGTCTGTCTCCGTTGCGCCTCCCTCACACGTTCCGCCTCCTCCTTCGCGAGCATTACTGCTTCGCAGAAGGAGGTGTCAGCTTCCCATGCCCTCTCGCTCCGTACCATAGCCTGGACCAGAGCCGGACGCGAGATGTCGCTACCGCCGATCGCCTACAGACTATTCGGCATTTACAAGTCTAAATAGGCGATTGATTTTAATCACACATCTGACTGCAAAATCTGATTAAATTAAGAGTAGTTGCATCTCTATCTAAAATCTTTAGTTACTAAAAAAATTTGCGTCTCTGTCTACTCCTGCCGATCAATAATCAAAGCCAATCAAAATGCATTACCCCACTTACTTGGCTGCTAGTTAGGAGAAAAAAAATAAAAAGCTTTTTTACAAAAAAATACTACGGACTTCCAAATAAAAACACTACAAAGTGAAAAATAACTTTATTTTTGGATGTCGGTGTCTTTAGTAGGTACCAATTTTTTTCTTTATGGACACCGACTTCCATAAAATAAGTTATTTTACACGTAGGTAGTATTTTTATTTGAAAGTCGGTAGTATTTTTTTTGTAAACAAGTTTTTTTATTTTTGCCTTTTTAGTTGTACCTAATAGGCAAGTTCTTTAGTAAGGTAACTATAATGCCAGAATAGATTACCCGAATATCATGAAACTTGAATATAACCGGTGAAATGAGAGTGTACCAAGGTGAACTGTACACATCTACGTACCCCTTTAGAGCGTACTGGCGTGATGTTATGTAATGAAATGGTATAAACAATAAACAGACATGCGATTGCAGCAATCCCGAGACATTTGGCGTCATTTATTGAAGAGTTCTGTTGTATAACTCCAAAGATCTTTACTAAATTAAAATGGGACCAATAGGGGAACATACTCTTTCAAAGAAAAAAATAATTTTCAAAATCAGTCCACAATTGACGGAGAAATCGGTGAACATAAAAAAAACATTAAGTCGAATATAGAACCTCCTTTTTGGTTAGCGGTTAAAAAGTTTATATATTGAACCTAAACAAAGAGAATATAACCACTAGAGAGCTTATAGGCCGATTTCTTCGAAGCACACGACTCACTACCGCGGGCCGGGAGACGAGGAAGAACGCGCGGCTGCAATTGGTCAGTTCAAAGTAAGTTGCGTAGGTATGGCTATCGTTAGGGTTGATCAACTCGATTAAGGGAAAATTGTCGATATCGATAAAATGGATTTTAACATTATTAAAAATACTCAATTAAAATCATATAAATATTATTTAATAAAAATCAATCAATTACAAATATAAATATGTGTGTCGGGGACATAGAGAAACAAAAAGTATTTTTCCAAATCGGTCAAGCCGTCTACGAGTAATCCGGGAACATAATACATAAGAAAATTCGACGAACTGAGAACACCCTCCTTTTTTTAAGTCGGTTAAAAGTAGATAGATATTTTTTCATACATTTTTTATTAAGTTTAATTTTATTATTATCGATATCGACTTCAGCTATTAAAAGTAACAGCACAGATATTTACGATAAAAATACAAATAGAGAGAAAGGGATAGAAGCATTAGAATTGTCTAGTGAAAGAGCGAGACTTTTCCAAAAGACATCAACGCGGAACTCAAAATTGAGCTCGTTTACCCCATCCACCATTTTAACTACATCCCTGCGGTGTCTCATAATCTGATTAAATTAAAAATAATTTTCGTACTGTTTACTTACCGACGAAAAGTTATGCCATCCTTTTTGTAACTAGATGTCTTGATGCATGTTTCCCATACCCCTTTACGGCGCATGAGGGCATTTTTATGCGTTATAATTGCAATAAAAAGATAAAACAATTTGTATTTATTTAGCGTGCATACAGGTCTAATAACTGGACACAACTAAAATGGTTACTAGTACCGAAGCCTTTACATAGGCGACTAAATACTAATAGTTTTCGAGCGTCGGGGCACTGTATGCGCCGTCAAGTGGTTATATCGTCGTTGAACCTAAAGAACTATCTCAATTATGAAAGGATGAATGATGTTCTGAAGGATATAAAACGAAGTGCTGACAAGTCTTCTAAGCGCATTATTTACATTGTTTTCTCCATTGATCTTTAGTATCCCCTTTTTTGTTTAAAATATTACGTCGTAGTCGCGTTCTGTAGTTTATATCTACTCCTATGGCAAAAAGGGCTGAATTAATATCTGTATATATAATACAAAACATTTTCTTTATTTTCAGATAACGTTCGCGCCAAAATTACGGACATTTGAAATGGATATAATGGAAGAGATGGGCATCAAGGAGGACAGAGAACCCGCCAAGTCGTTCTGGTACTAGACAGTGTAGAATAATAGTGATCATTGTAAATTTATTATAGTTTTTATTGTGAATAAACGAGTTTTATTGAGTTAAATAATAAAAATATTTTTTAATTTAGTTTATTATAAAATGCTCATGGAAAAAGCGCCATCTATAATATGTTGCGTGAGGAAGTGTATAGATCTGCAAGAAAAAGTGAACAGCGCCATCTTTTGGCGTTTAACTGTACCCGGTGTCCATTAAGACAGCATATTTACAAACAGCGACATCTTTGTCACAGTTGCGAAAGCTTTACTATGGCTTGTGGTCAGATAGTTTTATTGCTTTTATTTCTGAGAAAATGAATTCTTTATTTACATATATACAATTGAATATTCTAAAATAAAAACAAATTTATATACAAAAAAAAAAAAAAAAAAAATATATTTCTGTTTTTAGTTTGTAAAAGTAATTTGAAACAAATAAAAACAAATTATCATCAATAGTTTTTGTGTCAACATTTTATGATACTGATCCAGTGTTTAAGTACTTCATTCGCCAACGTCCATACTACGTTGAATACACCGGTTCTCGTCCGATCACCGAAGTTAAGCAACATCGGGCGCGGTCAGTACTTGGATGGGTGACCGCCTGGGAACACCGCGTGACGTTGGCTTTTTGCTTTTTCAGACTTTTCTACTAATCATTTTATGTATGAAAATTATTTCGAAGCGAGCTCGAAATGTTTTAGGATGGATAAGTTTCATTTGTTCCGTTAACGGACAATAAGTACCTAACGGGGCAGCAGAGTAGAAGGATATATTACATGGTTCTTACATACACGCATAATATATTATATAAACTCACGCCTTTTCCATATGGGGGCAGGGCAAAACTACAGATCGACACCTGCTAGAATCCTTACAAACTCCTTGTCCTTTTGGTTATTGTCTCAAGAAAATACTTCATGGCATGGAAACCTGCCACTACAGGCCAGTGCCCTTGGTTGAGACCTATGCCCAGTTATGGACGTATTTCGGTTGAAATTATGATGATGATGTTTACCAAACTGCGCCAGGATCCTATTCCAATATAGTACTAAACTGTATCAACATTATGCAATTTGTGCATTATTATATCACCTTGGTAAGCTAGATGCACGTCAGTAAAATTATTGATAAATGGAACATACTTCGCTTGATACGATAGCAACGACTTTGAAAGGTTATCACCAGCTTATTTGGGTTTGTTCTCGAAAAGCGTTTTCGATTAGGTATCCAAATTACTTTAGCTTTTTATTGCAGTCTCCCCCAGATAACAAGTAAAAGTTACCAAAACCCCCACACTTTTTTTCATATCGTCCGTTTAAGGTTGCACTAGTCGATCATTCTTCCATACAAACGTGGTCTGGCGATTACTCTACTGTTTGACGATGTACGTTCAAAATAAAAATGATATCAATTTGTCTCATCATTATCTAGGCACTGTATGGAAACAAAAAAGTAAAAAAAATGTGAAGGTTATGAGCGTGGAAAGTTCCATACTTCAACACTAATTTTAACGCATCTTTGGTCGGAAATAAATGTCATAAAAAGAAAGAAAATTGCAAAGCAGCCACCATAAAGGGAGACATTAGTAGGTAGTTTAACAATGCAAATAACTTTATTTTGAAAACATACATTTAGTTGTTTTTCATGATATCCATACTCCCAAAGGTCTGTTTATAAAATTTCGCGCGCACGTTTACATTCTAAATCATCATCCATTTCGCTATAAATTTGCAAAAGTGCTAATTCGTACGCGAATTAGCTTCTTACTGCTCATCACAGCATCTATATCTTTCGCACTTGTTGTCGGATGAGATAGCATGCATTTTAACCCCGCGCACAAAATAGTTCGTGCTGTCGACTAGGGCAACCTTAAAAGTCGTTTTTGTACATCGAAAATATTTCCAAAAAAACCCGACTACAGAAAAATCACGCTCTAAAAAGTGTGAAACAAGAAAATATTCTCATCTGAAATTGTTATGTACAAACTATTCCGTAGAGTATAACCGTGGTCGTGTGCCACCTACCGTAACAAAACAATACATTCTGCAAAGTGACATACGACCACGGCAGGACCACGGTTATATCCTCTGATCAAAAAAATATTTTAATTAGAGCTCATTTCGTTTTGAAGTTAAGCTCATAGGGTACTTAATTTCAAGAAAAAATTCAAAACAAAATGAGCTCTAATTAAAATATTTTTGGGGATAAATAGCACATTTTACTGTTTATCCCCAAAATAGAGGTCAGTGCGGTCGCTAACTGATTCCTCATATTTTTGCGCTGCTTCGTCAATTAATGTTGTTATTCTGAAACGTATTACAACGATAACTAAAGATAACACACTCCGTGGGGGCTACAGGATGACGTCATCAGAACTAGCTGACGAGTGTGCCAATAACATGTTTTGCATGATCTTGGGCTACATCATAATATTATAGATGACTAGCTTTTACCTGCGGCTTAGATCGCAGTGAAGCCATTAAAAAATATATTTTTTTTAATTAAATATTTCCTATGTTACTTCTAATACCAAGAATATATGTACAAAGTTTCATGATGATCGGTTCAGTAGTTTTTGCGTGAAAGCGTAACAAACAAACTTACATACACATTTATAATATTAGTAAGGATAGTATAGATTATGATAAATTATTTTGTTTAGGTTTTCAGGTTCACTTTATTTACAATTACAACACTTAGGACTATTCCTGAAGATTTTCATCGAACGAAATGAATTAATTTTCACGTTTTTTTTTTGAAATTGTTCCTTTTATTAGTAGGTACTTTGGTGCAGGCGTCAGTCCAGAGAAGTCTTATATCATTTCAGCCGAAATTGTGCAGTTTATAGATCATCGGTCCACCTTGTGGAAGGACTTCCAACAGTTCCAACGCTGCATCTGCCAGCTCGCGGACGCCACTCCAAAACCTTCTTCGGTTTATTTATTAGTTTATCCTCGCACTGGAACGCCTTACAGCAATTACACCAATGGAGCACAATCTTATAATAAACTCACTATAAGCTTAGGTTTCCTCACGATGTTATCCGTTCTGCGAGCATTCTGCCCTAAACCACCATTGCTATTGACTGCATGGGTGCTTGAAACATTTCGAATTTGTATCTAGGATGGCATCGCTCCGTACCTACCTGTGACGATTGGCAGCAGACCAGGGTGGATCGCCGCTTGGGTATCGGCAACTGAAAAAACTGTAAAACCTTCATTTATTTTTGCGACCATATAAATTACACAGGATCGAGATTATAGCAATAGTAGGTACAGGTCAAACCAAACCAAACGGCTCGTGTTCCGAGCCGCGTTTAAGTTTGATTCTACCTGTACAGTAGACGATGTCCTTGAAAGCTGAAATAACTTGTGACCTTTACGCCCATAATCAATTTCTTTATTAGCTAAATCAATTTAAATTATAAATGTCATAATCCGACCTATTCCAATCCATCACTATTGCAATGCATGGGATATTATCAATTGCATTTATCAGCTGTTGCAGTTCACTACATTGGAATTAAAACATTATGACGTTTGAACTAGGTTCATTTTCCAATATAAGCTGCCAGTTTCCTTCTTGTAAACTGAATTGTGTTATAGGATTTTGACTCTTGTTTGCTTTTATATATGGAGTTCTTAAAGGTTGTTTTTATGTATCAGTGGGGTAGGGTGTTATCATGCGTTGCCCTCACTGTTATGGAAAATATTGTGTTATTATTGCATTTCAGTTGTTGTTCATTTGTTGGTAATTCACTAATTGGAATAAAATAAAGAAACGTAATTTTATGTGGAAAATAGTAAAAAAATACTGCCTCGTCAATATTGTGATTGCAAGGTCTACTGTTGAGCGATGACCTCGGTCTTGGGTTTGATTCCCTGGTCGGGCTGGTTATTGGGTTCTTCCATTACCTAGGATTTTCTCTGTAATCGCCCAAAGTCTAAATTCAATGCACCACAGACATAAATCTAAATAGATAATGCAAGTCCCACCAAACCAAGCGTGCCACTTTTTAACCGACTTACCAAAAAGGAGGAGGTTCTATGTTCGACTTCTTGTATGTTTTTTTTTTTTTTTGTGTATGTTCACCGATATCTCCGTCAATTGTGGACCGATTTTGAAAATTCTTTTTTTGTTTGTTAGAGTATGTTTCGAAATTGGTTCCATTTTAATTTGGTGAAGATCTGATAAAGAACTTTGTAGATATACAGCAGAACTCTTCAATAAATGACGGCAAATCTCTCGGGATTGCTGCAACCGCATGTCTGTTTATTGTTTATACCATTTCATAACATAACATTACGCCAGTACGCTCTAAAGGGGTACGCAGATGTGTACAGTTCACCTTGATACACTCTCATTTCACCGGTTATGATCAAGTTTCATAGCATTCGGATAATCTATTCGGGCATTATAAGTACCACACTTAAGGCAAGTTGCTTAATAGGTACAACTAAAAAGTGAAAAATAAAAATCTTTTTTATATAAATAACTTTCTTTTTCGAAGTCGGTGTCCATAACGAAAAACATTGGTACCTACTAAAGACGCCGACTTCGAAAAAGAAAGTTATTTTTCACTTTGTAGTGTTTTTAGTTGGAAGTCGGTAGTATTTTTTTTGTAAAAAAGATTTTTATTGACAAACAATTTAAAAACAAATTTACCTACCAATGAAAGAAAACATTTCCAATGCCTCGGCCAACTTTTTCTATACATTCTTTACAGCTCAATATGGCATAAAAAGGCATTTTTCTAGATTTCGGTAGATTTCCGGTGCCGATAATGCTAAATGAAAAGCTCAGATTACGATCATTGATCGTAACTTTACTAGATTTTTTGGCACGCGAAGTACATACAATCGCGTCATCATCTGTGGTCGTGCCTGTGTTGTGGGATCGTATTAAAATTAAACCAAGCACCCATATGTCTGTGGGCACGATACATTACAGCTTTGTCTCTGGGAATCCCAGATTTGGGATTGCTTCCCTTTGAATGTACAGTAGGTGCTGTGGCGACTTTACAGACAGTATCGACCGATTGTACCTTGTTAGCTCTATTGGAATCAGAAAATTTGAAATACCTACCTTTATTTATTTATGCAACCATAATACTAGGATCGAGATTATAGCAATAGTAAGTGCAGGTCGATTAAACCGTTTCACTGCGCAGTACCACCCCTCACTCCACACACTCTGTCCGTGAATCTGAAACGCCTTCAAGTTTGAATATACTTTTACCAGGTAGAGGATGACCATGAAAGCTAAAATGACTTTCTTGTGACCTTGTCCGTAAATCAACTTAAATTATGAATGTTATAATCCGACCTATTCCAATTCGATTGATAAGAAACTGTGATAAAAATACATTGATCACTCTGGCAATGCATGGGATACTATCAAATGTATTATCAGCTCTTGCAGTTATCACTACATTGGAATTGAAAGCTTATATCGTTCGTACTAGGTTTATTTTTCAATATAACATGCCAGTTTCCTTTTTAAGCAAGAGTGTGTGTTGTAGGATTTAGACTCTTGAGTGCTTTTATTTATCAGTTCCTTAAAGGCTGTTTTTCTGTGTCAACGGGGTAGGGTGTTGTTCCGTACGTTCCAAAGGGTAAAAACGGGACCATATTACTAAGACTCCACTGTCCGTCTGTCTGTCTTTCTATCACCAGGCTGTATCTCATGAACCGTGATAGCAACAGTTGAAATGTTCACAGATGATGTATTTCTGTTGCCGCTATAACAACAAATACTAAAACAAAATATGCAAAATATAATAAATATTTAAGTGGGGCTCCCATACAAAAACGTGATTTTATTGCCGTTTTTTGCGATAATGGTACGGAACCTCTCGTGCGCGAGTCCGACTCGCACTTGGCCGGTTTTTTATTGCAATAAAACCTTTGTACATTGTTGGCAATTGGAATAAAATAAAGTAACATTTTTATCTTCGGAATAGAGTAAGTAATTACTACCTGACTTGGTTGTGATTGCAAGCGTGACTGTTGAGCAATGAGAATTATGTTCGATCCCCAGGTTGATCATTTCAGCCGAAAGGCCCTGATATACATAGGCCTCCCCCAAGTGTCACCATATCGACCGGTGCTGTGCTTCTCGCATCCAATGCATTTCCGCTGCCTGAACCTAGGTCATCGGCCCACCTAGCGGGAGGCCTTCCAAGGCTGCGTCTTCGGGTAGGTATGCGGTCGCCACTCCAGAAATTACTTAAAAAAAGGTTCTTTGTGTCGGCAATTTCTTAGTTTTCAAGTGTTGAAAACCGGTATAGATGAACAGCTCGCCTCTTATAAAGTGGGACGTACGTGCCTGGAGAAATGAGAGTGTACCATATTTATTTATTTATTTATTGGCCTATCTACAATTGTTACACTGTTTATTCTAATAATACAAGCAATATGATACAAGCATAGTATACAATATGATGCGATAGACACAGCATGCTACCGACTGCCAACTAGCATATAGGTTCAGCTCCACCTTTTACTAACCAGCCGTGATGTTATGTTATTGTCAACAGTCTTATAATAACAAATGAACCATCATCATCTTCATCATATCAGACGAAAGACGACCACAGCTGGACATAAGCCTCCTCCAAGCGTCGCCACATTGACCGGTCCCGTGCGTCTCGCATCCAGCGGACATACGCCACCCTCACAAGTGTGCTTATTCCGAGTTTTTTTAACGTACTCACTCGTGATAAAACGTAAACGATTTCTTATGTCAAAATGTATACAAAAAAAGAGATTTCTCCTTATCGTCACCAGACGGCGCTTATCCAGTTTCAATACAAATTGATGTTTACGTTAACGCGATTGAGCGTGAATAAAAATTCGCATAAAGGCCTCAGGTCATCTATACACGTCATCATCTGCACGTCTCATCAGCGTCTTCCGGTTCGCGGTCGCTACTTCAGATCTTTTCAGCCCCATCGGCCATCCGTTCTGCGAGCAATGTGCCCTGCCCACTGCCACTTATTACTACTTTTTTTTTTGTTTTCATCTATATCTCCGTCTATTGTGGACTTATTTTGAAAATTATTTTTTTGTTTGAAAGAGTATGTTTCGAAATTGGTCCCATTTTAATTTGGTGAAGATCTGATGAAGAACTCCTAAGATATACGACAGAACTCTTCAATACATAACAGCAAATCTCTCGGGATTGCTGCAATCGCATGTCTGTTTATTGATTATACTATTTCATAACATAACATCACGCCAGAACGCTCTTAGGGGATACCCAGATCTCTCATTTCACCGTTTATGTTAAAATTTCATGATATTCGGGTTATCTATTCTGGCGTTAAGGTAACTTACTAAATAACTTGCCTATTAGGTAGGTACAACTAAAAAGTGAAAAATAAAAAACTTTTTTACAAAAAAATACCACCGACTTCCAAATAAGAAAACTACAAAGTAAAAAGTAACTTTCTTTTTGGAAGTCGGTGTCCATAGCGCAAAAAAATGGTAGGTACCTACCTACGAAAGACACCGGCTTCCAAACACAGTTACAGTACCTAGGTTACCAAATGGTTATATCAGTGACCTTGAACTGAAGTAAACAATGACAAAGTTTTCAATTTACATCACACAGGAATCTAAGTAACTAACCCTCAGTTGCCCAGCTCAAAATTATCGCAGAATAATGTGACAAATTGTCAAGCACGCGTTATCTGCTGTGATTGGTTGAATGAATTTTCAACAGCCAATCACAGCACCACTTCTTAAAAACCTTTAAAAACCTTTATTTTGATACACCACATGATGGGTTTGGAGGAAAAAAATACAATATAGCGCCTAAAAGCCGCCATTTTACCAACTTCAAGAAAACGGAGGTAATCAATTCGACTCGTATGTTTGTATGTATTTTTGTCCACCCATTTCTCCGAAACTACTTATTACAACCGAACTTCTTAGCGACAAACAGCACGAATGTGTAAATTGAGTTATTATCGGTAATTTGTCAATCCTTTAGGTACCTTACTATAGAAATTGCTCACTTTTTAATGTTAGCGTACTAAAACTAAAAAGAAAGAAATAAAATCTTTTTCATGAAATAAAAATCTCTTTTACTAATAAAAAACTTTTTTATAAAAAAATACTACCGACTTCCATATGAGAAAACTACAAAGTGAAAAATAATGTTATTTTTGGAAGTCGGTGTCTCTCGTAGGTACCATCTTCTTTGCGTTATGGACACCGACTTCCTAAAATTTTTCACTTTTAGTAATTTACCTTAACGCCAGAATAGATAACCCGATTATCATGAAACTTGAACATAATCAGTGAAATGAGAGATCTGCGTACCCCTTAAGAGCATACTGGCGTGATGTTATGTTATGAAATGGTATAATCAATAAACAGACATGCGATTGCAGCAATCCCGAGAGATTTGGCGTTATTTATTGAAGAGTTCTGTCGTTTATCTTCGGAGTTCTTCATCAGATCTTCACCAAATTAAAATGGGACCAATTCCGAAACATACTCTTTCAAACAAGAAAAGAATTTTCAAAATGGGTCCACAATTGACGGAGATATCGGTGAAAAAAAACAAAAAAATAAAATAAAAGAACGAATACAATGTCGAACATAGAACCTCCTCCTTTATGTTCTACAAACGGCGGTTCTATGTTCTACAACATAGAACCGCCTCCTTTTTGGTAAATTTTATGTTTGTAATTTCATGTTTGTTTTCTTTTGTTTGGGTTTTTTTTTTTGTATGTTCACCGATATCTCCGTCAATTGTGGACCGATTTTGAAAACGCTTTTTTTATTTGAAAGAGTATTTTTCGAAATTGGTCCCATTTTAATTTGGTGAAGATCTGATGAAGAACTTCGAAGATATATGACAGAACTCTTCAATAAAGAACGACAAATCTCTCGGGTTTGCTGCAATCGCATGTCTGTTTATTGATTATACCATTTCATACCATAAAAATTCATAAAATCACGCCAGTACGCTCTTAAGGGGTACGCAGATCACTAATTTAACTGGTTATGTTCATGTTTCATGTTATTCGGGTTATCTATTCTGGCGTTAAGGCAACTTACTAAACAACTTGCCTATTAGGTAGGTACAATTAAAAAGTGAAAAATTAAAAAAGAATACAAAAAAGCCTTCACTTTGTAGTATTTTTTTGGAAGAAAGTTTTTTTTCACATTGTAGTGTTTTTATTTGGAAGTCGGTAGTATTTTTTGGATGAAAAGTTTTATTTTATTTTCACTTATTAGTTGTAGCTAATAGACAAGTTCTTTGGTTAGGTACCTATAATGTCAGAATAGATTACCCGAAAATCATGAAACTTGAACATGACCGTTGAAATGAGGGTTTACCAAGGCGAACTGTACACATCTGCGTACCCCTTGAGAGCGTATTGGCGTGATGGTACGTTATGAAATGGTGTAAACCATAAACAGACATGCGGTAGCAGCACTTGCAGCAATCCCGAGAGATTTGCCGTCATTTATTGAAGAGTTCTGTTGTATATCTCCGAAGTTCTTCATCAGATCTTAACCAAATTTCAATGGGACCATTTCGGGATAAACTTATTTCGAAAAAAAAAAGAATTTTAGGAATTGGTTAAAAATAAATCGTCTTAAAAAGCAAAATACTAAAAAGTGCAAAATAAGGATTAAGACTCAATCTGCCTAGCTTTTTCTCAACTACGTATATTGAGGTCTGCTTCCCGTCTAACCGGATTCAGCTGAATATCAGAATTTTTTTAAGCCTACCTGGCTTACCTCCACAACCCAGTAACTGGGTAACCCGATACTCCGTGGCAAGACTGGTGTCCGATTTCCTGGCTTCTGACTACCCCTATTGACCATCAAAGGGTCAAAGGTATAATTGACAACCTATTGCTATCACTCATATGCCCGTCTGTCTGTTTGTACGATGTCGTCCGTCACAAAATTTTGTTGCGAAGTTTTTTTTAATTTCCCATTTATCTTTGAACTTGAAATTTGGCGATAGTGTTTATTATTACGTATATTTTACTAAAAAAAGAAACAAATAAGAAAGCAGATTTCCTTTGGTACGGAACCCTAAATGTGCGAATTCAGACACGCACTTTGCCGGTTTTTTTATTATTCATCTCTGTTACTTTGTGATTGATGTTGTTGTGTTATGTCAGTGACGAATAACTGAATTCTTTTCTATTCTTTCCAAAGCACACAGCAATTTCGCTATGTAAAGGATCGCCTTTAATTCAGGGCCGTACTCCGTCCTGTCACTCAGGTGCTTGCTCTCTCAAGGGCAGCAGGACGAAAGGGCGCCTCCATCACTTCCTTGGTAAGTCACTTCGGAGAAAGAAAACAAAGAAATTGTGAATAACTTACTGATGTGAAACACTTCCTTAATTATTTTAATCGGTGAATTATTTAACGTAAAGGTCGTTCATCCATAGTGGTAAGAATGCCTTATTAGCCGGCATTTCAAGCAAACGCATGTAAAATTGCTTCTCCGTGAACACTCTCATACAACGCCATAATATGATTGAATATAGAGCGGCGGGCCGCCCGCCCCGTCCGCCCAAAGTGCCGCGCCTCCAGAAACGAGTCATTAGTCTTGTGGTCCGTAGTCAAAGTCAAAGTTAAATATATTTCTTTCAACTGCGCCATTAAGCGGCAATTTTAAACGCCAAAAATTAAAATTTACCAGTAATTAAAATTGATTCTAGCGTGCATTCGGAAAAGTAGCTTGTTATGGAGAAGAACGCACAACAAATTCCGACCATGAAAAAAAAAATATTTAAAAAAATGTGTTTTACAATATTTACATAAGTACATACATTAATAAATTCAAATATGTGAGTACGATGCACTACTACTAAGTACAGGTATAAAGAATGACAACAAGTAGGTAAGTATTACACATGTACTGTGCAGTTATATAATAGGTACAAGAAAAATATTAACTGTTAGGAATAGATACTCCTTTATTTATTCATTTATTTTATTTTATTTTATTAATCTTAGGAAAACTTACAGCTAACACAATAAATACGCAGAAATAACATGCAAAAAACGGCCAATTAACATCTATCACCAGATTTAGATGTTACCATAGCAAGCAAAATGTTGTTGATTGTCATCGATGTCACCATCGTACTTGACTAAAATATTTTTTACAGTTTACGTCAATAATATTCGTATAATTATTGTAACTGGTTTGATTCGATCCCACAGTACTTATATCTACTTCAACATGGTAGCAGAATCATTTCTAACATCTACAGGTTTAACAGGTCTACAGATCTTCCCTTCCAAAAAAACCTTCAGCACCGGGAATTGCTCTACACACTGTATCGATCCTATAATTCCAATGCTTAAAGTTCTTTCCATCAAGGTGCATTATTTTTACCTTTGAGGCCTCTGCAATCGCCTTATCCATGGTGACGTCAGACCGGGTACAGATTCTTGCAAGAATGTTTCACATATGATAACATTAACATCCGAAGCAGTTAAGTTATGACCAATCCCAACTGACGGCGCCCGTTCACGAACATGATGCATGAATCGGCACCACCCAACTCAACCATCATGAAGGGAACCGAATGATCCAACACACGTGCCACCATCATAGAGACATTTGAGAGAGCATGACGTTGACTTGTACGTGCCCTGGGAAGGGCACGCACAAGTCAACGAACGATACATAGGTACAGTAAATGGTAGATTTACAGTTGGGTACATAGAACTCACACACGTGCTGTGCAGTTATATAATACTAAAATAAATTGAGTTTATACAATACAAATATATTCATACAGTCTTCAGCAGGTCCAAAAATACTTCAAAATAATAATGTTCTGCATATCACTTGGTTTTTGCGCCCTAGTAGTTGTGGAGCAGGACCAGCATTGAGCCAAGCATTTTTATCAGTGAAAACGTTAGCTTAGCAAACGTTATTGCCGAGCGTGAGGTACTAGTGTTGATGTCCTGGTCAAATTAAGGGCCTACATCCGCTTTAGTGCCGTAAAATGGTAACTTTCTAAAGCATACTCATAAGTAACGGCTAGGTTAACAGGTTTGCAATAAATATATATTTATAATTGTTTCATGTACATAATTTTTTAAACATGTTTGTTTCGTAGTTTTGCTTTAAAAAAATAATTAGCAACACGATATTTTTCGCAACTTTTGGATACCCCTCCAAAACGACTTGGATGTTTAAAAATATACACAGAAAAGTTGATGGCTAGAATTTCTTCACCAAAATAGCATATGTAAATCAAATAATATTTTGCAAACAAAACTGTTTAAAAGGAGGTTCAATATTGATATTTTGGCTCAGAGCGGGCGCACGGCCAGTACTGCGTTAACATTGGGGCGTATATATTGCCTTAAGTACTATTGGCTTGTACAGTCTAGAATTTCTCAGTAGTATGTCTTTATATGTGCCCGGTTGCTGCCCCCCTTTTCCTGGGACATTGAAGACTCCCTTATTGGTCTTGTGGTACCTACTAAGCAATAGCAATGTACAGCTGAATATGAGGTCCAAATATTCCTAGATCAGGCGGTGGGTTGTTGGGATGTTCAATCTGGTAATCCTCAGAATCAGTCTGTTTTTGTGTTTGAGATGTAATTTCCTTCGGCTTATTCGTAACCAAGTAACATTATAAGTCGTGGGAATGTTTCCCACATAATAACAAATATTTAAACTTGAAGACTTGTGACATGTGATTTTTATGTTTATAAACAGGTCCACCATAAGGAATCCCGAAGCATGGGCTTTTTTATCGACTTCATAAAAAAAGAAGGAGGTAATCAATTCGACACGTATGTATGCACAGACATAAATCTTAATAGATAACGCAAGTTCCTCCATCTTTATGAAAATCAAGCGTGCCAATTTTTCACAAACAGTTTAAAAACAAATTTACGTACCAATGAAAGAAAACATTTCCAATGCGTCGGCCAACTTTTTTTATACATTCTTTACAGCTCAATATGGCATGAAAAGGCATTTTTCTATATTTCGGTGGATTTCCGGTGCCGATAATGCTAAATGAAAATCTCGGATTACGGTCATTTATCGTAACTTTAGTCCGTTTTTTGGCGCGACTTACATACAATCGCGTCATCTTGTTAGATTTATGTCTGTGTATGTATAAAATATTGTTGAAACTGCACACTAAACACACTAAACACGTGTGCCAAATTTCATAAGTGTATGTAGGTATGTTTGTTTGTATTTATGTATGTATATTTGTCCACGCAAGTCTCCAAAACTACTTATCGGATCGTGGTCATTCCTTTGTGTTGGATTGAGTATCTCTCAACTTACATATTTACATACAAACATAAATACACTAATGAAATTGGTACACATGTTTAGAAGCTCAATTAGAGTAACATATGTGAATATTTTGCAATTCCAGCAATTTAACATACATACGTATCAAATTGATAACCTCCTTTTTTTGAAGTCGGTAAAAATACAGCCGAAGCCAGTTACGTTTAAGCCATAGGGATTAAGCCTAATACCATCAACCGGGGACAAATCCATACAACGCTGCTACTAAAACAAACCAGATGGAGAATCCCAATAGATCTCTTCTTTCTTATATCTATGATCGGAACCCTGGACCTCGTATGCTGCGATACCACTTGGGATCACAGTACCAACATGGCAGTGTAACACGCATTTTCTGATGTAGTAGAACCACAATAATTTCAACTCCATACATTATACCCTTCGGAAGTTCAGGGGTCGTGAACGGAAACTCACAGGAAATTGGAAACAGTATATTGCTCGAACATTTACTTTTGCAAATTTTACTACTCAATAGAAATCTTATTCGTATTATTTTTGTATTTCTCTCATCGTTTATTGAATTCTTATTCTTCTTTCTGCCCTTATCCCATGTTATTTGGGGTCGGCGCAGCACGGTTTTAACCGACTTCCCAAATGAGTTTTCTCAATTCGACCGTATACATTTTTTTTTATGTGTGTTCGCGGATAACTTCGTCGTTTATGAACCGATTTTGAGCATATTATGGCGATTTTGGTATTTTCATAAATAATGCAATAATTTGCACTCAGAAAGTATCATTTGGTGAAGTGAAACTGATGAAGAAGACAACAATGGCCACTGGAACTCCGAAATAAAACAAGGTATCCGAGTCGTGTTTGATCCCATCAGACATCTTAAAACCAGATTAAGTAATTATTGACAAACTAATCACTTTGCTATCAATATCACGCGGTCTCCACGCGGTCGATGCTCCGTTGTCACGCTGCGTGTGACGTCACCACTCATCGGGCTGTACTCAGGTGTAAGACAGAGATAATCTGTAGACGATGTGTCTGATAGTGCGATTATCTTGGGATTGCTGTGAGCTGCCACATGGGTGACATATGCCTTTTTGTGGGAAAATGGAGACTGTTGATCAAACACCTTTTGTTTCATCATCATATCAGCCAAAGGACGTCCACTGCTGGACATAGGCCTCTCCCAATTCCCAGCCCTCTCCACATTGAGTGGCAGTGGACAGGGCACATTGCTCGCAGAACGGATGGCCGATGGGGCAGAAAGTTTCTGGAACGGCGACCGCGAACTGGAAGACGTTGTGTTGGAAGGCCTCCAACCAGGTGGACCGATGACCTTTTGTTTGTAAAGGATTTTTTGGCGAAGTTAGACTGTCAAACTGTCGTATCAGTTTAATCTACATTCATCGTAAGCAACTCGTGTTGTAGTGATTTTGTATAAGTCTGAGTACCTACCTGTTAAGATTCGGCAGTTTTAGAGATTTTGCATCTTATTTTTAACCTTGATGGTGCCAATCTAAATGGAATCGGCCCAGCAATTGTGTAAGAGTTTGGTTTGCAACTTTGCACTATCCGTAACGTTCTTGTACGCATCAGGAGATATAGTTTATACCGAACCCGTTTCGGCAAAGCAAAAGGTTTAGGCTCTATTATTATCTTATGTGATTGGTCGATTGATGAAGTCAAAACCCTTTGCCTTGCTGAATTCACTTGGTGAACGAATTAGTCCAAGAGCGAGCGAAGCGAGCTCGGGAGCTTAGGGCACCTCGACACGGATAGGTTAGATCCGAAAGGGATGACGAACTCAGCTCCCGTCATCTCCTTCATGTTAGGTTACTTATAGATGCTGCAGACAGAAATAGGGCTCCTTCGACTTTGTTGCTTAAATAGTAATCGTAGTGAAATAAAAAAATATAACCAATAGTTCTAACCCGCGCGACTGGGTTAGGGTTTCGGGTTAGGTTCGGAATAAACGGGAGATATTATAGGGCGCAAGTGTTTACGCAAACAAAGATGCACTATCTGCTCCTTTTAACATCATACGTGCTTCCGAGGCACGAGAGTTCACACCAGCAACTTACAAACTCCTGAGAAATTCTCAGTTGCTACACACTTCATAACACTTTATGAACGACCTGGGTGTCGAACCCAGCTTCTAATGTGCAGGCAACAAGGCACAAAGGACACGAGTTTAGGTTGCTCATCGTTTGTGGAAAATACAATCATATTTTGAAGGAAATTCCTATTTAAGATCCTTTGTTTCATTTGTTTCAAAATTCGTCTTGTATTGTTGTATTTCATGGAAAAGAATAGAATGTTCTTTCCTCCAATAGATACGGTATGTACTTTACTAAACGACCGACTTCCGTCGTATTAATTGAAAAGAATAAATCTTTATTATAGTAGGCGTATAGTCGTCACAGCGATTCTTTGTGTCTCTAATGATAGCTCTGCCAGTGGTGTCTCATCCCATACAAATAAACTGTCCCGACGTACTGTACTGATTATACTGATTAATTGATTTATCTATCGATATCGATTGATTATTAGATGGTGATCTATCTATCGCCGTGGAACGGAACGGAACGCCATCGATTTACAAAAAATAATCGGTATAATCAGATGGAAAACGCTAGTTACGTCGGCACGGTTTCTTTGTATGGGATGAGGCATTTGTATGCTAATATTATGTTATCTGTGGCTCTGCGAATCATTGCGCAAGAAACATTTTGTCGCCGAGTATACTGCATAGATTAAGCGAGACAGAACGATGCGGCAAACGTAAGCGAGTAAAAGAGGCAGTCATACAATGCTATCTTCACCTTCAACATTGATACAAAAATGACCTACTGCGCAGGGTCTTGCAGCCAACTTCAGAGACACAAAGATCTTCTGTGAGTATTATACGTACCTATAGTTACTGGCTAAGTGACTACTATCAATCAAGATTTACTTACATTTTGTTCTTAGTACCTCATTCGATAGTCGCTTCCCGTACATTTACACTAGATTACCTAACTTGACAACCCCTAGATGGGGCAGAGGGCGTCCACAGATGTCTGTCTCCATCGCGATTAGTCTGAGGTTTTTTTTTAGAATGAGGTACATTTAAACATATAAATCTTATATATTTTTGTAATCACCTTTTAAAAGCCTTTATTTTGGTCCCCACAATATGCCGTCCAAAAGCCGCCATTTTTCTATTTTCTAATTTTATTGTCGCCAGTGACAATCGCAGGGTTAAGACGAATCGATCGACGTAAGAATAATCAAAATCGGCCAACGCGTTTGTTCTCTAGAACGCCACATAGGAACAAACATACATACATAGACTGATAAACACATTACCCTCCTTCGGCAATCGGGTAAAAAACTAGGGTAAAATTTTCCGAAATGTAAAACTCTATTAAAGCAGTGGTTGTTAAATCCCGAACCTATCTTAATCTGCCATATTGGGAAAATATTCAATCAATAAAAAAATGGAAATAAACTCGCGCTAAAAGCCAAAAAAATATGAAATTTTTAATTTTGAAGACCTCAGTCTACACCAACGCCCATAGTGAAAAATTCAAAAGCGGTAAGCCCCAGTACATATAAATAAAATTGGAGTGTCTGTTTTTAATATTAAAATAACCGTTTTTTTCTACATGTATATGAATATATATATATACGGTACATACACCAAAATAACATTTTTTAAATTTTTTGTCTGTCTGTCTGTTTGTTCCGGCTAATCTCTGAAATGACTGGACCGATTTTGACGGGACTTTAATTGGCAGGTAGCTGATGTAATAAGGAGTAACTTAGGCTAAGTTTATTATAGAAAAAATCATTTTTTTTTAGAAATATGTTAGGCGGAACGAAGTTCGCCGGGTCAGCTAGTTATTAATATGTTTACATATTACGTAAAGGACGGATCTAAGAAGGGGCCTATGTCCAGCAGTGGACGTGTTTCGGCTGAAATGATGATAAAGTTTACATACTCGTCTTTTGCCAAGGAGGTAGACAGAAACGACAGATCATTAATTTATAATGATCCTATCTGTGACGTTTTATTTTTGTTGTGTGGTGAAATGCACATGCATACTGCGCTACCACGGGTAGATAGCTTAACCATTATTTAACAAAAAAAAAACCTTTTTACAAAAAATACTGCCGACTTCCAACTAAAAAAACTACAAAGTGAAAAATAACTTTCTTTTTCGAAGTCGGTGTCTTTGGTAGGTACCTACATATTTTTTTCGTTATGGACACCGACTTCGAAAAATAAAGTTATTTTTCACTTTGTAGTGTTTTGAGGTATTCCTCGTAGCGCTCCCGTTTTGAAACGCTCCCATCTAAGCGCTCCCGTTTTGTTCCTCCAAGCGCTCCCAAAAAGAGCGCTTCGAGGAACGATTAAAAATATTAAAATTTATTTCCTCGAAGCGCTCCCATGATTAACTTTCGGATAGAGATGGGACTATACTAACTGAAATTATCGATAATAAGTAGAACACACTGTTATAATATACAACTAGCGGCCCGTCCCGGCTACGCACGGGTTTGGTAATTATTTTTTTTTTTGTTTTATTGTAAATCCTTTAGTCCACCAAATAGATGAATATAATCTACCGACATATGTACCTATTCATATTTTTTTATTGTTTAGAAAGCTTATGATTTCTCTCCATTATGTTTCCCATTACTACCCCCTTCCCCGCACACCTCAATGTTTTTTTTCGGAAGTTTTTCGTAGAAATAAGGCAATGAGGTGTCTATCGTTTACGTCAATGGTAGAAATGACTTTCCTTGTCCTAGGCGGGGCGAGAGAGTGTCAGACTCTTACTGACTAAAACCACCTACTGACTAAAATCACCTGCTCTGAGCCGGGATGTACTAATGTAATTATTATGTAGGTCTACTGCAATGTGATTATTATACGTATATAATTTATATTATGTATATCTATGCGTTTTATTTATAACATCCTCTTTGAATACCTACACAATAACATTGGTCCTTGTATTAAGAGTGCCGAAAGCAAAAAGATATTATTCTCTCAATTTCGTAATTTGGTTAAGCAACTTCGATGTCGATGATGCACACATGAGTTTTTAAAAATTATCGATATAATTCATTACTTCATGCTTTTCCCTATTTTTAAACGTGGGAGCGCTTCGAGGAAATAAATTTTAATATTTTTAATCGTTCCTCGAAGCGCTCTTTTTGGGAGCGCTTGGAGGAACAAAACGGGAGCGCTTAGATGGGAGCGTTTCAAAACGGGAACGCTACGAGGAATACCTCAGTGTTTTTAGTTGGAAGTCGGTAGTATTTTTTGTAAAAAGGTTTTTATTTTCACTTTTTTGTTGTACCTATTGAGTAACTTGCCTTTAGTGAGGTACTTATATAGTCAGGATAGATTACCCGAATGCCATGAAAATTGGTCATAACCGGTGAAATGAGAGTGTACTAAGGTGAACTGTACACATCTGTGTACCCCTTCAGAGCGTACTGGCGTGATGTTATGTTATGAAATGGTGTAAACAATAAACAGACATGCGATTGCTGCAATCCCGAGAGATTTGCCTTTATTTATTGAGGAGTTCTGCTGTATACATATCTCCAAAGTTCTTCATCAAATCTTCACCAAATTAAAATGGGACCAATTTCGAAACTAACTCTAACAAACAAAAAAAGATTTTTTTAAATCGGTCCACAATTGACGGAGATATCGGTGAGCATACACAAAAAAACCACCGCCTATGTACCACTATTGTACATGAAGTTTAAATAAATAAATAATAAAAAAAAAACAACTCGAAGTCGAACTTAGAACCTCTTCCTTTTTGGAAAGTTGGTTAAAAATTAACCGGCTTCTAAATTAAAACACTACAAAGCGAAAAAAGTAAATTAAAAAAATGGTAATACCCGACTGCCTTAAAAGCGAACTTAAAAGACATACACAAAAAGAAAATCATGCTGTGCAGTCGGAGGATACATATTCGCGAGCTGTCTCCCAAAGCCACACTGATCTAAACTTCATATTCGGGGATCGTTCTTACCTTTATGGGCCACATACACAGATAAACTTTCAGTTTCAACTTTTACAACATAACGAAGGTCAGATCGTTACAGGCTCTTACTCTATTAGAGGTTACTATGCAAATAATTTCATGTCCTTTTGTAGTTTAGATGTGCACGGGTCAACAGTCACGTACTACATACGCGGTAGACCATTAGGTAACGAGAAATAATTAGCATTAAAAATAAAAACATTTTATCAGAATATTGTAATCATGTTAATTAATTTATTTAAGGAGTGGTTTGAATTTATGAAGGCGTAAAGTGATTATTATTACAAGCTTATTATTAATTACAAGCTTAAATTTAACTTGCTATGTATGTATGTGTGTCGAATCTTGCAATTGAATTTAAAAGCAGTTATCCTCCACCGATTATGATGAAAATTTTCATACTCGTTTAGTTTGGATGACAATGCATGGTTAGCTAATTGACGTAATTCTATATCCAATATGGCGGACGGCCCAAGATGGTGGACTGGTTTTTTTTTGTGCACTGCCATGATTAAGTATCAAATGAAAGGGTTTGCTGAGAAGAATACGAAAAATGAATAATTTTATTTTATTGTTATCTTCACAAAAATAGCTCGACTATGACAATACAGTTAAGATCTTCATACTAAACAGTTTCAAATGGTACGCGGTTTCTATAATGATTTCGTAACCGACTGCAGACGGCAGCAGTAGGCGAAACGACATACTACAAAGTGTCTAAATTTATCTATGGCTAGCTGACCCCCGCGGCTTCGCTCCCGTCAACTGGCTATCTACCTACCTATCACTTACCTATCTACCCTACTTACCTACCCTACCTACCCACCAACCTTGCCACTACCAAATAATTAATTTTATAGGCAAAAAAATTTGCTACTTTGGGTTACATTATTTAAATTTTAATAAGGACCTCTAATTTTTTAGAAAATAATTTATAGCCTATGTTACTTGGGAATAATGTAGCTTTCCATAGGAGACAGAATTTTTAAAATCGGTCCAGTAGTTTCGGAGCCTATTCGGTACAACTACAAACAAACACACAAACAAACAAAAACATCTTTCCTCTTTATAATATTGGTATAGATTTACTTTCCGTATAGTGGTCACAGTGGATCTTTGTGCCTCTGAAGTTGGCTACAAGACCCTGCGCAGTTGCTATTTTTGTGTCAATGTTGAAGTAAAAGATAACATTGTATAACTGCCTCTTTCACTCTACGTTTGCCGCATTGTCCTATCTCGCTTACTCTATGCAGTATACTCAATGACAATCTGTTTCTTGCGCAATGGTTTGCAGAGCCAACTTCAGAGACACAAAGATACGCAGTGACTATTGTAGCTAGCGAAGTAGCGACTCGTCTCACCTGCCTAGAAATACAAACCTGCTGCTCCCGTTTGCTGATGGCTACGGAATCACACCTTAAGTAAGCTTCAGCTACGCCGCTACTACGTCAGGTAACGCTGCTGCTACCGTAAAATGTTGCTGCTTTGTAGCGTAACCTTGCTGCAACCTTCGCAACATCTGGTTTTGGTCAGCCAGCTAGTATGTATCCTCCGACTGCACAGCATGATTTTCTTCTTGTTTACGTATTTTTAGTTTGCTTCTTAAGCAGTCGGGTTTTTTGATTATTAAAACAGAAAGATTTGAGTTATTTACAGATAATCACCTACTCTTTTTATGAGCCATTGACTCACACGCTTTGGATGATGTTACTCATTCATGTTACATTCACGACGCTGATGCGTAGTTCAAATTATCGTTTTCTAAGAGATATAATATCTAGATTAAATTAATTATGGCGCGAAATTATCTAAATCCATTTTCATTGATAACTAAACGTAATGATTTTATTCAAAAAACTCGTATCCTTACTTCGCAGGATTTTGAAAGAAACTTACTGTTTCATATGTTTGAAAAAACCTATTTAACAACAAAAATAAAAATGTTAGACTAAAAGATGTTTTAAATTTTTTGCTTTTTAGTTTACTTAATTTCAACAGAATCTGTCCACAATAGAAAATTCAGTGGGCAAATTATAAATAAATCCTTTCTTTTTACTTTAGGGGTGGCAATTATTTTTCAAATTTTAATTGGACCAACTTTGAGGTATATTCTTTCACAAAAAACAAAAATTTGAAAGCGGACCACTCTATAAAAAGTTATGCGTGGTCATACATAAAAATATATACCTAGGGCGAATTTAGAACCACCTTCTTCTTTTTTAATCGGTTAAAATTCGATTTGCTCGACTACGTAAAATAACGAAAGGAATGTTTTTGAATTACCGATGTTCGAAATAAAAGGCATTGCAATATTATAGATCGTGTTACAAAACATAATCCACCCATTGAGTCTGAACCGTTACCGAATGAATGCTAAAGAGTTTTATTCATACAGTTTTTAGTAGGAGATTCAGGCTTTTATTAGGATTAGGAGACTAGATGTTGGCCGCAACCGCAACTTCGTCCGCATCAAACTCGTATAAATTCTATGTTACTCCTTATAACGTCAGCTATCTACCAGTGAAAATCCCGTCAAAGTCGGTCCAGCCGTTTTGGACAAAAATCTTAAAAATTGCGTATAATCTTTGACATGCAATCAATAAAACATTGTTATTTTGATATTACATACAGACACTTCAATTTTATTTATTTGTGTAAATGTATAGATAGTGCTCAGGATGCCATGCGTTATATCTCCCATTTTTCCCACACCACAGGTATCAGTGGGTCATTTTGCCCATTCTCGAAAATGTAGGTAGCTTAAAATTAAGCCGTGGTCACAAGAGGAGCCATAGTTAGCAAAGTTGATATTTTCTGCCAGTTCCACTACAACAGGACAACGGATGCCTTTTCTTCCTTCAAATCCTCTCGCTTTTGGGAAATTGTGAATCAAACCTGTCGATAGGCGTCAAGCTCGTCCCGACAACTTCATCTGGACCTGCTGCTATGTCGCCGGACATTAAGTTGGTAGCAGAAATGCCCTAACTGCAAGGATGACTTTAAGAATCGTCATCGTCGTCATCAGTTAAATCCAATATTTCCTTATTTTATTTTTTATAGTCTCGCGTTTGACCACTAGCTCTAGATGTTGTGGTCGACGGTGAAGCACGCTTGCCTGCCTAGAAGTAACCTATTCACTCTTGAATTAAAGATCCCTAGTTTGTAGCTATCAGGAAACACAGACTCCGGCAGGGAATGCCACTATTTAGAGTACGCATAGTATTCCCAAAAGGTTTAGTGCGTATGAGTGGTATGTCCACCATGTACCGAAGACACATCGCCCGTATCCCAGATAATATAATACTAGCATACAGATGCCTCGCGTTTTTCGTCTGATTATCTGATTATTTTTTGTACATCGATCGCGTTCGGTTCCGTTCCACGGCGATAGATAGATGGTGTTAGCAGCGAGTTGCAAGTAAAAGGGTTTAATCGGTTTGTGAATATTTTTTCTTTAAATACAGTGACGATTTGTTTTGTAGTATTTTTTTGCACGTTTTCACAGTTTCATTGCACCAAAATGTGGTACAGTACAAATTTAAGCAATCGAATGGAACGCCTCAGAAATTTATAACCGCGCCATCTATTGGCATCAATTTTAAATGACCCGTTCGAATAATCTTTGAAAGCCCAATATTCCATAATTTTGCTTAGAAGAGTTGATTAAATAAGAACATACAATTTATATGTGCGATGCCAGAAAATGTAAATTTTACACAAAATTCAATAACAAATCGGTGCATGGCGCGCCGTGCCCGTATGTATTTTAAAATTAAACAAGAAATATCCATTCGTGAAATCGTGAACGAAGTCATATTCCCAAAATAATTTTAGTATGATGTTATGTTATGATTTTGTAATTACCTTGTCTTGTCCCCAATTCTTTAAGGTACTGTATTTTTATATTTTCTTTACCTGGTGAATGGCAACAGTGACTAAATTACAGCAATACCTACATCTGTTCATACGTATGTGATAACGCTCACGTACGCAGCACTAAGCGTCTCAATAGTTCAATGAAGAGTTACTGTGTATTTAGTTTTCATTGACACTATTGAACAAAGTCCGATCATGTAATAATTGGAATGAGGAGTCATAACAAAACTATTTATTTCAAGAAGGAATTAATTCGTTCTGTTTTGGTTTTTATTAGCTTTAAGTTTCTCCTAGTCTATGGCACGGACTATTTTGTGCGCGAGGTTAAAATGCATGCTATCTCATACGAGAACACGTGCGAAAGAGATAGATGCTGTGATGAGCAGTAAGAAGCTAGTTCGCGTACGAATTAGCACTTTTGCAAATTTGTATCGAAATGGATGATGTTTTAGGGCGAAAACGAGCGCGCGAAATTTTATAAACAGACATTTGAAAGTCTACATATCACGAAAGAATGACTAAATGTATAATGACAAAATAAAATTAAGTGCATTGTTGAATTACTAATCTATTCCTCTATGGAGGCCGTTTTGAAATTTTTAATGGATAATATTTTTGTGTTCACCAAAAATCTAAAGGTACATCTATGTATGCATTTCTAAAATATTGATCTTAAACCCGTTTAATTGTTTTACTATAATTAAACTACTCGGCCAACAAAATATGTTACATCAAACAAATTCCAAATTAACACCAAGATATAACACTTTTTTATTGTAGTGCGCTGCAAATATTCTATTGTAACAATAACTATTTTATTCTTCCCCGAAAAATACTGATCGTGCACCAAATATTCCTGCTCGGGAGCTTAGGGCACCCCGACACGGACAGGTTAGGTTCGAACGTTCGTGTTAGGTTACTTTAGACCCTGCTGCGGACGGAAATAGGAGCCCCGCGCAGCGGGGCTCCGTCGACTATGTTGCCAAAGTACTATATACATTTTGCAGTGCATTATCTGAAGTAAAACTAAAAAAAAAAATGCTTGTTTTTAAAATTAGGTGTATTACTATTTTTACAAATTTGCAACAGTTGTTAAATAGATGCTCGTTATGACATATTTTAATGAACATATTTTGGTGCACATTCAGTATATTTGGTGGAACACAGGCAAAATTAGGTAAATAAAATGGGAATAAATTGAAGTACTTTTAAATACCATCCATTTTTAATTCTTCTTATTGTATTTATTGCCGCCCAAAGATGCGTTAAAATTAGTGTTGAAATATGGAACTTTCAACGCTCATAACTTTCAAATATTTTATATTTTTACTTTTTTGTCGCTATACAGAGCTAGATAATGATGAGACAAATTGATATCATTTTTTATTTTGAACGTACATCGTCAAACAGTGGAGTAATCCCTAGACTACGTATGTATGGAAGAATGATCGACTAGTATAACCTTAAGTCAGTTACACAGTTTTGTAAGCAAATTTTGGACTTTAATGCTATCAAGGAGCAGCAAAACTTATCTAAACAAATGCCTTTGTGGTGTCTCATCCCATACGAAGAAACCGTGCCGACGTTCTATACTAATTATACTGATCATTTTTTGTACATCAATCGCGTTCGGTTCCGTTCCGTTCCTTTCCACGGACATAGATGGTGATCTATCCATCTCCGTGGAACGGAACCGAACGCGATCGATTTACAAAATATAATCGGCATAATCACGGCACGGTTTCTTTGTATGGGATGAGGCAGATGCCTTTATAGAGATCTATGATAGTATTATATTATCTGTGGCTAAAGTATATTTTCTGTGAGAGGAGAGATGAGAGCCACAGAGTTTGCTATTCTGTGGCATAAAAAAGATGCCAGAAACAGGCGACCCACCTGATGGTAAGTGGTCACCGCCGACTGGACATCTGCATTGCCTACCTTTTTACCTGACTGACTGCCGAAGGAGGGTAACGTGTTTATCAGTCTATGTATGTATGTATATATATATGTACTTATGTATATTGGCCGATTTTGATGATTCTTACGTCAATCGATTCGTCCTAACCCTGCGAGTGTCACTGGCTGCATTAAGATTGGATAATAGAAAAATGTCGGATTTTGGGCGCCATATTGTGGAGTTTAGGTCAGCCAGATCGTGAATATGTCTCCTCCGACTGCACAGCATGGTTTTCATCTTGTTTACGACTTTTTAGTTCGCGTTTAGTCGGGTTTTTAGATATTTTGAATTAACATTTTTTTTTTCGAAGAGTATTCAATTCAACCTACCTAATAAATATTTATGTTCCTTCGTAAGCATCAAGATATTTTCCTGAATTAATAACGGATGCGGACACTTAATTACTTACAAGACTTTTATTTTCCGAGCGGAAAAGGTGTTATTATGCTACACTTTTTCGGTCAAGGACGCACTTTATTTCGGGCGCATTTTCCTTATGTGTGTCACTTAGTTAAAAATAAGTAACATAGGCATATCTTTATCAGCTAAACTTTATGAATAACATAATAATAGATTATTGTTTATCAAACTTAGATATAATCTTAGATAAGTACACAATAAGAGAAAAAAACAATCGAATGACTAATTCCAGTTAAAAACACCTTAATTAAAATGGTTAAGGAAAGGAAAATATCGCGAGCAAATTGGTATGACCTAAATAAATAAGATATCACACGTGATTCTCTTGCTGTATATTTATTTGGGGTCGGCCGGGCGCGACGTCATTTGTCCTCTTCCATTTTTTCTTAATTACTCGTTGTTGTTATCTCATCACCGGGTCATTTCAAGCCAAATCATCTTACATAATGGTCATCCAAGGCTTCCTCGGTCTTCGCCTGCTCCTGTAGCTATTCTCAACCGAAGTTCTTAAGTCATCATCTAAAGTCATCAGTCTAAGCGGCACAGGAGGACACCGTGGAGTTTTAGTGGGTTAAAGACCCACATAACTGCGCTATATCCCCGTAGTAGCGCAGTATGCATGAGCATTTCTCCAAGCTAAAAAAAAAACCGGCCAAGTGCGAGTTGGACTCGCGCACTAGTGTTCCAATAACGCAAAAACCGGAAAAAAAAGATCACGTTTGTTGTATGGGAGCCCTACTTAAATATTTATTTTATTCCGTTTTTAATATTTGTTGTTATAGCGGCAACAGAAATACATCATTTGTAAAAATTTCAACTATCTAACTATCACGGTTCATGAGATACTTCCTGGTGACAGACAGACAGACGGACCAATCCCACCGCATTATTCCCAAACCACTGCAACTCCTGAAAGGTGGCAGACAGACGGAACGTGGAGTATTAGTAATGGGATCCCGTTTTTACCCTTCGGGTACGGAACCCTTTAGAACAGAATACCTGAATCCCAGTTGTGGGAAAAATACATGCGAATAATGATATGAAAACCCTAAACTATGATTATCAACCTAATCTTAACCTACGACAATTTAGAAGCCGATTTAGTTACCCACCAAATTTTCCAGACGGATATTATCAGTATCACGGTCACACCATTCATTCACCTCAACAGCACGCGAGTATCACGTTCACGAGAGCACGTTCGTTATCAATAATTTCTATTCGATTCATACATTATTTACGGTACATAGTTTATTGGGTTATTCGTGTCCTTGGGAAACGGGAAAAATGGTGAAGGACAGGCTTGTGAACCGAAGTAGGTTGAAAGGGACTGCTAATGATGATGAAATACGAACTGGATTTTTTCCCCTGGTCCGCCGTATGGACCAGTCCATTCCGCGTTCCTCTGACAAAAATATTTAACAGTCAGCAAAGGTCCTTCAGAAGCTCAAGGTCTAATCTAATTGACTTACTATCAGCAATATCGACTGCCGATAAGCATTGGGGACAATTATCTGAATGATAACCCTGATTTTTATCAAACTTCTGTTTATCAAAGAGAAACTTCAGGAGATTCTCATCGTTAGATACTTTAACACGATGGTCGTTAAGCACCTCAAAAACAGTGAGAACTAGTAATGTTCAATGAACGCACGAAATTATGATGATTTCACCATCCAAGTTACGTCCACCATTCACCTTCGCTCACGGAATCCCCTAATCTGTTTCCCAAACCGATTTCAGTCAAATGATAATGACACAGTGAACGTACTCTAAGGTTAAAAGGTTAAAATGGTCTGGTATCCAAAACTCCACGATCAAGCGCGTATTTTATCAAGCGCGTGCGTTCGAAAACGTACCTATTAATTAAGGGACTTTCCAGAGAGGAAGAGGTTCTATGTTCGACTTTGTTTGTTTTTTAATCCGGCTGCCGTAGGAAGGTAATTAGTTTATCAGTCTATGTATGTTTGTTCCTATGTGGCGTTCTAGAGACCAAACGCGTTGGCCGATTTTGATGATTCTTACGTCAATCGATTCGTCTTAGCCTTGTGAGTGTCACTGGCTACATTAATATTAGAAAATAGAAAACTGGTGGATTTTGGGCGCCCTATTGTGGGGTCCCATTTTTTTTCTTCAAAGCACGTCGTGTGTGGTATCAAAATAAGGGTTTTAAAAGGTGATTTGAAAAATATATATAATACTCTTTGATGTCGAGTTCTTGAAGTATGGATACGTTTTTGCAAAATTCTGTCCAAGAAATACTAAGATTTTTTCTCCAGAACCACATTTCCACTTATCTTCGAAAATTGAGTTTTATAAAAATTATTCTTAATGAAAAAATGTTGCTTAAGATAAGTCAGCGGTGAGAGCTCGTTATGATTGTTATCTATCTATGTACTTTCTCAATCACTTCAACAGTAAAAGCAGACTGAAGCTAGATTTTTTTTCTAAATATAGACACTGGTCTCTTTCTGCACGCACAGTGACATTAACCTAAACACGATTTGCCACAAGATAATCAATAGATTACATCATTTAGCTCTGAACGATAATAAATTCCTTATTGTAGCTGTTTACTGCCCTTTCCTCCGTACCACGCAACCGATAGCACCCGGCTTATACGAAGATACCGTGGTACAGGCCGCAATCAGATGCAATATTATTCAGCCAGGCAGAGCTGAGACGCCGAAGCAAAACGCAGCATAACCGCGCCACGCGCCAACTGGGAAAGACGAAACTCCCCGCTCTTTTTTTGAATATAGAATATAATTTATTTTTAATATATATTTTTTTTATTAAGTTGTGCCAGTGATATTAAAAGAACAATGAAGTTTTTAAGCGCAGTGATTTGTTTTGTGTTTGTGAATTCTTTGATGGCCAGTGAGGTGAGAATAATTTTATTTACTATTTTATAAATGTAATTATTTACTTAGCTAATTTTTAAACATATTTGCATCAAATAGTCTGCTGATTAATGAAACAAAATTTATTATATGGAGTGGGTAGGAACAAACAAACATTTAAATTTTTATGCATTTGGAGAATGTTAATGAAAAAAACACATTACCTTCCTTCGGCAGTCGGGTAAAAACCTTGAAAAGCTTAAAATAAAGCAATTAATAACAAAAACTATATATTCAGTAATATACATCATCTCCATGACAGCAATTTATTCAAGTGTTTTTTTGACATTTTAGAACGAAATTTATGTAAATGCCTAAGGACATTATATAATTAGCATCTACCTACGCATTTTAATTGTGACAGCTGAATATGCTGTATAATATTATGTGAAATTTATATATTTTTCCCTACTACGTTCCAATACCTAATCGAAATAAATGCTTCGATAAAATGCATTGTGAGTTTGTGACAGCACTATTTTAAACAATAAAACAAAGGCATTGAAAAATGCCTTTATTCATAGAAAACTAAAAATAAAATTAACCAAAACAAACGTGACAAAGCCGAGAACACATAATACCACAGAACATTTTTATACTACTTTCCAGACAAAGCTTCCTGGATCATGCGTTCTGTGCGTGTTATTACTCTGTCTCTCTCTAACGCAGGCGTTATCGTTCATTGTTGTTGTTCGCTCTCGCTCTTTCGGGGGCATCTCCCTGCGCCCTAATTTTTGAATTTGGAAGCAACGCGTGGACCATCGTCACGTAGGCACCTTTCATTGGGAAGAGATTCAGCATATTTGGTGACATACTCGTAAGAAAGAACTCCATAGTAGTTGCTAGGTGCATTGTGGCAGCACAGATAATAAATTTTGTCATTGATTATGGGCGGGTCATGAATAAATGAGTTTAAAAGGAATAGATATAAAGTAAAAAACTTTTGTTTCTACTAACAAGCTAAAGACTCGTTGTCTGTAGTTGTTATTTAACGGTTATAAGTTCTTGGAGCGACTATATAGTTTAAATAAAAAAAATTTGTGATTAAAATAAAATTTTCATTATTCTGGGTCTTGAACAATATTTTCACGTCCAAGTCTCTTATTTATCAACTAGGTAGGTACCTATACTACATATTTAAAACACCACTTGTAGACCAATTTCCTTCCTTCCTTCCACCAATTCAATAACATAATAGGTACTTAATCTTTGTTTCAGACCTACAAGGCAGGTGTGTTGCACCTTCAAAACAAAGAACTAAGCGAATTGACACCTTTGATCCACACTGCTGGTGCCACGGTGAGTCATAGACAAAGACTATATTATAAATAAAAGTATGAATGGAGCAATGTCTTTGCGCTGTCTGCTATCTTGCGGATAAAAATAGGTATTAATTTCCTTAGAAGGCTCTGCTAGTATTTCTTAATGCAGATGAAAAATTAATTATAAGGCTTTGCTAGGAGGTTCGAAAAGTTACCATAACTTTAACATTAAACTATCTTAGTTTTTTTTTTAAAACAATATTTTCCGTATTCTTCTCATCAAACCCTTTCATTTGAAACCCATATCATGGCAGTGCCCAAAAAATAACTAATCAGCCATCTTGGACCGTCCGCCATATTGGGTTTAGAATGACGTCACTTAGCTAACCATGCCATCATCTATACCAATATTATAAAGAGGAAAGATTTTTTTGTTTGTACCGAATAGGCGCCGAAACTACTGAACCGATTTAAAAAATTATTTCACCATTAGAATGCAACATTTTTCCTGAGTGACATAGGCTATTTTTTAATCCCGAAAACGGGTCCTGTGGGGTGGTGCACGGGAGCGAAGCCGCGGGCAACAGCTAGTCCAAACTAAACGTGTTGGCAAAATTTTATCTGAATTGGTAGAGGGACTAGAGGGTAACTGCTTTAAAATTCAGTTGCAAGAGTTGACCCGAACACATTGTATATAATAATATGTAAGTGTGTTCGGGTCAAATCTAGTGGAAGATCTAATCTTATGCAAGATAAATAAAAGCTGTCGTACAATCAAATGAGTTGACGATCTCTGCCAGTAATCCTTGCTACACAGTCACTTATTTTGTGCCGCATTTCTTGACAGTTTAATCAAAGCGATTGCGTTTACGAGTGATCTATGGAATTTGGGTGCGTGCTGGTTGCTTGCTGCAGTCAAAATCAAAACTTCCAAAATCAAAGAAAAATATCCTCATAGGTCCTAGTGCTCTAAGTGCAGTAGTACTTCTCCAGCCACCTCAGTAGGCGTAACAAGGACCATAAGCATGTATACCAGTGAGATTTTAGATGATAACAATATTATCCAAACACTCTCATAAAATTGAGTAATTGAGTTATTTATAAACGGCGAAGCAAAATAGAGATAACCTTCCAGCATTAATTGTATGAAAGGAATAAATAGCACACAAGATATTTGTTTTACCCTATAACTAAAACAAACTTTGTTTGTCAAAAACGTGATCCAATTCGAATTTAGATCGTTTTCTTCATGCACGCGATGCAATCGTGGAAAACTCAAACTCAAAGATACATCTTTGTAAATAAACACCTCGCCACGCGTTCATCAGCTGATAGGTCAATGACCGTCTCCCGTATGATCGTCGATCGAAATTCGAAATATGTACTTGAGATTGCCGCGCTCCCTTGAATGCTAAAATTATTTGGGTTTGAAGATTTTCTTAATAATGTTACGAGTAACTTTGATTGATTTAGGTTTATTTTTAGGACTTATTTTCTGCTGACATTATTTGTATTTTTTTTTCAACCTACTTATAAATTAAAAATGTTTTACTCAATCCTTCACAACATTCTTAACGTCTATTTTATTTTCAGGGCCTTGATATTCTGGTTCTGCCGCCACTGAAGCCCACAGAAAACTACGATGAGGTAAGTAAAAAAAAAACGTATTTATAGCCATCAATTTTCAGAGCATAATTTTTAAATACCGTGAAGAATATCTGACCATTTTAATAACGGAAATTAAGTTATTACTGTACAATTTAAAAAAGCATGCCATTCGAAGAACTACAATCATGTTCTGAAAGCGTCGGAAGCTTGCCGACCATGCAATGTCCACGTGCTATAGCTCCGTCCCTTTCCACGTCAAAATGTGCATTGTTGTTCTTCTGCCTCGCTCTATCGAATCTCACCCCAATTTTTGACTCATGCGCGCTCGAAGCCACGTAGACAGACTCAGGTAATAATGTTTTACTCACCGTCTCTGTTTATACTATTTTATTGTTATTTATTTTATGCTATTATAATTTATTTTTAAATATAGTATTGTTTCGTTTTCGTAAGTTATGTTCATGTCATAAACAGTGGTCCTTATCAGAATATTAGCGCAGTGTTATTTAGTTTTAGATATCGCTGCACATGCTGAGATGCCATGCCATGATCATCATGCCTTTTTGGTCTCGTACGGGATTTTATTTTTAGGGTTCCGTACCTAAAAAGGAAAAAACAAAATCCTTAGAGGATCACTTTTTTGTCTGTCTGTCCATCTGTCTGTCAAGTTTATCTCGGGAACGCATGAAGGTATAGAGTTGAAATTAACACCGTATATTCAAGTTTGTAACCCTTTGCAGCTTTAAAAAAATCAAACTTCTAGATCAACGCAATCAAGAGATACAGCCGTTAATGACGCATATTTTGCACTCGCAAACGAATCAAAATCTATAGGGTCTACTTCCCGTTGACCTAGAATCTTGAAATTTGGCAAGAGTCTTATAGCAAAAGTAAAAAGAAAGGAAAAGATCCGAAAACCGTAAATTTGTACCTACATAAAAAAAACAACACGCACTGGGCCTGCGTGGTAGATAATGGCCCATTCCGTCTCATATAGAGGAGGCCTGTGTCCCAGCAGTGGGAACTTTAATAGGCTGATGATGATGATGATGATCATTCGGTCGAAAGACGTCCACTGATAGACATACGCCTCCCCCAAGCGTCGCCATACTCAAACGTACAAACGACGTGATTGGTCTTGTGCGTCTTGCATCCAACGGTTTCCTGTATCCTTAACCGAGTCATCGGTCCACTTAAAGGGAGGCCTTCCAACGTTGCGTCCTTCAGTTCCCGATCGCCATTCCAAAATTTTTCAGCCCCATCGACCATCCGTTCTGCGAGCAATGTGCCCTGCCTACTGCCACTTGTTTGGCAATTCTTGCCAACAAATGATTCGCTTGTATTAACTTAGCTTCCCACATAACAAAAGTAGGTACCGATCTTACATAACGATATGTAAGTAGGTTGCAATTTCCCATAATAACTTTGTTTTGGCAGTAAGAAGACAATGATATTTGTCATGCACCTGCTTGCACTGGGTGATGATAAAATTATTGTATTTCTGTAAGTTGATTTGTACAAACACTTTTAGATCATATTTTTAAAACTAGATGAGGTCAGCGTTTCCTATCTAACTATTCTGAGAGGAAGGCCGAAACAAATTCAAAGGTTGCCACGTGTATTCTTTCAAGGCTTGACTTTCGAGAAGTGCCATCTGATTGCTATTCGCCAGACAGTCGGTCTCGCGCGATGGGCTAATGAAGGGCTTAAAGGAATCATCATCATCACATCAAACAGGAATCACCTTTCTTCTGCCATATTTCCTGATCGCTTGAAACTTCCAACATCCCGGTGTTCCCCACTCACAAATTATAATCTGTGATCCCGGTTTACCCGGTTCATTGCCGATGTCTAGTCTCGCTTTCAACCTTGTTATCTGACTACATGCGAAGTTTGGCACTTGCCAAAACAAAAAAAAAACAATACTTACTCGGCTGACCTCTGTTTCTGTGGCAATAAACACTGTTTCTTTCTTTTTAGGGTTCCGTACCCGAAGGGTCCAAACGGAGCCCTATTGCTGTTACTCACGTGTCCGTTCGTCTGTCCGTCGTCTGTCATACGGGTTTTAAGACGAAAATACACTTATGTGTTGTGGCATGGCGTGGCGCGGGATCCACCAATCAAACGATTCTGTTCCAGCCTACGTCATAACACGAGTTTTTTAGCCAATCAACTGTGTCAGAAGGCGCCACGCCAGGATCAGATACGTAAGTGTGTTTCTGTCTTTACAGCCAAATGGTTGGAATTGGAACTTCTTATTTTCACAGTATAAGTCCGCGGCTTCGCTCCTGTCATCTTTGACCAACCTCATCGAGGGTATTGTTGTTTAGAGCTCGTTGAATAGATACATACTGTATTTTTGTTTTGATAAATATTGGAAAAAAAAGGAATGTGAAGCCACCAGTCAGCATTTTTTCGCAAAATTAAGTTTCGAAGAATTTTTTAACTTCCCATTGACCTATGAACTTGAAATTTGGTGATAATGTTTATTATTACGTACATTTTACTAACAAATACCAATACATTAATAAATCAGATTTTTCTTTGAAATTTTCTCATTATTTCTGTTACAATCAACTTGATTTTGCGGTTTGGCACGGAATCGTAAATGTGCGGAGTCCGACTCGCACTTGGCCAGTTTTTGTTCTTTCTCTTGTCTTTCAATGAGGTTTTTATACCTTTTTATCACCATCCATATATCACTCATACTTATTTCTATTTTCAAACATCACTTAGCAATAAAAAACAATGTTTCTTTTTTTATAACATAAATCAAACATCGTGTTTCCTTTGTTCCAGGTCATAAGCGTGTTATCGAGGGCTGCGAGACAAGCAGGCTTGTACGTAGTGGTACACTTTTATGAGAAGGCTAGGTGTCAGCTCGGTTATGAGATAGTCAGGAGCAACCTGGTGTTCGACAGGAAAGGAGCTGTCGTGGCCGTGTAAGTATTTAGTAGCTTATAGATACAGGTGTAACGGCAAGGTGCCATCATACTTTAATACGAAGCGAACTAAAAAGACGTAAAAAAGAACAAAATCATGCTGTGCAGTCGAAGGATACATATTCGCGAGTTGGCTGACCAAAGCCAGATGTATCCTCTGACTTATATGTTTATATGTACCTAATTCGAAAAAAATATGTTAATTAAAAAGTTATAAATAAAAATAAAAATATTAAAAAAAATGAAGTTAATTTAAAATATCTAATGTATCCTCCGACTGCACAGCATGATTTTCTTCTTTTTTACATTTTTTTAGTTCGCTTCTGAAGCAGTTCGGGTTTTTTACCCGACTGCCGAAGGAGGGTAATATGTTTATCAATCTATGTATGTTTGTGTGTATGTTTATTCCTATGTGGCGTTCTAGAGACAAAACGCGTTGGCTGTTGTAAATAAAAAAGTTAATTCAAAATATCAAAAAACCCGACTGCTTAAAAAGCGAAATAATAAGACGTAGGTAGACAAGAAGAAAATCATGCAGTGCAGTCGGATGATACATTAGATATTTTGAATGAACTTTGAAATCTGACCTTAGTTAAATGTATTGAGAATTAAAAACACGTGGAAATTTTGGCGGCAACGTGATGGCGTTTATGTTGCTTCTCTGTTTTATTTTCCTAAAATTGTGTTAAATTGAATATTAATAGTGTTAAAGTGGTGGCTTTTATTCTAATAATATTACGTGCACGAGTGTGGGCAAGTTAAACACAGCGGTAGAACATGAGTTTGTTCATGTTGTCGACAAAACTCCGTGGAAGCTTCCAATAACGTTACCGCCATTTTATTGGGGCCTAGCTAGGACTTTAGCCTAAAATCTAAATGAACTAGAACTTCTAAACGTGACACTGGCTAAATGCACAAACCGTGCGAAGCCAAAAAATAACACGTGTTTCATTTTGATCCTAATTAATGATAACTAATGACTGGCGCAACGCAGATAATTATGTCTCTTGGCACTTAAGCTACCTCAATTATATTATTATCTCCTAAACTTTTCCATAGTTAGGCATTTATTATCAATTGTGACGTAGTTTAAAAAATATCACATTAACAAGAACTCTCACGGTTTCAAACGGCCAAATGTATTCATATTTAAAAAGCCTTTATTCACAAACTTAACTAATCCTACATTTATATCCTTGAACATACTCGTATCAGCAGCCGTATTGCGTAAGTTAATACGGCGAACGCAAAGAGTTTGACCGCTATCCAATCGACCAAATCGACCAATCACACAGATGGACATCCACAACGCGTCATTCATCTCGCATGTGATTTGTCGATTTGGTCGATTGGATAGAGGCAAACTCTTTGCGTTGCCGTATTCACTAACGCAATACGGCTGCGGGAATCGGAATTCGTTTCACAGTTCACCTTTCCACAGTACACGATCGGTTATTAGGGTTCCGTACCCAAAGGGTAAAACGGGACCCTATTACTAAGACTCTGCGGTCCGTCTGTCTGTCTGTCCGTCTGTCACCAGGCTGTATCTCATGAACCACTTTTCTCCTCCATGTGGCACCTGCGGTCGATTTCAGATCATCTTCCAATCTTCGCACCGGTGTTACTTTTCTGCATCCCCTCTCTGGGATTCCATTGAGTATTTTAATGTCTTTAACCCACTACTCTATTCCACTTTTGATCGTGTGGCCTGCTAGCCAAATAAAACCAACCTTCAAATATTTAGTTACAGAAAGGCTCAAAACGGGGCTGCCAACTGCACTGCATCAGACTCTGACCTGGTGACGTTTACTACAGATTTCGGAGTGACCTTTGGTGTGCTTATGGAAGAGGATATCGTTCTGTATGATGAGGAGCACTTGAAGGAAGTGAAGAATTTCGTCATGGCTGGAGATTGGCAGTCTGAAGTGCCGTTCTTAAATGGTGAGTTTTAAGAAGATTATCATAATTTAGTACCTAGACAAGAAAACAGTTGTTTTCTCAGTAGTAGCTGCAGTCATTAGGTCTTGGCTATGCGGAATCAAGGCTTATTAAGAAATTCATTCGCTCGTCTAATTCATGTTTTTGACTTATCGAAAATCAAATGTTCATGATCTTTATGCGATTGGTTCTGAACCCAATCTCAAGCTGTTTACTATTGGAATTGAAATTGAGTTAAAAAAACATCTTTCAAACATTTTATTATTTTTACAGCTGCCCAATTCGCACCATCTTGGACCTTCATCACTAACGATAACTTAGTATCTACTTCTGGCATCTACTCCGGCAAGACTGGTTTGAGGGCTGGTGGTGATAAGCTATCAGTTTCTGAGCTACACAAGAATGGAGGAATTGGTAAGATTTTTATATGATTATTTCGTTATGGGAATACTTTTATTATGCGTACAGCTAAGGAGTGGAATTCCCTGCCGGAGTCTGTGTTTCCTGATAGCTACCACCTGGGCGTCTTTAAGTCAAGAGTGAATAGGTTACTTCTAGGCAAGCGTGCTCCATCGTCAACCACATCATCGCATATACCATCAGGTGAGATAGTGGTCAAGCGAGAACCTATCAACAATAAAAAAATATTACATGAGCTTTTTTATGGTATTTTAGTACCGTCTCCTTTTTAGGGTTCCGTACCCAAAGGGTAAAAACGACCTATTACTAAAACTCCACTGTCTGTCTGTCTGTATATATGTCTGTCACCAAGCTGTTTCTCATGAACCGTGATAGCTAGACAATTAAAAATTTTCACAGATGATGTATTTCTGTTGCCGCTATAACAAAAAATACTAAAAACAGACTAAAATAAGAATTTAAGTGGAGTTCCCATACAACAAAGGTGATTTTTTTGCCGTTTTTTGCGATAATGGTACGGAACCCTTCGTTTGCGAGTCCGGCTCGTTCTATTTCGCTCAATGCCTGATTGTGGAGATTAAGCTATTAGCAGATTTGATGGCCAGTCTAAACGGTACATGTTTCGCTCTTCTTTCAATTGACCGCTCCATAACATAACTGATGGATCGGGAATAAATGAATGTGGAAGAGCTCTTCCTTGATTTCTGCCAATAATAAACGTCTGCTCAAAGTTCAAGCATTCTCTATTACCAATCAGTTTATTTTTAACCCCCGACGGAAAATGAGGGGTGTTATAAGTTTGACGTGTGTTACTGTGTGTCTGTGTATCTGTGTGTCTGTGTATCTGTGTGTCTGTCTGTGGCATCATAGCTCCTAAACGGATAAACCGATTTTGATTTAGTTTTTTTGTTTGAAAGGTGATTTTGTCGTGAGTGTTCTTAGCTATGTTTGAATTAAATCGGTTCAGCCGTTCAAAAGTTATGGGCGTTTTACTGTTTTAATCGGGGTGTTTTCGCAAGATATCGTGTCATAATTACGTGTTCAATAGATTGCCGATCGAAGTGTATCTACTATGTACTGGATAAATTATGTAGCATGAAATAAAAATGTGTCGGGGGTCTTAAATTTTGAAATTTTACTTGTTGAACTGCTTGAATCATCACCTACCACAAATTATACGATTGCTACTCCCCAATCTTACCACAGTACCTACTGGCCGTGCGCCCGCTCGGAGCCAGAATATTAATATTGAACCTCCTTTTGGACAGTTTTGTTTGCAAAATATTGTTTAATTTACATATGCTATTTCAGTTATGAAGAAATTCTAGCCATCACTTTTTCTGTGTAAAATATTTTAAAAAATCCAAGTCGTTTTGGAGGAGTATCCAAAAGTATCGAAAAAATATCGTGTTGTTACCTTTTTTTTCAAGCTAAACTATTATTTACACGAACAAACCATGCTTCACAAATAATTTACATGAAACAATAGTAAATATATACTTTTTCAAACCTTTTAACCTAGCCGTCACTAAAGAGTATGCTTAAAAAGTAATAATAAGTACTTTAATCATGTAGTACATAATTTTCATGTATCATCAATAGTTTTCTCAGCGCACGACAAGTTATTAATTTTATAGGTAAAATTGTGCTACTTTGGGTTTCACACTATATTTTTTTAAATAATTAATAACTACCCTATAAAGAGCAGTGGTGGCTCAGTGGTAACCGCCGCAACGTACAAGTTGTAAGTCGTGGGTTAGAACCCAGGCAGGCGCTTTACTTTGTGTACTTACATTATTTTCACTACCACTGCTCTCAAAACAGCGAAGGAAAACCTCGTGAGGGAACTGGCATATCTTAGAACCAAAAATTCGAAGACACATCCACCAACTTGCACTGGGCCCGCGTGATGGATTACGGCCTCTCACAGAGAGGAAGCCTGCACGCACAACGGACCAAATGAGAGACTAAGTGCGGAAAACGGGAACCATCTATCCAATCCTAACTACCCTATGTTATTCAGGAATAATGTAGCATTCTAATGGTGAAAGAATTTTAGAAATCGGGCCAGTAGTTTTTGAGTTTATTCGTTTAAAACTTACAAAAATATAAATCTTTCCTCTTTATAATATTAGTGTAGGCGACGTAGCTAAGCAAGACCCAAGGCGTATTTTTCAAATCTCTGATAGATACTACTAATCCTAAACTAAGGACATCCCTGACGTGTTTTCACACATTTAATTACAAACATGTTTTGCCTAGTTTATCGTAAGTAATAGATATTATAACTCGTCCGTCGCGTGAGCATCGTACGATGCGAGATAATGATCATCTATACGATGACGTGTTGGTCGTTAGACAAACGCTTGGCATTTTCATGCTTCTTTTCTACTTATTTTTCTGACAAATTGTAGCCAATTTTGTAATTTAATTAATTTTGTTTCTCGAAGTTTCACATATTGAAGGTTATGGGAAAATCATTTATTTGTTTAAATAGAGCTATGTACGCTTAGCGCTAAGAGACTTAAAAAACGTGGCTGTGAGAATTTTAAGATACGAAAGACACTCTTTCCCTTCGCCTTTCCATACCTTCCAAATTCATACAACACATGCACCTACATCATACACACGCACTCCTACACAATTTTAATGTGGCTCATTTTATATATTTATTCATATACTCATGTATACATATATTTACTAGCTTTTACCCGCGGCTTCGCTCGCAGTGAAGACATTTTTTTTTTTAAATAATGAGTATCCTATGTTACTTCTAATACCTCCAAGAATATATGTACAAAGTTTCATGATGATCGGTTCAGTAATTTTTGCGTGAAAGCGTTACAAACAAACTTACATTCACATTATAATATTAAGTATAGATTATTAGTTTTTTACTAATACTAAAGATATAAATGAGGGAGGGTAATGTTTTTCGAGCGTATGTATGTGTGTATGTATGCCCATTTCTATAGCACGCTCTACAGCCCAAAAGACTTGACGGATTATGACATAATAATATGAGGTGTCGTTGAATTCGTCTTAATTGTGGGAGAGAAATAGGCTACATATTTTTTTTTAATTTAATAGTGCGCCCTTTAAAAAAGGGGGGATACAATTTTTTTCTTCGTTTTCCTAACAATATTGGTATCAAATGAAAGCTACCAAAAAGGCCATTAAAAAAAAATATATATTGTAACACTTTTGTGTTTCTATTTTGATAGCAAAATAAAATAATCTTTTACCACATAACTTATTTGGAGATGTCGTTCATTACTAAAACTAAAAAGTCTGAAATAAAAAAATATATTTTCAAAATAAAAAACTCGACTGCTTAAAATGAAATAACTGAAAAGAAGTACTAGATATTATTATTTATACTATATAATTTATTTATAATGACGTGCTGCCAGCGGTGATAAACGAAGTTTTGGTCGGTTTTTTTATAATTTTTGTTTGTCCTCACAAAATAAATTTTTAGCAGTCAATTTTTTTTTTTTTTTGTATTATATTGATTCGCTATAAACAGGCTTGCCTATACTGTGAAATCAAAGAGTCAAATTCTTCCTTGCTACAAATGTGTTTGTAGGTGTGTTGCAAGTGTGATGCAGGAGTCAGTTACACAGGTTAATTCCTAGCGCGGGATTGGTTCTTGCTCTGCCTCCTGCTGGAAAACACCTCATTTATCTGTTATATTAATTTTGGATGAGCATTGTTCTCAAATTGTTGTCCTTGAGTCAATTGGAACCTTTTCTCCATCTTTTGCAGAATTGTGTTCTTGAATTAATTGAAACCTTTTCTCCATCTTCTGCAGAATTCAATCAATCTGCTTAGTGCCAGTATTATTTATGTAGTTTTTTATGTATGGAGTGAGTGACTATCTTATCTATCATCTCAATCCCATCATATACAGAATTGCCAAACTAAATAATATCACCAACTATTTTCTTTTAAATTATTCAGGTTTAAACCTACTTAACTTCTGCCAATATTTAAATATAATTATAATTTAATATAATTTGAATTAAGTGTGGATGTATGTTTTGTTACTCAATCACGCCAGAACGACTGAACGGATCTGGATGAAATTTGGCACAGCATAGATTATAGTCTGGAATAGCACATATGCTACTTTTCATGTCGGTATTATGTTCCCTTGGGATGATAAAAAACTTTTCACGCGGGCGAAGCCGCTGGCAGAAGTTAGTATTTATGATATTTCTTTAATTTCAGATGCACCTGTGGTACCTTCAATCAATCCTTCATCGGTCACCTTCTCTGGAGAAGACCTGAGCCAGTACGTCATCAGACCACTGGATCTTGAAGCCAGCTCCAGGGGCTACAAGGAATCAGTCTGCCATAGGAGCTTCTGCTGTGAATTTTATGTCAAAACTGGTGCTACAGGTAAACTCCTATTTAAGACTCGTATTAGCTACCTTTTCTATTTTACAAGCTTTTTATTAACTTGCAATGTATGTGTGTTCGGGTGAAATCTTGCAACTGAATTTTAAAGCAGTTATTCTCCACCGATTAAGATGGAATTTTGCATACACGTTTAGTTTAGATGACAATGCACGGTTAGCTAAAAAGCTTGTTTAAAAAAGGATTTTTTAATTGAAATAATTATAAGTGGATGCTGTGACAGCAGCCGTATTGCGTAATGAATTCGGCAAGGCATAGGGCAAAGAGAACTCACATAGACGGAAATCGACATCGCGTCTTTCAACTCGCCATGTGGTCGATTTTTCATACTCTTTGCCCTTGTCTTGACTAATTCATTACGCAATAAGACTGCAGGTAAATTCGTAAATAGGCTGCGTAGAAGAAACAACAATTTGAAGCAAGATGAGTATGTGACATATACCAAAACGCACTGGGTTCCCGTGTTGGTGGCGACCCACCCAAAGGTAGAAAGCCCGTGCCCCAGCAGAGGGAACATTCTAGACTGATTATGCTAGAGCAGGGGTCACCAGTTACTTTCTTTTGGGGCCTGTTTATTTAACATGAAATGTCCGTGACGGTCCGTAAGGCCAACTACCCTCCGGCCTTATAAATATTTTATTAAATAATAAACAAATGTAATCAATAAATGTGAGTATATTTAAGGCATGTTAGTTGGCAAGGTTTTGGCGTAGTGAGGATAAGTTCGCGCATTTTGATATTTTATTAATATATTAATAATTATTTTCAGGAACTAAGCCCGAATCGAGCTACAGTTTAGCAGCGTTTAACGGCATCCGTCCCTTCAGTGCTAACCACAACGTTGGAACCCAGATTTGTGTTATTTCTGGGTAAGTTAATAATAGAATATATTATTTATATTTTTTTCATGGGATATTATTTAAAAATGTAAAAAATATGTGTAGATAAGGAATAACGATCAGAAATATCATCAAATTATGGTCGTTACTGAGAAGATAGATGCTTATAAGCTGAAATAACATTATAAGCAAATTATAATTCAATTTTTCCCCATTGCAGATCTGAAAAATCAAACAATTTTTTCGAAAGAGTTTCTATTACTGCCAACTTCACGAAACAAAACTCTCAGTATCCAATCATACAATCTGCGACAGTGCTGCCAACCGAAAACTTTAAGTTCGAAACGAACGTCAACGGAATTCCGCATCAGGTGACTTTGGAAATTGTTGAAGCACAAAATATAATAAACTTTGGTATCTTTGGTAAAGATGTTACCAACAAATTGAAAAATAATTATGTTTTTAATGAGAAAAATTGCACAGAAAGTGTACAGAATGAAATCTATGATTACATCTTCAATGAGGATGTTCAAGAATTTTTCGACTATATTTGGATCCGTTTAAGGATACTTATAGTAGTTGTATCCATCTATATTCTAGAAATGATGTAAATATTTCCAAAGTTGAAAATTGTGCTCAAAAAAAAGAATTTTTGAAGGATTTTAAAACTCATTTCAAGCCTGTGTATTTAGGAAATAAGATTAAGGGTTTTTTTAATGATTTTTTAATGTAATGTTCTTTTGGACCAAGGTAATTTTGAAATGATGATTTTAATTCGCTCCTTGATTGAAATTATAATAAAAAATACAGGTTTGTTAAAAAGTGGTGATAGATTGCTTAAACCATTGATAATACTGGAAAAATGTTCTATTTATCCATTTGAACTCGGAATTATTTTTAATTGTACTGTGGTTGGTATAAATTAAAAGATAATTGACCCTTAAAACATTGGCTGGAAACCATGAAAATAATGTTTCCTAAGGGGTAATTATGTGATCTAATTTTAATCGTGAAGTCATGTCTATTTAATCTGAAAAAGACACAAATAAAAATCAAAGTCACTTCGAAAATAGTATAAAGCAACTAGTGAATAAAAGACGGATTTAAAGCGAGTGTCATAGATGAATCACGAGCAAGTGAAGGATTCTAACAACTGAATCACGACCGCAGGGAGTGTTTTATGATGAGTGAATCACGAGCATAGCGAGTGATTCAAATGTTAGAATACTGAGTGACGCGAGTAATTTATGGTCCTTGATATACATCCGTTTTATTCAAGAGTTTCATACTATATTTTATACCATGACTACGAAAAAAAGAGAGATTTAAGCGAAAAGCAGAAGGAGTTTGTATGTCGAGTAATCTTTACACGAGGAGTTTGTATCGAGTATTTTATGCGCAAGGAGGTTGTATAGCATTGAGATGGAGGTTGAACATGTTGGTGTGTTCTAAATTCAAACACCAAAACAGTGATTTAAAGTGCTTTTTATTCACTGTTTTCAGAGAATAAAATAAGCTTTTTAGAGGGGGAAGGGTATAAATAAATGATTTTCATTCAAAGTCATTTAAAACAATAAATGTCTTTTGATGACAATCCGAAAGCGATTTGACATTCTGAACTAAACTGAGTTACAAAATAAGTCTGCCGTTATACTAAGATCTAAACAGTGCATTTTTAAGAAAGCTACTCATTTTGTGGGCAAAATGAGTTATTGAAGAGTGAATAATGGTTTTCATATATTTAGCAAAGGGTGATGCACGTAGGGTTTTAAAAAATATTATTATTATAAGCTGAAAGGATAATGAACATTTTACCATAGTAATAATTAACTTTTCTATTTAAACTACATACATGTAAATTTTTGTAAATTGTAGTACTTCATATTTAAAATGATCATTGTCCTTTTAAAAGTACACAGGTTTTAGGAACTAACGATTTCTAAATTGTACTTTAAAACTATTTTGTCGTCGACTGTATCGAGAGGAAAGTCTGTTTGCTCTTCACCATTTTTTTATTATTAATGTATATTTTTATAATTATTGCTTATAAATGGTGAAATAGTGATAAAGGATATAAATGGTAATTTGTCTGATAATGTTCAGAAATTATTGTATGGTATATTTAATGATTATATTATTAATATGTGTTATAAAAACAGTCGCGACAGACTGCTGTGATATTAGATTTATGCATGCTTTAAAAATAGCAGATTTAAAAAACAAAAATGTTTTATTTTTGCTTCCTATTTATTTTTAGCCCACACCCTCTAACTAGCACATGCTTGAGCGGGCATTGGCCTCATCTTGTGTTCGATTCCCAGGTAGAACTAGGTATGTAGTTATTGGGTCTTTTCCATTTAAAATTTCTCAGTAGCAGCCCGGCGTGATGGTGAGACACCCGTGCCTCAAAAAACCTTTTTAACAAAAAAAAATAACCGACGAAATAAGGAACTGAAAAGCAGAAACTAAAACTTTAAGACTAGCACTTAAAGCGTTCACTTTTCAGCATACTTAATTTCAACAGAATCGATTCACAATTTAAAATTCATTCCAAAAAATTTAAAAAAACCCTTTTTTTTCAAAAAAATTATCAATAAATCCTTTTTTTTGTACCTTTAGGGGTAGAATTTATCTTTTAAATTTTAATGGTACCAACTTTGAAGGTATACTCTTTCCAATAAAAAAAAAATTTTTGAAATCAGACCACTATAAAAAATTATGCGTGGTCATACATAAAAATACACATGACGATTTGAGAACCTCCTCCTTTTTTTTCGTCGGTTAAAAAGTACATATTATTAAAGCCGTTGGTCATGCACTCTGATCTCTCATCGATCGTGTCGGAAGGTCGTCCCATCAGACTATGAGAGCAAAGGAACAGAGTGCACCTGTGTTTACGTACACACTTGTGCACTGTAATATCTCCTGCGTTCTATGGCTAATTTAAGATGAGATTAGCCACCGTGACCAAAATTCGGTCTTCGCGACTTTTGTAGTTTCAATAAAATTCTCTCTGCCTTCTTGGAAGATGATTGCATCTACATAGATAAATAAATAATTCGCAATAGTTCCCGTTGTTATATTTTTAAACACTTTAATATTCTATACAACAATTAACCGGTTGTGTGCCGTTATTACCGAAACAAAGTGACACCATTGTGTCGCGTAGATCCCCGTTTTAGGCACTCAAGGGTTTAAATAATCACAATTACATAACATAACACAGGTACAGTCAGCTCAATGTCTATTGGTCCTGCGTTGATGCTTGAGATTGCGGATGTACTTAACGTGGTCTTCATCATCATCGTACAGCGTCTTCTCTATCCAACGCATGAAGGCTTCCACCTGCAGACGAGTGATGGTTGAGTATAGGAGACAGAAGTGGCAGTTGGTTATGGGTAGGTAGACACCGCTTCCATTTTGTTTTTAGCCGCCGACAATCAAGGGGGTTGTTATATATAAGTTTGACATGTGTATCTGTATGTCTGTCTGTGGCATCTGATATCTCCGAAACGGATGAGCCAATTTTGATTTAGTTTTTTGAAAGGTAATTCATGAAACTGTGTTTATCTGTTTGAAGATCATCAGCTCTTCTGGTTTTTGAGTTACAAGCCTTTAAAAAGAGCTGTATTGATCTTCCTTAGTATAACCGCCTAATTATAACAGTATTTGATATACTTTGATTTCGTCGGAATGTAAACTGAAGTGGTAAGTAAGGCAATTACATTATTATGCCAGAATTACGAAACAGATCTATAGACTATAGAATTGAATCTAGATTTAGATGGTAGGTATTACCTTTGTGTAAACATCAGGCTTGCCCCTAGCGCAGGGTATGCCCCACGACACGATGCCGATCAGACGACCTTCTCGCACCAATGGACCACCGGAGTCGCCCTGTAATATCAGAAACATTTGTACATTTCACGTAATGAATTATTGGAATATGTACCTATAGGAACCTTTAATTATGAATGGGCGCTTTATTCACAAATGTCGTAGTATATATTTTGTTGTCTGTGGACATTGGCTCTCTGCGCTGGCTCAGAAACCGAGGTATTGTTGCACGGTTAGCGCAGTGGTTGAGCGATTGACTGCTGCGCTGCGTGTCGCGGGTTCGATACCCGCACGGAACAAATATTTGTATGACCTACAATTAGTTGTTCCGGTTCTGGGTGTTGTGTTTGTGAGTTTATATGTTTGTAAACGCACCCACGATACAGGAAGTAATTCCTAGTAGGGGGCACCGTTTAAAAAAAAAAAAAAATAGCTGGCTAATCTAACTAATAAATGCTAATACTGTGTGCCTGTGGAGTTTCATAATGAATGGCATATCTCTAGTCTGGTCTACTTAGTGCCTGTCTAAAATTCTGGCTTACCTCTTTGCAACTTATTAGTGTCGATTCATGTCTAATTCGATGTAGCTGAATAATTATATCTACCAGTATTGTACATGGAAGCGACAGCGCCTGTCTAAATCTTGTCATTCGTTTAATTTAACTTTCAGTGCTATTCTATATTGAAAAGGATTTGAGGAATCCAGTTCGGTACATACACGGTAAAGATATCTAACAGTATTCTATCTTCATACAAACGGTCGGAACGCGAGTCATACCTACGCGTCTCGAGTTCAGCCAACAATCAATACACTACAGTCGCAAACAATCACGAACGGTGTGATGGTTTTGTAAGCAGTAAGCGTGCGATTTGTGAATATTTGATTGAAATAAGTACAAATACTTACATAATATGGCAGAGAGCAAATAAAGACTATATTGTACTTTTTTTGGTTGCTTGAATTCTTCTATAACGCACCCAGAGATAACATTTTTAAATTACCTCGCATCTCCGAAAGGCAAGACTATAAAAAAAAATATAGAACCTAACTAACTAGGACGTAATTTGTTTATTTTTTTAATAGGTAGGTATTTCGCTTTTTCCACCGAATAAAATACGAGTACCTGGATTCATAAGAGTGACCTATCTACGCTCGCGTTAAAAAGAACTGGTAGGTAGTTGCCTAAGCTAGGCTATATACTTATTTATGTACTTAATATATCAATGATTACCTTCCACTGATCCCCGCGTTGATGAGTACCTAAACCTTATTGCCCATTATGGGTATGTTCCCGGCCACACTAATCCAACGCGTGGTACAAATAGCTTAGATCATTGTATGATCAAATCAAAATTATCCACCACAACAATTGTCTGTCATTCCGATATAACAGACCACAGCACAATATTATGTATTATGGGATCATCCGTCCCTAAGGACAAAAAAATGAAAACGAGTACCAAAATCGACTACAAAAACCTACTTGAAGATCTCAAGAAAATCGACTGGACTAATTTGTATGAAACAACTGATATTAATGAAGCTATTAAACTCTTTATCGAGAATTTCAATCTCGTCTTAAATCAAAATAAATGTACACGTAAAGTTGGTAGTGCTGATGTTATTGTTAAGAAATGGATAACACCTGGTCTCTTAAAGTGCATCAGACGCCGCGATGAGTTGCACAGTAAAGCCAAAAAAAATCGTCATGACACCAATCTACAGGAACAATACAGGTTATATAGAAATAACTGTATTAATATATTACATAAACAAAAAACACAATACGAACAAAATCTAATCACAAACAATCAAAATAACATTAAAAAAACATGGGAGTCGATAAAAACCATTTGTAGCCTCAATAAGGTTGGTAACAAAAACGAAGACTTACTTACTATTAAACCAAATTCTAAAGAGTCACTGAATGTAGTTAATGAATACTTTAGTTCTATTGGAGATCAGTTGGCTAGCGCAATGCTTAGGCGGTTGGGACAAACTGAAATTGAACTGGCAAATGGGACAAGCCATTCTAAAAACTCCTCACCAGATTCTTTATTTCTATCACCGACAGATGAAGTTGAGATAATGACATTAATTAGTACCTTAAAATCCAGCACAGCTGTTGGACACGATAACATTAGCAATGATATGTTAAAACAGGCAAAACATGTTATAGCAAGTCCTATAACATATATTTGTAACTTGAGCATATCCTCCGGCGTTGTACCTGACGCTTTGAAGATAGCCAACGTGATACCAATCTTGAAAGCAGGTGATTCGTGTCAACCAGCTAACTATAGGCCTATTTCCCTTCTGAGCGCGCTGTCAAAGGTGATAGAAAAGGTAGTAAATGTTAGACTACTCAAATATTTAGAACAAAATAGTTTATTAGCCGGAAATCAGTTCGGATTTCGTGCTGGCAGGTCTACGGAGGACGCCGTCACTCAACTTGTTGATACTGTAGTTGGCAAAGTGGACAAAGGACAAAGGTGTATCGGCGTCTTCCTGGATCTAGCCAAAGCGTTCGATACGGTTTCCCGGCCGATACTGCTAAAAAAGCTTGAGGATCTCGGTATAAGGGGCTTGACTTTGGACTGGTTTAGGTCTTATCTGGGAGAGCGAAAACAGCGAGTTCGCATTGGTGAATATGTCAGTGACCTTGCATATGTTGATTACGGCGTACCGCAAGGCAGTATTTTGGGCCCCACATTATTCCTGATCTACATAAACGACCTATGCTCTCTTGAACTCCGCAATGCTAGCATTTTTACATTCGCGGATGATACCGCAATAATTTTTCATGAGAAAACTTGGAGTAGGGTTGTATCTGTGGCTCAGGAGGGGCTCAAAAAGGTTGCTACTTGGCTGCAAAATAATTTGCTGACCTTAAATGTCAGAAAAACGAAGTCAGTGTGCTTCAGCATTTCTAACCGGTCAGCACCTGACAAAGAGCTACAAGTTAAACTTCACACTTGTGGCAGTGCCAGTGATGAAAGTTGTCTCTGCTCGCCAATTGAACAGGTTCCTTGCATAAAATACCTAGGGATCCTAATCGATGAACATCTTACATGGAAAGGTCAAATTGATGCACTTGTTAAACGTACTAGGAAACTCTCGCACATATTTAAAAAATTAAAGTCCGTCGCAAAACCCGAACTGATTCGCATTGTGTACTTTGCCTTGTGCCAGTCTGTGTTAGGTTACTGTGTATCAGTCTGGGGAGCAGCATATAAAACCCTTTTGTTAAGGCTGGAACGAGCTCAACGAGCTATTCTAAAAATAGCTTATAAAAAAGCCTGGCGTTACTCTACTGATGCTCTGTACTCAGAGTGCAGCGTACTTCGTGTGAGGCAGTTGTTTATCGCTTCAACATTGCTGCGTTTCCACAGGCATGCGCGAGAATTGGCCATTCATTCATCCAGAACTTTAAAATGGCATCGACCAAGAGTACACTCATGTTTTGCTCGCAGATCTTTTGCATTTCTTGGCCCCTACCTCTATTCTAAATTCTACTCTTATAGTAAAACTATACTCACCTTAACGTACAACTCTTGTAAAAAGGCTATATTTAAATGGCTGCATCCCAAAAACTATGACCAAACAGAACTCCTTTTGCATATACAATCGTAATACCGTAAAAAAAAAAAAAAAAAAAAATAACAATCATGCACACACACCATACCCACCCAAATACGCCGTACACACCCTTACATACATACAATACTTCACCCACAAACACACACACACTCTCACACACACTAAAACACACTTCTCCAAAAAACACAAAACCACTTGTCTCAACTTTATTTTAAAATATTATTGTTGTAAATTTTCTTTTGTTATTTGGTTTGTTAAGTTAAATTATTTTTCTCTTTCTTTTGTAATTAGTTCAGTTAAAGCTAACATAGTACCCTTACTTGGGAAGAGACTGGACTCCACGACACAGGGTATCCTAGTGTGGAGTCCAGGGAATATGAAAAATCTAGCGTTTAAGGATCATTGTCTTATGTTACTAGCTTTTAATTTTGTACTCTGTTATGCGAACTGAATAAATTTATTATTATTATTATTATTATTATTACCAATGAGAGTAATAAATGATAGGTACCTACCTAGTAAGATTTAAAATAATAAAAAATATAATATTTACCTCAGATTAGAGAAAAGAATCTGAGTTATTTACAATCACAAAACTAGAAAGAAACTCAAGTAGGTAGAGACGGGCAGCCCTAACGCGTGTTTAGGTGACGCGAGCTTGTAGGCACTTATTTCAAGGACACGGCCGAGTAACAATACTATTAGATATCTTTACCGTGGTACAGAGAAAAAGAAGGGAAGCTTCCTATTGTTAAAGTTCATGGTTTATATATTGTAAATAATATCACCTTAAGTATTTTGATTCATAGTACCTACTTAGATATAATTACTGAAAATATCTCATTTTGTAAAGGTAAACGAAGATAAGGTCTGGAGGATGTCTTTATGCATCATAGTAGCAAGTCTAGAACTGTGAGACACCCATGAGGAAGAAAACATCAATATTTTTAGTACCTATAACTACTTAGTTATAAATTTATTGTTTCTCACATGACAAGCCCCTTCTCCAGCCTTCGTCAGCGCACAGATTTGCGTCTCAAACACAGCATTTACACTCTTATGTGCCTCCTTACACTCTTCATACGTGATGGACCTCAGTTCCAGTTGCATCAGGTCGTTGGGCAGGCGACCTGGGTACTGTGGACAAAGGACTTTATGATTATAATCGCTTGTCGCATGATGAACCGACAAAATCATTTTTTGCAGTAGGTGATCGGAGTGAACACGTGACACGGCCGGCAGAGAGGGATGGATACGGGGTCAATTCAAAACGTCCTATTCACAAAACGACCTATGAGCAGAGCGTCAAAAAAAGTAAATAATTAGACTTACTTTTCGTATATATTTGGGTACTAAATATGTCTTCTGTAATTAGTTTTATTCGACCAAATATTTCTAGACGCAAAAAATATTTGGCCATGCAAAAAGTTAGTTCAAACAAATGCAAAAAATAGACCGCAAATCAGGTAGATAGAACTGCTTGTAATGTAGTAAACCTGACACACCCGTATTTCGCCTGGAATGTTTTATTGTTTTGAAGAACACCTTAGAAACGGCATGATCGCAATGTAACTTAACCACGACTTCTAAAACTCAACTACATAATTACAAAGGCGATTGTTGAGTGATTGTTATTGAAAAATTCTAGATACTACATCTAATTTAGAGTTTATAGGTACGTAAATATTTTTATTTTAGGTTGATCGGCCTTGCTGGTACGGGATCTAAATAAAGTATAATAATGGCTGTGCTTGATGAAATTTACTGCTGAACTGAAAGAAATTGAATAAATAAAACATTGTCCATTGTAACAACGCATCCACAGTTTCCATGTATGTTTAAATATTATATGATCCATTTCCTCTACAAGAGTGAAGACCTGTATCCCAGCAGTTTGAAACATTTGAAGCTTATTTGTGTATAATATTACTGTCTCATGCCAGATGTTTATTACAGTAATTTAAATAAAAGGTATCAATAACAAGTCACTCAGACAGCGACAGCATCCCACGCCCGCCTCTTGCGAAGGAGATGAACGATCATCGAGGGATGATGGAAGTTCTTCACCGCCAGCCTCACGCTCAGGGCACTGCGCCACGTCTCGTTAACGTGTCTTGTGAGGACTCATATAGTGTGAAAGTCTCGAGGAGAGCTTACTATAGAAATGATATCCTATGAGGTAAGGTCTTTTTTATTACTTGGCGTCTCACAGTTCGACCAAAGTGATCGTCTACTGCTTAACCGGTCTTCCCTGTGGAGACTAATCTATTAGCCTCCCGCCAGGCATCAAAAACTAAACCTAAGCGACTACGCTGAGGGCTACCCCCTGTGGGGTCGAACCTCGGCTCAGGGCGTCGCTGGGGGGACAGCTAGGGCTGGATCTTAATAAAGTGATTGTGCCATCCGTTTGGAAAAGCCCACGTGGAGAAGAACGCACAAGAAACTCCAATTAATTATCTAACTAGAATTTAACTACTGCACAGCAAATCGCGGGCTGGCTTACATAACTTGACGAGGACGTTGCGGCGGGCCTCGGCGGCGAGGACGGAATGAATACGGTCGTTTTATGTGTGCTAAGTGTATCGGGTTTGCGAGTGTTCGTACTAGTTACGAACCCATTGACCGTCCTTGTAGACAAGGCTATCAAGTTATACCTAGTAATGCATTATACCTAGTAATGCATTCGTACCTCGAGAAGAGGGTACTGCATGAAGTGGAGTTGAGAGAGCCTGCTTTCCGGATTTCTGCATCTAGAGCACGGGCTTGAGGGGTCAACCAAATGGAATAAGCACTGATTATATTTTCAGCTACGCTCAGGTATGGCTTATGCCCGGTGGGGGCAACAGGGGGCGGGCACTTGGCGGCGACGGTGGTGGGAGCCACATTGCGGCTTTGTGCGGGCATGGGGGCAGCAGGGGCCACTAGGTCGGGGACTGGAATTGGCGCTGCGATGGGATGGGCCATCAGCGCTGGAATGGTCTGGGAGTAAGACTGAGGAGCCACACTTTGTTGGTTCAGTTAGTTTACCCCACGGAGAGGTCCTCTGAGGGACGAGTCTTGGAGGGACTTGTGAGGAGGGAAGCCTCGAGGTGGTGGCGGGGGCTTCGCGCTGTGTGCCTGCGTTGACACGTTTTAAACTTTTAACATTGTGTCCCGAAACCGAAAAACCGAAAGTTTAAAAGATCGAAAGGTTGCCAATATGTATCTACCACAATATTAGTTCGAGTTGAAAAAAAAAACACTAAAAAGACTAGAACCAAAATAAAGCTCCGTTCTAATTTCAAAAACACTTGCAACCAGACTTTGCACTTTCTCGCTACACATCTATGCAGCCAACTTACCGAAGTAGTTCCCCACCCCGTCAGCACGAGCTCCTCTCCCTTCTCAACCGGCTCATCGTTTAACTCCACAGCATCCACTTTGCTGCCGAAGTCCATCTCCTTCTCCGTGAAGAGGATGGCGATGTCGTTACGAATGATGTCATCATCGTAGTCCTCGTGGACGACCAGCTTACGGATGTCGTATGCTGTGCCGCCGGCGCGCAGTTGGTTTGTACCTACTACTGCTTTGAAGTATTGGGGTTTTAGTCTGTAAAGAAAGGGGAGTGATAGAATTTTTTGGTTCAAGAACGTGCTAGCTAGAAGACGATTGTTTTTTAATGAATAAAAGCGTTAAAAGGAAATTTGAAACCGTTGTTTAGCATAATTTAATCATTGGTTGAGTTAATTAGGGATGCCTAGTAAGCTCAACTAATGGTTAAATCTCTTTTCTCAAACATGCTTGGCAATTTGAGGATTATTTTGACAACCTTCTTCGAGATAAATCGAAATTGCTGTACTGGCCAAATACTTGCGAGCAGCAGCGGCCGGTTGTATGAAAATCCATATCTGTCGTGGTCAGCGGCCATATAAATTAAATAGTAAACTCATATCTGTCGTGTAATTTAAAAATCGAACGATCTTTTACTCCGAAATATGGCCACCAAGGAGGTAACTTATGAAAGGTTTTATTTAAATTTCGAACTGGCTTGCAAATAGTAAACCGTTAATTGAAAAGAAAAACAAATGAACACTTTAACGCGGGCAAAATTATTGTTGTTCGTCATTGATTTTGAAAAGTAAAATTGTATTTGACAAAACACGTTCGTCTACGAGTATCAATGCCTCTTTTTCTGGCCGCTGCAGTAATGTATTACCTGAAACGGATGACATTAATATTTCTGAATAATTGTATTAAACACATTATTATTGACATTTAATTTTGACATAACTATATTTTCTCAATTTAATTGTATTAATGTAAAATGAAATCAGTAATGATAATGTTTAATGCACGTTAATTTGGGATGAGAAGGACAGGAGGATGATAACTGCAATGCTTGTAAAAGGCTGCTACACTACTACACACTTAGTTCGCAATATAGGTTGACTTTGACTTTGAATATAACCAATAGTTTAAAATTTCGGTAAAACGCATTTATTTTCATCAATTTTTAGCCTCACAAATAGTCCAATAAATTATGAATTAATTATTTGATCATTTGTTAGCCCAACGATTAATAAACATTTGAGTTATCGCGGTTGGAATAACTATGAATAAAAAAAATTGGTTGTTTGTAAAGTAGGTTTACGATCGAGATGTTTACGTGATAACGTCTTACCTACATATAAACCTATGTTATGATAAACACATTTTGTTTCACTGTTAAACATTCAACGAAAACGAAAATTCGTTTGTATGCCGCTAGAGTGAGAGAGACGGAAGATCGGTCCACTCACTCGAACGCTATGCCAGCCTCCGCTCGTGAGGATTCCGCGTGACAAGTTTCACGGAATGACTGGCAGCGCTCGAGATGAGACGGGAGATCGGTTCGTCTCTCTCTCGTTATACCTGCGATCAGTGTTGCCACCTTGGTGATTTTGTCACTAGATCTGGCGATTTTTCAGAGCTCTCAGCGATATTTTTTCATCGTTTAGCGACTAATAAATTTTTAGCGATTTCTGGCGATTTTTCAATATGGAATTTGGCAACACTTATTTGAGACAGAAATTTTAAAAATACCTCATTCTTATGCTGAAATTGAAAGAATTTTCAGTGTTATGAGCATCGTTAAAAGTAAATTACGAATCAAAATGGCCAGTCCACTACTTAACGCCATAATTTTTATTACAAACAGATTGAAAGTTTTGAAAATTAAATGCTTCAATTACGAATTGCCTAGCGATGTCATTGTGGTTATCGGCAAAAACGCAAAGTACTCATTTAAAGATCTATCATAACCAAAAACATCTTCAGCGCCAACGTCGGCGGCGTTTATGGATGATGAAGATATAATGGAAGATAACTATCATATTTCAAAATCACGAATTTTAACCAAGTCTGTTTTTTCCCTTTTGACTGTTACAAAATTACTTTTTTTTTAATATCAGACATTTAAAGTACTTAATTTTAATAAAAACATTTTAGCGAGAACTGGTGGTTTTTTTTCAAGCCAAATTGCCAAAATATGGCGACATTTTACACTGCATCTAGTGACAAAATAATTTTTGAGGTGGCAACACTGCCTGCGATCGCGCTCGTGAGGTTTTGGTGTGACACAAGTTTCTGAACATGTCACCCGACTAAAACGATTTTAAAGACGTTATCACGTCTTTAAAATCGTTTCAAAACTGGGGCTAAAAGTGTTGTTATGAATGCGTTAGTTAGTCTATGCTGATGGTATTGGACAGCATCACGGATATCGGCAGTATAGTGTGGTATTTAGACAAGGGGCCCCAACTTAAAAGCGATAACGGTTGTCAAAAGTATAAAATGTTTGGAATAGGGATAGTTTACAGAAAATTAGTTTTTTGTCCGTCAGGTAGATTAGGTAATGAAAAGTATTGGACACGTATTTTTCCTTTGACACGAAAACATAAAGTGACGCCGATATCGTGCGTTGAAATATCGTGTGACGTCACGCGGTTAGTACACTTTAAACTTTAAGGCAGTATTGCCTTAGTTGACGTCACAAGCCCCACTCCTGAACTTTGATGCGCTTTAACTTTGTAATTTTTTATTGATTTGGTAAAGCAAACAATACGTGGCCAATATTATTTGATAATCTAACTGACGGACAAAATAGAATTACCATTGTTCTACCCAGTAAACATCGTTATTATGATATGATGAAAATCCTATACATTTAGACAATAATAATTATCGCTCATAGACTGTTGCTAAGTATAAAGAAATTCATGGAGATGAGAAGTAGTGCCTAAATATTGTGCACACGCATAGTCCACGTGGTTAAATATCGCCTGAAACTTGAATCGTAGCAAGCATACGCAAGAAGTCCTACAATGACATCGCAAAATATTACGCAGAATCAAATGTTTCTCAGACACATCAAGATGAAAGGAAACTTAGCTTATGAATTATTTGTTTATTTTCCTACCCTTATTCTATGTTACTTGGATCTGCGCAACACATTTTCCTCCCCCATTCCGTCCCATAAAATTCACAAAACAAAAACAAATTCTCACCTATCCACGCAATGCGCTGCCGTGAGAATAACTCTAGGCGTCACCAACGAAGCTCCACAGAAGTGCCACGTCCCCCAGACCCTGAGAGACACCTGGTACGGGATGGAGCCATTGGGGGCCTTGAATCCCCCCACGATGCGCTCCCAATCCTCGCGAGCTTCCGGTATTGGGGAGGAGAAGAACTCTGATGATACTGGAAGAGGGAAGATTGAGTTTTATATCGTTGGCTTAGCTTTGTCACAGATAATATAATACTAGCATGCTTTGTGTACCTTTTTCTGGATTATTAAAAAAAAAGTAGCCATGGACGCTCGATAATACTCTAGCGTAATTACGAGAATATTTACTTACACTGATTTTTTATCAGTGTAAGTAAATATTCTCGTAATTTGAAGAGTTCAGAGATTAAATCTTCAAAACAAACTTACAATTTCAGCTCTTTTTTTACATATTAGTTCTTCGATCACTTTTCTATAATAGTGATCGAAGTATGTATTACGTAATAAGAATGAATTGGCCGATTGTTTAAGGAACATGACTTCAGTTGTTACAAAATTGTCTCAAACGATTTTGAATTATAGGGGAACAATAAGAGAAAAAGCAAAAAGGTATTTTGTCAGAAGTGGGATTCGAACCCACGCCCACAGAAGTGGACTGCGACCTGAACGCAGCGCCTTAGACCGCTCGGCCATCCTGACATACATATCGTGCTTGAAATTATCAATAGGTATTTACGAACTACTTCGAAAAGATAAAAATAGTCTCTGACGTCACAGGTAGTTCATAATTCACTTTCCGTTTAGTACATGCAATCAATAACACAGTTTCAGACGATTTTGTACTTTAGTGCCTTGGTAATAAAGGTATGGTATTTAGTTTTGTATGACGTAGGCGAGGCGGAGAGGAGGCCAGTACAACTGAAGGTCGCAATATTGGATTATAAATACTATGCAGGCCGGATTGTCTTGTTAAGTTTTGTGCATTGCAGATGTTTGTTTATGTGGATTGGTAGGTACATTTAAATTGATTTCTCTCTTTTTAACCGACTTCAAATAAGTAGGAGGTTTCTCACTAATCACACTAATATTATAAAGGCGAAAGTTTGTGAGTGTGCTTGTATGTTTGTTACTTCTTCACGCTCAAACGGCCGGACGAAACTGGATGAAATTTGGCACACAGATAGATAATAGTCTGGGAATACGTTCCCTTGGGATAATTTTGAAGCTAGTATATATATATATTTCTTTATATGTGTTCGCTGATAACTTCGTCGTTTATGAACCGATTTTGATGATGTTTTTTTGTTGAAAGGAAATATCCCAAGGGTGGTACCATGATAAGGAAACCAGGATCTGATGATGGCATCCCAAAGAAATCGGGGAAACTCCTCAAATATTAAAGGCATATATATATAGCGATTTTGGGCTTTTTTTATCAACAATGCAATCATTTACACACAGAAAGTGTCATTTGGTGAAGTGGAACTGATGAAGAAGACCACTGATGGCCACTGGAACTTCTTAATGCTAAGTATGACACGGGTATAAGATACATCGAATAACTAACCGACTATGATGAAGCAAATACCTATAAATAAATGGTACTGATGAAAATAGTAACATCCAACTGATCTGATGATGACGCCGGAAGGTAGGCACTGGAACTCCGAAATAATCCATTTTTTATTTTTTTCCTGGTCGTGTTTGGGCTTATTGGAATCGTCATGAGTAAGACTGACCGGATTATACGCAACATGAAAAGCTTGAAATATGCATGAAAAATGCGTAAAATATGCATAAAAATAAGCAACATTAAAATTTTAGAAAACGAAAACAAAAAAATATTTATATTTATTTATATTATTAATTTTATTAAAAACTTATATTAAAAAAAAATATTTCTATATCATCATACAATTAGTGAATTATTCAATTATAAATTATCAATATCAAAATGTAAGAACTTTGTAGACGGTAATAATGCACTAAAATGAAAAAATACTTAACATTTTCTCTTAATCAAATCTTCAATTTCTTCATCTTCAATTAATCAAAATATTTTTCAATGTCTGCGTCAATTGAGGACCGATTTTGAAAAATAACGGCACGTCTCTAAGGATTGCTGCAATCGCATGTCTGTTTATAGATTTAACCATTTCATAACAAAACACCACGCTGGTACGCTCTTAAGGGGTACGCAGATCTCTCATTTCACCAGTTATGTTCAAGTTTTATGTTGTTCGATATCGGTGGACACACACAAAAAAAAAACCAACATGAAATCGAACATAGAACCTCCACCTATTTGGTAAGGTGATTAAAAATCATTTCTAATGCCTTAGAAGAGCGATTAAATAATAATATCGAGTATTCTGGGCGTCAGGCACCCAGCGCTGATTTTCAGCAGTAAATGAACTCGCGCTAAAAGCCAAAAACGGTGACATTGGACATTTTGAAGACCTCACTCTACCAGCGGCAAATTCAAACGTAGCCCTATAGATAAGGGAAAGACATTTATGTCGTGAAGATGATGATCATAAGAATTCAGAGTTTTACACGCTTTTATTTAACTTGCAATGTATGTATGTATGAGTATGTGAGCGTGTTCGGGTCAAACCTTGCAACTGAATTTTAAAGCCGCCACCGATTGAGATTAAATTTTGCATACGCGTTTAGTTTGGATGACAATGCATGGTTAGCTAAGTGACGTCATTCTAAATCCAATATGGCCGGCCCAAGATGGTGGACTAGTTGTTTTTGTGCACTGCTATGATTCAAATGAAAGTGTTTGCTGAGATGAATAAGAAAAAAGCTTGTTTTAGTAAAAGATTTTTAAATGAATAATTTTATTTATTGTGAAGTCGTCATTAGATATCATTTCATTGAAGCCTGTATTTCATAATATTTAGAAATCATCTTACGCTTAGCATTCCTAGGTTCCTTAGTAGCTGGACTAGGTATTTGGCATCCCGTCAGACCGTTTACTAAAATCTGCACCTCGGGATTGTCGGGTGTTGAAATCATCTTAAACTTAGCATTCCTAGCTTCCTCAGTAGCTTGACCAGGTATCTGGCATCCCGTCAGACCGTTTACTAAAATCTCCACCTCGGGTTTGTCGGGTGTTGAAATCATTTTACACTTATTAGCATTCCTAGGTTCCTGAGAAGCTTGACCAGGTATCTGGCATCCCGTCAGACCGTTTATTAAAATTTCCACCTCGGGGTTGTCGGGTGTTGTTATAAAATCTTTGAGTTCTAAAGCCATTTCTTCTAGTATTTTAGTGTTTGTTGGGTCATTCTTTATGGCTAGTTTTGAGTTTGTTGTGCCATCTGCGGATGGAAACAGTATGCATCATCAATAAGATTGTCATGAAAAAAATTATAAAGAGGCGTTAAATTATACGGAGTGTGTCTGACATCGATGCGAAAAAAAATACCATGGATTCAGTAGATGATTTTTCGTAGGTAATTTCCTTTTTTAATATACAACCGACCAAAAAATTAAAACTCGAAAATCTCGAAAACGGTTAAATTTAGGATGGGGGGTTCCATAGTGAAATCATTCAGAAATGATGTGTACTACACGCCCTTAACGGATCTAGGTCGACTTTTCCTGTAACCCTGTATATATTTCTTTATATGTGTTCGCTGATAACTTCGTCGTTTATGAACCGATTTTGATGATGTTATTTTGTTGGAAAGGAAATATTCCAAGGGTGGTACAATGATAAGGAAACCAGGATCTGATGATGGCATCCCAGAGAAATCGGGGAAACTCCTCAAATATTATAGACATACATATAGCGATTTTGTTTTTTATCAACAATGCAATTATTTACACACAGAAAGTGTCATTTGGTGAAGTGGAACTGATGAAGAAGACCACAGATGGCCACTGGAACTTCTTAATGCTAAGTATGTCACGGGTATACCCGCTCCGCTGCCGTTCGATGTATCTTATAAGATACATCGAATAGCTAACCGACTATGATGAAGCAAATACTTATAAATAAATGGTACTGATGAAAATAGTAACATCCAACTGATCTGATGATGACGCCGGAAGGTAGGCACTGGAACTCCGAAATAATAAAAAACTTAATTACAAAAATTACAACCGACTTCAATTTCAGAAGTCGGTATCAAAAAACGAAGAAACGGTAACAGGAACACTGACTGCCGAAATTAAAGTTATTTTTTACTTTGAAGTGTTTTTGGGAACCGCTCAATTTGCCGATTATTTTTTTGTTCGAATTATTAATTTTATCCAAAATTACTGACTGACGTCTTTTTTGCTATATGCATTATTGAACATATTTGTAGATCATCGAAGTATTATCTGCAATAGGTATTATTTTACCGAACTATATTTCGCCGATTTACAAAATTTCTTTTTGCTATTGGCCGAAGCCTCTTTTGAACTTTTTTATCTGCCAAATGATTTATTTGCCATATTTTTACCACACCGAAACAACATTTTACGGAATATTATTTGGTACCAAATATATAGACGGTTACTTGCAATATTAAATTAAAATAGTGCCATAAAAAGTCAATTTGTTGTGCTACATAATTTAGTGACAGAAACGAATCGCTGTAAAACCGACTTCGTGCAGTCTTGTCTGCCCTATCCGCGTAGGCGCGGAGCTTATCGTCGCAGATGGTTTTAACACTCACCAGCGCAGCTTCGGCTTCTCAGCTCGCGGGCCGCCCAAACCCCGACAGCGCCAGTGCCGTGACAGAAACAATGCTTGCTGCATGTTGCATGCCTGCTTGCATGTTGCATGCTTGTTTGCACGCTGCATGCTTGCTTGCATGCTGCATGCCTGAAGCAAGCACCCGTGTTTGCATGTGTTTGCATGTTTCTTACTGGGGCCACTTAAAACTACAACGGTCACATTTTTTTTTATTGTCTACCTCCACTTAGAATGGTGCCTGATATAAAATTAACAGCAACATAATACTTCGAACAAATGTTATTTCGGCTAAGTGTAACATCTCGGTAAATAGTTTTTCGACCAAATGTAACCATAAAGTAACGAAAAAAATCGAATTGATAAATAATTGGTCAACCGAAACACTGGCACACGTGATTTCGATGAAGGTAACAAGTAGAATTTCAAAATTTAAAAAACCCCCGGCACATTTTTATTTCATGCTACATAATTTATCTAGTACGTAGTAGATACGCTTCGATCGGCAATCTATTGAACACGTAATTATGACACGATATCGTGTGAAAACACCCCGATTCAAACAGTAAAACGCCCATAACTTTTGAACGGCTGAACCGATTTTATTCAAACATAGCTAAGAACACTCTCGACAAAATCACCTTTCAAACAAAAAAAAACTAAATTAAAATCGGTATATCCGTTTAGGAGCTATGATGCCACAGACAGACACACAGATACGCAGATACACAGCAACACACGTCAACCTCGCCCTCTTTTTCCGTCAGGGGTTAAAAATAACGAAACGTTAATATTTGAAAAGTTTTAGGTGATATGAAATTCGGCCAAAAATTTTTGCGAACTTATGATACGTAACCAGTGTTTTTATTTGGAAGTCGGTTGTATTTTTTGTAAAAGTTTTTAATTTTTCGCTTTTTAGTTGTGTTACATAATGTACCAGTTCTGTAGTTAGGTACCTAAAATGCCCAAAGTGGTGCCAGAATAGATTAACCCAATTATATGAAACTTGAAAAAAACCGGTGGAATGAGAGTATACTAAACCCAGGCGTGTCTTTTTTCCGCTAAAAAGAGCCAATTTCACCCGACTCCAACCTTCCGTGATGTAGCCGTGCCAGTAACGGACCATCTTGAGCTTCTTGGCGTTACGTTGACATCGACTCTCAATTTTGGGCCTTACATTGAGGCAAAGGCTCAGCTGGCTTCCAAAAAGTTGGGGATCCTGTCGAAGGTGAGAAAGTACTTCACGCCGGAACAGCTGCTCAACTTGTATCAAGCGCAAGTTCGATCGTGCATGGAGTACTGTTCTCAGCTCTGGGACGGTTCTGCCAAATACCAGATTGATGCACTTGAGTCGATCGAAAAGCGGGCCAAGAGACTTATCGGCAATGAGGCACTGGTCAAATCAAAGCTCCAGAACCTTGAACATTGTCGCTAAGTTGCCAGCTTGTCGGTTTTTTATCGGTTACATTTCGAAGAGAGTGCGATGGAATTGCATGATTTAATTCTGCCCAGCCCGTTCCATCATCGGAAAACCAGACGCACGGCGATGCGTCATCGTTACATGGTGGACATCGCACCCATACGCACAAAACGTTTTGGGGACACTTTTATTATGCGTACAGCTAAGGAGTGGAATTCCCTGCCGGAGTCTGTGTTACCCGATAGCTACAATCTAGGGGTCTTTAAGTCAAGAGTGAATAGATTACTTCTAGGCAAGCGTGCTTCACCGTCGACCACATCATCGCTTACCATCAGGTGAGATAGTGGTCAAGCGCGAGCCTATTGATAATAAAAAAAAGATCAAGTAAGTATTTGACGTGTGATGCGATGTGCAATTTGGCGATCCTTCGAGTGTTAAAGTTCAGCAGTACACGTCTGTCTGATAAAATGATGAGAATGATGAATTATTCTTGAGTTGAGTATACCACTGATGACAATAAAATAAATATATTGTTTATTGTAACTAAATTTGTACAATCAAACGCTCGCGAACAACATTATGCAAATATAAAAAAATCATATTAACGAGTAACAATGTATGTCAGTAGTATTTGTAATGAATTCTAGCACCCAAAGAAAGGTTTAACTTGTGTTATGGGTACCTATTATCCTCATATTTTCTGTAATGCATATTCGATGCTTTGAATTTTAAGCTTATTCTAAGTTGAAGACAGTAGAGGAGATGACTCAAAGGAAACTTACCTGCGGAAAAGCCAATCCCGATCAAAACCGCAATAACAAAACCGAACACGCCCATCTTACTTTTTCATGTATTTAATAACAATAGCTTGCTATATTAGTTTATTACATAACAATATTACACAAATACTGTAGAATAAACAAGGAATCTTTCCGTTTTATAGTGCATAAACAAATGTTTTCTGACGCTATCGATAGTGCACTAAATTCTTATGGTGATACCCCTATGTCGACTGTTGTTCTTGTTACGTTTGTGATACTGAGTTAATGATAATGCCGTCATGCTTTCAAGGTGGGCAGATTGGTTTCATTAGGTAGATGATATTAGGAGGCTTTAACTGCCTCTTGGTTTATCAAATCCGAGAGGTAGTTGCAGAGAATAGCGCGTTCAAACAAACAAAGGATCAAACTTTGCTGCTTTATTATATTACTAGCTTTTACCCGCGGCTTCGCTTGCAGTGAAGCCATAAAAATATATTTTTTATTAATAAAAGTATCCTATGTTACTCCTAATATCTCCAAGAATATATGTACAAAGTTTCATGATGGTCGGTTCAGTAGTTTTTGCGTGAAAGCGTAACAAACAAACTTACATTCACATTTATAATATTAGTAAGGATATACTAGCTGAACCCCGCGGCTTCGCTCGCGTCAACTGGCTATCTATCTACCTACCACTACCTCCTACCCTACCTAAAGGAATATTTTTTTTCCCGTTTTTGCAACATTTCTGATTTATGCTCCGCTTTAGACGTACGTTTTTTTTTACTTTTACTTTACTTTAGACACTTTAGACGCTTTCTTTATGGTCGTAGTGTGATGTTAAATAGCCTAAAACTTTCCTCGATAAATGGACTACCCACCACAAAAAGAATTTTTCAATTCCAACCAGTAGTTCTTGAGATTAGCGCGTTCAAACAAACAAACTCTTCAACTTTATAATATTAGTATAGATTATTATTAATGTAGATTTAAACAGGAATACGAACGCTACGACCTGGTTCCGTTCAATACAATGTAATAAACAAATAGACATAACCATTGTTATTAACATTCGCACCTCACCGTGCGCAGGATATGGTCAATTGGTCAATTTTGTCAGTTTGTCCGTCTGTATGAAGCATGGGTACTCAGTACTAAGTTAGCTAATAGACGGTGTGTGTTGCATCACTAATTGATCATTGACATTCACCAACCCGCACTGGGCCCGCGTGGTTGATTAAGGCCCATTCCCTCTCTCACAGAGAGGCTGTGTCCCAGCAGTGGGAAAGTTAGGAGGTTGATGATAATGAGGTACCGGGCAACCAACTAGAGCTAGTCTCGTACAGCTTTCAATTTAGGTGATGAGGTGTGAAAAGATTAAAATAAATATATTCTTTACGGAATGTTTTGCTGTATGTATTACTGGCTATGCCCGCAGCTGCGCTCCCGTCAGTTGCTTACCCCAGCCTATACTTACCTACCTAGTACCTACCTTGCTACTTGTCCTACATACCTATCAATGTTTTTCTAGGGTTATTCTTCCGCGGCGAATCTTAACACCGCCATTCAGAAAATGACGTCAAATGAACAACGCCATCTATCGAATATGGAGTTCAACTGTCCGAGTATGTGAATTGAGTCTATTGTGTTATTTTACTTCTTGAACACTTTAAATTCATCTAACTTTTGATAGCCACAGATAATATAATACTAGCATACAGATGCCTCATTCCATAAAAAGAAACCGTGCCGACGTAACTAGCGTTTTTCGTCTGATTAAACCGATTACTTTTTGCACATCGTTCGCGTTCGGTTCCGTTCCATGGCGATAAATAGATGGTGTTAGCAGCGACTTGTAAGTAAAAGGGTTTACTGGGTGCATGAATATTTTTCTTTAAATACGGTGAAGATTTGTTTTATAGTATTTTTTGCACGTTTTGCAGTTTTATTGCACCAAAATGTGTTACAATACAAATTTAAACAATCGAGTGGAATGCCTCAGCCATTTAAAACCGCGCCATCTATTGGCATCATTTAAAATTGATGACATTTCAAATAATCTTTGAAATGTCTATTAAGAGCCCAATATATTATCTTGTGCTTACGAGAGTTGATTAAACAAGAACATACAATTTTTATTATGTTCAATTCCAGAAAGTGTTAATTTTACACACAATTGAATAAAAACTCTTTGCATCTCGTGAGATTTATTTGAACCAAATTTTCTCTCTTAGCGCTGGCACCCCGTGATAGAGTGAACCGATTGCGATGAAACAAAAACCAAGTAATACTTTAAGTGACGCACAGTTTTTATGTATAAAAATTATCTACATTGGTTTTGTAAATTGTACGTGATGCGTGCAGAACTAAACAGACAAACAGATAAACAGACAATAATGCTAGAAATAGGTTCTGTTGGTTATCCTTTAACACACTGGTTATTTTGACGTGACAACGTCTTATAATTCGATGGAGCCGGCTGCACGCACGAAAAAACATGACTCATGCGGCGTTACCTCGCTCTGAGGCGTTCCATTTAAGGCTTGAAGTGCAAGCGAGAGCGCGGAACGAGCGACAAAGAGGCACAATCGGCCTCCGCGTTCGGCAGCATTCGAGATCTGTCTCTCTCCTACTTGAGTGAGCGATGCGTCCACGTGGACAGCTGCTATACAATAATACATTTACATGTTTTCGTCAAGTATGAAGTGCAGTGAAAAGTGAATGTGGTGTCAATTGTTTATAGCAACGATAATTGCGGCGATAAAATGCAACCATTCCATCAGTATTTTCTTATGACGTTGTCACGTTCAACTATCGTCAGTAAATCGACTTTACAGACAACCGATTTTTTTTAGAAATGTATTCGTTGGACATAATATACTTTTAGGCTATTCAGTCCCACTCAGACCCAAAGCCCGGCCAGAATACAAGTATTCTAAAGATACGAAAACAAGTACCAACATATTTTTTTATTAATAAACCTCAATTATTCAGATTATTTCAAAGCAAGTATGTTACTGGAAGATCGATCCTTCAGAAGATAGCATACCGAAATGTGAATTTTAGCCAACAGGGCAGTTTTTGGAACGTAAGTTTTCGCAAGGACAAATTGAAAAATGCGCGTTAGATGCTTTATACTTGGATTAATTTTCAACAACCAATAGTTAATTTGACTTGCGTTTATTTTGAGACACGTTGATAATTTATTTCTAGAAACCACGAAAAATTATCACGAAAAGGCAAACAGAAATCTGTCTTTCTGTCACGCTGTCGGTTAAAAACCCGAGTGACCAATAAATACTAAGAATGAACGATCAATCGACCCAGATGCGCCGATCATACAAAATAGGAACAAAATATGACAAAGTAATATCGCTGCTATTAAGATTCGCGCCTCGCCGTGTACAGGATGTGCACAATTTGAGTGTGCTAACACCTCGTCTGCACTTACAGGGCTAATCAATGGTGTGCGGCGCATAGCCAATGGGACCACGGGATTTAAGAATATAATAAAACAGGTGAATGTGAATTTATTTTGAGAAAATTATGAATTGGAGGATGTTGGTTTTCTGTTGAGTCTGTTGGCCTAATGCGTTCTACATGACATAACTTGAAATCGTCTAAGTCTGCGAAATGTATTCAGCATTTAATCATCGTCATCTTCCGGCTTTTATCTCACTCTACTTCGGCTCCGCTGTCAAACGACATGCTACCATTCATCCCTGTCCCATTGAGTTATCCCCTTTCCCATTATTATATTAAACAGAGAGAAGCTAGAATTCGACAATTTAACGGTTTTCCGGGGGATCCTAGCGTGATCTCCAGGAAACTTAAGGTAACAATTGAGTTATTGCGTGCACTGACTGGACAGGTCCACTCAATCTGGCTGGTTCTTTCCTCAAAAGACCATTTCAGACTTCAGTCTACATGGTCTTCACATGATCTAACAAAGATTTTGTCTGGACTTTAAAAGAGACTGTGACCTCTGAGTTTGTTTCGGCCTTTCTTGTCAGAGTAGTCAGATAGAAAACGCCGACTTCATCTAGTTTTAAAAATATGATCGACACGTAAAAGTGTTTGTACAAACCTACTTACAGAAATAAAATCATTTATCATTTAATAGAAAATAGTGTCCGTGGAGTTTCTTGCGAATTTGCAACTAGAGTAATGTTTTTTTGTTTGACAATTCAAAAGTACTTCTAAGGTTTATTTGACAAAACTATTTTTTTTTTTAGTGATTCGGAGTTCGTATTGGTCTGTCTGGAGTGGTTTTGTCTTGCAAAGAAGTTTATCGTCTTCGGCGTCGATGTACTGGTCTAGTCTTGATTACCAACGCCGAGTTACTAGCCTGTCAGATATGTTTTAGTCTAATTCCGCAAAGCCCGTTCTATCATCGAATAACAAGACGTACGGCGATGCGCCATCGTTACATAGTCGACATCCCTGTCCATAATGGTTGAGTTTCAGAATCAGCCCTATTAATACTACATACAGAGTATGTGCCAAATAAACGTACCTACTTTCTTTTTTTTTATTAATGACTACCGGACGTCTCGCGGTTTCACCCGAGTAGTTTCCATTCCTGTGAGAATACAGGGATACAAAGTAGCCTATGTCACACGAGGATAGTGTAGCGTCCCAACGGTGAAAGAATTTTTGAAATCGGACCATTAGTTTGTTAACCGACTTACCAAAAAGGAGGAGGTTCTATGTTCGACTTCATGTTTTCTTTTTTTTTATATTCACCGTTATCTCCATCAATTGTGGACCGATTTTGTAAATTCTTTTTTTGTTTGAAAGCGTATGTTTCGAAATTGGTCCCATTTTAATTTAGTGAAGATATGATAAAGGACTTCGAAGATATATGACAGAACTCTTCAATAAATAACGGCGAATCTCTCGGGATTGCTGCTCTTAAGGGATACGCAGATCTCTCATTTCACCGGTTATGTTCAAGTTTAATAACATTAGGGTTATCTATTCTGGCGTTAAGGTAACTTACTAAATAACTTGCCTATTAGGTAGGTACAACTAAAAAGTGAAAATAAAAAACATTTTTATAAAAAAAATACTACCGACTCCCAAATAAGAAAACTACAAAGTGAAAAATAACTTTATTTTTGGAAGTCGGTGTCCATAAAGCAAAAAAAATCGTACCTTGACACCGACTTCCAAAAATAAAGTTGTTTTTCACTTTGTAGTTTTCTTATTTGGAAGTCGGTAGTATTTTTTTGTAAAATGTTTTTTGTAGGTTTATTTGTAACCTACAAAAATTCAAAAATACAAATCTTTCCTCTTTATAATATTATATTAGTATAGAAAAGCCTCCTCCAAAACAATGTTTTACGTACCTCCCTGCGCCAACAGATGTCATACAGGCGCCGATGGGGCACTGCATAATAATGCACGTTGTTATGACATGCCGACATGATCGCACGACGTAATGACGTGCGCATTATGTCACAATGTCGCAGTATTGTAGTGTCGCACTGGTGCGATGATCCAGGGTTAGTGTGCTAGGCTTTATGGGAGAGCTTCCTGGTAAAGTTTTTGTGTACTTTGTCTCTCTATAATGTTTTTAAGGGTATATTATTTATGAGTCCCACCTGATTGTTAAGAGCCAATTTTATTTGCCCACCATAGCTGTGCCCGCGGTTTCGCTCAGTTCACCCCCTTCAACTGCCTATCCTACCTACCTACCAACTTTTTGTGCTAGGGTCATTCTGCCGCGAAGACTCTTAAGTCCGCATTCATAAAATGACGTCAAATGAACAACGACATCTATCGAATAAGGAGTTCAACTTTCCGAGTATCTGAATATACTTATATATTATATATAGTGCCGTAAAACGGTAACTTTCTAAAACATACTCCTTAGTAACGGCTAGGTTAAAAGGTTTGAAAAAAAATATTATTGTTTCATGTACATTATTTTTTAAACTTGGTTTTATCGCGTGGCAAATAGTTTTGCTTTAAAAAAATAATTAGCAACACGATATTTTTCGCTTGATCATTTGTTTGAAGAAGAGAAAAGCTTTGGAAGTAGATTGGTTTTCGAAAATACTTTAACTTCTTTTCGTGTGAGGATGTGCCAACCTCTGGTGTCAGAGTTAATTAAGCCACCTCTGGGAAACCCACAGGCCTCAGACTTTGCTTACTATTCATTAACTGATACGTTGTTAGACATCGAAATTACTAAGGAAAATGCATTTTATTGGTTGCATTGGTTAATCTTTAAATCAAAATAATTTGTGGGAGAAATTATACAGCTCCCACAGTGGGGATCGCCTTTACTTTTTGTGCGAACCACAAGAATCACAAGATATCTTTGAAATAAATCTCTTAGTCTATATTTCTTAGCCAACTATAATATGGTTCCTCAACCACAGACCCCTAAAATATCTAAGACACTGCAACACAAGATTGACAATAGCATTTCTGTAATTCTGCATCAATCTGAGTGGTAAACACGCATTCTTCTTTGAACAATATAAAAGTATCGTTTACCTCATTCTTTTTTAATCAGTGCCACTGCCAAGGTAACCCGTAGATGGGGAGGAATCAAGCCATCGTGTTTTTGGTATGCATTTGCTGTAAGTACAGTAGTCACAGCGGATCTTTGTGTAAACGTGTTTCGCGAAAACTTTCTGTGTTCTCATTAGTAACGTCCCAATCTTATACAATCAGGTGTGGTGATCATCAAAGGTCAGTTCTACGATTGTCACGATGACCCAGGGTATAGTCCTGATGAGGGACCTCTCGATGAGTTGCAGTTTACGTGGCTCGGGGCCTTGCAGTACATACATGGTAAGGAATTATTCGGAGTATTGGGCACGATGGCGTCGATGTCTTATATAATTTTTAGGATTCCGTAGTCAACAAGGAACCCCTATTGTTTCGTCATTTCCGTCTGTCCGTCCGTCCGCAACTAAGCTATAATTTGACATGGATATACATATTAATCACGCCGACAAAGTGGTAAAGTAAAACCATATAAAAAATGTTTTTTAGCGTACCAGCAGCGTACACCACGTAAAGTGGGGAAGTTTTTTTTTCTCGGCTATTCTGTGGTGTTTCGTATTGTTGGATAGGCCATTCAAAAATATTTTGGGTCTGTCAAAACCATTTTTCGATTCAGGGATCCGTTTGCGTAAAATTAAGATGGCTAATTTTTGTTAGAGTCAAGTGTCCCCCTCCCCTGCCAGCTAAATGGTTGCTTTTGGATATGTGATAAAAATCACGGTAGTAGTATATATAACAAAATTAATAGGAAAACTATCACAGAGTAGGCTTTCAAATTTACGAGTATAAAAGAAAAATAATATTTATGTATGGGGACAACAGTTTTCAAACGAAAGAGTTAATTTTGTCCCTTCTTTAGACTAATGTTCGGTGCTTTTATTGTTTATGAACGTTAGTAATTTTACCTATTTATTTAGGTAGCTGTTTATACGGAACCCTCTAGTGCGCGAGTCAGACTCGCACTTGGCCGGTTTTTTTAAATTCATATCATTTCCAAAATTTTATCCAATTAATTTTCTCGACTCGACACAACACCAACCAAATGAACAGTTTTTTCTCGTGGCCGACTGAGTCAAGTGGAGTGGAAATATTTGCCTTCCTAGGAACTAAGTTCTTAATTCTTCTGACCTCTAAGACAATTTATTTCCTAGGAATTCCAGTTCGTGCATTGAATGGCTGGCTATCTAACTACTAAGAGCCTTTCCTCGCGTACGTATTTTCTAAGAAAGATTCAAATGCGTATTGGTCGAATTTCGTCCTTTTGAACATACTTGCAATTTCGCTTGGTAATAAAACTTTTTAACAAAAAAAAAAACACCATCTTCCAAATAACAAAACTACAAAGTGAAAAATAACTTTATTTTTGGAAGTCGGTGTCCATAACGCAAAAAATATGGTATTTACGAAAGACACCGACTTCCAAAAATAAAGTTATTTTGCACTTTGTAGTTTTGTTATTTGGGAGTCGGTGGTTTTTTTTGTTAAAAAGTTTTTATTTTTCACTTTTTAGTTGTACCTGCCTAATAGGCAAGTTGTCTAGTAAGTTACCGTAACGCCAGAATAGATAACCCGAATATCATGAAATTTGAACAGTACCAGTGAAATGAGAGATCTGCATACCCCTTAAAAGCGTACTGGCGTGATGTTATGTTATGAAATGGTATAAACAATAAATAGACATGCGATTGCAGCAATCCCGAGAGATTTGCCGTTATTTATTGAAGAGTTCTGTCGTATATCTTCGAAGTTCTTTATCAGATCTTCACCAAATTAAAATGGGACCAATTTCGAAACACTCTTTCAAACAAAAAAGAATTTTCAAAATCGGTCCACAACTGACGGAGATATCGGTGAACATACACAAACAAAAAAAAACAAACTTGAAGTCGAACTTTTATTTCGTTTGGGAAGTCGGTTAAAAATCGCTTATCAGGTTGATATAAGTCGAATTGCATCGCACCGTCAGGAAAAGGCCTTACCGGATGCATCTAATACCAGTATTTTACATGAACGACTGCTTATCTGACCTAACAGAGTTATTGAGTTACATAATGTTGCCAGACTTTAAATCTTATAACGACTGTAGATTACTATACACATTGGCTGTTTTTGTTGCAGTGAAGAAAGGCGAACCGCACTATTTCAGAGTCCCGCGGGTGATCCTCATCAGCCGGCAGTTCGTGCTGTCTACCGCCATTGATGCTGCGCAGATACCTACAGGATATGCACTGTTAGTATTTTCAAAATTAGAAAGTTTTCAGATATAGGTTCAGTCAGATCACCAGAATCAGCAGATCATCAGAATAAAGCAAAAATTGCTGCTAAAAACTGGCCTGGGATTTTCCCCAGTTTCCATGGAAGAATTCATACAAAATTCTAGATAGTGGAATTCGTAATTCGAAATAAACTAAGATTAGTATTACTTCAAAATATGAAGATCTTATTCTAGCAGTTAAACTGTCAATAAATTGAAGTAACTTGAAAATAATTTATGTAACTTGCAAAGGTTTATATGCCAACAATTAACTTCACAAAATGTCAATACAGCTTTATATAATTTTGATGGAGGTTGAATTTAAAGCACGACCGAGATCTCGGTCTCGGTCTTAACCTCGGTTCTCGGCTAAAAGTAGCCGAGATTCTCGGCCATAGCCGATACTGTTGAACGATAGTTGGTATATGGGATTCGATTTCAACTTTACCGCCAGCGTTTACAAAAAAAAAAACTGTTTCTATAGTCATATTTCTATTGAACCATGTTCCAAATTTCTATACAGCCACTCATTTAGGGACGTCAGGGACGGGAACCCAGAAATGTGTGGACAGCGCTTTAGGGTTACTTTTTACCATTTTGGTACGGAACCCTGAAAAGGTAAAAAGCTGATTTCAATGTTTATGTGTTTTTCCTATATAACTAGCCCGTTATGTCCCACCGCTGAGCAAAACCCTCCCACTCCCTTTTCGACCCACACCTAACCTCTGAAATTTCAGACCAGTCCTTCCAGTAGGAGTCAAGTTCGTCCCTCCATCTTTATTATTTTCCAGTGGCAACATAATCTTCGGTGATTACGAGCGCGACGAGGGTGAGTGCCACGTGACCACGGACGACATGGCCAAAGGCATCGAGTGCGAGCCTGCCATCCTGCTCATGCCCATCGCTGACGTACTGCTCCACCCGGAGTACAAGCACTTCGGCGCCAAATATAGCCTGGCGCTCATGAAGCTGATCACGCCTGTCAAGTCTAGTGAGTGACATCTGGGGCGGGTTGAGGAACTAATATTAATTTTTACGCACGCCCTATCTCAATAACGTAACTGTCAGTAGATTTGCCAACTAGAGATAGGAATTTGACCGCGCTTAAAAGGAATGTTAAAATTCTATCTATAGTTAGTAGAAGATCTGAAGGAATCTTCAATAAAAGCGAGCTGTTGGATTCTTAATTTTAGGCGGTAAGCCGAGCGCATAAAGTCCAACAGTGCATTTATATTTTGGCAGTAATTTAGGTGTTGCCAGTTTTAGAGGATCATAAGTACCGTTTAGTGAAATATATGAATTTTGATGTAGTAACATAACCGACATACCGGCATAGCCCGAAGAAATGCCAAACTTAAGTGGCAGTGGGCAGGGCACATTGCTCGCAGAACGGATGGCCGATGGGGCCGAAAAGTTCTGGAGTGGCGACCGCGAACCGGAAGACGTTGTGTTGGAAGTCCTCCCACCAGGTGGACCGATGACCTGGTGAAGGTTGCGGGGATCCGCTGGTTGCGAGACACACGGGACCGGTCAATGTGGCGACGCTTGGGGAGGCCTATGTCCAGCAGTGGACGTCTTTCGGCTGATATGATGATGATGATGATGATGAACATAACATAAATAAGTGTCCAACTGAAACAGGTTTTTCAGCCGAAACCGAAATCGAACTTTCGGCCTTGGTTTTAGTTTTGGCTGAAACCGAAACTTCCATAAACATATTGAAAAATACCTATTGTATACTGAAAGATAGTGTATTTTTTATGCATTTATTTGCTTATACATACATACAGTTAAATGATATTAAATAAAAAAAAAAACAAGTTAAGGAAAATATATAATGTAAGTAAATAAAAATGAACTGAATTTCAAATAGACAAAAATACACGTACTAAGTACCTATTCAAACTAGCTGGAATTATACGACGGCGAACTGAGCCGGGTGGCGACGGCGGCGCGTGGCGGCGTGACCACGAGTTAGCCGCCAAGTTAGCCATACGACGCACGACAATTTATGAACACTGAGTTTGGATGCGGCCGAAAGTTTCCGCCTTTTTGCCAGAAACCGAAACTAGATTTTTTGGCGAAACTGGCCGAAACCGAATCTTCGGTCGGTCACTTTATTTCTCTTCCACCAAGGTCTCATAAACTAATACATAAAAGTAGTGTAATGTATGGTTTAATTTACAAGAACAAGTTTTTGACGAAGCAGTAGACAGACGATGATGTGATGTGACCAGTTTTATTTCAGCAATTATTTCGTAAGAACGAGGCACAAACTATGTCTATAAGGCTTGGGTGTGCCCTAGGGATAGCAGTGCACGGCTGAAAAGCTGCACAGACTCACACATTTATTTTTCATTTTCAGAATACATGTTGCCTGCTTGTCTACCGTTTAAAAACTATCTGCTTGACAACAATGGAAGGCTGACTAGAGACCGGTTGTACCATATTGATTTTAGCAGTGGTAAGTATAGAGCTTATTTATTATACCTATCCATGTGACTATACAATTCTGTATATATAGGCGACCACTGAAAATCAGCGCCGTGCTGTGGATCCCCCACGGCACAGCATTATGTTGAGTGGAAGCCTTTTTGCCACAATCACGACATGCATCTGCCTGGCATCTTTTCCACCCTATTTCTTTTCTGTTTTATGCAAAATGTAGATAGTAAATGGTATTATTATTTTATTTATTTCTCGTCTTTACTAACTTACTTTATGTACTACTAATACTACTATTAAGGGTTTAGCATAAGCATATATTTATATTGTATGTCGTTTTGTGACAATTAAACACTTTTTATTTTGTTAATTCTTTTTTTCTTCTATATTAAACGAATTAACCGACTTGGTTTTACATTAGAAGAACACAATAATGTCGACCTCTCACGTTAAACCAAATCGGTTCATCTGTTTCATTAGGTAAGGTTAAGGTATCTACTGAATAAATTATCCGTCCTAGTTTAACATTCGATCTCATAATTTTTTGCGGAAGAAGAACTGCTTTGCAAGACTTGATTTTTTTTGATCTTGTTTTTTTATCACTCATTTTTTTGGACTCGGGATATAACGACTTCGGTTTTTTTTTATCATAGGTACATCAAAAACTATGTTATTTTTTTGTTTTATTAAGTGAATGAATTATTTCTATTGGATTATTGGTTTAATATATATTACAAGTTTAATTCGTATTGTTTATAGCATAGTTTATAAGTTGAATTACTAACAAATTATGTATCATGTCTGAAATAAAATAATTGATTGATATGTTGCATAAATGAAAATAAAAAAATGATTTTATTAGACAGACAGACGAAGTCGCACCAAGACTCCAGGAGGGTTCGTTTTTACCCGACTGCCGAAGGAGGCTAATGTGTTTATCGGTCTACATATGTATGTTTGTTCCTTTGTGGTGTTCTAGGGACCAAACGCGTTTGCTGATTTTGATGATTCTTAAGTTAATCAAGCGATCGAGTATCACTGGCTACATTGAAATTGGCTACATTGATTTTGGGCGCCATATTGATGGGGCCCATTTTTTTTCCATACCTTGGGGGTATCAAAATTAAGGGTTTTAAGAGGCGATTTCAAAAATATATTACACTTATATGTTTAAACTAGCTGACCCGGCGAACTTCGTTCCGCCTAATTAATTTCTAATATAAAACAATTTTTCTAAAATAAAAGTAGCCTAAGTTACTCCTTATTACATCAGCTACCTGCCAATAAAAGTCCCGTCAAAATCGGTCCAGCCATTTCAGAGATTAGCCGGAACAAACAGATAGACAGACAAAAATTGTAAAAAATGTTATTTTGGTGTATGTACCGTATATATATTCATATACATGTAGTAAAAAACGGTTATTTGTGTTATGTTACAAACAGACACTCCAATTTTATTTAAATGTATAGATGTACCTAATTCAAAAAGAAAATGTTAACTAAAAATGTATAAATAATAAAAGTTAATTCAAAACACCGGACTGCTTAAGAAGCGAACTAAAAAGACGTAAACAAGAAGAAAATCTGGTTTTGATCAGCCAGCTCGCGAATATGTATCCTCCGACTGCACAGTATGATTTTCTTCTTGTTTACGTCTTTTTAGTTCGCTTCTTAAGCAGTCAGGTTTTTTCCGTGGGTTTTTTGTATTTTGAATTAACATTTTTAGTCACAATGTTGTTAAAAATGTGCTTACTTATCATACTTGATTTGTTTTTAGATGTACCACGAGACTTTATAGAAGAAGACAAGACTGTGCAAAGAGTATCCATACTGCCAAGAGAACTATGCTTCCTCTATGATGGAAATGATGCAGTCGAGGTAACAAAAGTTTGCTTGAGAGTGTTATCAAACCAACGATCGCTCTTCGGTTCATGATAGAATCATTATCATAATCAGCCTTTTAAGGTCCCCACTGCTGAGACACAGGCCTCTTCCCTGTGAGAGGGAATGGGCCGTTTTCTACCACCAGTGCGGGTTGGTGTATGTCACATGTCTTCGAATTTTTGGTTCTAGGACATCCCGGTTTCCTCACGATGTTTTCCTTCACCTTTTTGAGAGCAGTGATGATGGAATAATTTACACAAAGTAAAGCGCCTGCCTGGGTTCGAACACACGACCTACAACTTGCAAGTCGCGGCCGTTACCACTGGGCCACCACATAAACTAGACAACGCAAGTCCCTCCATCTATTTGCAAAATCAAACATACCACTTTTCATATAAAGATTAGTTAGTTTTTTTTTAAACTTACTAATCGGCCTAGGCCTTTCCCTGCTATGTTGGGGTCGGCTTCCAGTCTATCCGGATTCAGCTGAGTACCATTGTTTTACATGGGGCGACTGCCTATCTGACCTCCGCAACCCAGTAACTGTGTAACACGATACCTCTTGGCAGATTTCAGGCTTCTCAGTACCTTTAACGACGTTCAATAAAAAACTTTTTAACAAAAAAAATAAAACCGACTTCCAAAACAAAACACTACAAAGCGAAACAAACTTTCTTTTCGGAAGTAAGTGTCTTTAGTACTTATTTCTTTTCGTTTTTGACACCGACTTTTCGCTTTGCAGTGTTTTGTTCTGGAAGTCGGTTTAATTTTTTGTTATTTTTTCTAACCGACTTCCCGAAAAGGAGGAGGTTCTGTGTTCGACATTATGTATGTTCATTTTTTTTTTAATGTATTTACACCGATATCTCCGTCAATTGTGAACCGATTTTGAAAATTATTTTTTTGTTCGAAAGAGTATGATCCGAAATTGGTCCCATTTAAATTTGGTGAAGATCTGATGCAGAACATCGGAGATATACAACAGAATCCTTCAATAAATGACGGCAAATCTTTCGGGATTGCTCAAATCGCATGTCTGTTTGTTGTTTACACCATTTCATAACATAATATCACGCCGGTATGCTCTGAAGGGGTGCGCAGATGTGTACATATAACCCTGGTAGTCTGGTAAACTTTCTTTTCTTCGGTTATGTTCAAGATTCTGATGACTGGGCATTATTGGTACCTTACTATTGAACTTGCCAATTATGTGCCACAACTAAGTTTGAAAAATAAAAAAAACTTTTACAAAGTTCTATTGAATTAATCTTCTATTCTCCCCCATTTTCAATCATCTCGAGTGGAGCCAGTAGCCGCCAAGCTGGTCTACGTTTGCGATCATTCAGATCTTCAGAAACTTAGTATTATTTTGTTTTTTTTTTGTCTCTCGACGGCGACGGCCAAAACAATACACCTGCCATGTTATCTCTTCACCACCCTGGGTAGATAAATAATGCTTAAGGCATTAAGTCCAACATTATATCTTTGCCCATGATGTTTAAAAAAAATCATATATCTTCTCTTCTCTCCTGTACCCTTAGAACGCGACGAAGATGACCCAGAACAGGATGGCATGCACCACGGGCTGCGGCTTCCGATCCGGTGCCCCCACGCTTATACACGAGCATACTGGCCACTGGTCCATAGTAGCACTATCACAAGGTACTGAAATATAGAAAGAAGTAAAGAAAGAAAAATGAAAGAATGTTTCTGTTACTGGCATAAATAAAACATACCCTATGGGCGTGGCTTCTGGTCAGGTGCGCCGCGCTTGTTCACGAGCATAATACTAGTCACTGATCCATAGTGGCTCTATCACATGGTACTCAAGGAAAGAATGAAAGAGAGAAAACTCTGTCTACGTATTCTAAAGACAACATTGCCAAGACTTTCATACAAACAAATCCTGATAGTCGTAAATCATAAAGAGAGTCTTGTGATAATTCTGTCTATGACTTTGACAGCAAAAAAAAATGCTAACCGACGATTTTGCACATTGCAAGATACACTAAATAAACCAGATTGTCGTAACGTTTTCTACGTGAACCCTTCATTCAAACCGGAATATAGTAGCAGAAATGGGTATCGTATCGTACGTTTGGTAAGACAAGGACAATAAATTGTAAAGAAATCTTGATACATTGAAAAATTACATCTTGTGCTTTGATAACATTGAAAAATTACAAAACATACCATTTGTGTTCTTGTCTACCGAAGGTACTACGTTATGATGCTAGTATTTTTTACTGTAGCATATACAAATAATACTTTTCCTACAGGTGGTCACCTCTGCCCAGACCCACTGCGCACGCACCGCCCTCCTCCCCCGCCGCAGCATATCATGATCCACCCCTATGTGCCCTGGATCACCGCCGCCATCACTGGCAAAGCAGTGGGGGCCTTCGCCAAGGATGACCCCTTCGGTAAGATCAGAATGAAGTTCTTTACAGCACGCTGTCACTTACTCCTGGGGCTCTAGAAAAAGAGTAAATGAACAAAGAGTCAGTGGTACTTTGGCAGTGGGTGCCTTCGCTAAAGACGATCTCTGCGGTTAGAACTTTTCCATGTTAACATCATGATGCATACCCACGTGCCCTGGACCACTGCTGCCATCACTGGCAAGGCAGTAGGAGTCTTCGCTAAGGATGACCCCTTCTGTAAGACTGTTCCATGTTCATATGGTGATGCATACCAACGTGCCCTGGACCACTGCTGCCATCACTGGCAAGGCAATAGGAGTCAATGTTGCTATAGGCAATAGGAGCTTAGCTAATGATGTTGTTGAGAGATACGTGTCCAGCGCATGAGCTACTGGGCCTCAGGTCCGGTCTCTCCGGGAAGCCATATTTGAGCGCTTGAACCTATTCTTGGAGGCAGTGTCCGAATGGGGTGATGCCAATCTGTTCAGTTTCAATACTGCACAGACCTAGGCGTGTCTTTTCTCCGCAAAAAAGAGCAAATTCCACCCGGCTTCATCTTTCCGTGGTGTAACCGTATCGATAACTGACCATCGCGACATTCTTGGTGTTGCGTTGAAATTGAGTCTCAATTTCGGCTCATTCGTTGAGGCAAAGGCTCAGTTGGCTGCAAAAAAGTTGGTGATTCTTGTAAAGGTGAGACGGTACTTTACGCCTGATCAGCAGCTCAACTCGTTTAAAGCGCAAGTTCGGTCATGCATAGAGTACTGCTCTCACCTCTTATATAGATCTGCCAAATACCAGTTTGATGCACTTGAGTCGATTGAAAACGGGACAAGAGGCTTATCGCCAACGATGCACTGGTCGACTTAAAGCTCCAGAGCCTTGAACATCGATACCAAGTTGCTAGCTGTCGGTTTTTTATCGGTTACATTTTGGGAAGTGTGCGTGGGAAATATGTGTGGAAATGCACAATTTGATTCCACATAGACCATTCCATCATTCCATCGGACTACAAGACGTATGGATATGCGCCATCGGTACATGGTAGACATCCCACCCATACGCACAAAGCGTTTTGTGAATACTTTCATTGTGCGTATAGATTCCCTGCCGGAGTCTTTTTCACCCGATAACTACAATCTAGGGGTCTTTAAGTCAAGAGTGAATAGGTTACTTCTAGTTAAGCGTGCTTCACCGTCGACCATCATCAGTCGGGATAGTGGCGAGAAGATTTCAAATGAAAAAGTATTGGTTGCAATGGAATTGGAATTTTTATATATATAAGACTTCTGCCGTCATTTTGCTTGTTTGCTTTTTGAAATAGTGCAGTTTTTTTCAGGTGGCCAGTGTGTTTTGAAAAGATCTTGACAAACTGATTGATGATATTCTCCTAGGTCTTATGCGCATTCATTGACTCTTTCACCAAGTTTCATCACGCCTCGAGCGTCGATCTACGGCCGCGATCAGCCATTTAAAAAACAAAACTACTTTAAAATTTTGTAGATTAAGTTGGTTTTAGAATGACTAGTACTATTGAAGCCATAACGTCGTCTAAGCTGTAGTACAAACTGAACTTTATGTGTGAGTAGTAAAGTTCATTTTTTGAAACGATAGGTTTCATCATGCCTCGTGCCTCGATACACGACCTCGTCGCGCACGCCTGGATCGGCCACTGGTGGATGGGTGGGATCCGATGCTACGATAGGGGCGAGGCTGCTGAGGACATCTTCAAGTTCTACCATGAGATCTTCCAGCTGAAACCTATCACCGAGACCTTTATTACTTATTATCTTGAGGTATGTTATTTTAATATGAGTTTAGTTTTAACGTCGTGGTGGCCCAGTAGCTAAGGCCTCGTCTCAGGTCGTGGGTTCAAATCTGGAGAAGTATTCATGTGACTTTTGTGACATCGATGACTTTAGTGAAGGAAAACATTGTGAGGACTAATAAATAGTTAGCTTTTGACCTCAACTTCGTTTCCACCCCCTTAAGGATGATTGCCTGACATAAAAAAAATCCTATCTCCGGCCTAGGACTTAAAACTAGCTTCATACGAAATTGCATCGAAATCAAATCAGCAGCTTAAGCGTGAAAAGGTAACAGTCAGATAGACAGACAGAGTTACTTTCGCATTATAATATTAGTATGGATATAAGTTTGAAATCACCAACCCGTCTTGAGAAAACCTGGTGATTAGTGCTCGTGTCTTCTCTGTATGAGAAGAGGCGTTTGTCCTGCAGTGGGACAGTATCGGGCTGGTGTTATTATTATTACATATATTATGCTATGCTTATACTAAAAACTTGTACCTCATTGTGTAGATCGACTCGGCCCACAGCTCCATGATAATCTGCGTTAAAGTAGGCATGCCCTACCGCCTTGGTCAACCGCGAGTGTGGGAGTTGGACACACCCATTGTGAAGGTATTTATTAACATAGTTTGGCAAATTCGTAGGTGACACTCCAAAGGTCCGCGGGCTTACGCGGGTTACGTAAGGCAGCGGGAGGGGGAGATAAAACGTGCGCACGGGACAGGGGTCACCGGAGTGAATCGTCGCATCATTGCGCCGTTACGTCATTGGGTAGTAAGGTGTAACCAAAACTAGCTTTCTGGTTCGTTATTTTGTCGGTTATTTTTTTGTTAAAGAGGATTTTTTAAACAAGCCTTGTTTAAAAAATATTTCTTTTTAAGTTTTGTAACTAGCTTATTCCTAGGTTCTGCCACGCCGCTGGAAATTTCAGTAATGTAGGTAAGGTACTTCCGGGACTAAACTACTACTCCTGGATAAAAAAATGATAATTCTATTTAATCCGTCAGTGAAATTAACAAATAATGTTGGACAAATATTTCTTGCTTTATCAAATAAATAGGTATAAATTGACAAAGATCATCAGCATCAAATCGTGGGGGCTTGTGACGTCACTTTGTCAGCATAAAGGCATAAAGTGTAGTACACCGTGACGTTATACGATATTTCAAAGCACTGTATCGTCGTCACTTTATGTTTACGTGTCAAAAGAAAAATATTTTTTATACCCCCTAAAAGTTTATTTTATTCACTGCAAACAGTGAATAATAAAAAACTTAAAAACAAATAACCGACTTCCAAAAAAAACCAATGCAAAGCGAAAAATAACTTTCTTTTCCGAAGTCGGCGTCTTTGGCACCTATTGTTTTCCGTGTTTCGACACTGACTTCGGAAAAGAAAGTAATTATTCGCTTTGCAGTGTTTTTTTTGGTAGTCGGTTTTTTTGTAAAAAAGTTTTGTATTTAACTCTTTTTAGTTTTGATAGGTACCTCCGATTGCCATAAAAATCATCACAGCAATCATATACAGCCAAAGTACGTTTCATGACGATTCTAATAAGCCCAAACACGACTAGGATACATTGCTTTATTTTGGAGTTCCAGTGCCTACCTGCCGGCTTCATCATCAGATCAGTTCGATGGTACCATTTTCATCGATCTATTTATTTATAAATATTTGCATCATCATAGTCATTTAAATATTCGAGATATCTTATGCTCATGACAAACTTAGCATTAAGGAGTTCCATTAGCCATCTATGGCCTTCTTCACCAGTTCCACTTTACCAAATGATACTTTCTGAGTGCAAATGATTGCATTGTTGTTGGTAATCCCACAATGGCTATATGTATGCCTATAATATTTGAGGAGTTCCCTCGATTTCTCCAAGATTCCATCATCAGATCCTGACCTGATAACTATGGGACCAATTGGAATGTATACCTTTTCAAACGAAAGAAGAATTTTACAAATCGGTCCAGGCGTCTTTGAGTAATCGGGGAACATACATTAAAAAAAAAGGAGACCGACGAATTGAGAGCCTCCTCCTTTTTTTGGAGTTGGTTAAAAAGCACATTGAAACACTGATTTGGTGTTTGAATTTAGAACACACCAATATATTCGACCTACATCTCAATGCTATATTATAACCTCCTTGCGCAGAAAAATACTCAATACAAACTCATAGTGCAAAGAATACTCGACATGCAAATTTCTTTTTGCAAATAACTCCTAGAGATTTGATTGGTCGACATTTTCGACAAGGAGTTTAGCATTACAATAAAAACTGTTTTTTAGGAGCTTTACGGGATCGTGATGGCGTCTATGTTGCTTCTCTGTTTTATTTTCCTAGAATTGTTTTAAATATGTTAAAGTTGTCGATAAAACTCCGTAGAAGCTTCCAATAAAGTTACCGCCATTTTACTGGGAACTAGCTATGCTCGTGATTCAATCATCATGAATCTCTCCCTACGGTCGTGATTCAGTCGTTAGAATCTTTCACCTGCTCGTGATTTATCTATTTCCCTGGCTCACTATACTTCATAAAGGATAGCTTGATTTCTGCGACAGTCAGTATCGATACAGTAACAATAGCGCTAGACAGGCTAACAAAAACGTATACGTCAGTTTGACATACGTCGCAGAGATCAAGCTATCTTTTATGAAGTATAGTTGCATAATATACTATTATTATTCTACCTGACGGGCAAAAACTAATTTTCAGTCAACTACCCTTTTGTTATAAAATAAACTTGAATACAATCTTACTAATATTATAAATGCAAAAGTTTGGACGGATGTATGTTTTTACTCAATCACGCCACAACGGCTGAACGGATCTGGATGGAATTTGGCGCAGAGATAGATTATAGTCTGGAATAGCACATAGGCTACTTTGCATCCCCATATAATATTCCCTTGGGATAAAAAAATACACTTTTCACGCGGGAAAGAAGCTAGTAATACATAACGAATTAGCAAATAGCAAAAATCTGTTTTGTTGCTACTAAGACAAAGTTTGCAAGTCCTAATTATTTCTGTTTCTCACTGTTCATTTGTATTTCTATATTATTAATTACTTGTTATTCAGGTTTTCACATATTATTTTGATTAATATTTGTTGAATATTTTACATCTATAATAATTGGATGCGTTATTTTTGGATATTATTTGGATGCAAGACGCACGAGATCGGTCAACGTGGCGACGCCTGGTGGAGGCCTATGTCCAGCAATGGTGATGATGATGATATTAATTTACTTACAGGTCCGAATCCCCATGATAAAATTCACCTACACGTACCGCTTCCAAATTGAGGCCTGGGCCTACAACGCCACTATCTCAGAAAGTACCACCGAAGAAGATGAATCCACGCAGTCTGACGACGTTGATGATTCTGATGATATGGAGTTGCTGAGAGAGGGCCGCGCGGGTAAAGGCGGCCACAACATGCCCAAGATAACCCCTTGATAGGTATAGCATTACGTGGACAATGACTGGTTGTTATTTGAAATCTATATAAATAATATATGTTAATAAAATTAATATTTAATAAATTCATTCATTATAAAATCTTTTATAAAAACAAGCTTTTTTCGTTTTTCTTCTCAGCAAACCCTTTCATTTGATACCCATATCATGTCAGTGCCCTAAAAATAACTAGTCCGCCATCTTGGGCCTTCCGCCATATTGGGTTTAGAATGACGTCACTTAGCTAACCATCCATTGTCATCCAAACTAAACGTGTATGCAAGATTTTATCTTAATCGGTGGAGGATAACTACTTCAAAATTCAGTTACAAGATTTGATCCGAACACATACATACATGGATACATTCCACGTTAAGTAAAAGCTTGTAAAAAGGCCTTATTAACCCCCGACGGAAAAAGAGTGGTGTTATAAGTTCGATGTGTGTTTGTGTATCTGTCTGTGGCATCATAGCTCCTAAACGTATGAACTGAGAATTGGAAAACAATGGTTTCAACCAGATTCCGAAAACATGGCAATGGGCAGATTCTGTTGCAGGCCCATCGAACGACACCAGTGGACGTCTGAATGTCTGCTACACGAGCCATCTGTTGCTATCCGTTCCCGGGTGAACAGCCACAATTCGTTCAAGTCTCCTAATGATTTTCATCTAACACAATTCAATCGGTAATATAACACAGACCTTTTATTAAACTTTCACTTATAGTACCTGAGTATATTATACTTAATTTAAAAAAAAATTAACGCCTTACAACGCTAATAGCTTGCTCGAGAAATCACTCCAATCCATCGGCGGCGGCGATTAACCTCCACAGCACGTGGATAATAAAATCCTTAATTCCTTGATTCTGACCGCTGATCTTCTTCATATTATACGTTATATAGCTCGTTACGAACCATTTGCGGGAATTTAAGGGATTTGCTGAATTAATTACTGCAGGAATACTCAGTGTAAAATTACAACATTTGGTGCACTACACGTGTTATGTACAGCAAGTGAAGTATGAATAACAAGTAAAATTTAAACATTCAAAAAACCTCACACGCATTTTTATTTCATGCTACATAATTTATCTATTACATAGCAGATACGCTTCGATCGGCAATCTATTGAACACGTAATTATGACGATATCTTGCGAAAACACCCCGATTCAAACAGAAAAACGCCCATAACTTTTAAACGGCTGAACCGATTTTATTCAAACATAGCTAAGATCACTCTCGACAAAATCACCTTTCAAACAAAAAAAAAACTAAATCAAAATCGGTTCATCCGTTTAGGAGCTATGATGCCACAGACAGACACACAGATACACAGATACATAGCAACACACGTCAAACTTATAACATCCCTCTTTTTCCGTCGAGGGCTAAAACATTAGTTGAGGCATTTGCGCATTACAATTAGTGGTAATTGCTCATTAAGTGAGTTGCTGCTATGCTGTGATGATCAGGCGCTCCAGCAAAATTATTGGTTCTTATTATTTATGCAGTTTGTATATCTAGAAAACAGTGGGCTTAGTGCGAGTTTTGTCTCACGCTTGATCGCGTTAACGCAATCGACAATTTGTATTGAAACTGGATAAGCACCGTCTGGTGATAGTAAGGAGAAACCTCTTTTTTTGTATATAAATTTACTGATCGTTGACGTTAATGCGAGTAAGCATGAATAAAAACTCGGAATAAACCCACGGGTTTGAAATTGCGAAATGTTTTAGTTTTTCCTTACTTTAGAGGCTAAAGACTTTAATTGTGTCCAAAATTTGAATTTTGTTAGTCTACTAAAAATACCTTAGAATTTTGATGATCGGTGAATGTGTGAGTGAGTGAGTGACGAAATTAAGGGAGTTTGACTTCCAATCGTTCTTAAACTGCATGTTCAAATTGAATGATATTTGGCAATATGCCTGGTTATTATAATTTCTCTTAGTCTCTTAAAATTCAGCAAAGTATAGTAACAATAAGGATGTGTCTTTGTTAGCTCGTCTTGTTGGACGCTCTGTCGTGGCCACAGATTATGTGACAAGTATTGTGAAAAAAACTTTTTCACAAAATACAAACTAACTTCAAAAGCAATATACTAAAAAGTGCAAAATAACCTTTTTTTCGGAAGCCTTTTTTTCTTTGATACTTCTTTTTTTATATCGCTTTTCGACACAGACTTCTGAAACGAAAGTTATTTTGCAATTTGTAGTATATTCGTTTTCAAGTCGGTTTATTTTTTTGTGAAAAAGTTTTTAATATAACATTGTAGCAATTTATATAGTAAGGTACCTAACAAATTACACATTCGTTTCGCCGTTAAGGATTTTGGTTGTATGTTCAATATGTATTTAAGTTATATGTTGTATGTTCTCTTTATCGTTTTAATTAACTATAAATAAATAAATAAAAAAACTTGAAAACTACTGATCCGATTTTGATTAAACTTGCACTATTCCCTAAGATGAAAGATATCTAATCCAATAAAAAAAGAATGGTCACGATCCGATAAAGTAGTTTCGGAGAAATGCGTGGACAAACATACAAACGCATAAACTACAAACGTACAAACGTAAACGTACAAACATACACTTATGAAATTTGGTAAGCCACATAAAGTAAATCATGTGAATATTGTGCAATTGGTTTGTTGAACCAACTTTTTTTTGTAATCAATGGCAAGATCATTTAAAAGTTTTCGTACAAAACTATTTTAAGTTTTTTTTTCGTTATAATTACAAAGTAATATCAAACTGAAAATATTTTTTTGAATCCAGAATCCAGAAAACACGCTGACAGTTCCCCAATAAACCCGAGCCCGTTGACGTCACGACGTTCGTATTTCTATTCATTGTAAAGATTGTTGCTTATAGCTGATACAGTGTTTTGACTTTTTATCATCGTCAATATATTGATGAATATCAAATATATTGATCAAAAATATCGATCCTTAAACGTTATAGTGCTTGCTTCGTTTCATTATGTACGAATATTTCAAAAATCTACCCAGTATATTAGATTCGCGCAATGGCCAAGTACCTAGCAATCTGTACTAAAGTTTTGAGAAATTTTCTATGTGTAAATAGATACCAATTAGAATTTGTTAATTAAGTTGTTCTAATTTAGTATTAGATTCGTATTAATTTCTTACTTTTAAAGACTGAAAAAAGTAAATTTTTAAGGGAACTTTCGAGCAAAGTTGAGATTGTTGCATAAATAAATAACTTGAAAACATGATTTCTTGTTAATGGAGATATATTCATTATTTAATCTTAAATTAGAGATATAGGCGTAAAACTAAAATCTCTGTTTGAATTATGGAAATTGATCGACGCATTTAAGAGATATTTACTGAAGAATAAGTGTAAGGAAAATTTACTGAGTTAACATTTTCACGTTTTTGTTCTACAAAGCTTTTTAGTTATTGTAAATATTTAATATAGATATTAGTGTTTAATATTATTTAGGGATATATAAATAATGGGAAATGCCAACAATTTTAAGGATTTTATGCAATAAATAAATAAAAATAAAGATGCCGCAGATTTCGGGTTGTATCATTTTTAGTGGTACCTATCTAGTAAAGTTTTTTGTTATCCAACGTCGAAGTTTCGCACCAACCGTGTTTGTTTACTTTTTATTTGACATCAATACCACTTACCCATAATATGTATAAAGGATTACATTATGACAATTATGTTTCTAAATGTACCTGGTAAACAACAATAACAAACACTGGTCCACTAACACGTAATATTCACTACGACTACCTTATTTATGCTCAAAACTTCCAAATCGTCCATCAGGTATCCATTATCACACATGACTAAATAAAATTTGCTTTTCCGACTTCCCAAAAAGGAGGAGGTTTCTCAATTCGACCGTATATACATTTTTTTTTTTGTGTGTTCGCGGATAACTTCGTCGTTTATGAACCAATTTTGATGACTATTTTTTTGTTGGAAAGAACATATACCAAGGCTGATACTATGATAAGGAAACCAGGAAACCAGGATCTGATGATGGGATCCTAGAGAAATCGAGAGAATTCCTCAAATATTACAGGCATACATATTTTGGTATTTTTATCAATAATGCAATCATTTGCACTCAGAAAGTATCATTTGGTTAAGTGGAACTGATGAAGAAGACCACAATGGCCACTGGAACTCCGAAATAAAACAATGAATCCTAGTCTTGTTTAGGCTTATTGGAATCGTCATGAGATGTACTTTGGCTATATATGATTTTTATGGCAATTTTTGGTACCTAATAAAACTAAAAAGGGATAAATAAAAACTTTTTAGCAAAAAAACAACTTCGGAGAAATGATGTCTCCCTGTCTCACGGCACGCTGGAGAAGGATTGGTTTCGAGGTCTGATCTTGAAGACGGACTGACATGGTGGCGTTTTTGTACAAACACCCCAATGTACCGGTAGTCGATCTGGCACCGTTGAAGAGACTGCAGTACAGTCCAAGTTTCGATCGAATCGAAGGCTTTCTCGTAGTCCACAAACGCTAAACAGAGAGGCAGGTTATATTCTTCGGTCTTCTGTATAACCTGCCACACCGTATGTATGTGGTATACGGTGCTAAAGCCTTTTCGGAATCCGGCTTGTTCGGGAGGCTGGAAATCGTCAAAACTGCGCGCGAGACGATTCGTGATGACTCTTGAAAACAACTTGTAGACATGGCTAAGAAGTGAGATGGGCCTATACTTCTTCAGCCGGGCATTGTCACCCTTCTTGAAGAAGGGTACCACCACACCCCTGCACCATGCCTGTGGCGTTTCGCCCTCGAGTATGACGGAATTAAACAGCTTCTGAAGGGCGTTAAGGACCGGCGTCCCATCCGCCTTCAGGCGTTCGGCCGTGATTCCATCGTCAATCTCGCTTTTGGGTCGTTTGCTAGATTCGCAACGGGCTTGCTGATTGATGTGTACAACTGCCCATAATATGTCTCGATCTCCCTCAGAAGCTCCGGTTTAGCCGATACAAATATTATAAAAATATTTGTTCCGTGCGGGAATCGAACCCGCGACACGCAGCGCAGCAGTCAATCGCTCAACCACTGCGCCAACCGTGCGCCCAAAGACTTCAGAATACTATTATATATTACTTTCAGTTTGATACCTCTAAGTGTTCCAGAGAAAAAGGATACACGGCCAGACAGACAGGCAGACAGATAGGCAGACGAAATGATCCTACAAGGGTTTTTTTTTCCTTTTGAGGAACGGAACCCTAAAATATACCTTTATTGGAGATCCTGAATAAATAAATAAAACGTGGCCCTGTGTGTAGGTAGTTTAGTAACATTACTATAAGATGTAACTAGCATAGCATTTATATTTATTGGATTAATAAAGAGGCAACGATCAATTCACGAAGTGTGCACAGATAAGAATAAACAGTATGTCAAATTAGAAATGTGTTTCCATTTAATATAATTTTCCGTTTTTGCATATAAAATCCTGGTGTTCTGCTGCTACTTGTTGAGAAGCCGACTCCAACGTCGACCGGAATAGTATACTTAGGTAGATTTTTGATAGTCCGCTGGTCTTCCCAGGGGCGTTCCAACCCAGTTGTTGTGTAACAAGATTGTTTCCCGCAGGCTTATTATTTATGTATCTTGCACGAGGAAAACATAAGCGATTTTTGCGCAATAATTGTTCCTAAATGCAGAAGTTTTAGAGTTTTTTGCGGTTTTTATAGAAATAAGTGCTTTTGACAAACAGCGAGCGATTAGCAAACGATTGTGTAGGACCTACCATATCTACATTGTTGGTAATTCCGACTTTTATGACATAAAGCGTTTGATCGCGCGATGGTTGCTGATTACTTTTTCTCACGTAATAAGCCTGCCGGTTACTGGGTGTGGAGACCTGTCAAGCAGTTAACCCCACCGTATTAAGGGAAAAGGCTTGGCGGATTGTTTTTGTATGAAATATCACATCTTTGTTTTTTTTGTTTTAGAGCAAAACCGCACAAGGCATTTATTTCTGTATCGTGGGTGCGTTTACAAACATTTAAACTCACATACACAAGACATCCAGATCCGGAAAAACTATCTGTAGACTATACAAATAATTAGTCCACGCGGGAATCGAACCCGCGACACGCAGCGCAGCAGCCGATCGCTCAACCACTACGCCAACGTTGAGGTAAAGAGTAAGTACCTAGATTAATTGTGTTATCAAAGATCTCGATCATCGACTCATCAAAAATTCACAATAATTTATTTCCAACATCACTGAGTGTTCTACTCACTCCGATATTAGAACAAAGGCACATAAACAGTGAACATTCAACATGTTCCAATAATATTGACATTAATTTCTTTCAACAGTGTTTATTGCTACAACATATTTTCTTTTTGCCATATATTTTTCATTCGGAATCTTTCACGTGCACCTGTTCTTCACGATGGCCCAAAAAATATATTTGGAATGTACCAATTTATCAGGGAGATCGAGGAAATGGCAAAATAACATGTCAGTGTCTGAGAAATGACAGGGGGATTTGTAAAACACACGTTAAAGAAATAAACTTGGTGTTATCCATATTTATACTGTGGTATTTGGGTCCTGACGAGTTGTGATGGCCCCAAAGCCGCTGGACTGTGGGCTGGAGTAAGCTGATCAATTCTTGTTGCTTTTACTGCTGGGCAAACACCTCTTTTTTAGAGTTCAATATCATCGTAATTTCAGCTGATAGACGTCGATTAAACATTGCAACACCGACCGGGTCTGCGCGCCTCACATCCAGACCACTCTCGCGGTCCTCACCGGGTCATCCAGTGGGGCTGAGGCAGGCCTTCCAAAGCTCCAGCTTTTAATGCCCATCGGCCATCGTTCTCTTACTTAGGTATGAAATATTTTCGGGTTATGTCGGTTATTAGCATGATTCTTTTTATTTATTGATAGGAACACCATCTACATATTTACATAAAAACTTTTTCACAAAAAAATTATCGACCAAATACAAAATACTGAAAAGTGCAAAATAACTTTCGTTTCGGAAGACGGAAAGGGTAAAAACTGGATCCTATTACTAAGACTCCACTGCCTGTCTGTCACCAGGCTGTATCTCATGAACCGTGATAGCTAGACAGTTGTAATTTTCACAGATGATGTATTTCTGTTGCCTTGCCGCTATAACAACAAATACTAAAATCGGAATAAAATAAATATAGTGCGGCTCCTGTACAACAAACGTTACTTTTTCGCCGTTTTTTGTGATAATCGTACGGAATCCTTCGTGCGCGAGTCCAACTTGCACTTGGCCGGTTATTTATCGTTTACTAAAAGTGAGCAAATTTTATAGTAACCTAACCTAACGGACTGACAAAATACCCATAATAACTCAATTTATACATTCGTGATGTTTGTCGCTGAAGAGTCGGTGTCGCGTCGGTTGTATGTTCCACATCATGAAAATTGCTAATCCAATTGTGATGAAACTTGCACTCTTCCTTAGAGGCCATCCATTAATCACGTGATGTTTTTTTAGCATTTTTTAACCCCCTCTCCCCTTTGGTGAAACGTCACCACGTTTCATACACACATGCAAACATGTTTGTAACATAAACTTATGAAATTTGGCACACGTGTTTAGAAGCCCACATAGAGTAACGTATGAGAATTTTGTGCAATTCCAACAATACTACATACATACGTGTCGAATTGATAACCGTTCCGTTTTTTTTCGAAGTCGGTAAAAAATATGCATAAAAAGTCAACTTGAGCGGCCTGAGTTTAACTTACTCATATAAACGGTACTGTGACAAAACATAATATTTATGATCGCTGCGATTAAAACTCAAGGGGCGGGGCCACTAAATCGTTTTGCTAACAGGCGAATGTAGAAATAAAACTATCAAAATTAAAATTACGACTCTATCTTGTTATGGGCAAGGTAGGTTTTGTGTTGCAGTGCTAAATGAAGATGCAATAACCAATGTTTGATAAACGGAATGCAAAGATAAAAACAAAGGTAATAAATGTTTCTGAAGTACGGTCAGACGCATCATGGGTAGTTTCTCTTTCTTTCATTAATTTTATTTATTTCTTCAAAACCATATCGACCGATGGCATTTTCCATCGGCAAAATTCAGAACTTGCATACATTTTCAATTATTTCACTATACCGCTGAAAAAACTCTTGTGCTATAGGTAAACAGCTTTGGCTGTGCTACTTTCTTATTCGTTTTGCTGATTGGCTAATTTGCCCCACAACACATCATCAACAGAAAATCATCAACGTGTCATATAGTTTGTTACCTTAAGGTTGCCCTAGACGACGGCACAAACTATTTTGTGCGCGGGGTTAAAATGCATGCTATCTCATCCGACAACACATGCGAAAGAGATAAATGCTGTGATGAGCAGTAAGGAGCTAGTTCGCGTAGTAACCTAAAAGCCAGAAACTCTTCTACAAGTCAATAATATTTATCTTTGCTTACAAACAGATCGTTTCTACCTTTTTCAAAGACATCCAGGTAAGGCATGTCCTGAGATGAGACCTAATTTAAAATTATTAAATTAATATTTTCTGCAAAAATATTTTTGCTATCAGTCCCAGCCATCATCAAGGCTTGCTAACCGAACATGGCGTAGTAGATTGCATGCCTTATGCGTCGGACTCGTAAATATGAATAACGACAGCTGTCGGCTTTAACCGACTGTGGAAGATAAGGGAGTAACGTGTTTTAATGTCTGATGAGAGTCGGTGATCAAATGTTTGGTTGTTGGTTTAGACTCTGTTCAAACTTACTTGAAAATTTAAGAAAATACAGGCTTTGAGACTTTCAATTCCTCTTTTTCTTTTCGAGGCAATGGTGAATAAATGTACGTTTCATAATGAGCCACGCCACTAAACGCCACTGATGCCGTTGGGCATCAAAGTTTTTAAGTCCTCAACACTTCGCCTTCGGACAATCCAAGAGATGGGACATGGTTTGAACAGGAGCACCACATTCGCACAAGGTGCTTCGTATCAACATCATAGATTTACTTAGTATAAATAATAATAGTAGTTTATGCAATGGTCATATAATAGGGGTTATTAAAATACGCATGTGATAATAATAACACGCGAGTGTTTTAATACCTAATTGTATGCCGTTGCATACACTATTTTATCTTCACTCATACAGTTGAAATAAAACAAAACTGGAAACGGAAAAAATTGTGGTATGGCGGGCTTTTTAAATTCTCATTGCGCTTGACTGCGCAGCGCGCGTTTCTGTAGACAATGACACTACTTTTCTACATTAAGTCAATGAGCCCATAAGCGCCAATAAATTAAAAAGTAAAAGTGTGCTATAAAAATTATAGTATATTATGCAACTAGTGAATAAAGGACGGTTTTAAAGCGAGGGCTATAGATGAATCACGAACAAGTGAAGGATTCTAACAACTGAATCACGACCGCAGGGAGTGATTCATGATGATTGAATCACGAGCATAGCGAGTGATTCAAGTGTTAGAATCCTGAACGACGCGAGTGATTCATGGCCCTCGATATAAATCCGTTTTATTCAAGAGTTGCATACTATATTTTATACCATGACTTCGAGAAAAAGAAGGATTTAAGCCAAAAGCACAAGGAATGAATAAATAAATAAATGGTTTATTACCTTCAAAATTTACAGAAAATGAGAAACCTTAGGGCTTCACATTTTTTGTAAATTGAAGCTGAGCCTTTGAGTTTGAGTTACCTAAACAGCACCTGTGTTTCAGAGGCCAGTGACCATCTCCGTTAAGTTACATAATTATAATTAATTAAACACCAATGCAATTAATATTAAAATTACAATGCAAATAAGTATATACTAAACATCCTAGACCAAAATAAAATCATTATCAAAATCCTAAATATAAACAAACTCAAAATTAAATCGACGAAGGAGTTTGAAATTCGAATATTCTTTGTTTGCACAAGAAGTTTGTATCGAGTATTTTATGCGCAAGTAAGGTCAAATATATATTGGTGTGTTCTAAATTCAAACACCAAAACAGTGATTAAAAGTGCTTTTTATTCACTGTTTTCAGTGAATAAAATAAGCTTTTTAGGGGGGGAATGGTATAAAAGTTATTTCATGATGCAGTCGTTTGAAAATCGAAGGAAAATTTTGCACTGTAATGGTTTTTGTTTTAATTTTACCTATCCACGAATATAAAGTACGTGTTTATATAATATTTTTTGTATCCATATTTGGAACATTACGTTTGTGAGTGTAGATAAATGTTATTAATATTATTTATGTAAGTTAGCCAGGAAAAAAGTATGTAGATATTTGTCGAGACACTGAGAGATCGTGTGTTCGCATATTGATAACTTCATTCAGCTAGCTGTATATCTGGGTGCACGGCTATGCCCCCAACAAGTCGAGCAAACAAAGGCACAGCCGTACCATCCTTTTCTCCAAGCCATTCAGGATATTTTCGAAACCCGGTATCTAATTTAGCTAAGATACATTGCAAACATACACTATATCCTTGTGATACTGGTAACAAGATTAATTCTAAAATTACAGCAAATCACTACCGATATCTTCACGCTTCGCATAAGCAGGACTGACAGCGCCTGGCTCGGACGCACGGCAGGTAAGCGGTGTAGACAAGATAATTATAACTTGCTATTTTATTTGCGGTGCCAGGATAGAGACAGCAAATTATTCATTTAGAAACTACTGTAAGATTACACAATTTGTAATCTAGAATCAGATTGTAATGTGAAAGGCTAGGTTAAGTAAATCTTAATTGGACAGCTTTTAAATACACCGCTGCAGTTAATCAAACAACAATTAATCTGCCTGCCTTTTCTAAACTATATTAAAGTCGGCCTGCAGTCTAACTGGATACCGCTGAATATCAACATCTTACACTAGCTGTGCCCGCAAATTCGTCTGCGTAGCATTCGCGTAATAATATTGTAGGTGTGCAAGCCGCCTTACTTGAGGAATTATTAGCTCACCATTAAAAAATCTACCTAAATGGAAAGGAGTTCCACTACCATAAGGATAATTTCCAGGATAAAACCTTACCAGGGTTCTACTCCATACCAAATGTCATCTAAATCGGTTCAGCGGTTTAGGCGTGAAAAGTTAACAGACACACAGACAGTTACTTGGGACTTCTGACTACTCGTAACAACTGTCGGAGATCTACCGGGAGGTACGGAGAAGTCTTGGTATTACCCATCCAAGATCCGATCGCTGCATGCCTAGCTTAACCTGCGATCCCTGTGTTGCTGTAGGTACTTCGTCAAGAGACTCCACTGAGCATCGAGACATCTCGGCGGCCCCTGCAAGGGATGGCATTGTCAAAGCTTCAAGTACAAACCAAGCGTGTTAAACACGCCACACAACCACTGTGACTCCTGAAATCCAGAATCAACACTATCAAACACCAGAAAAGCGCCGAATTAGTGAAGTCTCGGCAAAACGATTGAATTGTCTTGTCTTGAGTCAGTGAGTTTCACCGTTTAGGATACTATCAGACAGAGAGCAGTCACGCGGTCATGCGTTCAAGAAGTCAGTTTTGCGTTCGTTGTGTTTTATTGAGATACAGTTCCTGGGTGACCGAGCGCGGGATCTACTCCTTATTTCCGTCAACGAAGTTACGGGCTTCGTTCGACTTCGAATGTACTCGGAGTTGTCGTCGGAGTGGTCGTTTGAGTGAAAAAGCAAGTGTTAAGTTACATTTTTTGGTCAGGTAAAACACATCGGGAGCAACAGTCAAATTGTGTAAAGTTGTCATTCATTCATAGTTCAGGCCACGAACGAACCATCCGTTCGTAGGTGATACGTAGTAGGAAACGCCCGTAACGAAGGCTGTAACTACGGACTTCGTGCTTAGGGAGTAGACCCCTATTTCAGTGACCAAATGGGAAGGAAGATGGAGACTATAGAACCCTTAGCACCGGATACCGATACTATGGAAGAAAATTTGGTTCAAATAAATGTCACTAGATGGCGTGATATTATGTATCGATATGTTAATTGAATTGTGTGTAAAATTAACATTTTCTAGAATTGATCATAAAATTGTATGTTCTTGTTAAATCAACTCTCCTAAGCGAAAAATTGTGGAATATGGCTCTTTATCCACATTTCAAATATTATTTGAACGGGTAATCGATTTTTTTTATTAGTATTGTAACACATTTTGGTACAAAGAAACGGTAAAAATGTGCATAAAAATACTATAAACCAAAACGTCGCTGTATTTAAAGAAAAAATATTCACGAACCACCATTTATCGCCGTGGAACGGAACGGAACGCGATTAATACTTACAAACTTAAAAGTTTAGTCAGACGAAAAACGCTAGTTACGTCAGCACGGTATCATTGTGTGGGATGAGGCATCTGTAAATAATAATAATAATAATAATGTTTATTTCTCACCACAATATACATAGTTACATTATAAAGGTATCAATACAAAAATACGTAACACAATCATCATACTGTGGGAGACTGGTGCCTAAGCTAGACTGTGAGGTCTGTATTTCAGGACACCAGGTCTCCACCCCTTGGGTAAAGTTTACATTTAATGTTAAGTACACTTTAATAAATGCGGTAAGAATGACCAAAAAACATAAGTTATGCTAGTATGATATTATCTGTGCCCTTAGGTAGGTATTCATAGAAATCGACGCTCCGTGAAAATTCTATCTATGTCATAGTGACAGCCGAAATGTGCTACTTTTATGAGCGACCCGCCCCGGCTTCGTTCTGGATAATTAATAGACACAAAACTTCCTCGTTTATCGTTCGTTCTATTCGTGAAAACCTTATCAAAATCCGATGCGTGGTTTAGAAGAAGTTAACGGGGAAACAGAATAGACGTCGACAGACGTGGACAGAGACTTGTTTTTACAAGCTTTTATTTTACTTGCAATGTATGTATGTATGTAAGTGTGTTCATGTGGAGTTATCCTCCACCGATTTAGATAACATTTTGCATACACGTTTGGTTGGATGACAATGCATGATTAGCTAAGTGACTTCATTCTAAATCTAATATGGCGGATGGTCCAACATGGCGGACGGTCCAAGATGGCGGACTAGTTTTTTTTTTGTGCACTGCCGTGATATGTGTATCAAATGAAAGGGTTTGCTGAGAAGAATTCGAAAAAAGCTGGGTTAATTTTTATACTATTTAGAGAAGGTGTTATAAGTTGTTTTGTTTCTCTGTATGAGACTTAATACAAATCAATTAGTTGTAGCAATAGGTACTAACTTCGTAAGGCAGCGTAAGCCCCACATTTCAAGCCTGTCACTCAAGCATTATTTTCTTAATTAACAAAAACAGCAGTATGTTCCAATGTTCACACGAAGACACGTGGTTTCTTTAAACACAAAATGTTTAGGCGTTCACACATCTTGTCGGCTAATTTTACTTGAACAAAAACATTGTATTGTGTTTCTGTAAGAGTGAGGTGCTATTGACACATTTCTCGCTTAGCTGCAGTGAGAGAAGAGAACATAACTAAATTAAAAATAAATTCACGCCTTTTACCCATGAGGTTAGGTAGAAATTATAGATGCAACCTGCTTCGGCAAAAAAGATAAATCAACACATAAACTTGTGACAAGGTTAAATCAATTTTATAACGGTCTAAAAGCATGTATTCTTACTAATATTATAAACGTGTATGTGCGGATGTATGTTTGTTACTCAATCACGCTAGAACGGCTGTAGTGATCTCGATGAAATTTGGCATAGACATAGAAAATGGTCTGGAATAGCACATAGGCTACTTTTCATCCCGGTATAGTTTAGGTTTTATAAACTAGTACCTGTGAGTGAAAACAATATCTGGAAGGACTTTGGTGAAGTCTTTGCCCAGCCGTGGAACAGCAACGGCTACATAAAAAAAAAACAAATAAAAGTCAAAGTCAAATATATTTATTCAACTGGGCCAAAAAGCGGCACTTTTGAACGTCAGAATTAAAAGTAACAAATCAATCATAAAATATAAATTGATTCTACCGTGCATTCGGAAAAGTAGCTTGCTATGGAGAAGAATGCACAAGAAACTCCATACTTACTCTTTAAAAAAAAAAGTGTTTTACAATGTTTACATAAGTACATACATTAATAAATTCATATATGTATGTGAGGACGATGCATCCAGAATAGCACTATACTACGTACAGGTATAAAGTATTAAAAGCATTAACAGGTAAATTTATTAATGTGATAAATAGGAACATGGTTTTCACATACTTACAAATATTGCAAACATAGGTAAAATACCTAATTCAACACCAACGGAACAGTGTGTGAGACAAACTCAAAAAAAAAAAAAAAGCAGTAACTATGAATAGGAATATAAATTAACAAATTTGATTTTGTCCACGCTAAAGATTGCCCTATGGAGCAGGACCAGCATGTTTCCAAGCATTCTTGCTTTTAACTAAAGTTTTAAATTTACCTTCATTTAGTTTTAATATATCACAAGGTATTTTGTTATAGAATTTAACACAGTACCCCATGAAAGATGAGTTTACTTTAGCTAGTCTATAAGATGGTTGAACTAACTTATCTTTATTTCTCGTATTACAATTGTGTCTATCACTGACTTTACTAAAGAGATGTATATTTTTCCTTACATACATAATATTTTCATAAATGAATTGGCAAGAAACTGTCATAATATTAATATTTTTAAATAGTTCCCTAAGAGATTCTCGATGACTTAACTTATATATTGCTCTGACAGCTCTCTTTTGCAATATAAATATGGACTCAATGTCAGCCGCTCGACCCCACAGTAAAATACCGTATGATATAATGCTGTGAAAGTAACTAAAATAGTCCAATACAAGAATTCATCTCAAAAATAACATAACGTAACGCCTGCATCACCCTAGGGATTTTTTTTTCTGAATAAAGGAGAGAAAGGTGAGGTTTAAGAGTAGTTCTTATAGTACACTCTTATTTCACTAGTTATGTTTAGGCAGACGTGAATGGAAACGCCGGGAGGGGGACGCCCTAAAACGACATATTTAGACCATATAGGTGATGTTCTTCAGAAAGTCCAGGTGCATGAATGTGAGTGAAGCAAAACAATTATGTAAGGATCGATGCAGGTGGCGTTCTGTAGTGTCTGCCTACCCACATCGGAAAAAGGCGTTTATGTATGTATGTATGTTTAAGCCCCTTGCAATATGAAGCAAGCCTATATTTGCATCAATCGGGCTCAAGTCCGGAGTCTGGGCTACTTCCGAGATATTCTAGATGTGAAAACAAAATAACACTTTGTACGCTCCAGAAATCGATTCCAGAATCGATCGAATCGAAGATTCTCTTGCTCATGTATTAATCGGGTGTTGGTGAGTGAGGCGAACGTTGTAATAAACTAACTGATCCCCGCGGCTTCGCTACCGTCAATTGGCTACCTACTTACCTACCACCCACCTACCCTATCTACCTCCCTACCAATCTACCCTACCTACCCTATCCTATTTACTTACCTACCAATTTGTTAAACTATTTATTTGAATAAGAATTAATACTACAAAACGAATGTAACCAACTTTTGTTTCTACCGGGCGGCGGCGATCTAATTAAATTTTAGAACATAAAATCTGCTATTGTGACTTAACTATGATAATTAGATATATTCTCTCACAGACTTTTTTGTAGATAATAATGAGTACTTTAATCATGTAGTACATAATTTTTATGTATAATTAATAGTTTTCTCAGTTCACACCAAATAATGAATTTTATAGGCAAAGTTTTGCTACTTTGAGTTACATTATTGCAATTTTCAAAAGGATCTCTATTAAAAAAACAAACAATAGCAAATGATACTCCGGAATATTGTAGCTTTCCATAGGTGAAAGAATTTTTAAAAACGTCAGAGTAGTTTCGGAGCCTATTCGGTACAAACAAACAAACAAAAAATCTTTCCTCTTTATAATATTTGTATAGATAGCGTTCACCTCGCTCAGCAGCATCCGCTCATTCCTCGCTCATCTTGCCGCGCCAGCTCGCCTGTCACTTGTGACACGCAGTGAAATCAGGGCAATAATTTGTGCACAGTGACACCCGGGATCTGATTCCCTTTGATACTCAATACTACATTATAATTGGTCTTTGTGACTGTCTGTCAATTACAAACGTTATAGTATTGTTTATTTCTGGGTTGGTGTCTAAACAATCACTCATGTTTCACAAGACCGCTTTCTTTTTAACGTGATTTCGATGATAAACTGCATCGGGTTAGAAAGCTGATAGGAGGACCGATGTTGTTGCACAAATTGGTAGAGGCCTAAGTCCAGCAGTGGATTGTTTTGTAGTGGGGTTGCTTTATCAGGATGTACTAGAAGATCTGAGTCTTCAGTCTCTTTGTACGACAACCATCATCATCGTCACTGAGCCACTCCAAAATGGGTTTTTTATTTAAGAGTATTCTCGGCCGTTTACTGAAGAAAACGAAGTCCTACTTATGAGACATTCGATCAGCGATATGACTGTCGAAAGTCCAAAATCTTTGGGATTGAACTTATGACGCTATGACATTTCGGCGGTGTATGTCAATCCGATATATTTTCGATAACATTCCGATAAGATGTCAGTTGGTCTCGTCCTCAAATATTCGTCAAACAAAAATCTCACTAACTTGACAAGCGTAACCACGAATGTTGCCAAAGAAATAAACCCTAAACAAATGTTATCGCTAATTTTTTTAACAATTATTTTTTATCTTCATAAAGCGGTTTTCAATTTATGGCAGATTATAAATAAAGGGCACGCGCTGGCCAGGTGTATGGGTCCCTGGGTCCCTAGGCCCCCGGATAATACCCATTGTGTGCATCTGAAGGGACCCTTGAATTAGGAGGGTTACCATACTTTATGGGGTTTCATGTACCGTGGTTGATATGTTTTAATTGGTGAGTTTTTAGAGATATTTGAATGAATTGTTAATTTTGTAGGATGGGCCGGTTGCATAGAGGAATCGGATTCTGTTATTAAGAGGAAATGCGGTAGTAGACATCCGAATGAATTTCCTAAGTAAGTATCTCGACGTTTGGCCTTCGCCTATTTCCTCCTTCAATATTGGATCAATTTAAAAGATATTCCATAAACTGAAAAAGAAAAATCTTAACAGTGTTACTGGCGTAGCCAGAAATTACAAACGCAGTCTGCTACGATCCCTACATACTCCTTTCGCTTCTTTTGTTTCTCCGGGGTAGGCACCCCCTGGCGAAATGGCGTCAGTTTTTGTACTTATGTAATGACAAGTGTATAATTATCAAAATCATCATCATTTCAGCCGAAAGATGTCCACTGCTGGACATAGGTCTCCCCCAAGCGTCGCCACACTGATCGGTCCTGTGCGTTTCGCATCCACCGGACGCCCGCAGCCTAGACCAGATCATCGCTCGACCTAGAGGGAGGCTTTCCAACGCTGCGCCTTCCGGTACGCGGTCGCTATTATAGAACTTTTCGGGCCCAACGGCCATCCGTTCTGCGAGCAATGTGTCTTTCCTGCCCACTGCCACTTAAGTTTGGCAATTCATCGAGCTATGTCAGTAACCTTGGTTACAGGTGTGTGCAAAACAGTAATTATCTCTTTACTGCTTTTGTTCATTCAATACTTGCCTAACAATCGCACTGCAATCGCATCATGCCCAAGCTATTGTTCTTTCTTCGGTACGATATTCTTTTTAGTTATTGTTATACAAAATTATTAAATACAATGTTCTTCCGGTTCTTCGTTAAGTAAACACCATATCATTTGCATATTGCTAATAGTTACCTATCTATTCCAAACTGTTTACCTGTGCTTATGCTTAAAAAATGTTATTCACTGACTACAACCTTTTTGGCACAAAACAAACTTACCTTATTTAAACAATCTAAAACTGCATTCGAAATTTGAATAAATCATTCCATCTTTTAAAATGGCCACCCTACCGCAAAGTTAGGGTAGGTCCAGACAATAGGGATTAAAACTAATATTTGTAACAGTGTTGCCCTCTTGCGGCGACGATGAAGGGCTACTAATTGTTATTTTGTTATAATATCACTTTGTATTCCGCTTGCCTTATCGTTATTATTATTTTGATTCAGATTAAAACGATTCGCTACGGATTGACCCCTTGATGTATTTTTTTTGAGTTTTTGAATCTTGAATTGATTGACGCTAAAATAAATTGGGGAATTATTATGTAGAGCTTAATTTTTTACAAGGACAGCCTTTTATTGGCACTTTTTACCCGACTGCCGAAGGAAGGTAATGTGTTTATCAGTCTATGTATGTTTGTTCCTATGTAGCGTTCTTCTAGAGACCAAACGCGTTGGCCGATTTTGATGATTCTTACGTCAATCGATTCGTCTTAACCCTGCAAGTGTCACTGGCTACATTAAAATTGGAAAATAGAAAAATGGCGGATTTTGGGCGCAATATTGTGGGGGCCCAAATTTTTTTTTCTTCCGGTCCCTTCGTGTGGGGTATCAAAATAAAGAGTATTAAGAGGTTATTACAAACATATGTAACACTTATATGTTTAAATTTATGAAATTCTAAAGAAACGTAACTAAAAAGTTATAAATATTTTTTTTCTTGTTTACGTCTTTTTAGTTCGCTTTTTAAGCAGTCGGTTTTTTTAATATTAAAAAAAAAAAATATTTTTAATTCAATAAAATGACACCAATAGAGTCCTTCACAGGTTCACAGTTATTTTACTCTTGGCCACGTAGGAGAATAAAAGTAACTGTGGTGCTAAATTAGTAGTAAAATAACTGTGAAAGAATAACAGTACGTACTACACCTTGTCCTACGGTTTTTAGAGTACTCTAAAAGCCGTAGGACAGGGTACCTGTAGTGCTATTCTTTAAGGATACAACCTTGAGCCCCGGGCTGCGCCAGTTACGAAACTACTATTTTTGTACTAGTTCATCGCTGTTTTACTAATAGAATAGCACTACTGTAGCGCTGTACCAGTAGTGCGAAACAGCACAAGATGGAACTAGTACAAAACTAGTATTTTCGTAGTCAGCGCATCGCTGCGCTCAAGACTGTATCCTTAGAGAATCGCACTAACGCAGTCTTTCAGGAGACTTACGTCATTTTCATATCAATGTTTTGGAATTGTCTGTCTTGCATTGAAATAAGTAAAATGTCTACACTGAACGCAGTACAAGAATACACATCAAATAACATACTAGGCAAATGCGTCCGCCAGTCGAAAACACATAAAAACCAAAAAAAATCCTTCACCGGCTAATCGATACTCCGCTTAACCCTATATGACTCGATTAGTCGATACATGGCCGTATGTATCGATCGTTACCACAGACAGAGCAAGGAACCGTCCGCTGCTAGAGATGGCATTGTCAAAACTTTACATACATAACAAGCGTGTCACTGATTGTCCCCGTTTAATGATAGAAGCACCTTCTCTATATTTTTGTGAACGTAATTACTTTTTAATAAATTATTCTTATTACTTTTCTTATTCTTATATGTAGAAATGGACGGCCTGTGACATTTCCAACCATGACCACGAATATTATATGCTATGACGTCACTAGTTGCTAACAACGAAACTGCGTCGTAGATCTATGGACGATTACCGGATCGGAGAAATAATTATTGCATTTTTCTACCTGGACATTCTCTGTAGCTGTCCGAAGTACGTACGTGTAAGTGGGTTAGTACACGGTTGATATTTTATCTTTAATCTTTATTGGAACAAATACACATTTTACAAATTGTTTTCGCACGTAAATTACAACATAATTTATAAAACTGCGTCGCAGCTATTACCGCCCTCCTCCAAGAGGTAGAGGACAGCGTTCCAGAATATAGTGGGAGTTAAAAATACAAATAGTAAAAAATGAAAATAGTATAAAATTTAAATAGTAAAAATTAAATAGGTGGGTGCATAATGTTGTGCATGTGGATGTATTGTATGTAATGTAGTGCGTGTCCGTGGGGTGTAAGTATAGAATGTGCTTGTGGAAACTATATCAATAGGATTGCCCCCAATTATATGGGACTTTACAAACAACATAACTGACGAAATGTTGGTGCACTTATAGACGTGCATCACTGTCAAACACTTCGGCGAACACTGGCGTTATCGTTATATACGTAAGCGTTACTTTACTAGGCGCGGCGAGTTCCAAGCTCTGTGGTCGTCGGCTATCTATCGGATCGTCGCTGAGTTTTTGCCCAGACGTAAATGTAGGTAGGTGTATGGGTAGGTGGGTACCTAATCGTTACCCTAATCGTCCCAATTCGTCATCTTCTGGCGCCGAAGCTTTTATCTGTCTCTGTTTAATGTTGATATCCATCACGAAATGAGAGGATAGAAGGCCCACTCGTAACTTCTACGTAGTTTAGAGCTTTTGAAGGTACTATAATTAATCATGCACTTGAAGCATTTCTTATTTCTTTGGCGACATTTTTATTTTCAGTTTTGATGAAACTAGAGCTACCCTAAAAAATTATTAAAGTTACCCCTACACGAATATTGCCATGCACAACCAGGAATTTTATCAATTTAATGGAATTATTGAAGCGACAGTTGAAATGAGAATTCAGTAATGGCACAGCTGTTATCAAGATGAAGCTCTATTATTTATTTTATTTCTTGGGTCTTATTCTCCAAAGTGTATTCCCCATGATCCTTGCTTTGTAGAACTTGACTACAGTTGCATATTTTGACGTTTGTGAATGCAAGAAAATGGCCGGTCAGTGAGCTGTTACAACTATCATCTACCTGTGAGGTACAGAGACAGTGATCTAGTATTTTGCATTGTCTCTCGCGTGCGTCCATATTACGTTGAATACACCGGATCTCGTAAGGTCACCGAAGTTAGGCAACATTGGGCGCGGTCTGCACTTGTATGGGTGACCACCTGAGAATACCGCGTGACGTTGGCTTTTTGCTTACTTAATTCTACTACGAAATTCGTGGTTAACTGGTAACTTGATTTGAAACACTTCAAGAAGTAGTTTTTAGGGTTCCGTACCCAATGTGTAAAAACGGGACCCTATTACTAAGACTCCGCGGTCCGACGTGTCTTACTGTCTGTCTGTCATCAGACTGTACCTCGTGAACCGTGATATCTAGACAGTTGAAATTTTCACAGATGATGTATTTCCTTTTCCGCTATAACAACAAATACTAAAAACAGAATAAAATATATATTCAAGTGGGGCTCCCATACAACAAATGTAATTTTTTGCTGTTTTTTGCGATAATGGTATGGAACCCTTCGTGCGCGAGTCCGACTCGCACTTGTCCGGGTTTCTGCTACGTAGCGTAAGTTGCACAGAGTTTTCTGAATTCCCCATTTTTTTTTTTTTTTTTTTTTTTGTCGACGGGGAAAATCATCTTATGACAAATCCCGCTCTTGGGTGGAGCGGGAGATAGTGTCAGACTTGTACTGACTAAAAACCCCGCGCCGTTCCTTCTAGCCTTCATACCGGGGCTCTAGCTTCCTTTCGGATAACCCCGAACCCCGGTAGGCTTCGACCCAGCTGGGCCCCTCTCTTTGCTGACAACTCATTGAGGCGCGCGGGAACAGTGCGCGCCGTCGACGCCTTGGCTCGGTCCGGGTAGTTACCGGACGATCGGACAGCGAGCTACCCATGACTCACTGTCCACGAGCCCGCGTCTACGGTGGCTGGATATCGGGATTGGGATCCCGGCGGCGGCGGCCAGGGCGCCGTTGCCTGATGCGGTCGGCCTCCTCCTTTGCTAGCATTACTGCTTCGCAGAAGGAGGCGACCGCCTGCCACTCCTCCTCGCTACGGACCATGGCCTGAACCAAGGCCCGGCGCGAGAGGTCTCCGCCGCCGATCGCCCCCACGAGGGCACGGCGGTGCTCCGCCCAAGCAGGGCACACCTCGACTGTGTGCTCCACCGTGTCCTCCGGGCGTTCCGCACAGTGGCGGCACCCGGGCGTCTCTTCCGCTTGGATCCGATGCAGGAACCTCCCGAACTTGCCATGTCCGGTGAGGACCTGCGTCATGCGGAAGGTAAGGACGCCGTGAGGTCTTTCCAGCCACGCCTCAAAGAGGGGACTTACCGCCATTATGGTGGCGTGCCCAGCACTGGGTTGCGATAGTCGCTGACGCCATTTCACCGTGAGATCCCGCCGGAGCTCTGTCCGCCATACCTCGACCTGTCGCGGCAGCGGACTTTCACCCCGGCGTTGCATCTCCACGCGCATGTCGTGCATGTGTGCAAGGACTGTTGCCTCCAGATCCCACGGTGGTAGGCCAGCCAGAAGGCTCGCCGCTTCGCGGGAGATCCGTAACCCCGCACCATCCGTATTGCCATGACCCTCTGGCAGCCGTTCAGTATGGTCGCCGGTCGCTTTTGCAGCGACGGCGCCCACACCGGCGCCCTGTAGAGGGCCATGGACTGAACGATCCCCGCGTAGAGCCTCCGGCAGGAGGCGTCTGGACCCCCAAGGTTGGGCAGGAGCCGTTTGAGAGCAGCCCCAGCCCGGTTGAGTTTGGGAGCCAAACGTCGGAAATGTTCTCCGAAATTCCATCGGCTGTCGAGAACGAGTCCCAGATACTTCATCGTCAACCCAACGCCGATGCGAACTCCTCCTACCGTAAGCTGGGAGTCTGGTGGCGGCGCATTCCGAGGGCCATGAAAGAACATGGCCTCGGATTTGTGCAGCGCCACCTCGAGTTCCAACTCCTGGATCCTACCAACGACTATCGCAACCCCGCGTGTCGCTAGAGCGACCGCCGCCTGGTGCGACTCTCCCTGCGCCAGAACCAGCGTGTCGTATGCGTAGCAGACCACGCTGACCCCGCCAGGGAGGTCGCCGCGCAGCACGTAGTCGTAGCCGATGTTCCACAAGGGTGGCCCCAGAACCGACCCCTGCGGAACACCGCACGACATCTCTCGACGTTTCCAGTCTCCCTGGTGACCGGGGTAGACAATGTACCTGTCCGACAGGTAGCCATACGTCCCAGCCATACGTTGCGGGCCTCGAGTTTGGCCCGCTTTAACTCCGTTCGGAGAGTGCGTTTTGCCTCACTGTATCCCTCATACAGCTCCGCCTCTCTGGCCTCCGCATCCGTCAGGCGGATGCGGCGCCTGCAGTGTCTGTCGTACCGGCGGCGCGCGTGATTGCACGCGTTGCGCAGTGCGCCGATCTCCGGCGACCACCAGTACACGCGGCGCTTAGCACGACCTTGATGGACTCGGGGCATTGCCGCGTCGCAAATTTGCGACATGGCCTCCCGGAACCACTCCGCCTCGACGTCGATGTCGACAGGCCTGTCCGGTGCTTGCACCCAGGCCTGTACCGTCGCGGCTTCCAGGAGGAGCTCCCGGTCCATCTGCTTAAGCGCCCACCGCGGACCACAAGGGCTCTGTCGGACCGGCGCGGCCGAGGTTTCGGCGGAGACGTCAAACCGGATGTACCGGTGGTCAGAGTACGTCTCCACCTCCTCCATAACGCGCCAGCCGACGACACGCGGCGACAGAGCGGGGCTGGCGAACGAGATGTCCACCACTGATGTACCCCGCATCCGCACCAACGTGGGGACAGAGCCCCGGTTCAGGACGGCCAGGCCTAGCTCCAAGGCCCAGTCCTCCACCATCCGACCCGTCGGTTCGTGTACCGAGAACCCCAAGCCGTGTTCCAGGCGTTGAAGTCCCCGCAAACGACCACAGGGAGGGAACCGAACCCAGCGACGACGGGATTTAGCTCCATCAGGGACACGTGGAGTTCGTCGAGAGATCTGTTCGGGGACAGGTAGACGCCTACCACAGCGATGTCCCCGAACCGTGCTGCCACGCAACCTCGCCCCCTCGTGACGGACTCGGGGGGCGGGGTACCGGCGGCGGCCGACGAAATTAACGTCACCGAGCCGTCCAAGTCCTGAATCCAGTCTCCACGGGGTTGGACAAAGTACGGCTCGGCGACGACGGCGATATTGATCGACCACTGCGCCATACTCTGGAGCAACAGATCCTGAGCGGCGGCGCAGTGGTTGATGTTCGCCTGGAGGAGACGTAATGGTGTCTTTATTTTTTTTTTATTTTTTTTATTGTAAATAGGCTCGCGCTTGACCACTATCTCACCTGATGGTAAGCGATGATGTGGTCGACGGTGAAGCACGCTTGCCTAGAAGTAACCTATTCACTCTTGACTTAAAGACCCCTAGATTGTAGCTATCGGGAAACACAGACTCCGGCAGGGAATTCCACTCCTTAGCTGTACGCATAATAAAAGTGTCCCCAAAACGTTTTGTGCGTATGGGTGGGATGTCCACCATGTACCGATGACGCATCGCCGTGCGTCTGGTTGTCCGATGATGGAACGGGCTGGGCGGAATGAAATCATGCAATTCCATCGCACACTCCCCGAAATGTAACCGATAAAAAACCGACAAGCTGGCAACTCGGCGACGATGTTCAAGGCTCTGGAGCTTTGATTTGACCAGTGCCTCATTGCCGATAAGTCTCTTGGCCCGCTTTTCGATCAACTCTAGTGCATCAAGCTGGTATTTGGCAGAACCGTCCCAGAGGTGAGAACAGTACTCCATGCACGATCGAACTTGCGCTTGATACAAGTTGAGCAGCTGTTCCAGCGTGAAGTACTTTCTCACCTTCGCAAGGATCCCCAACTTTTTGGAAGCCAGCTGAGCCTTTGCCTCAATGTAAGGCCCAAAATTGAGAGTCGATGTCAACGTAACGCCAAGAAGCTCAAGATGGTCCGTTATTGGCACGGTTACATCACGAAAAGTTGGAGCCGGGTGAAATTGGCTCTTTTTAGCGGAAAAAAGACACGCCTGGGTTTTAGTAGCATTAAACTTGACCAGATTGGCATCACCCCATTCGGAGACTGCCTGCAAGGACAAGTTCAAGCGCTCCACCATGGCGTCACGAAGAGACTGGATCTGTGGCCCGGTAGCCCGTGCGTTGGACAAGTATCTCTCAGCAACAGTGCTGTCGTCTGCATACCGTTGCCGGGTTCCGGGTTTACCGGTGCCGGGTTTAAGCAGATCGTTAATGTGCAACAAGAACAATGTTGCTGAGAGTACCGACCCCTGAGGGACCCCGGCATTAATATCCAATTGGTCCGACGAGCAGCCATCAATAACTACTCGAATGGACCGATCTCTCAAGAAGTCTGCGATCCAATCACACAGACCACCGGGCAGACCGAATGAAGGAAGCTTACCGATAAGGCTTTCGTGCCAGACCCTATCGAAAGCCTTCGAGATGTCGAGGGAAACGGCAAGCGCTTCCCCGTGCCTCTCGATGGCCTCACTCCATATGTGAATGGCATACGCTAGAAGATCCCCAGTAGACCGATTTCGGCGGAAGCCGTACTGGCGGTCGCTAAGGATATCGTTACCTTCTAGGTATGCCAGGAGCTTAGTGTTTAGTACACGTTCCATACTCTTACAGAGTATGGACGTTACAGAGATGGGTCGGTAGTTAGCCGGGTCAGCTCGACTGCCCTTCTTGGGCACGGGCTGTACATTGGCTTGCTTCCAAGCATTCGGCACTTTTCCAGTCTCATATGAAAGGCGGAATAGGCGTGTCAAGATCGGAGACAGTTCAGGCGCACAGGTTCTAAGAACTATAGCTGGTATTCCATCAGGGCCGCTAGCCTTGTTCACGTCGAGGTTGCGCAGCACCCTACGGACGTCCTTTTGGTGGATGCGAATGTCCGACATACTCGTCTCGCATCCAACAAAAGGAGGAGGGGGCCGCGAATCACCAGAATTTAGACGCGAAGATTCCGCAAAAAGAGAGGCAAATAAATTTGCCTTCTCCTCAGCGGAGTGGGCCAGCGACCCATTTGGCATTTATTGACATTCCATTACCGTCTCCTCCTGAGCCCTTTGTGGGGGTCCTGCCGCGGCGGCGGGAGCGGCGGCGGGAGCGGCGGCGATAGCAGCGCTAGCCAGGGTAGCGGCTGCGGTGGTGAGGACGTCAGGGTGGATGGGCCTCCTGACCTTGCCCTTGGCCTTGGTGGGAGGGTCGCAGTACCTGCCCCCAGCCCGGTGGTCGGCCGGCCGCCGCACATGCGTAGCAGTGCGGCAATGCACGGCATTCGACGGCCTTGTGACCGGGCTTTCCGCACCGGTGGCAGTAGTCACTGCGGTCTACCTCTGCGGCGCAATAGGCCCCCACGTGGTGCCCCACGTGACAGCGGTAGCACCGCAGAGGTCTGGGTTCCAGCATCTTGACCTGGGCTGAAACCCAGCCCACCAAGAGCCTTCGGCCCTCGGCCGTGATGGCTTTGGCCGCCGACACGGGGCAGCTCACCGTAACGGCTCGCATGCCCGTGCTGTCAGCGCGGATGGTGCCCGCCCTGACCTGATCGGTCGTGCACCCTCCCGCCCTGACGATGGCGGCCACCACTTCCTCCACCCTGACGGAGTCGTCCAGACCCATGATGCGCATGTCTACGCTCTTGGTGGGTCTGGACACTCGGGCCTCCTCGACGTCCAGAGACGCCCTGATCCTTTCGGCCAAGGCGTCAGCGGCCTGTCCGCTGTCCGCACCTGGGACCTCCAGGATCCGGGCTCCGGTTGCGGTGCGCCTCATACGGAAGCCCCCGGAGGCTCCGTATTCGTCGAGGTGGCCAGAATTCCCCATGGACTCGGGAATGTTTTTGGCTACCATGGGGGTGACCATAAGCTCTTAGAGTAAGGTTATTTTGAGTATGTGTAAGGGACAGATGCATACATACATACATAGTTATATATAGATAGTTTTGACACGTCAGGGTACGGGGGCTGTTTAAAATTATGGTGTCAGTTTGCCAGCGCTTACAAGCGGTGACTAGTGCAGGTTTACAACGCTCATGGACGCATGCATTTTGAATACTCCTTTCAAGAACGAATCGATAACAACCAGCGTCAATAAGGGCTGACAACCTGAGATCTGCATTTTTTGCATGATCGATGTAGACGTGTACGTTTTACTTACGAGTATTTTCAGTGTCTATGCGTACTTGGGCTTCTGAATCATATTCCATACGTTTACATTCGATGCGATGTGTATGCTGCGCCGTTCACGTAGACAGCATTACCACGAGTTCTGAAACGGTTTATTTTTACCAGCTGCACGTGAACTGTAGCAGATTTTCGGGGAATCGGCTCCAGACGTGAGTTCTGCAACGTAGTATGGGCTTCGTTTTGGTAGGTTCGCGCGAAATGACGCAAAGCGAGTAGTGATTAAATGCTAATTTTAAAGTTGTATGGCTACCTCAAAATTCTCTAAATTGAAACAAGGATATTATCTAAACTAATACAATAATGTACTGATCCAATTTCGATTCTGAAATTCTTTCATCAATAGAAAGCCATACTGTCGCTAAAAACCTTTTTAACAAAAAAATATTGACGAAATAACGAACTTAAAAGCAAAACAAGACTTGCTTTTAGTCTAGAATTTTGAGGTTGCGTTAAAATAACGTTAGTTATTTTTTTGTTAAAAGGCTTTTTTCGCTTTTGACTTTACTTAATTTTAACAGAATCGGTTCCCACTTTGAGGTATACTCTTTCAAATAAAAACCGGCCAAGTGCGAGTCGGTCTCGCGCACCGATGGTTCCCTAGGCGTTCATGAGGAAAGGTATAGTAAGTTTAAAATTATTAAAAACATTTTTATTATATGATGTAACTAAAAATTTACGATTTTCGCAATGTTTCCTTTATCTGTGCTATAAGACGTTGCTTCGTAACACATTTCAAGATTCTGAGTTCACGGGAAGTACCCTGTAGGTTTTGATTCGAAAATTTGCGGCATAAACGGCTGTATCTTCTCTATCTCTATCTATCTGATTTTTTCACAGCTTTAAGGGACAGTAGACCTGAGTATTTGATATAAATTTCAGCTTGATACCTCGTCGCGTTCCTGAGAAAAAGGGTCTTGACAGACAGACAGACTGACGGACGGACGGACAGCAAAATGATCCTATGAGGGTTCCGTTTTTTCCTGTCTAGATTTGGAACCCCGGAATTCAATAATTTTATAGTATAATTTTCGAAATTGGACCACTGTCCAATTTCGAAAATTATACTATAAAATTATGCGTGGTCATATAAAAACATGTCGAATTGAGAACCTCCTCCTTTTTTGTCGTCGGTTAAAAAATTATCATATTCCTGTATGATAATGATAACCCTCGGGAACGGAGCCGTAGGAAAAAGTTGGTTAGATATGTAGTTACCTTAAAATCCATTATTTAGTCAAAAAAGCAGACAGCCCTCCTGATGAAAGTTGCTAGCATCGCGTAACGGCAATAACTTTCATACACATACACATTGTCATGTCATACAAGTATTACTATTACTATTAGTAGTATTACTTGCTTTACTGTGATTGGATTCAATTGTGTTGTTTAATTTATTAATTATTTAATTTATTTTATTGATCTTTTGTTATTTTCCATCATCTGTCAGCAGTTACAAATTTATTTTGTATTTTCTTAAATTCTAATCATTTTTAAATACATAATAAATGTTTTTACAATGTGCATGTAAGATTCATATCCAGTAGGTGTCAATCAGACTATTTTTGCTATACATTATTTTTTTGTATACTCGATTGTACATCAGTTTTGTGAATTATAAATAAAAATAAATAAAAAAAATTACCACTTACATTCTCAAAAACAATGTTGAGAAGACTCAGTTTGGTTGAAGAGGGTTTAACCGTCGATGAAATATTTGCCACATAATAGATCCAACCTGGCTTTTCTACACGACTGCCGAAGGAGGAAGGAGGTTAATGTTTTTATCAGTCTATGTTTGTATGTATGTTTGTTCCTATGTGGCGTTTTAGAGACCAATCACGTTGACCGATTTTGATGATTCTTACGTCAATGATTCGTCTTAACTTTGCGAGTGTCACTGGCTATATTAAAACTGGAACACAGAAAATGGCGGCTTTTGAGCGCCATATTGTTGGGGACAAAATTTTATTTTTCTTCCAAACCCTCGTGTGGGGTATCAAACTAAAGGGTTTTAAGAGGTGATTTCAAAAATATATTACACTTAAATGTTTAAGTGTACCTAATTCAATACATATATCTGGTTTTGGCCAGCCAGCTCGCACGAATATGTATCTCCTACCGCACAGCATGATTTTCTTCTTGTTTACGTATTTTTAGTTCGCTTCTTATGCAGTCGGGTATTTTGATTTTTTTAATTGACTTTTTTGCTTTAGACGCCATTCCCGCCGGCCACAACAAGAAAAGGGAGTAGCTTATTCCTACGGGATATGCCAACTAGAGCATGAGTGCTCTAGACTTTCATTCCCCCACTTTTACCGTGACTCACGTGAGAGCAACACTACTGCGACACCCGGCCTCGCCCGGCCTCGCCGACCCATTGCCGAAAATCGAATTAATCGAGTTTCAACTGCCGTTCGTTCCAAATTCAAACGGACGTCGCCGAATATAGGCCGCGAATTTGTGTCTACCCGTGATCCCAGACCTTCAATCTGAATAATTTCAACTTTAATCCATAAGTACTAAGGATCTTTTTTGCGTAGAGTTACAATTAGACAAGCATGGACTTTATTTACTAGAAATAAGGATGTGTTTTGCATGTCAACAGGTTATGTTAGCCTCAAAATGTTTTAATGTAAAAATTGTTTTAGCAATGTTAAGTAATGTTTGTTTGAAATCCGAATTGGATTGTAAGCGACTGCGAATTGTTTATATGTATATACGTCAAATGAAAATATTATGACGTCCTGTTTTCGTTTTAATTATTTTTCCGCGCCTAAATATTTGGGTGCAACAATGAAAATGTGATGAAAATTAAAATACTGATCTAGATCGTCAGTTGATTTTCAATAGACATAGAGTAGATCAATCTGAATGATTTCTGACAAACAGCGAATGAAATGTTGGCAAATCGACTTCATAATTCTAAAAATATTATATTCCAACTTAATCATTTATGTAAACGATATCTTCGGAACGTGAAAAAAATTCACATTAGCTTTTCTAGTGCAAAGAAACATTTTGAAAAACATTAGCTACTCTTTTCTTGGAGCAGTCGAGTAAAAAAGGAAAAACACGTTACCAAATATCTTTTGTTTCTACATCAATGCCCATTTTATGAACACGGAAGTTAACCCAAACAATATTCATTGTTGCCATTTCTGTGTTATTTCTAAAAGAGTTTTATCCGTGACCATCTGACCTGTGTGCCTCCCGCTGCCTTCCAAAGAGACGTTTTAATTTTTTTTCTCCAAATTCACGGCACACACGGCCATAGATAAGGAAGGTTTAAAAAAACTTTCTAACATAAACAATGGGTATGAACTTTCGTGGCGGGGGAGCCATTTGTCATGCGAAGGGCCTTATACAAACAAAATAAGGAAATATGGTTTAGGGGGATAAGAGGTAGCGATTTTAATGGAATATAAAATTTTAGTGTTCGTTAACAGCTACATTAGTGTTAAACTGTGTTGTAGACATTAGCGTCCACATGCGAGAGGGCAGACATCGGCATTCCAACATTTATAACAAAAATAAACTACAATTACAATAAATTTCAAGTAATTTTTATTTATTCAGCAAGTAAATATATAAATTATTTAAAAACTACATAATCATTAAAAAAACTACAAGTAACTAAGGTCTATTGTATAATAAATTATAACATTAATAAAAATAATCTAATATAGTTGCGATTAATTAAAACAGCCACTAAACTTTACTCGAAAAAGGCCTTCAAAAATCTTTCCCTCCCACGCAGGTATTAACCCGCTATCTCTTATACCATGGACAGTGGTTAGCGTTAATTTGGTCCCTAACTGAAAGCTTTCTACTCCCAAACATGGCTTCAGCGTGATGTTTGGACTGTCAAACTTATGTCACTTTGTAGTTATTTTGTCTGACTCTGCTTTAATGGACTCTTCTTTTATAGTGTACGTGATAATAGATGCCATTTGGGTGTGTAATGTGCTGTCCTTTTCTGAGGAAAGTAGGTAGCCACATTTCTCTATGTTCTATGTACTTATATGTGACTGTAAAAGCCCGAACCACAAGTAAAATCTAAGATTTACCAAGTCCTATTGTTAAAATTCTCAAATTATCTATAATTTATTGTGCACTTGAGTATGCTGTCCTCATTTAATAAAATTATTTATGACACTGAGGTTTGCTGTAAGAGAACCCAATTATGGGTTAAGCTCGCCTTTGTTCATTAGCTGTCCTACTGTATTTTTAAATGTTTGTTTTGTGTACAATAAAGAATAATAATAATAATTATCGATAATTCTTTACGTCAAATTTGCTATCTCTACTTTACAGTACAGTCAATCCGAAAAAATACAAAACCCACTCGTGTTCCTTCAGTTGCTTGTGCCAGGGCCGCGGTAACTCTCTTTCGAATTTGTCCGCGACCCAGGGCACATTGCTCACAGAACGGATGGCCGATGGGGCCGAAAAGTTCTGGAATGGCCACCGCGAACCGGAAGACGGACGATGCGTTGGCAAGCCTCCCAGTAGCTGGACCGACGACCTGGTTAAGTTGCGGGAAGGCACTAGATGCGAGACGCATGGGATCGGTCAATGTGGCGACGCCTGGGGGACGCCTATGTCCAGCAGTGGACGTCTTTAGGCTGAATTGATGATGACAATCATTGATTACATTAAAAGTTGATTTAATGTAATTAATGATTGTACTGTAAAGCAAAGATTGCAGATGCGACTTAAAGAAAGTCTTCATCATTTGTTTATTGAACACCTTTGTTTATTGAAAATCTTCATCATTTGTTTAATGGATAATTGCTTCGTTGGTTCAGAGGTTATAAAGTGCAGCTTCTTTGAGGCGCAGAGTTTGATTCCGTGGATAAAGGTTATTATGTTGTTCATTGCCTATTACATACTTCGAAGAACACAGACGGTATGTCAAAACATAGACACTACTCAGATGAAATGTATACTGCATTAATATGGTAACACAATCATATCTGCCAGTTCGGTAGCTATTAATAATACAATGAGTATAACATAAAAGTGACTAGAACACCTATTCTTAGCATAAAATCATAACATACCATACATAGCGAGTGTGCGTTTTCTTCGGACGTTACGTCCAACAGGAAAACAGTATCAAACAAACAATTAGTTATTTAGATAATAATATGTATTTATGATTGACGTAACATAGATGTAAGCAGATCGTTTCCGTTTCCAGTTGGCGAACTTACTCAAATACTTGTGTAAATAAACTTTCTGCCAAAAATTGCGGCGGTAAAAATTCAGCCAAGTTCTTTTTCATCAACCTATAACAGTTCACCGCTGGACATAGGCCCCTCCAGGCGCTCGTTATTCGTCACGGTTTCGGCAACTCTCATCCAGTTGCTACCGGCCTGTTATTTTTGGAGATTACAAAATTTTTGTAATTAAAATGGGTAGGTAAGTACACTTGCGGTTCTAAATTATACGCCCTATGGGGAAAAACTTGCAAGCAATTATAAGGATAGCTAAACAGTAATCATTTTAGCTTTCAACTAGATATTCTATTTCGGAGTAATGAAATTTCAAGAAGCTTTTAATTGCATATTAATAGTAAAAGGTTGTTGCTTGGTGAAAATGTTGCCTAGAAACATAATGGTCGAGAGCTTTTGTGCTCTCTGCAAGGTATTTAGTGTACTTACATTCAGATTTTACATTATAAATAAAAAAGCTAATTCAAAAAAAAACATATTCGTGAGGTGGTTGACCAAAACCAGATGTATCCTCCGACTGCACAGCATGTTTTTCTTCTTACTTACGTCTTTTTAGTTCGCAGTCGGGTTTTTTGAATTTTAGAATGATTTTTTTTATCACTTTTCAGTTAACATATTTTTTTCGAATTAGATACATGAAAACATTACATTAGATACATTTAAATATATAAGTGTAGTATATTTTTTAAATCACCTCTTAAAATCCTTTTTCTGATACCCCACGCGATGGGTTTGAAAATAATAATTATAATTGGGCCCCAACGTACATACAGATATACATGCATAGGTTGAGAAACACATTACCCTCCTTCGGAAGTCGGGAAAAAAAATTCATTTCATCAACTTATGTAAATCACACATTGTTAACTTTGAAGTCACCTTAGGGGGCTTCGCTCTTCCAGTTTACATTAACTTTACATAAGTGTGAGAAAAAAAAAAACTGTAGATAATTTTGAAAAAATGCCAGAAGACTAACAATACAATAATACTAAAACTATATAAGTAACTAAGGAACAAGGAGTGCGCGTGGTTTTATGTGTGTGTGAGGTGGCGGTGTGTGTGATGTAGGGGTATGGTTTAACCAACGAGTCAGCCTTAGTAAAAAAAAAAATGGTATTGAAGTGCTTGAAGAACTTGGCTATCGCACTACCGTGCGCTCCGATTCTGATTAACTATATGACGCGCTAGAACGATGTGTGTTACTGTACGACCTAGGTGAGCGATATGAAACAAACAGCCATAGCTTTCATTAGTTTTTGCCAGAAGTTATGTTACTGTCTATATCTGAAGTAAGTAGGTGTCTGTCTGAAAATGAGTTAGCACACGTGAACGTGAGCTTTTAAAGAGGCTAGTTTTCCGTCAAAATCTGTGTGGATTGATTTGGTCTGAAATCATCGGGCATAAATAAATATAGCTTGTAGAAGATAGCGCATTGTGGTTGAAATGTTTACGGTTTACGCCACGATCCACGATATTGCCACTAGAAAGAAAATTGATTATTTTTCTCAAAAAAATTATAGATTTTTCTCAATTACATCTAGCACACACTAGCACTGATAAATGAAACGGGGAAACTTACCTATACACGTCATAGGTAAGTTTCCCCATACATAATGTTACACTACATACATAGTATCATACTTCATACTAATATTATAAATGTGAATGTAAGTTTGTTTGCTACGCTTTCACGCAAAAACTACTGAACCGATCATCATGAAACTTCGTGCATATCTTCTTGGAGGTATTAGAAGTAACATAGGATACTTTTTAATAACAAATAAAAAAAAAATGGCTTTACTGCGAGTGAAGCCGCGGGTAAAAGCTAGTACACTATAAGCGTGAAGATAGACTGTAAGATGAGAAGAGGCCGTTTCCCTGCAGTGGAATTACACTATAATAGTTTAAGTACAAATTTTATCTTTTTTCATATACATACGAGTACTTTGCAAGAAACGTTTATAAATATGTTTAAATACCTTTCTTAAAGTTGCCCTAGTCGACGACACGAACAATTTTGCGCGCGGTATTAAAATGCATGCTATCTCATCCGACAAAACGTGCGATAGAGATAGATGCTGTGATGAGCAGTAAGAAGCTAGTTCGTGAACGATTTAGCACTTTTGCAAATTTGTAGCGAAATGGATGATGATTTAGGACGTAAACGAGCGCGCGATATTTTATAAACAGACATTTGGGATTATGGATATCATGAAAAAACTACTAAATGGATCTATTCAGAATAAAATGATGTGCATTTTTGAACTACTAATCTATCGTTGTATGGTGACTGTTTTGCAATTTTCCTTCTTCTTATGGTATTTATTTGCGTCCAAAGATGAGTTAAAATTAGTGTTGAAATATGGAACTTTCGGCGCTCATAACTTTCAAATATAATTTCTTTTTATTTTTTGTTTCCTTACAGGGCTAGATAATGATGAGACAAATTGATATCATTTTTTTTATTTTGAACGTGCGTCGTCAAACAGTGCAGTAATCGCCAGACTACGTTTGTATGGAAGAATGATCGACTAGGATAACCTTAAACCTAAATTTGAAAGTAGAAATATCGTCATATTTTTTTCTACATTGTGTTTGTAGTTTGATGTTTATTTATTCGATTAAAACAATAAATAGCTTGTTTCTAATTTAATTACTAATGTTAATGAAGCTTTGGCTCGCTCTCTTTATACTAACACTCCACAAACTTAGCGAAGTACGTCAAAAAATCGTCTTTGCTAAGTTGAGATTTTCAATGTAGAGAGAACGTTTTCAAGGTTTAATGAATTTTGAAGATCGAAATCAAGGAGTTTGCGATGAATACATGTTGTGGGATTTTTGTTGGTTCAATAAAAGAGAAATCAATCACAAAACTACAAAAAGAGAACCAAAAATCGACATTTTGTTTTTATTTTTCCTTGAGCTGCCAGTTTAAAAAAATAAATATTACTAAAACCAGACGTGCCACATTGTTTTGAATTTTTTTTTCTGGACAACTCTGTTCACATACAACAATAATAAACCATTGTCAGCTGAAGTGTGAAAACCGTATAAATTAGTGATAGGCTGTTGTTAATTTAAAACTAAATGTACATTCAAAACTGTCATTAATGCAATACATACATATTAAGAAACACAGGGGATAAATGCCCCATATAGCCAGCATATTACGTCAAAACACCAGTGCCTCGTGTTCGTGCATTATTCCGCCCTAGTTTCAGAATCTGAACATCACATGTAGGTACGTATCACCAGCCTGATTGGCTGCAATGGATGATTGATTCAAAATTCGAACGTCAAGGTTTGAGCGTGTGAGCGTTGTATATTCTCGAATATTCGGAAGTGTTATTGTCTTGATGGATGGCCGGGATGTAGGAGCGAATTTAGCTGGCGATGATTTCTGAATGTTTCAACGTATGATGCAGGGTTTTTTGTAGAAGACGAGCGTGTGTGTTCCTTCAGGAATTGGACAAAGCTCATTGATATATTGGGAAGTGACTAAAAGATTGTATAAAACTAGAGTATGTCATCATATTTTTAGATTTTTTCCTGTGTGCTGATGAGGTGTCTTTTCTTATTCTTTATTGTACACAAAAACATAAAGACGAATACAATATGACAGTTTACGTATAAAGGCGAGCTTAACCCAGATTTGCGTTCTCCTCTCAACAGCAATACTCAGTTGCATAAAAACATCAAACCACTCCATCTTTTCATATTAGTTGTTTGATGTGGGCACTGTCTATCGCATTTCAGTAGATACAATTCGACAATATGTGCGTATTTATTCCTCGGTAGTACTTAATAGAGGTCTTAATATTGTAGTTAAAATGCCATTGCCTTTGAATGCAATCCTTCAAAACATTTTCAGTCAAAGCTGACCTTCAAAACACAAAAAAAGCCTTGGAAAATTAGGCTAGATTGCTAATAGTACAATCAAGTTACTCAGATAGTTTGAAAAAGTTGTTACACATTAAAACATTCTACCCCTCAGCTTGATAACAAGAAAGTTCGTGACTGTGTCAAGGTTAACAAGGGCCATCTGGGGTAGTGTTGAGTGGGAGTGGTGATAGTGTTATCTATGGATTGACAGGAGCATAGATTATAGAGGCGTTGTGCCCGGCAGAGACTAGAAACGCCGCCGTTACTAATAATGAAAATTATTTATAAAAACTTGTAAAAATCGCGATAAATGATCATTTTAGTTAATAGATTGTTATTGTTTGTGTGGCATTGGATGAACCGTTTTTTTTATTTTGTTTGTAAGGTGATTTTATCGAGAGTGTTCTTAACTATGTTTGATGAAAAGCCGTTCAAAAGTTATTGGTGTTTTACTATTTGAATCGGGCTGCTCCCGCAAGATATCGTGTCATAATTACCTACTTGTTCACTAGATTGTCGATCGAAGCGTGTCTACTACTAGATACATTATGTACTGTGAAATAAAGAATATGTTGGGGGTTTCTTAAATTTGACTTGTTGACACTGATTACATACCTAAATTATAATTCCAGACATAAACATGTTACTTTCTTAATTGAAACCTTGTAAAATTGCAACCTTTCAGTTTTAAAAACACAAAAACTTTTGCTCTCTGTGGGTTTCGAACTCGAGACTCCAAGTATCGTCTCTAACGTCTTGCGCTGCCTTATTATAGTTTGTAACATTATGAACCAAAACAAAAAAAAGGTGAGTACACCAAATTCAACTACCAAGTACTTTGAATAAGAAGAATAATGGGCAAAAATGGTATGCCGACAGGTACTCGCTAACGTCCTTTTGTAATTGCAACAACTTGCAACGTCATCGGTCAGCAAAAGGGATGTTCACAAAAAATTCGGACCTTCCGTACACCCGCACGCCACCCCCCGCTCGGACCCGCAAACAATACAGTCCTGCATCGCGCTTTTAAAGTTTTCCTGCCACGAAACACCAGTACGATATTTCGCTTGTATCTCTTGGGAGTCCGTGTCTACTCAGTAAAGCAGTGCTCGGGGGTGGCGCTGTTCTAAACCACCCTTTCCTACTTAGCACAGTAGTTCAATTCCCTAACAGAGGGCAAAAACAGCCTGTCAGGCTAAGGAAATGACGAAATTTGAGAACATACCTACTCGGTATCTCGAGTCATACCCATAAACGAGACCTGTGGTTCTCAACCCCACTGCAGTAGACGATTTGTCTCCCAATTTTTGGACGTACTTATTAACTTTAACGATAGTAAAGTACATGATGAATTGATTTATTCCGTTCTAATACCACTGGTATTTATTTTGTCTCATATTTATTTTCTATTCCGAACGGACACCACTCTTTATAGAATAAAATTGAATGTGCGAACGAATACCAACAAAGTGAACTTCGTACAGTCAGCTCAGTCAAATCTAAATAAAATAAAGGCAAATGCCCATTTTTGGCCTAAAAAAATATACAGGTACAAGGAAATACACAGGAGGAACTGAAATTATAATAAATTTGATTTTAGTCATATTTTATTATTGAACTAGACGTTTTTTACATTTTTTTTCTTTGGATTAAACTGATTTTTTAAACTAAAAGTCTTCTAATTACATACAAATCATTTTTACTGAGTGTACCTTATATCTTTGATCTCATTTTGGTATTATTTTAAACAATGGTATCCGTTCGGAATAGAAAATAAATATAAGTTGCGACAAATACCTGTGGTATTAGTTGTTGGTATTAGAACGGAATAAATAGATGAATTGATGATTGTGAGTTACGTTTCACTTATCAATGCTTTCAATTTTTACCCGACTATGGCGAAGCCAAAAGCAAGGGTTATGATTTTAGCAGTCTCCTGTATGTGTGTATATTTGTATTAACGTATGTTCCTCCGTAGCATCTAAACTATTCATCCGATTTTAATAAATAAGGTGTCAATCAATTCGTTATTGGCCCGGGTAACAAAGGTTAAAAACCGGCCAAGTGCAAGGCTGTCCGGCCAAGTGAGTCAGAGGGTTCTGTATACACAGCTATATTCACCAAAATAAATAGTTAACTCACGATCATAAACAATGAAAGCACCGAGCATTGTATTGCTTTCGTAGGGACAAAATTAACATTGCCGTTTCAAAACTGTTGTCCCAATACATCTATATCTAAAAGTTTTACTTTTCCAAGTACATTTTATAAGTCAGTCGACTATTACTCGTAAACTCGTAAAGTTAGCTGTGATAGTTTTCTTTTTAATTTCTATTGGGGTATACATACTACCGCCGTGAATTTTTTCACATATCCAAAAGCAACCATTTAGCTGGCAGGGGTAACACTTGACTGACTTGACTCTAACAAATTGCAATTGAAAGCTTAATTTTACGCAAACGGATCCCTGGATCTAAAAACGGTTTTGAAAGACCCGTTTACAAGTTTACAAGTAACAGTCGACCATCTTATAAAATATAATTGGTGAAGTTAAAAAAAATAGATATTTTTAAAGCTTTCATTGTTTATGAACTTCAGTAATTTAACTAATTATGTTGGTGAATGTAGCTGTTTGTAAGGAACCCTCGGTGCGCAAGTCCGACTCACACTTGGCCAGTTTTTATGTTATTGATTAGCTGTTTTCCACGACTTCGTCGGCGTGAAATTAGTAAAAACTAAAAAAAATGGTATTTAATATTTTTTCGTCAAATAGCACGCACGGTGTATACTACGGACGCTTGTGTGTCTGGAATTTATTTAAACAAGCATTTCTACTTATGAAAAATACGGCATCACTCAAAATCTTACCGCGACAAAGACTCTGCGTTTTGTTTGAACTTGTATTCTTGTACACCAGATTGTTATATAAGCCACGTATTTTATTTTTTCGATCCTGGAAATGAACAGTCGACTTGTCAACACTGAGATACTATTTAATCAACACACAAACTAGTTAAGGCTTTTGACGTAAGTACGTTGAGAGCAAATATTGACCTAGACAAAATACAAATAACGATAGACAGATTGACGCATTTGATGTATTGTCATGTATTTGTCATAATTATTGTGATGTAGTAAAAAACAGCTAGTTTTTTCTAATTTATAGTAATTATAAATTAGTGAAACAGAGATATTTTGCTGAGAGAGGGTTTGCTGTAAGAGAACGCAGCATTGAGTTAAGCTCGTCTTTGTACATGTACTTTATTATCGCATGTATGTGATGTTGTTTTTTTTTTGGTGTACAATAAAGAATTAAGATCCTGTCCTGTGTGTGATTGTGTCCTTCACTCTTCCTTTCAACTTCAGTTTTTTCTTCTCTGGAATAAGCTTCCTCTCGAAATCAGGACGACTACCAGTCAATATATTTTCAAGTGTAAATTGCGGGTTTTATTTTCAACGGGGAGAGAGGAGATTTCGATAACTTCTATTCATTATTTTATAAAAAAATATGTATATTTATATATTAGGTATGTATTATATAAAATATATATGTATGTGTATTTTAAGAAACTTATTATTAGTATTTCTTTGTTTTACTTTTTTGCTTGTCACAATTTAAATTGTGCATCTGCCATGTTATGTCTTCACCACCCTTGGTTGACTGGTAGAGAATTCCTAAGGCATTAATTCCGACATTGTACATTTGTGCATGAAGTTTTAAATAAATAAATAATATATTTTATTGATTTTAAAAAGTGTCCATGGTGTTTCGTGCACGTTCTTCACCATTGAAATGCTTACGAACTATTTATAAATGACAATTCAAAAGTGCCTATAAATAATGTAGTTCTACAAGATTTTTATTAAGTTGCAATGTTATTGTTGATGTTGTATGTTCGGATCAAATCTTGCAACTGAATTCTAAAGCAGTTATCCTTAACCAACAAGCTTACAGTCACCCAAAGGGCAATGGAGAGGGAGCTTCCTTGCGTGATCGAAGCGGAAATGTAGAGATCCGCAAGAGAACCAGGGTTACCGACATAGCCCGAAGAATTGCCAAACTTAAGTAGCAATGGGCAGGCACACTGCTCGCAGAACGGATGGCCGATGGGGCAGAAAAGTTCTGGAGTAGTGACCGCGAACCGGAAGACGTTGCATTGAAAGGCCGGGAGGCCTTCCAATGCATCCTTCCATCTGGTGGGAATCAGGTGGACCGATGACCCGGTGAAGGTTGCGGGGATCCGCTGGATGCGAGACGCACGGGACCGGCGACGCTTGGGGTTGGCCGATGTCCTGCAATGGACGTCTTTCGGCTGATATGATGATCCTTAAACGAAGATGAAATTTTCCATACACGTTTGGTTTAGATGATAAATTGACAATGCACGGTAATCTAAAAAGGTTTATGAATATTTTAATAAATGCTATGCAAAACATCGAGACAAATGGGAGGAATGGGGAAGGTCTATGCCCAGGAGTGGGACAATTTAAGCAGATAAGAAAATGCTTTCAATCAAGGTTTGTTATGATCATACGTCATACAAAATAGGGCAGAGGCATGAAAAATATTCGTTATTTAATGAGTTTATAGACACGTATACCTAATAATTCTGAAGAAAAGTCGTTTTTGTGCATCTAAAATAATTAAAAAAAAAAAGAAAATAAACAGGGAGGATAACCAACAGAACCCATTTCCCGCATATTTTGAAATTCTGTCTATTTTTTCGGTTTGTCGTTTTATCTGTTTGTACTTTTAATTGTGCAGGCATCACGTTAAATGTAATAAAACCTTTTACTTATAAAAATTGTGCGTAACTTGAAGTATTGCTTAGTTTTTGTTTCATCGCGATCAGTTCATTTTCTGAATGGCGGTGTTAAGGTTGCCCTAGTCGATAATTCTTCCATACAAACGTAGTCTAGCGATTACTCCATTCTTTGACGGTGTATGTTCTAAATAAAAAAATATATCAATTTGTCTCATCATTATCTAGCCCTGTATGGAAACAAAAAAGTAAAAAAAATATATATTTGAAAGTTATGAGCGTCTAAACGTCGTTCGTCGTTCGTCTATTTCAACACTAATTTTAACACATCTTTGGGTGCAAATAAATACAATAAGAAAAAGGAAAATTGCAAAACAGTCATCATACAGGGATAGATTAGTAGTTCCACATTGCAAATATTTTGAACAGATACATTACTACATACACTTTTGCAAATTTGTATCGAAATGGATAATGATTTCGGACGAAAACAAGCTTATGAAATTTTATAAACAGACCTTTGGGAGTCTAGATATCATGAAAAAATTACTAAATGTATATTTTCAAAATAAAATTATTTGTTTTGTTGAATTACTAATCTACCTATCCCTGTATGGAGGCTGTTTTGCAATTTGCCTTCTTCTTATGGTATTTATTTCCGCCAAAGATACGTTAAAATTAGTGTTGAAATATGGAACTTCCGACGTTCATAACTTTAAAAAATATATATTTTTTTATTTTTTTTGTTTCCATTCTGGGCTGATGATGACATAAATTGATATAATTTATTATTTCAAAAATTGATGTCAAACAGTGGAGTAATCGACAGACTACGTTTGTATGGAAAAATGATCGACTAGTGTAACCTTAAGTAGTCGTGTTTTTATTTCAAATTAACTTTTTTATTTACAACTTTTTAGCTATCATTTTGTGTTTCGAATTATTTTTACAAATATAAGTGGTATATATATTTTTTAATCGCCTCTTAAAACCCTTCATTTTGATACTCCACCCGAAGCGTATGGAACAAAAAAAAATTGGTACTCCAAAATCCACAATGTTTGTTTTTTTTTTTAATTTCACCTATCTAAGAACACTTGGGCGGTAAAGACGTATCTAACGATGTCTATAAATCCGTCTAGCGGTTTGATAGATATGAGAGCGCGCGCAAGATACGCGCGAAAAACATAACCCTTTCCTTGCAGTGGGGTAGAAAAGAAGAGTTTCTTATTTAATAAAAAAAAAATATATACTCTATTATTTAGCCCAGACTCGAAACTAATATTTATTTGAAGCCATAACTCGTTGCGCTAACGCACTGCACCAACCTTGCCGTCATTCGCCGAAATATTTATAAGAAGGATGTTTTTGTCTATAGTTAGTAGGTCAAGGTGGCAAAGTTATTTCGGGAGCAGCATCCCAGTAGGGGACTAAGATAAGGTTATCAGTTGTGGTAACAGATGAGACTCAACTCAGTAACGATCACAACACATTTTTTTTGTTGTTTACGGTTTCAACATGATACAAAAACAGTTTATTTTCTGAAGCAAGCAAAAAAATTTCAACTTTTTTTTCATTCTGGCAAAAAATATCGTTTTCTGAGAAGTTGTATTGTGCATTTGTGTGTAACATGATAGAACAGTAGAACTATGAATGCAAGGCGACAATTTGTCTGCAAATTCCGGAAATATGAAGTCAGTTGACTGAGTTACAACTATACTGGCAACTAAGCAATCCGTCGTAGATTGTTGACTGAATTCATTTTTTAATTATGGCAAGGAAAGAATATTGGGTTTATTGTGATGGTTACAAGTGATCTTTCTGCTCAAGTTTAGCTTTTTTGGCCGATATTATGCTTGAATCTCTTACCTTTTTGACAAAAAATCTGAATATTTTTTTCAGCCGTATTCATAACATAACTTCTCACATCATAATTTAGGTCCCATTTTAGGAGTGAACCTATTGTATCAACCGTTTGCTGCTGATGGAGAAATTCAATAATACTTGGCCCGATACGGGAATGCAAAAAGACACTAAAACTACAAAAAGTAATTCAGCATTCTCAGCATTGTCAATATCGCAATCCGCTTGCATAAATTAAACTCAGGGATACAATATAACAAATATCGTTGTATTTAAAAAAAAGTATTCACGAAGCGAGTAAACCCTTTTTTAACCGACTTACCAAAAAGGAGGAGGTTCTATGTTCGACTTCATGTTTGTTTTTTTTTTGTGTATGTTCACCGATATCTCCGTCAGTTATGGACCGATTTTGAAAACTGTTTTTTTGCTTGAAAGAGTATGTTTCGAAATTGGTCCCATTTTAATGTTGGGATGATCTGATGAAGGTCTTCGATGATATACGACAGAACTTGCTGCAATCGCATGTCTGTTTATTGATTATACCATTTCATAACATAACATCACGCCAGTATGCTCTTAGGGATACGCAGATCTCTCATTTCACTGGTTATGTTCAAGTTTCTTTATATTTGGGTTATCTATTCTGGCGTTAAGGTAACTTACTAAACAACATGTCTATTAGGTAGGTACAATGGAAAAGTGAAAAATAAAAAACCTTTTTTCCAAAAAAATACTACCGACTTCCAAATAAGAAAACTACAAGTCGGTGTCCATAACGAAAACAAAATAACATAAATAAAGTTATTTTTCACTTTGTAGTTTTCTTATTTGGAAGTCATTAGTATTTTTTTGGAAAAAAGGTTTTTTTTACTAGTATGCTAGTATTATATTATCTGTGCCCAGGGTAAGTTACCAAGGGTATCCAGAACCTTATGCTTAATAATAGACCAACGAGGCAGCCTGTTCAATTTCGGCCATGATAGACAATCTCAACGGAGACTGGCCATCGGCGCGGGAGATATTATACTGCACAAGAAGTGTATACGCAAAAACAGGCGCACTCCTATTACGCAGTATACCAGATGTATTCGTGGATAGACTAGACAATTATAGTTTTCAGCTTAAACAAAATTTAGGCGCTTATCCCACCGCTGACGAGCAGCAAGTAGCAAGTAATGCTAGTAACTAAAAACGAGCTGGCGAGCAGCGAGTATCGAGAGAGTAGTTCCGACAGTTTTGTCGCTCGGCTTTTTGCGAGTGTTCTTGTGCGACGTGCGATTACTCGCACCACTCGTCTATCGGCGTGAGTTATGACCGCCAGCGAGCAAGCGAGCATCGCTGAGCGTGTATAACTTTGATAGCTCTTGACGCTGCGATAAACTTGTGCTGATAGAGTTCTCGCCGGCAATGTGAACAGCCAATCAACTATTCATATATGTGATACGGGATCCTGTATCTTTTGTCCGTTTCCTCAGCGAGAAAATAATCGACAGCTAATCGTTGTGTCGCCGGCGGTGGGACAAGTACCTAACAATAGTCTAACATATACACATTTGTTTGTGTGTGTGTGTGTGTATTCTAGATCTAATTTCAGGGGCACATGCGCTGGCGTCGTGTTGTCTGTTCGGCTAGTAACTACCGTAACTAGGAGCTATTTCAGTTATACGATATTGCAGTCTATCAGCAGTGTGGTGGAATATGAAACTTCATTGGATTGCAGTTCCCAGACTAACTTTAAAATAAGCTTTATTTTTACCCGACTGCCGAAGGAGGGTAATGTGTTTATCAGTCTATGTATGTATTTTGTTCCTATGTGGCGTTCTAGAGATTAAACGCGTGAGTCGAATTTGAGGATTCTTGCGTCAATCGATTCGTTTTAACCTTGCGAGGGTCACCGGATATTATTAAAATTGAAAAAAGAAATCGGTGGATTTTGGGCGCCATATTGTAAGGAGCCCAATTTTTTTCTGCCAAACCCATCGTGTGGGGTACCAAAATAAAGGATTTTAAGAAGTGATTTCAAAAATATATAACACTAATATGTTTAAAAATAATTCGAAAATAAATGATAACTAAAAAGTTATAAATAAAAAAGGTAGGAAATTCAAGAAATCAAAAACCCGACTGCTTAAGAAGTGAACTAAAAAGACGTTAACATGAAGAAAATCATATTGTGCAATCGGAGCATACTACATCTGGTTTTGGTCAGCCAGCTCACGAATATGTATGCTCCGACTGCACAGCATGATATTCTTATTGTCTACGTCTTTTTAGTTCGCTTTGATTTCTTGTATTAGCTTTTTTGTAATTCAGCCTTTCTGTGTTATTCTTGGATAGTGAGGTACCTAATTTGTCTTATATGTCCTTTGGAACCATAACTTATACTTATAAATATTTTTAGTTTTGATTATTATAACAACCCATAACAATAAATTAACAAAACAAAAACAATAATTTCTGTCGTGTAACAAGAAATTCAAAATCACAGGAAATTAATTCTAAATTCCTTGAATGTCCTCCAAAGCTGAATTCGTTAAAGTGTAAAGGTCAGATTTTCTATATTTTATTTGGAATAACATTAGAAATCACGTCGTCCATTGTCAGACCATTAGTACGGTGCCAACATTAAAAAAAATGCAAAATTATTGAATATTGAGCTCTTAATTCTCATTTCAAAGATTATTTGAACGGATCATTTAAAATTGATTCCAATAGATGGCGCGGTTTTAAATTTGTGAAGCCTGCCACTCGATTTTTAAATTTGTATTGTAACACATTTTGGTAAAACGAAATTGTAAAAACTTGCAAAATAATACTATAAAACAAATCGTCACTGTATTTAAGAAAAAATAGTCACAAAACGAGAAAACCCTTTTACTTACAAGTCACTGCTAACAATCTATAGCCGTGGAACGGAACCGCTCGCGATCGAAGTACTTATAAAAATAATCATCTTAATCAGACGAAAAACGCTAGTTATATCGGCACGGTTTCTTTGTATGGGATGAGGCATATGTATGCTAGTATTATATTATCTGTGTCTTGGGGATCTACTACTATCAAAAGACCCCAGTAGTCAGACTATTTGGATGGTTCTTACGACTTGTCAGACACATTGAAAGTCTGCCAAAGGACCCCAAAAAATAAAGATATTTGCGAAACGTCCTAGTTAAGTACTTTCACCTGAATTATGTTAGTGGAAATGTTGCCTGAAATTTCTTCGAACTTAAACGAAAGTGATGTGCAATTTTAAGCACCTTTGGTACCTGATATCTCAAAAAGCCACCCTGATCCAAATTCCATATTCGGAGATCGTTCTTACCTGTATTAGGCACATACGCACATACACAGATAAACTTCCAGTTTTTAACTGACTTCCCAAAAAGGAGGGGGTTATCAATTCGACTGTATTTTTTTCATGTTTGTTACCTCAGAAATTTTTACTAGGTTAACCGATTTTGATGATTCTTTTTCATTTTAAAGCTGGTGCTTGTCGTGTGCACCCCATTTCATCAAGATCTGATGAAGAACTTTGGAGATATACAACATAACTCTTCAATAAATGACGGTAAATCACTCGGGATAGCTGCAATCAGGTTTAACGCGCTTTCCGAAACACGGAGGAGTTTCGTTAGTAATGTATGATTACCCCATATAAGGACCAACATTGGCACTGCTTAATCAATTAAAATCGACCAGTGTAGCCGTTACTAATATCTAACACAGGTACTATTTTTCGCACACACCATTGCGCAAGCATTCTTATGTCTGCGCCCGCGCAGTCTGCCAGCACGGCGCGTCATTGATCCTCGCCCCTAACGCCACACTGACCCATTTCTCTCGCTTGGCACAAACACGCGGCGTATCAAGCTCCCTAGTCTGTTGTATGTGGAGCAGTAGGTCTGGCCTGCTGTACTGTCACAACCTGCCGGATTGGTATGCATCCTCTTGTCTGATAACAATCTATTTTTATTAGAGTGACATTTCAGCGATAGTGATTGCCGAATCTAACACTCATGTTTTTAAATCCTGATACTGTTTTTTTATTATTGTTAGGCTCTCATTTGACGTTGGAATACCTCCTGCTATTCCGTTATTCTCTACCGCTTATGATTCTAGGCCCGCAAATATTTCTTCATGATTCTGGCCCCCTAGTAGTTTGGGTATAAATGCTTATAATGTTCAACACTTAACTGAAAAACTGGCAAAGTGCGAGTCGGACTCGCGCTCGAAGGGTTCCGTACCATATATCTAGTAGTACCTTATAGCGGCAACAGGCAGACAGACAGACCGCGGAGTCTTAATAATAGGGTCTCGTTTTTACCCTTTGGGTACGGAACCCTAAAAAGCAAAAGAGGATGTTATATTTTTATCATGTTATTAAATCCTCTGAGAGTTTAATACTCTCTACTGACTTTGATTCTGACGTACTAAAAAAAATAAACATCCCAATACAAGTACCTCCTACTGATCCGGAGGTGCCAAATGTTTTTTTTTAAATACGTTTCCCCACACCAGGAATTTCTTCATGTATCGTGGGTGCGTTTCAAAACATACGTTAACTCACATACACAAACACCCAGAGCCGGAACAACTAATATCTGTGGGTCATACGAATATTAGTTCCGTGCGGGAATCTAACCCGCGACACGCAGTTTAGCAGACAATCGCTCAACCATTGCGCCAAAAATGAATGAATTCATTTGTTACAAAAAATGTGATAAATGAAGAACCGCTCGACCGATTTTGTGCAAACTTCACATAAACCATCTACTAAATAGTCCGAACAAAGCCTAAACATTTGGTTTGAACAGGTGAGCCCGTTCTTGAGTTATAAAATTACAACGAAAAGTGGCATTGATTTTTATATATATTGATATAAAACGCATATCATCACGCCAGAATTCCCCAAAAGCTTAGGCAGAGGCAGGGTCAGCACCGATTGGGAAAAAAAATCGGGACAATCGGACGATCATCAGAAACGATCGGACTTTGGTCTAATTTAGGTCAGAAGACTGCAGGAAAAAAATTAAAACGTTTTTTTGAGTAGCTCTTTTATTTAATTTTTTCTTGCATATTTCTTACTGCTACGGGCCGCCTTAATTAATTCCGCGTCATTATTATATTTATTTATGAACCCCAAACAAGATTCCGAATTGCAAATTTCGCTAAATATAGCATGTTTATGTTATGGACATGCTGTTTATTGAATATTTTTGGAAATTTGTAATTTTACTTCTATTTATAAAATGTTTACAAAAGAGCAACACGTCACGGGTGCACGGTAAGGAAGGCAACGACGTGGCGTCCCTTGGCATTTTGCTCTTTCGTATGTATTTTGTATGAAACGACATTTTCAAAACCTATCGTCCCGTTCCGTCCGGAATAAAACGAATGCAGCGACCTATGTAATTAGCAGATTTCTGACATTAGCTAATTTTAGTGTCCAGATTTAGTGATAAAAAATAAGTTCAAAAAGTAAAACCCGACTACTGAAAAATCACGCTGTAAAAAGTATGAAACAAGAAAATATTCTCATCTAAAATATTCACAGTTGTTACACGTTGGATACACCCACAGATCATAGAAACAACTGTTGTACTATCTGAAATATTCACAGTTGTGTTCAGAGGATAACCGTGGTCGTATGCCACCTCCCGTAACAAAACATTACATTCTGCAAAGAAGCATACGACCACGGTTGTACTCTGAACACAACTGTGAATATTTCAGATAGTACAACAGTTGTTTCTATGATCTGTGGGTGTATCCAACGTAGTATGGACGTTGGCAAATACTTTGCTAAAATTTAAGTTTCCTTGATAACATAATTTATGTTGATTCCGTTGGCTATATCTAGCGGTTATGGTAATTAATTTTAAAGCAATTAACGTTTTGTTTCTCTACACCGGTAATGTAATAATAAGATATCTGGTTTCCGTTCATAGTTACTGGTAATTACGCTATGTCTTAAAACTGTAAACCTATTCTTAATTTGTGTACATAATGAGCAGAAATGCCACCTACTAAACATAAAAAAGGGAATATAAAAAATAGTTTATTTTTTCTCAAATATTAATATTTGTATTTCATTTGTAGTAGTCTCTTGAACTTACAAATCATTAAAGGTCATAAAATAATCTAAGATTATGTGAAGTTAAAGAAAGTCTTATATTTCACTGATTTTACATATTTTTAAATGTATTTTAAGGCGATATATACGCCCCAATGTAAACTCAGTACTGGGCGTGCGCCCGCCCGATGCCAAAATATCAATATTGAACCTCCTTTTGAACAGTTTTGTTTGTAAAATATTATTTGATTTACATAATTATGCTATGTCAGTTATGAAGAAATCCCAGCCCTCAATTTTTCTGTGTAATAATATTTTTAAACATCCAAGTTGTTTTGGAGGAGTATCCAAAAGTTGCGAAAAAATATCGTGTTGTTAATTATTTTTTTAAAGCAATACTATTAGTTAAACGAAAAAACCTTTTTTCAAAAATAATGAATATGAATCAATAATAAATATATATTTTTTTCAAACCTTTTAACCTAGCCGTTACTAAGGAATATGCTTTAGAAAGTAACCGTTTTACGGCATTAAAGCGGTGGAAGGCACTTAAGTGAGATTGCTAAATCATACTTAATCAGTAATAAATAGATCCAGATTATAAATCTAATGTCGAAATATGCTATGCACCGCTATGCTCGACTCGAAAAATAGCTACAAAAAAGTGCCGCTATGCACGTCGTGGGTTTGTGTAAATTATTTCAATACCACTGCCCTTTGAGTATATAATCAAAGACCACTGCCCTTAAAACTGTGAAGAAAAACATCGTGAGGAAACCGGCATTTTCTAGAACCAAAAACTCGAAGACATGTGACATCCACCAACCCGCACTGGGACCGCGTGGTGGATTACGGCCAATTCCCTATCACAGAGAGGAGGCCTGTGTCCCAGCAGTGGAAATATTAAAAGGCCGATGATGATTACGATGACTTACATGAGTAGCATTGTTTGTGTAAGAGCCAATAATGCTCACACAGCAAAAGTACATCTATTTAATTAAGTGCTACAAAGTAAGGTAATTAGTAGTAACTAAAACTGCGACACACGCTAATTTGCATGTTGACGTAACTCAACATTAAGTGCGGCTCAGGTTACTAGAAGCAACCTAAAACGGTGTCCATGGTAAATATTTGGAACATAATAGTGGTTTGGTGTTAAACTAACTTCTACAACTACCCAGTTACTAGTCAACGGCGAGAAAACCCCAACAGCTTGCGAGCGATATTTTATCGAGTTTTGGATGTCCCAATCTCCGTAGCAACAGCTTACGCGACAGGCCTCCAATTGGTTCTTCGTCCATACGGTAGATGGCGTATTCTTGATTTTTAGATATTTCACCTTAAGGTTACCCTAGTCGACGGCACGAACTATTTTGTGCGCCAGGTTAAAATGCATACTATCTAATCCGACAACACGTGCGAAAGAGATAGATGCTGTGATGAGCAGTAAGTAAGAAGTTAGTTCGCGTACGAATTAGCACTTTTATAAATAATGGAGGAACAAAACAGGCGCGAGCAATTTTATAAACAGACCTTTGGGTGTCTAGATAACATGAAAAAACGACTAAATGTATATTTTCAAAATAAAATTATTTGCATTGTTGAATTACTAATCTATCTCTTTATGGAGGCCGTTTTGCAATTTTCCTTCTTCTTATGGTATTTATTTCCGCCCAAAGATGCATTAAAATTAGGGTTGAAATATGGAACTTTCGACGCTCATAACTTTCAGCTTACTTTTTTTTACTTGTTTCCGTACAGGGCTAGATAATGATGAGACAAATTGATATCATTTTTTATTTTGAACGTACATCGTCAAACAGTAGAGTAATCGCTAGACTATATTTGTATGGAAGAATGATCGACTAGTGTAACCTTAAGTCTGTGATGAGCTACCGACAGCGCTAGATTTCTGTGTAGCTGTAATGTCTGGCTGCGGTGCGCCGCTCACTGCTGACTATAACACGCTTCGTTCACTAACTCTAGTGAATCAAAAAATATATAGTATGTCTTTCTTAATTATGTATTTCAAAACATAATTATAATTACAATTTAAGGGAGATCAAACTGGTATTAATAATTTACAAGTTCGTGTTCATTTAATGGTTAACTACAAACTAAGATCTATGACATTTTTATATCAGCATCATGATGATATAGAAATATCTGTAATATCAGCGAAATTCATTTTAATTTGAGCGTCATTTCAACGTCTGGACTGTGCTATAGTGATGGGCAATGCAGTAGCATATTAAAAGATTCGGCGCCCCGGGCTAAAAATGTATGGCCGCCCCGTAAAAAGGAAAACTCTTCAGTATGCCAATGATGTAACGGCGAATTATAAATCGAAATTATATATCTCTTATATAACATATGTTTGTATTTGTGTATCTATAATAATAAGATTGTATATTTAAAGTAAATATTCGTAATGTTATGTGTTATACCAATGTCAACCCCATTTCATGTCCAGGCTATCACTGTCCATTCCAGGTTGACTGGAAGAGATCGCGGTATGCGATAAGGACGCCCTTTGTATGTATTTTAGTTTTAAGTTTCCTTTTCTATGTTTAAACTTGGTGTACCTACAATAAAGCATGTATAAATAAATATTTAAAAAATGTGAGAGCGAGCGAAGCGAGCTCGAAAATGGAGTATAACCTCGAGATGACTTTGTGGTTGATTATACAGAAAATCTTAATAAAAAGGTGAATGTAGGATGTAAGAGCAAACGAAGCGGGTCATGACCCTCTAAATCAACCACGTTTTCTATTTCGTGTTATTCGCCGTTCCATCGTTATTTATCATATTACGGGCGGGCGATATTGTTATACCATCACCATGATAAAAACCTTTTTAATAAAAAATAACCGACGAAATAAGGAAATGAAAAGCAAAAATTAAACTTTTAGTCTAGCATTTTGAGGCGGCACCAAACACCGTTTTTTACTTAATTTCAACGGAATCGGTTCACAATTGAAAATTCACTGAAAAAATGATCAATAAATCCCTTTTTTCTACCTTTAGAGGTGGATTTAATTTTTAAAATTTAAATGAGGCTTACTTTGAGGAATACTCTTGCCAATAAAAAATAATTTTTGAAATCGGACCACTCTGTGAAAAATTATGCGTGGTCATACATAAAAATATACATGTCGTATGAGAATCTTCTTTTTTTTGCGTCGGTTCAAAATATCATCGACCATAGTTTGTAGTATTCCGCGGCGCGTGGGGTGTAGGCTTGCGCGTCGCTCAGCAGGACGGCGGCGTGCGAGGCGCGGGCGCTGTGGGCGACGTGGCGGGCGCGGACACGCGCTCTAGGAAACGGCGCCGCGCCGCCGCCAGCAGCGCTTCCTTGCGCCGCGCCAGTAGCAACTCGCGCTCTGCCTCTGAACCCGAAAAGCGCGGGCCCAGGCTGCGGAGGGATACACAGATCAGTACGAGAGCTACCAACAATACACGCCTCACGCGCCCCGAACGGCGCTACATTCACCTGTCGTCGCACTCGAGCATGTTGGGCGTGAGAGTGCCGGACTCGAAGGCAGCTGACTCCGCTACAGAGAAGGGGCCGGTCGCGGGCGTAACCGTGGCCACGTCCATCAGCACGGGCGCCGTGACGGGCGCCGTGAAGGACACCGTTACAGGTGCCGTGACGGGCACCGTGACGGGCGCCGAAACGGGCGCGGCCACGGGTACCGACGGCAGCTTGGGCGCTGCCACGGGTATCGACGCCAGCTTGGCCGCGGCCACTACGGGGGTGACGGGCTCCGTGGGTAACATATTTTCTGAAACTAAGCGCGGAACTGGATTAGTGGGGTTCAAAAGAGAAGCATGTTCAAAGTAAAGCGTATGGCGTGGTAGTAGGCCCACTTAGTGCTGCCGTGCACAGCCCAGGGGAGGTCCCTTTACAGACTCCTCAGGGATGTGCCTTAAAAGGCAGAGATGGCCGGAGACTGTTTCGGAGTGATCTTTTAAGAGGTCTTCTATGTGCTGATGACTATCACCTTGGGTGGTTTTAGTCAGGTAAAAATCCCAAGCGCCTTTTGTAACTTTTCGCCGATTATTACAATATAAAAACTGTATACGAGTAAATCAACCACGTAATCTACCCGAGGTTATACATTTTCGAGACTTCAAGCTTGCTTCGCTCATTCTCACATTTTTTTTCATAATTCGCTGTTACGTCATTAGCATACTGAAGAGTTTTCCTATTTACGGGGTGGCCATACATGTTTAGCCCGGGGCGCCAAATATTTTAATATGCCACTGCGTTGCCCATTGCTACAGCATAGCAATCACGCGCAAATTAAAATGATTTTCGCTGATAAAGGAGGTAGAGCTATAGCATAGCTCTTAGAATAAGGTTATTTTGAGTGTGCGTAAGGGACAGATGTATATGACTTGTATATAGCAGTCCCTTTTTGATAGTCGAACTATGATAGTTTTGACACGTCAGGTTACGGGGGCAGTAGTCAATCTCAAATAAATGAACTAGCGATATCCACTTCACAGGAGTGATGGGTATCGATATCTTATGATAATAAAAAATATCCGTTACCAGCATTATGTTTTGCCTATATTTTATAGTCAAATCAGAAAGCTCGAAGTATCGCGAATTTGCGCGATCTGGCTGACCAAAACCAGATGTATCCTCCGACTGCACGGCATGATTTTCTTCTTGTTTACGTTTTTAGTTGGCTTTTTAAGCAGTCGGCGTTTTATGTTATTTAAAAAAAAAAAAAAAAATTACAACTTTTTAGTTATTTTTTTTTTTGAATTAGACAGCTTTAAAAGGATAGAATAGGAATATAATCGACACAGGCGCAACACAACAGCAAAAAACATGGAGTTTTGCTGACACTCACGTGTCTGTCTGTCCATCGTCTGTCACAGGTTTTTCAGCCAAACGGTTGGAGCTACAGTCTTCAAATTTTCATAGTATAATCATCTTGTAGACCCAAAGCCATACAAATTGTCAAAATATATTATTAAATGTGTTTAAGGGGTGTTCCCATACAGACAAAGGGAAGGGTAAAAAAAACCATTGACCTACCCCATCGAGTGGGGTATTGTTGTTTAGAGTTCTTCGAGTACATAAATACTGTAATTTTTGTTTTCAAAAATATTGCAAGAACACAGGAATGAGAAGCCATCAAAGACAGCTTTTTTTACAAAATTTTATCCCGAAGATTTTTTTTAATTTTATTGACCTATGTACTTGATATTTGGTTGTGTTCGGACGAAAACAAAAACACCGACTTCCGAAATCGAAGTTATGTTTCATTTTGTATTGTTGTTATTTGGAAGTGGATTGAATTTTTGTAAAAAATTGTTTTTCCTATTACAACCAACTTGATTTTGCGGTTTGGTCATCATCATCATCATATCAGCCGAAAGATGTCAACTGCTGGACATAGGCCTCCTCCAAGCTTCACCACACTGATGGGTCCTGTGAGTTTCGCATCCACCGGACGCCTGCAGCCTTGACCAGGTCATCGCTCCACCTAGAGGGAGGCCTTCCAACGCTGCGTCTTCCGATACGCGGTCGCTACTCTAGAACTTTTCGGCCCCAACGGCCATCCGTTCTGCGAACAATGTGCCCTGCCCACTGCCACTTAAGTTTGGCAATTTTTCGAGTTACGTCGGTAACCTGGGTTCTCTTGCGGATGTCTTCATTTCTTCGATCACGCATGGAAACTCCGAGTATAGCCCTCTCCATTGTCCTTTGGGTGACTTTAAGCTTTCTGATGAGGCCCATTGTGAGCGACCACGTCTCTGTCCCGTAAGTAATCACCGGTAACACACACTTTCGTCTTGAGACACTGTGGTAAGTTGGACGAGAAGATACCGCGCAACTTCCCGAACGCTGCCCAGCCGAGTCGGATTCGACGGTTGACCACTATCTCGAATTGGGACCTACCTAACTGGACCGTTTGTCCCAGGTAAACATAATCGACCACAACTTCGAGTGTAGAGTCTCCGACTTTGATAGGAGTGGGTGCAATGCAACGTGGGCATTCAACATCACCTTGATTTTGTCCTTGTTCATTTTTAGACTCCCTCGTCACAGACACACATCGAGCATTGTACTGAGGTCCTCCATGGTCTCAGCCATGACTATTATGTACCCTCATTATGTACACCTCACCTGTCCTGTATTATGTACACTCACCGTCGGCAAACCGAAGGTGAGTGATTTACTCGCCATTGAAGTTAATATGCCTATTGCTCTTCATTCCAGAACCTTGAAGACATCCTCGAGTGCAGCAGAGAACAGTTTCAGAGATATGACGTCTCCCTGCCTCATGCCTTCCTGCAGAAGGGTAGATGCCGAAGTCTGATCCTGAGTTGGACTGACATGGTGGCGTTTTTGTACAAACACTTCAACACCTCAATGTACCGGTAGTCGATTTGGCACCGATGGAGAGACTGCAGTACAGCCCATGTCTCGATCGAATCGAAGGCTTTCTGGTAGTCCACAAACGCTAAGTAAAGAGCCAGGTTCCTCTTCGGACTTCTGTATAACCTGCCGTAGCGTATGTATGTGGTCCACGGTGCTAAAGCCTTTTCGGAAACCGGCTTGGTCGGGAGACTGGCAATCGTCAAATCTGCGCGCGAGACCATTCGTGATGACTCTTGAAAACAACATGTAGACATGGCTACGAAGTGAGGTGGGCCTATAATCCTTCAATCGGGCATTGTCGCCCTTCTTGAAGAAGAGTACCTCCACACCCCTGCACTATGCCTGTGGCGTATTCCCCTCGAGTATGACAGTATGCGGTTTGGTACGGAACCCAATTTTTATTTGTTGTAGCTTGCGCTTGACCATTATCTCACCTGATGGTGAGTGATGATGTGGTCGAAGGTGTAGTAAGCTTGTCTAGAATGTGTGAAAAGTCCGAAAAGCACTTTGCCAGTTTATCTATTTCCAATTTTAATTTAGCTAGTAACTCTCGCAGGGTTAAGACGAATCGATTGACGTAAGAATCATCAAAATCGGCCAACGCGTTTGGTCTCCAGAACACCACATAGGAACAAATATACAGACTGCTAAACACATCACCCTTCTTGGGCAGTCGGGTAAAAATGCGAATTGCACCCCGCATGGGAGTTTGTAGTGGTTATTCGTAAAGGTGAACCCGAGACATAATAGAGTGTAGTGATAGCACAATATGTACCTAGACTATGGGAGCTGGTATCACGCGTGACAGGATTCGGGCGGGGCCTGCAGAGCCGGAGGTGGAGTGCATCTATCGGGTTCCATTCCAGCACGCGCAGGCGCAGCAGGATGACCACCGCGGCGCAGCACAGCGCGCCCAGGACCAGTGCGAATACGCCAAGCTGCTGGCGCATTTAACTCATAGTCGGCCCGCGACCACTGCTGCCACTATAAAATGCTAGCGAGCTTGGATGGACCATTGGAGAGAGGGATATTGTTCTGTGCAGATTTATCACCGGTTCATCGCATTGTTTTAACGGGAATTTTGTGTTATATAATTTTCTCTGTGGAAACTGATGGAAACTGATGCTGTCACAGAAACGTCATACGTTTAAATATTTTTGTTTCTTTTGGAAAGCACACTGCTTTTTAACGTCAAAGAGTTTTGTTTATTTGAGGTTTATTCTTTTTGTATTTTCATTGAATGGGAAAATTCTCTAGCCGGACCATGACTCTCGTGAAACTTTAGTGCTGATAGTGCAGCCACGATAGCCAATTACGCATGCAACTGTCTTACTATGACATACTACGCTTGAATTCATAAGGTGTTTTCTTGTTTCGTGTCGATAGACACAAAAATCTTCTCAACTATTCAGGTTATGTCAGATCAGTATTTAGTTAATATGATAGCTCTGACATTCACGACGTTCAAACCCTGAAAGGTGGCTGGTGGTCGGATTAAAAGAGCAGGCGAGAAGGTGAGCCATATTCTGCCAAGGGGCTCCAACACTGGCACTGTGTATTGGATGGGTCTATGACACTCCATTTGGCCAGGTTTGTTTCTACATCAGTCAACCTGGGCCCGCAGCCTGAAATATGTTGAATTGTTGATTGTTATGAATTGACTTAAAATCAATTCGTAAGGTAATACGTCGGATACCTATGTATTTGCTGTACTGTACAGTATGAACATATTTCAGAATCAACACGCGCGCATGGCACGCGTGTAAAAATAAAACATTGTGCAATCTTAATACCAATTTTCAAAAAAAGCAGTTGTAAGAACCATGATTAATTTCATAATTACGTCCGAAGACAATTGCCTTTTATGCAAAATATGAAGGTTTTCAGGCAAATTCACGCGCAAACTGGCTTTGAAAACGTAACTTTTTAACATGAAGTTGACGTTAATTTAACTAATTTCGGAAAACAAGCGCTATATCCCTGAACCTATCGTCTCCGTGCTGTCACCAAGTGAGCCTAATGGATACGGTCTGAATAGAAGTTACTATAGTACCATGAGTACACTGTGGGAATTAATAAATACAATACATTTTGTAAGGGACATTATCGAGAGTATTTTAAGCTATGTTTAATGCAAATCGGTTCAGTCGTTCAAAAGTTAGTGGCGTTTTACTGTTGGAATCGCGGTTTTTTCGCAAGATATCGTGTCATAATTACGTCTTCAATAGATTGTGGATCGAAGCGTGTGCGTGATAAATTATGTAGCATTAAATAAAAACTTGTTAGAGATTTTTTATGTTTTTTATTTTACTTGTTTTATTACTTCTAAGTGCTTTGACTGATCATTAACGTTAAGTACTTCATATTTGACTAAAACTAAGTTCATGGATACATTTTCGGAAGTTTGCTGTAAAATCGGTGTGATACTCAAAATTTTTTCGATAGGATTTACAAGATTTGCTGTCTGGAGTTTAGGATTGACGTGAGATTTTATAAAATTAACAAGACTTCCTTCAATGCTATGTTCGTTAAAGTCTACAGTAGCTTGACGAAATGACTGAAAAGTTTGAGTATTTGTTGGTCTACTTTTAGAGTTACCATTTATTATATTAATGACTAACTGCCTCTTATATTTATTTAATCGTCCGATATTGGAATTTTCAGAACAGGGTTTCCTAAGCTCGTGTGTATGGTTCGAATATGTGGGGAGGCTGTACCTGCCTGATGTTGTGGCTCATTCGATCCTATATCAATAACTGATTTAGCCGTGAGAGTTGATGACGAATATATCGGGCTAGCAGTGAACGTGGATAATGATTGTTGGGGTGTATGTTGTAAGCCTTTGTTCGTAGATGAATGAGCATGAGAGTGGATGACGAATTTAATGGGCTACTTTCAGCAGTTAATGTAGAAGATGTATCAGAGTTTGTCACTTCAGAGTGATTAATGAACAAGGACATAGTTTCATTTTGGTTGATTTGAATACGTGACAGAGCATCCGCATTAGTATCGATTTTACCTTTTTTATGAACAACTAGCTGTGCCCGCGGCTTCCCTCCCGTCAACCGTCAACTGCCTACCCTACCCTACTTACCTTCCTGCCAACCCTTCCTACCAACCAATTTTTTCTAGGATCATTCTTTTGCGGATAATCTTAACACCGCCATTCAGAAAATGACTTCAAATGCACAACGCCATCTATCGGATATGGATTTCAACTGTCCGAGTATGTGAGTTGCGTACGTTGTGACAATTTTATTTTACTTCTTGAAAACTTTAAAATCATCTAAATTTTGATAGAGTGTATCGATTGCAATGAATCATAAACTAATTAATACTTACAATACGCACAATTTTATGTGTATAAGTTATCTACATTAGTTTCGTACATTTTACGTGATGCGTGCACAAATAAACATACAAACAGATAAACTGGCAAAAATGCCAAAAATGCTGGAAATGGGTTCTGTTGGTTATTCTTTAACACCCTGGCTTTTTTTAGAAATATTTTGGATGTACAAAAACGACTTTTCTACAGATTTATTATGTCTATTGATGATAGTATAATTATATTCTGCTAACCCCAGTCTCTCTTTCCCCCCTCTCTCTCTCTCTCCAGTGAATAGGTTTCTTCTAGGCAAGCGTGCTTCATCATCGACCACATCATCGCTTACCATCAGGTGAGATAGTGGTCAAGCGCAAGCCTATCAAAAACAAAATTAACTATCTCGTGAGGCAAGAACCTGGTTCTTTAAGATTCATAAGCTGGCTTATGAATCTTAAAGAACCAGGTTTGTGATTAGTTATAATTTTAAATTTTCTTTGCCGAAAAGGTAATGCTTGAAATATTTTGTAGTCTATATTATTGCGAGGAGCTCTTTCTCGATTGCGGAGTAATTAATTTCGCTATCAGTTAAAATTCTTGATACGTAGGCTATGGATTTGTCAGAACCGATAGGTACCTGTGAAGTTATTGCTCCCATGACCACATTTGAGGCGTCTGTGGTTAACATAACTTTTCGCTAGATAATTATATTAGAATAGGGTGATTTTTAAGAAGAGTTTTACCATATTCAAAACAGGTCAGGTACTCTCGAGTCAAACTAATTCAAGCGCCTTTTTAAGACATGACGTAAAGGGTTTAAAGACACGTGCGAAATTCGTTATAAAACGTCCTGTAAACAAGAAAGAAAATCAAGTAAAAATTAAAAAAAATCCAAAACACTCGACATTTTTTTTATTTCATACTTTTTAAACTACATAGTTTATCCAGTAGTAGACACGCTTCGATCAACAATCTATCGAACACGTAATTATGACACGATATTTTTAGAAAATAGCTCGATTCAAACAGTAAAACGCCCAATACTTTTGAATGGCTGAACTGATTTTCACCAAACATACACTCCCGATAATGCTCCTTTCAAAAAAAAAACTAAACCAGAATCGGTTCATCCGTTTAGGAGCTATGATGCCACAGACAGATACACAAAAACACAAATACATAAACACACTAGTCTATCGCCATCTCACTTCAATTTCAAAGAAATTACAAGGACAAAATGTATTTGCAAAACGTCACAAATGCAACTATTTACGTGAGTGATAACAGGAATCATGTAGTATGTATAATTCTAACTGATAAAAGTAAGGCGGTTGAGTCACTGACTCATCGATTTGGGCGACTGGAGTGATTTCGGATAAGATCGGACAACATCGGGTGACATCGGATAACATCGTGCGAACGTGCGCTTGAGCAAGTGACGCGTGCCGTCTTGTGACGTCACGTTGCCAAATAAGAGAGAAAGAATAGAAGGATAAACATAACATTCTGTGCAATATTATGAAACAGTAAATTGAAGATGCAAATAAAATAAACAGAATACAAATAAAAGGAGTGAGAAAGAGTTATACCAATAAAGAATAGAATAGAATAATTTTGAAGTGCTTTCGGCTACGCTGGAAGATCTGTCTGTTAAGTATCTACCTTTATTCTGGAGACTGTTCTTAAAAAATATCTTGGTTTGTTGGAGAGGATATTCCAGAGAAAAGCAAAAAAAAATATTCTGTAATTTGGCGTAATTTTATTCGAGTTGGTCTTTCGATTAAAATAAACTCAAGAGCATAAAGACGACTCTAAAGGCAAGATAGTTACGAATGATCCTTCTGAAGCAATTCATATTGTTGACCTCCTACATGCAGAATTTAGAATATTTCAACATTTGTACCGATATCCTTTTCATCACACGTGTTTTTTTAATTGTGTTGTTTCTTAATAGTTTCTTGTGTGGGAATTTATTAAGTTTCTCAGCGGGAGGCCTAATTGATGTCATACATCATATTCTATTAATTATTACGTCAATTTCTCTACACATATGTCAGACTCACAATGTGGAATAAACAGTAAATGTTCGTACTTTGAGTATGGAACATATGCCAATCCAAAAGTTGACCATCGCATCCGGTCTTTAACATCCGTATCAAAATCTATCGCAGCTGCCTTCATAGATTCATCTGCCCATGGGTTATCCCACCCAACGATCCCATAAATAACGTCATCAAAACACGGGTAGATCTATGTGGAAGAAATCGAAACTGGCAACCATTTAAAAACAAATGCTGTCGGGTTTTACCCGACTTCCGAGAAAGGTTTCGGCACATGTGTTCACAAATACACACCAACATACATACCGATTATAGAAACATACATTCGTATACACCGGTACAAAGAAACTGTGGCACTCGATGGGCTATGAATTGAAAATAGTAATTCCAGAAAAAATGTAACGGGTTATCAATGTTAAATAGTCGATAATGCCAACAATGTAAATAATATTATTGTTGATGTTTTTGTTATTCTGATTTGACAGACGATAAAGAGTTAAATGTAAAGGTGGATCAGATTGGCAATGAGGAAGTTGTGGAGATTGAAGAAATCATCCATGAAATCACAATTTATTCGTGGTATAGTTAAGAGTAATAAAAAAATAGAGGAGCCAAGTAGTAGTAACAGTTTATGTCAACATTTAATAAATAGACAGGAGAAGGAACAGAAAACTAAGTACAAAGGTAACGTTTGTTTCTATAGAAATCTCTTCCGCTACCTGCTAAAGGAGAGTTGAAAATAAAGGAATGACGATATCGTGTCCAAGAGTAGAAATAGGATAAAGGTTTTAAAAAGAACAATATAATACAGTTGTTTCGCAATCTTAATTGTTTACAAGAAAACAATGAGTAATACACAAGGCAGACAGACCGACTGTGGTTATTGATGCGCGATTGCGGCAAATCAGGTAATGCAAGGTCGATGTGATTCTTGTCTACGGAACAATGGGCTGACAATTGGATATAAAAATAGAATTTTGGGTATTAATAATGAAACTATGTAATCAAGTATATTGATATCGGTGCTGAAGTGGCCATGAACAGGCTATATTTGCCGTAGAACTGATGACCGTTGGGTTAGACGTGATCTTGAGTGGAGACCGCGGACAGGTAAAAGTAAAGGTAGGACGCCCTCAGGCTAGGTGAGGTGACGATCTTGGCAGGTTGGCTGGTAGCAGATGGATGAGAGTTGCCGAAAATCGAAGCAGATTATGTGCAATTGGAGAGGCCTGTGTACAGCAGTGGACTGCTGTAAGCTGATGATGATGTCAGTGACACGCAAAATATAGTTAATTGAATTAACATGACATAATGCCTGTAATCCTCGAATGGTACCTAAAGTGCCTCACATTTCACCAGTTATGTTCAAGAGCTTATTGCTATCAACCGGGCACAGATTTCGAGCTGCTACTGTAAAATTCCATAAAATCAAAATTATATGTATTTTTCTTCCACAAAAAAAAATAATAACGATATGCCACATAGTTATTTGCGGGCGACTGGTGCCTGAGTAAGCCTTAACATGTATTTCAGGACACCAGAGACTCCCACCTGCAGGAAGAAAAAAAAGATACATATCATCAACTATGTACGAGTAACTTACAAAAACTGCTACTATAGATAGATAACGCTTAGCAAAAAATACATTTTTATGTTATAGGTGCAGACATTAATTGGAAGGTTTTATTTCTTTTTCTTTTTTTTATTAAGTGATGTCAAGAGTGTGAGTGTGTGTATATGTGAGTTTGTTTTTGTGTGTGTGGTTTTGAGAGGGCGAGAAGTTACATGAGTGGGTTCAAAAAGTGTGGTGTTGGTAGGATACATTATTTAATTCCTATTACGTGTTTTAAATAAAGGGATTCATTTCTTCAAATCAAAATCGATAAATGTAACAAATTGCTGCACGCCATCAGACACATTCAAAAGAGAAACATTTAAATCAACAGCCTTAATAAAAACATCACATCAAAAACCACACAAGGTAAACCGACAGAAAAATTACTCACGTCAATATATATATACAACATTTTAAAGAATATTTTGCAAATTTTCAACTGCGAAGCTCTCAAGGTGGTCCAAATTACCATAAGACGCGTAAAACAGACAATTTGGAAGCGAATGGCCGTGTAATGAGTGAACGAATTATGTTAAATCATGAGTGTGAAGAAACGCTGTCAGAGAGACGTGGGCGATGTGTGGTCTTCATTTAAATTGGGAGGCTGTGGCTTGAGGGTTCCTTACAACTTTTTTGATAATTTTAATTCAGTAATCTAACACCTTCTGGAAAAAAGCATATTGACGGGTCTCGAATTAAACCAAAGTCAATTGATATATACGATTGAAATTGTTTGTCTCTCCTTATTTAAATTCTCTCTATTAGCAGGACATAACAGCACTATTTCGACGTCTTGCCCCGTATTCGTCCTATGGCACGTCCGTTTTAGTCCGTCAGTGAGATTATCAAATAATATTGAGCACGTATTTTTTGTTTTATCAAATCAATAAAAAATTAAAAAGATAAATCGCATTAAAGTTCAGGAGTGCTTGTGACGTCACTATGTCAATATAAAGTGTAGCAAGGCGAAACTTCACACGATATTTCAATGCACTGTATAGTCGTCACTTTATGCTTACGTGTCAAATGAAAAATACTTGTCCAATAATTTTTAATCATTTACCAGACGGACAAAAAAATATTTTCAGTCAATTTAAGGATATTGCTAGCAACTAGGTTTGTCAGACTAATTCCTAGATTAACTGATATATGTAGATTCTACCTGTAATAAAGATGAAATGCCCCAATGAGATCATTGAGCAAGGAGTCAAAATGACATCATTAAATTGTGTTCGCTTTACCGTTAGATCTATAATGATTATTTTGGTCCATTTACCTTTCAAATCCTTAGATTAGTTAGGTCAGATGATCATCGCTTTCAAAGTTATTTAAATTTTTAAGAACATTTTGGACTTTTCCATGAAAATGTGTTTTCATGGAAAAGTCATGGGTGGAGTCATGTGGATGGGTTAAAATTTATTTGTTGTTAAACGATCGCATGATATTTTCAATTTATCAAGGTGTTGTTAGAACACTTAGTAATAAACCACATGAGCGTGATAGACAATTTGACATCAACAAGGCGTTTGACCACAAAATTATTATTAGGTACTCATGATTTAATTAATTTTGAGCATGATCACTCCTATTAATTAGTTTAGAGACTGAGCTATTAAGGTTCCCCTAGTCGACGGCACGAACTATTTTGTGCGCAAGGTTAAAATGCATGCTATCTCATCCGACAACACGTGCGAACGAGATAGGTGCTGTGATGAGCAGCAAGAACCAAAATATTAGATTTAGGACCAAAAAGAGCGCGCGGAATTTTATAAACAGACCTTTGGGAGTCTAGATATCATGAAAAAACGACTGAATGTATATTTTCAAAATAAAATTATTTGCATTGTTGAATTACTAATCTATCCCTGTATGGTGGCCGTTTTGCAATTTTCCTTCTTCTTATGGTATTAATTTCCGCCCAAAGATCCGTCAAAATTAGTGTTGAAACATGGAACTTTCGACGCTCATAACTTTCAAATATTTATTTTTTTACTTTTTTGTTTCCATACAGGGCTAGATAATGATGAGACAAATTGATGTCATTTTTTATTCTGAACGTACATCATCAAACAGTGGAGTAATCGCCAGACTACGTTTGTATGGAAGAATGATCGACTAGTGTAACCTTAATGTGTCCATGTTTCAATTGTTGCAACTCTTCTAATAATATAAGTGCCCAGATTTGGCAGTAGACTATATTTATATTATGGGAAACATTGAATCGATTGCGAATCCACCTGCTGCAACTGCAAACATAATTTGGCGAAATGGGGTTAACAATCCAACACCCAGATCTAATTTGGTTTCTGGTTAGACTATGAATGTCCCATCTCAAATGTCACCGTAATAAGCGTGACAATCTACTAGGCCTATCAGTATAATAGAAGTACAGTCTGAAATAAAACAAATTATGTTTGCTAAAACCTGTTGAAAATTATAGAAAAACATACCAAAACTTCGTTTGTCACCGCTCTGGCAGCACCTATTTAATCTATACTAATATTATAAAGCTGAAGAGTTTGTTTGTTTGTTTATTTGAACGTGCTAGTCTCAGGAACTACTGGTTGGATTTGAAATCTACACTAATATTATAAAGCTGAAGAGTTTGTTTGTTTGTTTGAACGCGCTAATCTCAGGAATTACTGGTTGGATTTGAAAAAAATTTTTTTTGTTGGATATTCCATTTATCGAGGAAGGCTATATAATATCACGCTACGACCTATAGGAGCGGAGCATAAATGAAAAATGTTGCAAAAACGGGCAAAATTATTCCTTTTTGAGAGCTTCCGTTGCGTGCGCTGCATAAGCGGTTAAAGTTACGCAAGAAACATGTATGAAGTGTAGGTGCGGTAGGGTAGGTAGGTAGCCAGTTGATGGGAACGAAGCCGCGTGGGACAGCTAGTGTATAAATAATACCGAAGAAGAAACCGTAGACTACAAACTACATTTTATTTTATTTTTCTCAACAATTCAGCATTTTCATCATAATTGCTGTTTATCTCCCCATCCAAAGGAACCCTACCTATATTAAATTTCGGTGTCAAACAATCTGTGTAAAGATTGACTTTCTCGTGAAAAATTAAAGTCTTTATTATGTAGATATTTACTACAGCGGTCGTATTAGTCTTGGTACGTTAACTTTCAATTGTTATTACTTTCTACAAGGTATGGTCATTCAGAATATTGCCTGCCTTGTGATTATTACGCCTCGCGTGTGGTTCTGACACTGATGTGGTTTTAAACCTGTCATTAGGTAGATGTTTCTTGATTAAGAGATCTTAAATATGGCTTTAATTAAACAGATCTCTCTGCCTATACGTGTCGTTATATCTAGAGATTACGAGATTATTTTAAGTTATTTCCGTCTTGCCGAAGGTTGTCTGGTATGTTATATATCGCTGTCAGCGATAAGACTGTCGTTGTACACGTAGAATTAAATTATGTTAAAGAGTTGTGTAAGTAACTATTTCATTGTTCAATAAAGTATATACTACGAGCTACCCGCCCCGGCTTCGCACGGAAACCGAAAACTTTGTAATTACAAACACAAAATAAAATAATTAGCCAAATATGTGCGGCCGTTTGGAAGTAACGCACTTACATACATTTGGCAATTGTTTTTTTATTTACATTTAGATTCTATTCTATCCTTTTGTGTTTCACTAATATACTGAGCGTTACGTGATGGTATCAGAAGTACCCTAACTGCGGTTTTTTAATTCTTAGTATAAACTATTCTTCTAGTATCTTTATAGCCATTTCAGCTCGTGCTAAAACGAGACAAGAATAAGCACAAAATATTGCAATTACCTCCTTCACTGTTTACTTTAGAGGAACCTTTAAAAGGCCAATATTAGCAGAGGATGTTGGTTCGCTAGTGACGTAGTTCATAGATCCTTTTCACAGAAATCTACTATCAGGGATCTTCCCTTTATTTCATCATGGTGTATAAACAAAAAAGGTGGTTCTATGACGCTTGATCTCCATATTGAGATAATCAAATCATACTCTATGGACTTTATGATAAATGGGATTCTCCCATTGTCTTTCACGGTACTCATGATTAATATTTGCTAACACTCATGAATGATGTAAAATTTACAACAGTCATATGGTGCACATCTGGGCTATCTCAAGTAACTAGCCATTAGAGATGATGTCACATTCGTTCTGTTTTCTCGAAAAAAATTGTCACTCCTCCTTCGTAATAATTTTTGAAATAGTTTTCTTATTTCTTGCATCATCGGTTGTAATGTGTCTTGAGAAAATTGGCAATCCCCGTACCTAAAATTTAAAAACTCACTTGTGTCATCCACCAGTTCGCACTGGGTCCGCAAGGATTATATGGCTCACTGCCTCACACAGAGAAGAGGCTGTGTTCCAGCACTGGGAACATACGCTTAGTATGTTCTAACTAGCAAACTGTAATTCTTGTTACTCTTCAACTTAGCTTTGGAATGTTCTAGAAAATGATTTTTCAGAGCACCGTCGTTCCATTCCAACATGCCTTGTTATTCCACATTTCTCTAATAGCGATCATGTCATCGTTTCCTATTTCTTAGTGGAAGTAGTTCCAAGAGCAGTGGTGGCCCAGTGGTAACGACTTACAAATTGTAGGTATTGGGTTCGAACCCAGGCACTTTATTTTGTGGCAATTATTTCATCACTACTGCTCTCAAAACGGTGAAGAAAAACATTGTGAGATAACAGACTCGTCTTAGACCTGAATTTGAAGAAATGTGACATCCATCAACTCGCACTGGGTCCGCAATAGGGCATGCCGGTTTCCCCACGACGATTTCCGTTTTGAGAGCAGTGGTGATGAAATAATTTACACAAAGTTGGGCCAGCACTGCTCACAGTATTTTGATTAAGTAGGCAGTATAGTTGGACTATTACTACGTACTGAATATCTATGAATTTAAAGCTTGTCACTATTACAAGGAAGTTCCTTATTAAGTAGAAGTTATTGTGTTATTTATATGAGCACACAAAGTCGCCGACAAACAATAGTATTGCTGCTAAAGAATACTAATTAAGTCGCCAAAGGCAAACCAATGCAGAGGTCATGTGATACTGGCGATTCCTTGTCTTCTGTACTAAAAGCCAGTATAAACTGACCCTTCCACTTAAAGTTCAGGTTACGCTGGTTATTGAAAAGTTCTTTTACAAAACCAGTTTTGTCTGGTCTCCATATTATATCAATGGAAAGGCCAAGTTACACTGGGAGTTAGTAAGAAATTGTTTAGGATTTAATTTTAGGTTGAGCCATGAGAAGGGAAAGTGGTTCGACGATAATCTAAGATATTTAAGTAACAGTAAATTTAAAGCAGGTGAAGCCAGGTATGTTGATAAGCTTCCGGTATTTAGTTTAATATCAAAATATATGGATGTTTGCATTCTAATATGGGAATTGATAGATCGGATACTTGGCGTTGCGTGTGAGACAAATGTTGCAAACGTGAATGTTGTATGGTTATGTTGTAAGAGCAGTCAAACCACAGATTATAGCATAGTTATCTAAGACTCTAAACATCACCAAAATCTATGATCATTTTTTTTTTATTAGTCGGTGTACGTGCTTGTTCACACAGGGGCCGTTTTAAAGGTCCGCTTTATCGTATAAGTTTTTATTCGGCAATGGCATAGATAGTTGTATAAGCGAATTCACTCACATGACAGTATTACAGATCCAATAAAAAATACCGATTCGACAAAATGCACAGCAGTCCGTTTTACAGGCCCGCTTTATCGTATGAGCGAATTCACACAAACATCAGTATTAAAATACTGATCCGTTTTATCAGACCGTTAAAACGGTATTTTAAATGTGGTGTGAACATTACCCCCAGTAGCGACGGATCTGTTAAAACGATACTGTAAATGTGGTGTGAGCATTACTCCTAGTAACGACGGATCCGTTAAATCGGTATTGTAATTGTGGTGTGAACATTACCCCCAGTAGCGACGGATCCGTTAAAACGGTCCTGGAAATACGGATCTTCTATGTGAAGGAGACCTAAGGTTAGTAAAATTTAAGGGATTGATAACGTGACATTTTGATAGCGATTCCCAATCACATAATTATATCTTTTCCAATCGCTTACGCGACGTTTCGTTAATCCAAGTTCACATGTCTAGAACCCTATATGTTTCTCTGAAGGATCACAGCCATAGTCATAGTTGGTGACTGGGTATATGGTATATTGATACAATTTAAATTTAACCGACTTGCCAAAAAAGAGGAGGTCCTATGTTCGGCTGCATATGGTTTTTTTATGTATATTCACCGATTGCCCCGTCAATTATGGATCGATTTCTAATCAAATCTTTTTTTATTTGATAGCGTTTATACAAAATCACGATCTGATGAGGGATGCCATGGAATTCGAGGGTACTCCTCAAATTTTATAGGCATACAAGCAGCGATTTTGGTGTTTTCATCAACATGACAAAAATTTGCATTCAGAAAGTATCATTTGGTGAAGTATCACTGATGAGGCAGACTAAAGGTGGCCACTGGAACTTCTCAATGATAAGTTTGTTTTGGGTATAAGTTAAAAGTTTTGGTTTAAGTTAATTGTCCTAATGAAAATGGTACCATCGAACTGATCTGGCGATGAACCCGGAAGTCAGGCACTGGAACTCCGTTATATGCACCCAATCGTGTTTAGGCTTGTTGGAATTGTTATGAGAAGCCCTTTGGCTATAAATGATTTTCATGGTAATATAGGACAACAAAAAAAAAAAAAAAAAAAACTTTTTAACAAAAAAATGAAAAAAAGGTAAACCAAATACACCGACTTCCGAAAAGAAAGTTATTTTTCGCTTTGTAGTGTTTTGTTTTGGAAAGCGGTTTATTTTTTTTCTTAAATAGTTGTTTTATAACAAGAATTTGCCTTTAAATCATCAACTTCCTCTTTCTCAACCATAATTTTGGGGTCACATTTTTTGACAAGATCTTTTGTACGATCCATTCAAAGTTTTCTTGGTCTCTCTATATTTTGAACGGCATCCGTATTCTATTACCAAAATTCTTTTAAAACTGAGTAAATTATAGGCCTTGAGAAACACCTGCACAAAGCAAAATAAAATATGAAACGATTGTATTAATTCAGTTTTCCAAGAAAGCAGTGGTTCATTACTCTTTAGTTAGACATATCTACAGACAAGGAAAATTCAATCGTAGGTACCTATACATATTTTTACGAAAAAATATCTTCAATTTAGGAAGCCATCAAAGATAACGTCGATTGCTGGAAGATCTAGGTACTTTTATTTATCAAAGAAATCATATCACTTAATCGATCATCATCAATTAATTGATTAACAAATAAACCAATGAAACTTGTCCTAGAAAACTATACTTAATCAATGAAATCAAATCGTTAAATACATGTCAAATATATCTTAACCCTTGACTTTACAATGCTTGTGAAAGATTCAATACATTTGCACAAATATCCTTTTACACCCACGGATCATGCTAAACTGATCTTGGACTGAGCATATTCGTCGAATTTCCCGAGGTTGAATTGAAGATTGTAATTCTTCGGAAATATTCGTAATTCTTCGGAAGTGTTCCGGGGAAACCCAAGTGTATGTGAACGTAGTCATTCATGAGAATTGTATGATATAGTTATCGCGTTTTAGCACGGCATTGGCGGTCATTAACCTACCTACGTTTATTGACATTCTTAATTTAAATAAAGACGGCGAAGGTCAAACTAGTGGTTGAATAACAGCTGTACGGGTCAATTTTCAATGTTTACCAACGCTTAAAGAGATCGGTTCGGGGACGGGTGGTATTCATATTCATAACATACCGAACTAATGGTCTCGGCTGTGATTTGCAGATATGTAACAGTTTTTACAGTGGCTTCTGCCAGAAAATCTGGCATTAGTATTGCCTAGGGGAGTAATTCATCAACTCGTCCTACATTCCTACTGCCCGTTGTGGTGTTCTGCTGTGCAGATCCACATCATTTAGTCTATTTACGTTTTAAAATACTATACAAACCACAACTTTCATCTTTTGAAATTGTATCAACTCATGTGATTCACTTTTATGTATTCTTTGATACTGTTAGCACCTGTAAATCATAAATTTTTCAGTTATCTCTGATTGTTTTAAAATTCCTCAACTTAATTTATATTGTTAATTTGTAAAATCTTAGATATTTTATATAAATTTATAGATTTCTTTTATACTCTTACATTTTCATCTGATCTGACGTCTGTCTGTCTATTTTATTTTCTTAAGCCATAGACATAATATACCATGGACTAGACCTTCCCTAAGCTAGTTGTACATTATAATAAGGGCAGCGACAGATTGTCCCCCTCTGTAAACCGTTTTTTGTTCGTTCTGGTCTTGATTTTTTAATTGGGAATTTGAATTTAAAATTTAGAAGATATGACAGAACGAGGAAAAAACGGGCGTCAGCTTTTTGGAGTCAGATTCGGGCAGGAAACGGCGAAAGTCGGTTGACTACTTAATACTACCAAGTGTACTTATAGTATCTGAAAAACTCTTAAACTGTATTATATTCAGCTGGTGAATAAGTGTAAAAGAATCTTTAAAAACAATAAATTAATAGCCTGGACATGAAGTGTACTTTTACTTGTATTTAAATTGATGTGCCAGTCCTCAATCTGCATCGGTCAAGCCTACAGAGTTGCGCGCGGCCACCGCGCGCCCGCCAGCAGGACGCGCGGGTTTTGAACCCGTCTTATTGTCTATCTATCTGAGACGCTACAGCCCAGCTCATCGCCTTACCTTGCTGCCAGCCTTCCTATTTACCTGTTTACCTGCCTGTTTTGCCTGCTCAGCTGCCTTCCTCAAGCATTCCACTAATTAGAAGAGTTCCTGTCCGTCCTGCTGCCTGCCTAGTTGACGACCACATACACCCTACGAAGTGCGAAGCCGGCCGTTTTTTATTCAGAAATATCCTTTTCCTTAGTTTTAATTCATAATCACTCATATTTTAATTTTATTAACGTAGCTTATGTTTAGCTCGTCTGAGCTAATCGTAACGTTACACCTTTTAAGACGACTTTCAGAAAATCTAAATAAATAATATTTTCATTCTGCAACTCGTCCCATGTTACTTTCAAAAAGAGAAAAGGTACAATCAGTATCACAAATGTTAGTGTGGCAATCATAAAAAATGTAAATAAATAAATAATCATCACAACATTGTCATATATAAACAAAAAAAATCATACATGTAAGTTTGATAATAATAAACCAAAATTATAAAATAATAAGATATCGTCATAAAGATAATAATCAACTGGTCTAGGTTTCAATTGGTCTGTATAGGACAGTTCTAAAGTAACCACCGTAACCATTGTTTACTTACCTGATAATAACCGAAAGTCATACATGTCTACAATTGGCATTTTGTCTTAAGGGGGGCGGCTAGACTACTGTTCAGCAGTGATGTGGTGGCGCCTTACTCTCCGGAGACTCTTGCAGCTCTAGAGAGTAAACACCCAGCGCCTGCGGATGGTCTCACCTTCCCCGACCCGCCCGTCAACCCCGACCCCCTCGTTCAGGATTCATCTTTTTTCCAAATTACAGCCCCGCAGTTGATCGCAGCCGTGAGCTCTTTCCGGAGTGGTTCTGCCGGCGGCCTCGACGGTCTGACTCCACAGCATTTGAAAGATTTGTTGAGTTCAGGCGCCGGGGAAGCTGGTGAGTCGCTCTTGAAGGAGCTTGCGGCGACTCAACTTAATGCTCTACTGCGGCGTGAACGATGCCGTCGTCGACGTCTTATATGGGGCTAACCTGTGTGCCCTGCGCAAGAAGGACGGCGGCATCCGTCCCATTGCTGTCGGTTGCACCTACAGGCGTTTGGCAGCCAAAATATGTTGCAAGGTGTACAGTGAAACACTTGCAACTAAGTTCCAGCCCCTTCAACTTGGTTTTGGTTCCAGAGGGGGCTGTGAGGCTGCCGTACATGCCCTATCCTCGTTTCTTGACTCACAAAAAGGTGAGGTCATTCTCAAGGTTGACGTCAAGATCGCATTCAACTCCGTGAACAGGGACACTTTGTTGGCTGAAGTCAAAAAAGTACTACCCGAAATTTATGGTTTTATGTGGCAATGTTATAGGCATCCATCAAAATTATTATATAAGGAAAATATTTTGGAATCTGCAGTTGGTTGCCAACAAGGTGACCCTCTCGGGCCTGTCATTTTCAGTTTGGCTATTCATCCCATAATCCAACAACTAAATTCAAAATTTAACGTTTGGTATTTAGATGATGGAACGCTAGGAGGTGATGTTGACACCGTTTTGAATGACCTGCAACTCCTCAAACAGAAATTTAAATCTATCGGCCTGGAACTTAACCCCTCAAAGTGCGAAATTTATCTCTCTGACGTTACCGACAGGCAATCATCTTTAGAAAAATTTAATGCAATAGCCCCGCAAATTAAAATCTTAGAAAAAAGTTCCCTGCACCTCCTAGGTTCCCCTATTTTGGAAGAAAGTTTTTCATCTTTCATCGAAGACAAAATCAAACATTTTAATGATATTTCAGATAGAAATCCAAAATTAATTTACATTCGGCATTCACCCTTATCAGGTATTGCTGTTTCGGTCCAAATTTTATGTATTTTCTCCGTTCTTCTCCTCTTTGGAAGACACCACAACTTTTGGACAAAATTGACCAAATTATTCGTAACACATTAACATCCATTCTAAATGTGGCCTTGGATGACCGAGCGTGGCTGCAAGCCACCCTACCAATTCGTTTTGGTGGCTTCGGCGTCCGCAAAATTTCTAGTGTAAGCTTACCAGCGTTTCTGTCTTCTGTCCATAGCACTGAAAAGCTAACCAGGAGAATTTTAGCTCTTTCCCTGGTTGACTCGGAAGTGCCGTGCTTGACCGATGCAGAGGACGCTTGGAAAGTGGCTTGCCCGGATACGGATCGGCCCGAGAACCCATTCTCCCAGAGACAGTGGGATGAGCCGCTCTGCAGGTTGGTACGGAATAACCTTATTGATACGTCTACCAATTCTGCTGAGCGTGCCCGCCTGCTGGCTGTGGGTGAGTGGGAGTCGGGCCTCTGGCTTCAGGCACTACCGTCACCTAACATAGGCATTATGCTAGGTGACACAACCTTCCGACTCGCTACATGCCTGCGTTTGGGCGCTCCTTGTGGTGCTCCACATCGCTGTCAATGCGGTGAAGCAGTCGACTGCCTCGGACACCATGGTCTTTCATGTAGTAAGAGTGCAGGTCGGATTGCGCGGCATGCTAGCGTTAATGATCTCATCCGTCGTGCTTTTGCCACCACCGGTGTGCCAGCTGTCTTAGAACCCAATGGCCTGGTACGCGTTGATGGGAAGAGACCTGATGGTATGACCATAATGCCATGGAAGTTGGGTAGGTCTTTGGTGTGGGATGCAACTTGCGTCGACACCCTTGCACCATCCCATCTTCCTAGTACGGTGGGCTGCGCTGGGGCGGCTGCTGCAGGTGCTGAAAACCTCAAACGGCGCAAGTACAACAACTTAATTGGTAATTATGTGTTTGAGCCGTTTGGGGTTGAAACATTAGGGCCATGGGGTCCGAGTGCATACCTATTATTTCGGGATATCGCTAAACGGTTGGTCGACTCTTCACGAGACCAGAGGGCTGGCCTTTTTTTTGCCCAAAGAATCAGTATTGCCATCCAACGTGGCAATGCTGCCAGCCTTCTGGGCACTTTTCCTGTTGACAGCGATGTGGATGAATTTTTTGACGCCCCGTAATTTTAAATATTTTACTCTTATTTTAGTCATAACTCTAGTTTACAAATAATGTACATATGTAAATAAAAATAATTCTATACTAATAAAAAAAAAATGTCTACCATTTGTATTAAAATCGGATTTTAACAATTGAACTTGTGCGTTTGCTTGTAAGATGAAAAAATAAATTCAATAATCTACAAAAAACTAATAAAATTCTTTAAAAAAATATTGTTTTATCTTGTATTACTAACTGTACCAAACGTTGATAAAATTTAAGGTTCGACACAAAAAGAAACGAGGGACGAGTTGCAGAGTGAAAATATTACTTATTTTGATTTCCTGCAAGTTTCCGTAGACATGTAGGACGAGTTGATGCATTACTCGCCTAGGGATAACGTGTTACCCAGTTCGTGAGTATTGGAGTTCTGATAGGCAGTCGCTCCACGTGAAATAATGGGATCCAGCTGAATCAACTTAAAATAAAAGCTGACCCCAATAAAGTTGGTAAAAATCAACAGTCAGGGCAAGAGCAATGACCGTTATTGCCACACTAAAACGAAACAATTATACTGTATGATGTAAGCAAGTAAATATAATTAATGTGTATCACTACTTTATCTTTAGTGCTACGAGGAAAAGTAATTAAGTAGAATTTGTAGTGTTTCATTCCAAGGGTGAGACGTGACTAGAGGCAGGAAGATTTTATCCGATGAGACAATATGGTTTCTTGCTAATGACTTAGTTTGTGTGAAGTTCCAATATACGTTACTAGCTTTTACCCGCGGCTTCGCTCGCAGTGAAGCCATTTTTTTTTAATTTTTTTTTATATTATGTCCTATGTTACTTCTAATACCTCCAAGAATATATGTTCAAAGTTTCATGATGATCGGTTCAGTAGTTTTTGCGTGAAAGCGTAACAAACAAACTTACATTCACATTTATAATATTACTAGCTTTTACCCGCGGCTCCGCTCGCAGTGAAGCAAATAAAAAAAAAAAATGATCCTATGTTACTTCTAATACTTCCAAGAATATATGTACAAAGTTTCATGATGATCGGTTCAGTAGTTTTTGCGTGAAAGCGTGACAAAAAAACTTACATTCACATTTATAATATTAGTATGAAGTAAGGATGTAATCTCTGGAAATACGAATTTACTATTTTATATTATATAATATAAAATAATATATACGAATCCTAAAATTCTTTTGCTGTTAGAGAACTACTGTGTGTCATAGCCTACTTTTTACTATAGATAAGCTCGCGCTTGGCCACAATCTTACCTGATGGTTAGCGATGATGTGGTCTACGCCATAACTTTTGAACGGCTGAACCGAATTTCATCAAACATACCTAACTCCCGATAATGTCACCTTTCAAACAAAAAAATGCGATATCAAAATCGGTTCAGTAATTTAGGAGTTATGATGCCACAGACAGATACACAAATACACAAAGACACAGGTACACACGTCAAACTTATAACACCCCTCTTTTTCCGTCGGGGGTTAAAAAGTTTATATATGTCGTGGTGGCCCAATAGTTAAGACTTCTTGTGCTTGAGGTCGTGGTTTCAAATATGCGCAAGTACCAACGTGACCTTTTCGAATTCATAATGTACTTTCTAAGTTTATCTTGGACAGCAGAGCCAGCGGTGAAGGAAAAAAACGCGATGAAACCTGGACTTATATAGTTATTGTAAGTCTGAAATATCCAAGTCAGAGGCCTGTGGGGTACCCAGAGGCGGCTTAAAGAGGCGGCCACATCCTCACACGAAAAAATAAGAAGAAATTGTCAAAGACTAGACAGCGTGATTGTTTGAACTTCTGCATAGATGAGTCATAGCAGTTATCTCGTTCTATTGTCACCACAGTTCGTGCTTCCCTAATGAGCATCCGCCTTTCCGGTGATATATTCGCCAAATTTCCCAGAAATTCATTAAAATGCAGTGTTTAGCTCAAAACAAACTATTTAACGCATCCATTCATGTTTATCTCCTTATCTTATTATTAACAGTATCTCTAATTACTAGACAGAGTAAACATATATCATGTCTGAGTTTCCTAATAGCTTAAAACAAGGACACAGTATAAATTTACAAACAGTATGGAAACTACCTACATACTCTTGAGACGGCACACTCACACAAACATGCGCACCGACGAGACCCCTAAGCAGCGTCCGCAGTGCTGTCAGTAGTGCGAGCCGTTTAGGGTTTCGAGCGTTTGTAGGTAATTTCCGTACTGTTCCTCCATAACAGTAACATCATAACAGTAATATCATAGAAATCGGTTAAGAAAAACATCGTCAGGAAACCTGAACTGTGTATTGTAAATATAAGTTTGAAATCCCCAACCCGCCTTGAGCAAGCGTGGTGGATCAATGCTCGTGCATTCTATGTATGAGAAAAGTTATTTGCTCTGCAGTGGGACATAGGCTGGTATTATTATAACCTAGAACCTTTACGACAAAAGTGAATAGGCTACTTTTAGACCAGCATGATCCATCGTCAATCACATCGTCGCTTACCATCAGAGGCTCTGGACAAGTGCCGTATTTTGTTAACGAAAGCGCATTGCCAGCCAAGCCGAACGTGTATGTAGAATTTCAGATCACTCGGTTGGAGATAACTTTTTTTAAATTCAGTTTCAAGACTTCATGACAATAGTAACATTCAAGACAAGATAGTCAATGAGGTGGTAGTTGAGCACACTGAGCAAGGTGTCTCGGGACTTTTTAACCGACTGCAAGAAAAGGGTTATGATATCGCGCGTATCTTGTATGTATGTAATATTCTTTATTATACCATATCTTTCAAACCATTATTACACTGATTTATTGATTAAGACAACGTTTGATAGGTCTTGACTGCCCAAGTGTTCTTAGATAAGTGACGTTAGTAAAAAAAACATGGCGGATTTTGGGTGCCATATTGTGGAGGTCCCAATTATTTTTTTCTTTTATACCCAATCTAATCGGGTATCAAAATGAAGGGTTTTTAATGGTGATTACAAAAATATAAACCACTAAATATGTTTAAAAGTAATTGGAAAAAAAATTAAATACTTAAAAATATACCCGACTGCTTATGAAGCGAACTAAAAAGATATAAACAAGAAGAAAGTCATGCTGTGCATTCGGAGGATACATTATGGTTTTGGTCAGCCAGCTCGTGAATATATATCTTCCGACTGCACAGCATGATGTTCTGTTAACATCTTTTTAGTTCGCTTCATAAGCTGTCGGGTTTTTTTTGGCCTAAGTCATTAAGACATTGACACGAAAATGAGGGTCAAAATTCTCGAATGTAACTCCGGTTATCTAAAACCGATACTGTCCTTGACCCCGATGACTCAGAACCGACAATGCAACCAACAGCAAGTTAATTTGTATCTATTGAACCAATCAACAATCGTTGACAATTGGCACACTCAGAGGTATTCCCAATCTTTGCATTAAACGGGAACGAACTAGATTGAGTCATAGGACTTACTGTAATTGACAGGAATATGTATGTACCAACATTGTAGGAATTATCTTGAAGACTCCATTGTCCATCGTAAGGAACAATAGCTTCCAACGATCCTTTAGCCGATAGTCGTGTCAGCATGGGTTTATAGCCACGAGCCTCGACTAACACCTTAGGAGGCTCTTGTTAGGCAGGTTCGTCTCTCTCGAGCCCTGACCGCCGGTAGCTTGGTCTCTATTCTCGATACCCGTGGGCAACTATTCTGGAACACAACGGACACGCTCTTCAGAAAGAGCGACCAAAAGTTTAGGCGATAAATACTTACCATATTACTAGACTTTAAAATTAGTCGTGTACTAAAATATACATAGTTGGGTTGTCTTTGATATGGTCATTGTCGTTTTTTTATGTCCGATTTAGATATAACTTTACAAATTAATTACACTATGTTTTACGAATGTAGTTTAAAATATTCAGCTAATAATTAATCATAATGGAAATGGTTTAGTATAAACATACCAGCTTCTGCCAGCGGCGTCGCCCTTATACTGGGATGTGCTGTTCCAGACTATAATCTATCTCTGTGCCAAATTTCATCCAGACCTGTTCAGCCGTTCTGGCGTGATTGACTTACAAAAAGCCATCCATCCAAACTTTTGCGTTTATGTTATTAGTGGAAGGAAATGATAGTTAAGTAGGTTAAAAACAAAAAAAAAATCTTTCTTTCTTCTTTTACAACAGGATTTTTTTTTTTCATAAAATTCGATTAGCCGTTTAGACATGACATTATTTTAAGATAACTTAAGATCACTTTTTACTAACAATGGTCCAAACTTCGCGAGGTGTATGTCCTATCTATTGTATCAGTGTTTGGGCGTCCCCCAGCTAAGAGTCATTCGTGGTTGTAATTCAAGACGACTAAAGGATAACGGATTAGATGACATCAGATACTGTGCGCTAATGAGAACACACAATATTAATCTTCTAACTATGTTGGGGCTGGATTCCAGTCTCACCACACAGCACTCAGACAGCAGTATACAGCTGAGTACCTACCAGTATCTTTCATGAAGCGACTAGCAATTTAACTTTCAGAAGCCAGTTGGTAAAACGTCACTCGTTGGAAGGAATGGAGTCAAGAATCCTGGCGTCTGCCTCTCCGTAACTGCTGTAAAAGTGAACAGATGACATCCAGGACCAACGGCTTAGCTTGTTTTGTTTTGTTAATCTCGATATGTTACGACGACGACAGTCGCCAACTACCTTGATGGAACAAAACGCGCACTCATTTCACAACCGTGCGACCCTAAATTCAATTGTTTTTTGTACTTTCCTTATTCTTCTATGATTTAAAAAAAGCCTGAGATCAAAATGTAGATAGTTAAATTGTCTTTGAGATGGTGACAATTTCATTAAAATACGCCCTACGGTTTTGGTGCGATTGCCTTTTATTTTGTCCGTGTTAGACATAAATTGTATTTACAAATAAAAACTTTTTTACAAAAAAATACTACCGACTTCCAAATAAAAAACTACAAAGTGAAAAATAACTTTCTTTTTGGAAGTCGGTATCTTTCGTAGGTACCGTTTTTTTGCGTTACGGACACCGATTTCCAAAAATAAAGTTATTTTTCACTTTGTAGTTTTGTTATTTGGAATTCATTAGTATTTTTTTGTAAAAAAGTTTTTATTTTTCACTTTTTAGTTAGTACCTACCTAATAAGCAAGTTGTTTAGTAAGTTACCTTAACGCCAGAATAGATTAGCCGAATATCTTTTTGGTAAGTCGGTTAATTTTAACTTTATCTTTGGAAGCGGTATCTTTGATAGGTACCATTTTTTTGCGTTATGGACACCGACTTCCAAAAATAAAGTTATTTTTCACTTTATAGTTTTCTTATATGGAAGTCGGTAGTATTTTTTTTGTAAAAAGTTGTTTTTTCATAATAATTAACATAGTACAAATAATTAACCGTACACTTACACAGTACAATTAATTTACATTAGGTGGGTACTAACTAAAAAGTGAAAAATAAAAACATTTTTACAGAAAAATACTACCGACTTCCATTATAAGAAAACTATAAAGTGAAAAATAACTTTATTTTTGGAAGCGGTGTCTTTGATAGGTACCATTTTTTGCGTTATGGACACCGACTTCCAAAAATAAAGTTATTTTTCACTTTATAGTTCTTATATGGAAGTCGGTAGTATTTTTCTATTAGCTCCTCTAAAACACAGCACTAATCAGAACGAGTTCGCTTATAAGTTACGTCGAATGATGACATTATTAAAGATAGTTTTGCATTGATTTCCATATTTTTGCCATTTTGAACAAAACAAGTATTAAAGGAATGTGGAGGTGTTATAATTGCATTATATTATTCGGCCAACAAAAAATTATGATAGTGCAGATGGGGATAAAGAAACCACAAGAAAAGTAGATAGAATCTGAGGGTTTTCTACGAAATACACAGAATATGTACAGGATATCAATTATTAGCCGTAGAAACGAAGACCGTTAGGGTAGACATTTTCTTGAGTGTAGACTACGAATGGACAAACGGAAGGACAACCTCAGGCTAGGGAGAGCGACGATCTTCGCAAGGTAGTGGTAGCAGCTGAATGGGAGCTGCAAAATATCTAGACAAATGACATGCGACTAGAGGGGCTTATGTCCAGCAGTAGACTGCTATAAGCTGAACATGATGATGATGATGATATACAGGATGAGGGAGTAAGTAATCATTTATTTTTGCAAAACTAACCTAGCCTAGATAACACCATTTTTGTTAAAACAAAAAAAAACCTTTTTACTATAAAATACTATTGACTTCCAAATAAAAATAACTATGAAGTGAAAATAACTTTCTTTTAGGAAGTCGGTGTCCTTAGCATGATGAAGAATTTTCAAAATCGGTCCACAATTGACGTAGAAAGAGGGGAACATACAAAAAAGAAAAAACATCAAACATAATGTCGAAAATAGTACCTACTCCGTTTTGGAAAGTCGGTTAAAAATGGGCATGGCTACACATGATGAAGACACCTGTCCTTCGAACAAGGAAAATCCTGTACTTTGTAGAACAGATTTCTTTGACCGTGCAAGTATCATTTAAGTCCGTGGGAAATCACAGACATGCTGGAACCAGCTGTTGTGTAAAGATAACACAGGTCAGAAACATTTTAATTACTATGATAATAAGATCATAAGGTCTACGTTTTTTTATGAATCATCGCAGGTCTTGCAATTTGCAGAAATTTGTTTAAATTTGATACTGTCGGGTGATTTTAGAAAGGTTACATCTTGATGTACATCATTCATTGAGAAACAGTTTATCTCAAATAAAGACTGTTTTATTTTTTCAATTTCTTCTTAGAGAAAATATAAATATTAAAGACTTGAAGACGAGGAAAACAGTGACTTAAAATGAGTAATTTTGTCTGTGCTTATGTTTTGCTTATCTATATAAATTATATACTCGTCCTTACATAGTATAAAACAAAGTCCCGCTGTCTGTCTGTCCCTATGTGTGCTTAGATCTTTAAAACTACGCAACGGATTTTGAGATAGAGTGATTCAAGAGGAAGGTTTATAATATGTATAATACACGCGGGCGAAGCCGCTGGCAGCAGCTAGTATTATATAAAAGAAGAAACTGACTGACAGAATGAATGATCGATCAACGCACAGCCAAACCCGCTAGGCCTAGAAGCATGACATTTGGCACAAAGGTTTCTCAAGTGACATAAATGACCACTAAGGATTTTTGGAAATTCCACCCCTAAGGAGGGGTAAAAAGGGGTTTGTAAATTTGTGACAAAAATCTAATTTGTTCGGCTAATATTCTTGAAACTTGGTACAAATACTGGTCTAAGTAAATAATAAAGGTTGTCATCATTAGTTTTTTTTAAACTAACTCCAAAAGTCAATGTAGGGGTTGTTGAAGTTTGTATAGAAATATCTTATTTCTTGGGTTAGTAAACATGAAACTGGTAGAAACACTAATCTAAATAAATAATAAAACCTTTTTTACAAAAAAATCCACCGACTTCCAAATAACAAAACTACAAAGTGAAAAATAACTTTATTTTTGGAAGTCGGTGTCCATAACGCAAAAAATATGGTACCTACGAAAGACACCGACTTCCAAAAATAAAGTTATTTTTCACTTTGTAGTTTTGTTATTTGGAAGTCGGTGGATTTTTTTGTAAAAAAGGTTTTATTTTTCACTTTTTAGTTGTACTTACCTAATAGGCAAGTTGTCTAGTAAGTTACCTTAACGCCAGAATAGATAACCCGAATATCATGAAACTTGAACATTACCGGTGAAATGAGAGATCTGCGTACCCCTTAAAAGCGTACTGGCGTGATGTTATGTTATGAAATGGTATAAACAACAAACAGACATGCGATTGCAGCAATCCCGAGAGATTTGCCGTTATTTATTGAAGAGTTCTGTCTTATATCTTCGAAGTTCTTAATCAGATCTTCACCAAATTCAAATGGGACCAATTTCGAAACATACTCTTTCAAACAAAAAAAGAATTTTCAAAATCGGTCCACAACTGACGGAGATATCGGTGAACATAAACAAAAAAAAAAAAAAAAAAAAAAACAAACATGAAGTCGAACATAGAACCTCCTCCTTTTTGGTAAGTCGGTTAATAAAGTTTGTTATTATTAGTTTTTCTAAAGTACCCCCAAAAGTTTTTTTTGAAGAATCTTATTTCTTGGGTTAATAAACCTCAAATTTGGAACAAATACAAACCTAAGTCTTTTTATTTATTTATTTTTTATAGGCACACGTATGACCACTATCTCGCCTGATGTTAAGTGATGATGTGGTCGAAGGTGAAGCACGCTTGGCTAGAAGTAACCTATTCACTCTTGACTTGAAGACCCCTAGGTTGTAGCTTTATAGCTACAACCTAGGGGTCTTCAAGTCAACAGTCCTTATGGAAACAAAGACGCTGGCAGGGAATTCCACTCCTTAGCTGTACGCACAATGAAAGTATTTTAAACAATAAAGTTTGCTATTATTAGATTTTCGAAACTTCCCCCAAAATAAGACTTACCGGGTGTTAAAGTTTTCCAAGAATCTTACTGCACAGGGTTTTGTTTTTGATGTAGGGGTCTAGGGGACCACTAAGAAGGAATTTTCGGAAATACAACCATCATCATTATCATTTTTGGCAAAAACTTTCACTGCTGGATATAAGCATCGCCACATTGATCGGTCACGTCGGTGCCTTTCACATCCACCGGACTCCCTCAGCCTTGACCAGGTCGTCGCTCCACCTAGAGGTAGGCCTTCCTACGCTGCGTCTTCCAGTACGCGGTCGCCACTCCAGAACTTTCATACTTTGAGGGGGTGAAAAGGGGAAAATTTATTTGTATAATCAAAATTGACATAGGTAATACGTTTTTAAAAACAATCCCCCAGATAGGGTTGACATCTTTTTTAAGGAATCTTACTGCGCAATCGAACTTACATAAACGAAAAATAAAAATGAGAAGTAAGTAGTGAACAACACATTTGGGTTGTTAAAAACTCGATCCTCAATGGGGCAAAAAGGGGTTGTAAAGTTTTTAGCGTAGGATTTTAATTTGTGGCGGTAACCTAAAATTTATTATTCTATAAGTCAAATAACGAATCGTCCCAAACCAATAAACCCGGTGGTCGCCTTCACTAACTGCACATAAGAAAGTCATCTGTAGGATAAAATACGAAATCACGCGAAGAAAGTTGCGGGCGGAGTGCTAGTAAAGTTATAATGCGACTTGCTTTGTTCTCGTGGCTTTGTTCCTGTGAACCACTCCATACACAGGATTAGTTATTTTTTCTGGATATAAGTAGCCTTATGAATCTCAGAGTAAATGAAAAAAAAAAACGAAATCAGATCACTATTTTCCATGGGCCATACACACAATTTTACCTCATTATTTATATTTATTATATTAGTTAAGCTGAACAGCATATTTTGTAAATTATAAATAAAAAAAGTTAATTCTTTAGCATTCGGGTGTTTTTTTATTTATAACTTTTTAGCTAACATTAGAACATATAAGTGTTATATATTTTTGAAATCACCTCTTGAAACCCTTTATTTTGATACCCCACACGACAGGATTGTATGAAAAAATATTTGAACCCCACAATATGGCGCCCAAAATCCGCTATTTATCTATTTGCCAATTTTAATGTAGCCAGTGACACTCGCAAGGTTAAGACGAATCGATCGACGCAAGAATCATCAAAATCGGCCAACGCGTTTGTTCTCTAGAACGCCACATAGGATCATACATACATATATAGACTGATAAACACATTACCCTCCTTCGGCAGTCGAGTAAAAAGAGTTATTTGCTAATGGAAATATTGGCACAAACACCGTGTATTTAATAATAAATTGTAAGCATTTCGCTTACGTTAGATTTGAGACAAAATTAAAACCTACGGAATGATGTCAAACTAAATTTACATACATATTTGTGGTAGGCGCATGATTTGATGATGTCATTTTACAAGCGTTTATTTAACTAGCAATGTATGTATGTAATTGTCTTCGGGTCAAATCTTGCAACTGAATTTTAAGCAGTTATCTTCAACCGTTTAAGATGAAACTTTGCCTACACGTTTAGTTTAGATGTCAATGCATGGTTAACCAACTGACGTCATTCTTAATCCAATATGGCGCACGGCCCAAGATGGCGGACTAGTTATTTTTCGTGCACTACCATGATATGGGTATCAAATTAAAGGGTTTGCTGAGAATAATACGAAAAAAAGCATGTTTTAATAAATTCATACAGTCATCTCTGCTTGCTGTTACCTCAGTGTTTACGAATTAGTTTCTTAGTTATTCACAATTCATCGATGGATTCTTTAGTTTTCCTCTTCGCTTCATCAGCATCATTATTCTGTCTAGGCTCTTCACAACTATGTTGGCGTCGAATTCCAATCTAACTGGAATACTTTTTTACTGGAGTAATTGCTTTCCTGACCTTTACGACTCAGTGACTGGGAAACACGATACCCTTTGGCATGATTGGGTTTCAGACTAAAGGACTCTTGACAACAAAGTTTTTACACTTTAGGTTTCAACCGATATTGGCATGAAATTGATTTACAAATCGGAATCGAAATACAAAAAAAGTTAATTAAAAAAATCAAAATCATGCTGTGCAGTCGGAGGATGCACATTCGCGATCTGGCTGGACAAAACCAGATGTATCCTCCGACAGCACAGCATGATTTTCATCTTGTTTACGTCTTTTTAGTTCGCTTTTTAAGCAGTCGGGTTTTTAGATTTTTTTAATTTACTTTTTTTATTTACAATATTTTAGTCCTTCTTTTTTAGAATTAGGTACATTTAAACATTATAAGTGTAGTATATTTTTGAAATCACCTCTTAACACCCTTTATTTTGATACCCCACGCGATGGGTCTGGAGGAAAAAGAAGAATTGGGCCCCACTATACGGCGCCAAAATCCGTAGTTTTTCTATTTTCCAATTTTGTGTGTGATACTCGCAAGATTATGGTGAATCGATTGACGTAAGAATCATCAAAATCTGCCAACGCGTTTGGTCTCTAGAACGCCGCAAGGAACATACATACAAAAACAGATTGATAAACACACTACCCTCTTTCGGCAGTCGGGTAAATATGTCTTTGAGTTATGCTAATGACTGAGAGAATCTTTTCTTACAAGCGTTGGAAACAAAATAATAACTTCGGTTTAAAATACACACATCAAAACTGTGTAGGGAAAAAGTACGTTTTAGAGTATCGCCGCAATTGAGGATTATTATTTCAACTTTTTGGGGTTCCGTTCACAGATGATATATTTCTGTTGCCGCTATAACATCAAATATGTACTAAAACAATAACATCAATATTTAAATGGGACTCCACTACAAAATATAGGGATAAGTTGTTAATTTAAACATAGGAATTAAAGTAAGAAGCCAGTCTGGAATACTAGATTTGGTAAATATTACTTGGATATTTTTTATAGATAAAATATTACTTGATCCCCAGACACTGTTGATGTGTGTGTGTATTCACATTAAGACAAATTTGTCACTTACATGCGAACAATATGTAAACATTTTAGAAATTGTATCATAATTATTTTATTTTATTTTATTTTTATTGACTTAGCATAGATATAAACAATTTTACTACAAATAAAACATCGAACCCGATATTTCCGCCATATGTTTATTTAAAACAAAATGTCTGAATGGTTAGCAATTACTTTGTGCACGCCGACTGTAATGTATTGTTTTGAGTACTGATGGACCCCCTTAGAATGAAAGTGACCTAAGTCAAAATGCCTGTAATTTATGAAACCGACCTTAAAAAGCTTACTCTAAATCGCTGTACTGAAAAAGAGTCTTTATTATGAGTAAGAATGCGACACCTATTACTAAATCGGTCACTCTAGTAGAAAAAAAAAAGTACAGTCGAAAATAGAAGCTCCTGCTTTTTTAGAAGTCGGTTAAATAGTCAACACTACTTTTTTTAAAGCCTTAATGTTCATAGAACTTTTAAAATATTATACTACAAAATCGAGGATCGAACCTACAAAATGTTTTAAACTTACTTCTAAATAAGTATATTAATTTCATTAAGATACGGAGAGTGGTTCCTCAATCCTTACGGATTTTTTTAGGAAATTTCCCACAAATTGCATTTTTTGAGTTAGGTTACTTTCATTCTGAGGGTGCGATTGTGTGGTGTAGAGTTACTGAGTGGTGTTCTATTATTATAACTCTTTGTTATTGCATAGTTGAGTAATATGATTTTTATATCAATGGATTCGTTGGGAAAGTTTTAATAAACTATCAATGCTTGTAAGTTTGTAACTTGAGGCGTAATAGCGAATGACAAATTATTATAAATATTTATACAAACAATTATTTTTATATAAGTCAGTATAGTATAGTTTAGTATAATTAGTTAAGAAATAAAATAAATTATTAGAATTTTATGAATAAAAAAATACATTGTAATAAATGTTTTTGATTATTGCCGACTACTTTGCTAGTCAAAACTTCAATTTAAACAGTATGTAAAAGAAAAAAAACAGCAAAAATGTGCGTCGGCCGGGAATCGAACCCGGATCAACTGCTTGGAAGGCAACTATGCTGACCATTACACCACCGACGCATCTGCCTTACGCAATGAAATAGGCGCTCACTTTCTAACACGTCTATCAAACCGGTCTTGATAAGCGGTGACGTCACAATGGCACGATCTCGATTGGTTTTTCTTCGTTTTGTAAAAGTAACTAACGATTGTGCAAATAACTGTATCGAGAACACCTACATTTGGATGTAAAGTAGGTATTTTTAACACGTTGGCGTATTTAAGTTGTAGATAATATATTATCAATTCACTAACAGTTTTCTAGTAATTAAATATTTGGAGAGAATCAGCGGATTCTGTGTTTTATTTATTGAGAAATACACACTATATTCTGTTGTTAAGTGACTTTAATTCATGTTTTTAACCGACGTCAAAAAATAAAGGGGGTTATCACTATCAGTTTGACCCGTATGTTTGTATGTATGTATGTTTGTCCGTGATTTTGATGCGGTTTTCAGAAACGTATTTGTTACATTCTGGAGAAAGTTTTGGTATACAACAAACGGATATCCCGTGTCGCATGGATCCGTTATAAGTATGTATGTTTTGTATTTATGTACTCTATCTTTGTCGACGCATTTCTCCGAGACTTGTAATAGGATCATTTTCATTATTTTTTTATCGGATTGAGTATCTCTCAAAATCGGTTTGGCAGATTTCAAGATATGGAGCATACAACCGAACTCTTTAGCGACAAACAACACGAATGTGTAAATTATTTTAGTATTTGTATTTTGACAATCCTTTAGGTACCTTGCTAAAGTACTTGCTCAATTTATAGTCATGTTGAACCAAAAAAAAAAGAGAAAATAAACCTTTTTCCGCAAAAAAATGAACCGACTTCAAAAACAAAACGCTAAAAAGTGCAAACTAACTTTCGTTTCGGAATAAAAACGTGAGGTACAAAAGGCAATTCCGAAACGAAAAGTTGTTTTGTTTTTGAAGTCGGTTAATTTTTTTTCCGAGAAAGTTTTTATGATTTGATACAATTATTATGAAACCTGTGTAGCAAATTGATTTTAGTCACACTTTAGTTACAGATGAATGTTTTAACAGTCACAGACGATTTTATCAACCTTAAGAAAATACCGTGATGTCGTGTGGCTAAGACCTCATCTTTCGTGCTTTAGGTCGTGGGTTCAAATCCGTTCAAGTAGGCTAAAATGGGATGCGATAGCCAGATCGAAGGTGGCATATTGCTAAGGTGGTCCCAGGCCAAAATTCTGTCTCCCAAAAAGGGCCATACCTCGTAGCACAAGCAAATCTGCAGAGGAAGGCATTGGCCACTAATGAGATTATGCTTGAGGCAAACAAGAAGGGGGTGGCCTTTGCACTGCTCCAGGAGCCATACATCGGGAGTCTGGGTAGAGTGAAAGACTACCGCGGAGCTAGAATATACCAGCATACCGGCGATGGTGACGGCGTTGTCAAGACTGCAATCGCAGTCTTTGACAGCGATATAGACGTCATCCAGTGTCCAAACTTCACCACGCCCAACATCACAGTGGTGAAGATGAGGACAAGCGCCTGGGAGATCGTGGTGGTCTCATTCTACCTAGAACCGAAACCAGCACCGATAGAGCCATACCTGGAGCAGTTAATAAGGATAGAGAGAGGTTTCGGTCGGAAAATTATAATAGGTGGAGACGCAAATGCCAAAAGCTCTTGGTGGGGTAGCGGCAAAATCGATCAGAGAGGGATCGAAATGGCCGGTGCCCTAGAAGAAATGGGAATGCAGGTACTCAATACTGGTAATACACCGACCTTCCACACAGTGAGAGGAACCTCACTATACAGTAGCTTTGTGGACGTCACGGCGTGCACGGTGGATCTTCTCGATCTGGTTGAGGACTGGAGGGTTGACGAAGGCATGACGAGCTCAGACCATAACACTATTATTTTTAAAATTAAATTAGTAAAAGCAAAGGGCATAGATATAATTAGAACAACTAGAGTCTTTAACAGTAAAAAAGCAAACTGGGATCAGTTTCGCGAGAAACTGGGCCAGGCAATAGAAGAAAATAAATTAAACAAAAAAGAAATTAACAAAATTAGTAACAAAATAGATTTGGAAATAAAAGTAGAGTCATACATTAAAGCAATAGTAGAAGCAAGTAACGCTAGCATTCCAAAGTTAAAGCCTAACAGTAAAATCAAATTACCTTGGTGGTCCAAAGAGCTCGCAGTGCTGAAAAAGGCAGTCGCCACTAGGAAGCGCAGAGTCCGCTGTGCAGCGTCAATCCGTAGGTCGAAAGTGGTCGAGGAGTACCTGCAAAAGAAAGAAGAATATGAGCAAGCAGCAAAAACGGCTCAAACAGAAAGCTGGAAAAGCTTCTGTGAGAAACAGGATAAAGAGGGACTCTGGGAAGGTATTTATAGGGTTATTGGCAGGACAACGAAAAGACAGGAGGATCTGCCCTTGACCAAAGATGGAAGAGTACTGAACCACCTCGAATCTGCCACATTGCTGGCGGAAACATTCTACCCCGAGGATAGGATGGAAGACGACAATGAGGAGCACAGACGTGTCAGGATGTTGGCTGAAAAAGTAAACGAGATGGACCATGGTGGAGAACATGATCCACCGTTTACTCAGGAAGAGCTTAACTCTTCGATACGCAGCTTTAACCCTAAAAAGGCTCCCGGGTCAGATGGCCTCACGGCAGATATCTGCCAGCAATCCATAGGCCATGATCCGGAACTGTTCCTATCACTGGCTAACAAATGCCTTGAGCTGGGCTACTTCCCGAGGTTATGGAAGGAAGCCGTAGTGGTAATCCTGAGGAAACCCGGGAAGGAGAGCTATACAGCTCCTAAATCATATAGGCCAATAGGACTGTTGCCAGTGATGGGAAAGGTTCTGGAGAAAATGCTAATAGGTAGAGTAAAATGGCACATTATACCTGGGCTCAGCACACGCCAGTACGGGTTTATGCCACAAAAGAGCACCGAAGACTCTCTCTATGACCTGCTAGAACACATACGTCAAAAGCTAAGGGAAAAAAAGCTAATAGTCATGATATCGCTGGACATAGAGGGAGCCTTTGATAGTGCATGGTGGCCAGCCATAAAGACCAGGCTGGCGGAGGCTAAATGTCCGGTAAATGTGCGAAGAGTGGTGGACAGTTACTTGGAACATAGGAGGGTCAGGATAAGGTACGCTGGAGAGGAAGTCACCAGGGAGACCAACAAAGGCTGTGTGCAAGGATCGATAGGGGGACCAATCTTTTGGAATATAATACTCGACCCCTTACTTAAAGGCCTGGTACAAAGGGGAGACTACTGCCAAGCCTTCGCCGATGACGTGGTCTTGGTGTTCCATGGCGACACCGCGATGGAGGTCCAGCGGCGTGCCAATGGCGACCTCGGGTATGTTCACCGGTGGGGAGTCAGCAATAAGTTGAGATTTGCACCACACAAGACGAACGCTATGGTCGTCACGCGAAAACTCAAGCATGACACGCCACTGTTGAGCATGGACGGGGTAGCCATTGGCATGTCGCGGGAAATCAAGATCCTGGGACTGACTGTGGATAGCAAGCTGACTTTCAATACTCACGCATCCAACGTATGCAAAAAGTCAGTGAGATTATATAAGCAGCTGTCGAGGACAGCCAGGGTCAGTTGGGGACTCCATCCGGAGGTTATACGTACCATCTACACGGCGGTAGTCGAACCGACCATCATGTATGCGGCGAGCGCGTGGGCACCAGCAGCCAAAAAACTGATGATACGCAAGCAGTTAAGCGCGGTCCAGAGGGGATTTGCACAAAAACTGTGCAAATCATATCGCACGGTGTCGCTGAACTCGGCACTGGTGCTGGCTGGGATACTACCCCTTGACCTCCGAATCCAAGAGGCAGCGGCCCTATATGAGGCAAGAAGAGGGGTGCCCCAGCCAGCGCTAGGAGATAGGGAAATCGAGCGACGCACCGCGTTTGACAGAACCCCCCACCCAGCCAGACATATGAGCCTGCAGTTCATATGCTTGGCAGACGAGGAGCAAGAAAGCAACCACCGCACTCAAGCAGTGCGTATTTATACGGACGGCAGCAAGATCGAGGGCAAAGTTGGAGCATCGTTGTCCCATTGGAGTAACGGTGCAGAAATCAAAAGCCAGAAACTGAAACTGTCGTCCCACTGTACCGTCTACCAGGCGGAACTGCTTGCCATATGTAAGGCTACACGGGAAATCTTGCGTAGTCAACAAACCAGCTTTGGCATATACAGCGACTCAAGGTCGTCACTAGAAACGGTTTTTAACCACCGCTCTCTTCATCCCCTCGCTGTTGAAACACGAGAGAACCTGCGTCAGTGTAAAGATAAAGCCAAAAAAGTTGAACTTTTTTGGATAAAAGCTCACGCAGGTTTAGAGGGTAATGAGAGAGCAGACCAGCTGGCTAAGGACGCCGCCTTACATAAGAAAACAAGGCCAGATTATGACCAATGCCCGATCACATTTGTCAAGCGGCAGATCCGTGCGGACACGCTTGGCGAATGGAATCGGAGATACAAGTCTGAGGGGACAGCCGGCGTAACAAAAATGTTTTTCCCGGATGCCATCCAAGCGTACAAAGTAGTAAAAGACCTAAGACCGGCGGGAACTTTGACACAGATACTGACAGGGCACGGTGGGTTTTCCGAATATCTGAACAGGTTCAGATGTAAAGATAGCCCATCGTGCGTATGTGACCCTGAAATTAATGAAACGGTACTACATATACTGACAGAATGCCCCGCCTACTGCCTGGAAAGACTCGAGATAGAACAGGCATTAGGGATAGAAATAAGAATGATAAACTTTTGCGAACTATTATCGAACAAAAGTACACGGGCAAGGTTTATTGGGTACTGTACAAAACTAGCAAACAAGGCAATAAAAAGGAATAAGTAAATGGAATTATGCTTAGGATTTATATTTAGATATAATATATAACAGTAGCATACCATAGTCCGTTGAAAATGCCCGAAGCAGAGAAAGCTAAAGAACCCAACAGACTTGTGTGTTGATACGTCTGTATTTCAAAAACCACAACACAGAAATAAAAAAGCGATATCAAGTATTAAAAAGTAATGTGATACTAGGTTAAATATACATAAGAATATATAATTATAAGGAAACGAAATGTGATCAACCTAGAAAATAAGAAAGAAATAAAAGAATGCAATAGTCCAAAAAGACTGAAGCACAACAAAGTAAAAACTGAGACATAAAAATATAAGCAACCAAGGTCTCAGACTATGTCCGAGGTACATGTAAGGCAGGAGGGGTTTTAGTCAGTTGGAGCCTGACACTATCCAGACTGGCTCGCCTTTTGAGGCAGTTTGGGTGTAAGTCCGACCGGATTTCCCCTCCTGCCACAAAAAAAAAAAAAAAAAAAAAAATCCGTTCAAGTAAGTAGGTACTAATGTGACTTATTTAATTCATAATAATATACTTTCTAAGTTTATCTTGTAAATCGCTGACAATGGTGAAGGAAAACATCGTGAGGAAGCCTGGACTTTTAATATAAGATTGAAATCACCAACCTGTCTTGTGTAAATGCTCATACCTTCTCTGCATGAGAAGAACCTTTTGCCCTACAGTGGGACTTTTACAGGCTGTGATTTTACCTATTCATTTATTTATTATTTTAAGTACTTTTTATTAATTAATTAGTAATTTCTATTAGTAATCATAGTCTATTCCCAAGAGATTTGAATCACGTTTTGAGATTTGACTTTCTGCTAATTGTACATACTAAATATAGATAATAATATTTTTAATGAGAATATCCTAACTATAATATGTTTGTTAACCAACTTTCTTTTTCATTTTTGATTAGGGTTCCGTACCAAAGGGTAAAAACGGGACCCCATTGCTAAGACTCAGCGGTCCGTCAGTCTGTCTGTCTGTGTGTCCGTCTGTCACCAGGCTGTATCTCATGAACCGTGATAGCTACACAGTTGAAATTTTCACAGATGATGTATTTCTTTTGCCACTATAACAACAAGTACCAAAAAATAGAATAGGTAAAATAAATATTTAAATGGGAGCCCCATTTAAATATTTATTTACATCCAACAAACGTGATTTTTTTGCCGTTTTTTCTTCGTGTGCGAGTCCGACTCGCACTTGGCCGGTTTTAATGTCTCAACATTGTAGATAACCCATTGTAGGTAACCCATGGGAAGTTACGAGGTAACCCCATTACAAGTATCCTTATAACATACCGGGGTTGCCTCAATCATGTGTTGTAGGTTGAACAATTGTATGAGAAACATATTTTTTTATTACTCCTTCACGGCTGAACAGATTTGAATGAAGTTAGCACACGGGCAGACCATGTCCTAGATGCACGGACGCTTATCATTCCGGGAGTATGCCCTTGGAATAATTTCCAACTTTTATGCGGGAGATGTCGCTGGTCATCATCACTTCAGTCGAAAGACGTCAACTGCTGGACATAACCCACCCCCAAGTATCACCAAACTAATTAGTCCTATGCATCTCGCATCCAGCGGATCCCCACAGCCTTCACCAGGTCATCGGTCCACCTGTCGCTGGTAGAAGCTAGTAATATCATAAGTCTTCATTGGGATTTAAAAAGTTCAATATTTCCTCCCTTCAAGAACCTATTGGTCATGCCTCATGGATGTGATCGTAATTTGTTTACGTCTCAAATGGTCGAATTTTCGATAAATAACGTTAATGAGTCTGTAATTTAAAATTTGACGCGACAGGTGTAATCCCAGAAATTATTGAGTAACTGTATCTCATTGTGATATACACCTTATGACCAAAACCATAAAGTAAAAAATCCTAAATCAATCTTCAATAGCGCTTCAGTAACCACTGTCAAGGGAAAATCAACTTTAAACTTGTATGGAAAGGTTCAATGTCTATTGCATTTTCTCCCCTAAAACTCACAAGACATGTTATATTTTCTTAAGGACTAGTGGTTCCGTACGAGTGGTTTTTGTGGGAATTTAGGGTTCCTTACAGAACGGAAGTAAGGAATTATGTTGATTGCAAGGGGATGATATTTATTTAGATTCACATGTGGCGTCTAAGTTTATCTTTTTTCCCGTTTGCAATCTCTTACCTTTACGCACTAGCGGTTTTAGAAAACAAAAGGGTATTTTTAACCCTCGTCGGCAAAAGAGGGGTGTTAATAAAAATATGTAGGTGGCTTTTTAAATTTTTATTGTTAAAGTATTAAAATATAAAGGATATACTGTCTGTTTGGTCTAGAGGTGTGTAACTGCTCGGAGTGAGTCCTGCAGCAAAGTTTAAGGGTCGGGTTCGATTCTTGGGTGGGGCAAAACATTATTGGGAATGTCTCAGTTGCGGCAGTACTTGGGTTTGTGCCCGGTTGACGGGAATAGACTTTTTATTATATAGCACTTAAACATAACTGGTGTATCTAATGTAGAGTTTGTCTTCTATTATAGGTAAAAAAACTTAAATAAATAATGAGCTTTTTCAATATAGAAAGGTAATTAGCACACTAGCGATTAGCGTTTATTAAAATAAGTTGGTTTTTGTGCATATTAGGTACGGTTAGACATTGGACTATACCTAGCTTTACTTAAATTAAATTACCGTTTGGTCAGTTTGCGAAAGCTGGACGCTTTTACCCTCGCTGAAGATAGCGAGACAGACAGACCGAACGCGGGACAGTCCCGACCAATGCGGGACGTATCACGATCTGGTTAGGGTACCTCTGCCTTAGGCTCGCCGCAAACGGGCCACCGACCACAGCCACCGGTGGCTGTCGCGCGCTACTGCAACATTAGTAACAGTTGTAGAAGTATAGATCAGAATGTGAATCTAAAATAGCGGGACGTAATTGGATTTCCGATATGAAAGTATCGATATCCATTGGGGCGTCGTCGTGCTCCATGATGACGCGTGCGATGCGTAGGACGCCTAACGTTAAACGTCTAACAGTGCGGCGGTGGTGCAGCGCGACAGTAGCAGGTGTCAGCGTCTTACGTGGCCCGCAGCGACCACAAGTGGCGAGTTGCGTACAGTGCAGTCGCGAGTGGCCGCCACCTACACATGTGCAGTGCGTCTATACAAAATATATGGAAAAGTGTGTTAAGTCGCTGTTGCTGGCCACTGGTGGTCGGTGGCCAGTTTGCACCGAGCCTTCAATAAAGGCGTGTTCTTATTTTCGAAACAATCCAGCTATTGTTTACGAAAAAAAAACCAGATGTTTCACATTATTTCTCAAAAAAAAAAGAAAACGAAATAAGCGCACGTGCTCTTTATTATTTTCAAAAACTGAAATGGTGATACAACTGCCATTAAACAGTTAAAAAACTGTTTCCTTAAAAAGCTTACAAAATGAAAACAATAAAAAATACTGTTCCTGGTGATTTTATTGAATATGGGTCCGTTATGGGGAAGTAAAGGGTACGTAACGGGGTCCAACTTTTAGTATATCGTAATTTAAAGTAACAGTTTTTAGAAAGTTAAGTTAGTAAGAGTTTTTTTCTGTTCACAGATTGAAGAAACCTTTCTTCAATCTGTGAACAGAAACAAACTATCCTTATCAACTCATCACGCTTGTATTGACAGTGTGCGGGAATCAACCTGGGTTGGGCAACTGGGTTTGATTTTCTATAGAAATAAATAAAAATAGTGTTAAGTAATGAACCTACAGTATTACTTGAAGGTTCGCAATCTCTTTTAGGTACTTTTATGCAACCTATACTGTCCCACTACTGGGCACAGGTCTCCCCCATAATTTGCCGATTTTTGTCTTATCCTTCCAGTCTCCTGTAAACTCTCGTCGTCATCTAAGTCGTTATGCCAGCGTTTCCTAGGCCTCCCACGGCGAAGACGAGAAGACAGGCTCCGGCTCCCACTACGTGACGATTCTGGTCCAACTATCATTACGCATTCTGCATATATGACCCGCCCAATCCCACTTATCCCCTAGCAGACTTGCTCCCCACATCGGCGATGCCTGTTTTGGAGCGTATCGAGGTATTACGTATTCGGTCACTGACCAAAGTAATGTTGATTAGCATAAAAAGTAAGGTTGAGGTAAATGGGCAAGAAATCCACTATGTCGATGAGTACATTTACTTGGCCAGCTAGTATCCTTCGAAAACACAACAAAGAAATCGACCGCCGTGTCGAGAATGCCTGGAAGAGCTACTGATCCATGAAGTTACTGATGAAGGGAGACCTACCCTAGTCCCTGAAGCGCAAGGTCATCGACATGTGCATCCTGCCCATCCTAACCTACGGAGCTCAAACTTGGTCTTTGACCGAGTCTCAAAAGTCCAACCTCAAAGTATGCCAAAGGGCGATGGAGCGAACCGTTTTGGGTATTAAACTTAAGCCTTTAGGTACTATATATGTTAAATTAGGAAACGCTAGAAAACCTTCAATGTCGCAGTGACAACCGCTAGATAAATGAGCCAGGTCTAGAAAGATAGACCTACCAGAATACAAGTAAAAATATAAATTTCCAAAAGCCCAAAAAATATTTTTTCATCCTTTTTAACTTACATAATTTATCTAGTAGTACAGACGCTACGATCAACAATCTGTCGAACACATAATATTATGACACGATATCTTGCGAAAATACCACAAACAGTAAAACGCCCATAACTTTTGAACGGCTCAACCGAATTTCATCTATGTTTGATGAAATTCGGTTGAGCCGTATAAGAACACTCCCGATAAAGTCACCAAAAAAGAAACTAAATCAAAATCCGTTCATCCGTTTAGGAGCTACGATGCCACAGACAGATACACAAATACACAGGAATACACATTCAAACTTATAACACTCCTCTTTTCCGTCGGGGGTTAAAAATAACTTCATTCGTAAATGCATGCTACTATAAAATCCTTACATTCCTTAATCACTGAGTACATACATTTCATCCCTCGACAAATAAATCTACACTTACGTTATCACATCAAACCACAAAAAAAAAACTCTTAATATTATAATCTGGCTCTCACTATCTCACAGTAACTTTATCCGAGAAGCGTCCTTTTAACATTCTCCACTTATCTGGCGGTTTTACTAACTGCCCGGCGACGCTTTGATGGGCAAAGTGAAGATAAGTTTGAGGGTCACTGGAAGCTTGGGGACCCGTGATATCTTTATGCGGGTAGCATTAAAAGTTTTTGCTAAGTGGGTAGTTGGGATAGCCAGTGTAAGTTGGTTTGGAAGAAGTAATTTTTAACCAAATTCAAAAAGGAGGAGATTCTCAATTCGATTCGTATTTTTTTTAAATGTATGTACACCGATTACGCTGAGATTTATGATCCGATTTACGTGATTTTTCTTTAGTTTGATGCAGAATAGTTGCCATTTGGTCCCATAATTTAACATAGTTTGGCCCAGTATTTTTCACTAACCGACTTCCCAAAAAGGAGGAGGTTCTATATTCGACATTATGTATGTTTTTTTATGTATTTTCACCGATATCTCCGTCAATAGTGGACCGATTTTGAAAATTCTTTTTTTGTTTGAAAGAGTATGTTCCGAAATTGGTCCCATTTTAATTGAGTGAAGATTTGATGAAGATTTTCCAAGAAATACAACAGAACTCTTCAATAAATAACGGCAAATCTCTCGGGATTGCTGCAATCGCATGTCTGGTTCTCTAAACAGATGAACCGATTTGTATCGTTTGAAAGGTAACTTTATCGAGTGTTCTTAGCTATGTTTGATGAAAATCGGTTCAGCCGTTCAAAAGTTATGGGCGTTTTACTGTTTGAATCGGGGTGTGAATATTATTACGTGTTCAATAGACACGAAACGCGATAGAAGCGTGTCTTCTACTAGATAAATTATGTAGCATGATATGAAAAAGTTTCTAAAGTATTAAGCTAGTTGTATGAGCCACAGCTTGTCCTTCGACAAAGGCCTCATCTAAAGCCTTCCATATTGTCCTGTCTTTTGCAGTTTAGGTCCATTGTGGTCTATATAACGATTGATATTAATTGATTTAAATAAAGCAACTGAATTGACAGTTCAAGCACTACAAAAATTATAACATGATGATACAGGAGTACGCGCACTGAGTGTTTGATGCATCAATTGTCCCCAATTTCACCAAATAGAAATAAAACTGTAACACTTCTAAGATCTTAAAATAATTCGCACGATCTAGAAATGAAACACAACTGATAACAATACATTAAGAATTGACCTTGACGATAACGTAACGTATTCAGCGGAGTTCCAAGAATGAGTAATATCAACTGAGCCAACATCTGCGGTATGCTATTCAAAGGGAGAGGAAAATAATATGCCTATAGACGTCATAGCAAAAATGATGGAACTGTTAATAATATCTTGTATGTACTCTGGACTTTGACTTCGCAATATATATCTTGAAGGATGTTCATTTCTAAAGGGCATTATGACCTTGCATGACAACCGTTTGAACAGGTTTATTTTTAACCGCCGACAGAAAAAGAGGGGTGTTTATCTGGTATCTGTGTGTCTGTCTGTTGCATCATAGCTCCTAAACGGATGAACCGATTTTGATTTAGTTTTTTTTGTTTGAAATGTGACTTTATCGAGAGTGTTCTTAGCCATTTCACACAGTCGCGAGCTGGCTAACCAAACCAGATCTATCATTCGACTGCACAGCATGATTTTCATCTTGTTTACGTCTGTTTAGTTCGCTTCTTAAGCGGTCGGAATTTTTGATTTTTTGAGTTAACTTTTTTCCAACTTTATAAGCGTCGGTCCCCAGTCTAACCGTATCTAGCCATATGCATAAGCTATGAACATTCCTCAGCAAGATTGGTTGACAGATTTCCATGCTTCTGTATGAAAGCACCTCATAATATTTAATGTATAAATTTTATCCAGTACTTATTTTTCTCTTTTTAGTTAATTATTTTTTGGCAGTCCGGGTTTTTTATTGTTTATAATTATTTGTATTTTTATTGGTGCGAATAAAAGTTTAATTTATTTCTTTTTCAGATTCTAGAAATTGCTCAACGGAATGAGGCAATTGTCTGTCAGAGACAAAAGACAAAAAGAACCATGACCCAGTCCAAGAGCCTTCTGCACATGTAGTCACATCCAAGCAATAAAAGTACAGGTAGATCTTAGACATCACCTCACAAGTAATAAAATAATTTACAGAAAACATCTTAAAAAGGTTTGCAAAGCCATCGGCTGCCTTCAAAGGCAAGTTAAACATAAGTAAGTCAAAAGATTTTACTGCATCTTGCCGTAATCTATGAAGAAATTATTTTATGGTGTTGCAAGTTGTTAAAATCCCTTTGATGTTAAATGTTTCGCAATGTGAACATTTTCTGTTACGTTGCCTTGCCGTTAATGATATTTTGTTTATTTATTCATTGCGTCACTTATAAAAATTTTCTTTTATGTTTATTTTATGCAATGCTCTTTATATTGTTGTTAAAGGTAATGTCAAAGTCAAATTCTTTACTTCAATTAGTACATTTATACAAGTAATAATTATTAATTCTACCTTTGACTCGGCAAACTAGCTTGTTATGGAGAAGAACGTATAAGAATTTCCACATTTAGGTACTCTCTAAAAAAAGTGTTTTACTATATTTACGTATATAATTCATATACGTGAGGACGATGCATCCAGAATAACATTACTATACTACCTACAGGTATAAAGTATTACAAGCACTACAAGCTAAACTCATTCATTTGATAATAGGAACATGGTTCTCACATACTTACAAATATTGAAAACATAGGTAAATTACCTAATACAATAACAACGGAACAGTCAATACCTAAAACATAAAAATAGGCAAGAAAATTGCACCGTATGTCGCACCTGGCTACCAAAATCAATCTGCCTAGTCTTTCTTCAGTTTGTCTTTGATGTGGGAGTCGGTTTCCAGTCGAACTGGATGCATTTGACGACTATCTATCTGACCTACATAATTTAGTAACACGATTGAAGCAACTTGTTGCACGTGGCTAATAATCCCAATTTAATTGTGGGTTGTGCAGTATGTCTTCTCCCACAAATCCTTTTCAGCGGTCATGTCGGTGTTCACTATTGATTTATAAGCCGCTACAAATATAATTTGCCGAAGTAGGGGATTGTTGATCAAACACCTGGTACTAGTGCGGTACCTATCTCTGTTTAGAATAAGTCCCATTTGTCGGAGTGCCTCAAATATCCGTTTATCTAAACCCTAGATAATCTGAGCAACGCGTCCAACGCTGCAATAAACGTTTCTCTTTTAAACTGACAAGAGAATCCATCTATGTCTTGTTCACATACTGACACAATATTATAGATAGGTAAACGGCCCGAGTGGTTGCTTGCCACATAGACAGGTGCAACATAGAAGAGTTTGCCGATATGTTACTACGACAGAGATAAGATTGATAAGTGTATATGCTGTATTCTTACTGATAACCTTAAAATTTTTCTTATAACTGAAACACAATGATGCAGAACCCCAAATACTCACTTTAGAAAACGATCCAAAAACCCTACAAATTAAACGAGTACTTAAGTAAGTTAAAGCTGTTACGTAAATTTTTTAGCGCAAGGGGTTTTGGTATTATGAAAAAACTTTTTTACAAAAAAATACTACCGACTTCCAAATAAAAAAAAAACTTCAAATTGAAAAATAACTTACTTTTTGGAAATCGGTGTCTTTGCCTGGTACCAATTTTTTGACTTATGGATACCGATTTCCAAAAAGAAAAATTATTTTTATAATGTTAGAATAGATTACCCGAATGTCATGAAACTTGAACATAACCGGTGATATGAGAGTGTACTATGGTAAACTGTACACATCTGTGTACCTCTTTAGAGCGTACAGCCGTGATGTTATGTTATGAAATGGTATAAACAATAAACAGAAATGCGATTGTAGCAATCCCGACAGATTTTCCGTTATTTATTGAAGAGTTCTGTTGTATATCGCCGAACTCTTTCAAACAAAAACGAGTTTTCAAAATCGAGACACAATTGACGAAGAAATTGTTGATCATATACACAAAAAAAAACAAACATAAAGTCCAATATAGAACGTCCTCTTTTTTGGCAAGTCGGTTGAAAATAACATTCACGAGCATAGATACAGTAAACGTACGGACAGACAGACAGCTCCCGTATCACCTTGCTTACAGATTAATAGTTTTATTTGACTATAGCATGAGCTTTTACATTTTATAGTTCGCCCAATACAAAAGAAAAAGAAAACTGCTAACACGATAAAAACACTCGTTGTTTTACACTAAGCTCTACCTAGCCGTTAAGTGAAAATGTATAATCACATGGGTTTCAATTCAATCTAAAGATGTTACCGAACCTGTATGTCGGGACTAGCGGCAGTGCTCCCGCCAAGTTCGAGAAAAACCGGGCAAATAATAGTAATAGTATAGCGGAGCTTGGCATAAAGCTTACTGATAGTGGTGATTTAGGCTTTTTTGTAAAGGAACGGTTGCTAGTCCTAACTAGATTGAAGATAATGGCAGAAAGTTTTTTTTGTAGATCCTCATTATGAAAATTTATCGTGAAGGTTGGCAAAGGTGTGTAAAATATAATTATGATGTAGTTATCAAAATATAGTCCTAAAGTTTATAATTACCATATTATTGCTGGATCAGTACGATTATAGGACATATGGTGAGACTGCCCTAAGAAGAACCGAAGACAGGTCATCAGTGACTCCGTCAAAGTTTCCAAGACGGCCACGACCTATGCGGGCAATGAAGAAAAAATAAGAAGAGAAAGATTAGTGTTTATTCTAAAAGGCTCCTAAGGGAACTCTCAAAAAAAATTCATATATGTAGTACAGGTTCATCACAAGAATGATATCCACTGGCAAGAACTTCAAGCGATAAAACTTGGCACTAGTCTCCAAAGTTTCCACACTTTTATCAGCTCATCAAACTGCGATGGCGCAGAACTTGGCTCGAACTCTACAGTAAATTTGTGAGCGAATAGATATTAACGCATTTATAACTGATCGTTTGGCGGCGCCGGTGAACATGAGAACAAGGCTGTCCATAGGGATTTATAATTAAATATGGTGGAGTAAGCAGGTGTACTATCTTTCATTTATCTGAAGGGCGTTTTAGGGTGCTGTTCTGAAGTTGGTATTTTGACGTTGAAGGCGTACTTTCTAAATTCAATTAATGATTTTGCCAATATGAAATATCCTGGAATTATTATAAAAAAAACTTAAACGATAAAGCTTTCTCGTGCAAAGCTTGCAGACGTTTTTCTATGTAGCGGTGACGTAGCTTTTTGAAAGTTATAAAGTTTTAATTCTAGAATTATCATAACAATATGTGGCTAACCACAATGACACTTAATTTTGAATGACGATGTGGTGATAGGTATTATATTCTATCGTTTAGAGAGGTTGCAAATCATTTAATTATTATAATTATACAAAAATATATATGCAGGACAAACAATCATGAAAGCAAGTGTACAATGGACGGTCTAAATAGCACAGGGCAATCTCTTACAGACAACTTTTGGATGGAATGAACGAGAAGAGCGGAATTTAGAGGCATTTCTCTTATCAAAACCTGGTATCCTGGCAGAGCCTAGCATAGACATCATCTTCCTGTCTTCGACCCAAGTTGCTTGGGGGTCTTCCATTCTTCCCTGTCACCTGTCACGCTTCTTCAAATCTTCATTTCTTTGAGCTTCCTCTCTTTGTCTATAAATTCGAATTTTATTCAACCTTTACAAAAAAAAACAATTATATTATCCTGCAAAGGAGATGAAGTTACCAGCCCTAACGTAACTGAAACTTGAACAATAAAATGTCTTATTAGTGCACTTCGAGAAGAACTAAATGAGTTTGAACCAGTCCCTAAGATTTCAATTATAAGGCTCCTCGTAAAACTAGCGAGGAAAGCTGGCGCCGCCGCTCGGATTTACTCGCACTTAGGAATTGGGATATTATTAATTCTTCGGTAATTGGATTGTCTGTAAAGAGTTTAATTTCTTAGGTGTTAATTGTATGGTGAAAGTAAGCATGATTTACGGATACGTTTGGTACGATTAATGTTTAACTTTCCCGATCAAACTAGGATTCTCTCTCTTCTTTGCTTGAGGCAGAATCAATGGAATATTGCCTTATAAATATTACTTTGATATAGACATTTTTTAATTATTATTTGTGATGGGTTTGTGCTTGACTCTATTCTAGGTTCTGACCTGGATAAGCTCACCATCATCGACTCTGTCTCCGTCACCCAGAGGTGAAGAAGCCTGTTCACTCTAACTTTGAAGAGGTTCGAGTTGAATGCGTTCGGAAACACTATTTTGTAATGCCTTGATTTATATCCATGGAGGTTCTTTCACGTTCCTCTCCATAAAAATCTATCTTTGGAACGCGCAAATAGTTTCAACTCTCTCACTATCTTTTGACAGTTCATTAGTGCTTGCAAATGTTCAAGTTCAAATTGAAGACAAGACACTGAAGAGAGAAAACGAAAGACGTATTACTATCCCAGAAGCTATGCTTCCTCATAAAAACACACACAAAGAACAGAGTAAGTCAGGTACTATTGGGAACGCACCAAACACAGAACATTGTCCCTTGATCCTTCCCAGAATCTCCGAAGCAAATGGACCCCAACTAGCGCAAGCTAGATAGAACAAACGACCACTCTTGACCTGTAGCGTCGCTGTGAATGCCGTTACTCATCCACACTTCGCCTAATCTACGTCGAGTGCTTCCTAACTTTATGATTGGTTGTTGACATTGATCTGTGTGTTAGAACTGTCAATTTTATTTACGAGGAAATTCTATATTCTATTGTTCTAGAAAGAAAGTAGTTCTATACTGAATGTGGTGTATTTTTTATTTGATTTTGTGAATGCTTGCGAGCGGTGGCATGAGACTAGCGATCTTTTTACGTGATGTTAGCAAAAAGTTCAGCGGAAACATCTTACTATGATTGTTTCGAGTTTTATGCTCGGTTAACAAAACTGCACTACTTTTCAGCCTTCTGTAAGTCAAGGCAGAGAACGATTGAAAATTCATTACATCACACACTGTTAATGCGTGTTCACAATTATTGTTAACTAAAATACAAGGATCCCTCAATCAACAATTAACAATATTTCAAAAAGTTAAGGAACAAGAACATCCAAATTATTCTGATTTTATTTCTATAGTTGAACAAATGAATGCGATCAAAACCAAGTGCGATAAATAATGTAAATAAAAACACTGTATTGATAACATTGCACATGTGTTTCTGATCGGCTCAGTTCTACTATTAGAAATCACACTGCTAGACCTAGTCCCAATAGGTCAATGTCCTTATGACGTACAAGCATCATCTCTACTTATTTAAAAATACTTCTGACATATACGAACATAGCTATGTTAACAGAGGAAACAGTTTTTTGTCAAGATAATGCAGTTCTATTAGATTATGGTAGAACTACTATTCTGCCGTCTTATATCTAATGTCACTATATGACATTTGACCGATTTTGAGTTTTTAATACCGTTATCAGCAGAAAATTCTCTATCGATCTGTCCAAGCAGTATTTTCTACTATCAATAGATTCCGGATGAAAATTAAAATCGCTATAAATTGCTATGTTTACAAACCTATTTTTGATAAGATTTAGTAATTGATTTAAACTAACTAATTGTGCTTATTTGAAAGTGCACAATTAGATCTATTGTTTGACACCAGAAAACTCTCGCATATGATTTTCAGAACACGCAAACATAGATTTTTATATTTTGCGGATTTTTGTTTTTCATCCATAACTCAAAATTATGATTTTGTCAGATAGTGACACTCTAGCTATGTCACCGCATATTGCGATTAAGTAGTTGAGTTAGTTTTCTCTGAAGTCTAGTTCTAAGTGTATGTAAGCCTTTACCGGACATGCCTCGTTTGGCTTCGTATCCTGCGTTGTTTCCATAAGTTTCTTTCTTCTTGTCATCATCAATAAGGAGACTGGTAGTAGATACTTTGTATTTGAATTGAATTTCTTAAAACTTGAGTTTTTGTAACCTGGCTGTTAGAAGAGGCCAGCTTTTACCAGCAGCGGTATCGTTTGAGTCGATTATGAATCTTTTCTCCCTTCAGAAACGTACTACCAGCACATATCCTCTGTCCTAATTATGGTCATGGTCTACACGAGATCCAAGTCTTTCACCCGTTGACGCATGATTGATTAAGAAACATCCAATTTCAAACTTATAGGTAGCTGTTGCCCGCGACTTCGTCTGCGCAGCATAAGTACTTCGAATAGCCTATTTTTTATATCGCGCCATTATATTGTAGGTATGCAAACTTCCATCCCTTTTCCACCCTCAAGAGGATGATTTCCAGGATAAAAACTATCTTATGTCCTGCCCAGAGTCTCATACTATCTCCATACCAAATTTTATCTAAATCGGTTCAGGCGGTTTAGGCGTGATAATATAACAGACATATAGACAGACAGACAGAGTTATTTTCGCATTTAGGTATAATATTATATATTATGCAAAGACTTTTACATTAAATTTTTCATATAGGTATTATTTGGATTAGTTTGGTTAGAAGTAGGATGTACGTATGCAATCCCGTTGGAATAAAACACGTGCTTGATAAAATGGTAACGGTCCTAAATATCATGTACCTAACCTTTGCCCAGCAGTAGGATACTGTAGGCTAAATAAAAAAATAGTATGATACGAAAATAAGAAACCGTTTGCCTGGTAATGGGAATGAAGGCTCTCAAAAAAGTCCACCTTTATTGGTAAATTAAATTTTGACACGAAACACTAAAATGTTATTTTGGCAAGAATTAGAACGGAAACGTTTGTAGAAACACAAATTGTAACGTGCCTTTTAAATTTTGGCAACTGTATGTCGTATGACCTTTGCCTAGACTGGAAGAAAGCATTGTGATAAAGCTTTTGTAACAAAAAGTCGTGAAAATTTAAGTTATTTTAACGTCGGCAATAAATATGGCGGTATTTCCGCAGGCTTATTACGTATCTTGCAAGAGCAAAACGATAGCGATTTTTGCGCAATAATTTCTCTTCAATACAGAAGTTTTAGAAGTTTTGGCGGGTTTTTTTTAAATAAGTGCAATTTACAAACAGCGAGCGATTAGCAACCGATTCTGTAGGATTTACCGTACCTAAACTGCAGATAATTCCGACTTTTATGACATAAAGCGTTTGATCGCGCGATGATTGCTGATTGCTGTTTCTTACGTAATAAGCCTGCCGATTATTCATTCTCTATCGTCGAGGCCATCTCTCGTTGTAGATATTGCAACATATGATTCAGAGACTGGACTATTTTTTTAATCCGGGTCATTGATCAAAGGATGCAAGTGGTTTTGGAGGTAATATACGAGCAAGATTGACCGATTTAAGATTTATCTACTTTTAAGACCAATTTCATCAATGAAATTAATCACGATTAGTTCAACTAAACTGAGTTTATGCAAATACACCGTTCTGATTGGTTGATACCGCTAAGAAACTACCAATCAGAACGCTGTGTATGCATAAACTGAGTTTAGTTGAACTAATCGCGATTAGTTTCATTGGTGAAATCGACCCTTCTTCATAGATAGAGTCATTGGGTTTTTTGGTGCATAGGAATTTTCTTGCTTGCATCGGACGAATGGATTATTGAAGATTTATTTCAAAGAGAAGGACTTAATGCATTGCCACGTGGTTTCTCTGATTCAAGGTTATATAATAGTGGTAGTCTTAGATCCGTAAGAACTAAAGAATATAAATAAATACAGGTGACTTAGTATGATTCACTTCCGAATCGTTTTTGAAAACACTGCATCAGCGCACTGATTCATAACAACACTCAATAAAAAACGCTGCTACCGTAAACCCAGAATCCAAATTCAAACGCAGCATTACGATGACGTTACATTACTAAAGTGCATTACTCCATGCTCCAAAGGTCAATTAAAAAGGAATTTGAGCTTTACCTCAGAGGAATTAGAATTGATAACGCCTGCTTCGTTAATTACGGCTTTTGACTCATTCTTGGGTTCCCATTCAATAGGATTCCCGAAATTTTTGTCACTGTGCAGAAAAGGTCTGCATTCATAACGGGAAAAATAAAGGAATGGGTAGAGACGAGCCGTGTTTGAAATAGAAAAGCCAATAGAAATGGCTTGTAGGGAAAAAGGCTAAAATTCTTCCCTTTCTGTTGAAATAAATTCCTCGTCGGTGACAGGTTGTATCGTCGCTGATGTAAAAGGACCTTCTTTATGCGCAACAACCTGTTTGACCAGAGATATGAGCAGGGATTTACAACTATTTTGAAATTATAGGAAAAACCGGTGATCGACTTCACACGGTTTACTGTATATCTGGCAACATTTTATTGGAAAAGGTAGATAGGGGCTTGTGCACTAGTGAATTATGCAGATTGATCAGTCTAGTTAGAGTTGTAAACATTAGCTTCATTGACACATTCGGGTAAAATAAATTGTACAATTTTGTCCTTACAGACTATATTACTAGACAATTTATAAACATATTTGACTTAACTTTTTGGCATTATCAACGTCTTTCAACTTTATCATTCATAAAGATTTGTGTCGTCTCATTATATATTTACAAACTGATATTGTAGTCTTCGCAGAAATATTGACAGACTTACTAAGAAAGTCGAAGTCAAAGGTATTTATTTCGACTAGGTCAGTAAGCGGCACTTTCGAACGTTAAAAATTAAAATTAACATGTAATAAAAATTAAATCTACCGTGCATTTGGCAAAGAATATTGTTACGGAGAAGATCGCACAAGAAACTCCATACTTACTCTTTTAAAAAAAAAATCTTGGACGATATTAAAGTACATACATTAATAAATTCATATACTTGAAAAATAGGAGAATTAAGAATAATAGCAGTTATGGTAAAAGATGGTAAGAAACTAATGCGGAACAATATAGGTAGTCATCAGAGTTATTATGATGATATGATTAGATGAGGTTCGCGAGGTTCCTAAGATAGAGATCGTTTTGTAATAACATTGTTCTAATTAAAGCAGCAATGCTGTAAAAATTTATGTGCATATTTCTGATATTCCTGTTAACCTTTAGCCTATGAATTTATTTTAATGGTTGTGTTTACATCTAGTTCAATTGGATACGATTTGACTGATTTATCTAGATTGCTTGTATGCATTTGTTAAATATCAACATGTTAAAGTACATGCATATTTTCTTATTGCCTTCGATTATAATTATCTTTAACTATCTGTAAATGAAAGTATGATTGATATTTACGCTCCAGCCTAGCTATTCCCATTAACTTTACGGTACTTTGCAAATACTAACTGTATACAGCAAAGTACCAGTATTTTGCATGTAGTGACAGCTTGTCTGGCCACAGCAACCCAGTAACTGGGGAATACGGTACCACTTGGCAAAACTGGTGTCAGATTTCTAGGCTTCTGACTATACGTAACATCTGTCGAAGCTCTACAAATAGCAGCGGGAACGTGCTCTTCGAAGCACGGTACTTGTAATGGATGGTCACCATCCACGGACTAACCTGGGCAGGTGTTGCTTAACTTCGAAGATCGTACCGTGCAGCTGTCTGTATCCTAAAAATGATTGAACCAAAAAATCGAAGACAAGTGATATCCACCAATCCTCACTAGGTCCGCGTGGTGGATTACGGCCCGTCCCCTCTCACAAAGAGGAAGCCTGTGTCCCAGCAGTGGGAACATTAATAGGCTGATGATGATGATATTGAACCTCATATGAGAAAAAAGAATAGTGATCTAAGATAATACTGAAGATAATGTTCTGATTCGACAAAAGTTTGTTTCCGATAAACCTAGTAAATGCATGTACGGACAAGAAAATAATCTACAAGCGCAATTTGAAGCATGAATCAAAGCCTCGTGCACCAATAACGATATCGGATACGATTGCAATGGCACCGGAGCAAGTGTAACCAGCGGCAACACTCACAATAGCGAGCCAAGCAGGTCGTTAATTGTAGTATTGTAACGTTCCAAGGAAAACCTTTGTAAGGCAACGTGTTGCCTTTTATTGCCTATACGGGACAGTGATTATTTTAATCAAAGACTGGCTTTTCATTGATTTCCGGAGTAACTTAAGGCATGTAAAGTGTAGTTTCTCTCTCGTAGTTTCTTTCTCGAAGAAAATTTTTATCAGGGTTACAATTTCTCTACCTTGCTTGACTAGTGGTGGACATCCGATCCATACGCACCAAACGTTTTGGGAATACTTTTATTATGCGTACAGCAAAGGAGTGGAATTCCCTGCCGGAGTCTGTATTTCCTGATAGCTACAACCTGGGAGTCTTCAAGTCAAGAGTGTTTCTTCTAGGCAAGCGTGCTTCATCGTCGACCACATCATCGCTTACCATCAGGTGAGATAGTGGTCAAGCGCAAGCGCATAAATAAAAAAATAAAAAAAACTAGTCTAGTCTGCGACACCTCATCATCGTCATCATCATCAGCCTTTTAAATGTTCCCACTGCTGGGACACAGGCCTCCTCTCTATGAGAGGGACTGGGCCGTAATCTACCACGTGGGCCCAGTGCGGGTTGGTGGATGTCACATGTCTTCGAATTTTTGGTTCTAGGACATCATTCGACCGGTTTCCTCACGATGACACCTACATCGTTGTAATTGCTAGGATTTTTACTAATTCACTTCGTTTTTAATTATTCCTATTCTTAGCTTAATTTTCTTTATAACAATTTGTTTGACCAACGCTCCAACGTCGTCCACTTTAATACCTCATGTGTCAACAGTTGTTGTATCTCGCTTCTTATCTAATTCAATTTAGTTCAAGATTCGACTAACTACGTGACAAGTGTCTTGTCACAGATACAAGTCGTTCTTCGGGATACAATTTTATTGACTTTAAACGAGAGCTTAATGATTGTAATGTGCGAGTCGATATAGGTTGATACCCAAACACTTAGGAAGACTATACGTTACCCATTATGGTAAAAAGCTTCAAGAGAAGATAAGCCATCAATGTAGGTAGAGTTATTTGAAGAAATGACCATACCGTATGACGATGACTAAGGTATAGAACCGAATGATGTAAGTTAAATTCAACTCTCTCGTTCAAATTATTTTAGAGTAAAACATGATACATACAAATAATGCACGAGGCAGGCTTTATTTGTGGTTTTGAAGACCTTGATGGAATAAGTCATCATTGAGTTGTTTGGCGCCTCTTAAAATAACAAAAAAATATTTGAAATCACATTGAAAAAAATTTGGAATACAAATATGCCTATATTTCACGCTGATCTGGGATTAAGATAAAGAGCACGATCAAGATTAATATATCTGTCCTAAAACAACACGGAGCCAGGAATGGGAGCGAATACATCGCTTATACATCCATAACTTTGTAAGTGGGACGATAATGGTAAAATATATTTGTTTCCGAATTGATTTGTGATAGTATTCTCTCGACTTGCAAGGTCTTGTTTCAGCATGATAATACCGGTTATTTTGCAGGCTCACGGGAATCTATAAAAATAAAAATCAGTTGCCGAATATATGTAACATATATATGTAAAACAGCTGCGAAGCCGGGGTGGGCAGCTAGTTTAAAATAATATCTATTAATTGGATTTGTTGTTTGCGAAGGGCACCCCACGAGTTTTAGTCTTTGTATTTGGTGGGTTCTATAATTAGATTCTATTTAAGCTACCGCAGTTTCTACCATATTTCGTCACTTCCATACGGTTACATGAATGAAGTAATTTTATGGAGGTACATTTATTTCATTCATCATTATAATGATGATGAAATCTATAAGGAAGGCGAATGTGAAACTATATTTTTTTTTAGGAACAATTTCAACAACGTAATGATGATTTTAATTATTTATATTACTATTATTCATTAATACTAGGAAGATCGGATATAGGTGTAGTAGGTCAATGGCGTTAGGTTTATTTCGATCAACAGGAAAATAAAGGTACAATGAACTAAATGTATTAAAATATTTATACTCACGTGTCTATTGTCGTACATCTCATTCTATCATCACACGAACACAGACAAAATTAACTTTAATTACTAAGCATTAAAGTTCACATTACGATGAGACATTTTTAAATAGAGCTTATTACATTTCATTTGGACACATGCCACAAACAACTAAATAGTAACAAGAAACATAGTTTTATAAACCTACTAGAAACCTACGTTCCCAGAAATATTAGTAGCATAATCATGATGAACTGAACATAATAGAAGTAGTAAATTATTAAGCGAGAAGTGAATAGTGCCATGAATCATAATGTCATACGAGACTCCAACGAGCCAAGGACTGAAAGCGATATAAACATTAATTAAGGTTATGATATAAAACGAAACGAAAGCATACAGAAAGCTCTATGCGTATGCGTACTGTTTATTTTTTCATTCATTCAAAATGACAAATACATTCGTCCGACTTACTAACACAGATAAGAGGGACGCACAAGATTGAAACCGAACCCTTCAGTGATGACAATAGAGTAGAAAATTCTTTGAAAGCATTTGTTAATATTGTGCAGGGGGTTATAGTAAACAGCGTCGCCGGCGCAGCCCGTAGTCAGTTACTCGTTGATCAGTGTGGAGAGAAGGCCGTTATTGGAAGCCACGCGCGCATCGACTCGCGCGCACATTGCGAACGAAATACGATTTTCGAATTATTTATTGTGGTGACTGGTGTCCCTAAGGGAAATATTTTAGGTCCTGTGTTTTGAAAAATTCTAAATCATATTTTGAATTATCTGTGTGTTTATGTGCAAGTGTTTCGTGGTCCATTGTATTACCGGTGATGCTGACATGCATGGTGAGTACATTTTGAAATTCTTACACACGATGCGTTTCAATGAGTCCCATTGTTTAGACACAGACTTTTTTATTCTCGTTTGTATCAACACTTTCATCTGCATTGTTTATTTTCTAGTTTATCAGTCTTCTAATTAGAGTGCAGTGAATAGTAAAATAGTTGTAAAAGTTCTTTTAATGTTTGCTGTGGAATGTGATTTTTATGGTTTGTTGCATTCGGTTTGGATTTACATTTAGCCTAAGCAGTAGTGATCTTTGCATAGAAGGTATCTTGTTCAGGCTTATGCGTGTGTGATTCATGCGTCTGTACGATTCCATAGGAAGTAAAAGTTGCTATTCATCGAATCATTTGTTATGAAATTTACATTCCTCGATGATTTATGTTGTTTCGCTTCAAATCAATCGTTGTTATCTCCGATCGTATCTGGCAGATTGTTTGTATAATTCGTATTAGTGTCAAGTGTTTGATAAATGTTGTATATTCTGCAATACTTGAGAGTTAACATTGTGCGCTTTTGTACACCGATGATAATCGAAAAACATGTTATGGTTCCTCCTAATTTTACCAATCGTGTAATCTCTTTGTTGATCTCAACAAAAGAATTTGGTTTTTAACGTCAGAGAGTCTTTATTTAATCTATTATTATTAGTACCAATGCTATTCGTCAACTTATTATTAGACAAAAAAAAATCTGTGAATTCTTCCTCGTATATTGATAAATATAAAATAGCCTTCGTGAAATAGATAAGTTTATATTCGTTGACTATTCTTCTACTAAACATTTTATAAAATTTTTATGTTATTGCATTGCCTTTTATTCTTTTAATTACTGTTGATGAATCACTAAAATGTAGCTACTAACTTAAGGCTTAAGATTTTACAAAGTTATGCATATATCATCAAAATATACTATCGATACATTAGATTTAATCCGGCATTTACCTCATTCTGTCTCATCTAAATTGATGGAAAGGTGATCAACAATCCACTGTATCTGTTCCCTCTTGAACTCTCTTCGTTCACGTCTTATTACCCTACAATTTGATTTACTACCGCATTTGATATGCACTGGCAATTTGCTCCTGCAACTAGGTCGACAGTTTGTTTAAGCATAATAATTGTTCTCACACTGATATTGAATCATTCATTTGTCAGTCCTGTTTCTGTTACATCATATCTATTGTTTTAATTTGTTTTGGGTTTACTGTCCTCTTATGTTGTACTAGCTTATGCCAGCGACTTCGCCCGCGTGAAATGTGTTTTATCATCCCAATGCATAAAAAGTAGCCCATGCGCTATTCCAGACAATCTATCTCTGTACCAATTTTCATCCAGATCCGTTTAGCCGTTCTGGAATGATTGATGATGCGATTAAACATGAGTTCAAACTTTCGCATTTATAATATTAGTAAGAAGAGTATCTTCTGACTGTTATGATTATCTTTTATTATGTTGTTTTCATTCATATTCTTTATTCTTCAAAAACAAACATACAAATAAAAAAGAAAGACTTATGTACAAAGGCGAGCTTAACCATAATTGGGTTCTCTGGCTTCATTATTACGTTTTTAATTGATCGTCATTATTTTCATTTTGTCCATTATTTAATATTAGTTAAATGCATTGTTACTTGTTGCCTTAAATGGATTGTTACTTGTTAGCAATAAAAATACAATGGGAAAATTTGCTAAAAATATTTTGGTTTCAAATGAGATGTCTTACGGGCCATAATTTGAAATTAAAGCTAAACAAGTAATTTAGAAGGATAAAAATCATAATAACAATTATATCAACCACCGGTAGCTTGGACCCTGCTCCCGATGCCAGTGGGCCACTATTTTTTAATGTTTTATTTTTATTATATTTAAAAATGTAAAAGTATGTATATTTAATAAATAAATGGAAATATATCAACTAGTTAACAAATAGTTTTGCTATGCTTGCCTGATTTGTAATTATAGTTTTACCTTTTTTGCGGCATTTGTTTATAATATATGTATGTTAATAATAATGATGGAACGTAATTTAAATGCTGACACCTATCTATTCTCGGAACTTTATAGGTGATCTAACTGTTTTTGCTATTAACAACTAATCCAATAATGACATTATAAAAATCACAATCAATTCTATTGTTTCGGAGGAAATCATACAAAAGTATACAGATTTACAAGTCTTAGATGAAATACGTGCGGTACACTAACCCTTTTGACATTTCAAAGTGGAATGAAAAGAAAGGGCGTACAGATCATTGTTCTACTTTTGCTACCCTGTAATTGGGTAAAATCGATAACTTGAATGCTGGTTCTGGTAAAGGTCAAGTTGTCACTCCAATTAGCGAACATTTTTCTCCTTAACTACAACTTATTCGTACAAGCGAATATGAAAATGATCCATGCCGTAGCAAACGGTAAAAGACAAGACAAGACGGTAGACGGACCGGACGTACGGGTAGACGGTAGGCAGACAAGTAATCAGGATCACCAAGAAGTTGACTGGCAGAAGAGAGTGCTAAAGTATGAACTTTAGCACTCTCTTCTGCCTCGCTTTATAGGCGCGACACAGCAATGCGATACCGACGTGACAACCACTATACTGCCCTCAAAAGCCAAAAAGCGGTATCTCAAAAAAATACAAATTTCTGATTTTTGTTGCATCTGATAGCTTAACAAATTCCCTACAGGTTAAATGAAGTTACATAGCGCTATCTCAACCAGAAACTACCTAAAACCTACTAAGAAAATATTGCATATCTCAAATTTATACGATATTACTAAGGAGCTGAGAGGTATATCATTATTTTTGAACACAATGGCCGTATATTTACTTACGGTGGAATCGCTTAGAAAAGTTCTTATAATTGCTGGCCAAAATTTCTAAGAACATTGGCGGTATCTGTTGAATGCGTAGCGAACTATTGATACGGCTCTTGCGCATCTCTCTCTCTCTTCTCGGGTGAAATCAATGCTGACAAAATTGTTATAAAGTTTTTTGAAGCCGGCCACACTTTTATGTCTGCCGACTCATTTCATCACAGAGCTGAATTGTCTATGAAGCGGATGAAGAATAAGAGTTATGACTTTGAAGATTTTTATACCGCTGTGACTAGTGCTGGGAAAAATGTGATTCCAAAAAGATGGACCACAATGACTTTTATGAATTACACAACGCAATACAAACTGTCTCGCCTTAATCCACGTCCTTATATCTGCGATATAGTGCAAGTGGAAGCTACGAGAGGTAGTTTCGATTTTAATTACAAGACATCCTTTGATAGTGAGTATATAACTGCTAGTATTATTGGAAACAAGATTTTAAAAACGAATGCTCTTCCACCTCCCAAGAAGAAAACCATGCTTAACAGAATTTCGCAAGCCAAGAAGAACAATATTTTGAAATATAATACCAGGCAATAGACTGTCCTTCTGGAGGGAGCTCCCTACTTCTGAGTGATTTATGACATAGATGCCTATTTTCAAAATCTAAAATTTTCTATTTATGTTAATCTTAAGTTTGTTAAAATTATTTCTAAATGCTCTTTTTTCGTGTTTATTTTCATTTACATGGATTTTTAGAAAAAATGTATAGAAAAACATTTGTATGAAAATTCCTATGAACACACTATACCTAACTAAAAGCGGTAACTCATATTAATAAACATATTATTCGAAGCCCAATAGCGGTATCTCAAAAATGAGGTAAAAAAACAAATTTTTCCTTTTTTTAAAAACATCAATAAGAAATATGGGTATGAGTATCTAATATTATGAATGAATAATTTGAAAACTACTTTACTAAGTTGACGCGAAATCAAAAATTCTAAAACATGAATTTTCTCGAGTCTCACTTTTTTGAGATGACGCTTTTTGGCTTATGAGGGCAGTATATAATCTATTCGTAATATGTCCTTCATTTCTGTGGGAGTCTTTAAATATTGACACAGTTTTGATGTTCCGTCCTATCTGGTATAAAACTGACTTCCTGACCTGAAATAAGGCCAACATAATATTTGTTTTGCTAATATTATACTGTCCCTATTGCCGATATATAGATTATCTTTGTATAGCATTTCTATTGTCACAGTGATATCAACCATACACAAACTGCACGATCCTTTTTCGTCAATATTAGTATAGCCTACTGATACTAGTGATAGTTGTTCCGGTTTTCTGTTTGAACTTGCTTCTTTACACGCACCCGTGATGCAGGAGAAATCCTTGAAACAAGGACAACATTAGAAAAATACAAACAAGAATTCACTTTCTATGGTTTTGTTTTCTCTAGTAGTTATTTATCTTCGAAAACAATTTTGAGCCTCTCACTCCTCTTGTATTTATCCTCATCTCTTATCATCCAAAGTGCAAGATTATCTACAGATGCGCCTGGGCTTCCCTTTTTTATTAAACAAACTTTAATACACATACAGCAATGCTTCCCTAGCTCTTGTACTAGAAGATCATGTATCACAAGGCTTAGGCTTTGTGTTTGCATATCCCTTTCTTCTATGCCGGTTACTTTACTGTCTCTGGATAAGGTTCCCGACAGAGTAACCTGCTAACAATATTAACCTTTGTTAGGAGCACTGGCATATGCAAGCTCTTCGTAATCTACCTAACGTCCTTGGTAGTATTAATATGAAGTAAGTGCGAACTATTCAAACGCCATCATTTTGTCATAACAATAGGACGAAGGATGTTTACCGGAAAACCACAGCTATGATAGGTTATATAGTGTCTGACCGAAACTGGTTTTTACGACCGAAACCGAAACCGAATTTCAGCAACAATTTTAGTTTCGGCCGAAACCGAAACCGAGACTTCCTTACAAGGATCATGTTTTGTGGGAAAAATAAAGAAAACGTTATTATAATCAGTCAGTTCTAATTTTTTTATCTTAGATCCTAACTATCTAGTTAAACTTGATTCTACTATAATGTATGTATTAGTGTGTTATAATGAATTATTTTTTGATGTTTACTTCCTACTCTTAGGCTTTATCAAGTAATAAAACTTACCGATTTCAAAATAAATCACACAAAAACTCCCAACAAACAAAACGAACTGCAAACACAAGCCAGTCATAATATGATTAGGCACGTGGATTCGGCAAAATATCTTCGTCGTTTATTCGCTTGGATGGAATTTAACGCGCCGAGAACTCTTCGGTCGTAGTTTCGACAGGTTTGCGCCGAAACCGAAACTAAACTGAAGCTCATTTTTTTGCCGAAGCTCGAACGAAATCGAACCTTCAGTCGGACACTAGTTAGATTTATATTTCTGTAGTGTTTGCCTAACATGTGATGTCAGTGCGAGATCTTTGAGCCATGTAATAAGTAGTAATTATGTAGTGGTTTTAGCTCGTGGCTAAATAATGACAACCATACGGGTAGATCTCAAGGTTAAGAAACGCTTGCCGATTTCGATCCGTGGATTGATGACCGTCCTTTACATACCGAGGCTCTTCCTTATCTCGGAAAACTTGTTAAACCTTTGGTCCCAACTGTCATTTTTAGATGTTTGACATTCGTTACGGAAAGTCAGATGTCAAAATATCTGACACCAGACTTACTAAAGGGTTTAGTGTTACCCAGTTACTGGGTTGTGGAGGTCAGACAGGCAGTCTTTCCATATAAATCGGCCAAGTGCGAGTCGGACTCGCGCACGAAGGGTTCCGTACCCAGGGTGGCGTCAACTATGTATGTATAGTGACACCCTTTAATTTTCATTTTTTTTTATTTTTTTGAATATTTCCTTTATTTGTGCTGTAAGACCTTACTTTTTGCCAAATTACGTAATTCTAGGTCAACGGGAACTACCATATAGGTTTTCAAACTAAAACCTATAGGGTACTGCCGGTTGACCTAGAATTGACAATTTTGGTTAAAAGCAAGATCATACAGCATAAGCAAAGGGAAAATTTCGTAAAATAAAAAAAGATGAAAATTAAGATAAATTTTGGTACTTACAAGTTTTCGCGAAAATCTAAATTTACCCATATATTTTGAGTGTGTTGACTAAGAACCTTGATTTTTATACAACCAATAGGGACTGTAGACTTCAGTGTGGTATAAATAAAAAAAAAGAAATCTAATGGTTCCTTTTTTTACCTTTTGAGGTACGGAACCCTAAAAACTACTCGTAATTGTTACTGATCAGCATCCGGTTAGACTGGGAGCCGATCATTACATAAAGGGAAAAATCAGGCAGAATACTCGTGGTCTCTTGTCAGTAAGTTCGTATTCTGATTAATTTCTTGAAGTGTTATATTGATAGTTTCAAGTTCAGTAGCGGTTGTTTATCGATTGATAGTGATTTTCTATAAATTTACTATCATCATCAGATACGATATCATAGTGATGTGATTATTAAACCTTGTCTTTGTTCCTATATTTATGTCATTGGCAAACAGTCTCTATACAATCTACGCAGCCTTGAACACTAGTATTTTATTGCAAAAATCTAATTCTATTGGTATTATTATATCTTTATTATAATCCATGAAGTGTTTCTTTCCTTTTATATCAATCATGTTTGCTTTGTGCTTGTTAATCTTGTCAATTTATTTTTAAACCGCGAACTGATTTCTTCTTGATCGAACTATCTTGCCGTCGGCCTTCCTTTGTTTTTTAAATCTCTGTACCTACACAAAATAATGGAAAGTTAAGACATAAAGTATTATCTTGTACATAATTATTATGTTATCATTGTATACCTTCGTATTATCATTTTCAAGATAATTGTTGATGAGTTATCTATAGTCATTTATAACAACGTTATTATGGACAAAGGTTTTTTTTTTATTTTAGGACCAATTGTCGATGGTATTAAGATCCAATATGATGGGTCGGAATGAATCATTGGTCATACTCTCTTCGATCCTTTCTCTTAAATTAAGGATGCGTTTACAGAACGTGAAATCATATGCACATGATACATGCACAAATAACTAGTCGTCTAGTTTTGTAGGTCATGCAAATATTGGTTCAGCGTAAACTAACAATAGGTGAAGCCTGACTAAAATATTGGTCGAGTCAGGCAGGTCACAGCAGGGCTGAGTACCCAGTTCTCAAGGTGCGTTGGTAGTTACATATTGTCGATGCTTGTAGAGGCTATTTTAGCTGAGCGTTACCCCAGTGCTTAAGGTTCCCCTAGTCGACGGCACGAACTTTTTTGCGCAGGAGGTTAAAATGCATGCTATCTCATCCGACAACACGTGCGAAAGAGATAGATGCTGTTATGAGCAGTAGGAAGCTAGTTCGCGTCATATTAGCACTTAAGCAAATTTGTATCGAAATGGATGATGATTTAGGACGAAAACGACCTCGTGAAATTTTATAAACAGACCTTTGGGAGTTTACATATCATGAAAAAACGATTAAATGTATATTTTCAAAATAAAATTATTTGCATTGTTGAATTACTAATCTATCCCTGTATGGAGGCCGTTTTACAATTTTCCTTTTTCTTATGGTATATATTTCCTTCCATAGATGCGTTAAACGTGTTGAAATATGGAACTTTGGACGCTCAAACCTTTAAAATACTCTTTATTTTACTTTTTTTTTCCATACAGGGCTATATAATGATGAGACAAATTGATATCATTTTTTTGTTTTGAACGTACAACGTCAAACAGTGGACTAATCGCCAGACTACGTTTGTTTCGAAGAATGATCGACTAGTGTAACCTTATCGATAGGTTTGTATATTTTTTTATAAGGCTCTCGCTTGACGACTATCTGATGGTAAGCGATGAAATGGTCGACGGTGGAGCACGCTTGCCTAGAAGTAACCTATTCACTCCTGACTTATATAGGGGTGCGCTGAGCGCTTATTGTAAAATTGCAATCTCTAGGCCCCTATTAAAGTTACGAACGGAATAATCTGGGATCGAATCGACCGTGACTGTAGAAAAATCGACTTTTTATAAAAGATAAATGTTATGTTCATAATTTATGGAATTGACATGTGCAACCGAAATGCACTGACCACGAGCATCTTTAATATGTATCTTTGGCCTAGAATGCCACTTTATGCAGGCCCTCAGGACCTATATACCAACGAGGCAGTCAAGCTATTTCAATGCACATAAAACTCAGGCATATACCACCTACGTATCTGTAACCTACTACTGTTTTAATGTTTGATTTATCGGGGTCGAAGCCACTTATTTTATCCCCACTATATCACCAGGGGCATAGATAAGGAGTGCGGAAGTCTTATTGTTCGTCTAGGCGTCTACTAACCCTAGTGCATATTGCGAAAACTTATTTGCATTACGGTTTCTTAACATTTGCCGTTTGCAAACCCTGTATTTGTTGGTTGGTTCAGACGTTGTAACAAATAAATAGAGAAATAAACAGTCTAAAAGTCTGTTTGTTCTAATAAGAGACATGGCCATAAAGGAAATTGTAATTGCTTTGTTTGTTGGCCGCTTTGGCCAAGTTGATCGGTTATAAATCTATAATCTATACTATATATATATAATCTCAGGAACTACTGGTTGGAATTGAAAAATTCTTTTTATGTGGGATAGTCCATTTATCAAGGAAGGCTACAGGCTATATAACATCACGCTACGACCAATAGGAGCGGAGCATAAATGTAAAATGTTGCAAAAACGGGCAAAATTATTCCTTTTTGAGAGCTTCCGTTGCGTGCGCTGCGCGAGCGGTTAAAGCTACGCAACAATCATGTATGTAGTGTAGGTAGGGTAGATGGGTAGGTAGGTAGCCAGTTGACGGGAGCGAAGCCGCGTGGGACAGCTAGTTTACTATAAGATTTGGGGAAATCCTTGATATCTGTAATTAAAAACTCGCCTTGATCAAGCATGGTGCCTAAACCTCTTGCCTTCTCTATTTGAGAAGGCCTGCTGTCGGATAGTTACAGGCTGTTATTGTAATTTTACTACTTTGAACTACACTGCAACAGCTAAAATACCAAAATTTAAAAATCTGCTATAATTTCAAACATTATCGGTTGCCCGTGTGTATATATACCTTGTATGTATTCGTTGCTCAGATGTGGTTTGTTACCGGCTCCATAACAATCTGGAATAGTATTTCCTTTAGTACCTATTCATACCAGAACTGCAATAGTATACGAATCTACAATAATCTCTAATGTGGCTCACACACATTTAGGATTCTTGTGGTCATAGTGTGGTTACCACAAAAGCATATGATTTTATAGACAACTCATAAAGTTGTTGCGAAGAGGTCAATGTCAAAGTGATGTTGACAAAGAATTAAATAATATTATGGTCCTTAAGCGCAACTAAGCGCCACAATCAGTGGTCCGTCTATCCAAGTCCTTAGGAATACGCGCCAGTTTAGTTCTTTAGCGCTGTTTACAATACAACCTGGTTTCAGAATTGAAAACATGAGTTATTTGTCATCGTTTTGTAGTTAAACTGTTTCAGAAATTAGGTTAATGCATTCCAATCTGAGTATAGCCATCTATTTCTTATGCAGAACGGTGGTGCACATTCATAAAATTACGTTTATGGTCGGTGACGAACTAATCAGAAGTATATTGCGTGCCAGAAGATTATTTTGAGTGCTAACGCTACATTCATCATTTTACTAGCCTGGTTTTCTCAGTTATATTGCTGTTGGTTTGCTGGGTAAATCGATATGGATGTTTGTTAAATTTTTATACGCTATATTTTTCACCGCGGCTTCTTTATCGTGGCCAGTTTCAGAACCATGCATTATTCGGAATTAAGCCTTGGAAATGGCACCTCAGCCTTCTGTAAATGAAAAAAAGAAGTTCATTAAAAAATAAAAAAAACCCCGGCTGCTAAGGAAGCGAACTAAAAAGAAGAAAATCATGCTGTGCAGTCGGAGGATACATATTCGCGAGTTGGCTGACCAAAACCAGAAGACCTATTGAATACGTAATTTTGGCACGATATCTTACGAAAATAACCCGATTCAAACAGTAAAACGCCCATAAATTTTGAACGGCTTAATCGATTCTCATCAAACATAGCTAAGAAGACTCTCGATAAAATAAAAATAATCGAAATCAAAATCAGTTCATCCGTTTAGGAGCTATTATGCCACAGACAGATACACAAACACACAGGTACACACGCATACTTATAACACCCCTCTTTTTCCGTCGGGGATTAAAAACTAACAAACAATTTCAGTCATGTAATTACTGCGTAAAATAAAAGATTTTATAGATTCCCAGCATCCTTAGACCACTACGGATGACGCTAGCGAGAATTTTAGCCCCGGGAATATAATCATTGAGGAGAAGAATTTCAAGGTCACAAAACATTAGTTTGTTGTTACGAAACAGACAGAAAAAAGCCTTTACAAAAAATACCCGATTTGCATAATCTATTGCTCTATGCTAAAAGGGGTGTGGTCCATTCTGACATCCAAGAGAGAGTTCTGTCGCCCCTACAACTGTAACTAGTGTGAGACCTTCCATGTTTACGTCAAACAATGTTGACATTCCTTGTAGTAAAAACGGTGGCGATAGAACGTAAATGTACGTAATTATAATCGTTGGAACGTAAACTTCACGTGTTATGAAAAGTGCGCCGTTTCCTAGTCTCTGGTTAATCTAAACATTATGGTTTTGTGAGCGTTAGTCGTTGCGGGTTTTCACGACTTTGTTTTTGTTCAGAATTATAGTATTTTTAACCGACTTTCCAAAAAGGAGGAGGTTCTATGTTCGACTTTGTTTGTTTTTTTTTGTGTATTTTCGCCGATTTCTCCGTCAATTGGTCCCATTTTAATTTGGTGAATATTTGATGAAGATCTTCGGAGATATACAACAGAACACTTCAATAAATGAAAAAAAAATCTCGGGATTGCTGCCATCGCATGTCTGTTTATTGTTTAAACCATTTAATAACATAACATCACGCCAGTATGCTCTAAAGGGGTACGCAAATGTGTAAAGTTCACCTTGGTACACTCTCATTTCACTGGTTATGTTCATGTTTCATGATATTCAGGTAATCTATTCTGGCATTTTAGGTACCTTACTAAAGAACTTGCCTATTAGTTACAACTAAAAAGTGAAAATGAAAAACCATTTGGAAGTCGGTAGTATTTTTTTATTTTCCTGTGAATTGTTTTGGTTTCCTGCATAATCCCTTAATCTATGGATTTAGCACTTCAGGCCAACAAGATATAGATTGCGTTATTTTGTTGAAATTAGGTTGTACTTCTTCAGATTGTTTTAAAATTGAGAAAATCCATAATGGTTAATTTTCCAACGATGACAAAAAATGGTGTTTTATGATAAAAAGAAACATCGAGAGAAATTCTCCAGGATGCAGTAAACAAGCCTGAAGATCAATTGATCCTTTGTTCCGAATTAGAGCCTTCTTCTTGACCTCTCATATTTAGTCCTAAGTATATGAGACTAGCTCAAGCTGTGGCTTATAATAATTATTAAATATGACTGTTTTTTGATCAGTTTTTGACGTTCCCACTGCTAAGAGACAGGTCTCCTCTGCCAGAAGGAGAGTTCCACCTCGCTGGCCCAGTTCGGATTCATAGATCTTACAAGTCTTGGCATTCCTGGTTCTAGTATATGCTGGCGTTCTCACAATGTATTCCTTCACTGTTTTGTTTGTCACTAGGAATTTACTACCTATCGGGCTATAGAAACCTTTTTATTGCTTCACAAATCTTTAAGACCTCAACTAAAACAAGGAGTACCAACATTTCCTAGTGAGTTCGTAACAAGAGGAAAATATCGGGTCCTTATCGCTTGCAGTAAAATATAACAGGCCTCATGTTAGCAATGAAAGGCTTATTATAGCCACTGGCCAATTAATGCAGTCAATGACTATTTGATTGTGATTAGTTCCTTTAGGCTTACATTCTTAGATTTTGTTTTTAGCGTGGGAGTGTTTACGTGCGAAATTTTTTTGAGACTTTTAAAAAGGAGAAAATTTTCTTTCAATCTTAAGGCGATATATACGCCCCAATGTTAACGCAGTACTGGCCGTACGCCCGCTCGGAGTCAAACTATCAATATTGAACCTCCTTTTGAACAGTTTTGTTTTCAAAATGTTATTTGATTTACATATGCTATTTCAGTTATGAAGAAATTCCAGCCATAAATTTTTCTGTGTAAAAATATTTTTAACCATCCATCCGTGTTGCTTATTATTTTTTTAAAGCAAAACTATTTGATATACGAAAAAACCATGTTTAAAAATTATTTACTTGAAACAATAATAAATATATTTTTTTTTCAAACCTTTTAACCTAGCCGTTACTAAGGAGCTAGAAAGTAACCGTTTCACGGCACTAAAGCGGATGCAGGTCCTTAAATTAATTTTGATAAACACTTTTTTTAACCCCCGACGGAAAAAGAGGGGTGTTATAAGTTTGACGTGTGTACCGGCTGTGTGTTTGTATATGTGGCATCATAGCTTCTAAACAGATGAACCAATTTTGATTTGTTTTTTCGGTTCAGGCTTTCAAAAGTTATGGGCGTTTTACTGTTTGAATCGGGCGATTGTTGTAAGATATCGTGTCATAATTATGTGGACAATAGATTGTCGATCGAAGCGTGTCTACTACTAGATAAATTAAGTAGCATGGAATAAAAATGTGTCGGGGGTTTTTGTAATTTTACTTAATCTTGTCTGAATCAATCCCTGAAACCAATTGTAAAGCTTTATGACTGTAACCAATTTTTCTACTACAGCACTATCTTGAACTTAAAACTCCAACGAAACCTACCTAATTATGAATTTGTCAACTAATCAAAATACCTCAACATTCGCTTATGATCATAATGATTTGATCACAAAAACCTCATCATTACATCCAATGATTGATCGCAGGCAGCACCGGGCGATTAGCATAATATCTGATGCAGTGTCCGAGTGATCGATGGACGATGATTGTCGCAAGCTGGGCAGTGTGAGGTCTGGGGTTTGATTCCCAGGAGGAGCTAATTGAAAAGGTTGTAGGTTTTTCTGTCTGATATTCAAAGATTTTTGGCTGACAGCGAGAATATCCCTAAATCTCGATTGCCTATAATACAGCTATACTTACTCGTATATTCAGCTTCGGTTTCTACGTATAAGGATACTGTTATTTCTATTAACCTTTGCTGACCTTTACCTACTAAGCGTAATGGGAGTCTTTTATACATAGCCTGAAGTGTATTTTATGTATAAATCTATCATCAACAAATCTCGTAAAGCCAATCAAGTCTGCAGGTTATGTTAGCATTAAGGCTTCCGCAAACAGGTATGTGGCGACAATACGACAACTATGTGATTTTTTCTTAGAAATTATTCGGCAATTGCTCTACATTTCCTATGAAACAATGTTGTCGCACTGTTGCACCACACTGGTCGTACAAAAATTAGGTTATTTTTAATAGATAAAAAAAAACTAAAAAACATGCTTTAATAGAAAACCAAGCTAAAAAGTAGAAAATAATTTTCAATTAATTTATATAACCAATAGCGTGATTAACAAAAAAAAATATTATGAAAAAGCACTCCACACTTTTTTTAAGATATTTTCAAAAATGTGCGGATGCTTTTTAAGATATTTTCAAAATGACTACTCATTTTGAAAATATTCGAAAAAGCAACCCACACATTTTTATAATAAATATATTTTTTTGTTAATATTATTGAAAATCATTTTCTACTTTTTAGTTTGGTTTTCTATTAAAGCGTATTTTTATAATATTTTGTTGACAGTTTTTAGCAATAACCGTCAATAAAATATACAATTGACATCAAGCGCCCCACGCTTTTTTAAAATAAAATACATTTTTTGGTTGGTTTTATATTAAAGCAGGGTTATCTAGGGGTCTTTAAGTCAAGAGTGAATAGGTTACTTCTAGGTAAGCGTGCTTCACCGTCGCCCACATCATAGCTTACCATCAGGTGAGATAGCGGTCAACCGCGAGCCTATTGAAAATAAAAAAAGCGTATTTTTAAGCTATTATTCATTTTTAATATAGCATTGTTCAATCGCTAATCTTGATTGAAATTCTGGTAAAGATAATGAGACAAGCTATTAATATTATTGCATTTTTATCGGTCCTTGATAGTGTTGTTAAAAGTTTCAAATTAATCCGACGTTTTGAAGGGAGTGAAAATAAAGTGCAAAGATTCCGTTACATAGATACATCCATACCTAGCTAATAAAAGCGTGTTAAAATTTTTGCCCCTTGCGCCTTTAGGTCAAACAAAATTTTAAATTGGCTCATGCATTTCAACCATCTATTCCTGTCTCCTCTTTTAGAGGAAATTAAGCATGAAGTTCTGCGCAAACTTACTCATGCCCATCAAGTGATCATTTGCTCTTATTTCCCCGTAACGGTCTGTCGCCAGATGTCATCTATCAACATTATTGTCACACACATGACAGGTTGTCAGGTAAATAGCACGCATGTGTTGTTTACTCCTCTGCTTAGCTTGTTACGGAGAAAGCGTGGTTTTATATCATAGATTGCGTAAGAATGAGATGTTATGGGCTTTACCACCTTTGCTCTTTTTAACCGACTTTCCAAAAAGGAGGTGGTTCTATGTTCGGCTGTATGGTTGTTTTGGAATTGAGTTCCATTTCGCACGTTATTGTTCTGATTTGTTTGCGGGCTGAGGGGTTACACCGAAAAAAGTGTAACAATAAAAAAAACTCTTTTTGCAGTGATTTTTGACGCACTTCCTTATCACCTAACTAAAACATTTTTCAAGCGATTCAGCTTGCCGTCAATTTTGGGAATATTTAAAAATATTTATAGTTTTAACGTTTAGATACTATTTTTTAATAATATAAATAACTATAAATAATCATTTTTGCGTGATAAATTATTGTGCGGGGCACAGCGTGTTGCATGCAGGATAGTACAAGCGAAGATCCGCAAAAAAGGGAGACGCCGAGCTGAGAGACGGAGGCGCACGAAGAAAACCGAAGACGTACGAGCGCGCGCTGACTACAGACATAGGTATTGTACCTACGCTAGCAGCCACTGTTGTGTGTTTACACTGAGCATCAGCTGTGTTGTTGTTATTTCAGTTTCGTCATATTTTACGAAACTGAAAGTCTGTAAATTTAATAAATCGAACTCCATTCCAACCTGATAAGACACCTTTCTCTTTTTTTTTCTTTGGTAGAGTTAGGGTTTAGTTTCTTTAGCTACATGGCAATAACTTAAATTAAAATATCATCATGCTTGAATTCACTGTAGGGTTTAGGCAGAGGTACTTATACACATTTCGTCAGTTCCATAAAATAGGGGGCGAGTGATAAACTGATCATAAATATACACTGCGGATAGAAAAATTCCGGATGGAAAACTCAATAACATTTTTCTCGACTCGGGTATCGATATTAGGTCCTGGGTTCGATAACCCAGGACCTAATATTCAACAGTAGCGCTTGCAACCACTAGACCAACCAAAACTAACTATATTGACTAGGCTATATTGATAGGCTCGCGTTTGACGACCATTCGCCTGATGGTAAGCGATTTGTGGTCGACGATGGAGCACGCTTGCGTAAGTAACCTATTCACTCTTGATTTAAAGTACCCACAGATTGCAACTATCAATTCAGGAAAAACAAATTCCTATTGGAAATTCCACTCTTTAGCCGTACGCACAATGAAAGAATTCTCAAAACATTTTGTGCGTAACATTGTAACTGACATTCAAATTAAAACGATGATTCTAAATTACACGCATCAAGTTGCAAACCCAATTTATGTTGTTTCTATCTATTTAAACAAATTTATTTTGAGAATACACTTGATGCAGTTAGAACACTGATTTTTCTTTTTTCAAAAATGTTTTCAATTGAAAAAAAATGGATTGCATTATTATATTCTTTTTTTTTTTTTTTTTTTTTTGTGTTACCTCTCACAGTACAATCAAAGTGATTGGCTACTGCTTAACCGGGCTACCCTGTGGAGACTAAACTATAAGTAGAGCCTCCAGCCAGGCACAGATTCTTTTTTTTTTCATACAATCCTATCTTATATACGAGTATGTATTGTGTATTTTAAGCAACTTATTATGTAATTTTGATTACTTTATTTTTACATTCGACGTTTTAAACAATGCACCTGCCACGTTGTCTCTTCACCACCCTTGGTTGACTGATAGAGAATGTAAGGCATTAAGTCCGCCATTGTAAATTTATGCATGAAGTTTTAAATACATAAATAACTAAATCCTTTCCAAAAAGCTAACTATCCTAATATTATACTTCATCCGTGTTACAGGTGTATACCAAATTCGTAAGCCTCTCACTGGACCATAGAAACAACAGTCCAATATTTAACAGACAATCCACTATGTCTTTAAAATTACCACCAAATAAAGGCATTCATGCATCTACTTACAAATTCACCTATAGCAAATAGGTACTTGGACCCGTTTCTCCCAAAAAGGCATTAAGTAAGGCATAGTCGACACTACCGTTACCAGCGTGGGATCTATTGTCCCTATGACTTTGTGACCCTAAGGGGCACAAAGGGCCACATTATGCGCTATATTGTCTTGACCATGAATGTTAGTGTGTACTTTAAACTAGTGTTTCTGTGGAGAGCTTTGAAAACAGCGGGGGCTTCGAAATAAGTTATGCAGTGAAAGTAATATGTTTCAGGTCACGTAAGGCATGGATATAGGCATTGTAACTTGTCTTTTTAACCGACTTTCCAAAAACGAGGAAGTTCTATGTTCGACTTCATGTTTGTTTTTTTTTTGTGTTTGTTCACCGATATCTCCGTCAATTGTGGACCGATTTTGAAAACTCTTTTTTTTGTTTGATAGAGTATGTTCCGAAATTGGTTCCATTTTATTTTGGTAAAGATCTGATGAAGAACTTCGGAGATATACAACATAACTCTCCAATAAATAACGGCAAATCTCTCGGGATTGCTGCAATAGCATGTCTGTTTATTGTTTATACCATTTCATAATATAACATCATGCCAGTACGCTCTAAAAGGGAATGCAGATGTGTACAGTTCACCTTGGTACACTCTCATTTCACCGTTCAAGTTTCATGGTATTCGGGTAATCTATTCTGGCATTAAAAGTACCTTAATTGCCTATTAAGTACAACAAAAAAGTGAAAAATAAACAAACTTTTTTACAAAACCTTCTTTTTCGAAGTCGGTGTCCATAATGAAAAAAATGGTACCTACAAAAGACACCGACTTCGAGTTCTGGCATTAAAGGTACCTTACTAAACAACTTGCCTTTTAGGTAGGTACAAGTAAAAAGCGAAAAATAAAAAACCTTTTTTACAAAAAAATACCATCGACTTCCTAATAAAAAACAACAAAGTGAAAAATAACTTTCTTTTTGGAAGTCGGTGTCCATAACGCAAAAAATTGGTACCTACCAAGGACACCGACTTCCAAAAAGAAAGTTTTCTTTCACTTTTTAGTTTTTTATTTAGAAGTCGATAGTAATTTTATGTAAAAAAAATTATGTTTTTTTTACACTCATGAAATAACTGAACCTATGATTACAAGTTCCATTTGCATCTTTTGGCTTATAATATCCCATTACTGGGAAATCCCATCTTAAAATTCATCCGGTCTTGATTCCCGCTGCTCTTGTAGCCTCTCCGTAGGCGCTCATAAACAACACAGCACCAGTTTGTATAACAGTACAGTGTACAGCAAGTTGCCACGAACTAATACGGACCTAATCTATGGGACTCGCCCGTCGTGTCAATACGACCTGAGTTGAGACCACAGACATAAATCTTACTAGATGACGCGATTTTATGTACTAAGCGAGCCAAAAAACGGTGTAAAGTTACGATAAATGATCGTAATCTGAGCTTTTCATTTAGCATTATCGGCACCGGAAATCCACCAAAATCTAGAAAAATGCCTTTATATGCCATATTGAGCTGTAAATAAAAAATGTATAGAAAAAGTTGGCCGAGGAAATGTTTTCTTTCATTGGTAAGTAAATTTGATTTTTAATTGTTTGTGAAAAAGTGGCACGCTTAGTTTTCATACAGATGGAGGGACTTGCGTTATCTAGTTAGATTTATGTCTGTGGTTGAGACACTGTCACTATTTCATGTGAACTGGCTCGGATTAGTATCAAGTATTTGTTGATCTTATTGGTTCTGTGTAAAGTTGAAGGATAAATAATTCTTATGAGATTGTGTCCAGTTCACGCTGATACTATCGAGAGCTGACGGTTTTTTATCGGTTACATTTCTGGAAGTATGTGTTGAAATTGAATCATACAATTCCGCCAAGCCCGTTTCATAATTTAAGTAAAAGAGGTACGGCGATGCGCCATCGGTACATGGTGGACAATGGACATCCCTCCCATACTTACAAAACGTTTTGGGATATTTTGATGATACGTACAGCTAAGGTATGGAATTGCCTTTAGGCGTCTGTGTTCGGTTGCATGTTCTAATAATAAACATCATCATCATCAGCCTATTCATGTTCCCACTGCTGGGACACAGGCCTCTTCTCTGTGAGAGGCAATGGACCGTAATCCACCATGCGGGCCCAGTGCGCAGAGCAGTGGTGGACTAATGATAATAATCATCATGACAGTAGTGGACTTTTATGAGAAGTAATGACTCTTTTGTGCAAGTTCTGCCATTTCCGCTGCCGAAGGTTGCTCTTTTCTTCTCTAGGTTGTGGCAATGCTAATAATAACATCACCCTTTTTATTTTGTACTCCTACCACTGTTGTGTCCTTTTTAACCCAAAGGTTGACTGGTAGAGAATGCCTTGCTGCATTAAGTCTGTGCATGTATAACCATTGTACATGAAGTTTAAATAAATATAAGAAAATTAGTGAAATGACTCAACATTGGGCAATAAAAAACTTTAAGTCCCATTGATTTCATAACACTTTATTAAAAAATGAAATTGCTTTGATACAATTATACTAATAGTATGTATCATTACATAATATCGTGTTGTGGTGAGAATCAATCGCCGGGAACGGATCGTGTGGCCGATGCAACGATGTTTTAATTATGTTGCCGATATACAGTGGTTTTGTTCAATTAATTCGATCCACTATGTTTTATTAATTAGTGTAGCATAAGTTTATTGTTGTGCAATAAATATTTTATTAATAAACCTAATGTTTATTAATAAAATATTTATTTATAATGGCAAAAGTAGTGCCCCTCTAGGATTTGCTATTGGCTATTTATATCTCGAGAGTCTTAGGCCGGTAAGTCCATTGAATGAAATTTCCTCCACTCAAATGAAATCAGTCGCCATGGCAACGGAGAAAACGCCTTGATTAATGTCAATAAACCGGCAGACAGCACGTTGGAAGGCGGAGGGAATTAGTAGGATACTAGGTGGGCCGATGACCTGCAGCCTAATGGCGTAAGTGAATTCGACAAAGCAAAGGGTTTGAACGCCATCAATCGACCAATCACATTGACAGAAATCCACATCGCGTCTTTCATGTGATTGGTTGATTGATAGCGGTCAAACCCTTTGCCTTTTCAAATTCACTTATGCAGTTCAGCTGTTAGTGTAGGTTGCGGGAATGCGCTGGATGCGAACCGCAAGGGATCGGTCAATGTGGCGACGCCTGGTGGAGGCGATTACGATTACGAAATACGATTTTTAATGTAAGATGTCTATGCCATCTATAATCAGCTTCATTACTACTTTACTGACAAGCTAAAATTTTAACAATGGCATAATTCTGAAACGATATGAAAAGATTAATGGAATCCCTTTTCTCAATCAAAATCCTTTATGTTTACAAGAACCTGTGTATATTAAACACAACCTTTTATAGGCAACTGACCTTAAACACAACACTTAAATTAAAGCCATAAAACCCGCACCAGACGAGTTTTACAGCACAATAATTACGCGCGACTTAACGATGTAACATTCTATTTTCTTTAGACCGTGATCGAAACAATTTAGAACAATTATCCAATCGTAAAGAGCTGTGTTACGGCGTGATCTATTAACGATTGGGACAACTACCAATCAAACTGAAGCGAGCGTCAAGGATGGTAGTGCCCTTTCAGACGAGCGTGACGCGTGGTTTTAGAGTTATGTTTTTATTTCGAGAAATTTGTTTTGTTATGAACTGTTTGTTTACTCTGTAAACGTACGACTTGTATTAGTAAACTTGGGCTTTGCACTGATTTTTAAAACAATGAGATGATAAATTTTTGTTTGTGTCTTCTACGTTATGCAACTCTAATGGACTAATACACGATATAAATCCATTTTATTTGTTAGATACAATGTTAAAATCCAGGTATAAAGTCCCTTCCCTATCTCAATTTACTTTTTATGGAACTATATAAATTTTTACATCCTCATATTCCTTACCCATTGCGGTTAATACTAGAGCGACAAGGACATTCCAGACGTTCTTTTTTGTCCTTCTTGCAATTTATATTGCACAAACGTGTAAGTGCATGGATTGTGCCATATTTTTACTAAGATTAGGAATATTTTTGGGCTGTTTATCATATCGTGTTACGAAAATTCTGAAGATGTATTTTATTCTGGATTATCCCGACTTTATTTTATATTTTACAGCAACTTAATACTCTATAGTATTGTACTCCACCTTTGTACCCATGTACGAGTACAAAGGTGGTCTTATCGCTGACAGCGACATCTACCAGACAACCTACCAAATAATTATTATGTGACTAAATATTTATTTTTAGGAAAGTTGTGAGAACTAATTTGGATGACTTAGTATATGAAAGGAAGATGAAAGAAACGATGAATGAATGAAAGATACGCTTAGAACGGGAACTTATTATATTTCAGTAATAGTATCCTATTACTCAAATATAAAAAAAAAAAAAAAAAATATAATAAATGACTATTACTAAAAGAAGTATTAAACTTGACAAATGTTCCACCGACCCCAAATGAATTGGGATACGAGCAAGTAAATGATGTATTAATAGAGGTATATTGTAGCTCAATTCTTCAAAACGAAAAGAGGTTCATACAAAATCCTGTTCTATAAATAAATTTTACTGTTGGAAATAGTTTACTATTGGAAAGCGTGATAAAATCATACTCCGCATGTGGGTTTATGAGGCAACTATATCTAACACTAAGAGTCAACTGTTAGTACACAAGTACGTACTTTCCAGCCTTGTATCCGTGTCTTCTAATTAAGTAAAACGAATGGCGCCCACGACAGTTTGTTCTTTCAATTTCGAGCAATTAGTAAGTGATGACCCGATTCTGTAACCATGGGTGCTGGTTTGACAGTTAGTACATTTGTTTGTTTATAGCGGTTCTTGGTTACGAAATGGTCAAGAAGTGGAGTATTTGTTTTGTTATTTGGATCGTAACACATTGTATAATGTTATTGCTTCGTGGGTTCAAACCCGGGAAAGTACCAATGCGACTTTTTCAATTCATATGTACTTTCTAAGTTTATCTTGAACATCGCTCATAACAGTGACGGAAAAAATGGTGAGGAAACCTGGACTTATAGTTAGTATTTGTAAGTTTGTGATGCATTGGTATAATTGCTGCAAGGCGTTCCAGTGCGAAGGTAAATAAATAAATAGATAACAATAAAATACATAAATAGATTTTACTGCGTAAACAATCTGCACAGTATAAATATGGACGAACAGTACGGAAACTACCTACAATCGCTCAAAACGGTACACTCACACAGACATGCGGATTGACGAGACCTCTAAGCGGTTGGCGCGATGCTGTCAGTAGTGCGTGCCGCTTTGGGCTCTCGTCGATGCGCATGTTAGTGTGAGTGTGCCGTTTCGAACGTTTGTAGGTAGTTGCCGAACTGTTTGTCTACATTTATAATGTGCAATCTGTGTCTCGCAGACATGTGTGACGTGACACTGCGATGGCGATGTGACGACGCTCTTTCATAGTAATAATTCTACAGTTACTCTACTGATAAAACAATCTTTATGAAAGAACGTCGTAGCATTGAAGCGACGCTCTGTCTATGGGAGCTTTGAATTAACGAAACTAAAATTAACGAACGGGAAAAGACTGGGCGCATAGATCCCAACAATGTGTGACAAGATTCAGATTTATTCATAGTTTCAACATTGTATGTTCCTTATAAAAACAAATAGAGTATTATTGCTTATTTTCGTGTAAACCACACAAGACTTACATTGTAAATCAGTTCCCACGTACCAGCTAGTAAACTTGAACAATATTACTCAAGTCTTACCTTATTTATTTGACGTGTGGTTTTGACAGCTAAGGTTTTTCTTTAGTTTTTATTAATATTATACAGGTTTCATAAACATCATAATTTGGAAAAATATTTTAAAAATATATCTGTAACGACAGCCTTTAATTCAATAGTAAGAATTCAAATACCTAGTCTTAATAAAACAATTGTTGGCAATTAGTTTAGTTCAATCAATATATAATAATCAATGATACTATAACAATAATCAATAAACAAGATTCCATCAAACTATTATTTTTCAAGTGCAAAAGAATCGCTTGTACCAGTTAGTCGCGCGTTTTGCTTCAGATAGTCTAAAACACCTTAACTCCCTATTAGCGAGATGTAACATTACGATCGTTTTTTGCGTTAAACTCCATCTGCCTAGAATTAGTACTGAACTGCTCAACGACAAATTGTTAACAAGGTGACTGAACGACTTGTACGGTCGACAAAAAAGGTTGATCTGTAGGCAAAAAAGTCAACACTTTTTTGTCAAGGGATGAAGAATGTTGAAGATTGAAATGCTTTACTCAGCATGGGCTGAAAAAGATACCTAATTAGACACGTTCGTAGTTATTACTACCTCGTTCGTCAAGCTAGGCCAAGCGCTAGTTATGAGCATGACAAACATGAAAAACTTTAACCGTGGTTATCTCCATAACCATGGGGTTCCATGGGGTGGGGATGGTACAGTGGGGTAGCAACCCTACCCCCTTTCCTCCCCGCCCCTTAAAACGATGGACATTTTAGGATATTTTTTATTCTTATCTGAAAACTTTAACCATGGATATCTCCATAACCATGGGGATCCGAGTGGTGGGATGGTAAAGAGGGTAGCCAAACCTCCCCTTCTCCCCCCCACCCTCCCCACGCCAAAAACCTTTTAACCTAGCCGTTACTAAGGAGTTGCTTTAGACAGAAACCGTATTACGGCACTTAAGCCGTGGAAGGCCCTTAAACATAAATGGCGGCGCGTGTGTGTCTACTAAAGTGGTCCACCGCGGCCATGTACAAAAAAATAATCAGTTTAATCAGACGAAAAACGCTAGTTATTACCGGCGCGGTTTCTTTGTGATGAGGCATCTGTATGCTAGTATTATATTGTCTGTGCCTCTGCCAAGTCTTCGGGTACAGATACAATACAGATATGATTGTGAGGTTATGTTATGTTATTTGGATTAACGTAATCGAAGATTACTCAGCAGTAGTCAGCAGGCAGCATAGCGTGGGTTTAAAAGGAAGTGAAATACCTAGTTAGCTACCTACATAAATACTTACTAGTTAGCTACCTACATATATACTAAATTTGTTTTCTTGTCAGTACCTACCTACTAACGTATTGTTTTTATACGTCTGGAGGTAAAATGAGTTCACATTTACTTTTATTTGTGTCTCTGTGTTTGATTGCTTTTGTCTGTAAGTTCATAGACGATTTTCTATTGTTTCAGGTACGTAAAACTTGATGTTGGTCAAAACGAGCCGTCGTTATATCCATGAGCATTGAAGTTCCAAGGGTTTGTATTTCGATACAAGATTTTCTTGCAAATCTATACTAATATTACAAATAGTTAAAGTTTGTGAGGTTGTAGGGGGATCACCCCCTACAACCTCACAAACCTCTCAACACCCCTCTGGATCTTATGAACCGATTGTGAAAATTCTTTCACCAGCAGAAAGCTACATTATTCCTGAGTGACATAGGCTATAACAATAATTTAAAACTAATGAAAATTGCAAAATGATGAATGAAAATTGGGTAGGTTAGGGTAGGTATGGTAGGAAGAGTAGGTAGAAAGAAAGAAAGAAAGAAAAACTGTTTATTTGCGCCAGGCACGACGCATACCATAAAAAGAACAAAAAATCTTAAATACAATCATTACAAAATATGCGTCACAACTACGCAAAACTGTTATCGCTCAGCATAATGCTGGGACTCGGGTGCGAGACAGAGCCACAGCGCTGGTTTTCAGCGATAGCCGCTGTCGTCTGGTTGACTCCGAACCAATGAAACCTTAGTGGCAAAGCAACGGAGCGAACAGTTTTATTAATGAATAAAAAACAAATAAATGAGTAAACAGTAATAGGTAAATGAGCGTTTGAAAGTTCAGATATGAAAATGTTGTTTAGTGTAGGTAGGGTAGGTAGGTAAGTGGTAGGTAGGTAGGTAGCCAATTGACGGGAGCGAAACCGCGGGGGTCAGCTAGTACTCTATAATCGGTTCACTGTTTAAATCTTCTGATCTTCTTGATCGTGGTCAGGACCTTTTCACTTTAGCAAATAATAAAATACACAATATTGTGTTGCTTAGAAAACTCAGCAGGTCTAAATGGACCAATGGGTCGTTTTCAGCACTCCTACAAAAAGCGCTATTAAAAGCGACAACAATTGATGAATATTCAAAGATATATGAGATGCATTATGTGCTGTCGAAATATTTTGTGGTCATTCCGTTGGCATTTTGACAATAATGATTTGCTATTGCTAATAGATTATTTTGTCTGGGATCCCGCAATGCTTGTGTTTAAAATTGACAAAATTACTCTTTAAAAACAACACTAGTACCACGCTAGCTACTTACAATTACATTGTTTCTTCTATATCGCTTTAAAAAACCTACCTAATGAGCCCTTAACTAATTCTAAGCAAAAAAAACAACATAGGTAATTTGTTTATTTAGACTTGCTAATTTGTTTACCAAAACAACAGGCTGCTAATGTTTAGCGATGAATAAAAACATTAATGAAGTACTTCATTACTAATTATATTGGTAAACAATTTTAGTCCTGAGTGCGGTCAGTCGGTACCTATTAAGCCCTGTTTACATTGGTCTAGTAGATTATTTACTTTGCCATTAGTTCGCAAATTAAAAGCTTAGTTTACTTTGTATTGTGTTTAGGCCAATGCCTATAATGGTAAGTATTTCTATCTGCTTTTTTTGTAGTTTGACGTGTGTGTTTGTGTATTTGTGTATCTGTTTGTGGCATCATAGCTCCTAAATGGATGAACCAATTTTGATTTCGTGTTTAAGGGGCCCGTACCTCGAAAGGAGAAAACGGAACCCTTATAGGACCACTTTGTTTTCCGTCCGTCTGTCTGTCGGTCTGTCAAGACCCCTTTCCTCATGAACGCGAAGAGGTATTAAATTGAAATTCATATCAAATACTCAGGTCTATAATACCTTTAAGCTGAGGTTTGTACAAAACCCTCGGTGCGCGAGTCCGGCTCGCACTTGGCCGGTTTTTTGTTTGAAAGGTGACTTTATCGAGAGTTTTATAGCTATGTTTGATGAAATCGGTTTAGCCGTTCTAATGATATGGGCGTTTAGTGTTTGAATCGGGGTGTTTCTGCAAGATAAAGTGTCATAATTACGTGTTCAATAGATTGTCCATCGAAGCGTGTCTACTACTAGACACATTATGTAGCATGATATAAAAATTTGACGGGGATTTAAAATTTTAGTAATTAGAGTTTCTATGATGAGAATGTTTTACTAGCTACCGTGTTGCTCCTCCCATGTGAAAATGATACTTCTCCCAATCTTCCCAATCAATCTTTACAAATTAAGTCGCAGATACTCCTGAGTAGCTGATTTTAAAATGAGAATCACGTCTTAACGGTTAGTCGTAATTTATTAGAAAAATTATATGTTTCATTAGATAAGACCATTTTCTTAATAATTTGATCTAAGAAAATTTTGAGTTTTATTCGCATAACATAGTGTAATTAATTTGTAAAGTTATGTCTAACAAGACAATCGCACCAAAACCGCCGGGCGTATTTTAATGAAATTGACACCATCTCAAAGACAATTTAATTATCTACATTTTGATCAGAGGCTTTTTATTAAGTCATGGAATAATAAGAAAAGCACAAAAAACTATAGAATTTTGGGTCGCTTGGCTATGAAACGAGTGTGTTTTGTCGTCTTAAATAAATATTACTGTAAAGTTTCATCAAAATCCGTGGTTTCTGCGTGAAAAAGAATCAAACATTCATGCATCGTTACATCCGTCCATCCTCACAAACTTTTGAGAGCGTGATATTCCTGTTACTACAGGGTTAAGAAGAAGTGCACCAATATAATAGTGGACCTACTTTTCGACAGTTATGTGACTCAAGAAACGAGGGGCAGGCCTACAGCCATCAACAGCTTAAGACACAAACCAACCTTCGGCCTTTCAGTTGGAAATAGCAGTAAATAACCTTGCCTGATCCGGGAATTGAACCCAAGACCTATTGATTACGATCACCACACCAACGCGGCAGGCATTAAATGAGAACTTATAATAACTATTAAACCACAAAGTTATGCCTTAATGAGTCAGAAAATCACAATAGAGCGATAATGTTTATAATAACTTTATTGATACGAAGCTTATCGTTCTGCTGACCTCTTGTTTATAAAGCTAATGTTTGAATGGGGGACTTACTGTGGAAGTACTAGGGATTATTATAATAATATTCTGTAGATTAGATACTTGATAGAAAGACTGGACCAGCAGTCCAGTAAATTTAAGACGATTGGTTCGTATTTTGTTAGGCTTTATATGGTACATGGTGGACATCCCACTCATACGCACTAAACGTTTTGGAAATATTTTCATTATGCATACAGCTAAGGAGTCCTTAGCTGTACGCATAAAGGAGTGGAATTCCCTGCCGGAGTCTGTGTTTCCCGATAGCTACAATCTAGGGGTCTTTAAGTCAAGACTGAATAGGTTATTAGGTTAGGTTTTATTTATATTTAAGTTGCCTTATTAATTAGATAGTATGTATGAGTCAAATCTTGCAACTGAATTTTAAAACAGTTATCCCCATCTGATTGAACTAAAAATTTGCTTACAAGTTTGGTTTAGATGACAATCCACGAAAAGCTTAAAAACTTGTTTAAAAAAAGTTTTTTTTTTTGTTTTGCTTCTGCTTAAAAATGAGGTGGAACTTTGCTCAAAAGTTGCTTATTCAACAAAGGTGGATATAAGGAAGGATATAAGGATATATATTCCTCTAGGGGTCAAATACGGGATGGAAATTTTGTGTAAAAATTCGCCATTTTTGCCGATGGGCAATCCAATCATGCACAAAGATTGTATTTTAAGAAAAGTTATGTGGGTATTTTGTGCTCTATACTTAGACAAAATATTAGTATCAAACTCTCTACAACAAACACTACAACTTGGGACTATACTGCACTAGATACAAGATTAACCAAATACGGTGTCTCTAGTATAGGAACCCAGTATTCACCAAGCATTTTATTTTGACGTCCTCTGTCCATATCTGGCAAAACAATTTCATCACTTGACATCATTACATCCCTGTCTCCATCAAATCCCTAGCAATAGAAAAAGAAGGCAATAGCGATAGTTCTTGTAGTAAAACCAAGTTTATAAATAAGAGAAGTAATGTTGCCTTCATTTAGCTTTACAACTTGCTTAGCGATAAGCTTGTACGGTCTGTTTCTTTTATTACCGATACATGAGGCGATGTTAGTAATGTACTCGATCGTGAGATGGTTGTGTACTTAAGTAATTTATGTTTTCATTTGTCGAGTACCTTCTACAAGTGGCGTAATGACCATCATTATAAAGCGGTGTAACATGTCATCTTATTCCATAATTCTATATCGTGTTTTCTTGATTGAGATGTTGTGGTTCATCATTATAATTCTCACAACGGATCTTTGTGTCTCTGCATTGGCTGCAAGACCCTGCGCAGTAGTTACTTTTGTGTCAATGTTGAAAGTGAAGATAGCATTGTATAACTGTCTCTTTCACTCGCTTACGATTGTCGCACCGTACTATCTCGCTTACTCTATGCAGTATACTCGATGACAAACTGTTTCTTGCCCAATGGTTGGCAGAGCCAACTTCAGAGACACAAAGATCCGTTGTGACTACTATACTCTCTTGACCTTATCACAGTTTACATTACTAATTTATTACTTTTTTTTCGTATGCATAATTATTGTCCTTCATTTTTTGAATGGCTTACTATACTTAAATGTAGTCTGGCGTAATCTAGCCTGGCCTTGTTACTACTTGGCTGTCTATCATAATTATATTTCTAACACGCCAGTGGCACTGTAAGATTTCCTTCTTCTAAAAAGTCAATGATAAAGTTACATTCCCCGAATTAACTTATACAAAAAATCCTACACGCTCGAACAAGCACACGAACAAAACTATTGACATAGTCCGAACTCTGACAACAGTAAAAAACTAACTCAGTACAAAACAAATTGCATGAATCATACTCCAGACTCCTACAAAAAACTTTTAACTGACTGATTCAGGTGTCGCAAAAAGAGAAACATTTCTCATAATCCGAGTCGGATTCGCCACAGTTACGGAGAACAGGCCTGAAATCGATGACAGACGGACTGACACGCAACATTGAGATGTTACAGTTAACGCGATGAGATCGGGAACTTGTTTAATTGGAGTTCTGTAGATGTGAACGAAAATCGTTTCAACGTAAAATCAATATAAAAGAAAGCTTGTTCAAGTAGGAACTTTGTAAAAGAGATGAAGTTTTGATGTGATAATCTTGCCTCTCAAGAAATCAAAAGTTGATGGAGGATCGTAAAAGGTGGCGTTCCTTAGAGTTAGTCATGGAAAAAAGACATGTATGTTTTAAGATATGACTTTTTATTATGGATTTTTGCATGTAGGGATGAGAACACTAAGAATATTACAGTAATTATTCACTCAAAACTAGTTGAGTGTCACAATGTTTTACAGGTAAGCACCACATATGCTTTTGAAATGTATCCCTACTGAACTAGGGAGGTTTGCTTCAAACTTACTTCAAATCAAGTATACTTTAATTCGCTGACATACGATGTCTTCATGTTTAATTTTAATAAAAGAAACAACTTCATTGAGAAAAGTCGTGCTAAACCGCTTGTTAAATAAACTCAGTTCTAAATATGTTTGTTCGGTTAACTCGGCTGTTAACCGTCGTTAACCAGTGTTTGACTAACAAAATTAAGTTTTAACTAAGTGGTAGACGTGGCCGTGAATATTTTTGTATCCTAATTAATTTCGGCAACTTTGTATTAGTTTGTTCATGGCTTTAATTAAGATTTGAACTAATTAAGAATTTCTATACGATTGACATGGTTTTGATATTTTGTAGGGTTTGAAAACGAGATGGGTTTAAATACTAAATTCTCTGGGTTTTTTTGTTTAAATGGTAATGAAAGATATTAAACGTGAAATTAATGAAACAAATCTTCTGGCGTTATTGTCTATTTTTTTCAAAGTTCATTTTAATTAAATAAGTAAACCGATTCTGTAAGTAAGTTTGGTTTCTAAGTTAAGTATTTGGAATTTTGCAGTAAAAACGTGTTGACAAGGTTAGGTACCCTAAAGTAGGGTTTGAAAATAGTCAACTTCCAATTCTTAGGTTTCGAAATTTGAAGAAAAATTCAATCGGCCAGAAGGTTGAAAGCGTTGAAGCTTCTTTCCTGTTTCAAATTAGATAAATGGGCAAGAAATTCCATAGTTTCTCTTGCAAATAAAGTATTTTATTAATTAATTAATTACATAAACATTACAAGAGCAATGGTGGCCCAGTGGTAACAGCCGCGACTTACGTGTTGCATCATCACTGCTCTTAAAACTGTGAAGGAAAACATCGTCAAAAAACCGGCATGTCCTAGAACTAAAAATTCGAAGACATGTGATATCCACCAATCCTCACTGGGATTGCATTGTAGATTAAAGACGGAACCACACTTACGTGGAGTGGCGTGTCGTGACGCCTTCCGACGCAGTTGATTGGCTACAAAACTCGTTGCGTTATGACGTAGGCTGGAACAGAGTCGTTTCATTGGTGGATCCCGCGCCACGCCACGCCATGACACGTAAGTATGGTTCCGACTTAGATTAAGGCCCATTCCCTCTCTCATAGAGAGGATGCTTGTGTCCCAGCATTGGGAACATTATAAGGTTCATGATGATGATGATGATGATGATAAAATATTCACTTTAGATAGATATTGCCTAGTGACCACAAACATCGAACTGGTAATTTGATGGACTTTACACATCTACCTACAACATTCTTGTCAGTATTCCAAGTTCCGATTCACTCCTAGTTTTATATTCCGGGTTTATATTCCTCGTACAAAAGTCGGCTAGTTTTAGCCGTTTGGACGTTGGTAGGTATTATAGGATTCAGGTCTAGGTTTATAGGCTAGAACAGACGGTTACTGCCATCATTAAACCCATGTTATGGGGTTGTGTACAACCGGTTTAACAGACTGTATTTGTTTGGCCAACTGCGAGGAACTTTATTTTAGAAGTTACCCAGGTATCTGTTGTTGTGTTTTTGTGTACCTACTGCTTCGTTGGTGTAGTAATTGACGTTAAGAGCTGCTACTGAGCGTAGGATTCTGGATTTGCTTCTCAGGTTAAATAAAATGTTGTTCGGTTTTATTATTAATAATTTCTTAGTGGCTGGAATCAAAGATTTGGGCCCGGTTTTTGACAATTTGCTTGGCAAAAAAAACATTGGCTTTCTTATGGATTTAAATATGGTGTGTTCTTCTACAACTCCACCTTAACTTTCAAGAAATACAGCCGTTAACATCTTATATATAAAATTCTGGTGTCGCAGTGTTTGTCTGCAAACTCCTCCGAAACGGCATGACCGATTCTTGTGAAAATGCTAGAGCATATTTGGTAGGTCTGAGAATCGAAACTATTTTTTAACTAGGGTAAGTAGGGTGGGGTAGGTAGGGTAGGGTAGGGTAAGGTAGGTAGGGTAGGGTAGAGTATGTAGGGTAGGGTAGGGTATGTAGTGTAGGGTAGGTAGGGTAAATAGGTAAGGTAGGATAAAAATGCAAGTTATTATTATAAAGTTTTTATTCTTGCCTTCCAAATCAGCAAGTTATTGTGAACAGGGTAAAGAGTTTTTTCGGTACACTTGTTTACGGACTCACGTCATAAAGCCTGAGGAGACTACAATCTACTTCAAGTGGGTAAGTATGTTCTTACATAAAAAGCAAAATCATCATCAATCCATCAAGTACGAAAAAACTGTTGAAAGCAATCGAAATGAAGTACTCAAACACGATGATTTGCAAGAACAAGATGAATGACTTTATATTGTTTGTCAAAATTAGAAATCCACAGAGAGATCGTGATCACAGACATAAACCTAACCAGATTACGCGATTGTATGTACTTCGCGTGCCAAAAAACGGAGTAAAGTTACGATCAATGATCGTAATTTGAGCTTTCCATTTAGCATTATCGGCACCGGAAAACCACCAAAATCTAGAAATCTTTGTATGACATATTGAGCTGTAAATAAAGAATGTATAGCAAAAGGTGGCCGAGGTATTGGATATGTTTTCTTTCATTGCTCAGTAAATTTGTTTTTGAATTGTTTGTGAAAAAATGGCACGCTTGGGTTTCATACAGATGGAGGGACTTGCGTTATCTAGTTATATTTATGTCTGTGATCGTGACCAATGGGAGTATTCCCGCATTTACACTTAGCAGCTCAAGATTGGACACAGTGGGCCGAAATGTGAGTTATCTTGGAAAAAGGTTGAGGAAAAATCATTAAAATAAATATTGTTTTGGAGAGGTAATGATGCTCGCGTGATCGCTTCTTGAGCTCATTTTAAGAGCCGGTTTCTGAATTGAACGTTTGGATTAAAGAACGAATCAAACTATTTTATTCAATAACAGATTTTTAGGTGAAGTACTTTTGAACTGTCAAACAAAATATGAATCTAGTTGCATATTCGCAAGTTCTATTGGCTTAGCAATAACAAAATTGTTAAGTCCTCAAGAAAAACCCGATGTGAAGCGTTGTGAAGTATTCAATTACGTTTATTTGCTCATCAATTTGAAAATATTTAGGCAATCAACCGTCCAAGTAAATGTTTACACAAAAATTTTATGATTGTATCTAAAAATACACCTCCGTAACTCACAGAATAACTTAATTACCGTAGACTCAATCAAAAATCCACATTTATAAACAAAAAAACCATAAGACCACACATCATCAGGAGAAAACATTCACAAACTTCTATTTACCGTTTAATATAAATATTATCACCAGTATTCCATAGGCTTAAAGTCTCCTTTTGATTGAAATTTGTTTTTGGAACAGTAAAAGAAAGTTTAACTTTATGGTGTCTGTCAAAATTAAAGGTCCATTTAAAGGAGTGACTGCATTATTTCTTCATAATATAGATGCAGCCGAAACATTCGAAAAAAATGGCTTTATTACATGAGGAACTTACAAACTAAAATCAACCTTTGAGCAATGCTATTCGGTTAAATTTAGCTTGAACAGGTTTTTAAATTAAGGCATATAAAAAGTTTAAACGTCTTAGGTGGTCCTTCCCTAGAACTTAGTTGTCATTAAATTATAGAAAAAATCAAGATAATAGTTTTGTTAGATGTTCTGATGTCGTGCGCAACTAAAATATTATGTTACATTATTTTATCTCCGATTCTGATGTTGTCACATTTTTTGTCCCCGTTTTTATGAGATCGGCACGCTGTGTTTGAGATTAATGGCGAAAGCATCTTTTTTTGTAATTATTTAAGCTCTAATTTACTTTTTGCTATAACAGCCGTGTTTAAATTGAAAGATCGTGATAGAAATCAATTAAAAAATAAGTAAAAACTTAGCAAGTCTAATAAAATCTTAAATCGTGCAACAGAAATTGGTCTCGCGTATAAGACCCAGTTTTTTTCCTGTAGTTAACTCAACTAATGTTTAAATATGCTTACCAATAGTTTCAAATTTCTGTAAAACGTGTTTATTCGTCAATAATAATTAATCTAAAAAATGGTAAAATAATTATCTCTCCAACTTATTTGACCAGTTGTGAGGCGGACAACTAAAAAAAGTAATGGTGTTTTACCGAAATATGCAACCATTGGTTAGCATAAATTTATCAATTGGTTGAGTTAACTACAGCTAAAAAATTGGGCCCAAGTCAACTATAAGATTAATTTATATTGTGTGTATATTTATAAGATTGTGTTAACGTAAACGACAACATATGTTGAAACTGGGTAGGTAAACGTCGTCTGATGAAAGTAATGGAAAATACCTCTTTTGCATACAAATTGACAAAAGAGAGAGAACGTTTACGTTAACGCGATCGAAATCGTTAAAGAACTTGCACTAAGGCTTCTGAAGGTCAGTAACTAAACAGACGCACTCTACTAAAACACTGGACACGTACAAACGCGGCATTACAAAAGATCAAAATGTACAATGAACGTCTCGAAAATCGATGGCCTTTTACTCCACCCATATAAAATTTATTTTTAGTCCCTTTAAAACTATAACAAAAGCACTGTGTATTTTAACTTTTCTTTTATACCGGTACAAGGTACCATTAACCTATTTAATGATCTCTGCTTACCTCGAAATGGCTTTAGTATAAACAGTATAAACTTGGGCGTTAACACGATTTTTTGTTGCCTAAAAATAACAGTGTATTTTATTCTGAGTACCTTTACATTTAGGTCTTCTCTGAAATGCTTCCTTAATGTTGAAATATAAACAAAAAAGTTCTAGTATTAATAGGTATTTTTATTGAGAAAAATCCGCATACTAATTCAAACCACTGTAACTCTTGTAAGCTAGAATCAACAATGGCGACCACCAGAAAATCGCCAAGTCAATGATCTCGACGAATGTCGCAGAAACGATTCCATTGTCATGAATCCCACACGAAATTAATTAGAAAAGAACAGCAGATGATGATGAAACATCATAATTAAGCCAATAGATACGAAGGGACAAGCAGAGATCCTAGATATGTGACATTCTATCAACGGTTTAGCGATTGGGGAAAAGGCAAAAAAAAAAAAATGTTCTCGCTCTTGACCACTATCTCACCTGATGGTAAGCGATGATGTGATCGACGATGTACTATGCTTGCCTAGAAGAAAACTATTCACTCTTGACTTAAATACTCCCAGGTTGAAGCTATCAGGAAATACAGACTCTGGTAGGTAACTCCACTCCTTAGCTGTGCGCATAATAAAAGTATTCCCAAAACGTTTGGTGCGTATGGGTGGGATGTCCACCATGTACCGATGACGCATCGCTCCGTATATCTTCTAGGCCGATGATGGAACGGGCTAGGAGGAATTAGTTCAAAAAAGAAATGAAATTGTCAAACGCTATCGAAACTTGCATTCTGCCATTGCCATCGCTGTCATCGAAAGACGTTTTGTCTACACCCAGCTTTATAAAACTTCTCAAAATATATCAGTCTAGTGGAAATTTTAACTAAAGCCCAGTTTTTAACTCAACCAATGGTTAAATATGAAAACCTCAGACATAAATCTAACTAGATGACGCGATTGTATGTACTGTAGTTAACAGATAAAAAAACTGGGCCTAATTAATACCCAAAATTCTTGAAAAAAGTTTCTACCTTTTTCATAGAAAACCTTCACACAAACTAAGTAACATGGTTCGGAAGTGCAAAATCAGTGTCAGGCTCGCAAGTCATAAAACTTGTCCCCGTTATCTTATCTGCAGTTAACTTTAACTGCTTGTCGAGCAGATAAGCAGCTGTTAACTGTTGTCGTAGATAGTTCTTGTTTTTGTTTTTCTACTCACTTACTTGCTCAGACAAAACGGAGAATATGAACGGCTAACTTTGTAGTCAATGGAAGGTTGAAAAGGATTTTTTACCCTTGTGATTTATGTAATGGTTTATTGTTCATTCATTTTGATAGGCGAATTGCATTAATGTCGTTTATTGATTGGTTCGATTCGTCAATCAACTAATTAGCGAGACTCGGGTACTTCATTTGTGTCTTCAAATCTCAAGTAAATTGCATTTAATTTCGTATAACTAGACAGCCGAAACCGATTAATCGGCTAACGTCACCTTTGGCCACAGCCGAAGCCAAAGACATTTGAATAGTTCCAAGAAGGTCAGTCAATGCCAAAGACTTTTTTTGCGCCTTTAATTTGAACTTTTTTTAAACACGAGAATTAGCCTTCTTTTGTCCGAATCTCAAGTTATTAAATTGATTAAAATTTTATAACTTGAGATTTTAATCAATTTAATAACTTTGATTAGAATGATATTGTTCTGTTCATGTCAAGTTATTAAATTCGCTAGTGTTATTATGGTTAGCCAATTATTTACTTCCAATGCTGGCCAAATTATAACCAACATTTCCAAAAAGTTGAAATGAAAACTTCATGGTCTTCAAATAATAAATATATGACAGTTGGTCTATCAATATATCTATGTCAAAACTGGGCCATATTGGGCCACTGTGCACACGCAAAGGCGATATTTCATCTGCCTTTCATCTCAGCTGGCCAGTTGCAATAGTCTATTAAGGAATTAGGGTTTACTGTGATCTTTCAACTCGGTGAGGAATGCTGTGATTTTAGTATGCCAGTTACTGTTATAGTGGAATGTTGTGCAATCTTTCGTCGTGATAGTATTTTGTTTTGTTTGTTCGGTGACCCACTTGAAGATCTAATGGCAAACTGTAACTATAACTTTGTAGATAAACTTTGCCTACTTTGTTTAAATTGTATATTATGAAAGTGTCATTAGCTAACAACGATACATAGATTCATAAAAGATAGCTTGATCTCTGCGACATATGTCAAGCTGACGTATACATTATTGTTAGCCTGTCAAGCGCTATTGTTACTGTATTGATACTGACAGCTGTCGCAGAGATCAAGCTATATTTTATGAAGTATAGACATACAAATTAAACGCAAACCAAGAGATGAAATATTCTGCGGCTTTTAAATATTCAACCAATCCTATCATCGATAGTCTTATGTTGAAAGTATTTTGTGAAAATTTTAGACCTAGAAACTGGGATTTTAGGCCTAGTTGTTATAAAATCAAATGAATTTGGATTTCTTTAGCTTATTTTCACCCGACTGCGGCGAAGCAAAAGGGAGGGTTATGTTTCTGACCGGTATGTGTGTATGTAAGTATGTATGCATATATGTTACTCTGTTCCCTCATAACTTTTAAACTACTTATCATAATATGACAAATTAGGTGTCATTGGAAGCGTCTTATTTGTCCGCTGGTTCAGGCTATGTAAAGTCACATTAAATAGAATATCGCGCCTTCTAGGGGACACGCAATCAAGAACAAAAAAAGAGAAATTCGCTCCACTCTATCAAATGTGAGGTATCATTGAACAGGGACTTTAAAATGAAGGTAGGGTTTCGTACATCATATTTTTGTCAAGCGTTTTTGCGAGGTATATCCCGTCATAGCCATGAAATATATTTTTTACTCGACTACGGTGTCGTCTTGTTACATATGCATTATCTATATACATTTAAAACAACAAACCCTACAAAGATAAAAGTATCATGTGGCTCTGCAAAAACCCCAAAATATATTAAATAAAAATAAGTTCAAAAACTAAAACCCGACTTACTGAAAACTCACGCTCTACAAAGTATGAAACAAGAAATTATTCTCATCTGAAATCGTTATGTACAAACTATTCCGTAGAGGATAATCGTGATCGTATACCAACTACCGTAACAAAAAAATACATTCTGCAAGAAAATAATGTTACCCCTATTTCTGAATTATGATGAGTATTAGTCTAACTCAATAATATCCTGGAAAACGGTCGAATGTTGACATTAAAGTAGGGATTAACATGTTCTTAACTCAAAAACTCAATTACTAAAAGTACAAAATATTTTATCACTTTACCAGCCATGCATTGCCATAACTGCATCTCTCACACTCGGCCGGACCAACCCGAATATGTTCCCATGCATGTAACGTCATAATTACCTTACGCACACCGGGCATCGGGTAGGTAGGTAGGTAGGTATCACGCACCGTATTATGCTAATCATACGAGCTGGTTAGTTCTAACGAGGCAATTAAGCTGTGCCACTGAGTAGGAAACATACAGAAGGCTCACTTTTGAGTCTCATGAGTCTTACATGATTGTAAAGTTGCAAAGGTATGATAGTAACATTACAGATACAGAACTTCATAAGCTCTGTGACTTTCAAGCGATTGTTGAAAAATTGTCGTTTGTTTTTTTTTATAAATATTTTTTGTTGTAGTTTGCTTTCGTTTATAAATAAAAAATATTGAAAACTTTTGCATCATAAAGCTCGAGTATCGATAAAAAAATTCTGAAAATTTGCATGCTTTGCTTTTTCTTTTCAAACTTATGTCAGACGGCATAAATAAAGTGAAATTCAATGAGCCATAGCGATTATAGAATTTTAGATAACACGTCCAAAATGTCATTGAAACCAAATGTCACGTGATCAACCCCGAATAATTAAATCTTTCAAAATCGTTATCGATGATAGAATTTCACTTTGTCCACCAGATTAAGCTTACTTATTCGAAGCTCCAAAAATGAATTTATTTATTTTAGTACATGAAGGACTTACAGCTAATAAAAAACAAACAAAAAGGAAACCATAGTCACTAGAAAGCCAATTACAAATCCTCACGTATAGACTTGATTATAATACTTTATGGTGTGAGCACAAAAACAAAAAAAAACGCCGCTTTAATTAAAGTAACAAGCAATATAAATACTTGGTTTGCAATTATATGACTGAAATAATAGAGAAAATAATAAAAAAATCGGATTATTATAACTATTGACTTAGTATCTTTTTTGGCTAGCCTCAGCACAGCACAAGTCATGTATCCAGCAAAATATAGTAATCCTTCTGTAACCTACCTCCTCCGTGATCAGACAGTCGCAAAAGCACGTCGATAACGGTTTGATCAATGACAACAGTACGCCCAGTAGATTCGTCTCGGCTAATTTGATCACCCTGGACCTCTAGTGATTGGTCCAGAGGAGTAATTGGATCGTAATGTTCAGTGTGAAGGTGAGTGTTACTGTTGATTCAAGTGATGGAAACATGTTGATTATGTTGTTAATTATTTTTCTTGAATACAAGTCTTGTATCCTGCCTGTTGTAGTGAGCCTTCTGTTCTCAGCCTCCTCCGTGGCAAGATAGACGCGAATGCACGTCGATAACGGTTTAGTCAATAACAACAGAACGCCCAGTAGATTGGACTCGGCTTATTTGATCACCCTGGACCTCTCGTGATTGGTCCAGAGGAGTAATTAAATAGTAATGTATTGTGAGGCTTCGAGTGTTGACAAAGTGAAGAAATGCTGATTAAGTTGTTAATTTTGGAAGGAGTGTGATGCTTTCTAGTAATCATATTATTTTTTACAGCATCCATTTTTCAACAGGTTGAACAAAAAAACATAAAATATTGTTGTGAATTCAATCAAGCAAATCGATTTAATTTGTTCATTATGAAGGTGATTTTTATTTTTGTAAAACAAAAACTTTGTTTTTAATCGATTGGAGAAACAATTTCGCTGATTGGTCAAATTAATCTCAAGTTTCCTTGCAGTCGGAGTAATTTATACTGATTTTGATCAATTAACAAAACATTTTACTCAAAATAATTGCGCAAATTATCATTAATCAAAAACCAGGATGGATTTAAAATATTATTTTAAAACCACCAAATCTTCGGCAAAGTGTTACTCACAAAGAAAAACCCAACAAAATTGTCCTATTTACCGATTTCATGCATTAAGGAAATGTCCTACAGCTGTGAAACTGACCTTTCAAGCTCTGCTTACCTCCAAAGCGTAGCGAGCGTGAACGAGTGCGCTTGACTGCAAATGTCGCAGCTTGCGTATGCGAGTATAGAAATAGACGCCCAGCCGTCTGTGAAGATAAACATACGTACAAATAGACAGACATCTGTCTTATCTTTTATGTTAATCTGTTGTGAAATGATAGAGGAAAATGGTAGCTTTGGTTTTGTTATTCGGAAACTATAGCAGTTGTGTATTGTTATCTATGGAGTGCTATGGCTATAAAATTGCGCGAGAGAAGTAAAGGCACCATTAGAAATTGTACGGATCGCAGTACAATTTCAATAAAAAGTGGTTCGGTGTGGTCGCATCGCTGTCGCAGTGTCGCGTCGTGTCTCTCTGAAAGAACCTTAAACGAGAATTAATAGAAATAAAATTATTCAACAAAAATCTTGTTTATAAAACAAGCTATTTTCCAACTTTTCTCAGTCATATCATGGCAGTGCATAAAAATAACTAGTCCGCCATCTTGGGCCGTCCGCCATATTGGATTTAGAATGGCGTCACTTTGCTAACCATGCATTGTCATCCAAACTAAACATGTATGCAAAATTTCATCGTCATCGGTGGAGGATAAACTGCTTTAAAATTCAGTTGCAAGATTTGACCCGGACACACTTACACACATATATTACAAGTTAAATAAAAGCTTGACTTGTTAAGTAAGAAGCGAACTAAAAAGACGTAAACAAGCAGAACAATCATGCTGTGCAGTAGGGGGATACATAAGGTTTTGGTCAGCCAGCTTGCGAATATGTATCCTGCGACAGCATAGCATGATTTTTTCTTCTTGTTTACGTCTCTTTAGTTCGCTTCTTTAGTAATCGGATTTTTTGATTTTTTTATTAACTTCTTTCTCAAGACATTCTACATACTCCATTAGCTTCATTCATATTCTCATATCAGGACTTAAACTTGCGTCAATTGCAAGTCGGTTAGATACTCAAATTTAGTTTGAAATCGAGATCACAATCCGTATCTCAAGTTTAGCAATTGAAAACAATGAATAATTGTTATTTTAACCAAGCTGTAATGAGTCTATTAGTGCAACGGTAAACATTAGTTACATAAGACATTTATATCTGAACCAGTCGGTCAATTGGCACATTTCTAGTGCAGGGATGGCGAACCTTTGTTGGTGATCGTTCCAATTTTAACCCCTGACGGAAAAAAAGGTGTGTTATAAATTTGACGTGTGTACCTGTGTGTTTGTGTGTCTGTCTGTGGCATCATAGCTCCTAAATGGATGAACCGATTTTGTTTTAGTTATTTTTTTGTTTGAAAGGTGACATTATCGGGAGTGTTCTTAGCTACGTTTGATGAAAATCGGTTCAGCCGTTCAAAGTTACTATAGTTAGTTAGTTCGGGCTATTTACTGTTTGAATCGGGGTATTTTCGCAAGATATCGTGTCATAATTACGTGTTCGATAGATAGCTGATCGAAGCGTGTCTACTACTAGATAAATTATGTGGTTTAAAAAGAATGAAATTAAAAAAATCGTGGTTTTCTGAAATTTTAAATGTTTACTTGTTATAAGCTTTTATTTAACTTGCCTTGTTAGTTAGAAGTTAAGTATATGTGGTTCAAATCTTGCAGCTGAATTTAAGAACTTTTGTTATAAATTCCCAACCGATTGGACTGAATTTTTTTAAAGCTATTTCCGTATTTGTCCCAGCAAACCCTTTCATTTGATATCCATATAATTGCAGTGCACAAAAAATAACAAGATCGCCATCTTGGGCCGTCCGCCATATTGAATTTAGAATGACGTCACCATGTATTGTCATCCAAACTAAACGTATATGCAAAATTTCATCTTAATCGGTGGAGGATAACTGCTTTAAAATTCAGTTGCAAGATTTGACCCGAACACACTTACCTACATACATACATTGGAAGATTAACAAAAAAAAACTTGTAAAATGTGTCCTCTGACAAACTTTAATATGATGTGCTGGTACTGGGTCGCGTATAGTTTGGTCTGTCATCCCTATTGTAGTCTATTTCGGACGCTGTGTTATGCCAACGTTACTTAAATAGTTACTGATAGACGGACGATGATTCATCTGGTTGAGTAACTGATATCGATGCATCGGGGGTGTGTCTGAGAGATAACCCTGCCAAGTATTTGAACTATCCGAAGGGTGGACGCTTAACTAAGGGAGAGGATGTTTTATACTACGACTAAGAATGAAGTGTTGACGTCAATTGTAAAAGGTTAAATATATGGCTTTATTCTGACGCAATAGAAAACCTTTTCGTGAGTTGTAAACAAAAGACGGAAGCCAAGAAAAACAGTTCTAACGTGGCACTAATGAGAGATTATTACCCTTTGAAATAGTTTTCTTATTGCTACCTAATCGGTGAAAGAGGTATCAAGGAAGATTCTTGAAAGAATTCATAGGATTCCCCAAAAGGCGCATCTATGATCACATAATATATTGCTACCTAGGCAACCGAGCATAGAAAACGACGTTTTCTAGAAATGAAACCTAGCTAGATCGATTTGTCGCCCCCGAAAGCCATCGCATCTCATCCATCATATGAAAATCGTTGTAGCCGTTTACGAGATTCAGATTATTAATATTCAAGAATTGTTCGATTAAAGATATAAGATTAGATAAGTACATCGAAGGATATTGCAGACTTGAATTAGTGATCGCAATATGTTCTAGGTTATGATGCTGATTAGTTTGGTATCATGCGATCCTGCTCCTGCTTGATATGCAAGAAATTAATCAGGAAACTGATTATTCAAAACTAAGTCGAAGGGATTTCCGAGGCTACTATCTACCTGTAGACAAAGATACGTGATCATCGGCACACACGACTTCATCTATGGTGCACCACACTTCGCCGACTCAAGGCATCACTTCCTAGAATCGACGTACATTGAGCAGGCACCTTCGTTATCCTTATCATTTATTTATTTATTATACGAGTATACTTTATTGTACACCATAAGTAACATTTATAAAGGAAACTTAAAAACTAAAAACACATACAATGGGCGGCCTTATCGCATTCCGCGATCTCTTTCAGGCAACCAGGTATGGACAATAATTGCTGGACACGAAGTAGGGCTGTTAGTGGTGTGACAATACCAGTTTTAAAAAAATAATATACATTATAAAAGATTTGCAGATACATACGTATGCTATGTAATATATTACACCTATATATTGCCTTATATTTGTTTGTGATGATCAAGTAGTCGGAAAACAAAACAATTATGAGATCCGTTGCTTTGTTCCTCGCAAAATGAAACGAATCATCGATAAATAAACAGTTGATTATAGGTCATACGCAGCCATGTTAAAGGGTCTATAAATAAGCTTGACTTTATAAATCTAAGTATGTTTAAATTGAATAAATTCATTCAGGCATGCAGGACACATAACACTGACTTTAAAACAACGATTGTAAGTAGGTGAGTATCTATTTGTCGAAAGTATGGCAAGGTAATCTTTGATACAAACTACAGGTCGTAACAGGCCTCGCTGTGATGTGCGGTCCACCGAAGATCATGGTGGCTCTAAGACAGATACGACGAAGATCCTGCAGCCTTATTGCGTATTGAATTCGGCAAGGAAAGAGTATACAAATCAACCAATCACTTAGACGGAAATCCACATCGCATCTTTCATCTCGCATGTGATTGGTCGAGTGATGGCGTCAAAACGCTTTGCATTGCTGAATTTACTTACACTATTAGACTGCTGGTCTATATGCTTTAAGTATCCGTTGCAAAGGATTGCCTCCTCCTGTTTTGAGTCGAAATGAGTTTGACATAATCCTCTATCATCTATCTATATTCAAAGAGGTTTTTTTAGGATTTACACACAAACAAATGCTTTTTAATCCCCGACGGAAAAAGTATTTGTGTAAGTGCGTATCTGTCTGTGGCATCATAGCTCCTAAACGGGTGAACCGATTTTGATTTAGTAGGTGACTTGATCGAGTGTGTTCTTAGCTATGTATTAATGAAATGTTTAACACTTATGGGCGTTTTACTGTTTGAATCGGGGTATTTTCGCAAAATAAACACATCAACACGGTCTAGGGATATTTCATACTCAATTAAATAACTCGAAAATTACTGGCCGCATTGGAATCTTCTAAACACCGATTTGTTTGTAATTTATCTCAGACTAATTCCAAATTCAAATTTTTGAAAATTCCTTTGTTTCGGTGGCATAAATACATCTTGATGTGTAGGAGAGGGAATTTTCATTTGTGCGAAATTTAGAAAACAATACGAATTACGTTTAGTGACAGTTTTTTTTTTCATTTTTAAACGAAAGATAAAGTTAAAATTGAGGTATTGTAGCCATGCAACGCCAACATTTGACGAGGGCGGAGATGTTACGAGCTGTGGGAATGCTGGAAGCTGGGTCTGTTCAGCGTAATGTTGCTGAGGCCATAGGGACCCACCAAAATGTAATTTCAAGATTGTGGACATGCTATCGTGCCACAGGTGAAGTAGCGGAGAGGCACCGGGGGCCAAGTCGCATCACTACCCCCAGACAAGACCGATTTTTGCAAATTACTGCGCGAGCTCAACCAAATGCAACGGCGACTCAATTGGTCCAAAGGCTGCGAGTGGAACACCAAGTGCTTGTCAGTGACCAAACTGTAAGAAGGCGACTGCATGAAAGCAATCTACGCTCTCGTAGACCACTCCGGGTCCCACCTTTACGGAGAGGCAATCGTGGACGACGATTAGAATGGGTTCGGAACCACGTGGACTGGGGCCGTGAGCAATGGTCCAACGTGCTGTTCACGGATGAATCCAAGTTCGGCTTCCATCCAGATTCACGAAGGACGCGTGTTTGGCGAGTTCCTGGACGATGGAGCCTTCTTCAGAACCCTCAGGAAGTTCACCCATACCAAGGAGGAACAATTATGGTTTGGGCAGGAATTCGTCTTGGAGGACGGACGGATCTCGTTTGGGTGCGGGGCAATATGACGGCAGAACGATACGTCCAACAGGTGCTGGGGCCCGTAATCTTGCCCCACAGAACACAAATGGGGCAAGATTTCCTGCTCATGCACGACAATGCCAGGGCACACACGGCGAGAACGGTAGCAGCTTGGTTACATACACACAATGTTAGGGCCTTAGACTGGCCTGCTCAATCGCCAGATCTAAATCCCATTGAGCATGCGTGGGATATGCTGCAAAGAAGAGCTCTGAAGGAAGTTCCTGAAAATCTGGCTACAGAAGATCAACTTTTTGCGCACCTCAGAAGGACATGGGACAATATTCCGCATCAAGACATTGACAACCTTGTTCAGAGCATGCCGAATCGTTGCCGATGTGTTATGAACATCATGGGCGCTTTCTCAGACTACTAACTTCAAGTTTATAAACACAAATTAAATCATTTTTCTATTTTTTTCAGTTTTTACTCATAAATTAAAAGTTAATTCATATACGGTTTCCGTCTATGCTTCATTTTTTTTCCATAAAATCCTGAAATTTTAATCGAAGTACCTTAACCATTATTAAAAAATGGTAGAATATTAAATAACGTATCTTTTAAATATATACATGTCATATAAATAATTAACACATTGATAGTAATTCGCTTTTTTAAAAATATCCCTAGACCGTGTTGATGTGTGTATCGTATCATAATTACGTGTTCGATAGATTGTTGATTGAAGCGTGTCTTCTACTAGATAAATTATGTAGTTTAAAAAGAATGAAATAAAAAGCAAATTGTCGTGGGTTTTGGAAATTTTTATTTTACTTGTTAAGCTGGCGTTGTTACACAGTTGCATCCAAACAATCTCAGCTGACACCATCAAAACCATAATCAACCCCATAACTAAAATAACCAGACCCATTATAATATTAGCCAGAACAACCCCACAGCCTGAAACTGTCCCATTCCATGCACTACGCACATGTGGCGCTGCACTGCTGACAATGTATAGTACGCACGACACTTCGAGCGCTGCAGCACTGCAGGGACGAGCGGTTATCTAAACCACGGACAAGCACGTAGCACGCCTGGTCAGCATTACTAATATGTATGGTTAGAGGGACCAGGCGATCAGGAAATTGTAGAAAAGATATATTGCGGGCCTATTTTTTTGTCGGGAGGCAATCTTAAAAAGCGCCTGTCCTTTTGGGGAAAAGACAAGGGATTGTGTGATTTTTACCTCGCTAAAACCACCCCGGTGATCACCATCAACACGTAGAAACCAGCATCACCCCGTTACCTCTCATAAGAACACCGGAACCCCTTTCTGCGCAACGCCTGTTAGGCCACATTCCTGGGGAGACTGAAAGAGCGCCTCCCCGGAGCCTCCCACCTACCGCTTAAGAGTGACTGTGATTGAGGGTGCTGCGCTTTGCGAGAGGGGTGTGGTGAGTGTGTATCATTCACATTGGCGAGTTTTGTCAACCTTTTCATATTTCGTAGCGACCAGAGCTTCTAGCTAGACTAATCGCTGAGGCAGTCTGTCATAATTAGCGAAACAATAGAAAAACAATGGGCAGACGCATTTTAAAGGCGTCGTGATAGTTGAGGGTACGACGGATGAAACTCGGCCTTCTGTTACTTACTTATTCGAAGGTTCTGTTGATAGAATATCACTTGTATAGGACCTCAGGATCGTTTCACTTAAACCATAGGGCTTGTAATAGAAGCATTGGTGTAGTAACGTGTGTTGGAAGGTTTTCTCTACAATATTTGGCCATTAGCAGCATCATTGCTATGACAAAATCTCCCCCTGAACTCTTTGTAGTTTTGCTACTGATGAAATTCATAGTTCTTGCTGTACATTCAATTAAATTAATGGTTGTTTACACATATTCAATTTGAAGTCATTGTGAACTAGCCATCAACGATTATATTTTTACGGGGTTCCCCTATAACGGTAAAGGCAAAATAAAATATATCTGTGTAGTAAACAGAAATGACTCACTAAGATATAAGGAAAGTTTTGATCGGCTTTTTAAGATTGAAATAGTCTTTCGACAGTTTTCTATCAATATTGTTGCGGTAGCCTTCCAATATTTTAAAAACATTCCTCAGATTCGCGTAGAGGGCGCTGACTGTTTGCTACTTTTCTTCAGAGCAGCAAATGGAGATCCTTCCTGAAATTATAATCGCAACTACACGAGTCGGCGCTAAGTGTTTTGACTTGTCGCTGATTGATCAATATGATTTTGACAAGTGCTGACAACTGAGCCAAAGCAGCAAAGCTTCCATATTGGGACATTCCCTCAACATGGGGGTCGTGTGTGGGCCCTACAGTAGGCAATAACCAGCATTCTACAAGTGTAAGTGAATGCGATGTGTCGCGTGGCCATTGTGCGGCCATCAGTTATGCAGGCGAGAACTAGGTTTTGTAGCAGCTCATCCAATAATGTTGTAGGTTTTAGTAATGTTGAGAAAGTACCTAGCTTTTCTCGAGGCTTCAATTCCATGGCCTATCCTGCACGAATCTTAAATCTTTTTTATAAAAAGAATAGCTTATGGTACCCTGATTTAGACGCACTACATATACGTTATATTATATTACATTATATTTTTTTTTTATATTATCTATTTTACTTATTTTTTCAGTTTATAAGTTAAGCACCTACATTAATGACATTATTTTAAGTATCTATTTTATTTACCCACGTCCGTGTGTCACTAGCGGGGTGCCAACTGAAAATAAGCGCTGGGTGTCTGAGTCCCAGCAAATGGTGAGTTGGTAACCCTTTCGGTGTGGGCACGCCCGGCGCAATAAATCGTAAACCTCGTTTGTACTTTTTTTTACTATTCTTCTCTGTTACTTTGTGAATGTTGTTGTTGTATTGTGTCTATGTCGAATGAATGTTTTCTATTCTATTCTTGATAAGAATTTCAGAAATCGGATTAATACTTCCAGAATGCACTTTATACAAAATTATTAATTAAAAATATTTTTTAAAACAAGCTTTTTCATATTCTTCTCAGCAAACCCTTTCATTTGATACCCATAACATGGCAGTGCACAAAATATAACTAGTCCGCCATCTTGGGCCGTCCGCCATATTGGATTTAGAATGACGTCATTTAGCTAACCATGCATTGTCATCAAAACTAATCGTGTATGCAAATTTCATCTTAATCGATGGAGGATAACTTTATGAAGGATAAAGTTCAGTTGCAAGGTTTGACCCGAACACACTACTTACATACCTACATTGCAAGTTAAATAAGAGCTTGTAAAAACAATGTCACCTCCTTAGAATATTATTTTAGAAATATTATGGGCATGTTGTTTTTGTGGGCATGACAAATTCGAACAATTATGTATATATACATATATAAATATTTGCCGAATTCAAATTTTTAACAGCATATAAGAACGCAAAACATGCTAGTTAATTAATTTTACGTGAAATTAGTCGTGACGATGCTAAAGTAAATAGATTATCGGTAAACTCTGCGCCAAATATTGCTTAAAAAAATATGGAATTTTTAATCTAAGAGATTCTAAAATTGAATTCCATTCTTGACTATTTAAAGAATTTAATACCCGTTTTACGGATTTAGTTAACAACCGAACACAAAAGCTTTGTCCGTCTGTACGTCAATTTCTTAGAAACTACCTGGCCTCTCACTAATTGCCATTAAAGCAGTTGTCTTAAAAAAAAAAACGTTTTTTTTTTGCAAAACGTGTTCCTTTTTCAAATTCTTGCAAACTTGATTGGACTTCTTTGTTACCAAAATAGCTTAAAATAAGAAAGTATTTATGATACTGTGGTATTTGGCCTTGGATATTGGTTGTGACATAATGGATTGTTATTCAACTGGTTTGAGTTCATACCGTTATCTCTGCTAAGAGAATGACTCATAGAAAATGGTCATGGTTTATGTATATAACTATGTGATGCCTTGTGTCCTTTGAGTGTTTTCAATGAAATCGAAAGCTGTAAATTACCTCCTCGTTGGGTACTGTTAAAAACGCCGATACCTTAGTAAAGTTTAGTAGATAAAATCTATTCTTAGCTTTTGAGCTAAGGCCGATTTCACTTAAACTCAGTTCATGCAAATACAGCGTTCTTATTGATAGTTTTTCAGCGGTCTCAACCAATCAGAACACTATATTTGCTTAAACTGAGTTTAGTTGATTTAACTGCGATTAGTTTCATTGGTGAAATCGGTCACAAGTACAAGTTGTACATCGTTGGTTCGTAGTAGTTCGAACTTCAAATCCAGAGAAGCACTTAGTGTAAATTATTTCATCACCACTGCTCTGGAAGAAAACATCGTGAGGAAACCGGCAAGTCCTAGAACCTAAACATCGAAGACATGTGACATTCATCATCACACGCTGGGCATGTGTGGTGAATTACAACCCATTCCCACTCACAGAGAGGAGAGGCCTGTGTCCCAGCAGTGGGAACATTAAAAATCTGATGATGTGGATGAATAAAATATTAGCCACATCTACAAGGCGCATTTCTGATACGAAAAATATTGAAAAATGAATGTAGCAAATTGTCTTACGCGCGTAAGCTACTGTGATTAGTTGAATTAATTTTCAACAGTCAAGCGAGAGAGAGCGAGAGCTTGAATTACGTTTAATTTGTGATGATACAGTTCGTTTCAGAAACTGACTGTTAATCTATGTTAAGCCTATATAAAGATTTGACATTGAAAAGCTCTTCAGCTTTTATCAATTTTTATTCTCTGACCTTCTGCCCGCAGCGTATCCCGCGTCGTATATTGATAAAATCGGCCAAGTGCGAGTCGGACTCGCGCACGAAGGGCAAAAAGGGCAAAAAAATCACATTTGTTGAGTGGGAGCCCTACTTAAATATTTACTTATTCGGTTTTTAGTATTTGTTATTAAAGCGGCAACAGAAATACATCATCTGTGACAATTTCAACTGTCTAGCTATCACGATTCATGAAATACAGCCTGGTGACAGACAGACAGTGGAGTCTTAGTAATAGGGTCCCCTTTGGGTACGGAATCCTGAAAAGTAACATAAACTTATCTCTTAAATAACAAGACTAACACATGTTTGTATCCCAAGAGGTCAGGGCTAGGGTGTCATAAATATAGTAACGACAATAGCCCTTAGGAAACATGTTTAATGGCGATTGCGAGGTCACCGGATCGAATCCTTTCTTAGTCAACTATGTTGGAGAGAGGACGTCTTTGTAAACACATTATTTTATCTTAGTTGGTTCAGTACCTTGTTAACATAACTTATAGGAAACTAATGACTGCCTGCGGTTTCGTCCGCGTGTTTTATTCCAAGGGAACGAACTACTACATGTCAGGATGAAAAGTGATCTGTCTCGAGGTCATGGTCGCAGTTGTTTATAACCCCCGAAGGAAAAAGAGGAGTGTTATAAGTATGAAGTGTGTACCTGTGTGTTTGTGTATCTGTCTGTGGCATTGGGTTTAGTTTGAAAGGTGACTTTAGCGAGAGTGTTCTTAGCTTGTTTGATGAAAATCGGTTCCGCCGTTCGATAGTTATGGGAGTTTTACTGTTTGAATCGGGCTGTTTCCGCAAGATATCGTGTCATAAGTGTCATAACTATTATTCAATGTAGATTGTTGATCGAAGCGTGTCTACTACTAGATAAATTCGTGTAGTTTAAAAAGAATGACATTTAATAAAACTGTCGGGGTTTTGGAAATTTTTAATTTTTACGTGATAAAGTTTCACGGTGAATAGATCACATCGTTAGAAATTCAAAGTGAGAAATAGAGAATCCAAATGACAGTAGCTTCATGTAAAACATTGATATGCAGCTGCATGGAAGTCATAATGTACCTTTACTACATAGTAAAGAGAATGGAACAGGGCTTTTGAGTTATTTCCCTGTAAACCTACTGAATATGATAATTTGTTCTTCCCGTTTCCTGGACTTTGTTTAGAATTATTGAAATGTGGAACAGCGTAGGGAGACTATACGTGACTATACTGTGATTTTTAATTTCGTAGACTAAACTGACATTTGGGGGGTTGTCACTTTATCGTTATATAAAAATAGTGTCGTATCCTGAGTGATCGAAAGTTAATCGAAAATAATCGAAGTAGATCGAAAATGAAACAAATTCACGGCAATAAAAATAAATTTGTTTAGAAACTAGCGGCCCTTAATTAGTTTCTACTGATTTATGTCAGACTTCATTTTATCGATCGCATTTATTTTATTGTAAACGTCATATTTAATAAAATAAAAGTTTATGTACTATGCGTTTGAATACTGTTATATAAATATTCAACGTTTATATTCATAAAACATTTATTTACACCAATTAGTAAAATTAAATTGAGTAGTCATGTCACATCAATTCGATGAATCACATATTATTGAGACTTACGTACAACACTATGCACCGCGCTTGCAATATAAAAAAAAATAAGGTCATTCGCAGCTGTCAGTTAAGTCTACGAAATTAAAAATCACAGTATAGACATTTCTATATTTTTCGTTCGGCGATTTAATTTTTGTCAATCTTTCCCTTGCATTTTTGAAATTAGATGAAAACTAATAAATTCTGTTTGGTATTCCTGTTCTTACCCGATTACGGTAGAACCAAAAGGAAGGTTACGCATCTCACATGTCTTGCATCGTCTCTTAACTCTTGAATCGACTTCAACCATTGATCCTGATGATCTAAGCCCTCTGACGTCAGAGCAAATCCAATATAGCGGAACAAACGTCATAGTATATTATTTCAGCTTGGTCTAAGTTTATAACGAGTTTTGGCGGGAACGTGATGGCGTCGATGTTGCTTCACTATTTTATTTTCCTAAAATTGAGTTATATTGAATATTGGTGTAAAAATTGTGTTTTTTTTATTCAAATAATATTAGTGAACGTGCACGAGTATGCGCAAGTAAAACACAGCGGTAGAACACGAGTTTGTTCATGTTGTCGACAAGCTCCGTAGAAGCTTCCAATGAAGTTGCCTTCATTTTATTGGGACCTAACTAGGACATTGGACTAAAATCTAAAGAAACTAGAACTTCGTGGCTAAATGCACAAACCTAGTGAAGCCAAAACAAAAGTTTTTAAATTTTCTTATTTGTTTTAAACCCACATCAAACAGATTCCTTATTTAGAGCAATAAAATTATTATGATCAAAATGATTGTCAGAGCTTATGGGCGGAGACCTTTAAGATAATAAGCTATGTAACAATCAAGATTATCACTTAAAGAACTAACAGAAATTATGGCGTTATAGTTAAGAAATATGATCTTCTTGCCCATACGGGCAAATCTCAAGTTTAGACAGTAGTAGTGATGTTGCAATGTGTAGGTTAGGTAAAATACGAATATCATAAAAAAGTTAAGTTTTGCGGATCAACTTGTCGACGTCGCATTAGTAGAAGCTATGTTTTATATGGAGTTGTGGTATTATCACAGTAGAAAGCTTTCCGTGAAATATTAATCTTTAACAAATCATCGAATATAATATATCGAAGACTTCTTTTTATCTCGAATAAAAGAGCGAAACGTCGTTGATAAAAAGGTGTTAATAATAGTTTTATTACTGTGTACAGTACACCATTATTATGATTTTCTCTTATTATATATAACTACCAACTTAACAATGTTTGCAGCAAATATTAAATTAGACGGAGAAAGTGTTTATGCTTTTTAAAACTACAAAAGTGTGAATTATGGTCATCTATTTGCTATAGAATAACCATATTATTATAATCAACGCCAGCTCTCTGCATCGTTATATTTTAAGTGAACGAGTGAGTGAGTGAATGATTGAGTAATAAGAATGAACGTGTTGTTAATTATGAATGGGAAATGAGAATTGAATTTCTTATTTTCTATTTGATTGTGTCTCGCTTTACGATGATGATGATGGTTGAAATTTTATAATTATTTAAGAAAAATACATCAGTCCATTTGACTTGCCTTTTATTATCTACTAGCTGTTGCCCGCGACTTCGTCTGCGTACCATTAGTATTTCAAATAGCCTATTTTTGTATCGTGCAATAATATTGTAGATGTGTGGGCTACCTAATTTGAGAAATTAATTATTGGTTCACCATAGAAACTTCTACCCCCTTGTCACCTCCTTAAGCATGATTTCTGTAATAAAAACTATCCTATGTCCTTTCCAGGGTCTCAAACCATATCAATAAAAATTTCATATAAATCGGTTTAGCGGTTTAAGGTTGCACCAGTCGACGGCATGAATGATTTCGTGCGCGGAGTTAAAATGCATGCTATCTCATACGACAACACGTGCGAAAGAGATAGATGCTGTGATGGGCAGTAAGAAGCTAGTTCGCGTACGAATACAGACTTTTGCAAATTGGTAGCGAAATGGATGATGATTTAGGACAAAAACGAGCGCGCCAAATTTTATAAACAGACCTTTGGGAATATGGATATCATGAAAAGACTACTAAATGTATCGGTTCAAAATAAAATTGTTTGCATTGTTGAACTACTAATCTATCCCTGTATGGTGACTGTTTTGCAAATTTCCTTCTTCTAATGGTATTTATTTGCGCCCAAAGATTTGTTAAAATAAGTGTTAAAATATGGAACTTTCGACGCTCTTATTTTCAAATATATGTAATTTTTCACTTTTTTATTTCCATACAAAAATAAAATAAGAATACATGGGCTATATAATGATGAGAATCGCCAGATTACGTTTGTATGGATGAATGATCGACTAGGGCAACCTTAAGCGTGAAAAGGTAACAGACAGACAGAGTTACTTTCGCATTTATAATATTAGTATGGATGTAGCAGTCGTCTTTCAATCTTACGAGATGGAGATGAGTACCATAATTTTACTTGGAGTGGATACCTATTTGATGTCCACAACCCAGACCTACGATTACCTATGTATGATACACCAAATGAGAAAATCACGTAATAATAAGAGAGACACTTATGAATGAGCTTTATATCACAATAAAGAAAGAGGGGCACTTATTATCCCAGAAAAAAACCATAAAACAAATTTCTTCCAACAATTTTCCTTTCATATTTTTATTACAAGAAGTAGACCAAATAAAAATGATACAATAATAACCCAGAAGTGAATCGGAATGTCGATTGCACTTCAAGCGATCGCGTAGGAGTACCAGAAACAGCACAATTTATGTATTATAAATAAACCTACCTTAAACTAATACTTCAAAACAATATTTATAGAGAGTAAACTTTATGGTACCGGAACCTGTTTGTAGGAAATCACTATGATCTATGAAACAAGATTCCCCATCGTGTTAGTCTATTTGTGTAGGATTATCTTGGGAATTTCTGGATACATTTGGTTCTTACTTACTAATGGTTCTATCGAATCACCTGATTGGTTTTATGCAAATGTTTTGTGAAGTAATAAAGTAATTAACTTCACATGAAAAGCAAGACAGGAATCAGGAATTCATTATTATGGGCAAAAGAAAACCAATCTATACTAATATTATAAAGCTGAAGAGTTTGTTTGTTTTTTGTTTGAACGCGCTAACCTCAGGAACTACTGGTTGGAATTGAAAAATTATTTTTGTGTTAGATAGTTCATTTATCGAGGAAGGTTATAGGCTATATAATATCACGCTACGAGCAAAAGGAGCGGAGCATAAATGAAAATGTTGCAAAAATGGGAAAAATTATTCCTTTTTGAGAGCTTTTGTTGCGTGCGCTGCGCAAGCGATTAAAGTTACGCAACATTCACGTATGTAGGGTAGGTAGGTAGCCAGTTGACGGGAGCGAAGCCGCGTGGGACAGCTAGTCTTGTATAATATTGAAGACACACTTTTCTAACTATGGATACCTCATCATAATTTACTCAAAAAAGAATTATCCGCACCAATATCCAGAACAACGGAATGATCCGCATCAATCACGCACGTCACTGCACTTGACCTGTATTTCCAGTTGTAAAAACTATCGTGTTTGTGCACTTCTACTAACAAGTACGCGTGGTAACTAGAATTCCCACGCGTATCGAGCTTTCTATACAAGGAGGTAGAGACGCTGGAAGAGTGTTGAAGAACATTTTGATTTCACTGGATGTGTTCGTGAATAAAACTTCGAAGATAATGTGACATCTATCAAATCGCACTGGACCCTCTGTGCAGGGCTCTCCTTGTCACTGAGAGGCAGTCTGAGTCCCAACAGTGCATGTTATATGGTGATTAGTAAAGACCGGAATATGTGCATTTGCATATGCAATTGTATAATTATCCCATTCTCAGTGGGAAATGCATATTATATCTAATGATGATGCATATTTTCGCTTTCTTTATTGTATTCTTCGGTAGTTTACCCTATTGATAAGTGTAATAATAAACTCTAGATACAACCAAAATTTCCCTCATATACACTAACTTCTTTCACTTATAAACCTACCTACCTGATTTTTTTACGTGTAAAATGTTAAATAATTTTTCATTTTAGTACATTATTATCGCCTACAAAGTTGCTAGATTTTGGTATTGATAATTTATGATTGAATAATACACTAATTGTATGCTGACTTAAAATAAAAATAAACCTACCACTGTATTCCTTTATTTCGTTATCTATAACTTTAATTTTGCATATTTTACAAATCTTCGTGCATATTTTACGCATTCTTCATGCTTTTTTGCATGCATATTTCAAGCTTTTTATGTTGCATATAATCCGGTCCTTAGTGATAAGTGTTAAGATTATGGTGGCATTATTACTTGCGAGTGTTTTGTCGTCCTTGTATTGATACAAGAATATCCAAAATGCTTTGTTACAACGTTATTCTAAAAGAGATAATATCATATAACTGACAATCCAGGATGCTGGTAAAGTCTCTTTGAATGACTTACTGCTATGATGATCAACAAGTTTGCAAGATCAATCAGGGTTTTTATTTCATGCATTTGTATATGTTTTGTTCTATTCCTCCACGAATATGAGAAAGTTACTTGATTTGAGAGAGTCAAACCACATCTAGTCATAATTATACCTCCCCAACAATTTATGGCACGCGTCAACACCGGTCTAAGTAAATAATAATACCTTTACTACTCGCCTGCGGTACAACTTGTGGTAGCGTTTCCTTACCTACTTCGAAACATGCCTACTTTACAATAATTGCGGTAGGACAGGAAAATTTTCCTGTACTTTGGAGTTAAGGCAAGGTTGCCCTAGTCGACGGCACGAACTATTTTGTGCGCGGGGTTAAAATGCATGCTATCTCATCCGACAACACATGTGAAAGAGATAGATGCTATGAGAAGCAGTAAGAGGCTAGTTCGCGTACAAATACACACTTTTGCAAATTTGTAGTGGAATGGATGATGATATTCTTTTTTTTTTTTATTTGTTATAGGCTCGCGTTTGACCACCATCTCGCCTGATGCTAAGTGATGACGAACAAAAGCAAGCGTGCGAAATTTTATAAACAGATCTTTGGGAATATGGATATCATGAAAAACGACTAAATGTATCTGTTCAAAATAAAATTATTTCCATTGTTATTGTTGAACTACTAATCTATCTCTGTATGGTGACTGTTTTGCAATTTTCCTTCTTCTTATTGTATTTATTTGCGCACAAAGATGCAGTGAAATCAGTGTTAAAATATGGCACTTTCGACGTTCATAACTTTACAATATATTTATATTTTACTTTTTTGTTTCCAAACAGGGCTAGATAATTATGAGACAAATTGATTTAATTTTTTTATTTTGAACATACACCGTCGCCAGATTACGTTTGAATGGAAGAATGATCGACTAGAGCAACCTTAATGATAATTATTGTTTTTCTTGTTGCAGGTATGTTTCCGATTTCATTGGTGGTATTGGTTTGCTGTGGGTCATCTCGTAAGAATTTTAATTGTTTTAATTGTCTAGTGGGGTCCCTAGTTCGATGCCTGGGTTCGGGAAAAGTCTAACAATTAAGTATTATTTAATTATTTGTCATTAAGTTTATTTTAATTACCAATATACATTGAGGATTAACTTGGTAGAAGGAACTACGTGTAGATACTCGTATATGCGTAGGATGTAGTTTTGCGAGTGCTGAAGCGACTCCCATTTTATATTTGTTATTTTGGTCCCGACTTTTGGGTTATGTGATTCACAGCCTAATGTAACTTTGTCTTTTATAATTTATAAGTCCATTTTGGAATTAAGCATGTATGCGCAGAGAATTGATTGTACAGATATTTGTGCAACAACCTCTAGAAACTATTGTTGTAATTATTATTTAAAGCTTGCAACAAAGTCATCACCTGCTTTATAATGTTCCCACTGTGGGGACACAGGCATCCTCTCTGTGGGAGAGGTCATGGGCCGTTATCTACCACGCGGGCCCAGTGCGGGTTGGTGGATGTCTTATGACTTCGATTTTTTGGTTCTAAGACATGCCGGTTTCCTCACGATGTTTTCCGTCACCGTTTTAATAGCAGTGGTGATGAAATAATTTACAGCCATATGATATTACCGGCTTTATATTTATTTAAAGCTTACAAACTAAGCAAACCATAATTAGACATGACACTTATTGATTTTCGAATAAATCAATCAATGTTTCACAAATAAATCTATTTGGAAGCGCAATTCTAAAACGGCTGCACATTTTACAACGAAATTTTCGCTTTTAGAAAGCGGCCACCAATTTATTACATAAACTGCATAATATGTGTTATCAAATCGCACGGAACAATTATTTTGTATGACCTACAGATAGTTGTTCCGGCTCTGGGTGTTGTGTATGTGAGTTTATATGTTTGTAAACGCACCCACGATACAGGAAGAAATTCCTAGTGTGGGGCAAAGAATGAATAAAAAAAAAAAAAAAATGTTCTCTCAAATTTCAAAAATCTTATACAGATTAGCAGATCTTGTATATTTGTTACTCAATCACTCCAGAACGACTGAACGGATCTGGATATGATAGATTGTAGACTGGAATAGCATATAGGCTACATTTTATCAATGTTCCCATGGGATCCCAAAACACTTTTCACGAGGGCGAAGCCGCTGACAGAAGCTAGTTTATCCATAAAATTCATCCTAGCTCAAAAGGCTGGAGTTTAGAAAAAAATGCAGCATTCACAAACTTGTCCAAAAATATCGATACTATTTAGAATACTTTATTAAAAGCTATATCAATAGATTTTAAAAACATCGATACAACATGAACCTATACTTTTTGACACTTCAACATCCCTACTCGCTACCCAGCAAGAAGGTAACAGTGCTGACTGCTCAGTGCATCAAATTTATAGACCGAGCGAGCGCGAAGCACAAGCGTAGCGTCTCCGTTTCAGCGTGGACAAAAATGCTTTCGTATGTCCGGATGTCCAGCGGATGACCAACTGTTCTCTGCAGATCGCATTTCTCAACCGATTCTCTTGAAATTTTGTGAGCAGGTTCGAAAATTAAATGTTTTTTTTTTCGATTTCGTTTATGGAAATTAAAAAAAAAAGGCTCGAGGTCTACAGCACACAGAGTCAGTAGTTTATTTTAGTTTGCCTACTAAAGAAGGCTATTTAAATACAATATTCAAATGTAACTCAGCAATGAATATCTTTACTATAACGATAGCATAATTCACGTTATTGCAATACATAGGATACGTTTTATTCATCCAATCAAATCTTCTGCTGAATATGAGATAGGCCTTTCAATGACCATGAGGAAATGCCGCTGGATGCAAGATTTCAGGCAACGTTAGATTGGTCTTTGTGCACATGATTGGAAGAGGCTTAAGTCCACTTGTAAACGGTTTTTCGCTGATAGCAAAGGTGCGTTTACACGGACATTGATAATGGCAGTTTTGTTGGTGATTTTGGAACTCGCACGAAATATCTGTGAGTGTACAAATAAAATACACAAATTTTGATCTTAACTTTTTAACCGAATGAATTTCTGCCTATTGAGACCTATCGTGTATTTACATAGCTCGGCAGTAAAGATCTTAATTAAGGTTTTAAGGGAAATGTTTTCTTCAAATTCTGCTAGCACCTTTAGTAATTTCATAGGTTAACACAATCACAATAAAAATTTGTGTGTGTGTGTGATTCTCGTTAGTAGCTGTACAATTTAATGATGATTAGCAACAAATTATTAATTCCTCACTTTCTATAATTGTTTGCAAACACGCCGACTATTTGATAGTTGGTGCTAATGATGGCGAATTGTTTTAACAACTGCGATGTTTTTCGCCGAAATTATGCGCTTCGATGACTAGAATTCGCAATCGTGTTATAAGTATGTATATATATAAGGATCCTTGAATCTATAAACGATTTTCACAGATCCGAATTATTTTGGAACGGCCTATCCAATAATACCCCATACCATGGAAAAGACGAGAAAAAAACATCAACACTTTACGTGTACAGGGGGTACACATTTTTTTCCATGGTTTTATTTTACCACTTTGTCGACGTGATTAATATGTATATACATGCCAAATTATAGCTTTCTAAGCTGCGGACGGACGGACAGACGGACATGGTGAACCTATAAGGGTTCCTTGTTGCATACAGAACATTAAAACGAAAGTTGTTATTGCTATGACTGCAAGTTTGAAGTTTGAAAGTGGCGCCAGTGAGAGAAAAGTTGAAAGGAAACTGTTTGTCCTGGTATGGTCATATGATGAGGAGGAATGAAACGCATGTTACTAAAAGAATTATGAATATAAATGTGGATAGATGGAGAGCGTGACGGGGACAGGACGGTGTGGAAGAAATATTGTGTTGTGCCGACCCCATGTAACATGCAGGAAGATGATGATGTTCTTGTCATGACTGCAAAGAAAGTCAAGAGAACTGGCAGTACATACAGTATTACCAAGCCATCTTCATCTGCAGAGCATTATATCAACTATGTTAGGGTTGGTTTCCAGTGTTACCAGATGCAACTACAAAAAGTGACTGCTTAACTAACCTCCACAACTGGGTAATTCGATACCCCTTTCGCAAGGCTGGTATTCAGCTTAAATAATATATGACTAAGCAGTCACCAGTCTTGTTAAAATAATGGTTTTCATTACTAAAGACCGGCAGTTTTCAAAAATAAGGAGTGTTTAATAAAACTTTTTAACAAAAAATCAAACCGACTTCCCAAAATAAAACACTACAAAGCGAAAAATAACTTTCTTTTCCGAAGTCGGTGTCTTTTATACCCATTGTTTTCCGTAATTCGACACCGACTTCGGAAGACAAAGTTATTTTTCGCTGTGTAGGTAGTGTTTTGTTTTGGAAGTCAGTTTGATTTTTTGTTAAAAAGTTTTTTTTGTTTTCCTCTTTTTAGCTTTGGTATGTAACTCCAAATAACATGATCATTTATAGCCAAAGTACGTTTCATGACGATTCCAATAAGGACAAACACTACTAGGATACATAATTTCATTTCAGAGTTCCAGTGGCCATTGTGGTCTTCTCCATCAGTTCCACTTCACTAAATGATATTTTCTGAGTGCAAATGATTGCATTATTGATGAAAATACCAAAATCGCTATATATATGCCTATAATATTTGAGGAGTTCCCTTATTTCTCTAGGATCCCATCGTCAGATCCTGATTTCCACCTCCGTTGGGATAGGAGATATCCCATTCCAAAAAAAGAATCATCAAAATCGGTTCATAAACGACGAAGTTATGCGCGAACACACATAAAAAAAATATATTTGAATTTTTTTAATTTATTAAAATATTTGAATTAATTTAAACGAAATGAGAAACCTTTTCTTTTTTGTTGGGAATTCGGTTAAAAACAAAAAGCCAACGTCACGCGGTGTTCCCAGGCGGTCACCCATCCAAGTACTGACCGCGCTTCGGTGATCGGACGAGAACCGGTGTATTCAACGTAGTATGGACGTTGGCGATGGGGTGCCAAATTAGTTGATTCTTATCGTGAAGCTGATGATAGCTAATATTTTTCTACGAAATACAAAGACCGAAGGTGAATGACTTACGTATGGTTTATGCAACAAGACGGATGGTCGAATTTTTTGCTGCCGTTCACTGGCTGTAATTATCTTTTGCTGCCTTGTATTTTAAGAACTGTGAAAGCAGAAGTTTTAATGACACAGTTTTTTTCCAGTTCTATTTGCTCATTGTAAAATATTTTATTGGTTACTTGAAACTCATAATCGAATTGGATAAAAAAATAAAATACTTGTTAAATAGGAATAACTACAAATATACTATAGTCTTTACGGATCAGATATTTCAGCAGTATCATCGCCAACGTCCATTCCATACTACGTTGAATACACCGGTTCTCGTCCGACCACCAAAGTTAAGCAACATCGGGCGCGGTCAGTACTTGGATGGGTGACCGACTGGGAACACCGCGTGACGTCGACTTTTTGCTTTTTTGGAAGTTTTGCAGTTTTTTAATACTTTTAACACGGCATTATTTTTATAAAATGAACTTTGATGAAAGACAAAAGCCACTTATACCCAGGAAAGAGAACTATTTGGACTAAAATTAAGACTGACAAAAAAGGCAAAACAGCAGGCCTCGCCTGACAAAAAGCATAATGCTACATCCCGTTAACCATAACGGTGTCAGCAGCATAGGTTGAATGTCAGAAACGTTAACAAGACTCTTATAATTATTACCATCATTGATCGACTGTTAGGTACAGTTATTAAGTAATTTCGCAGTAATGTATGGAACTAATAAGTAAATACTAATTGCATAATTCGCCATAGAAGCTTTCTGCTTACATTATGTCGAGACGAGAACCCAGAATATGGATTTGTGCTGACTGCAGACACTAGAAGTCGCAGTGGTATTCCATTCAGTTAATTTAAAATTATCGCGTTCCTAATTTGAAAAAAATAACTTTTACGTTCGATTTTCAAAAACAATGTTACAGAAGAAGTAGTGTATACGTCACGATGATGTGGCCAATGATGGTGCATGGTTGTTTAAAGCAATTTACTTAAGCGTGACTCGAAAACATCCTACATTTGGCTCTAAGCTTTTATTTCTTGGTATTAAAATTAATGGACTCGTAGAATATCAGAAAAAAACAGGACAAGTGTGAGTCGGACTCGCCCACCGAGGGTTCCGTAAAAAATTGTAGGAACCTCATTATAAATAGTTCAGGAATCGAATCTCGCAGTTTTTTCGTCGCTTTTTTTAGGCCGTCTTTTTTTACTTTTACTTAGAATTTTGATTTTTTCACAGCTTCAAGGGTCTGTAGACCGAGGTATATGGTTTTAATTTCAACTCGATACCCCCACGCGTTCCCGAGATAAAGGGTATTTACAGGCAGACAGACGGACAATAAAGTGATCCTAAAAGCGTCCCATTTTCCTTTTGAATTACGGAATCCTAAAAGCATATAAAATGAGACCCCGCTTTCCTTGTTACCAAATATCAAAATAGTAGTTGCGATACTAAAACTCCATGTAGGTTTTAATACATATCAGTTACACCTTGTAAAACATAATTTAATTCCCAAGATATCCAGAAAACAGGCTAATAAAACCATATAACATAATACTTATTCCTTTCAAAAAACCCGTTACAATGTAGTGTAGGCGACTTACACGATAATCTCACTAATATAACTTCTAATGTTATGATACCCTACACTCCTGCTTATCCCTATTTAAACATCGTACAATCCCGAAATAACATAATATCGTTCATACAAAAGTTGAACGTATTTTCAAGTGGTATAAAATCAAAGGTGTCTCCTGTACTTGCTAAAACCAACCGTTATGTCTAAGAAATAAGGTTGATGTTTTGAGTCGTTTGAGGGCTATAGAGAAGTCTGTGCTCTGAAGAAAGCATGCCTTGTTGCTGACACTTGACACGAAGAGGGTGTCCATTGTAACACGGGACGGTTGTTACGGTTTTTTAAAGAGAACGGATCATTGTTTTAGCATTCACTTTCTTTCATTGTTTGGTTCTTATGCAAATAAAGGGAAATGCATTCATGTTAGTTTAAGTGTTAGTTGATTGAGATTGTTTATTCATTTGTCAATAAGGCCCAGTTGTTATCCTAACAAATGGTTTTAAATATCGCTAAAATACGTTTTATCTTCATTTGTTTGCCTTATAAATGGTCAAATAAGTGATGAATTATGGACGAGGCACGGATTCAAAATTTCACGAACATTTTATTATGATGCGGTTTTTGCTATACCGTGACCATTTGTTAGCAATTGATGCGTAAATACGTTTTACCGTAATTTTAAAGCATTGGTTAGATTATTCAACCATTGGTTCAGTTAACTACGAATCAAAATACTGAGCCTTGTGTGTTTAAAAATCAAGGTTGGTAAGTGTTCTTTATTTAAATCGTAACCAAAGAGTTTAGCGTATAGAGGACCTGATCAATTATCTGAAAGGTTGTCTGTCTACAAGCTGAAATAATTTTGTTCAAAGAAAGGATGAACTGTGTAAAATTTAAGATGACAGTAATTAGAAAGGGGACCAATACTGAAATGACGGATGGCAGAGGTGTGGATAAATAAACAAGTTTATGATGAAATAAATGATGTTGACGAATAGGTTTGAAGCAGTCAAAACTCTAGGAAATGGTGATGAAGAAAACTTGTTGTAGTTAAATTACTAGGGAGTGATGATAGCCAGGCGTTTTGAGGGACTGCTTTTTTCAAATTGTGACGTTCAAAATGTGCTGATTCGCAGCCTAATTTGAATAATGAACTTGATTATAACGTTCTGAACTTGATTTTGATTTAATCGAAACAGTTACTGGTATACGACGTTTTATTCTACAAAAAACACGTGTAAACAAAGCTTAAAACTGACAAAAAAGCCGGATAACAAAGGAGACGCACTCAAAGTGCGGAGTTCGGTAACTCAATAGTAATCGTGTAACGGTGCTCGCATATGACCCACACTCATACACGAACCATATGACCACACAGCATTATTTTATTGAGCCTACTTTGTAGGCATGCACTCCAGGCTGGGTTAGCGCGTTTGAAGTTTAAATAACCCCAAAGGATAAACTTATTTAAAAGTTGTTTTGATCTTCAACATCCACTTTTTTTCTCTTTTTTGATATTGACGCTTGACCACTATCTCACCTGATGGTAAGCGATGATGTGGTCGACGGTGAAGCACGCTTGCCTAGAAGTAACCTATTCACTCTTGACTTAAAAAGCCCGACGTTGAAAGTTTGATACCACTTGGTATCAACCTAGAAATGCAGTTAAATTTAATTACTTTATATTGACGTACATTGCCTATTTCTAATGAGAGATCAGCTCTCCAATTGCGTAACACTCTCTACCCCAAAATGAAAGAAAATTCATGAAATTTTGCTTCTATTATAATCATCATCAATCTTTTAAATGTTCCCACTGTTGGGACACAGGCCTCCTCTCTGTGAGGTATTCGACATATTAGGTTTAAATTCTATTAGTGACATACTTGCACAAAATGAAGAATAATGTACAATAATATGTATTTTTTTTTGTTAATTTGTATATTGGTATTTCTATCAATAAATCAAGTACCTGGGCGACCGAGCTCTGCCTGAGTGAAAATAGAGAAAACGACGTTTTTTTAAAATAAAACCTAACTAGATCGATTTATCGCCCCCGAAACCCGCTGCATACTAAATTTCATGAAAATCGTTGGAGTTGTTTTCGAGGTTCAGATCATATATATATACACGAATGGCTCGTTTAAAGGTATTATATTAGATACATTCGGCTGCTCGACAACACAAAGTACGCTACAACTGTTTTTAAATTGTCAAAATAAAAGGCATTAATTGTTTGGTACGCAATTACACACAGGAAACATTTTCGTGTTTTGTAGATTAATTTTTAAGCTACCTTTCGTTTGTATAGGATGTGAATCCACGCGAGATATAATTATTTGTCTATTGTTTCGCTAATTAGTTACACACAAAAGGTTGAATACATAGTATTCGGTGTTCGCAGAACGTTGACCTTACCTTTTCATATATCAACGACCAATTGGCTCGATGATTCAAACAAGTTAAAAAACCGGCCAAGTGCGCGTCCAACTCGCGCATGAAGGGTTCCGTACCAATCGCAAAAAACAGCAAAAAAAACACGTTTGTATGGGAGCCCCACTTAAATATTTATTTTATTTGTATCTGTTGTTATAGCGGCACCAGTAATACATCATCTGTGAAAAGTTCAACTGTCTAGCTATATATATATATCTTGAGATACAGCCTGATGACAGAGAGACAGAAAGACAGACAATTAGACAGATAGACGGACAGTGGAGTCTTAGTAATAGGGTCCCGATTTTACCCTTTGGGTACGGAACCCTAAAAAATAATGTTTCGTCTATTTTAAATAGATTGTGTCATCAAAGAATTTCGAAATTCGTCACGATATATCGCGCTATGTAGTTTTCTCCATTTCACTGATAATTCATGATAAGTTTATCAACATTCACTATCCACGTGGTAACCCGTTTAACCCTTCGTTGCCTCTAACATACGACATACGAACCCATAAGGCTGAGTACAGAGTGACTTTCTGATAGACTATTTATTTTGGTAGACTATGAAAATGATGACATTATAATCAACCGTAACGTACAGTTTTTCCCTGGAACTGGAACCTTGTAGGTTTTTGCCGAAGGTAGCCAAATGATGCTGGATCCGTTGGAGGGATTGCAACCCCTAGATTTATCACCTCCTTCCTAACCAAATTATCTTTAATAACTTTCTTCCATCGGTTCCTTACTCTTATTAAAAATAAAGATAAGTTAGATCAACCATCTTATAGATTAGCTAAAGTACACATATCTTTCATGGGGTACTGTGTTAAATTCTATAACAAAATACCTTGTTGATATTAAAACTAAATGAAAGAAAATTTATAATGATAGTTAAAGTTCACTTTATAAACAAGCATATTACAAATTAGATGATTATATTCAGGATAACAATGCTTGAAAACATGCTGGTCCTGCTCCATAGAGCAATCTTTAGTGTGGACAAAGTCAAACTGGTTGATTTGTATTATATTCATAATTATAGTAACGCTTTATTTTATATTCATCTACTCTTTTTGTTTTTGAAAAAATATGACTCGCACACTGTTCGTCAAATGCATTTATTAAAAACAAAACCGCGAACAACTCTAAAACTTCTGTATTGAAGACCAATTATTGCGCAAAAATCGCTATTGTTTTGCTCTTGCAAAATAAACGTAATAAGCCTGCGGCAGTGTGTTTAGTACCTTATTCTAATATTTTCTAATCATAACTAAACCGTACGGTTTCAATCAATCAATTCTTGATCAATGAAAGATAAAAACCTGCTTATCTAAGTCCTATCGTTATTGATGTTTTGATAAAGGAAACATGTTTGTGCAACAAGTGTGTTTGTCATGTATAAATAAATACTGCTAAAGTTCACATTAAGAATTTTAAACTTCCGGTTTTCGTTTGTCACGGTACCTATGCAGATGAGTGAGGAAAATGTCGTGAGGGATGATTTGAGCAAGAATTTGATGACAATCAGACTAGGGGATCAGAAAAACCATCGATTGATTGTGTCAAAGAAGTGGTTGAGGTCTAATAAAGAAAAAAATAATTGTACACTGGATTATTGCCCTCAATAATAATGATCTCTATCACTCGAAGCTTTTGCTGAAAGAAAACTCCATTTTGGAGTTAAGCTCGCCTTTGTACATGAATATTGATTTCACTTTCTGCAAATGTATTGTTTTGGTGTACAATAAAGAATTAAGAAATTTGAAAGAAGAAGACATGTACTCCAAATAATTTCGCATAAGGGCAAGGGAATGAAGGAATGGAATCTTTACCTAGATGTAGTCATAAATATTATGGTGGGATAAATTTGAAAGACAAATAATAATTAAGAATTTCTAAAAACCCCGACCGACGGCCTGGGCGTCCGAGCTCTGCTTGGGTGAAAATTGAAAAAACGAAACCAAGCTACCAAAATTCTAAAAATGAAACCAAGCTAGATCGATTTATCACCCCCGAAACACTTCGAACATTATTTTCATGAAAATCGTTGAAGCCGTTTCCGAGATTCAGATTATTTATATTAAAGAATTGCTCGTTTAAAGGTTTTATTAGATAATATATTTAGTAGTAGACATGCTTTGATCAACAATCTATCGAACACGTAATTATGACACGATATCTTGCAAAAATACCGTGATTCAAACAGTAAAACCTATAACTTTTGAACGGCTGAATCGATTTTTCGTCAAACATAGCTCCGAAGCTAGAACACTCCCGAAAATGTCACCTTTCAATTTCAAATTTTTTATCAAAATCGGTTCATCCGTTTAGGAGATATGATGCCACAGACAGATACACAAATACACTTCAAACATAATAACATCCCTCTTTTTCCGTAGGGGGTTAAAAATGGAAATGTGTAACTAAACCAAGTTGCTAAGAAGTAGAAATTAGGTATAATAAGTACAATGTTTAAAGTAAATATAGAATCAAGCATAGTTTTCCCAAGTCGTGATTTCTAAAACTACACCAGACTCAATGTGTACTTAAAGTTTTAAGGCAATTTAATAGAATATTAATATTTGGTATTTCTTATGGGCAGCACGTGGAAAACCCACTGTGATCACACTTAGATCTAAGAGGTATATTGATAAGCTCAAAAAAATAACTCGGAGTTAGTTGCTAACACGAGGTTAAATAACAATATTATTGGCCGGGCAAGAGGGCCTAAGATCAGTAAATATCTTACAATATTTTTCTTCTCGATCCAAGCGATTATTATCATTCTGTGAAAATAAATCCGGCTTCAATTTGGTAACAAGACTTTTTATAACATACAATGAATTTCGGCAGAGTAGGATCTTGAACTCCGACACTATAATTATATAGTAGATGAAAATAACGGGTGATGCCATAACGTAGACATTGAAACAAAACAAAAACGCATCAAAAAGAAATAAAACAACTTTAAAAGGTAGGTAAATGAAAATCGGCAGAGTTCTGTCTAGATTTTCATTCACATCGAAAGCGATAAATAAATGACCAGCAATGGCTTATATGGACATCCCCACTGTTTGGCATGGCTTGACTGGAGGGGAGGCGTCAATATGGCTTTGGCAGGCTCGGCGGGCATTGGTCGGTTTCACGTAGGCTGACGTCACATCCGTTACACAACATTTTTTCGAACATCATTACCTAAGCAAACTTCCGCTTGACAACCAGGTTCGCCAACCACACAGCAATAGCAGATACTGCCAACATCCAAAAATGTTCCATATCGCCTTGTATACGCGAAAAATGGACCACCCCACTCCAAGGTCAGCCGAGCCTTCGGGCCAATCGGGCCAATCAAACTTTTTTCATGTTAAACTTTAAAGACTCAACAACGAGACGTTACTTTTTACTAAACTTAGCTACTTTTATTGTCTTTACTTTTCTTTGCTAGCCTCTGCAGAATTAGCAAATGGTGTTCAGCTACCAAACTTCCGCTTGACAACCAGGTTCGCCAACCACACAGCACTAGCAGATACTGCCAACATACAAAATGTTCCATATCGCCTTGTACACGCGATATGGAACATTTTTGTATGTTATTTATATGATATGAAACTAACTCTGACCGATTTCTTCATTTTATTGACATGAGGAAATAATATGCGCCCAACTGAGAATGAAAGAAATATTGTTTCACGGAAAGAATTATGGTATGAGCTGCTTGTAAACGTCAAATTTAATTTACTAGTCAAGGCAATCTTTTGATCTCAACATATACAGAAACATCGTCATCAAGACCATACTTTTGTCTGCGTCATCGAATTGATATAAAAACAAGGATCTTTCAAGACCCTTTCTTTTAAATAATATACAAAATAATAGAACCTACATTTTAAGAAGAAATTTCTAGTGTTAAAAAAAAAAACAAAAAAAGAGTTGGCAAAGAACGGCCTTATTCGAATATTTTTTTTTTATAACAAGCTTTTTGAACTAAATTTAACATGTACGAGTAACATGCACATCCAATGAGCCTAAAAACGACGGTGTTTTCTTGGTTGGTTGAGGAGCCGTTATGGCGACCTTTCAGCTCAATCGTGAGGCCAGCTCCATAGTAGGTAACATATAATTTAAATGTTTCCAAAGTTACATAAGTACGCTAAAAAAATAATTTAGCACAATCCAACGCTAGAAAGTGATCGAAAAATGGATTATTATTCCGGGACAAACATACACAAGCAAGGTGATATTGGTAAGGTAAATATTGTAATAAAAATCTTTTTAACAAAAAATTTTACCGACTTCCAAAACACAAAACATTTAAAAATATCTTTCTTTTCGAAATTCTTTGATACCTATTTTTTTCGTTTTTAACATCGACTTCTGAAAAGAAAGTTATTTTTCGCTTTGTAGTGTTTTGTTTTGGAAGTCGGTTTTTTTTTTGTTAAAACCTTTTTTTTTTGGCACATTATATTATAAAGAAAATCATTTATAGCCTAAGGACTTCTCATAAAAATTCTAACAGTCCTAAACTAAGACTGGGATACATTGTTTTTATTACAGGGTTCCGGTGACTTCATCACCAGATCAGTTCGATGGTACCTTTTTCATTTGAACCATTTATTTTAATTTGCTTAATCAAGTTATTTAACTATTCGAGATATCTTATACCCAAAACATACTTCATTGAGAAGTTCCAGTGGCCATCTGTGGTCTTCCTCATCAGTTCCACTTCACCAAATCATACTGCTGCTTGCCATGTTGATGATAATATCAAAATCGCTACATATATGCCTATAAAATTTGAGGAGTTCCCTCGATTTCCATGGGATCCCCTTATCAGATACTGACTTTGTGACAATAGGATCATCTCGAGAGTATACCCTAATTAACAAAAAGATTTTTCAAAATCGGTCCACAATTTTATGGAGAAATCGGTGAAGTTACACAAAATAACAAACATAAAGTCGTACATAGAATCTCCTCCTTTTTGGAAAGTCGGTTAAAAAGAGCTTTTATGGGGAAATTACTGTCTGTACTCAATGTTCTATAAGGGTCAAAAGTACAGTCACACTCTACCAAACACCAAAGACAATTTTATTGAAGGCAGCAGAATTTCAACTTTTCGCGGTTGGTAGGAATAATCTATACTTTAATTTCTATACAAAATATTATAATTAGTTGTAAATAATTTAACTTCTTCTTCAAAAAATAGCCATTTGATTTTTGTGAGAGTATGACTGCACTTTTGACCCTTGACTGTACCTATTTCTGCCAAGCAGTATGCTGTGTGCAGATTAGAAAGGCAGAGAACGCCAAGAGCCACTTTCTTCTTCCACGTATAAAATACATTTTTCTTGCAGTTGTAAAATTATAAAATGATCATTATACATTAAAAATTGTTTTGGATAAACAAAACAGAAGCAGTTTAGTCGCATTTGTTCAATTTTATTTGTTTTGAGTCAGATTTCTACGATTTAATCATCGTGTGGCCACGGGGTCTCATTGCTAAGAAATAAAATTTGGCTCAAATAAATCTCACTAGATGGCGCGATATGCACCTATCTGTTTTTGAATGTGTGTTAAATTAAAATTTTCTGGTATTGAACATAAAATTGTATGTTCTTGTTTTATCAACTCTCCTAAGGACAAAAATTATGGAAAATTGGGCTCTTTATTCACATTTCAAAGATTATTTGAACGGATCATTTAAAATTGATGCCAATAGCTATCGATTTTTTTAATTTCTGAGGCATTCCACTTGTTAGTTAAAATTTGCATTGAAACACATTTTGATGCAAAAAAAAACTGTAAAAACGTTAAAAAAAAAAAAAAACTATAAAACGAATCTTCACTGTATTTAAAGAAAAAATATTCACGAACCGAGTAAACCCTTTTACTTGCAAGTCGCTGCTAACACCATCTATGTGTCACCGTGAAACAGAACCAAACGCGTTCGATGTACAAAAAAATATCAGATTAATCAGACGAAAAACGCTAGTTACGTCGGCACGGTTTCTTTGTATGGGATGAGGCATCTGTATGCTAGTATTATATTATCAGTGGTTTGGCCCACTGAGTTTCGTCCTACATGATAAAAGCCTGGTTCGACCCAAACAATATGCTTCCTACGTTCCAAAATATAATTTTAATTATTTTATTCCCGCTTCGTCCTATTTTATACTTCTTCTACGGCCCATGATATCTTTTTTGACGCATAACTTTTGTAATTTATTTCTGTACAAGTTCATAATCTTTCAAGCTTACTTCTACCTATTCAATGCTATCTCCCTGCCTACCCTTTGCACGTGGGTGTAAGATTGTTGATACTATTCCATGTTAGTTGTCAACGTGTTTTAACATTTACATAGAATATTATCTAGTATTGTAGATAAGCCTGTTATCGCGATAGGAAAGTGATAGCTTACAAGTAACTATATTACTATATTTAAGATCAACCGGAAAATATTGAACAAAATTGTGTAGACATTACCTCGTCTTTTTTTTTTCGTGTAAGAATGTGTTAACCTCTAAGAACCCCACAGGCCTCTGGTTTGGCTATTTCAGACTGACATTAACTATTTAAGTCCAGGTTTCCTCACGATGTTCTTTCATCGCCGTTGCCTGTGATGTCCAAGATAAACTTAAAAAGTACATTATGAATTTGATAAAGTCACATTAGTACTTCTCACATGGTGCAGACTATTAGGACTAATACAAATTTAAAATTATTCTATCTTCTAACTAAGGTAGCCGATTAATTATATCGTTTTTTCGATGAGCTTTCGATGAAGAAAAGCATCATGAGAAATTTTGCTTAATACACAATCAATGGCCTTTCATTTTGACAGTTCCATAACATTTATTGCTTTGTGTTGTGTTGAACGTATTTCCTGATTTGTGGCGTAATGCGATAGTGAGGCCTCTTCCAAAAAATAATAACCCACAAAGTTACAAAGATCTTCGTCCAATAAGCATTTTAACATGTTTGTCCAAGGTGTTGCAGAGAGTAGTGTATCTGCAGGTCACCGATTTTCTCGAGGAGCATGGTATGCTGCCTGAACTGCGGTGAGGTTAAAGTAAGGGACGCGAAACCGCGACTGCGTTAGTGGACGTCATGGGTAACCTCCTAGAAGCGCGAGAACGTGGTGAGGGATCTATTATGGTGCTGCTCGACTACTCGCCTGCATTTGACTCGATTTATTTTTGGCCAAATTAACATATTACGGTTTTATCAGTCAGACAACGGGTTGGTTTAGTTACTTAACGGATAGGTTGCAGCGGGTAGAGTTGCGAAAGAAAGACGGTTCTACAGTATCTTCTGCCCAGAAATTGATCACAAGGGGAGTTCCTCAGGGATTGCTGCTGGGGCCGTTACTCTACATACTTTACAGTGCCGATCTAACTGCATGTATTAAAAACTGCAAGTTCCATGTATACGCGGATGATACTCAGTTATTTTCACAGTATAAGCATCTTGCTGTAATATTTTTGAGGGAGCCTCCCGTACAGATAAAGGAGGGGGGGGCGCAAAAAAAAAGACCTACTTCATCGAGTGGGATATTGTTGTTTAGAGCCTATTGAATACATTCTGTATTTTTTGTTTTAAAAAGCATTGGAAAACAAAGGAATGAGAAGCCACCAAAGACAGCTATTTTTTTTACAAAATTTTGTTCAGAAGAATTTTTAACTTCCCATGGACCTATGAACTTGTTTGGTGATAATGTATATTAATTTATATATGTTACTAACAAATACCAAAATATTTAATACGAACAACTTCATTTTGCGGTTTGGTACGGAACCCAAAATGTGCGAAGTGCGACACGTACTTGGCCTTTGTACGCAAATTCTCTCTACCATCCCCGTTCAAAATATGTATGTACGTATTTTAATACAAAATACGTACACCTAAAAATCGAGAACCATGACAAAAAGCTTTTTTCGCTTGTATACTTAAGCACATAGGCGAAGCATTGTCATTGTACAATCGCGCACAGATGCGCTTCAATATTTGTCTGTCACTATTTGCTCGCAGGTTTTATCTTGAGCACACATTCTGGAACAGAGCGCGGGCACTTGTGCACACAACTGTACTTTTTATTAGAAAAAGGTGTTTTTGTGGTCTTGACATTGTTTCTGAAAATTTTTTTTTTTCTGTCATGTTTAAAGTAATTCTTTTAATTGTAATTATAATTAATACTACTTGGTTGACTGTTACCTAAGACATCAAGTCTGTCATTGTACCTTTGTGCTTAAAAATTTGCACACACGAAAAATTATTACTTACCTACTATTCTTCAAACAGAGCCCAGTTTCAGAAACGAAAATAATCCCGAAATAATAAATTCTTTAATTTGTCAAACACGTATTAGCTACCAGTAGCTGCTACCAATTTTCCAAATTGCCGCATCACAAATTAAACCCAAACCGTTGAAAATACATTAAACCAATTACTGGTAATTCAATCATTTATTTCCCGAAACCGGAGGCTTATTTCTTTACCTATAACTGCTAACATTCCACTTTAATCAGTTAAACTCTGTTAAACCATTCTCTATCCAAATATTCCTTCACACAAACAAACGAATATCAAGTCTTAGCACGCACACACACAATATAAATTGTAAAGACATGTAACTCCTTGGGTACCCGCTAGGCGGCGCTACCTTTATCATCACCCAAGCGAAACAAAAGTAATTACACTGACATTTAATTAAATATGGCTGCCTACCGTCATTTGTACAATATTTGCGCATGTTATTGTTCTTACTTTGTCATTGGATTTACTTAGCCGAGATCCATAATCTGAAACCCAACGGAAAGCCAGTTCTCCTAATTATATACCGATTTAATTCCAAAAGCATTTTCATTAAAATATTAAAAATAAAAATAAATATGGACTGCGATTGAACCATTTTTGACTTTTTAAAATTTTAATGATTATACTATTGGAACATAATCTTACTAATAATATAATTGTGAAAGTTTGGATGGACATGTTTGTTACGCAATCACGCCAGGACGGCTGAACGGATCTGGATGAAATTGGGCACAGAGATAGATTATAGTCTGAAATAGCACATGGGTTACTGTTTATCCCGGTATAATGTTCCCTTGGGATGATAAAACACTTTTCACGCGGGTCAAGCCACTGGCAGAAGCTAGTCTGCTTAAGCTGCATAAGGAGCAAACAGCAGAAAACGTCAAGCATACAATACTTTATATTATTACAATTAATAGAAATGAGACCAATACACATCAATAGATACATGTACCAATAGATTAACATTTTTTTTTCTACTGTAATATTTATCATCAAGAAACTCTTTTACTGAGTAATATGATTTATCTAACAGTATTTTCTTTAGTTTAGTTTAAAATATATTATTATTAGAAATTTCGAGTACGTAATTGAGTAAGTGACTCTAGGAATCATAAAAAATACACTACTATCCAAATATAAAGAATATAAGTGAATACAAATATAAGTTTTGGTAGCTTATTATAAATATATTTGGCATCAAAACAAACTACACAAAACAAATGCTCATGAAACTCTAATGCCCGTGGTAGGTAATGAGAACCTGTATTATAGGTCACCAAAAGATAAAAGGATACCAAACTTGTGTGAAAGGAGACGTGTTACTTTACTACGCACTCAAATCATCATATTTTTTTAATGTTTTGATTTCCTTGTCAATTAAAGCAGAACGATTAAGTTACATACACGGAATGCCATAAAAACTTAAAGTAATAAACACAGAATACTCGTGCTCATCAAATCAGAGACCCTATCATATCTATGTCGTTAGACTACATAGATATAAGTTCGATACACCCACGATTAGATAGCCATACGCACCTACAATGTTTGGTTACATAATCTTGTGTTTAGAATTAGGATACTTTGGCATTATCAGTTTGTACGAAACAATTTCTAAGACAAATAAAATTATCTAGTTAATCTTTTCCTGCAATCTGGGATGAAGAATGTATTAGCATATATACAATTGAATATTCTGAAATAAAAACAAACCTATATACAAATACAAAAGGGAGACGGAAAAGAGCTCATTGTGCATCAAATAATTCGTCCACATCGATGTCAGTGGGAAACGTGCCCAGAACGCTGGCAGCATTGCCACGTTGGATGGCAATGATGATTCTCAGGCCAAAGAAAAGGCCAACCCTCTGGTCACGTGAAGAGTCGACGAGCTTTGTGCTAATTTCTCGAAAAACTCGATGCGCACTTGGACACCATGGACCTAATGTTTCAACCCCAAACGGCTCAAACATGTGACTTCCAATAAGGTTGTTATATTTGCGCCGTTTGAGGTTTTCTGCACCGGCAGCAGCAGCAGCACATTTTTACCAACATCTGAAATAATATTTAAAATTGGAGTCAGACATGCCAATTAGTCCTTAAAAAACCACCCAGGTAGACAGCCAAAACCAAACACCCTATACTTTTCCGAAATTCTCGAAAACACATCAATCAAGCCGCCTACCTGAGCGAAGCCGCGGGCGAACACTAGTCAATGATAAGCAAAGTCTAATTAGCCACTAATTGCCACAGACTATACAAAAACCGCGCTCGAAGCAGACAGATATTCGGCGAAACCATTAATGATTGATGAAGATGTGGCGAGAGATAAACAGAAGTTTAGGAGGAATATGCAAGAATATTTCTTTGAGTTATTTAGAGCAAAATTTTGTAGGTTATGGGGTGCAAAAGTATCTACTAGTGGCAATATTTACTGTACAGCAAACCCTACAAAAAAATTGCACATAAGCTAATGTTTTAAGCTTGCAAAAAAATTTGGGAAAAAAATGTGGAAATTTAAAAACTAGGAACGTGAGCTTTTCATTATAATTTATTTTTATTTATTTATTTATTTAGAAAACCAACGGCGACACACACAATGCATTACAAATAAATATAAAACAGTTAGTAAGGCTAATAACAGGTTTCCCTTTTTAACTAATTTGTATATACCATGCGAACGGACTATAAAAACAATGTAAAAATAAAATGGTTTTTGATTAGAAGCAATGAAATCTACTATATGTTATAAGAAAAATGATAACATAACGAATACTGAATCAATCAATGCTTTACGGTGTACAGAATCTAGTTGCTTACTTTTTGTTTTTATTAATAATAATCTTTTTAACCTGGGCCTTAAAACAAGGTTTTGTACAGTTAAATATATCAACTAGAGAGAAGTTATTGTTGTAGGTTCGAGCAATAATAGAAATAATCATCAAGCTTAAGATAACGCGTAATGTGGCAACGCGTTTTCATTTCTTTGAACAAGCGCTGTCACATAGTTGTCCCATTGTCGTATTTGTCTGTGGATTTTATACGGAAATCTATTTTTGAACATAGAACTGAAGCTCGCAATGATGTTTTGTGGAGTAATTGGCACAGCATTTTAAGCATTTTCGTTCTTAGTGTAACAATATCTTACATGCACTTCAATCAACAAATTACAACTAATTACAAGCTTTTATTTAACTTGCAATGTATGTATGTAAGTGTGTTCGGGTCAAATCTTGCAACTGAGTTTTAAAGCAGTTATCCTCCACCGATTAAGATGAAATTTTGCATACACGTTTAGTTTGGATGACAATGCTGGCTACAAGTGAAGTCATTCTAAATTCAATATGGCGAACGGCCCAAGATGGCGGACTAGTTCTTTTTTGTGCACTGCCATGATATGGGTATCAAATGAAAGGGTTTACTGAGAGGAATACGAAAAATGCTTGGTTTAGAAAAAAAAATTTTTTAGGAATAATTTTACTTAAACCAAATCGTCGGCACTTTCTCAGAGACATCCCAACATTGTATTCTGAATTTCTGAGATTCATCTCTGTTATGACAATCCCTTTCTTGGAATTGACCAAAATAGCGTTTTATAGACGTTCTGCTTCGAAGAAATCATTTCCTTTTAATTTGTATTTTATTAGCGACGAGTGGTCGGCGTTAATGACAACACTAAGGCTGATTTTATTCGCTTTGGTTTTGAAGTAAAAGTATTTAATCGGAGATTAGGAATTTATTTAAGTGAATACATTTGTGAAGACTACAGAATTATAATAAGTGAATGAGCATCGTCCTGTTAGCCAATAACTAAATTTAAATGAGAGTCACCAATCCATCTGTCAAATTTGGTAATTTATGATACGGAGAAAACCTATAGGTATTTAGAGGGTCATCCCAATGCCTTAAGGTTCCCCTAGTCGACGGCACGAACTATTTTGTGCGCAAGGTTAAAATGCATGCTATCTCATTCGACAACACGTGCGAAAGAGATAGATGCTGTGATGAGCAGTAAGAAGCTGGTTCGCGTACGAATTAGCACTTTGGCAAATTTGTATCGAAACGGATAATGATTTAGACCAAAACGAGCGAATAATAAACATCGATCATCGAAACAGTTTCATTTGAAATCAATATCGTATCCTAGCCTTCAATATCCATTGATATTGTACACTATTATGCATTGAAGAATAGAAAGCATTATATAACATTGAACGTACAATATAAACATTATGAAATGGACTGCGTTCGAAACATGTGTCAATAAACAGGCCAGGTGGTGCCCAGAGCATTGTGATCGTAAAACGTATCAATTTCATATTATTTATATCTTTATTTGGTTTACTTTTATGCAGCAAATTGTTGGTGTTTGTTTGTTTGTTGTTGTTGTTGTTGTGTTGGGTATTGTTGTTGTTGTTTGTTTGTGTTGTGTTTGTTTGTTATTGTTGTGTTGTTGTTGTTGTTGTGTTGTTGTTACTATAACAATAGTATAAACAGGAAATTTTTGTATGTGTTTGAAGAAAATACTTTCAGTATTTATTGTGTAGAGTTTCTCGAGATTGAGAGTAGATTAACGATTAGTGTGTCTAATTGTCAATAGTCTTTTCACTTCCCTATGAACTTGAGCTATTGTTTTGAAAATCTCGATATAAAATAGGAATACTTCCGCTTATCATCTGGGAATGAATATCTTACAGGTGTAGTCTTCCTAAAATTAACTACTGGCGTTTCTTTTTGTGAAGTAAGAAAACCCGTAGCGCCGACCCCAAGTAACTATGTTAGGTGGGGTCGGTGCTACGGGTTTTCAAGTTAACAAGGATTGGAAGACGATGATGATGTATTTTCAACCGACTTCAAAAAGGAGGTTCTTAATTCGACTATATGTTTTTGTATGTTGGTAACGCGATTACTCCGCCAATAATGAACCGAATTTGACGATATTGTTGTTCCATTTAAATTTGATCTCGTATTTTTATGGCAATATAAATCAAAAATAATTTGCTTCAAAAAAGTAAATCAAATAAAGATAGAAATAATATGAAATCGATATGTTTTACTATAATAATAATAATAATAAAATCGTTTATTCAGTTTATAAAAATAGTACAAACAGGAAATGTTTGTATGATGTCGGATTACGTGAAGTCGATAAAGACAACGGGCTTATATGCCTATAATTATTTTCTCTAGCACCAAAAATGTTCAAGCTGGGCCATAGCAAATACATCACATCACACATAACCTATTAATGTTCCCACTGCTGGGACACAGGCCTCCTCTCTGTGAGAGGGAATAGGCCGTAATCCAACTCGCAGGCCCAGTGCGGGTTGGTGGATGTCACATGTCTTAGAGTTTTTGGTTCTAAGACATGCCGGTTTCCTCACGATGTTTTCCTTCACCGTTTTGAGAGCAGTGGTGATGAAATAATTTACACAAAGTAAAGCGCCTGCCTGGGCTCGAACTCATGACCTACAATTTGTAAGTCGCGGCCGATACCACTGGGCCACCACTGCTCGTCATAGTAAATACGTTTGTTAAGAATTGATATGGAAGTACTTTTCCCGATGAACATTTTCCACGAGGCGCTAAAGATGTTTTAATAATTATTTTTATAAATTAATTATATACAAAGTTCTTATAACCAAAACGCAAGAACAATCGCGAGTAAAAGCTAGTTCATAATAAATCTCAATATTTACGTTCTGAATCCATTTCTTTTGTTTCATGCGTAGGTACCAAATAAAATAAAGCAATTTTATTTGCGATGCATAAATCAATCGGAAATGGCTTTATATTCAGCCGAATATAAACACATCGGTACGTCACACTTACTAACTGAAATAACAGCTGTTTGTTATACTTGTGATGGGAAACGACAACTATCTCGACAGATATCTCTTTAAAATACAAAAATACATATTTATTATTAATAAAAAAACTTTTTAACAAAATAATTAAATCAACTTTCAAAACAAAACATTACAAAGCGAAAAATAACTTTCTTTTCTTTGACTTTGGAAGTCGGTGTATTTGGTAGGTAACTATATTTTTCGATTTTGACTTCGACTGCCGAAAGTTATTTTCGCATTTTAGTGTTCTGTTTTAGAAGTCTTTTTTTAGTTTTGATTCCTTATATTGTTATAAAAGTACGTATTATTGAATATAACTTAAAATCTACTAGTCAGAGCTTGATGAAATTTAACAGGAACCACATAAGAAGCACCAGCTTTCAAATAAAAAAAAACATCAAAATCGGTTCATAATTGACGGCGTAACCACGTAACAAACATACAGTGGAATTGAGAACCTTCTTTTTGAAGTCGGTTAAAAATCATCATCGTTTTCCAATCCTTGTCCTATGTTACTTGGGGTCGTCGCTACGAGTTTTCTTACTATTCAAAAAGAAATTGAAGGCTGCACTTGTAAGATTTTCGTTCTCAGTTGATAACTAAAAGTTTTCCTATTGTATATCAAGATTTTCAAAATAATAGCTCAAGTTCATAGAAAAGTGAAAAGACTATTGACAACTAGACACACTAGTCGTTATTCTAGAACACTACACAATAATGCAATCACAGAAATAAATCTAAATAGATAACGCATGTTCCTCCATCCGTATGAAAACCAAGCGTGCCACTTTTTCACAAACAATTAAAAAACAAATTTACTTACCAATGAATGAAAACATTTCCAATGCTTTGGCCAACTTTTTCTATATATATTCTTTATAGCTCAATATTGCATAAAAAGACATTTTTCCTAAATTTCGGTGGATATTCGGTGCCGATAATGCTAAATGAAAAACTCAGATTACAATATTTTGTCGTAACTTTCGTCCGTTTTTTTATCACGCGAAGTACATACAATCGCGTCATCTAGTTAGATTTATGTCTTTGAGTGCAATACTGAAAGTATTTTCTTCTGTCACTGATTTCCAATGAAAGCCAGCTTTCAAATGTCTTTTAACAATGTAATGTCACGTCAAATCATGGCCGTTCTTGGACACATGACGTTTCCTCGATCAATTAATTCAACAGTTTACTCGTTGTGTCAGCAGATTGACTCAAAGTCAGAATTTAAATCAGAGTCTCAGAGTCGACTACCGGGGTTCGGGGTTATCCGAAAGGAAGCTAGAGCCCCGGTATGAAGGCTAGAAGGAACGGCGCGGGGTTTTTAGTCAGTACAAGTCTGACACTATCGCCCGCCCCACCCCGCTCTTGGGTGGGGCGGGCGATAGTGTCAGACTTGTCATAAGATGATTTTCCCCGTCGACAAAAAAAAAAAAAAAAAAAAGAGTCGAAATGTTATTCCAAAGGCTTGACATTTGATAGGTTACTTCAAGCTCTCTTCACTTTAGTTTTCACTACATACACTACAAACACTTCAGGAGTTTTACTGAATAGCATTACAGATCAGTAAGCGGATTAACTATTATGTACTTCCAATTACATTTCATTTGCCACACTTGTATTACAATCAAAATCTTAATTGCTAAAAAGAAAACACCCACAAGAGGCTCGAGAAAAAACAACATTCGTTCAGCTATACTAGTGGACTAACAGTAAGATTGTCGCGCAGTAGAGTGTAGAAGTGTTCTGTGCCAAATTAGAGTAAGTTGAACACATGCAACCCTAAATCGCCGTATCATATGAACATGCGATCTTTCAATAGGAAATACCGTAAGAAGTAACACGACCCGTTGCGGTCGCAGTCGCGGTTGCAATCTAGTCGCAAGTGCTTCGCAGGTATGCGTGGTTTGGCAGACTTGCTGTCTGAAGAGACTATGTGTGGACAATATTCAATCATCATAAAATATTCAAACCGATATGCCAATCCATCTGATACATGCGGTGAAGCATTTCAGCTCTACAGTGAGTTAACATTGTTATATTTGTTTAGTTTACTAGGCCTACTGCTTGACAAATTTTTCTCCCAAATCTCTTCGGGAACTCTTTTCGCATATCTCCCCGAACCAGCTCTTGCAATATGCATCTAAGGGGGTGACCATAAGTTCTGTACGGGTCATTAGTCCGTACACTGATTCGCCGTTAGTTGGTTGGAGAGAAACACGTGATGACGTGACAGATCCACTAGTTAAATATATTTGAGTTAAGTAAATCACAGTATAACCATTACATTAATAACTCAATGAGTATAACTTAGATGGCGACTATTTCTGTCTCTTGGTTTGGATAGCAACACGGCTATAACAACACTATCTATGTTGGTTGCTTTGTTATGATGTTTTATACGGTCAAATTATGACGCATATCGTTGGCCTTAAGTAGGTTGCAAACATGTAGAAAAATGTGCGGTGATGAGACCGTACAAGCTCTTAGAATAAGGTTATTTTGAGTGTGCATAAGGGACAGATGTATACAAGCAATACACATCTGTCCCTTACACAACTCAAAATAACCTTAAACCATGTTTATGATAAATGAGGTTTCAATAACTATTTGGACACGGTCTGTCTCTAATTGTAAAGCTTCTACAAAACATACATACATCCGGTACAAAAATCGTGATGTTGCACTTACAAGTAAAATTGACCATTATTTGCAGCTTCATACGTGCGTTTATCACAAACTGGTGTCTATGACGTGTATTTCTATGGCCCTCATTTATTTATATATCATGAAGCAGAAAACCGCAAATGTGCTTATATTGTAACGGAGTTTCCAATATTTGATAGTAAAATACTATTTTATTTACCTTTTCATTTAACTTGAAAAGGATTATAGTTTGTTGCTAAATGGAAACTTATACCAGAAATAATATAGTCACGGTTTGGTCATATTTCAATAAACAAACACAAATTGCTTGTCATGAATGAAATCATTCATCAAACATCTTGACCAGTACAGTCTGCTGCTGATCATAGGACTACTCCAAGCATCACCACATTGCTCGCATCATTCATCAATATCTTAGCCCTTATACATTTTTAAGATAACACTGATGGATCATTCTTCCATACTAACGTAGTCTAGCGATTACTCCCCTGTTTGAGGATGTACTTTCAAAATAAAAAAATGATATCAATTTGTCTTATCATTATCTAGCCCTGTATGGAAACAAAAAGGTAAAAAAAAATTGAAAGTAATGAGCGTCGAAAGTTCCATATTTCAACACTAATTTTAACGCATCTTTGGGTGGAAATAAATACCATAAACAGAAGGAAAAATGCAAAACAGTCACCATACAGGGATAGATTAGTAATTCAACGATGCAAATAATTTCATTTTGAAAATATACATTTAGTCGTTTTTTCATGATTTCTAGGCTCCCAAAGGTCTGTTTCTAAAATTTTGCGCGCTCGTTTTCGTCCTAAATCATCATCCATTTCGATACAAATTTGCTAATTCGTACGCGAACTATCTTCTTACTTCTCATTACAGCATCTATCTTTTTCGCACGTGTTGGCGGATGCGCACAAAATAGTTCTAGCCTTCGACTAGGGGAACCTCAAGTGATAATATTATAAAATCCTCTTAATAAACAACCACTAGATATATATAAAATGATTGATTGAGATATTGTTAAAGCTACAACATAAACAGCCCTATATGCTGTAATAATGACATTTGACAGATACTCTGGCCGTCGAAGTTTGTTATTATAAAATGACATAAAGGCACCCTTCATACTAATATTATAAATTCGAAAGTAACTCTGTCTGTCTGTCTGTCTGTCCGTCTGTTACTTTTTCACACCTAAACCATTGAACGGAACCACTCAATGAAATTTGGCAAGGTGATAGATGTCATCCTGAGGCGTTCCTCCTATAGGCTACTTTTGGTAAAAAAAAAATACATCGTAGAAAGGTAGGGTAGGGTAGGTAGATGCGTAAGGTAGGTAGGGTAGAGTAGGGAAGGTAGGTGGCAGGGTAGGGTAGATAGATAGGTAGATAGTCAGTTGACGGGAGCGAAGCCGCGGGTGACAGCTAGTTTATAATAGTTCGCATTTTATATAATACTTTTCTGCTTACCAACACTAACTTCTAGGCTAGGTTGGCCATTATATCCCTAAACACAACGAACACAAGGGGACTCGAAGTGCGGAAATTTACATCATCCACTGTTTCAGATCCTAAATGAAGAAACCAATCTATTAATTTGCCAGTGTGTGATAAACTAGTATGAATGAATACTTACCTATCACATTATACTCATACAGCAAGTCAACAAGTCCCAACCTTAGCATCAAACACAACACCTTAGTACTAAGGAGTCGCGGATAATGTTTCAAAGTCGCTGCCAGTCATCGCGGTGTCTGATACCCAACGTCTGAAGGCTGCAGGCTGTCCTTATCTCTGTTATGAGACACCGTGCGAACTGGGTGTGCAGGATGTGAGACAAGGGCTTTGCTAGGCTATCAACTCAGCTTAACAACTCCAAACCTACCAGTTCAAAGAAATATGAAAAGATGAATCCTCGATATGAAAGAACACAAGGCTACCGCAGTCCACTGCTTCCGGGCGAGCTCGGCCTCTGTGATAGGCTCGAGGAATCACGCGTTTTATCACAGTTTTTCTCCAACAGCTCCCAAACTGTGATAAAATGGTGTGAGTCAAGCCTGTCACAGTAGGCCTTGCTCGCCGAGCTGAACATGTCTTCCAAATGGCGCGAAAATCTGGAACAATCTCTCAAAAAAACTTGATTTTTTAGCTCGATTATCGGTTCGATTACCTAATAATTGGGACTGACTTTACGACGACGTTTCGTTAAGGCTGATACTCGTATCCTATACATTTTGAAGTTTTTGATAAACGTAATCTAAAATATCACGTTGTCAAAACCTTTAGATTTTAATCGGCAAAGTAGCAGTGTAAATTCTGATCAAAACCGCATAATTATCCATACTAATATTATAAATTCGAAAGTAACTCTGTCTGTCTGTTACCTTTTCACGCCTAAACCACTAAACGGATTTCAATTCGCCAAGGAGATAGATGGCATCCTGGGGAAGGACATAGGCTACCTTTTGTTTAAAAAAATAGTAGGTAGGTAGGGTAGGGTAGGGTAGTTATGAAGAGTAGGGTAGTTATGAAGGGTAGGGTAGGTAGGGTAGGGTAGTTATGAAGGGTAGGGTAGGTAGAGCAGGGTATTTATGAAGGGTAGGGTAGGTAGAGTAGGGTAGTTATGAAGAGTAGGGTAGTTATGAAGGGTAGGGTAGGTAGGGTAGGGTAGTTATGAAGGGTAGGGTAGGTAGAGCAGGGTATTTATGAAGGGTAGGGTAGGTAGAGTAGGGTAGTTATGAAGGGTAGGGAAGGTAGGTAGGATAGGGTAGGATAGGGTAGGTAGGTAGGGCACGGGAGGGTAGGTAGGTAGGTATGATAGGGTAGGGTAGTCAGGTAGCCAGTTGACGGGAGCAATGCCGCGGGGGACAGCTAGTGGTCCATAAACATGATTATTTATAGCCCTTCCAAAGTCTAATTCAATAAATTAGGCTCATCGGCTATGAGGCACTGGTTAAGTCAAAGCTCCAGAGCCTTGAACACCGTCGCCGAGTTGCCAGCTTGTCAATTTTTTATCGGTTACATTTCGGGGAGTGTGCGAAGGAATTGCAAGATTTAATTCCGCCCAGCCCGTTTCATGATCGGACTACCAGACGAACGGCGATGCGCCATCGGTACAAGGTCGACATCCCACCCATACGCACTAAACGTTTTGAGAATACTTTTATTATGCGTACAGCTAAGGAGTAGAATTCCCTGCCGGAGTCAGTGTTTCCCGATTGCTACAATCTAGAGGTCTTTAAGTCAAGAGTGAATAGGTTACTTCTAGGCAAGCTTGTTCCAACGTCGACCACATCATCGCTTACCGTTAGGTGAGATAGAGGTAAAGAGCGAGCCTAAAAAAATAAAAAACAATAAATTATTATGTCAATTTTCGAGTCCTAGAAAAAAGATTAGCGACCACACTATATTGTTATTAGCAGCCACAGGAATGCTGCTGATTATCTTAATCAGACAGAACAACACGATGCAAATCAAATCAATAATAATCATATCTTTAAACCGCACTCTAATCAAAAGTTATTAGAATCGTGAAGTCGATACTTCAAGAATTTAGTACCTCATAACATTCGAAGCCTAAGTATATACTTTCACTGAATGAGGCAGGAAAGTCTAAAATAATACACGTAATAGTCTAGTTGGTATTCAAAGAGGTTTTCTAGAAAGTAAAGTACCCGCAAATCGGCTAGTCACCCGGAAAGCGGCTTCGATGACAGATTTGCTGTTTGGTGATTTAATTAATTTATCTTTTCCTTATTGGGGGGTAGTGAATCTATAATAAACTAAGTATTAAGCTTCGGCTTTTTATCACTTTACATAAACTTAGGCTTTCTTTGGTCATAAATATTGTGCTAGTAAGAAAGTCGTTATAATTTCATCATGATTTTGTCAGAAAAACCATCGTTTATTTCTATTTAGAACTGAGACAGTAAACATTGTTTGATTTTCTGTCTGCAGGTACACACAGGTCACACAGTACATACTTACATAAAAAAAATTACTATCTATCATTAAAAACGACTGCTAAAAAATCTAAAGTATGATTAGAAAGAAGGAAATCCACTTACATAAAAAAAAGTTACTGTCTATCATTAAAAACGACTGCTAAAAACATCTAACCAGTTATTTAAAAAAATCAATAACATATTCGCGAACTAGCTTACCAAAACCAGAGGTATCCTCCGACAGAACAGTATGATTTTCTTCGTTTTACGTCTTTTTAGTTGCAGTCGGGTTATTTGATTTTTTGTTCACTTTAGTTTATTTTTTTTTTTCGAATTAGGTACATTTAAACATATAAATGTTTTATATTTTTGAAATAACCTCTTAAAACCTTTTATTTTGATATCCCACACGATGGGTTTTGAAGCAAAAAAGAATGTGCCCTACAATATGGCGCCAAAAAACCGACATTTTTGTATTTTCCAATTTTAATCCAGTGACACTCGGAAGGTTAAGACAAATTGATTGACGTAAGATTCATCAAAGTCTGCCCACGCGTTTCGTCTCTAAAGTGCCACATAGGAACAAACATACATAGACTGATAAACACATTACCGTCCTTCGGCAGTCAGGTAAAAAGGTATTTATTGCCACAGAAATTGCACACATCGCATTGCCACAGAATGCTTAATTATGCTACGGAAATGTTAGTTGATCAATCCCAAACATTTTTACTTTCGACAATCGCACTCACTGATATAATTTTTCTTTGTTTAGGAAACGTGTTATTCTAGTCATTGTTATTCTTTAGCCGTTACCTCTATCTCCCTTTCTCTCAATAATTAAATTAAATAATATTTATTACTCTATAAAATTGTACAATTTGAACAATGTAATTATTTTTATAGCTGTTAAGAATATGCACAAGAATGAAAGATGAGCAACTGCGCCTGAGCTAGACCGAGCCTGTATTTCAGGACGCAGTTTACAGAAATTTTGAACAACTGTTGTTTCGATTAACATAATATTATACCACTTGAAAGCAAAATAAGGTTTTACAACAAACAGAGGGAGTGTTGAGTGAGTGTTGTGTTTTGTATGCTTGTCTTGAGTGTGTTTGAGTGAGTGTTGTGTGCTTGTGTTAGATGTGTTTATGAGTTTATCTTTATCTTAAGATTTTAAGAACACCTTCTGTAGTTTCGTAATCACAAGTAATTAAGAAGCTCAATAGTTTGAATTTCATCAATGTTTTGTCAATGTCCGAAACAATAATTCCATAATTCAATAATTCCATTGCATCACACAAAATTATATTCCAACTCTTAACACACCAGTAACTCCTAGGCACGTAATAGGTGGTTATCGTATTAAACCTGACATGTCTGCTGGCGACCAGGGTACTCCATTACATGCAGCGAGTGACGCCGGCAATGCAGTTAACACAATCAGATTACTGGACACTCAATCTGTCACAACGGCATTGATATAGCACCCTAGTTAGTTACAGGGAGGTGTTGAGAGGAGTAGAATTTTTCGTCACTTTAGTTAAGATGGTTGTGAATATTGTGAAAAATGATATTGATATAAATTTGATGATTTAATCATCAGACATTCAGAATTGTTTTCTTTTCAAATTGATTGTTTTTGATGTTGTCAACCGCGGAAAGTAGCCACAGTGCATTCTTTGCGGTATAAGCAGGACAGTCAGCTACCCTGTCAAAGTTGTCGTCTTGCTTTTATAGTTCAAGATTAACAAATCTAAAAAATCTTTAGCTGGACATCCAGTTTATATAATCTGTATTTTTTAGCCATTCCAATTTCATAGCTATTCTAGGATTATTAATACAAAGCTTAAGCCTAAACTTTAAATTGAGGTATTCCCAATTTTTCGCCCGATTCCAGAACCAACCTGTATAACACGCTGCCTCACGTGAGTCGTCACGTTGTGATAAATTGGACTATTGCATAAAGTTACATTCCGGATACACAATCATGTAATAGTGACACGTGCCTGAATCCGGTGGGAGAGAGCACTAACAATGTGGATGAGCGTTAAAGTTATGGGGAATTTAAACGCTAAGTTGGGGAGATGAGCCCGTAGCATACCCCGAGGAGGAGCTCGTGGCCATACCCCGAGGAGGAGCCCGTGGCCATAACCCGAGGAGCCCGTGGCCATATCCCGAGGAGGAGCCCGTGGCCATATCCCTAGGAGGAGCTCGTGGCTAAGTAATTACAGCCACACGGGTCGATCTTCACGGTTAAGCAATTCTTGACGAGGTTGGTTCTTTGATAAGTGGATGATGAATGGATGGTCCATTACATACCGAAACTCCTTCAGGTCTCAGAAAGCACGTTGAGCCGTTGATACAGGCTACCATTAAAAGCTTTTATTTCACTTGCAATGTATTCTACGTATGTAAGTGTGTTCGGGTCAAATCTTGCAACTGAATTTTAAAGCAGTTATCCTCCATCGACTAAGATGAAATTTTGCATACACTTTTAGTTTGGATGACAATGCTGGCTACAAGTGACGTCATTCTAAATGCAAGATGGCGGACTAGTTATATTATTGTGCACTGCCATGATATGAGTATCTAATGAAAGGACTTGCTGAGAATAATACGAAAAAAGATTATTAAAAAAAAAAAATGTATGATTATTTGTAGATCTATGACAGTCGTTACGGGTAGTCAGAAGACTAAAATCTGACACCAGTCTTGCTGGGGGTGTTACCCAGTTACTGGGTTGTGGAGGTTAGATAGGCAGTCGCTCTATGTAAAGTACTGGTATTCAAGTGCATCCAGTTAGACTAGAAGTTAACTTCAAAATAGTTGGGTACATACTAAGCAGATTTTACTGTCGTTTTGTTGTGGAGCTGAATAAAAAGAGACCAATTTGCTGTTGCTAGTTAATGGAAGTTTTAGTTATGGTATAAGAGCGCCCATTTTATTACACCGAGACTTATAAACATTCCATAAGTATTCAAGAAACCTCATAAAACAGAGTAGGTATACAAAAAAAGACTTATTTAACGAGTTTCCATACCATCTCAGCACAATCTTGTAATAAGAGCAATCACAAAAATGTAATAATCCAGGTTTAACTATAGCAACGATAATAATAATTACATCTGCGGCAAAATTGACAAGTCGTTAAGTCAACAGCACTTGAGCTGTATTTCTGTTATTACTTTAACTATAATAGTTGTAAAATCCTGGCATTGGACTGGATCACAGATGTCTAAATAAATGAAGTTATCACACTGTCATAGGAACAGATTCAGCGCGTCTCCTTAACATCTATTATGCGAACTGCCGCAGTGTGCAACTCGCTGCCAGCGTCTGTGTTCCCTAATACATCAAACCCGTGTAAAGCAGTGAACAGACATTTTTTCAAAGTCTTCCACCGTTGGTATTCATTCCGGAATTGCTTTTCATGAGGTGAGATCGAGTTCAAGAGCTGGCTCAACAAGAAAAAAAGGTCCTAGAAATTGTATTCAACAAAACATCTTGAATAGCACTCATTTCTTCTCTCTTTGTTTTCCTGAAATATTGCTTAGTAGATACGTTTGCTAGACTTACTTATACGTAAAAGACAATACAACAATACCCTATAACTTGACTCTGCTCAAACCACAAGAAAGTCCAAAGCATAATGCACAAAAGCGTTTCTATGTAAACAAATTTTACCGCCGCGTTAGATATTCTGTCATCTGATTGAAAGGATCATAAAAGTTCTAAACAAATGCCTTTAGCCGAAGTATTCCTCCATTCGCACATACTCTGTGTTTTGGCCATAACCTCTAAATGTTTATGTGAATGTCATGTTTGTTCGTCCGTCTGTTTAAAACCCTGTCTTATATGGCAATGAAACTCGGTATGAAAGCTGCAAATTATAGGATTAGCCAGTAGGCTTATTTAAACGGAGTAGTTTTAACGGTAGGGTTTACCAGCGTACTATAAAAGTGGGTTTAGCGTAAATATACGATCATGTTGTGTTTTGATGGTCAGTTTATTTATACCTTGATTTAATATAGGGAGTAAAGACAGAAAAAGAAGTATGTTAGGATCGTAGAAGGTGGCGTTCTGTAGTTTCTGCCTACACCCATTGGGAAAAAAGCGTGAGTTTATATATGAATGCACAAAAAGACAGGTTGGAAGATGAAATTTGTGTGGAAAAGATTTCAGGCACGCTTGATTTTAATAAGGTTAGTGTATTTGGACATTTAGAAAAAGTCAATTAAAAAAAGTCTAATGAAAAATAATATATGAAGATTTAAAATTGTTAATTATTTTTTTATAAGATACTCGTAATCTGTTGATGTTCTTTGCCGATTGCTCAAATTCTTTCACTTATATATAGATGATTGACAAAGGTTACTATTCATCGCATTAAATGTAAGAATCAAAGTCGTAGGAAAAAGCTAGTTAAACACAAAAAAATAAAAATAAAGTATCCGACATATTTTTATTTCGTGCTTCATAGTTTATCTACTAGTAGACACGCTTCGACTGACAATCTATTGAACACGTAATTATAACACGATAATATCTTGCGAAAATATCCCAATTCAAACAGTAAAACGCCCATAACTTTAGAACGGCTGGAACGATTTTCTCCGATTTCTTCGAATTCTACCGATAAAGTCACCTTTCAAACATAAAAAAAACGAACACAAAATCGGTCCATCCGTTTAGGAGCTATGATGCCACATACAGATACATTAATACACATATACACAAACACACAGACTACACACGTCAGACTTATAACACCCCTCTGTTTTCGTCGGGGGTTAATAAAATATAAATTGAACAGCAACAGGCAGCGAACACTTACAGCTCAGCTATCATAATAAAAGTAAGTAGCGGCTACACTTAAGTAACTTGGAAATCATATTCCGAACGGGCAGAAAATCAGACAGAACCTTAAAACTATCTCTCAGGAGTATCCAGTAAAGTGCAAATAGTTACGACATGTTGTCAACATGCGATATTATTACCCACGCTTGCGATTATACGATGGTTCCTTCGTTAGTACAGCTTGCGGATGGTTGATAGTAGCTTATGTTTGCTCTGTGTTTCTCTTTGTTAGTATTTTCGAGGAAGTATTAGTTGTTGTGAGGTGGATGTCTTCAGGCTCGGCATCAACGTTAATGGTGAGTACATCACTCACTTTCGGTTTGTCGACGACATAGTGGTCATGGCTGAGACCATGGAAAGCCTCAGTTCAATCGAAGACCTCAGTAGAGCTTCCGAAAGGAAAGAGTTTTAAAATGAACAAGGACAAAACCAAGATCATGGTGAATGCCCATGTAACACCCACTCTTATCAAGATCGGAGATTCTACACTCGGATTTGTATACGATTATGTCTACCTGGGACAAAAGGTTCAATAGGGTAGATCTAACTTCGAGAAAGAGGTCAACCGTCGAATCCGACTCGGCTGGGCGGCATTCAGGAAGTTGCGTGGTATCTTCTTACCGCAGTGTCTCAAGACAAAAGTCTATGACCAGCGTGCGTTGATAGTGATCACATATGGGACCGAGACGTGATCCCTCACAATAGGCCTTATCAGAAAGGTTAAAGTCACCCAAAGGGCAATTGAGAGGGCTAAGCTCGCAGTTCCCTAGCGTGTTCTCGTCAGAAATTAGGATATCCGCAGGAGAACCAAAGTTACCGACATAGCCCGAAGAATTGCCAAACTTAAGTGGCAGTGGGCAAGGCACATTGCTCGCAGAACGCATGGCCGATGGGGCCGAAAAGTTCTGGAATGGCGACCGCGAACCGGAAGACGATACGTTGGAAGGCCTCCCATAGGTGGACCAATGACCTGGTTAAGGTTGCGGGAAAGCGCTGGATGCGAGACGCACGGGACTGGTCAACGTGGTGACGCCTGGGAGAGGCCTATGTCCAGCAGTGGACGTCTTTCGGCTGAAATGATGATGATGATTAGTTATAATTATGTAGAGAATTTACTGTGGAAATAATTTGCATTTTATTTGGTTTTGTAGGGATTATGTTATAAAAGTTTATTCTTGGTCATTACGATTTTCTTATAATTTACGAATAAGTCAGTATTTTCTATAAAATAGCCGTATTTTTTTGATAATGGAGGTAAACACTCTTGAGAACGGCTCTTTCAATTTGGACAATGTAAAATTTTTTTATTTTTTACAAAATCCTAAATTGTGACCCGAAGAAATACTTATGTGGTGTACTGATAATTATTTGCTGTAAATACCTTCACGCTTCTGCAATTTAATAGTCACGAAAAATCTTAAATGCCTGCCAATAACATATTAGTAAGGATAGGATACTTCTAGTTTTGGTCAGCCAACTCTCGAATATGTATCCTCCGCCTGTACACGTTAGGCAGGTGAAAACTGATGTGTTGGTAAAGGGCGAAGAATTGAATCCTGAAAATAGCACAGTATTCTTAGGCTTAACTTTGGATGCTAAGCTTCAGTGGGGCCCACATATAGATAAATTGTCAAAAAAGCTAAGCTCCGCAGCATATGCTGTTAGGAAAATTCGTAATTTAACTGACATAGAGACAGCCCGTTTAGTATATTTTAGCTATTTCCATAGTGTAATGTCGTACGGTATTCTGTTGTGGGGAAATGCCGCCGACATCCAGACTATCTTTGTTTTGCAGAAAAGAGCTGTTCGATCAATTTATAAATTAAGCCCGAGACACTCTCTCAGAGAGAAATTTAAGGAGATTAATGTGATGACTGTGCCTTCTCAGTATATTTATGAAAATCTTTTATATGCCCATAAAAATATAAAATTGTTTAAAAAATACAGTGATATCCATAACATAAATACTAGGAACAAACACAAATTTGTAGTACCTGCAACAAGGCTCACGAAAATAGGTGGCTCGTTTAGATGTCAATGTGTGCGCTTTTATAATAAGCTTCCAAGCCACGTACAAGATCTAAGTCTTAATAAATTCAAAACATTCATTAAACGTAAGTTGTGCCAGAAAGCGTTTTATACAATTAAAGATTACGTTGAGGACAAACAGGCTTGGGATTGAGCTGCTCCAATTAGTTTTGATTTTTTTTATATTTTGCACCATGAATTTTCTTTTTTTTTTCTTCTTTTTTTGTTTTCTTGCAATGACAAGAATATTTACTTTTTAAAGTATTATATTATTTTATTTAAGTTCTTTTTTTTTTTCTTAATTGTTGTGAATGTGAAGACTATGTGGATCATACTTTTTAATTGTTTTTAATTTTAATTTATCTAAGTTAGTTTTAATCATGGTCTGGCAGTTTGAGTAGTTTGTGCGGCCTACCCGAATGTCCTTTCTTTGGTATTGTTCGTCGAATCGTTGAGCTCCTTAATTTCTGAGTTGAGCTGCACGGTTATTGACAAATGCGTGCACTGACTGGACAGGTCCACTCAATCTGGCTGGTTCTTTCCTCAAAAGACCATTTCAGACTTCAGTCTACATGGTCTTCACATGATCTAACCAAGATTTTGTCTGGACTTTAAAAGAGACTGTGACCTCTGAGTTTGTTTCGGCCTTTCTTCTTAGAGTAGTCAAATAGGAAACGCCGACTTCATCTAGTTTTAAAAATATGATCGACATGTAAAAGTGTTTGTACAAACCTACTTACAGAAATAAATCATTTATCATTTACAGCATGTTTTTCTTCTTGTTTACGTCTTTTTAGATCGCTTCTTAAGCAGTCGGGTTTTTGAGTTTTTTAACTAACTTTTTTATTTATAACCTTTTCGAATTAGCTACCTTTAAATATTTATGCGTTACATATTTTTGAAATTACCTATTAAAACCCTTTATTTTGATACCCCACACGATGGGTTTGAAAGAAATACAAAAATTGGCCCCCACATTAAGGCGCCTAAAAGCCGCAATTTCTCTATATTTCAATTTTAATGTAGCCAGCGACACTCGCAAGGTTAAGACGAATCGATTGAGGTAAGAATCATCAAACTTGTTTGGTCTCTAGAACGCCACATAGGAACAAACATACATACATAGACTGATAAACACCTGACACCAAAAGGAAATAAAAAAACCGGCCAAGTGCGAGTCGGACTCGCGCACGAAAGGTCCGTGCCATTACCGCAAAAAATGGCAAAAAAATCACATTGATTGTATGGGAGCCGCACTTAAATATTTATTTTATTCTGATTTTAGTATTTGTTGTTAAAGCGGCAACAGAAATACATCATCTGTGAAAATTTCAATAGCTATCACGGTTCATGAGATACAGCCTGGTGACAGACGGACAGACTGACAGATAGACGGACCGCGGAGTCTTAATAATAGGGTCCCCTTTTTACCCTTTGGGTACGGAACCCAAAAAATAACCTGCAAAAAATGAACTCTGAAATTCCCCTGGGCGTATGAAATTACACGCGTTGTGCAAGATATCAATATCGTGATCCTGACAGCGTCGCGGCTCATGACTGAGCAGCGACGATGATCGGTGTAATGAGGACTATTAAAAATGCAGGCGATTTTATATGAGACGGGGTTGGGACGACACGATTTATGGATTCTTCTAATAAACAGTATCAAAATTTTTACCCCTTTCGGGTAATTTTTTCTGAAATCTTCTTATAAAGCTCTCCTTTGAACACAGCAGACACACACAATTTTAGACACAGCAGCGTCCGTTGTGTATTTCCTGTTACTGGACGATTTCAAGAATTATATTATTGCTAAATAAATATTAAGTATAAAATTGCCCTAGCAATATCAAGTTTCAAAGGTTATTGACGAACTAATATGATTTTCGTCACCCACGGTGACTTGAGTATCAAATAAGTTTTTAAAAAATGTCAAAATTGAAAATTATGAGTGTTAATAAAAATCTTTAGAACATTTATGTTAAGCAATTCATTGACATAATCGTTAAAGCAAATGATTTTGCCATTAAAACTATAAGAACACTAATAATTCTGATAAATACATCAATGAACACTGAATGATGTCTTTAAAGTCACTTTAACTTTGTACCTAAGGCTGCATTTCCACCAGAGATGTGCGTGGATGCGTAGCGAGGGATGTGTTTGTTAAGAACCAATAGAATCACTTCATTTACCTAGCCTCTCTTAGCTCAGCTCTAGTGGAAGCGACTCGGCCGCGCGTGGTTTATTTACATACAACATAAGTGAAGGATATGTGCGAAGGATGTGTGCGAGGAATGTGTGCTAGGACGGACGCAAGCAGTGTTGCCGTTCTAGCGACTTTGTCGCTAGTTCTAGCGGATTTCATAAAAAAATAATGCTACTATATAGATAGTAGCATGGAGATACGGCGATATATATTTTATTTTCTTTTTTATTTATACTAAATTATTTCTATTTGACTCATATTGGACACATTTCATCTATAAATGTTGTAGGTCCTCGACAACTCACCTCACAATTGGGTGAAGCGATTTTCTTCATCATGAAGACAAATTTGTTGCATGGAATGTATCCAGATCTGAGTCTTAGAGCAGTAACAATCAGTTTTCTACTAGCATCACTATTCATGAACCATGGCACGCGATACGTACTTAAAGAACGTCTCAACCGAACCCTTCGCTGTATATAGGCACCATATTCTTGGACATTTAAAAAATCAACTTAGTAATGGATTTTTGAAAGTTACTCATTTTCTCGCTCACTATAAAGAATCCCTTATGAATATGTAACCAGTCGATACAGGGTAATTTGCCATCGATATTACGCATAATGACCACTCACACTGGCTTCGTTAAAAACGCGTTTGCGAGCGAAAAACAAAAAAATAACTTAATTTTTTCCAGAAATCAGCTCTTAAACGCCATGACTTGGCTAGGTGGAACTCATTATATGAAGTGTTTAAACCACACCCCTTTTTGATTAAGTGGAGTGATAGATGCAATTTACCCTGTACGTGTGCAACGTGTAATGCAACATGCAATGTATCGTGTGATGTAACAGCACGTTATGAACGTGGAGGGAACGCAATATTGACTGTCGAATGAATCCCAATTGGAATCGGATTCGATTAGTGCGTTCCATGTTTCGATGAGCCTTCAATTTACCAATCAGTGCAATTTGGTTTCATTATTTGATTGGTTAAGTTTTAAAGAATTGAAGTAGGTACTGAACTAATTACGAACAAGTAAAAATTGAAAATTACTAAAACACCCGACATTTTTTTTATTTCATACTTTTTAAACTACATAATTTATCTAGTAGTAGACACGCTTCGATCAACAATCTATCGAATCATGCCACAATATCTTGCAAAAATACTCCGTTTCAAACAGTAAAACGCCCATAACTTTTGAATGGCTGAACCGATTATCATCAAACATAGCTAAGAACACTCTGTATGTATCTGTGTATTTGTTCTGTGGCATCATAGCTCCTAAACGAATGAACCGATATTAATTTCGTTTTTTTTGTCTGAATGGTGACTTTATTGAAAGTGTTGGTGTGTTAGTGTGTTTCAGTCTTAAATATAGTTTACTGCAATCATAATACTTGATACTAAACAGATCAAAGAATTTCTCAAATGGGCACAGCATGCTTTCTTTTCAACGCTCTCATTCAATTGTTTGTTTGCCTGATTCTAAAAACGAAATCCTCCGTTTTCTTTTGTTTCCCCGTAATTAAACCAAAAATACAATCTTTCCTTTTTCTCTTCCTGATGGTTTAGCAAGATAATACTATTTGTGAAGTTCCGAGACTGTTGAAGACTTATTAGCGTCATCCTGTCAGTCTATCTCTGTCAGGGAAGTTTGGACAAAAGCTTTGTTACTACATTTCGGACTTTGAAACCTTAATGGACGATTTGGAGTGTAACTTTTATCTTTATTTATTTTACTAATATTTTAATAGTTCTACCGTTTTCTAAGTGGGCAGTGAATGATACTATAGTAAAGACAAGGTTTATGTGGGTTTGATTAAAGATTGTAGTTTCTCTTGAAAATATCGTTACCGTTATTTTCCACTCTGCTAAATACAGGCCTTCCAATGGCCTTAACTGTGAAGGGTCAAAAGAGACTTCCTCTTAGACCACCATACTTGTCATATATTTTTATAACCTCGAATACATTCAAGGGCTTGAAGGTATTTACTTCAACATCATTGCCAGCATAATTATGGACACACCTTTTTAATACTGATCCCAATATGTGAAGTCATATCCATTGAAATTGACAATTATATGTATCTTGTTAGTTGACTTATTAACTTGGAATAAGGGCCGATTTCACCAATGAAGTTTCATCACGATAGGTTTACCATGATAAGTTCAACTAAACTCGGCGGGCGCACGGTTAGCGCAGTGGGATTGACTGCTGCGCTGCGTGTCGCGGGTTCGATTCCCGCACGGAACAAATATTTGTATGACCTACAATTAGTTGTTCCGGTACTGGGTGTTGTGTATGTGAGTTTATATGTTTGTAAACGCACCCACGATACAGGAAGAAATTCCTAGTGTGGGGCACCGTTTTGTATTAAAAAAAAAAAACTCAGCTTATGCAAAAACAGCATTCTGATTGATTGAGACAGCTGAGAAACTACCAATCGGAACGCTGTATTTGCTTAAACTGAGTTTAGTTGAACTAGTTGCGATTAACTTTATAAGCGGGATATTTACCATGTTTACTGTTTGTTGCGAGTTTCCGATATTTCAGTTTATCCGTGATCATTGTGCTTGCAACAGCACCTAAATATAACATGGTTAATATCCCGCTTATAATGTTAGTGTTAGTGACCATGACAGTTTAAAAACTTACAGTTACGATTAGTATCATTGGTGATATCGACCCTAAGAAGGTCACATCACAAGCATTGAGAAGAAATACTACTCATTCGTACTGTGGTTAAAGCTTAGCAATTAGCAAAATCGTATCGGAAGGTCATTAACGCCGTGAGTGCCCGAAACGTGGATCCACGCGAGATACAATGGCTTTTTAATTGCTTCGGTAATTACGGTATATAATTTTGATTTTGTGTGCACTAAATAAATGTTTTATATATCTGTCTATCTACGGCATACAACTGGCTAAATCTCACATTCAGAGCAACTATTCAAATTCTAATAAAATTAAAGAAATTATAACAGATTGTAATAAGTTTTCTATATCAAAAACGATTCAATATCTTACTCACCACTTTCCAAGCACAGTCAGATTAGAGGAACTTGATACTTATCTGTGAAATCTTAACGACTTGTGGAGGACACTTCCGCATTCTAACTCGCAGTGGCATCTGCAATAAAACGGCTTTTAATTAACTTCATACACATGGAACTTCAACTATCTCGGTGTGTTTCCATTGATATTATTCAAAGAATAATAGAACCATAATAAAAAATAAAATAAGAATGTTGGTGTAAAAAAGGTAACATTACAGTTTACGTACAGCTATATTGTATAAATTATTCCATTGTAACCATTTTGAGTAATGAACCTGTATCTTGTTAATGTTTCTACTGCTGGGACTCAGGTCACGGTAATGATATCTAACAATATTGTGACTCCTTGAAATAATTACCAACAAGCTCGCGTCACATAAACACGCGTTAGGGCCGCCCGCCTCTACCTACTTGAGTTTCTGTTTAGTTTCGTGATTGTAAATATTATATTTTTTACTGTACTTATTTAAATCTTACTAAGTAGGTACCTACCATTTATTAATCTCATAGGTAATCTAAGATATTTTATCTAATTCAATAATATATGTACGTAGCTACATTATTTTGTAAGTAGATAGCCTAGCCTAGGAAACTACCTACCTAGTTTTTTTTAACGCGAGCGTAGGTAGGTCACTCGTGTGTCACTTTATCACCCTATCCAGTTATTTATTTATTAAATCCAGGACCTATTTACTTGGTGGAAAAAACGAAATACCTACCTATTAAAAAATAAACAAATTAGTAGTAATTAGGTTAGGTATATACATTTTTTTTTGTAGTCTTGCCTTTCGGAGGTTCTAGGTAATTTATAAAATGTTATCTCTGGGTGCTTATAAAAGAATTCAATCAGCCAAAAACAGCACAATATAGTCTTTAAATGCTCTCTGCCAAATTAAGTAAGTAAGTACATGTGATTATTTCAATCAATTATTCACAAATCGCACGTTTACTGCTTACAAAACCATCACACCGTTCGTGACTGTTGTGACTATAGTGTATCGAGTGTTGGCTGAACTCGAGGCGCGTAGGTATGACTCGCGTTCCGACCGTTTATATGGAGAAAGAATACTGTTAGATATCTTTACCGTGCTCAGGTTGCAATCCATTCTACAGTACAAAGAGAGTTGGGCATGTAATAAGTATCTATACGTCATCGTCAGTCAAAGTATAAAACGGATCGGAAATCGAAAATGACGAAATTAAATTCCGGTCCGAACTAGCTACACATTATTATGTTAGTGAACAATAAATTATCTTAGACAAAACGATTATCAATCAAATTTAATTTAATTGTTAATAATTTACGAATATTTCACATAAAACTATCTAATTAAAGTGTAAATTGCAATCACATGCATGGTTTTATGTCGAACTAACACGTGTTAAACAATGATTGTGCCGATGACAAAGTTTATAAAACCTCCTATGTCCAAGGGAAGATATGTCATGTATTTGATAAATGGCCAGTTTCTTTAAACAAAACATAGAATACTATTAGAACGAAGAGAAAACAATCGGCAGTAATAATAAAGAATGGAAAGTAATACATATTTTGTACCTACTTGATGTTGCATTGTCGAACAAGTTACCGCTTGAAGTTATAGCAGTGACTTATTACCTTTTGTCTATGCAATTTTCATCTGCCAACATGTTTTCTAGCAATCATTGGAATTATCTCTCTTTGTAGTGGAGTTATAGTGATAATTTACTTTTATTCATATTTTTTTGTAGTTGCTTTCAATACAATTGCCGATGTTCAGTTGAAAATCGTCCTTTTAATCGACTTGAAAAAGGAAGAGGTTATCAATTTGACTGCATTTTTTTTATGTGTCTCCTCAAATCTCAGATGAACCGAATTTGATGATACTTTTTTTTCTCTCATAAATGTCTGTGACTATTTCATAACATAACATCACGCCGGTAAGCTCTAAAGAGCTACGCAGAGTGTACAGTTCACCCTGTTACACTCTAATTTCACCGGTTATTTATTTATTTATATACACTTTATTGTACACCATAATATACAAGAAAGAAAGAAACTTAATACTAAAACATACAATGGGCGGCCTTATCGCATTCCGCGATCTCTTCCAGGCAACCTGGGAACCCGGTTATGTTCAAGTTTTATGTTATTCGGGTAATTTTATAACTTTATACATTATAGGTGTCTTACTAGAACTTGCTCATTAGGTACCACAACTAAAAAGTGAAAATAAAAAACGTTTTTATAAAAAAATACAAGCATTACAAAGTGAAAAATAATTTCTATTTCGGCAGTTGGTGTTCCTGTTTTTGTTTCTTCGATTTTTGACAAAAAGGTTTTTGTTTGTTTGCCTTTTTCTTTACTTATAAGAAAACTTGGCCATCTGGGTATGTAGTTTCTTCACACCAAATTCTCGTACCGTGAGAGCCCGTGGGCACACATTTCGGTGTCGTAAAAAATCACCGAGTGTTCAAAACATAAAATAGAAATAAATTTCAACTCGTTCTGATGATTTCCGTAAAACTATCGGTCCGTTCGCGTCTCATTCAATATATTCGACTGTTGAGCTTTTATAGTAATTATTGAGCAACGGTTAAAGCTTCTGTTAAAAATGAAACGTTGTTAAAAGCTTTAGTTATATTTTCTTAGTAGATATAATAATATCTATAACTTTTGAGTTCAAAAGTCTTTTACCGCTTGCTAGAATTTAATGACTTATGTATTCGCCGAAGGAATAAGCCAAGGCGAGAAAACTCACATTTCAATTGAATATGTGTGTGCAGAAAATTAGAGTTCAATTGTTCGAAATAACATAGAAATTAAAATTTTATTAAAAAATAACCCTGACATTAAAACCTCTAACTACTCTACTGCCAAGGATCATGCTTAGCAGTAGCGCTTGCTATCATCGAGGCTGTCAAGAATACGGCCGTTTACGCACTACATCCGATCCGTGTCCGTGAAATTTCGGTTCCGAAGGAGCCGTAGTACTTCTTGCAATGGAATTACGCACTACATGCGAACTCTAACCGTCATAATCTGTCATAATTCAGAACATTTTGAATCCGGAACTCAAATCACGGACATGGACGTGTAGTGCGTAACCATAAGTGCTCATTCGCACGAGGACGATTGACGAATCGACATTTTTCATGAATCATTTTTGATTCGTGAAAAATGTCGATTCGTCAATCGACGGCGGCTATGCTCTTATTAAATGCCCGTTTTCACACGCATCACGTCACATACAAATCAACAAATCATGACAAATAGTCAAAGACGGGACCCGTGTGAACGCGGCCTAAGAGTTCAATTGTTCCAAATTCGTGCATGTTCTTAAGTCTGGCTTTTGTCTTTCTTTTTATGTTTGTGATGTTATATCGTTATGAATGCAACACAATTCGACTAGATAGAGTGGTGTTCCACTAACGTTAAAAGAGTACTCTTTATTTGAATTGAAATTAAATTATTGGAATTGACAGTTTTAGGTCGCTCGAATTTTCGAAAGCACGTTCTCATTTTATGCATTTCCGTACTGACTTATATTGTTTTGTTTAGTTTGTTTAGCTGGTCGTTATTCTTTTAGGACTTGCGCCACTGGGTTATCTTACTTACTTTGAGTTAGTAGCTAACCCAGCCAATAAGCGTTGATCAGCGTAATAGCCATGCTTTACACTGCTCAGCATATGCTGAGCCCGCTCCTTTTGCCATACTGAATAATATTGTGCCTCAGAGCTAATTTGTGTTTGTTCATGTTCTGTTACAGTCGGTAATAAATGTTTTCTTTCTTTCTTTCATTCCTTCTTTCATTCTCTTTTTCTTTCTTTCTTTCTATGTATGTCATATTTGTTATTAACCTCGTGTTAGCAACTAATTCTGATTTAATTCTTCGGCGCCAGTGACCTTGTGCAAAGAAATTGACCCATATTCCAAACCAGTTTAAAGGACCTCCATAAGAAGGTGGTTGCCATGACCACCGAAAAAAGCCATCGATAAAATATCAATAAATAACAAGCTATAAATATCAATTTGATGATTCGAGGTGAAGTTAAGGCCCAAGACATAACTGAAGTATAGGGATCAATTTGCATTTGAATAAAAAAAATGCAAAAAGATATGCATGCGTAGGCCGGGAATCGAACCCGGATCAACTGCTTGGAAGGCAACTATGCTGACCATTACACCACCAACGCACGTGCTGATGTTTCTAAAAGACGCCATTAAATGTAAAAATAACCTTATATTGTTGACACAACAGTTATTAATTATGATTTAATTGTCTTTACACGTGCTTGTGCTTGTGTTAATGTTTTTACTCCTATACTTTATTTATCACATCTTCTTTATTTATTAAGTTATGTTAACTTAGTTTAAGTATGTTATTTTCCTTATGTTCAAAGTCTGCTTAGCAGGATAATTAAGCGGCTAAATAATATAGTATAATTATATACATGGAATTGCTAAAACAAGAAAATTAATTGACAACTTAAAAGTTTTCTGTCATCTTTCTCGGCATTTCCCAAAATACGTTAATTTTAGACTTTCGTTTTCTGCCGTATTTTTGTCATGACTTCTCCTTCATTTATCAAATAAATTTTTGTCTTGCACTATATGCACTCATCACCTTATTGTACTTGTCCCAAGTTATTTGGGGCAAAACCTTTTTCTTCTTCAGTTCACCCCAGTCAACCGTCATGCTTTCATTCACTTCCTCTTATTTCATATTATTCTTGTATTTCAATTCACTTGTTGATTCACATTGTTTATTACACTAGCTTCTAATGATCTCAGAGTTATCATGTCATAGATATTTATATCATTAAAAACCTTGACTAGGGTACAATCCCATTTACTTTTCTAATTTCGCCTAATTCTTCAAGGGTCTAATGAAACTCGTTAGACTCTTCAAACCTTCAACATTACGACGATATTAACATAATAACTGAGCGAGCAATAAATCAGAATCAATACGATCTGTAATTAGCGCGTACTCATAAATATGATAACATTGAACGTTGAGATGTAGTCGTAAAGTTATCGTGTGTACTTAGCTAGTTTATTGATACGTTAACTTACGTAATTAGTGATACATACATGAATGATAAGCATGAAGTAGGAATGCTAATGAATAGTCTCGAAGGTATGGAGCCAGCTGATGCAAGTTTTGGAAACACAGAAGTTATGATAAAGGCAGTTAGATTAAGGAAAGAAGAAGATGCATTAAGCGTCGTATTTATCTTGAATGAAGTGAATTAACATCGATAACCATTAATAATGACGACGTCGCTGCACCCAATTAGAAAATAAACTTAATAAGGGAAGAGTCTTCTGCTCTTGTTCTTATTTTCTGTATACTGTATTGCCCAGTTTTTTGAAGCTCGACTATCGGGATGTTAACGTAATCGACGAATAATTGCCGGTTAACTGCTGTAACGCGTGCTTAATACCCGGTGTTAATGTATTACATTCCAATACTCCACGTGCAAGCATGGATAAACGATCTTAAGAAAACTAAAAAGAAGAACTTAAGATTGAGTATCTTGTCTTCTTCGTGACCTTCCTTAAAAAATTAAAGGGTAAAGTCCTCAGCCCATTATTTCCATTATTGTCCATTGACTGCTAATTTTGTCTATAGCCTTCTTTTTCTTCCACACATTTCATATCTGCCATCGGCTATTCTGCCATAATCAGATTTTCTGTCTTCTTTGTCTTTTCTAGCCTTCTACACAATAAATATTACTACATATTTAATAAATTCCACCTTATTCCATTCCATTATTATTATCTACGACTCCCACATACTCTTTTGTTATTATAATCTAGGTCTCGTTAACTCTATTATAATTTTGTGGGATATTTTTAATGCTGTGCCTAGGTAACCCGTTACGTCGGGCATTACCGCCGCAAATCGTGCGATGTCCAAAATAGAATGGCTTGTCAACACTACGCATATGCCTGACAATCTAGTCCACAATAATATTGTTTGTTTGTATATATGCGTGTTTTTATGTATTTTTAGGCGTAGTATTCTTGTTTTCTATTCTCAATTATCTTTGATTTTATTTTTTTCAACTATCTGTATCTGTTCCAATCCGACTTTATGTTGCAAAAAAGACTATCATTTAAAATTGTAGATCATTATCAACTAAATTATTGTGTATAGTAACATTCATACCAAGTTTGCCTCTGTTCGGAATATAATATTGAAAATCTGCCCAAAATACGGTGATAGGCTCATCCCTTGTCATCTGTGACCTAATTCCGTCATCGGATATATGCAAGTGTTTGATAAACCTCAGCTGCTTAACCCCGGAATCATAGAACGTGACGATTATCTATAAGTTGATGACGTATTTGTTTCACAAAAATTGATATCATATACGTATGGCCAGATAAGACTCCTTCGAGAATAATCACAACATTGTGATCGAGTCGTATCTATGACGCCTTACGACTTATATGGTATGGTCACATAATGAGAAGAGAAGATTGCTGTTACGTGAAAATAATGCTCAAAATCAACACCAAGCAACGAACAAAACGGATAATCACCGTCTCTTGGTAGACCACTGACGAGAGAAACCTGAAAGAGCAAAATATACCTACTACCATCAACATCCCAGAATAGACCATAGCTTAGACGCACAAGGAGGCTGACTCCAAATAAAATGGAAAGAAGAACAAGATCTTTGAGGCCTTACGATCGTTTGCTAACGTTCAGAAAATTCCGGTGGCAACTAACGCACGGTCTTGTATGATATTTATATAAAACTTCTTTTATATAAATATCCGGCCATTGATATACGGTTTATTTAGAGATAGATCTGTACCCGTGAGATGTTTGGCATTCATCTCAGGGCCTTGGTGGAGGTATATCTGATGGTTTGTCATTGACCCGGTTCATTGATTTGTGTTACCTTGCGTGGAGCTAAAAGATGAAGGGATATCCGTGCTTATTTTAAGCCCAGTGATAAAACACGACAACCTTATACATATAGTGGCCCTAAATAAACCCTGATCGTTAATAACTGGGCTCTATTTGATATAACTGACAATGAGACATCTTAACATTAACATTAGAAGCGGGATATTTATCTCTGTCAAAAGTTGTCATATTTGAAAATGGCGGAGCTGATAAAGCATAAAATGAATGAAAGAATAACCGTCGCCTGTAGGTTTTGGAAATTTGCATCAGATGCAATTTCGCAGGATAGCAAACACAACAATCGCTCAAATATTTATTCCTAAACATTATTTTCTGGCTGTATTAAAAGCAATAAGATGCAGAGATTTTGCTTGCATCAAAAATAGAAATCACAGGGACAATGCCGTATTAGCTGATCAACCCGCACATTTGTAAGCAAATAAAAGAAAACGATCATTCGATAAAGATCCCTCGCTAAAAGCAGGTATTCCAAATTTAAAAACACGCGTGGGATATGAGAATCTACCCTCGTTTCATAAATAGCCAGTAGTTATTGTCGTTGACAGAGAATTTTTGGAGATATTTACGTTTAGAATGTGCTTCTGGCTGAAAAACATTTGTTTCCGGTCATATTAGCCCCATTCGGTTTTGCAGTTTCGTTTAGCAATAGTACTTGTGTATTGAACTAATCTAAAAAGGTTTTAGTCTATTTTTGTTTTCTTGCTCCTAATTTTAGAATTTGACCGCGTAATATGGGCTATTCCTGGTTTTGTGACGTTTGATGTCAACAGATTTTTAATGGAATCTGTCTGTACCTATTCATATATCTGTTTTGATACCTAAGCTAATAATGTTTTTATCAAGTTTTTAGCATCACTTAGTTTGATGGATACTCAGTATCACTAAAGGGGTATGAATATACACTTTTAACTCCAATCGTCATAGTCAGCATTTTTTCATGGATAGACGTCCACAGCTGAACATAGATCTCCTCCAAGTGACGCCTCATTCTACCATGAAAAGCGATTGTCGCATATTACAAACTTTTAATTACACAGTCAATGTTGATAGAACTTGTATATGGTTTACACAATCAAGTACAGAATTTAATTCTAAATCACTTACTCTATCTACCGGCCATCCTTCAATAAGCCACCCACATTACACATTAGTTAAAACAACTGTTTACACCATCCGAATCCGGTCCGTTTTAGTTGCGTCCGGCGTCATCCGGCTTCTTCACGATTGTTTGTTGTTCTTCCTGATGAACACCTATACTCGTATTTATAATGGGAGATAATTTAAATCCATCGCTAGCAACTCAAGTATAGACTTTAGCGATGTGTCTCTTAAGTTGATTTTGAATTGTGGTCAATTTCAATTAAAAATATCTCTTATTTTGGGTAATTGTGTAAAAAGATTCTAAAAAAGTATGGGTTGCAATGGAATTTGAACTTTGTCTTGTATGGCAAAGAGGTTGGTTGTTCCGAAATGTGGAGATTTCTCGAAATCCGATTTCAAATATTTGTACGTTACACGCATTGTGTAAATAATTAATTAAATTAGATCCGTTCACTAATGTTTTACTCGATTTCCTGTGTGTGTGATTTCATTGTAATTTGGAGTTGAAAGGAAGATGTCGGTAAAAGGCTTGACATGATTTATTTTGTTTGTGGACCACCCTTGTTTTTCCGGGGGTGTTAAATGTCAGTTACTATGGATAGCTACAGATTTTTTAATCGTGTGGAAGGATTTTTAAAGAAGAAACTTAATAGAATCATATAAGAACTTTTTGGATTAAACAGTTTGAACCTTCAATACTTACGTTGACCCTTGAAAATAGTAATTAAAAATACAAATCAAAAAGGTAAGCTAAGTTAATGTCTACTTTACTAGTATACTAGCTGCCACCCGCGCGGCCCGCTCGCGTAGTATTAGTATTTCTCCCAGTATCTTTTATAAATTATACCCTATGTGTTATTCAGATGTATCAAAACCCTATCTATACCTAGTTTTTGTGTAAAAGAGTACCTAACAAACATCCATCCATCCTCCATCCCCACAAATGTTCACGTTTATAATAGTAGTAGGATGAAAGCTCCTGCAGACAGGCGCAAACCAACGCTGCAACAACCATGACGGCCATTTTTAATAGAAATTCTTCTACGAATAATGCATCCGTTAATGGAAGAATGAGAAAATACATACTTTTCCCAATCATCTTGTAGTTAGCCTTTTGTAAACAAGAAGAAAATCATGCTTTGGATTCGGAGGATACATATTCGCGAGCTCGCGAGCTGGCTGACCAAAACCAGATGTATCCTCCGACTGTGCCTCCGACTTCTTGATTAAGTTTTTTTTTTTTTGTTCGCTTCTTATTAGTTCGCTTCTTAAGTATTCGGGTTTTTTGAAATAACTTTTTTGATTTATAACTTTTTAGTTAACCTTTTTTTTCGAATTATGTACATTTACACATGAGTTTTATATATTTTTGAAATCGCCTCTACAAACCCTTTATTTTGATAACACACACGATGGGCTCGGAAGAAAAAAAATTGGACCCCACAATATGGCCCCCAAAATGTCACGGTTAAAACGAATCGATTGACGTAAAAATCATCAAAATCGGCGAACGCGTTTGTTCTCTAGAACGCCACATAGGAACAAACATTCATACATACATAGACTGATAAACACATTACCCTCCTTCGGCAGTCAGGTAAATAGAAATTACACAAACAGAATTTTCACAAATAAAACTACAACGCGCTCATAATCGCTGTTCTTTAGTCAATTTCGCATCTGTGCACATACTCGTAACATTTAGCTGAAGACAATGCACAAGTGGGACAAGGTTAGCCAATATGTCAGACCAAATTAGTTTTCAGTCGTTAGTTTTACGATCTGTTTGCAGACGTCACGTATCTAATTAAGTATCCTTAGGCACGACACTCTTGCTTCTTACTTAACTTAAGTAAACAAGGATGGCCTAAGTAAGGTTTATTTGGGGTTAACTACTTGTTTCTGAATGCAAGACCTTCAAGGCAAGAGCTTGAGATGTCCCTGAAATTTAATTTTCTAAGTGTCTTAAACTTATTACGTCATTGGTTAAAATATAATACTAAGAAAGAGTTGAATCACAGACATAAATCTAAATAGATAACGCAAGTCACTCCATCTGTATGAAAACCAAGCGTGCAACTTTTTCACAAACAATTTAAAAACCAATAAACATTCTATGCAACTCAATAAGGCATAATAAGGCAATTTTCTAGGTTTCGGTGGAGTTCCGGTGCCGATAATGCTAAATGAAAAGCTCAGATTACGATCATTTGTCGTAACTTTAGTCCGTTTTTTGGCACGCGAAGTATGTACATGCAAACAGGTACAGGTTGTCGAATTATACGTTTTTCCTGTTCATAACTTAGTTCTTTTACTAGAAATTCGTATGATAAGTTAGATGTTCTTGCCTCGGCTTGGGTTTAAACTTGACCGAATGTTTCATCGTTTCTAAGGCTTTTTAATACACCCTTAAAGATTTAAGACCTTTGAATCATCTTAATGCTTTGTGTTTAACGTTTCATGGAAATAGAAGTAACACGTATTACAATAATCATACAAAATATATAAATAAATAAGTCTTCAACCAATATGTATTTCTTATACATTTTTAACCCCCTACGGAAAAAGAGGGGTGTTATAAATTGGACGTGTGGTGCTGTGTATCTGTGTCTGTCTGAGGCATCATAGCTCCTAAACGGATAAACCGACTGACTTTGTCATAAAACCAGTTCAGCCTTTCAAAAGTTATCTGCATTTTACTCTTTGATTCTGGTTTTTTTCACAAGATATCGTGTCTTTATTAGGTACTTTTTTCGATAGACTTTCGATTGAAGCGTGTCTACTATTAGGTATATTATAAGTAGTTTAAAAACATGAAATAAAAATTAATACTTTACATAATAAATTACAAATTTTAAAAAACCCCGACACAAAAGGCTCTAAAAAATAAAAAATAAACCTCGTACTCGCGTCGGGGAACCGCTAAGTAAATAAAATAAACTGGAGGTGGTTGTTTTATAAATTTGTAGTTTATTTATTTTGGTCTATAAAAACATGTCGACATTCTTTCAGCAATTGCCACCGTAGTGAACCACTGTGTGACAATTGTTTTAACAGTTAATCAATAGTTAAGCTTCAATTATTTTAACAATTGATCAATAGTTGAGCGTCATCTCGGTCAGTATCGGCGGGTGGTGCGTTAGTTTGTGTAATGTTCTACGTGCTGGGAGACTAGTGAATGCGGTGAAGCGATGGAAAATATTTTGGATACAAAAATAAATAAGCACGGTCAAAATTCGTGAGTGAACTGGATGTATGTGCACATTTTAAAGTGGAAACCAACGCCAACACCGATAGGTTTATTGGAAGTTATGCACTTCGTCATCATTAGAGGTCTCCTCCAAAAATCTTCATCTGCGTACTTAAATGGGGTCGCCGCCGCGCCGTCTAGTCTAATATAATGCTTCGGAATACCATATTTTTTTTCCTCTACCAATATATTCTGCCGAGAATATGATAAAAATTAATGAAATATAATGCTTCGGAAAACCATAATTTTTTTCCTCTACCAATATATTTTGCCGAGAAAATGATAAAAATTAATGAAATATAATGCTTCGGAAAACCATAATTTTCTTCCTCTACCGATATATTCTCCCGTGAAAATGATAAAAAAAATGAAATATAATGCTTCGGAAAACCATAATTTTCTTCCTCTACCGATATATTCTCCCGTGAAAATGATAAAAAATAATGAAATATAATGCTTCGGAAAACCATAATTTTCTTCCTCTACCGATATATTCTCCCGTGACAATGATAAAAATTAATGAAGTATGATGCTTCGGAAAACCATAATTTTCTTCCTATACCGATATATTCTCCCGTGACAATGATAAAAATTAATGAAATATAATGCTTCGGAAAACCATAATTTTCTTCCTCTACCGATATATTCTCCCGTGAAAATGATAAAAATTAATGAAATATAATTCTTCGGGAAACCATAATTTTCTTCCTCTACCGATATATTCTCCCGTGAAAATGATAAAAAAAAATGAAATATAATTCTTCGGAAAACCATAATTTTCTGCCTCTACCAATATATTCTGCCGTGAAAATGATAAAAATTAATGTAATCTCATCTCTTAACAACATATTTGTGTCTATCAACACAAAAACTAAGATCATAATAAGAGACAGCTTTTTGTTCGATAGCTTCATATCGCTCAGCGTATTTTATCGCTTTTCTCCCTCACATAGGACAATGCAAGTGATGGCAGATTCCCAGTATAGAGATTATAGATGTATCTCTGCATGTGTCATGTATGTATGTATGTATGTGTGGACAATTAATAGTCAGTTTATTGTAATTAGTTATGTGTCGACCGGCAATGCGAGTGCTTGTGTAAATTTCATATGTAGTTCAATGTAAGTGATCGATTTTTTCTACTGCTCTGTGCTGCTCCGTGTAGGGATTCTGTGAAACCCTGGGGTGTGTAATGAAAATTCTAACTGTCATTTGTTTATTTGTTGTTCTTTTAAGATAACACTGTTTTGTTTTGATTGATTTTCCTCGGTTTTCTCTAGTGCTTTAGTGAAAACTTTACGAAGCTTTTGCGTTGGCATTCGGAATGTTAACAGATTTGTGTTTAGTGTTATTAAGGCTTAAAATTTAAGCCGCATATACGCCGTCGGGGTAAAAAGAAAATTCTACTTACTGAGCTTCATTATTTAGACGTTTATCAGATTGTCAGCCATCATAGTTCATAGCTTATAGGAAATTCGGCAGTTCGGAAATTGATGCACGTTTCTCTAGCAGGCTTCAGTAATTTTTGCCTCTATATCAAAACTATTTTAGCCGTCCTCGAACCTTTTAAAATTAAAAGTAGAACTATCAAATCTAACGCCATCTTTCTTTTTGTTCCAGATTCAAAATTAGCTCACAATATGATCCCGCATTCTACGTGACCGCCAACTTAAGAAACAGTGACCAAAAGTGTTTTATTTACAAGACAGTGATCGACTATCAGTGTACATATGTGTGATAAGGTGCTGGGTAGTGATAAAATGACGAACATTACTCCTGAGACCAGGATTATGATGATGAGGTCTAACGATGGAAGAAATAGTTATAGGAGACAGGTATGCGCCCAAAAGTATTTATTTACACTTTGTCTCGTAAAAGAAATCTTGCAGAAAAATTGATGTCTCCACATATTGGACCAAAAGACCTGTCTGATAGTTGCAGGAATCCACAGGATAAGGTGTAGGACCAATTTTTGCATCGATAGTTTGAGATAACCTGTGGGCTAGGGGTTCGGTGGATGTCATCCGTTCTGTCGTGGTGGCCCAGTAGCTAAGACCTTGCCTCTCGTGCTTGAGGTCGTGGGTTTAAAACCGGGCAAGTACCAATGTGACTTTTTCAATAAATATGTAGAGATGACTTATAGTTAGTATTTGTAAGTTTGTGTTGCATTGGTGTAATTGCTGCAAGGCGTTACATTGCGAGAGTAAATAAATAAAGGAAATAGTAGATTGTTACACGAGGGTCGAAAGGAATTAATTCCCATACGAGGTATTAAGACGCCCGAGCACAGCGAGGGCGGCTATAGTCCGAGTAGGAATTGATGTCTTTCTCCCGTGTTGAGCCTTTTACTTTTCATTTCGAATATAAGGAAAGTAAAAATTAGTAGATTTTTGTGAATATTTATTGATAATAGTAACATGAGTACTATTTAAAATTAACTGAGAAGTTAGAACAATTTGTGAAATTTAAAGTTACATTTTTGTTCGGAATATTTACGCTGTGACAGTGACTGTTGTAAATTCAGGTAAAAGAAATACGTATCTTTCCAGTGAAAATAGAAAAAGATACGAAATAAAAGAAGAAAGATACGGGAAAAAGCTCTCTGGAATCGCATGAACTTATATTTACGCAGCTCTCGCTCGTAAACGTCAGTTTCTTTACGAGTCACCCTTTTTACGATGTTTCTCCGTTTGCGATAATAACTACATCTCAATTTTCTAAATAACCTGACATATTTACTTCGCGTGTGGTTTTTTTAATATCGATAGGCTCGCGTTTGACCACTATCTCGCCTGATGGTAAGCGATGATGTGGTCTTCGGTAAAGCACTATGCCTAGAAGTAACCTATTCACTTTTGACTTAAATACCATAAGGTTGAAGCTATCAGGGAACAAATACTCCGGAGGGGAATAAGGATAATTTATTTATTTATTCTTTGTTGGTTCACCAACAATTATTTACACTAGTTTTATGCTAATGGTGGTATGCAAAAGTATATGCAACAGTACAACAATCACTTAAAGGTAAACTCCGCATGCATTAAGGAGTTGTACAATAAATTATAAAGAAACTAACGTTAAATATATCTGTATAGCTTTTTTCCGTTGTTGTCGGGTTCCAGTCTAACCAGATGTTGATGGATAAGACTATTATAAGTGGTTCTAACTGACATCCACAACACAGTACCTGGCAAAACTTGCGTCAGATTCAAAGGCTTCAAATGGACTGCCAAAGATTTACAAATGACAATGCTAGAAGGATTCTGGTCATAGTACCCAGCCACAGACCGTTGTCTTTCTTATCTTGTTAAGTAGCCAAGAAATAACACGCTTCGATCGACAATCTATTGAACACGTAATTATGACACTATATCTTGCGGGAGCAGCCCGATTCAACAGTAAAACACCAGTAACTTTTGAACGGCTGAACCGATTTTTATCAAACACTTTGGATAAAGTCACATTTCAAACTAAAAAAAAACGGAATCAAAATCGGTTCATCCGTTTAGGAGCTATGACGCCACCTACAGATACACAAAAACACATATATAAAACGCACAGGTACACACGTCTAACTTATAAAACCACTCTTTTTCCATCGGGGGTTAATGAAATGTACTGAATTTAACCGATTTCTGACGACTTCTCTTGTGACGCCGCCATGACAAGTAATGTGTCGGTCTAAAACAGATGACAGCTGTCATTTGTTGTCAGTTTTACTTACTCGTTTAAAATGAGAATGTTGCAACATTGAGTGATTTTTATGCTAAAGAAAATTCAAACTTCGAATGCATTTAAAACACTCTTCTTCTTTCGTATTGATTGCAAATACACTGTAAGGCAGATACGTTCACTTCAGTAGATATGTACAGAGACCTCGATTTGTTAAAAATCCTTAATAGGGTACAACTCTGCCTAGCCCTTCGAAAAATACAGGCTTGATATGTGTTACTTATTAGGCAATTATAATAAAGACCACAAACAGTTTAGCTCATAATCATAAATCTATGAATAGGTCGAATAAAAAGTTATCGTCCCCATATTTCAAAACGGCAGGTGCATCTCTGTCACACAAACTTTCGTACAAATTAATAACATCTATTTTCAAATCCGGAACTCTAAATAACTTCCCATCTTCTCTAATAACGTTAATAAATCATCGTCGGCAACTTAATTACTAGTGCCATACAAATTAATGTATGAAATAATATTCAATATTAATAAAATTATACACATTTAAAATTGGAACTCGTTTCACAATCCGTCAATTTCAGTGACATTAACTCGGTCCATCATTTTAGTTGCCATGCAAAACGTTATTATATCACCCCTGTTGCTTTAAAAACAAAGATCAATCTCCCTTGACAGAAAAGTGGAATTAAATTTCAACACCAATGAACAACGTTCATTTAAAACTATTCTTATTTTTGGGTTGTTAAGGTTGGTTTTTCACTGTTGTAGCTATATAGTTATGTTTGTATAAAGGGGATAGAATGTATGGCAGTGTGCCGGTCATTGACCCGTCCAAATGTTAGAGTCTAGCGGACGCTTTCTGATAGAGTAAATAGGGTTGTCCCGGGATGTATATCGAGGTCGATGATTAGCAATCGAAAATAGAATATAGGTCGGGGATGTTGAAACAAGGTGATGGCCCGTTTTGTGTCAAGTATTGAGATAAATAGATTGACAATTAAATGCAATTCAAATTATCGATAAATTGGGCATCATTGAACTAAACACAAAATGTTTTACTACGCGGTACTTTACTAGCAATGCAAAAGTGTTAAATCTATACTTAATATTATAAAGCTGAAGATTTTGTTTGTTTGAACGCGCTAATCTCAGGAACTTCTGGTTGGAATTGAAAAATTGTTTTTGTGTTGGATAGTACATTTATCGAAGAAGGTTTTAGGCGATATAACATCACTCTACGATCAATCGGAGCTGAGCATAAATGAAAAAGGTTGCAAAATCGGGAAAAAATAATCCTTTTTGAGAGATTCCGTTGCGTGCGCTGCGTAAGCGGTTAAAGTTAAGCAACATTCATGTATGTAGGGTAGGTAGGCAGCCAGTTGACGGGAGCCGCGTGGAACATTTAATTTAAAATAAATGCTTTGGCTATTGAGTTATAAGATAATTTTCTGAACAAATCTAAAATAAACTATTTTGGATAGGTATTTATTCTCCTTAAATATTTTAATTTCTTACCAAAACCGTTTATTCCACCACAAACATTGCTAAAACTATTACCATAGAGTTTAAGATCGTGAATCATCACTAACGTTAAATCTGTTTCTCGATACCAACACCCCCCAAACCACAAACATCACTAGCGCCCATCAACACACATGACGCTCGACACAGCGATCCATCCTGCATACGTGTTCAACACTGTCACCATGTTCCCGCTGCGCTCATGTATCTGATGTATCTGTGTTTCCCCATATCTATATCGACACCACATTGGCACATCACTAGCGCCCATCAACACACATGGTGCTCGACACAGCGATCGATCCTGCGTATGTGTTCAACACTGCCACCATGTTCCCGCAGTATCTGTTGTATCTGTACGTTTCCACATGGGAAATATATCTCGGATGCCGCAGGAATCGTAAAAGAAAGTCGGTTCAACGTTCCGGAATGATAAAATTACCCAAAAAATTGTATGCCCTTTGAGCCCTTGCGCACATTATTTTCCCTTTCCATGTATCGGTACTAGGTACAGTAGGAAAATTTGTTTACCATTTTAAGGTTGAATGTCTCTTGCACGTCATAAAACAAGGGGTTCTGTGCAAAGTTTGAAAGCGATTAGCGATTGCCGAAATACAAAATCCAATCCATTATAGGATTGGCTATCGAAATGTCATTTTATCCGCCGATAGATGTCACTATGTCAAGAGTAGTTCTATTTGACTATGATACTGTTAAAGGAGATTAACCACTTTCTTTGGAGCTTTGGTACCGACGTTAAGTTCTTTGTACAGCAACAAAACTGATGTCAATAAAAACCCTCAAGGGTCAAAAGTGCAGTCATACTCTCCTAAAACTCAACTAAATGGCTAGTTTTTGTAGAAGAAGTTAAATTATTCAGAACTAATTTAATATTTTGTACAGAAATTAAAGTATAGATTATTTTTACTAACTGCGAAAAGTTGAATTTATGCTGCCTACAAAAAAAATGCCTTTTCTGTTTTGGTAGAGTGTGACTGCACTTTTGGCCCTTATAGTACAAGAATAGTCACAGAATTAACTTGCTCTTGATAATTTGTGGGATTGTCTAGATAATTTGATTCAAATATTGAGATAAAACGGCTCTTTTTTTTAATTAATATCAAGACAAAATGCATTTCTTTACTTAAAAACTTAACATAATATTAATTCAACTATGTTTTAGGGCCAACCTGCAGAACCTATATTTTGTCGACAGAAATGAATGTCTCTTTTAATTGCTGAATTAAATCGAAGAATGTACAACGCGGTACCAATTTAGTTGATCTCCTTTCAACCTTACTGAAGTTCAAAGTGGGTATTGTTGGCATAGCGGTAAAAAAATAATTTCCTTGATTTTAAAACGACACGAAATAAGACGATACTTACATTTTCAAAAATATCTTCTCTAAGTTAAATAATTACTTTGAAAAGGGGATAAATGCCATTATTTAAGTTACTACTCGGTAAGCCGGTTTTTGACCGCAAAACTGTTTCGCACTTAACTTAATGAAGTGCAATAAATTTCAGCTTAGAAAGTCCTTTATTTTCTAGAAGATCTATTACCCACAGTAGATTAACTTGAATCCTAGGTGCTAACTTAAGCTAGAGTAACTATTTTTACGTACCCACCTTAGAATGGAATAGACTTCGCAACCGACTTCGGGATAGAAAGTTATTTTTCGTTTTGTAGTGTTTTTATTGGTCGGTTTGAATTTTTTTGTTATTTATCTCTTTAGTATTGGTAGGTACCTCCAAATGACATGAAAAATTTTTTTTCATATCATTTGGAGGATATGTCCATTTCACTCAGATGAGTTCGATGTTACCATTTTAATCAGTTTACGTATAAGTATTTGCTTCATCATAGTCGTGACATACTTAGCATTAAAGACCAGAAATTCCAGTGGCCATCTGTTTTCTTCTTCATTGGTTCCATTTCACTAAATGACACTTTTGAGTGTAAATGATTGCATTGTTGACAAAAACACCAAAATCGCTATATGTATGCCTATAATATTTGAGGAGTTCCCTCGATTTCTCTGAGATGCTATCATCAGATCCTGGTTTACTTGTCATGGTACCACCGCACTACTGACAGCATCGCGAAAACTGCTTAGAGGTCTCGTCGATGCGCATATTTTTGTGATTGTGCCGTTTCGAGCGTTAGTAGTAGCGTAGATAATTTCCGTACTGTTTGTCCATATATATACTACCCGAATATACTACTTGCCTGGAAGAGATCGCAGAACGCGATAAGGCCGCCTGTTGTATGTTTGTGTCTATTTTAAGGTTTCTGTATGTATTGTTTTTATTATCTTGGTGTATAATAAAGTATATATAAATAATACTGTGGTTGAAGCTAAGAGTCTGATTTTTACACTGTGAATGGCAGTTTTTTTTATTTTTTATTGTAGATAGGCTTGCGCTCGACCACTATCTCACCTGATGGTAAGTGATGGAGTTTTCCAGTTGGCCACTATTAAATGAAATTTATAAAATACTGACGAAATGTAGATATAAGTACTATTCACCTTTAGGAAATGCAGTTGTACATTTAAGTCACTACTTACAACATTACGGATAAGGTGTACCTCCAAATCACCAGTTTCGTCAACTAATTTGTACTTACAACTGTCGCAAATATTGAGAACACCAAATTATAAGGCTTTAAACTCCATTTGAAATAACATTAGACATGTTTCCAAATCTTTTTTCAGTCCGTTCAAACGATTTTGAGTTCTATCCCGTTAACATAACGATGAAATAAAAAGCATAAACCTGTTACCGAAACCAACTGTTTACTACATCTTTCATTTGTCGTATTACTAACGCAATAGAAGTCAAAATCGGTTGAACGGGCTGTAAAATGGGCCCATTTAAACGTCTAATGTTATCGCAAATGGAGTATAGTGTCTTAATACACACCTATTAGAATCAATCTATAACATTAAATGGTACAGCTATGTTGATATTATTTTGAATGTGTCGTAATTATCTCCGAGGTGGTCTCTTAAACTATGTTATTATTTAATTGTGTTCTCATTTAAAGTAATGATGGACGGCTTTTTAAGAATCGGTGATTCCGGCTTTTAGATCAAGTGTGTCATAGCATGAAATTGAGGAAACGTTACTGTACCTTCATTGCATCGAATGTAAACCATGATTTTCTTCTTTCCAATCCCAAAACAAGTTATGTTTCATATCATCATCAGCCTAATAATGTTCCCACTGCTGGGACACGGGCCTGCTCTTTGTGAGTCAGTCAGGGCGGGTTGGTGGATGTCACATGTCTTCGAATTTTTGGTTCTAAGACATGCCGGTTTCCTCACGATGTTTTCCTTCACTGTTTTGAGAGCAGTGGTGATGAAATAATTTACACAAAGTTAAGCGCCTAACTGGGTACGAAGTTCGAACACACGACCCACAACTTGTAACTTGTGTCGCGGCCGATACCACTGCTTCATAAAACTAACTAAACTAATCATGAAGAGGTAAAAATGTTTGTTTGTGTGTACGAGTATGTTTATAAAATAAGAAGTAAGTAATGGAAGTAATGATCCAATTTTATTACGAATTTTTTTTCGGCATAGGCATTTTTTCAATTGTTATTGAAAAAGTTGGCATGTGTCAGGCTAATTATTGTCATGGCCCAGGAATGCATACTAATGTCATAAATTCGAAAGTGACTCTGTCTGTTACCTTTTCACGCTTAAAACGCTGAACTGATTTAGATACAATTTGGTATTGAGATAGTTTGAGGATATAGGATAGCTTTTATCCCGGAAATCATACTTAACGGGGTTGAAAGGGGGATGGATGTTTGTTTGGAAAACCTACAATATTATTGAGCGATATAAAAAATAGGCTATTCAAAATAATAATGCTACGCAGACGAAGTCGCGGGCAACAACTAGCAGTGCATAAAATGCACTATTCCTGCTATTTATTTATGTACACACAAAACAAATAAAAGAAATACATATAAAGATAGAAGAGCACAAAGGTGCTGCTTATTTCTAGAGAAATTTCATCTTATATCTTATATTTTATCTCTTATATCACAATCGAAAGAACATATGACCAATTTAAAAGTTTTGCAGTCTTCTTCAATCTTCAGTGGACCGCTCGGTACAAGCCGCCTCCAACAGCCCTCTGAATCGTGTCTGACCATTTTGCCGTTGTTCTTAGCCCATCCCTTGATTTGGATCTATTCTATAAATCATTAGTCAGCTTAACCAATCTGTCGGTATATCCCTGGTAAGTAGGTTAACATGACGTTTACACGTTGCTTCTAGTGATCTTTACTCGCGTCGTGCAAACGCGACATATGGCGACGGCCGATGTTGTAAATGTTTAGCAGTTCATAGTTTACTGCGTAGGTACGACTGATTTGTCACTGGGAAGTGATGCAGATTTAGCATTAATTTAATATTCCTAGAGACTCAGTAAGGTCAGGTGCGTACTAACCCTAATGTATGAATGTGGACGAAGCAATCTGTTACACAATCCATTCACCGTTTCTTTGTTTTACCTCCATCTTTATGTACCCTTTGATTTCTGCCCAGCCCCATGGAAAAAGTGTGAATAGATAGATCTTAAAATGCCGCATTCCAACTTTATCCTAAAGATTCGCTTCACACCGAAATACCCCAGTGGTGTCACTTCTTATCAGGTCATCAAATAGGCAGTTCCGGCTTCTTTGCAAATTCGTTTAAAAGTATCCAGCTGTGATGTATCAATATTTAAGAAGTCATTAGTCGCTTAAATTAATGACAATATTCTATCATTAGATTAATTTGGTTTCACCTAGTTCCCAAAGATCTTATACCTCCTTCCCACGGTCAGGGTACATACGTACAACCTGCTTTCTGATCTGAAACTGGCAGCACCTCTAGCAGATAAAAAAAAACTTTTTTTATAAAAGTCTCTGCACTCATTGGCAACTGCTAAGCTAGATTCTAAATGTAAGTAAGAAAAAAATACCAATAGAAAATTCGAAATAGGAACCAGCATTTTCAAAATTTCTGAAAAATCAATAAATGCCGATCTTCTCTTCTGCCCAAACCACACCATCAAAACTATATCCATCACTCTTTTCCTCAGATCCTGGCAGCTCTCGCGGTCTCTCTCGGACCGTTCGCAGCAGGCCTTAGCAAGGGCTACATGTCACCAGCCATTGCGTCGATGCAGGACACCCGGACACATGGTGAAGGAGGATTCACAGTCAGCGATCAGCAGGCCAGCTGGATTGCCAGCCTTAGTTTATTAGGTAAGTCGACATAATGTTCTAGAATTTTTGAAAAATATGATGAAAGAATATTTCTATCATCGGTCTACAAGACGTACGAGTATGGGCCATCGGAACTTGGTGGTCATCCAAACTCACTACGCACTAAACTTTTGGGAATACTTTCATTGGGTGTACAGCTAAGGAGTGGTATTCCCTGCCGGACTCTGTGTTTTCATATATAACCTGAGGGTCTTTAAGTCAAGAGTGAATAGGTAACTTCTAGGGAAACGTGGTTTATTACTCTACCCATCATCGTAATTAGGAAAAAAATCGGATGAAGAAGTATCATCAGCTTGTAACTGTCTCACTGCAGAGCTAAGGCACTTTCTTATGTCATTGTATTTGCAACATCGAATAGTAACACAGTTTATTACAGCTAGGATCTTCAAACATTACCCGAAATGAGAAATCTCCCTTGAATCTAGCCTTATATCAGTACAATTTCCATGGCAAATAGTTGTTTTGTCGCATCGGTAGTGCATTGTTACTTCGCGTCTGTCTGTCGAAGCCTTGCAACGTTTACTACTTACTGTGGCAATTTACAATTTATACAGTTGGTAATAAGCTTGCTCTAACAAAAGCGGGTTCATAAGGTGAATCTATACTAATATCCTTACTAATATTTTAAATGTGAATGTAAGTTTGTTTGTTACGCTTTCACGCAAAAACTACTGAACCGATCATCATGAAACTTAGTACATATATTCTTAGAGGTATTAGAAGTAACATAGGATACTTTTTTTTTTTTTGTTTTTAATGGCTTCTCTGCGAGCGAAGCCGCGGGTAAAAGCTAGTATAATAATATTAAAAAGCTGAAGTTTGTTTGTTTGATTGTTTGAACGCGCTAATCTTAGGAACTACTGGTTGGAATTTAAAAATTCTTTTTGTATTGGATAGTCTATTTATCGAGGAAGGTTATAGGCTATATAACATCACGCTACGGCCAGTAGGAGCGGAGCATAAATGGAAAATGTTGCAAAAACGGGCAAAAATTTGCGATGCGTAAGCGGTAACAGTTACGCAACAATCATGTATGTAGTGTAGGTATCGTAGGGTAGGTAGGGTAAATGGGTAGGTAGGTAGCCAGTTGACGGGAGCGAAGCCGCGTGGGACAGCTAGTACTTGATAATAAAATCATAATCCTTATCAGAGTTTTGTCTCGTTGTTCAGCATATTTGGCGAAGTGCGTTAAGCAAGACAGGAGTTTATCTATCCTATCTAATGCAAGCTTAAGGACATAATTAGGGTTGAAGATATCACAGCTTTTCATTCACATAGGGTTACTAAATCGGAGACAAATGAATGTCTAGTGACGTAATCATCGTATCAGTCTTAAAGGTTGATGACTGAACACAGTTCTTAAAATGATCAGCTCGCCAACTGAACAGCTTTAGATCACAAACAGTATTGGATAAACTTATTAGCAGGCAAGTGCTGCTGTTAATTATCTGAGACATTTACTGACTTCGAGATACTCATAAGCTGTGTATTCTCTACAAAAACGTTTAATAGCAGATCATTGTACCCCAAAACCAAGTGTAAATAAGAGTGCGTTAATTATAGGTGACCGATTGCAGCGAAATGATCACGTTGGCAACGCACCACAATCATTGTGTAATATGTTTATGTTATGTTAGTGAATTTACATGTAGGCTGTCGCTCAATTGACGCTTTCAGTGAACTGATAATATCAGGAACCAAGTCCTAAAATCTATTTGCCTGTTTGAAAATTACTCTTATGCGTTTTATAGGTACTGGTTTTTATTTTTTCTGAGCTTTTCATTTAGCTTTATCGGCACCGGAAATCCACTAAAATTTAGAAAAATGCCCTTTTATGCCATATTGAGCTGTAATTAATGAAATGTTTTCTTTCATTGGTAAGTAAATTTGTTTTTAAATTGTTTGTGAAAAAGTGGCACTCTTGGGTTTCATACAGATGGAGGGACTTGCGTTATCTAGTTAGATCTATGTCTGTAGTTTCGACTATCCTATTTTATAATGTCTTATTATAGAAGCAAAAGTTTGAGAGGATGTTTGTGATTCTTTCACGCAAAAACTGAACGTACTCGTATTTTGATGAAGGTTTACGATGATATGTAGCTTATACAAATATATTTGTATATCTGAACAATAAACAGGCAATAAAATTGGGGAAATAAATAATTTTATGCAAGCGGAGCCGCGAGTGGCAGCTAGTATGGTCAAAACGCAACAAAGATGTCCTCCTCGTTACGCATGAAGTAACACTTTGACAATGATAGACAACATGAAGTATGTCTGACTGATACTGAGGTTGGTAATCAAGTGAATGTCGGGGAAGAACCATTATTGCTTCTTGAATGTCCAAGTTTCACAGATTTTCAGGCTGATGAAGACTTTGTCAAATCTTGAACTACTTGCGCACATTTTGCCGCAAATAGACTTTTAATCACTGAAAATATAATCAATTTATCTAACGCCAAAGGCAAACAGAACTAAAAGTTTAATTTCGATGAATATATATGATATATACTGACAATATAACATAACCTGTCTATGGGTTCATAACATTTTCATAGTCTCTACAGTTCCATTATTTGCTCCACATATCGAGCACGACTCAATCGCAGTACATTCGTTACATTACAAGCGACCACAAAAAGGCTTAAACCACACAATGGTAATCGCAGGAGTGATTGAAAAAACACATCGATCGCTGGTCCAGCCTGTCCCGAGCATGGTCGCGTGGAGAATTGTACATTATTGAACTTTTTAATGGCTTTTTCTTCGAAAAACTTGCTTTAAAGCAGTGGATGTAAGAGTAAGTATAGCCTGTTTGCTGGCATTGAAAAATACTGCTTACAGTAGTGTTATTTTTAGGATTGGAAGAAGCGATGATCGTCTAACGGCGAAATGGGCAGATGACATTGTTGCCACCTCGATTAGACGAATGGCCAACAGTGGATAAAGTCGTGTCGGATGATGACAACTTCATTTTGCAAAAATAAAATATTGTGTAGAAGAAAGACAAAGTTAGCTCTTTTATAAGATAAAACACACAGCTCAATATAGCATAAAAGGGCATTTTTCTAGATTTTGGTGGATTTTCGGTGCCGATAATGCTAAATGAAAAGCTCAGATTACGATCATTGATCGTAACTTTACTCCGTTTTTTGGCACGCGAAGTAGAAAGAGAAAGAAAAAGTTTTTAATCGCCACAAAAACGACATCCAAAATTATAGATTTTTCCTTAAATTAAACCCTTAACGGTAGTATTAGTAAGCACTGAAATTATGTTAGTAAAGAAAAGTAAGATTAAAATAAAATACCAAATTTGAGTACAGTACAAGTATGATGAGTAAGTACAAGCAGATGCATGTCGTGACTGTGACAAGAAGGCTTCCACTCAGCAGAATGCTGTGCCGTGGGAGACCCACACGGCGCTGATTTTTAGTGGTGGTGAAGTACATACAATCGCGTCATCTAGTTAGATTTATGTCTGTGGTCGAAACCAATAAGTGTTGCAAATGCAACGGATACGAAAACCATTTTTAGTTATTTAGGTTATGTCATCCACCGCCGTCGGTCGTAGGCTTTATTTGCGAAACTTTGAAAAAATCAAAAACAAATGTAAGATTTCTTAAAACAACCAACAGTAAAGTGTGCAAATATTTATGTTTGTTCATTTACCATAAAATCCGTTTAGAATTCTACTTACCCTGTTAAGAAGGTTTGCAGATGCTAAAACCTTCCATCTATTTGCTCGTACATTCTCAATTTGTAAAAGCTTGCAAACGATCATTAGTAAAGGTTTAGCTGTTTCCGAGTTTGGACGGCGCAAACAAACGGACATACATTTTATAAATAATTATTTAAGTGTTCCACAAACAAGTAAATGTTTGACTTTACTTGTTTTTAAGTAAAATAGTAGGTTTTTATGTAATACAGGAATATGCCAGGTACCTGGCATATATATTAAAATATACTAGTTATTAAAAGGGATGAAGTTGGTAAATACATAACAAAATAATTGGAATAACTATTAAATAACAACGAAAAGTATCGCGTCTCGTGATTGTATTGCATAACTGACACAATTAAATAAATTGACGTGAAAAACAAAAACTTCAAAACCAACATTGTTAAACGAACCACAATATCACCCATCACGATAATTTCAGAACGCACTGTAAAAAATAAAAAATAAACCCGACTGCTTCAGAAGCGAACTAAAAAGACGTAAACGAGAAGAAAATAATGCTGTGCAGTCGGAGGATACAACTACGCGAGCTGGCTGACCAAAACCAACGTGTTTGGTCTCTAGAACGCCATATAGGAACAAACATACATAGACTCATAAACACATAACCCTCCTTCGGCAATCGGGTAAAAACTGCACTTAAAATTTCAAATAGCGAACCGACACGAAAAAGTGTCATGGTGCTCTCGCATTCACCAAGTTTCAGAATGGAATGTGTGATAAGGAACTTCATTCCAATATTTTTTTATTATGTGTAGGTAAAAAGCTTCTTGTAGGTAACACTTAACCGAACAGAAGGTTTATAAGTAATGTACCCTAGTTTCTAACTGAATACTTCCTGTACCATAACGAATCGTGTTAATTTTGATGGTACGTAGTTAAAACTGTTTCATGAGCTACTGCCATTAAGGTTGCCCTAGTCGACGGCACGAACTACTTTGTGCGCGGGGTTAAAATGCATGCTATCTCATCCGACAACACGTGCGAAAGAAATAGATGCTGTGATAAGCAGTAAGAAGCTAGTTCGCATACGAATTGGCACTTTTGAAAATTTGTAGCGAAATGGATAATGATGTAGGACGAAAACTAGTGCGCGAAATTTTATAAACAGACCTTTGGGAGAACAGATATCATGAAAAAACGACTAAATGTATATTTTCCAAATAAAACTACTTGCATTAATGAACTACTAATCTATCCCTTTATAGTGGCTGTTTTGCAATTTTCCTTCTTCTTATGGTATTTATTTCCGCCCAAAGATGCGTTAAAATTAGTGTTGAAATATGGAACTTTCGACGCTCATAACTTTCAAATACTTTTCTTTTTACTTTTTTTGTTTCCATACAGGACTAGATAATAATGAGTCAAAATGATATCATTTTTTATTTTGAACGTACATCGTCAAACAGTGGAGTAATCGCCAGACTATGTTTGAATGGAAGAATGATCGACTAGTGTAACCTTAATGGTTACCTTTTATATCTTTACGGCAATACTGCCTGAGGGGTAAATAGATTTGCGATTCAGATATTTAGGTTGAAAACTTTCCTAGAAGATCTACTATTAGTTAAAGAAGACAAAATTTTTTAGAAATCATTTTATCGGCTTGGCTTTTAATGGTGATCGCAATGCTAGATGTTCTCTTTTAAAAATTCGTAGTTAAAATAAAGAGAAAAGTATTTTAAAGTTATATTTTTTAGATAATAAAAATGTTTCTACGTAAGTTCTGGTATTACTTATACGATTGCATACATACATTAACTCACGCCTTTTTCCCATGGGGGTAGGCAGAAACTACAAAACGATTGCATTTTTGATAATTTCGATAGAAAGTTACATTATTGCTTGGTATTATCACAAATAATGATACTAGCATACAGATGCCTCATCCCATACAAAGAAACCGTGCCGACCTATCTAGCGTTTTTCGTCTGATAAAATGATTTTTTTTATACATCTTTCGAGTTCGGCTCCGTTCCACGGCGATAGATAGATGGTGTTAGCAACGTTTTGCAAGAAATAGGATTTACTCGGTTCATGTTTTTCCATAAATACATTGACGATTTGTTTTATACAATTTTTTGCACATTTTTACAGTTTCATTGCACCAAAATGTGTTATAATACAAATTTAAACAATCGAGTGGAATGCCTCAGAAATTTCAAACCGCGCCTTCTACTGGCATCAATTTCAAATGAAATATGAATAAAGAGCCCAATATTCCATAATTTTGTGCTTAGGAGAGTTGATTAAACAAGAACATACATATTTTTTGTTCAATTCCAGAAAATGTTAATTTTACATACAATTCAATAAGAAATCGGTGCATATCGAGCCATCTAGTGATATTTATTTGAACCAAATTTTCTTTCTTAGCGCTGGGACCCCGAGGTATTATATTAAATATCTTTAAAAAAATAAGTTTCCTGTAAGAATAACTATGGGAGAAACCACGTGAATCAGCTAGTAGGAAATTAAGCGAAAAAAATGTTTATAAAATCGATAACTTACTAACCCTTCAACTTGTTAAAAAAAATAACGATAATCACTTCAGGGCTAACACACCTGGTAAACCAACGTTAACGTTATTCCCGCTCAAAATAACGCTACTTATCCTGCCATCTCCTCACTCTTACATAACAACGGGAAGAAACCCACGACCCATATTTCACCGGAAACGCAGAAACCGTTACACAACAAAACAATAAAATTGCCATCAATTCTGACCCGTTTCTCCCACTTCCCTACATTTTACAGGCTGGCAACATTATTGATCACAATTTTCGTTGACGGCCTGACAGAGCCAACGAACTCGACAATCAGCGTTCATCGGGATCAAGTACCCGGCTGAGATTTGGTTGTACTTAAACTTACGTAATACTTAGAGCAGAAAAGACCAGTATATTTAGACCTGCACAGAAAAACTAAATATGACTAGTAACTAGGACTGTAATACATCTTTGTAAAGTACCTAGCTTGTCAAGGCAATTATATTAAGATACCATTCCCAAACACAGCAACACTGCTTGGTTGTTACCAAGCAGTGTTGCTGTGTGTGTGTGTGTGTGTGTGTTTTGAAGAATATGGATGCCTAATTACAGGCATAAGACATGGCAGAGAGATAAGCACACTAATATTACCAATGGTGACCAGTAGACTAGCGCCTAGTTATGGAAACTCGACGAGTCTCAGAGAAACGCTGCTACTGTCTGGGATCCAGGAACGAATATAATTAAAGAAATATTTTTTAACAAAAACATTAAACCGACTTCCAAAATAAAACACTACAAAGCGATTTTTTTTTTCTGCAGTAGATGACTTTGGCACCTATTTTTTCGTTTTTGACACCGACAAAGACTACTAAATAGCAAGTTATTTTCGCTTTGCAGTGTTTTACTTTGGAAGTCGATTTAATTTTTTTGTTAAATAAAATAATTTTTCTACTTTATTTCGTTCCTGGATCGTTTCTCTTGTTAAAAAGTTTTTTATTGTTCTCTTTTTAGCTTTGGTACCTTATTACCATGAAAAAACGCATTATTAAAGATAATTTAAAATCCAAACATCAAATCTTCATCAAATTAAAATTACACTATATAAGAAGCACTAGCTTTCAAATAAAATAAGAATTATCAAAATCGGTTCATGATTGGCGGAGTAATCGCATAACAAACATGGAAATAAATTTTTGAAGTCGGTTGATAACAGCGGAGGTGTAAGAATTTACAACTTGGCTGCAGCAACCACCAACCTTCAGATTGGCCTTTTCCTTTGTTGTAGTCCTAAAAGGTGTCAAGATTGGTGTCCAAAAAGGTGTCGGTTACATTTCGGGGAGTGTGTGAGGAAACTGCACAATTTCATTCCGCCTAGCCCTTTCCATCATCAGACAAACGGTTTTTAAGTCAAGAGTGAACAGGTTTCTTCTAGGCAAGCGTGCTTCACCGTAGACTACATCATCGCTTACCATCAGGCGGGATAGTGTTTAAACGCGAGCCTATAGATTACAATATACTTATATATAAATTGGACACTTTACACGTAAGAAGGATATAGATCCTTGACCGGTCAGGCAAAAATAACATGATACATCACATATGACAGCTTGATTGGCCAGCGATTGGTGGTCTGTGGTTTGAACCCCGTACGGATTTGTGTGGCCGTCATTTTTCCAGGGCTGGGTAAACAAACTTGCAAACAAGATTGTGGAGAAAGGATTTTTTTTTTATTAAGGCAATATTTTTAACCGACTTCAAAAAACAGGAGGTTTTCAGTTATGTTGTATTTTTTATGTTTGTTACCTCAGAACTTTTTACTAGAACTGATTTTGATAGTTCTTCGAAAGTCTGCGTTAAAAACGAAAAAAAAATGGGTAACAAAATCACAGACTTCCGAAAAGAAAGTTATTTTTCGCTTTGTAGTGTTTTGTTTTGGACGTCGGTTTAATGTTTCTGTTAAAAGTTTTTTTTTAATTTTGAGTGACATGAGACGTCAGATAATGTGATATTCCATCGACAATAGTGATTGTCGAAATGCCATAATATTTGAGACTGTTAACGTGAGATTTTGGTAGCGCATGTCAATCCTATAAATTTTTGAAGATTCGACATCGTTGTCGCTGGTCTAAAGGTAATGGTGAAGCTTCTAAGTATTCATCATCAACCTTTTAATGTTCCTACTGCTGGGACACAGGCCTCCTCTCTGTAAGAGTGCCCAATGCAGGTTGGTGAATATCACATGCCTTCGAATTTTTGTTCTAGGACATGCTGGTTTCCTTACGATGTTTTCCTTCACAGTTTTGAGAGCAATTTTATGAAATAATTTAGACAAAGCAATGCGCCTGCTCCGGTTCGAACCAACGATCTACAATTTGTAAATCGTGGCCGTCACCATTGGCCCAACACTGCTGTACATAACTAAAGTTCATCAGCATCCTCCTGTCCTTGTCCCATGTTACTTGTGGTCCAGCAACACGTTTTCTTCTGCCATTTACTTCCGTCTACCGTCACGCTATCAGTCACTCTCTTTGTTAACATTCTTCTCATTATCTATTCATCTACTAGTTTCAACAAAAATTTAATCAGTTTATTAATTGATAATCAAAATACCTAGCTAATTAGTTCCCTACAAAATTATTCGTATCCCACTGTAACAATAATTTACGCAATCACAATCACCTGCTACACTTTGGCCTCATTCCCAGAAACAAACGTAAACATATGACATAATTTTTACAAGTCCAATAACCTCCCATTCTCCCATATTTGTTACCAACATACCAACCCTCCAACGTAACACCCCAACTTATTGGCATACACTTGTACAAATGTTTGTTGCGTGTTCAATTCGTACATACGTTCGCGAAACAGTGTGGTCATAATAAATCACTTTGTGCTTTAAATCATGGCGAACACAAACAGAGAACACATTTGAGTCTACATTTACGTTGTCCGCACCTAATATTTAAAGTTGAACAGTAAATGTTCAGTTGGATAACAACATATCCGACTAGAGACGGGAAACAGTGACATAAGAATCGATTTGAAGATATACATACAGGGTGTTTGGAAGGGAGCTGTACATACGCCTAGGGTAGAAACTAGGGATAGTCTGCTACCTACCCCCGCCCATTATATTGACCTTGGCCTCAAGGTTTTTTTTTAATTTATTATTATTTTTTATTTGACTTTTTTATGATTTTTTGACTAAAACTACCTGTAGCTCAAAATCTATCCATGGGACCGGTCGGCTAATGGTCTTGTTTTAATCGTTAGAGTCTTAGGGTCCTGCAAAAAATTATTTTACACCAGAAAATTGTGGAGAAGAAAAGTTATGGGGCCTGAAGTACCGTAGTAAGGTAAAGAAATAATTTTAAGGGCAACTTTCTATGGGGTTTAAAAAAAAACTAACAGGGTTGGAGTTCTTCTGATTTTTTTAAAACATCCTCAGTCCATGCCCTTTCTAACGATATGCTAAAAGTGTAATTATCACTTTTAGTTTTAAAGTTATTAATTAATTTCCGCAACTAGGGCACTTCAAGCAAAAATTTCAACTAATGAAAATTAAATGTGTTCGATCGTAAAAGGATGGCAAATGAAACAAAAAATTTGGTAATGACTAATGTCATTAAATTACAAATTTTAATTAATTACTAATTTTAATTAATTACAAATTTTGTTCAAATTGATGACCATTGACCTGTAAACATGCTCGGCACCTCTTCCTCATCTCCACGGTCACCGTTCTAAGCAGCAGTTCCTCGCGCATTGTATCGAATGCGGCGTGGATCCTGTTAATTAGAACCTCCCTTGTTGGTACTTCTTCTGCGTACACCAACTCTTTCGCCCTTCCCCAGACGTAGAAGTCGAGTGGGGTAAGGTCAGGCGACCTTGGGGGCCAGGGAATTGGCCCACCCCGACCAATCCAAGAATTAGGAAAGCAGTTGTCCAGAAGCTCCCTCACTGCTAGGCTCCAATGAGTACCAACAAGGGAGGTTCTAATTAACAGGATCCACGCCGCATTCGATACAATGCGCGAGGAACTGCTGCTTAGAACGGTGACCGTGGAGATGAGGAAGAGGTGCCGAGCATGTTTACAGGTCAATGGTCATCAATTTGAACAAAATTTGTAATTAATTAAAATTAGTAATTAATTAAAATTTGTAATTTAATGACATTAGTCATTACCAAATTTTTTGTTTCATTTGCCATCCTTTTACGATCGAACACATTTAATTTTCATTAGTTGAAATTTTTGCTTGAAGTGCCCTAGTTGCGGAAATTAATTAATAACTTTAAAACTAAAAGTGATAATTACACTTTTAGCATATCGTTAGAAAGGGCATGGACTGAGGATGTTTTAAAAAAATCAGAAGAACTCCAACCCTGTTAGTTTTTTTTTAAACCCCATAGAAAGTTGCCCTTAAAATTATTTCTTTACCTTACTACGGTACTTCAGGCCCCATAACTTTTCTTCTCCACAATTTTCTGGTGTAAAATATTTTTTTGCAGGACCCTAAGACTCTAACGATTAAAACAAGACCATTAGCCGACCGGTCCCATGGATAGATTTTGAGCTACAGGTAGTTTTAGTCAAAAAATCATAAAAAAGTCAAATAAAAAATAATAATAAATTAAAAAAAAACCTTGAGGCCAAGGTCAATATAATGGGCGGGGGTAGGTAGCAGACTATCCCTAGTTTCTACCCTAGGCGTATGTACAGCTCCCTTCCAAACACCCTGTATATACACCGGTACAGCATCGATTTTGGTTGCGAGGAATATGATTAAATTAGACGGTGTAATCGTCTTTAGAATTGAAAATGTAGAATGTTTGTTTAAGGAAGACAATTAAAGTAAGCTATCAAACATCAATTGCAATGATTGCTACTTACTTGATTCTAGGATTGCAATCTAAATTGATGCAATGATCGATTTAACGATCCCAAAGTTCATAGAGCGACATCTGATTGATATGAACTTTAGTAATCGATTCCGAAATCAATACCATGTCTGGATCGATTACAATTACTGTTCCTATCTCTAGTCAGGCCGGAGTAAATAGCAATAAATTGGCAGCGAAAGATAAATAAACTGCGCATTTCGCTATCCCCGTACCGGACTGTTTAAGAGATACGTTTTACACCCGATCTGTTTAGTGTTACCAGGTAAGAAACGGTTTTGAAAGTAATGATCTAATTTTATTCGCTGACCACTCTATTCGATTCTCGGTACGTATTTTTTCCAATGTTATGTGAAAATCTTCGGTTAATAGGAGTTTTATTTTGGTGTGTGGGTGCGTAATAATTGTTATTGCTTCTGGTTCCGTTCGAACGATAGGGTTTTTGTATTTTCCGTTTTTTTGGGTACGCTAAAATCCATAGGTAGTGTTATCGTTTTATTGGCACAGCAATTATTGACGAATTCTTTCAGGAAAAGCAAATCATAATCGTGATAAAAAAAAAAACAAAATATATAATATAATCACAAACTTTAAACCATCACATTTCTCTGAAAAAATTCAACACCCCTTCTTCGAGTGTCCAACAAAAATTCTTTCGATAATTTTTGTTCGCAACTATACTTTATAATGTTGCCAGTAATTGGCGCTGTGATCGCGCAACGATTTGTCACGTCGCGCATAAACCATAGCTATCGGCGCCGAGTACCGGCGGGCGTACAATCCATAAGAAAGCTCTTTATAGACGGACCACTTCGTGATCGCCTGTAGTTGTCAGCAACAAACACACACTTTCCTTACAGAATTGAAACTGATAAGAAGACCACTGACTGCAACTTGCCATAACTTTATTTAAAGGATCTGGACCACTATTAGCGCATGATAATACCGAAGACTTTTCAGACCTTCCACTAATATTATCGTCAAAATGTAACTGGGCAATGTATTTTGTGAGTAGTGTCACTGCTACTCGTATTTGACGTTGTTTTGTGCTCTCAATATGATAAGTAAGCGTGGACCGAATGCAATGGCTACAAATATGTTTATTTGAATCTACTTTCGAAAAAATGGCACATTTGTGCTCAATCTAGGATTTGTGTCCGTAATGCATCTAATTAATCATTATAAACTATCATACACTACGTGGATGAGACTAGCAGGTTGATAAACAATTTACTTGGCAACATTATTGTCGCTATGGTGTGATTGTGTTGTAGCACGTCTAAACAGACACTTATATCGAACAGCACAGTTACAGGGAACACTAGAGAACGGTGTTAATATCTGTAATCCAGGTGGTCTGAATAAATACATACTATTGTGATATTAAACACTATTGTTGCGGCATTGAGTGGGAGAAAAATTATGAATCGGAGTGCCGTTTAGTTCTACGAAGCTTGCGCGAGGAATATTGAGATTATTGATAGTCAGGTATCGGGAAAAACATGTATATAAAATGTATGCAATGCCTTTAAAAGGTCTAGGAAACGTCAATGATGACGATGTCGTGTGTGCCATGTGGTTCGTAAGTTTTCCGCCGCTACTACGTCTGGATAGCCTAATGATAAACGCGGTGGCTTACTACGCCCAAGGTTCCGATTTCGAGTCCCAGCTATGGATAGGCGTTATTTTTTATATTTTAATTTCGGTGTGGTGTTCTGGAGTTCTAAAAAATGGAGCACAGCGAAACTGCCTTTACTTTTTTATGAAGTCGATATTAGAAAATCTATAGACTACTCCCCAGAGTAAATAATATTCTGAGCAGGTAGGTAAGTTGGGTAGGTAGGTAAGTAGGGTAGGCAGTTGACAGGAGCGAAGCCGCTGGCACAGCTAGTTTAAAATATATTTAAAGTTTATTCGAAAATCATAAAATTAATAGACTTAATGAATACATAAAACCAAATCCGAACAGATATTCTTACAACCCAAATTGGCATTTAATTCTAAATCGTAAACCTTAATCATCATATCGCGGTATCCCCGATGCATTTGTAATCAATCCGGCGTTACACTAATCAATTGAATTAATTGAATGTAAATTAAATTAATCAATTCGCCTGCTGTAAAGATAATACCCCAACTGGTTTGTTACTAATTGGTTTAAAGACTTATATTGGTGTTAAAGCTATAACACTTTTGATTTTAGCAACTTTTTATTATAAGCTTTTATTGCTACCTATTCGGATTTAAAAAACTGGTCAAGTCGAACTTGCGCATTTGGTGTAGGGCACTCTAATCGCTTATACTCATATACCGACAGCAAAACAATGTTCTTTAGGATAAAGTATTTTCAGGTTTTTTTGCAGAGCCTGAGGGAACAAATGAACATAAATGAATACATGCATACATACATACTTACATAATGATCAACAAACACTTTGCGACGCCGTAGTCGGGTATAAATTATTTTTCATGACTTTTACGGAATATGTCTCGCAAATGGCACGCTTGACAAAAATATGATGTATCAAACCCTACCTCCATTTTAAAATCCCTGTTCAATGATACCAAACATGATGGGGCGAGGTGATTGTTTTTTGTTCTTGTCTTTTTTCCCCCAAGAGGGTGCCACATTCAATTTGATATAACCTCACATAGACCATATAACCAACGGACAAACAAGACGCTTCCAATGACACTTCATTTGTCAATTTATTATAAGTAGTTTAGAAGTTATGAGGGAACAGATGAACTTACATACATACACACATACCGGTCAAAAACATAACGCTCCCTTTTGCTTCGCCGTAGTCGGGTAAAAATTGACATTGGATTCGTGATTCTTTTCAATTTCGTTCCTATTAAATTTTACTTTTTATTGACAAACTGTTTGACCTTTCAATCATCAACATCCTCTTATCAGCCTGTAATAATGACGCTGATGATGATAGGTATGCCTCCTCCTCTTCTGTCATATCTTTTTATCTAGGTGTTTCCCGTGATTTGGCGATATCAACGACACTATGTGATTTTGGATGCCCTTGGTTTCTGGCTGCCAAATGCATCTGTTTTAGAAACATTTATCGTACCACTATTCCTTTGATAGTATGACCTTTCTTTTATTTCTAAACATCGAAAATCAAAAAAAAAGAATAATTTTCACATTCCCTTAAGTGATGGTCGTCGTAACATTCTTATCTTAACCCGTTCAATACATCGTAGATCCGAGTGTGGCCCAAGGCCGTGATATCTTAGCGCCAATGTATATACAGATCCGCGCGTTCCGTCGATATCTCACCGTATCTGCGACACTGGGGTTGATATACGGGGCTATGGGCTTACTGGTGATCCTTTACAGCATAGATTGGTAGGTACCCTTAATTTGTTACGTGCGAGTCAGTTAGCTAATATTGGGGACAGAGGTGGAAATTAGAGCAATGTCTTAGATAGATCACTAAAAATCAAAGTACACGCTTTCACGAAAGAGAGATAATATGTATGCATAGGTCATCACAAGAGCTAATATCGAATCAACTGATTTGTGTTGAAATCAGTTTAGTACTTTAGCCTGTTCTAGGTAATAAACACCTATACAGACAGTGAGATTCAAAAGCCAGTATTTGTTGTTTTGACGTGATGAATTCAAATACAAACCGCTCATTGTCATATCATCAATTCGCACCATACGTGGCGTTAACGAACTGTTAGAAAATCACTACGTGTACCACGTGTGTTTTGACGTATACCAAAACAAAAGAAAACAAATGAGTCTAGATAACATCGCACTTAAGTAGGAACCGTCAAACGCGTCAAATCATTCATTGTAGTTTATTTGGTGACTGGCGAAGCACTCGTACGCACTTTAACCGATTCAAATTTAAAGGCTGTCTAATTAGCGTCTTACAGGCGGATTTTATTACGCAATTAACAGAATTTACTTTTCCTAAAATGTCAGATTCTTATCTGACATTCAAACACACTTCAATCCCTATTAACTGCATTTATACCTCTTAAATTCTACTTAGATGGTTAAATACTATCAATGTTTACTTAGTACATCTTCTTCTTCAATCGATCCCTGATTTGATCGTGGTCACTGGACCTATTTTATCGGACAATTTGCCTTCATCGACTCCGGTCCAAAGTTGTCATCACCACCTGCTGGAATTTGCTTGAGGACGTAGCTTCTTTCACTTGGTCAGACCATCGTGTTGGCGATCGGTATATGCGTTTTCCTTCGGTATTGCCAACAAAGACCAGATTTTCAAGGCTGCTATCTCCCATTCGCATTATGTGGCTGAAATAGGTCAAAATACGCTGTAGACTAACTGCACGTACTTAGTACACTAGTTCACAAATGATTACAAAATCGTGCTCGCTACTAAAATGCTAATCATGGTAGGTACATGTTCGTTTCGCCAACAGTACGTCACTGATAGGGCTGTGCTGTGACATTTTGGGCCCAAGGCAAGCCCTTAGGTTCTGCCTATGTCACTTCCATAAAAGGAGCTATATTACGACCGTGGATTTTGAAATTTGTATTGGGTTGGGTTCTGCAGCTTGACTTTGCGTAGAAACCGATGTTAAGTACGGGTCTACCGCGTGGAACTGTTTAGTGAATTATTTTGAGCGAATTGGAAATGGTTTAGCTCTATACTATTTTATATCCTTGATTGATGTTACAACTTATCATTACATAAGAAAATATAGTGCATCATATTGAAGACTAGCTGTATCCGCAGCTTCGCTCCCGTCAACTGCCTACCTACCCTACTTACCTTCAAACCTGCCTACCTACCTACCTATCTCACCTACCTAACCTATCTAATCTACCTACCCTACATGTCTGCCTACCTATCATTTCTTTTCTAGCGTCATTCTTTCGCGGCGAATCTTAACATGGCCATTCAGAAAAAGACGTCAAATACACAACGCCATCTATCGAATATGGAGTTCAACTGTCCGAGTATCTGAATTGTGTGTGTTGTGATATTTTACTTCTAGAAAACTTTAATTTCTACTAAATTATGATACCTTGAACGCATTGCAATGAAACAAAAACTAAGTTATACTTCAAGTTAAATAAAAATACTAAAAGTTATCTACATTGGTTTCTTTCATTGTACGTGATGCATGCAGAACTAAACAGACAAACATAAATAGACAAACCGACAAACAGACAAAAGTTCCACGGGATATTTAATTTTTAATATTTAAGATGTACAAAAACGACTTTTCTACAGATTTATTATACAACGTGGGGACGACGATACGACTATACTGGCATTACTAGTGCGTACGAGTAGTTTGAAACTATCGAATAAATCTTGCTTAGATAGTCAAACTATTTATATTGACTAAACTATTGGATAAATTTTTAAATGCAGACTGGGAATGTTAATCGATACTCGTATATGAAGTTTCATCGTATCGTCGGCCCCACACAGTATGTATTGATAAATCAACATGAAAATAAACCAAATTACCAATCACCATAATATATATGCATCTTCTGAAGTATGCAACTGGTACTTTGATATCAAATCTGTCGCATGACCTATTTCAACACCTCCGGAAATCTTTGATGTCATTAAGTATCTGGGAGATTGGAGATTATAATATTTCACACAGATTCTGTTCTATTTATTTGCAAGTTTATTTGTGTGCTACGTAGTACAAATTAGAATACTCCCTAGTAATAAAACAAGCAGTATATAACTAGATTCAATGTCCAACAAACCTTTTAAAATTTATCGTCGGAGTCGAAAACTACAATATTATGAATTACCATCAGAATACTTGTCAATCACCAACAATACATTCGGAACTACCCAATAACATAGAATTTAGTGCTCTATGCTAAATCAGGAATGTATGCATTGATGTCAATGTCAGTTATAGTGAACACAATATTGCCTATGTCTAGATAAGGATACTGATAGAAATCATATTAAAACACGTATTTGGTGTAAAATATAAGCAGAATTTATTAAGCACAAGACATGAACTAAAAACATTTTTGACAAGTAACAGAACACAATGTCAGTCATTTCAATAAATTGGAGTCGGCCAGGATTAGCAATAAGGTTTTAACCCTCCAACACGCCCTCTTAATCCTGGAGGACTTCAAGCATATCTCGTACAAACGACAAGTGCTTACAGCTAGGCAGTGCCTTCGTGAGCACATCAGCAGTCATCTGCTCTGTTGGCATGTACATCAGTTCTAGCACCCTATTCTGAACAGCTTCACGAATATAGTGATATCTAATGTCCACATGTTTTGTTCGCTTATGGAACACTGGGTTACTAGCCAGCTTCGCCGCAGACTGACTATTATTAGGGTTACAGTGTGACATTGACCTATCAACTCAGCAAGAACCGCACGGACGTATACCGCCTCTTTGACAGCTTCAGACAAAGCTATATACTCCGCCTCGGTAGACGAAAGTGCGATACACGATTGCTTAAAACAACCCCAGGAAATAACATTCCTACCTAGCTTATAAATATACCCCGTGTAAGATTTACGATCCGCCCCGTTAGCCCAATCAGCGTCAGTAAATCCATAAACATGAAATTTATCATGTTCATCACTTTTTCTGTACACAAGACCTAAATTCATTGTGCCTTTTAAATACCGCAATACACGTTTGGCCGCTGCAAAGTGTTCCGCTGTGTAGCAAGTATTAAACTGACTTAAGAAACATGCAGCAAATGAAATGTCAGGTCTTGAGGTCACAGCTATATACAATAAACATCCTATCAGCTCCTGATACGGTAGTCTACTCTCGTGGGTGGCGCTATCAGAAAACTTCAGACCTACATTTAAGGGCGTCTTAGCAACTTTACAGTCACTCATACCGAAACGTTCAAGAAACTTTTCAATATAGGTTTTCTGACTCAGCTTCAACTCACGACTAGTGCGCTGTACTTTGATACCTAGCATATGTTTAACCTCACCTAAATCTTTAATTGTGAAGTGAGACTTTAGTGACGTTTTTAGCTTATCAGCAAGCTCGTCACAGTCGTAAAAAACGAAAAAATCGTCTACATAGAGAGCAATAATAATGGTTCGCTTACCCACTCGGCGACTGAAGATACAGCTCTCATACTTGCTCTGCGTGAAATTCTCTGCGAGTAAAACTTCCTTTACCTTATCGTACCAGGCACGTGACGCCTGCTTTAACCCGTACACGGCTTTCTTGAGTCTGTAGACCATATGCTCATTGCCTTGCTTGACGAAACCTTCAGGCTGTGACATATAAATTTCTTCACTCAAATTGCCATTCAGAAAAGCAGTCTTGACGTCAAGGTGATCAATCTTCAGATCTAATTCAACCGCAAGAGACAACAGCATTCTCAACGAACTATGTCGCACAACCGGAGAAAAAATATCCATGTAGTCAATTCCGAACTTTTGGGTAAAACCCTTTGCAACCAATCGCGCTCTATAACACGCCACTTTGCCATTGGCGTCACGTTTGATTTTAAACAACCATCGATTCTTGACAATATTCTTGTCTGCCGGTCTGTCAACTAGCTCCCAAGCCTCATGCTTATTGAACGAATCAATCTCATCTTGCATAGCTTGCCGCCAAAGCTTACTATCACTCGATTGCAAAGCTTCCTTGACATTCGTCGGCTCACTCAACTCTGTTTTGAGCGCAGACATCGTCCTCGGTACTCTCGGCCGTAAATTATAGGCTGGTCCGTCAGATAGTGGCTTCCGTGGCATTCTGGTTGTATCAGTAGATGAACTCGGCACCTGCTCGTCAGCCTCAAACCACACTTCAGGCGCTACCAGTCTCTCCGCCTCAACCTCAGCCTCTACAGTTGGTAGTGATGGCATCTCCACCTCAAGCTCAGTCCCAGACTGATCACGAACATCCGCATCTTCAACGGTATCTCCGTCATCACTAGTCGGAAAGAAGATCTCCACGGGCCGTTTACTCTTGACACCTCGCTCTTACGCTTCAGGAAATACACGAACACCTTCCTCGAATGATCATCCAAGAATGCCAGGATATACCTCTTGCCTCCAAGTGAATTCACCGGCAACGGACCACACAAATCGGTATGGATTAAATCCAACCGCTTTACAGCCACAGACTTCTCAGGATTGTTGGGAAAAGGAAACCGAGCTTGCTTTCCCTTTAAACAAACTTCACAGGCAACGTCTTTACAAGGGTCGTCCTGAAAACTAATATCATTAGCAAGTCCCTGCCTCAAAAGCTTCATATTGTTGGCGCTTAAATGGCCAAGTCTTTGATGCCAAGTTGCAGTGCTAATAGTAAGATTCGCCCGTAGACTGCAGTTCTGAAGTCTGTAAGCCCCTCCAACGTCATTTGCCTTAATCAAAACATCGCCCAGCTTAGAAATTGTACAACCAGTAGTATCAAAATTAACAATACAACCATTCTTAATCAATTGCGAAACAGATATGAGATTTACAGACAGCTTAGGTATATACAACACATCAGTTAACGTCGCGCTATCCGACAACTTAACAGTACCTATACCTGTACACCGCAGTTTATCTCCACTAGCAATGGTGACGTGACCATCTCGCGATTTGAAGTCTGTCATCAAATCACGCCTGCCAGTCATGTTATTTGTAGCCCCCGAGTCTATGTACCACGAATATTCCGAGTCAGTTCCAGTACTATATGCTAATAAGACACAGTTTCCTGAAGAATCCTTCGCGTTCCGGCAGTCTTTCTTCAGATGTCCTTTCTGTCTGCACTTCCAGCACCACGGTTCTCTCTTTCTAGCGGAATTATCCTTCGCTTTTGACTCATCCTTGTGCTGCTGCGCTTTTCTCGTCCAGGAGTCACTCGTACTAGCGCCTTTTCTTGTAGAATACAAGCACTCACTCGAATCTCCACGAGTAGTCCAACGTTGATCCTGTAGCAGTTTCGATTTGACTAGATCAGCAGTAATGACAGCTCCCGAATGCTCTAGTGCCATGATCATGGGCTCGTACTCTGTCGGTAAACCTTTGAGCATCAACGCACCAAGAAACTCGTCATCAACAGGTTTGTTCATATTCGCCAATTGCTGCGCTAATGACAATACTTCATTGACGTAAGCTTCCATGCTAGAATAGTTCTCCAGTTTGACAGCGCACAAGTTCTGAAGAGTTCTCACTCTTGAATCGAGTCCTTTATCATCATATGCACGTTCCAGTGCATTCCAGGCGTCTTTCGCCGTATCCGCTGACATCAAATGTGAAAAACATGACTTTTCAACGCTCAAGCAAATTTTAGATTTTGCAATTTCGTCACGTCGATTTTTCACTTCGGACGTTGTTTTGTCATCCTTACCGTAACCGCTTATACAGATCCATAAATTGTCGTGAATCAATGCATTTTTCATAACAAATTTCCACTCGACGTAATTTTCACGTCCGCGTAATTTTTCATGTGAAAAACTATGATTTTTCGTTTCCGACATATTTACAATAACGTTGCACTATTTTTGCTGAACCATAACCTGATAGAAATCATATTAAAACACGTATTTGGTGTAAAATATAAGCAGAATTTATTAAGCACAAGACATGAACTAAAAACATTTTTGACAAGTAACAGAACACAATGTCAGTCATTTCAATAAATTGGAGTCGGCCAGGATTAGCAATAAGGTTTTAACCCTCCAACAGATACATTTCATACTAGTCTCACTCAGTCTCACTATCGAATAATACGCGTCTGATTGTCTGAGAACAAGATTGTTTAGATTACATAATCAAATAGTATGATTTCGAAATTGTTTTGAGGGTTTATTAAATGAATACACCAAGCTCAGACTTCAAGCAACTGACAACTTTTAGGTGGAAGCACCCAAATACCATTTGGCCCGAACCGGGCATTGAACCCAGAACCTCATGGTCAGCAAAAGCGCTTTTGTCTACTAGATCAACGAAGCGGTTAATTAAACAAACTTTTTTCAAAAATTAATATTTTCTAAAAAGCGTCTGAACCACTAACGTAAATAATACCTAATTAAAAAATATATTGAATAAGTCTACAATATACCCGATAAATCTTGACAGGCGACAAAATATGGAATAAAATTCAAAACGTTCTAAATTTGACAGATGCACTTCGCAACCAGCGCCATTTATAGGTCCAAATAACACTGGCCACCTTCATCTATAATTACAGCCATAAAAGGTGGTATATTAAAAGTTTTGCAACACGTCTATGCTAGATTTTAATGACTGATTGGAACCTAATTGCGTGCTTCAGAAATATGCGGTCAGCTTGTAGAATTTTATGTCGTGTATGTATGGTAATTTGAGTCGCGTAATCAGGTAGTTTACAACGCCTAGCTATGTAGTTTATGTATCCTTAAAAATGTTTGTGCAGGTACGGTACATCGAACAAATTTTGCTATGATATCGTTATTTTTAACAATTGGTGGACAGACTTGCTCAATTTCGACGGTGCAAGGAAATCTAAGAATTAGGATCTGGCCTTTATTTTCAGAAGTGTCTGGCTTAATAATAAAAAAAGAAACCGGCCAAGTGTGTGTTGGGCCACGCGCAGTAATAGGGTTCCGTAGTCGCACAATAATGCGGACTAAGGAAAGGGTTTTTTGTTTCATCATGAACATTTCAACGGTTTCGGCCAAACGCCGCCGCCGGCTCCAATGCGTTATTCGTAAACGTTATTAATTTAGGAATCATAATTATTAAGGACGTTACGATTTCATTTTTGTATATTTTTACATGGGTCATAAAATCATATTTACTACCTGTTTTACACAACTAACAACGTTAATTGCGTAACTTTTCAATAGAATTTGTACAACCTTTTTATTTTTCCAAGTACATTTTATAAATTAGTCGAGTATTGCTCGTGAACTTGTAAAGCCTACATAGCTTTGATAGTTTTCCTTTTAATTTCGTTATGTATACTGCTGCCGTGATTTTTTTCACATATCCAAAAGCAACCATTTAGCTGGCAGGGGACACTTGACTCTAAAAAATAGCAAATTTAAAGCCTAATTTTACGCAAACGGATCCCTGAATCGAAAAATGGTTTTCACAGACCCGTAATATTTCTGGCCTATCCAACGATACTTTACACCATGTGATAGACGAAAAAAAAACATCCCCACTTGTAAAATGTTTTTTTTCATGATTTTGTTTACCTCTTTGTTGGCGTGATTGATATGTATATCCACGCCAAATTATAGCTTTCTAGTACTAAGAGCCTCTGAGCTAAGCTGCGGACGGATAGACGGACATGGCAAAACGATGAGGGTTCCTTGTTGACTACGGAACCCTAAAAATCACTATTGGTAGTTTTTTTTTTTTTTGCTGAAAACATAGCGACTTGTACAAAACATTTGGGATGATATGGTTTAATTTTTGTTTTATAATTAGGATATAACAAGATTACATTGTTTCAATATTCTTTATGCTTTGTGTGTTCATAATTTTAAGAATGACTCAAGTCCTGAATTGAATTAGAAAGATTTTCATACAAAAGGGTTTTGTTCTAAAAGGGTGTTAATGTGTTTCAATTATTTTATTACCCGTGTTTCGGAGTTTATTGTGCTGTAATTTGCCTTTGTTTTGTTTTGTATGTAAATATTTTAAGACTGAACATCTGAAAATTAAACAGTATTTTAGGTGAGACTCATCCTTGATCCATTTAAAGCTAACAATTTATAAAATATAGATATTTACTTGGGCTCTAATTAAAGTTTTTTCCATAACTTCAATGTTTTAGAAGATCTACAAATTTTTCCAGCTTAATTCACCAACGTTACCAAAACTATCAAAACACAAATCTACACTCCCCGTTAGCCTAAAACAACAATACAAATCCGAATAATTTAGTGTTCAATAACCGAAACTAAATCTACCGAACACAATCTGAGTGCCGCGGAGTCACGATTCTTATCCCGGACTTACGACTTATCCAACAAATCAACAGTGTCAGCGATTAATCCAGCAGCTATCTATCAATAAATCAATTATGATGTCAGACGGAGCCGGGAGCTAGCACTATTTATATTTGTAGATAATCTTTACTAATAGACGAATATTATTCTGGTTAGTTCGGTACTCTATCAAGGATGAACTGCTTAATCTTGGATCAGGCAATGAAAGTCATAATTTTAACAAATGTAGAAATAAATTATTACAAGACATATGCCAAAGTCCCAATAATGAAAATAACAAAAGAAAACAGTATGGCTACAGGACCTACTAATCCTGGCTACCAAAAATTTAATGCCCTAAAACGAACATGGATCAGGAAGACCCAGAACGCACAAAGATGCATTTCTCGCAAGTTAGCAACGTCAATTTTAAAACAGGAGTAGCAACATAGTCAAACCGCATAATTAATTTGCATTTTACTTCAGTCTAGACAAAACCTATCCGCCACAAAGTAAACTGAAACATTTCATCATCATCTTCATCAGCCTAATAATGGTCCCACTGCTGGGACACAGGCCTCCTCTTTGTGAGAGGAAATGGGCCTTAATCCACCACACGGGCCCAGTGCGAGTTGGTGGATGTCACATGTATTCGATTTTTTGTTTCCTTCACGATGTTTTTCTTCACCGGTTTGAGAGCAGTGTTAATGAAATAATTTACATAAAAATAAACATTTATGACCACAGAAATCGATATCATTACCGTTACGATATGCATAGTTAAGCTTAAACTAAAAGTATCTAGATATAATTAGTAGGTACTTAAATTTCCTTAGATAACCAAACCTTCAAGTCACGTTCAAATCTTAGTCATCGGAGCTGTCTTAGCATAAATCTTGCTAATCTCGGCCGCAGCCGCAGCCGCGGGCGAAAACTATTTATTTACAGATAATATGACATGTTTACGTGTGGAATAATCAGCGGAGTTTACGATGAAAAGCAAGCAGGATGTGGCGGCCATCAGGATCGTATCGGATGATTGAGGGATAATAAATATAAAGATATCTAATTGGACATAGTAACATGATTATAAGTTCATACAATCGATCGCAAAAATCGTTCATTGCATGTTTTACGCTGTGGAATAGTAGATGGATTTTTACCAGCCTGCCGAAGGAGGGTGTGTTTATCAGTCTATGTATGTATGTATATTTGTTCCTATGTGGCGTTCTAGAGACCAAAAGCGTTGGCCGATTTTGATGATTCTTATGTCAATCGATTTGTCTTAACCTTGCGAGTGTCACTGGCTACATTCAAATTGGAAAATAGAAAAATGACGGATTCTGGGCGCCATATTGTGGGGCCCAATTTTATTTTCTTCCAATCCCATCTTGTGGGGTATCAAAATAAAGGGTCTAAAGGGGTAATTTCAAAGATGTATAACTCTGTATGTTTAAATCAAAGAGAATATAACCACTAGAGAGCTTATAGGCCGATTTCTTCAAAGCACACGACTCACTACCGCGGGCCGGGAGACGAGGAAGAACGCGCGGCTGCAATTGGTCAGTTCAAAGTAAGTTGCGTAGGTATGGCTATCGTTAGGGTTGATCAACTCGATTAAGGGAAAATTGTCGATATCGATAAAATGTATTTTAACATTATTAAAAATACTCAATTAAAATCATATAAATATTATTTAATAAAAATCAATCAATTACAAATATAAATATGTGTGTCGGGGACATAGAGAAACAAAAAGTATTTTTCCAAATCGGTTAAGCCGTCTACGAGAAATCCGGGAACATAATACATAAGAAAATTCGACGAACTGAGAACACCCTCCTTTTTTTAAGTCGGTTAAAAGTAGATAGATATTTTTTCATACATTTTTTATTAAGTTTAATTTTATTATTATCGATATCGACTTCAGCTATTAAAAGTAACAGCACAGATATTTACGAAAAAAATACAAAGGGAGAGAAAGGGATAGAAGCATTAGAATTGTCTAGTGAAAGAGCGAGACTTTTCCAAAAGACATCAACGCAGGACTCAAAATTGTGCTCGTTTACCCCATCCACCATTTTAACTAGATCCCTGCGGTGTCTCATAATCTGATTAAATTAAAAATAATTTTCGTACTGTTTACTTACCGATGAAAAGTTATGCCATCCTTTTTGTAACTAGATGTCTTGGCATGTTTCCCATACCCCTTTACGGCGCATGAGGGTATTTTTATGCGTTATAATTGCAATAAAAAGATAAAACAATTTGTATTTATTTAGCGTGCATACAGGTCTAATAACTGGACACAACTAAAATGGTTACTAGTACCGAAGCCTTTACGTAGGCGACAAAATACTAATAGTTTTCGAGCGTCGGGGCACTGTATGCGCCGTCAAGTGGTTATATCGTCGTTGGTTTAAATGTACCTAATTCGTAAAAAAATAATATTAACTAAAAAGTTATAAATAAAAAAAGTTAAATAAAAAATCCCGACTGCTTAAGAAGCGAACTAAAAAGACGTTAACAAGAAGAAAATCATGCTTTGCAGTCGGAGGATACATCTGGTTTTGGTGAGCCAGCTCGCGAATATGTATCCTCCGACTGCACAGCATGATTTCGTCGGAAAACGAAAATCACACAACATTTACGGTTGCATTGTGTAACTTCCTTTCAGTATCGTGTAAAATATGGTGACTGAATTTCCAAATATTTACCTTTTTGGTTAAAACTCGAGAGTACATCATATAAGTCCAAACACTGCTAATGCGGGGATACTAAACCTAATGGTTGCATCTGGTGTGGACTAAGAATAGCAGTGCACGTCATATTTTGGTAGATTTTGCCAAAAATATCCTTGGAATTACTTATCTTCGTGGAAAACTAGCTATTTCGTGCATCTTGGCTTATCTATACATATAAAAGAAGAAACTGACTGAAGCATGAAATTTGGCAGAAAGTTTCCTCAAATGACGTAAGTGATCACTAAGAAAGGATTTTTGGAAAGAGTGAATAACATATTTGGGTTGTTAAAAACTCGACCCTCAATGGAGCGAAAAAGGGGTTATTAAGTTTTAAGGGGAGGATTTTATTTTGCGGCGGTTACCTTAATTTTATTATTATTGTTTAAGAAAAATAACGGATCGTCCCAAACCAATAAACCCTAGATAATTATCTACGATATAACACATACCTACATCGCATTTAGCCGGAATACAATGCCTACGGAGCTTAGCGGCAGTGTAGCTCTCAACCAGTGAAATAATGTTCGTCAACGAATTAATACTTACAGAAAATATTATCCTTTACAAGTAACTCATAAGCATATTCAGCCTTTTAATGCTCCCACTGCTGGGACACAGGCCTCCTCTCTTTAAGAGAGAGAATGGGCTATAGTCCAACACGCAGGCTCAGTGCGGATTGGTGGATGTCACATGTCACCGTAATTTTGGTTCTACGACATACCGTTTCCCTACGATATTTTCAACAATGAAAAGTTCATGCCCTTTTTATTATATTAGTTTAGTTAATACTCGTACTACATACATAGGTACTAGAAACTTACATACAGGGAACCTCACCTCGCCAATAAACAAATAAAAAACAAGTTAATTCAAAAATCAATAACCCGACTGCAACTAAAAATACGTAAACAAGAAGAAAATCATGTTGTGCAGTCGGAGGATACATATTCGCGAGCTGGCTGAGCAAAACCAGATGTATCCTCCGACTGCACAGCATGATTTTCTTCTTGTTTACGTCTTTTTAATTCGCTTCTTAAGCAGTCGGGTTTTTTGATTTTTTGAATTAACCTTTTAGTTAACATTTTTTTTTCGTATTTGGTACATTTAAACATATAAGTATTATATATATTTGAAATCACCTCTTTAAACCCTTTATTTTGATACCCAACACGAAGGGTTTGGAAGATAAACATAAATTGGACCCCCAGAATATGGCGCCCAAAATCAGCCATTTATCTATTTTATAATTTTAAAGTAGTGACGGGTGTTACTGGCTACATTAAAATTGTTCTAATTGTTGCAAGGTTAAGAAGAATCATCAAGATCAGCCAACGCGTTTGGTCTCTAGAACGCCTTATATGAAACAAACATACATATAGACTGATAGAAACGTTACCCTCCTTCGGCATTCGGGTAAAAACGAAAGCTTACACAAGAAGTTTTCAACAGTAAGGTTAATTTAGCCAGTCTAAACCACAAACATATCTCAGCCTGCATCATAAAATCATAAAATACGACTGTATTAGCCATAATAACGCCAGTAGAACCAGCCTCACAACTTTCTTCAGTGAAATCTTTAATAACATCGCGCTAGCTCATACCTGGCGTAGGCACAGTACTTAGACCGCAACTTTATGTTGTTAAGCTATTCAATTGGTATACAATGGATGCGCTAGGGATTGTCTGTGTAGGGAAATTAGATTAGAGAGTTTGTTTTAATGAGATCATGAAGGAGATAGTGTATGACGCTAGGAGGTACCCTTTAGGTTTTGGTTCCCTTAAAATTCGTCAAATTTGCAACATAAACGGCGATATCTTTAGATCGCGTTGATTTAGAAGTTAATTTTTTTCACAGCTGCAAGCTAATGCAGACCTGAGTATTTAATTACAACTTGATAACTCCAAGCGTTCCAGAGGAAAAGGTCTTGATACACGAACAGACAGACAGAAGACAACGAAGGATCCTATAAGGGTTCATTACAAGCTTTTATTTAACTTGCAATGTATGTATGTATTTAAGTGTGTTCGGGTCGAATCGTGTAGCTGAATTTTAAAGCAGTTATCCTCCACCGATTAAGATACAATTTTGCATGCACGTTTAGTTTGGATGACAATTCATGGTTAGCTAAGTGACGTCATTCTAATTCCAATATGGCGGACGGCCCAAGATGGCGGACTAGTTATTTTTTGTGCACAGCCATGACATGGGTATCAAATGAAAAGATTTGCTTAGTAGAATACGAAGAAAGCTTGTTTAAAAAAAGATTTATTAATGAATAATTTATTTATCCTTTTGAGGAACGAAACCCTAAAAAGTCCAACGTTAACATAACATCACACCAGTATTACTCGAGGGGGTAGGCAGAGACACCTCTAGTGTACCCACATTTTGCCAGTTTCGTTTAAGTCCTAATTAATAATAAGGATACGAGCCTATAGCCAGACTCCGGGCAGCTACTGAGAAATTCCAGATGGAAAAATTCAATAACACATTGACCGGCTCGGGCATTGAACCCGGGCATTTTTGCTGAACTGAGCCTTTTTGGCGCAGCCGTGCGTGAGGCACACTTTCCTGCTATTTTCCTATTTCGGACTTTATACTCTTTTTAGGGTTCCGTACCCAAAGGCGAAAAACGGGACTCTATTGCTAAGACTCCACTGTCCGTCTGTCTGTCTGACAGTTGAAAAGTGTCACAGATGATGTATTTCTGTTACCTTTACAACAACAAATACCAAAAATAGAATAAAATAAATATTTAAGTGGGGCTCCCATACAAGAAATGTGATTCTTTGCCGTTTTTTGCGATAATGTACGGAATACTTCGTGCGCGAGTCCGACTCGCACTTGACTATTTTTTTTTATCTGATGTATATAATTATATTGTTAGTCATTTAGTGTGTGCTAAATAAATATGATTTTTTCTTTCTTTCTTTTAATAGTGATCGCGGCTACTAAACCAACGAGTCAAGGAAATATCAATATGCAAAATTCTAGGTACTAGTGAAAATATTACCTCGCAAAGTGCTATTATAAGTCGTTACAAACACGCCAAAGGATTACAAGGATGAATAATTACAAAATCAATTTAACTAGATTATGTATACCCCGTGTAACTACACAATGATAAATCGATATAGTCGCAATCTTTACGCCGTCGTATTTTATGGGTACCGGCAGCTATTTAGCTGAGAGATTATCTTCATAACTTACAGTTGGTACTGTGACCGGTACGATGCTGGAAGGACCATGATTTTATCTTGAACCTTTAAAACACTACTTGTATAGCAATGTAAAAATATGTCTCACTATCTTGTCACCGCGGGTTTGCCTTCGTCACCTATCCCACAAAAAGTAGTCCATGACACACAGCGATCGCAATCAATCTAATTCTCAGTAATCTTTTATATTGGATCATTAATTCCAGAGAGTACAAACAAACAAAATAATCTACAAAAACAGTACATGAACTATCAATTGGAAAAACCGGCCAAGTGCGAGTCGGACTCGTGTTTTTCTACTCAAAGTCAATCAAAGTCAAAGTCAAATATATTTATTCAACTGGGCCAAAAAGCGGCACTTTTGAACGTCAGAATTAAAAGTAACAAATCATAAAATAAAAATTGATCCTACCGTGCATTCGGAAAAGTAGCTTGTTATGGAGAAGAATGCACAAGAAACTCCATACTTACTCTTTTAAAAAAAAAGTGTTTTACAATATTTACATAAGTACATACATTAATAAATTCATATATGTGAGGACGATGCACCCAGAATAGCACTATACACTATACTACGTACAGGTATAAAGTATTAAAAGCATTAACAGGTAAATTTATGAATGTGATAAATAGGAACATGGTTCTCACATACTTACAAATATTGAAAAAACATAGGTAAAATACCTAATTCAACACCAACGGAACAGTGTGTGAGTCAAATTCTAAAAAAAAAAAAAAGCAATAACTATGAATAGGAATACAAATTAACAAATTTGATTTTGTCCACCCTAATGATTGCCCTATGGAGCAGGACCAGCATGTTTCCAAGCATTCTTATCTTGAATATAATCATCTAATTTGTAATATGCTTGTTTACAAAGTGTGGTTTTAACTAAAGTTTTAAATTTACCTTCATTTAGTTTTAATATATCACAAGGTATTTTGTTATAGAATTTAACACAGTACCCCATGAAAGATGAGTTTACTTTAGCTAGTCTATAAGATGGTTGATCTAACTTATCTTTATTTCTCGTATTACATTTGTGTCTATCACTGACTTTACTAAAGAGATGTATATTTTTCCTTACATACATAATATTTTCATAAATGAATTGGCAAGAAACTGTCATAATATTAATATTTTTAAATAGTTCCCTAAGAGATTCTCGATGACTTAACTTATATATTGCTCTGACAGCTCTCTTTTGCAATATAAATATGGATTCAATGTCAGCCGCTCGACCCCACAGTAAAATACCGTATGACATAATGCTGTGAAAGTAACTAAAATAGACCAAACGCGCGGTTTCTACATCCGTTAATTGTCTTATCTTTCTAACAGCATAAGCGGCTGAGCTCAGCCGACCCGCAAGAGATGTTATGTGAGGACCCCATTGCAGTTTGTCGTCTAGAGTGATTCCCAGGAAAACTGTTTGATTTACAAAGTCCAGCTTCTCGCCATTCAATATAATGTCGCATTCGGTACTTCTAACATTCGGTAATGTGAATCTAATACATTTGGTTTTTTTTTCATTTAGTACTAAATTGTTTGCTGTGAACCAATTTTGGACCTGAAGAATAGAGTTATTCACATCAAAAAGATTTTGTGACCGCCGATCTATTTTAAATATCAAAGATGTGTCATCAGCAAACAACACCATCTTCGGTTGATATTGTAGTATTTGGGGTAAATCGTTAATATAAACTAAAAAGAGGAATGGACCCAATATCGAGCCTTGAGGAACACCCATTGTCATTTCAGACCCTAGTGAGTTTACGCCATTTACCTGAACTTTAACTTGTCTGCCTTTTAAATATGATCTAAGTAACTCAAGGGCTGTATGTCTAATTCCGTAGTGCTCGAGCTTCAACAATAGTGTTTCATGGTTAACGCAATCGAACGCCTTCGAGAGGTCGCAAAAAATTCCAATGGCGTCCTGTGCTTCCTCCCAGGCGTTAAAGATGTTCTTTATTAGAGTGACACCGGCGTCAGTTGTGCAACGCCCTTTGGTAAAACCGAATTGTATAATAATTGGCTGATAAAGCTAATATTGGGGGATTGGGGTTCCTTAACTCGCACGAAGGGTTCCGTACCACTGTCGCATAAAACGGCAAAAAAGAACATGTTTGTTGTATGGGAGCCCCACTTAAATATTTATTTTATTCTTTTTTTAGAATTTGCTGTTATAGCGGCAACCGAAATAAAAAAACTGTGAAAATTTAAACTGTCTAGCTATCACGATTCATGAGATACAGCCTGGTGACAGACAGACAGCCAGACAGAAGGACAGTGGAGTCTTAGTAATATGGGTCCCTTTTTAACCTTTGGGTGCGGAACTCTAAAAACCAGAATGTCAATTTAAATTACTACCTAGAAAACTTTAACAAAATCCACGAGGCACAGATATTCTTGGCTGAAAAAATATAATATTATTTAAGGTTGTATCCTGATGTTTGTGTCTTTCTAGCATTTTGTATCAAAGGACCACTCCTTTAGTTCCGCATTACACCGCGTGCCACGATAAGGTGGTCACTCTGTAATTGCGCCGAGTGTACCGGGAAACAGCTCGCGGGTGTACGGGCGTGTAAGTAATTCAATTAGGAGCAATAAATAATAATTTAAGAATTTTTATGTCAGTTTTATCGGTTTTCGGTAAATTATAGTAATTTTTTGAAGGTGGGTTGGTTTTATTGATTATTGTGTTATATTCTTTAGATTTTTGAGGTTGAAACTATTTGTTTTGGCCGGAAGGCAAATATGATGATTTTGATAAGGATGAGTTTAGGTACTTAACTCTTAAACCTTTTTCAACTAATTTTTATTTTAGTAACCGGTAACCCGGTTTAGTTACTTAGAAAAAAAAGATAGAAAAAGAAAAGAAAAAGAAGATAAAAATGCTTGGAAACATGCTGGTCCTGCTCCATAGGGCAATCTTTAGCGTAAACTTAATCAACTTTGTTAATTTATATTCCTATTCATAGTTATTGTATTTTTTTATAGAATTTGTCTCACACACTGTTCCGTTGTTGTTGAATTACGTATATTACCTATGATTGCAATATTTGTAAGTATGTGAGAACCATGTTCCTATTTATCAAATTAATGATTATTGATGATTATATATTAATGCTTTTAATAATTTAATACCTTTACGTGGCATAGTGTGAGTTCTATTCTGGGTGCATCGTCCTCACATATATGAATTTATTAATGTATGTAAATATTGTAAAACACATTTTTTTTAAAAAGAGTAAGTATGGAGTTTCTTATGCGTTCTTCTCCATAACAAGCTACTTTCCCGAATGCACTGTAGTATCAATTTTCATTACTTGTAATATTTATTTTTAATTCTTAGACGTTCAAAAGTGCCGCTTTTTGGCCTAGTTGAATAAATATATTTGACTTTGACTTTGAGATTATTGACGTTTCATCTTTATCGAACGTGAGACAATTACCGTCAGAATTAGCTTTGTTTGGCTTAAAAACAAAAGTTGAAAGTCGTGGTAACAATTTTCAAATAAAATGTTATTAGGTACCCTTGACTACACAATATCATACTAATATTACAAATGTGAATGTAAGTTTGTTTGTTACGCTTTCACGCAAAAACTACTGAACCGATCATCATGAAACTTTGTACATATATTCTTGGAGGTATTAGAAGTAACATAGAATACTATTTATTAAAAAAAAAATGGCTTCACTGCGAGCGAAGCCGCGGGTAAAAGCTAGTCTAGTATCATAAAGTGCTAATACTTTGACCTTGAGTTAGCCTAGCTTTGTGCAGAATTTTTATTAGAATAAAAACCAGCTTATTGGTTTTGGTACCATGCAGTTTATTGTACCTTGTTGTAATTAACTATTAATCATTTATATTTAGCGTGTTGTTCTAACTATAATTAAGACGCGAGTTTATGTCCACAGATAGTACCTAGTTAAAATAAATCGTGTCCGTTCACTAAGTAATAAGTTATTTATTACTTTGGCAACAGTTACCTATTTACCCTAGCCGTAAATAGTATAATGGGTAACAAACAACTTTAAACGAAATTAGACAAAATGTCATTCAATTCCATTCAGATTCGAAATGCTATGAATAAATAAATATTTCGAAACAGTACCAGAAAAATATCGAAAATCTTCACTTCACCACAAATTTATTCTCTAGTTTTTATTAGGGTTTCGTACCCAAAGGGTAAAAACAGGACCCTACTTGTTTATTATATCTATGACCCTATTACTAAGACTCCGCGGTCCGTCTGTCTGTCTGTTCGTCTGTCACCAGGCTGTATCTCATGAACCGTGATAGCTAGACAGTTGAAATTTACACAGATGATTTATTTCTGTCGCCGCTATAACAACAAATACTAAAAATATTTAAGTGGGTCTCCCATAACAACAAACTAGTTTTTTTTTTTGGCTTTGTTGTAGTAGTACAAAGACTACCTACAGTACTGTCTTTCCTTTCATTTTTTAAAATCCATCCAAAGGTTGTCTTGAAAAGATCGCTTTTAGCGATAAGGCCGCCCATTGTGTCACCCAGTGTAATGTTTACTTCTTCTATACTTTCTGTAAATTATATGGTGTACATAATAAAGATTATTCTATTCTATTCTAATTTTTTGCCGTTTTTTGCGATAATGGTACGGAACCCTTCGTGCGCGAGTCCGACTCGCACTTTGCCGGTTTTTTTTAATTTATTTGGGTTTGGCGCAACATAATTGGTCATCTCAGTACCTAGTCCCAACTTTCTAAACATAGGTAGGTACCATAGAAATGTAAAATACAGGAGAAGTGGCAAGGGGGCGTGTCGGTGTCCGCGCGACGTGGTCTGACTGAGCATGTCACAGGCAAATGGCCGGTCTCCGCTAAACAGTGCGCTTTCGACCGTCATCGTGAAAAATTACAAGAATGCCGTGTTGTTCAGTGGTTTCTTGTAAAAAGCGAAGCCTAAACCAAAACTTTGTAAATCATAGAATCACTTACAATAAGTGAGTATAAGTATTTCACTATATTTGTCTTTAAAATCATGAAAAACAACAAATCGTAAAATATTTCTTGCTTCTACTGTGTTATTTTTGTATTGAAATATCACAGCGACTGTACTATTTTTGCATTAAATACATTGCTTCCTAACCATTACCTAAGTTTGTCGCTAAGTGACTGGACAAGCAATGTAAAAATCACAAAACGATACATCATTGAGCGGATGCATCGCGTAGTACGGCCGCTGCTCCTTGCGACGAGTTAGTGATGTGCTTGTGCAGATCCACTAACGTAGGCTATCGATAACAATGTCGATGACGAATGAAATATTGTTATTATATTTTATTTTCAATTTGTCAACCGTTTTCAACCGGTTGGAAAATCGATGCGAAGTAATGTGTATTACTTATTTTGATTATTTTACAGTGTAGTAGAGAAATGCGTAACCAACTTTTTGACAAAAAATGCAACCCCAATAATATCAAAGTGTCAAGTGCTGCATAAATACCTCCACTTTACAGGTCAGTGATTAAACACCATAGCACTAGCAGGGTTCAACAATACCTCCTGTTTCAATTCAATTCAATTTATTTATTTCAAGTAAAACAGACTCATAACATAATAACAATAATAGCAGCACAAAACAATTAAAATATGCTACATTAAAAATAAATTAAACATTACGCTATGAAAGCCTAAACCAAAGTAACCGGATTTTTGATTGTTTGAATTTTTTGATTTACTTAATAATTTATATTTTTAGCTGCATATTTGTTTTAACTATAAAATTTTCTGGACAACCCGTTTTTTTATTTATTTTCAAGTAAACAAAAACAATTTTACAATAATAAATCGGTGAATCGATAAGTTTCCGATTTAGTCAATCACTAGCGTGTATGTAAAATAAATTGCTTTTGCATAGCACAACGATAGCGACCGATGTTTTTGTGTGCGTAATTTGTACGGTGATTGGTATATACACGCTGTGCTTGAAGGGATAAGGTTTATAATTTATTGTGTAGGACGTTCTGATTTAAGAAATGCGGGTGTGTGCGCGACTGCGTATCTATTGCCTTTACTGAACTGCATGTGTAGTAGTTGCCGTGTGGTAGGGGCAAACTGGAGACACAGGTTTCCGATATATTTTCGTCTACCGGGCATATCTCCTTGTTTAATATATCTATGGTAGGTACCATATTTCTATTGAAATTAGTACTACATGGGACCCTCATATTCCGGAACGAAGATCTACGCGAGGCACAATTGCTTTTTAATTTTTTCAGTTATAATATTAACAACAGATCTTTGTGTCTCTTAATTGGCTGCAAGACTACTACTATTTTTGTGTCAATGTTGAAAGTGAAGATAGCATTGTATAACTGTCTTTTTCAGTCGCTTACGTTTGTCGCATCATCCTATTTCGCTTACTCTATGCAGAATACTCGATGACAAACTTTTTCTTGCACAATGGTAGACAGAGCCAACTTCAGAGACACAAAGATCCGCTGTGAATATTATAATTACGGCATACAGGGGGTTAAATATAACTGGCGAGATAAGGGTGTACCTAATAAAAGATCCCTCTGCCAAACCCTTCGTGGACAGGTGTTAGGTTATGTATGTATTTTCACTAGGGTCTAGGGCTAGCAGTAAAACACTGGCTATTTCCTACCAAAAGGAAAACTATTTATTACATTTAAAGACCAGCTGCACCCTTGCCTGTGTTATTCTGATGTATAAGCTATATTTCCGTAGTTGCATCAAAATCCGTTCAGCAGTTTTTTCGTGAAAGATTAACAAACATCCATCCATCCTAATCTCCATCCAAACTTTCACGTTAATAAGTAGGACTGAGCAGTGGTGGCCCAGTGGTAATGGCCGCGACTTACAAGTTGTTGGTCGTGGGTTCGGATCTAGGCAGGCGGTTTACTTTGTGTAAATTATTTCATCACCACTGCTCTCAAAGCGGTGAAGAAAAACATCGTGAGGAAACCAGCATTTCTTAGAACCAAAAATTCGAAGACATGTGGATGTCACCACCAACATGCACTGGGCCCGCGTGATGGATTACGGCCCATTCCCTCTCACAGAGAGGAGGCCTGCACGCACAACGGACCAAATACGAGTCTTAAGCGCAGATAAGGGGTCCATCTATCCTATCCTAGTTGTAGAATTGTCACATAATAACTAATTGTTTAACCATTGGTCGATAGGGAAACATTTTTTTGATGTTAAATAGATCAAATTGTGTTATACCTACACTAATTGTAGACTGTTGATATGTTTTGTTTTAAGGCTCCCTAAACAAATACGATTGGACAATGCGATGCTAAGAAGCTTTTTTTCTAAGAATAAGTGAATCAGTGAGCTACTTTAAAACAATTTCTATGAATCCGCTCAACTCTTCGGAGTCGCATTTTGGTGTCGCACCAGCATCCGGGAGACTTTATTTAAATTGAGAAATATTACAACATTATCACTTAAAATCATTAGAAATATCGATTAAAAGCCATATTACAGTCGATGAATGGAAAAACGTTATTTCACTGACACGAAATTAACATTTAACATTGCATCACTCTATAACCATCAATCTTTTAAACCATTACCCTATTTTTCACTATAGGTTAAAACACTGCAGTGCGACCAATATAGTTTGAGCCGTAGTAAAATTAGGAACCATTTAGTTTACACTGATTTTGTCATAATTTTAATGATTTCTGCCTAAATTGGCAAGACGAAAAACTAAAGGAATTGTCTGTGCGTCTGTCAGAGGTTATTTTCTACAAAACATTTAACGTTTTAACTCAAGTTTTCTTTTTTTAAATGCCGCCACAATTTTCTCTCCAGCTACACTGGTCACACAGCACAAAACTGCGGAGACCAGTAAATCAATAAATACATTAGAACAGTGTTCTAATTCTGTACCAACCTGAATACCAACATTGTGAAAATAAAAGTGTTGTACCGTCAAACGTCTACAATTTAATTTATGGTCGTTCTCTGACAGAGGTATCTGCGAAGACATTGCTTTTCGCTTATAAAGGGCATCTCTCGCCGGCTGGAATGCCACTTTTTGGGATGTTCTGCATTCTTGGTACATTTCGTTTTGGGAGGCGGGATTAGTGTTCCATCCAGTCATCGGTTGAGAAGATTTGTTGTTTCATTTGTCCTAAGGGACTGTTGATGAATGATGTAGTTGATTCTTACTGAGTGTATGGGCAAGAAAGAGTCGTTCAGTTTTTTTCTATAGGTAGATTTTTTCTTCGTATCAGCTTGTTAATGGTAATCTTCTGTCTTGAAATAAAGTTGAGTTACTTCAGTGTGGCTATGAACATACTTTTTAGCTCCTGCAGCCTAATGGCGTTAGTGAATTCGGCAAGGCGAAGGATTTGACCCCATCAATCGACCAACCACATAGATGGAAATCCACAACGCCTCTTTTATCTCGCACGTAATTGGTCGATTGACGGGATCAAATCCTTCACCTTCCCGAACTCCCTTACGCAATTAGACTCCTGGAGGCCCTTTTAATACGGCCTCAAATAATTTTCTAGAATAACGGCGATTCCTGATAATTTGTAAATCAGAAGAATAGCATTCTCATAAGTTTAAAATAGTACCATGGGTTTTATTCAAGAGCTAGTATCACCATCATCTTCCTGCCCTTGTCCCGTGTTACTTGGGGTCAGCGCAACACGTTTTCTTCTTTCATTTTGTCCTAACAACTATAATATCATGCTACCACTGACTCTTAATTTATATCTTTTCTTTCATACCGAAAGACTCATCATAACATATAAATCATCATTACATAGAGATTAAATAGGTCCAAAAATCACACAGAGAAGCTTTGATCTGCTTACCCTACCGTAAACAACACTTACAATCGCCTGCTCATCTCCTGAACGAGAACTGAGAGATTGCTCGCTCACCGGTTTATGTTGCGTCTGCTTCAGTTAGCAGCGGCAAAAATATTGCAACCCGCGTCATACGTTACTCTTGGCCAGTGTGTACATTGGTGGTATGAGGTAGTGCATTTTAATCACAATTGGTTTACGTGTGAGTATTCTGCCTACCCTACCCAAACAACGATTCTTACTCTCGCCTGGTCATCTCCCGAACGAGAAGTGATAGATAGCTCGCTCATCAGTTTATGTTGCGACTGCTTCAGTGTGTAGCAGCAGAAATATTGCAACCCGCGTCATTCGTTACTGATGGCCAGTGTGAACATTGGTGGTATGAGGTAGTTGCATTTGGATCATAATTGGTATACGTGTGAGTATTCTGCCTACCCTACCCAAACAACGATACTTACTCTCGCCTGGTCATCTCCCGAACGAGAACTGATAGATAGCTCCCTCATCGGTTTATGTTGCGTCTGCTTTAGTTGGTAGCGGCAGAAATATTGCAACCTGCGTCATCCGTTACTGTTGGCCAGTGTGTACATTGATGCTGTGAGGTGGTGCATTTGGTTCACAGTTGGTACGTGTGTGGTTATGATTGGTTTGATTCAATGTGGATAGTGTAGGAATCAGATAGAATTAGAAGAGAGCAAATATACAAACACATTTAAAAATTAAGAGCAGATAAATAAACCTACCTACCTACGAAAAGTTCCAGGCCACCAGTTTTCAATATTATTGCTACGGCCATAAAAGCGAAAATTGGTCAATTTTGCGGCTAGTTCCTATTTGTTTCATTATACTTATAACCTTATTCGCGGCATTCCAAAATTTGAATTCGTATTACTGAAAGGAACATCTTGATTTCAAATCGCTGAAACCAAAAAAAAATCGTATTAATTTTAGAATATTTTTATTCTTTCTTGGGAGAATTTTAAATTGCATAGGTATTCATAATCTGTGACTTAAAGACAATCCTTTTAGGAGTATATTTATGCACAAGTTTTGCGTTTAATGCAAATCGTACAGTATGCATTCTTCTCTATAAGGACCACAATGGAAATGATTGGTGTTGATACGGAAATACGCAGCGCATGCACCAGATTATTTGTTTTCGGGCAATTCTGCGTTGACGGGCAATTTATCGCTCTCATCCGCTTGGCGTATCATTCCATCATACATGGTGTCTGCGTGCGGAATCCAACATGGAGCTTGTAGCTTTAGTGTACATGATGTTGGCAATATTGAAGCTTTATTGTGGTTAAGAAATTGTTTAGCTTGGTAGAAACAGTATCATAGTGATTGTGATTTAAACAATATGAATAACTATTTCAAAATGTACTTGACTCACGTTAACTAGTTTTTATTTAATTCACTGATTTGGCAGAAATTCAAAAGAATTTCTAAAATCTACAAACACTAACGCTACATATAAACTACTGGGACAAACCATGACCATCCCAAAAAAAAAACCGGCCAAATGCAAGTCGGACTCGCGCATGTAGGGTTCCGTACCATTATCACAAAAACAGCAAAAATATCACGTTTGTTGTATGGGAGCCCCACTTATATATTTATTTTATTCTGTTTTTAGTAATTGTTATTATAGCGGCAACAGAAAGACATACAATATATGTGAACATTTCAACTGTCTAGCTATCACGGTTCATGAGATACAGCTTGGTGACAGACAGACGGACCACGGAGTCTTAGTAATAGGATCCCGTTTTTACCCTTTGGGTACGGAACCCTAAAAAATACAAACAAATTCAACCTAATTTTCAGAATTTACAAATCAGGCGAAAATAATTCACCCATCTGCCAATCGCCTTTCAATAATCCCAGCTCACCAGTAAATAGAATAAACTCAACTACGCAAAAAAATCTAACACAAACAAACCGGACAGTTAGATGAAATCAAATGTTTAATTCTATGCCAACCAATCTGCTACATCTCAGGATGATTCCGAGCCAGACCAAAATAAACGGCACAGACAGACAGACGTACCCCGGTTATATTTACACGCAATGCAATCGCTCAAACTGAGAAGCTTTCAATTGGCAGTATTCGGGAGAGGAGTAGCTCTCCGTGACTCGCTTTGAAAGAAAAGAGTTGAGTAAATGTTGTTGACTTGTAAGACCAGACATGCATTCTATCCATAACATGTTTTTATATCTTTGTACTTTGTACCTGTATCAAAGAGTCATGATTTTGTTTGTCTAGATACTCCAGGAGGAGCGTTTGAATCCACCAAGTAGCCGATATCTTCCAAGACATAGAATTGAGAAGGAAATGCGGCATTTTCTAAGGCAAAATATATAGTTACGTACTTTCTTTGAGGTAATCTTGGATATAACTGACTGACGGTAATGGAAATCTTCAGGAAATACCACTCTTTTAGTGATCAGTGATCAAAGACTTGGAATTCATTGATTAAATGCAGCGATTATACCTTGTTCTAACTCTGTATATTTCTCTTTTGGGCTTCTCAAGTAACTGCTATAGAAATTGCTTGCGTTTTCCACCACTCCACTCCGATCCATAAACCACTCCAGCCACTAAAAATTTAGAATCCGTCCCGTTTTAACGTGTGATTGAGTAACAATACATACAATGTACACAATATACAATGTTATTGAACTAATAACATATAAACACGCAAATATCGAAACTTTCACGTTTTTAGGGACTGTTCAAACAGAACCACGTGATGCACACATGATGGACACAACTACGGGGTTATTCTCAGAGGTCCACGATTCTATTGTTCCTCTTTTCCCACCAGGTCCATGCAAAAATTATAATAATGTTTTATATGTTTCTTAAATGAATTTCCAACGGGTCCACGAGATATATCCAAAATACAGTCAGTAAAAACAATTTCTTGTAAGAAGGAGCAGGTTGTTGAAAACATAACAAAATAAAATGCGGTCTTGAATAGTGACGATACGTAAGCATAAACTAGGCATGAAAAAGAATTTGACTTTGACTTTGAAAAGGCTGGGTGGGGCGTGGGATTGAATCCGCACGGGATTTACTTGATTGTGACCACAGCTTTCTGTATATAGAAAATTAATGCATTACTTATTCAAACAGTGTATGGTATACAATAAGAAAATATTACATACACGAGTGTGTTATTAATAGTTCATAGTGTAAACATGGAGTGTATTACGTTAGCAGAGTATAATATTTTCATAACTGTGGAGTCTGGTAAGAAAACCGTACACATTTGGATTGACAGATTTATTGAGTAACGAGTAATGGATGGACTTGTATTATTATATGGTATCTGTATATTAAGTCCCTTGGGTAATATATATGGTGAAGCTCTTAGGCATCCTAATTGAATTTAAAATGTGTGTTAATTCGCATCACAACTGAAGACAAATGTTCCATCTGCCTAGATTTTTAACTGGCTTCAAAAAGGGGCAGGTTCTCAATTCGATTGGTATTTTTTTTTAATGTATTTACACCGATAACGCTGTGATTTATGAACCGATTTACTTGATTTACCATTTGGTCACAAAAAAAATATTAACAAACTTTGGCTCAGTAGTTTTCATTTAATGAACATTTTTGTTTATGTGGACGATGTAATTTTAGTTTGTGTACGGCTTTTTTAATCATGGTGTTCTTAAACTAAAAAGAGAGAAATAAAAGCCGGAATATAGTTGGAAAAACTTTATCACAAAAAATAAACCGACTTCAAAAGTAAAACACTATAAAGTGCAAAATAACTTTCGTTTCGGCAGTCGGTGTCTTTGGTACCTCTTGCTTTTATCATTTTTCGAAACCGACTTCCAAAACGAAAGTTATTTTGCACTTTTTAGTGTTTTACTTTTGAAGTCGGTTAATTTTTTTGACAAAGTTTTTCCAACTAGATTTCGGCTTAGGTCTGACTGTATGTAGTTGGATATCAGTATTTTCTATGGAGTGACTGCCCATCTGTTCTCCACAACCCCTGTTGCTGGGTAATACGTTATCTTTGGCGAGACTGCAATATTATTTATTGACTAAACTACCTAAACATTCTCCTGTCGACTTTTTGATTTAGTATAGCAGTCAAACCACGCCTGGTGGCTAAGCATAGGCTTCTATCCTGGATCGAGCAAAGTGTTTTCGAATTTGTCTAAATTAAATTCTTTACTATGCAGAGTTCTGAATTCGTCCCAGTTAACTTTTACATCTGTCTCATAATATTAACTTGTTAACTTTACTTGCCACTTTGGAATCAGCGACGTGCTCATGAAGATGGCTCTAACCGCGAAACTCATGTGCAGGTTGTAGGCAGGGCACATACGGAACGCATGGAGCACCTTCTGTGCATATGCGATGCACTGGCTAGGAAGCGAATGAGTCTTCTTGTGGTAGGATATCTAAGACCAGAAGATTATCGGCTCATATCGCCTTATCTCGTTGTAAAACTTATAAAGAAAGTTTTTAACGAGATTAATGAGGAGTAACATATCTAGGGGACCACATAAGATCCCAATGGGTCGAAGTGTCCGAGTTACTTCTCGGCCCCTTAACAAAATAAGATACTTTTATATCTTCATGCATCACAGGTCTTATGTTATATTTCATCAGTGTCATCACTACCGCTACTTTAACATCAAGCTTCCTTGTCAATAATGAGCCTGCTTCCCCAAAGGTGCCGCGTAGAGATTTATATCGTGTCCCTAAACACGCCTAATGAAGGGAGAGATCGGGGATAAATTACCAGTGTCTCTGCCTACGCTCTGTCGTTACTGTGATGGATAGCGAGATGAACGACACCGTGTGAGTAATTAACATGGGGTCAAAGAATTTCTAAATAAAAAGAGATAATTTTTTGATCAGAACAAAAAATATGGTGAATTCAATTGACTTCTGTCCTTTTGAGTACGAAGGAAAATTGTGATACCTCGTTTCTCTTTGGATATTATCTTAACCTACTAATACTTTTTTATGTATTATAGGCTCGCGTTTGACCACCATCTTACCTGTTGGTAAGCGATGAAGTGGTCGACGGTGAGACACGCTTGCCTAGCGCTTGCTTGCTTAGTGACTGAATGTATTTGAATGAAATTTGGAACATAGGCCAGGGTTAAGACAAAGGTTAATTTTATCCCGATAAAAAGGTTTCCACTTTTACACAAGTAAAGCCACTGTCGAAAGGCAGTGTGGGTATATATTTTTAAATAGAGATATCAAAAAAACTTTTTTTTTCGTTCTAAACAATAAATATGGTGAATCCATTTTTTCACCGCGTTTTTCTCGCCATTATTCAATCAATATTTCGCACGAACTAATCTAAAATCGACTGAAAATTATAGCAAAGAAAAAGAAAAAATCTGTCTCTCACTATTAATAATGTAATATTCAGCGATTTCTGATTCAAATGGAAAGAATTCTGAGAATAACAGAAACATTCGATGTTCAGCCGTCAAAGAGGATATTTGTCCCTTTTTGCCCGGAAACAATGTTTTACAAAGAGATCTCGGAATGTAGGGCTTACAGAATTTTTCAATTTATTGTGACAAATCCCATTGACAGCTGTTTATAACCTAATCCTCGGTATTTGGGAATTCCGACATTGAATCTTTGATTCTAAATCTTTTGTGAAATACGAAGCTATAGTTATTGCGTTTTAGCACTTAAATGACGGTCATTGACTCATTTATTATAGTCGTGTGCTCCGTGACTTTTAAGGACATTTTTTATTTCAATACGTAAATAAAGACAAAGCCGTTCTTAACCGACCTCTAACGTGTTTACTGGTCGATCATAAGAAGGGACGTTTAGAAAATCTAACGACCGCTTTTGCCATACTAAACTGAAACATATATAGTCTGAACTCTTAAATTTGAAGTAGAAAAATGATGGAGAAACAATAAAAACTTTAAAACTCACAATGGTAGACAGACAGCAAGGATTGATAGTGCAACTTAACTGTACTGGATGCGAAAAACGTACCTATGTGCAAAAATTAAATAATCCTTACAAATGTGAGGGTTATTTAACTTGCAATCCAGTGGACTAACATAACGTACTAATTATTTAAACAATTAGCGTTACTTAGCAAGAGTACACTCACTTCTTTCCAGAAATAGGCTTCTGTCTGCCTTTACTGAGAAGCATTAAAAAAACTTCTTATTCTTATTAATCTAAGATAGTAACAACTGCATTTTTTTTATTGTTTGTTACTCTAGACGCTTTTAAGTGCACGTCTTTTTACATCATTTTCACATATACCTACGTATTTTTTCAACAAGAATGATGTAACCAAATACTTGTAATTAAAACTGATGGAAAAGAGTGTCCGTGGAGTTCCTTACAAATTCTTCTCCTTTAAGACCTACTGACGCTTGCGAATTTGCAACTACAGTGATTTTTTTTTTTGTTTGACAATTCAAAGGTACCTCTAAGGTTTATTTGAAAAAAACTTTATGTTTTTTTTTTGCGGCATAAGATATGGTCTATCATTGAAATAATTAAAGATGTCAAATCGCCAACATACAATGTACAAGTGGATTAATTGCATACAGTTCGCGTCTAGGAAATTTGCCACTCTGAAACCAGGCTTTCCGATGGCGCGCTGCTGTTCAACTTTTACTAATGCGCAGCCATTTGTAGCCCTGGAAAATATACACCTCGCAAACTATATGTAACATTGGTAACATTCATTAATGATGCATCGAATCGGTTCAATAGTATATTCTATCTTTATATCTACAAGTCTGAAATCAACAATCAGCCTTGAGCAATTATCAATGCTTGTGCCTAGTGTATGAGAAAAGGCGTTTGCTCTGCATTGGGACAGTTACAGACTGTTATTGTTTAAGACGTTTTTTATTTCGTTTGATCATATTCTCATCTGATGTTAAGCCATGATGTGGTCGATGATGGAGCACGCTTACCTAGAAATAACCGATTTACCCATGACTCCAGACCCCGGGACCCCAGGTTATAGCTATCACGAAACAAGTTTTTGTTCACCATAAACCTTCCTTACTTCATGTGCCTCATCAAAATCTTCTCTCTCTTCTCAGGTGCCTTCATCGGTGGCATTATGGGTGGGTTTGCGATGCGGCTGGGCCGACGCTCGGTGCTCATCTCCTGTGCCCTGCCCTACACGCTGGCGTGGTTAGCCACCGCGCTCTCTACCAGCGTGCACATGATATCCGCGGCGTCCTTCTGCGGGGGCATGCTCATCTGCTGTATTAATATGACTACACAAGTAAGTTAGACTTTATTAACATGACATTTTAGTTATCATTGTCAGCCGAAAGACAAGGTCATAGGCATCTCCAGAGTTATCATCGTGTAATACCTTCTCTAACAGAATAATCAGATAATAATGTGACACTGGCTTTGTCTCAGTGAGAACTGGTGTTCACATTACAAGTTTTGATTTACCTTCATTTGTTTCTTATGTACTTTCTTCTTTTTTACTTACATAAAAATCCTTCGTTGGATATTATATTTCAGTTGTGATCACCAAATGCAAGGTGATTTAGTAAGACTAATGTTCGATTAAGCATACATCAGGTATTTACCTATTGAAAGACACAATATCCAGCCTTAATGTTCCCACAGAATTTTAAGTGAGAGGGAAGGATCGTAAAAATATTGTCATTGTCCGGCCATAGTTACTTATTGTCCATGGACTATTTTCCTAACATTGCAATATCATAACATCACACGAGTATTTGCTGTAATGAAGGCGTATAGAGTACACGTACACCCACAATTCGCTAGCAGTATTGTAAATCCCTCCCAATAGGGGGCAACATTAATTCAAACTCCAAATGATCATTTCCCAACCCAGCAGTCCAATCTCATAACATTTGGGATCAAACCGAAGACCTTAGGAAACATAAACCATAATAACAGGACGGCCGATCACGAACATTTATAGAAACTGCACTTAAGCAGAGAAAGCAAGGAAAGGCCTTATATGGTCGTTAAGGTCTGCCATAAAACATTATAGGTACCATATAGAGAGGTATCATTGCGTGTGTCAGTCTATGGGACATTAAAATTGAATGGATCGGCCCTTTATCTCTCTGATGGTGTAAGAGCTAGAACGAACTTGTCGACAACATGTGTGGTAAATATTAAGGATTCGATGTTTGAAATCAAACGATTCAAAGCCTAAGTTGATGTTAAATTGGTACCTCACGTGAAGATTGAGACAGAGAATAGGCCACTGATTACTTATCTTGACAAAATGGTAAGCTTCAGTTCTAGGAACAAACAAAATCTTGATCATTAATAAGGAATTGTCCAAGATAGATACAAACAAAATCTTGGTCATTAATAAGGAATTGTCCGAGATAGATATAAAGGGTAGATCAGTCAGCAACATATTTAGTGACCTGATGAAGGACGCTGTATCCGCGAAGTATAGGACTAGATGTGCCGACACTTGACGGAAGCTTGTTTCCAGTAGTGATGATCATGAAGAAGATAATTAAATTGTTTGTGTAGTAAAATTTTGGTTTCTTGTTGACTACGGAACCCTAAAAAAGACGTTTGAGACCATAGCTTAGTATGTATTCCTATTTTAGACTTCGAGCGATAATAATTAGTTCTAGCAAATTTATTTGGTTACGGCAAATCTAACCCAAAAAGTAACATTTATATTTTTTGGTCTTCGTACTGTTTTAATCTTAAAAATGATTATATTATGAAATTATTTTCTAAACTTACAGGTAGTCTTTCTTCTATACCTTATACCTGTACATAAACTTTCATTATCAGGTTTTTAAATTTATGGGAAGTGGGCATTATTCTAACAACTTATCTGTATAGTCACAATACTAGCGTTAGGCTAATTGGATCATCTCAGATATTGAGGTAGGTTAGTTTAGATTTTAACCCCAGACAGAAAAAAAGGAGTGTTATATGTTTGACGTGTGTACCTGTGTGTTTGTGTATCTGTCTATGGCATCATAGCTCCTAAAAGGATGAACTGATTTATTTTGTTTTTTTTTTTTTGAAAGTTGACTTTATCTTTTATTTATCTAATACCTTTAAACGAGAAATTCTTGTATATATGTATGTATGTATGTATATATATAATCTGAATCTCGGAATGAATCTCAGTGGATTTTAGGGGCGATAAATCGATCTAGCTAGGTTTCGTTTTTAGAAATCGTCGTTTTCTCTATTTTCACCCGAGCAGAGCTCGGTCGCCCAGGTATCTACTGTTTATAAAAAATCGGTTCAACCGTGCAAAAGTTATGGGGGTTTAACTGTTTGAATCGGGGTATTTTCGCAAATAATAATATCATAATTACGTGTTCGATTGATTGTTGATCGAAGCGTGTCTACTACTAGATAAATTATGTAGTTTAAAAATAACAAATAAAAAAAATGTCGCGTATTTTCAAAATTTTTAATTGTGTCGACCCGCTGACCCAATTATTAATTATTATGATTTCAAGTAACTTTAATTTAACTTAAGGAACACACCCTGCGGTATTTTAAATTTGAATTTATTCGAAAAACTATCTTACTGAAATGTGTACCTTTTTGTGTAGTAAATAATGTTCTTAATTGTATTGCTACCCTACAGTGCGTTTCAGTGTAAGCTGACCGTACCTAAGTTGAATCTGCTCTTGTAGTTTAGCAATAATGTTGTCTAGCTTGATTAAAAAAATCCTTTCAAACCTTTTTAAGAAAACAATTAACGAAATGAATTATCGTTTCTTCTATGTGTGAAAAGACAATTTGAAAAACCACACAAAAAATAATTTAAGTACAAACCACAATTTTATTATGTTTTTTTGCTATAATCAAGAGTTGGAACGTGATGCATACCAAACAATTGAGCATTTAATGTAAGTTATTGCTAAATAAGTGACCATTTGCAATGCAGTCGCATGTTTAGCGTAGTTTTCAGAATCGTGCAATCTTTGACAGACGTCACTTTGACGTTGTTGTTGAAACGACACAGAGTAGCGAAAATGTAGATAGATCAGAAAGTCCTTGGTCTACATGAGTTGCCTTTTTATTATAAAAAAATGTCTTCTAATGGTTTTAAATGAGACAGTTTTATGAATTTGAATGTCAAAGTTTATTTTAGTTGCAAATTTCCTGCATTATTCAAATTTTCCACGATTTAATTTTGGAATACGTTGCCTCTCTTATAGGATGAAGCCTCCCTTCTCCCTCCGTTTCTACGATAATTTGTCTAATATCAAAGTATTCAACTTAACTGGAAAGAAGTTTGGGCAAAGACAAAAAGAGTTATCTAAGTTTTTTAAACACAAAGCAACTGGGCAATGTGCATATCTTGGTAAATTATATACAAATACTGCCAAAGTAATGACGATAACGCTATGAGTGCTAATTTTTACAATTGCCTATTCTTTGGGAATGAGTTCTATATCTTGGTTGTTGATCGGGGAGTTGTTTGCTTTGGAGTATAGGGCGTTTAGGAGTACAATGGTGACAGTCTTTAGCTATCTCTGTGGTTTTTTTAGAGTCAAGACCTTTGTGGATTGCCTTCAGACGTTGGGTTTGCACGGTGCGTTCTGGTTATACGCTTCTATAAGTGTTGGAGGTCTTTACTACCGAGCCCCTAAGTTTTGTTGACATTAATCCGTATAACCAACAAATCATTACCTAAATCGGCTAAACTTATAGCATTTGAATTCACAGAATATACCATATTAATGTGCCCATAAATAATACAAAACCTTTGCATGCAAATCTGATAACCACGATACCGGAATCATTATGTAAAACGTACCGAATTGGGAACCAATACAGAATCTACAAAGGCTCTAAAAGTTCCCGGCAATCGAATTTGAACATAGAAGTTTAGAAGCCCTTCTATGGTACTGAATCGTCAATTGTTTCAATCGAACTTGACCTAAAGCTGCAAATACATACATAAACTATAGTTTACATGCCGTTGAGACACAACGAGACAAGTTGTTATGTGTATGTAGGGCTATAGATATAGAGGATGGACTGAACTTTCCATTTCCAGGGACCGTACTATACGGGGTGGTGTCATACTTCCTATATAGCTCCGTCCCTTACAACGTAATCATGATAGTTTTGACACGTCGGAGTATACCTCTGGTATGAAGTGATTACGAAAAGAAATTTATAACAGAGATAACCAATCGTGCGGCCAATTGTCTTTTTCTGGCATAGATGGGCTACGTTGCAGGCCTGCAGTATCTCCTTGGTCACTACGACCTTCAGAAAAGTTAATTCAAAAAATAAAAAACCCGCCTGCTTAAGAAGCGAACTAAAAAGACGTAAACAAGAAGAAAATCATGCTGTCCAGTGGGAGAAAATATATTTGCGAGCTGGCTGTCAAAAATCAGATGTATCCTCTGACTCATCACATCATGATTTTCTTCTTGTTTGCGTCTTTTTAGTTCGCTTCTTAAGCAGTCGGGTTTTTTGAATTAATTTTATTTATTTATAACTTTTTCGATTGGTTTACATCTAAACATACAAGTGTTATATTTTTTGAACTCTCCTCTTAAGACCCTTTTTTTGTTACCGCACACGATGGGTTTGAAATAAAATAAAAAATGGGCCCTCACATTAAGACGCCCATAATCCGCGTTTTTTCTATTTTCCAATTTTGATGTAGGCAGTGACACTCGCAAGGTTAAGACAAATCGATTGACGTAAGAATCATCAAAATTGGCTAACGCGTTTGGTCTCTAGAACGCCACATAGGAACAAACATACATAAACTGATAAATACATTAACCTCCTTCGGCAGTCGGGTAAAAAGAGACAGGTATTGGCCATAAAGAAAGTAGGTTAGTTTTTTTCTATAGTCGTCGATTTTGTGACGGTATTACTTAGTACATTATACTCTAAGTACATGGTTTAAATCTATCGTCACTCAAACAGAACGCAATAACACCAAATACGAGTATTTACAACCTGTCAATTTGACAGTCCCATCTCCGCATTCATACTCTTTGCCTTTCTTCGAACAAAACATAAAAAGGCAATATTGTGTTTGTGCACTAACGTTGACTTGTTAAGTATTATTTATGTAAAGTAATCTATTGTTAACAATTTTACGAGACTATCTGAACCGATGACCGATGTTTTTGAGTAAGAATTGCATGATTATTTGTCAGGCGGAACCATTTTGTGGAACTTATTGTGAGAACGTGGGTGTTACTGTCAGAAGAGTTGTGTAGGGAATATTAATTCATGATCTTGATTGGAATAAACATAAGTTCACGCTTATAGTCCCCGAGAGGTTAAGCAGGGGTGTACCTTTAGTACATGCACCATTTATTGTGCTAAATGTTGCTCTAGTCAGTCATTCTTCTATATAAACGTATTATGGCGATTACTCCACTGTTTAACGGTGTACGTTTAAAATAAAAAATTATATCAATTTGTCTCATCATTATCTAGCCCTGTATGGAAACAAAAAAGTAAAAAAAAACGTGAATTTGAAAGTTATGAGCGTGAAAGTTCCATATTTCAACACTAATTTCAACGCATCTTTGGGCGGAAATAAATACCATAAAAAGGAAGGTAATTGCAAAACAGTCACCATACAGGGATAGATTAGCAGATAAAAAATACAAATAATTATATTTTAATCAAATATATTCAGTAGATTTTTCATGATACTCATACTCCCAAAGGTCTGTTTATTAAATTTCACGCGCTCCTTTTCGTTCTAAATCATCATCCATTTATTATTTTATACCATGAGTGCTTTCGTACGCGCACTAGCTTCTTACTGCTCATTACAGCATCTATCTCTTTCACACGTGTGGTTGAATGAGATACCATGCATTAACCCCGGCCACAAAATAGTTCGTGCCGCAGACTAGAACAACCTTAAGTCCCATGTATCAGGGAGGAGCCTGTTGACATCAAATGGGCACAAATCCAGATTCCAGGTTGTTACTGAGAAATTGCGGATGGAAAAACCCAATAACACGTTGCTTTGCCCGACCCAGGCATCGAACCTGCGACTTCATGCCTTGCTGGCCTTCTTTGACCTAGTGGTCGCAATACTATTTTTGTAGCGCTTGCGAATTGTACAGTGGTTAAAATAATATCTAGAATCAAAATCTTTATTTGTACATTTATTGATATATCTTATGATTTTACGATCCTTCTACTGTGACTTTGTTCCATACAACTCTATGGAGGAGGTATTGGTACTTTATGTTTAAATGGTAACATTACCTGGTGCATAAATAAGAATTTAATCCAATAAGCAAAATGTCAATATGCTTGAGGCGCCGATTCCCTTGGGTAGCTGATTTTGTAATGAGAATCACGTCTAAACGGCTAGTCGTAATTTCTTGGAAAAATATATGTTACATTAGACCATTTTCTTAATAATTTGATCTCAGAAAATTTTGCATTTTTTATTCGTATAACATAGTGTAATTAATTTATAAAGTTATGTCTAAAACGGACAAAACACGACAATCGCACCAATACCGCTGGGTGTATTTTAATGAAATCGACACCATCTCAAAGACAATTTAACTATCTACATTTTGATCTTAGGCTTTTTTTTAAGTCATAGAATAATGAGGAAAGTACAAAAAACTATTGAATTTTGAGTCGCGCGGGTGTGAAACGAGTGCGCGTTTTGTTCCCTCAAGGTCGTTGGCGTTAATCGTTATATACGCCCCAAAGTTAACGCAGTACAGCAGACCGTGTTCCCGCTCGGGGCCAGAATATAAATATTGAACCTTTGATTATTTGAACCTCCTTTTGAACAGTTTTGTTTGCAAAGTATTATTTGATTTACATATGCTATTTCAGTTATGAAGAAATTCCAGCCATCCATGTTTCTTTGTAAAAATATCCAAAAGTTGCGATAAATATCGTGTTGCTAATTATTTATTTAAAGCAAAACTATTTGGTATACGAAAAAACCATGTTTTAAAAATAATGTACTTGAAACAATAATAAGTATATATTTTTATTCAAACCTTTTAACCTAGCCGTTACTAAGGAGTATACTTTAGAAAGTTACCGTTTTACGGCACTAAAGCGGATGTAGGCCCTTAAGAGTCCATAAAATCAACCATTCAGTAGATGTAAATAATTCTTCTAGCTCAACGCCCATTGAGCTAGAAGAATGATTTACATCTATTTAATCTATAAAATAAATAGATGCATTTTCTTTATAAATTAATTCTTGTTAAATTATAGCTTATGTATAATCTGAGGAGTCAGTTATAGTACTGTAAAGTTTTATAAGAATCGGTTCAGTAGTTTATGCGTGAAAGATTAACAAAAATCTATCCGACCATCCATTCTCACAATTTTTTGTGTGTGTGTAGGTAAGGATCACAACAGTAATACCGTGTGTACCTACACTACCTACACATAGTAGAAGTAGTTTGAAAATCAATATACCAAAAAGCAATTTCAACTTGTCTAAAGAATTCCTCTCTCACCAGTGCTCTTAATGGAAGCAATGCCTTTTCCTCTAAAAAACTTCTGACCATATCCAACACGGGTGGTATTCCAACGAAACAAGTGCCTCCCACCAACACTACAGCAGTTACGACTTCGCAACAACATGCCAGTTCACGAGAAATAGTTACCATAAGTCATGACATAATTCTACCGACCATTGAAGCATTTCCATACATTACTCCTACAAAGACCAACGAGTATTGTGGCGAATCGCTCACGGATTTTATGTTTTCGGTCATTTCGTACTGTGGTGGTATTTAGTACCAACGTGTGGGTTGGCCCGGGGTGGTCCATACCCTTACTTTGTAGTACACAAGTGGAGGAATGTTGCAGAATTCGTCTGTGAAATCATATCATGCTGTGATTCCCAATGCGGATACAGTTAAATGCTTACGAAAACTTAGGAGATTACAGATATATACCGTGAATTGACAATGTCTTTGGGTGTCGTTTATTTTATTGGTATCGCACAGAAATCCAAATCTTAAAATCGCATGATTTCACAATCAGTGTCATCCTCTCTTGTAATGGTCATTCTAATACAAAAATAATGCAGTGGATAGCTCTAAGATAATGATAATGCAGTTACGAGAAGAGTTGATGACACACCATAACGTAAAAACAGATCACCGGCCCGTCACATTTTCTTTGTAGTACACTATAACTTTTATACACTAGACAAAATTTTATAACAGCGTGGGCTGTAACAGCTGATCCGAACTATTTTCTGTTACACAACAACGGCAAAGAAGTCATTGAACTACGTAATAAAACTAATAACAGTCAAAATAAACAAAACAATGTTAATAAAACCACAATATTGAACACCCACGCTAAAATGAAAGGCGAGAAACAAAATGCACTTATCCCCAAATTAATAGTAGACAGTAAAACAGTTTGGGAAACATAAAATCACTTGATTACGAACAGAATAATACTAATACAATGTTAATCTTTATTTGGAAGGCTTATAGACGACAACGCTTAGATTATGCATCGTTAGATGGCGCTTTGTTTCGCTTTACATTTGTAATTGGACTGTATAATGGATTTTATTACTTCAATGTGTGGTCTAACGTGATTAAAGCCAACCCTACCACATCTCGTGATAGTTAACGGAAAATTAATGAATATCGCATGCGGAGGATCAAAAATACTTGAATATTCTGCTAGCGTCTCTCTTGACACTGAATCTAACTAGGAATTAAAGATACATTGCTATCAGACGCCTGATCAAGATAGCGAATCTCCGATAAAATCTTCGGCTGTGTTACTTAATCCTCATTACAGTTAAAGACACGAACTTGACTACAACATTCAATATTCATACAAATTCCTAACATATTTTTCTCTTTTTCCCAGGTATACGTCACCGAAATAGCAGTCCCCGAAATCAGAGGATGTCTTAGCTCAGTACTCAAGATCCTGAGTCAGATCGGCATCCTGATATCATTCTCCATCGGCGCCTACTTGAACTGGTACCAGCTCGCCCTGATGGTCGCCGCAGCACCAATACTCCTATTCTTCGCTCTCTTCTTTATCCCTGAAACTCCCTCTTCTCTTCTTCTAAGAGGGAGAGAACAGGAAGCAGAAGAGTCCTTACAATGGCTCCGAGGACCAGAAGCAGATATACGACAGGAATTAGCAACAATACGAACAAATATACTCGCCAGTAAACTCTTCAATGGAAATAATGCTGGAAAATTCAAGGCTCTGCTGTCCAAAAGGATGACAAGGCCTGTTCTGATAACTTGTGGCCTGATGTTTTTCCAAAGGTTTACTGGAGCGAATTTATTCAACTTCTACGCAGTCAAAATGTTCAAGAAGACCTTTAGAACGATGAACCCGCATGGAGGAGCGATAGCAACGAGTGTAGCTCAGCTACTGGCATCTTGTCTCTCAGGAATGCTAATAGACAACGTTGGCAGATTACCTCTGTTGATGATAAGTGGAGTTATGATGTCAATAGCATTGGCCGGGTTCGGATCATTCGCTTATTATGAAGAGGTCTTTAGAAATTCGTCTGATTTAATGGCATCAGAACCTACTTATGACTGGATTCCGCTCTTGTGTGTCTTAACATTTACGATCGCATTTTCTTTGGGTATCAGTCCTATATCTTCTCTTCTCATCGGAGAACTATTTCCCCTTGAATACAGAAGTACAGGCAGTGCCTTAGCTACAAGTTTCAGTCATCTTTGCGGATTCGTAAATGTTAAGACAGCAACGGATTTCCAAGACTATATAGGTCTCTACGGTCTCTTTTGGATGTACGCAGGCATATCAGTTCTATGTCTCTTATTCGTCGTACTTTTCGTCCCAGAAACGAAAGGACGTGAAATCGATGAAATGGATCCGAAGTACGTCGAATCGTTATGTATTAATCGATAGTCTTCGATGTATTAAGTGTCGTGGTTCGTTTTATAGAAGACGCAGGTTAAGCGCATAATATCGAATTAGGAGGAGAAAATCGCGGAACGATTCTTTTTGAGAGCGTTACTATAGAGATGCTGTTTTGCTAGTCACAAGAAGTGCAATGGAACTATAAGTCGGTGTTAAACAGGTCTCTTAGTGTAGAAAAAAATGCGGTTTGTCGCCAGTGTGCGCTTAACTTAAGCACGGCTGGAGTCTTCGACCAGTATTAATGTTAGTATTTCCTTCAAAGTGCCTTTATCTTAAAAAGTTCCTGTATTTTCTTACTAAGACTTGAGAAATTGCATCGGGAGCGGATTAAGGTCAAAATATTGTGCTGAAATTGTTCATATGGTGCTTATTTTAGAGAAATAATGTAAATAGATTGTTTTAAATCTGAAACTAAATCATACAATGCTTTTGTTGAATTGTTTGTTTATATAACATATTAAAATATATCTGTTATTTATGATATATCTTCTATATTATTGGAAACGTCAAAAATATTCTTGTATAGAGCGTTTACTGTCAATGTGCTTCCAAAATCTGATGCAATTTCTAAATAATCTATTTTCCTGTTGTAGGTAGCATTTGTTGTTGAGATCTGAATATTGTCTGTCTTTACGAAACTAGCGATAATTATTTGTTGTAAATATAGTTTAGTTTATGTTGTGGGGCTATGTTATGAGCGGAGTGGGTGGCAACTTAACTCTTATGTTGGTTTTATATTAAGGTAATTTTTGCTTAGCAGCCTACAAACGAATGTTATATTGGCGACAAGTGTCGATGAAATTTGCTCTTAGGCAGTTTTGACATTGAGGTCATTTTAGCTTGGTGGCCTATATATTGGCGACAATCTCGCTTCGCTTATGGCTATAGTCTGTGGTAGTAGTGATGTGAGCATATGTTATTGGTTGGTTGAGTTTAGGTAATTTTAAGAAAAATAGTTTTAAATATAGAAATAGAATAAAGATACTTGAAAGCATAACAGTTCACAGTTATCATTTTTATGATACTCTGAAGATATTTCTTAGTCGGATTTGTTTTGGTGATATAGACCCTTTTGCATTTTGATTGAGGTTAATGCTTTTGAAATACAATTTTTAGCTCTATATACCGGTTATCTTCGGGCGCACGGTTGGCGCAGTGGTTGAGCGATTGACTGCTGCGCTGCGGGTCGCGGGTTCGATTCCCGCACGGAACAAATATTTGTATGACCTACAGATAGTTGTTCCGGCTCTGGGTGTTTGTGTATGTGACATTATATGTTTGTAAACGCACCCACGATACAGGAAGAAATTCCTAGTGTGGGACAACGTTTTTTTTTAAAAGAAAACAAATTATCTAAACCCAACAACCAATGACATTGTACTCATAGTATAGTACGGGTATGGCATACAGTCGCGAGCACAAGTGCTCACTAATTGTATTAAAAATATTTCTTATACAAATGTAAATTGTAACGAAAACGTATTAAATCGAATAATAAGTAGGTACACTATCTGTGTACTCGTAGGTACAATTTACGCATAGTAAAAATATTGTTGTTAAATCCATAGACGAAAGGTCATACATATTTTACTAAATAAAAGAGAATTTTGCAAAAGTTATTTTGTAAAATTGGTGCTAAAACCGGTGCCTTGCATTTTTAATGTTTTTTTTTGGCGAATATTTAAATTAATTTTTTTATAGTAGAATGTATATAGAAGCAGTATTATTAAGTTTTGTAAATAGGTATATATTTTATAGATATTTATGTAGCAAGTAATTGTGTTGTAATAGATCACGTTGCCATACGAGAAAACTATATCAAATTATTGATTTGTACTTAAAAACTCGAATTTAAGTGTTTCAATAAAAACTTTGTGACCCTATTTATTTGTTTGATTGTGATAAAAACACACACGATAAAAAACTGGAAACTTATAGAGATGGACCAACTAATTGCCGATTATAAGTTAAGCTTACTATTTCCATATATAAAGCCATATTTGTACTTGAAAATTAGACAGCTAAAGATCGGACTACTTGGCACTCAATGAGCTATAATAAAATAGGAAATTAAAAAAAAACAATTACCATTATTAACTAGAAATCTTTTACTTGTAATTTAGTAAACGAAAAGCAAAAGTAAATTCAAATAGGCCGACTTCGGGAGAGACTAGAGTTATCAAGTCGGCTAGTCGTCAAGTCTATAGTCAGCCCATCATTTAAAAAAACTGAACACAAGAAACCCATGGGTTTTTACTCATAATATATATTTTCTATGTCCAAAAATATCAATAGATCAACACTTTCCTACCTGACTATCTCAACCTCGAATTACACAAACTTGACACACGAGTTGGCCAACAAAATAGAATCATCATTACAACCGGAACAGCCAACATTACGGTGCCACCATTGTACCTCATTGTACCACATAATTCAATCATGATGGAGTCATGGTACTGTGCACATGAATCCCTTGGAAACTCTCCTAATGAGGTGATTTTGTTCCTGGTTGATGGTTTCCTATGATTTTTGGACAAAAATAGTAATAAGTTATCGGTTTCCTGCTGAGGACACCCTTGAAAGACATACACCCACCATTACCGTATTGGGACCTTATTGGTGATGTTCTTCAGAAAGGCCAGGCGCGCAGTACTCATAACCGGCGTGCGTGTATGATTAGATGTACGAACGTAAGTGAAGCAAAAGAAGTACCTATGTAACGTGTTCAGTAGTTTCTGTTTAGCCCCTTGGGAAAAAGACTATAGTACTGTACGTAAACTAGCGAAGGTAAAATTTGTAAATGAAAGGATTCTCTGGTCCACTCATGAAAACACTTTCAACATTAAAAAGCTACTAGGCCTGAGTGCCATTCGCGACATTCACCCCAGTAAAAAACGTTTTTACAAAAAAATCTAACCGACTTCCAAAAAAATACACTACAAAGTGAAAAATAACTTCAATTTTATAAGTCGGCGTTTCTGTTTTTGTTTCTAGGGTTTATGATATCGACTTCCGAAATTGAAGTTATTTTTCACTCTTCAGTGTTATTTTGGAAGTCGTTGGATTTTTAGTAGTCGTCTAATTAATTACTATGTTACCCATACACTATAACAACGAGTATCATTCGCAAGCATCAAGTTTAATTATTATTATGTATTTTATAGCCGTCAAAACGGGCCTTTTATTTTTTGACAACTTTACTAGATATATATATAGACTAAACAACAAATTGCTCTCCTTCGGCAGTTGGGTAAAAATGAGATCAACCACTTTCTTTGGAGCTTTGGTACTGACGTTTAGTTCTTTGTTCAGCAACAAAACTTATGGCAATATAAACTTTAATGTACAAGAATACTCACAGAATTAACTTGCTTTTGATAAATAGTGGGATTGTCTAGATAATTTGATTCAAATATTGATATAAAACGGCTCTTTTCTGTAATTAATATACAGAGTGAGACAAAATTCATTTCGTTACTTAATGGGAGCAACTTAGCATAATTTTAAGTCAACTATGTTTTAGGGCAACCTTCAGAACCCATATTTTGTCGGGAGAGATGATTTTCTCTTTTAATTCCTTCAATCTAAAAATGTACAACGTGGTACCAATTTGGTTGAACTCCTTTATGGGATTGTCAAGCTCTATCGAAACGTCACGTCATCGATTCCTTAAACTTTGATATTTCGACGAAATCCCTCACTGATATAGTTACAGTTTGTCCAGGAATCTCTGTTCATCTTTGCGATTGGGTGTAAAAAATAACTGAAATTTAAAAACCACTGATTCATTTTTATTTCATGTGGTTTAATTTATCTAGTAGTGGACACGCTTCGATCGACAATCTATTGAACACGTAACTATGGCACGATATCTTGCGAAAACAACCCGATTCAAACAGTAAAACGCCCATAAGTTTTGAATGGCTCCGTAAATAAAACAAACATAATCATAAAACAAAACAAACATAAACACAACAAACAACAACAACTTAGCTAAGAATACTCTCGGTAAAGTAAGCTTAGGAAGTAACCTTTCAAACAAAAAGAAACGAAATCAAAATCAGTTCATCCGTTTAGGAACTATGATGCCACAGACAGATACACATATACACAAACACACGTCAAACGTATAAACACCCTTCTGTTTCCTTCGGAGTTAAAAAAAACGCCTGATTGAAACATCTTAGCAAAACACACATCGAACTTTTAATAAACTCATCTATAAAGAAGTAGGAACTTTTTCAACCACCTAACTCTTCCAGTAAGCCAACAAAACACAAAGAAAACTTGATTTAAAAATAAAATTATTCAATAAATTATCGTTCAATTCATAATGGATCGCATTAAACAGAAATAAATGCAGCTTAGAGGTACTTATAACACTTCAGAGATAGGTATAAGTGGCAGGAACGAACCGCTTGACTCTTGAGATTTGATTCATCGGCCAATGCTATAAAAAGTACCGGCTGGTTTGAAAGCAATCATGTTATTGGAAGTAATTAAATGTATACAAGCTTTGAGTGTTGCTTTTATTTTATTTTTGGGGGTTTTAACAGTTTGAATTGTGAACGAAGCAAAAGGAGTATAAGGAAGGCTTGTAGCAGTGGCGTTCTGTAGTTTCTGCCTAAATGGGGCGATGGTGTGAGTCTTTGTATGTATAAAACAGTTTATTATAAGTAAGTCGGTCTGAAGAATGACTTGATTTTTTTGTAGGAGTAGTAGTCGTCTGTCGATACGGAATGATGTATCTGAAGATATTGACAAAGTGTTTCATCTATCTTCATATTTCTCTTCTCTTGAAGTAAATTATGTGAGATGGAAATGTCGTACAGCTGTTCGGCTGTACCGTACACGTTACCCGGTAAAAATCCGAAAAACGAAAAAAAAAGAATATTTTGTTTCAAAGACTTCAACTCTTACACAAAAGGAACCAGAAATGGATGCTAAGAAGGGACACACTGCGTTGATCAGAGACGATTATAACCTCGTTGTTATCTACTTGCACGAAAATCACAAAAAATATGCGTCGGCCGGGAATCGAACCCGGATCAACTGCTTGGAAGGCAACTATGCTGACCATTACACCACCGACGCATGTGGTTAAGCCTTCCAAATGGCTGAAAAAACTGGAAACCTCTTCAATGCAATAAACGTTTCATTTTAATTAATCAATCGATTGTTTTACGAAACAATACACTTTAATTGCAGGTAAATAGGAACTCATTAGATAATTTTAAGTAACGTTTTCTAAAGAATAAAGTTTTCGGTTAAGCTAAGCTATAAATTTTAAGTGATTTATATTAGACGGGAATCGAACCCTTATTATCAAAGCAGGACCAACCGTTATAGTTCAAATATTATCGTGTATTATTTTATAAATCCGTTGATGATGAGGATAAATCCGGAGCTCGTGATTTAGGCACTTGTCCCACCTCCGACGAGTAAGCGATTAGCTATCGACTATTTTCTCGCCGAAGAAACGTACAAAATAAGATCCCCTGTCAATAAAGGGGACACATATAGAAGTTGATCAATGTATACTCTCTCACCACAAGTTTGTCGCAGCAACAAGAGCTGTTACAGTTATAATCGCTGAGCGATACTCGCTCAGCGTTGCTCGTTTGCTCGCTTGGCGGTCAGAACTATCTTCGAGAGACCAGCTAGCGGTCATTTCTACATACAGTGCGGCCGCCCCGAGCGAGTGTCGCGAGTAATCTTCGCACAAGAACACCCGCGATATAGCCGAGCGACAAAACTATCGGAACTACACACTCGCTTCTCGCTGCTCGCCGACCTGTTTTGAGTTTCTAGCTTTACTCGCTACTCGCAGATCGTCGGTGGTGAGTTGTCTTAATTATAACAGCCGCACAGATTGATCTTCGAAGTTAAGCAATGATTGCCGAGGTCGGGCTGTGGATGGGTAACCATAAATCACATACCAAGAATCCTTCTTACCTTGGAAAGCACGTTAAAGCCTTCAGTCTCGGCTATTATTTGGAGATCATTGACAGTCAGTCAGGCTGCCTCGGCTCGTTTCTATGTTCGACTTCAGGATAGTTTTTTTTTTTGGACACTGATTTATCCGTCAATTAAGGACCGATTTTGAAAATTATTTTCGTCTGAAAGAGTATGTTCCCAAATTGTTCCCATTTTAATTTGAACAACTTCGGAAATATACAACAGAACTTTAAAATAAATGATGGCAAATCTCTCGGGATTGCTGCAATCGCATGTCTGTTTATTGTTTATACCACTTCATAACATAACATCAAGCCAATACTCAGAGGTACACAGATGTGTACAGTTCACCTTGGTACACTCTCATTTCACCGGTTATGTTCAGTTCCATTACTATTTACGTCTGCTTCAAAACTATCTATATTTTCACCAGTAAAAATAGCTGTGCAAAAAGAATCATAGGATGTTTTGTGACATTAGGCAGATCGTTAATGTAAATTAAGAATAGGGGTGGCCCTAGCACGCTACCTTGTGGTACACCGTATAGTACTGTTTTAGGTTTAGATTGATATTTATGTTCTGTGGCATTTAAAGAGTTGACGTCATTAATTTCTACAACTTGATATCTATCACTTAAATAAGATTCTAATCATCTATGGCAATTGCCCCTTTATTCCATAGTTGTACAGTTTATTCAAAAGTGATTCATGTTGTACGTAGTCAAACGCTTTGGTTATGGGGAACACGTTTGTCAATAATTTGTTTAAATTGCATTTAAAAAGATCATATTAAATTGCTACTTCTATTGATTTCGTTTCACAAGTAGTCGTAGTAGGGTTTTTGCTTTTTTGAATTAACTTTTTTATTTATAACTTTTTAGTTAACATTTTTTTTTCGAATTAGTTACATTTAATAATATAAGTATTGGTATAAGTTTTGATACCCCACACGATGGGTATAGAAGAAAAAAAATGCCCCCCCCCCCTTAGTATGTTGCCCAAAATCCGATATTTTTCTATTTTCCAATTTTAATGTAGCCAATGACACTCGCAAGTTTAAGACGAACCGATTGACGCAAGAATCATCAAAATCGGCCCATGCGTTTGGTCTCTAAAACATTAAATAGGAGCAAGCATACATAGGTAGGTAAACACATTATTTATATATACGGCAGTTGGGTAAAAAGTCTCCATGAAATGCAAGACCAATAATTATTCATGAAATGGATGGGATTGACATGTCACCATGGTCAAAAAGGTTTTGGACTTTTTGATAAATTATTAATTCCGATAGAGTTTCACGTTGTACGGAGCACTTAACCAGTTGTGTAAATATTAAATAGGTAGGTAGGTTTTAAAACACTCTTGCACAGAACATAATATTTTAGAGATTAATGCACATGCGTCGGTGGTGTAATGGTCAGCATAGTTGCCTTCCAAGCAGTTGATCCGGGTTCGATTCCCGGCCGACGCATTAAATTTTTTTTTGGCCAGAAGATGATTAGTTTTGTAGTAACTTAGGAAAAGCACTAACATTTCATGTATCTTAAGACCAATCTCCGGATTTATCCTACAAGCCCTATGTCTTCTACTGTTTAGCTAGACAAGCGATACATGCTACTGGATAAATGAGACAGATACAACAAAACACGATTAGTTATAAGGAAATACAGACAGACTTGATTTGAAACCTAGGGTACTCTTATAAATATTTTGCTATATGCGTTGTAAATGTTTTATTTGTGCAGTCTCTTCCTCTATTCCTTTCATTATGAAGAGCTTTTCCCTTTTCCGAAGTGCTGCTGTGTTATTACATATCTATACTAATATTATAAAGCTGAAGAGTTTGTTTGTTTGAACGTGCTAATCTCAGGAACTACTGGCTGGAATTGAAAAATTATTTTTGTGTTGGATAGACCATTCATCAAGGAAGGTTATAGGCTATATAACATCACGCTAAGACCAATAGGAGCGGAGCATAAATGAAAAATGTTGCAAAAACGGGCAAAATTATTCCTTTTTGAGAGCTTCCATTGCGTGCGCTGCGTAAGCGGTTAAAGTTACGCAACAATCATGTATGTAGTATAGGTAGGGTAGGGTAGGTAGGGTAAATGGGTAGGTAGGTAGCCAGTTGACGGGAGCGAAGCCGCGTAGGAAAGCTAGTATTTATATATAAAGTATTGTATACTTCATCATCGTCATCGTCTTAGTTGAAAGTCGTTCCATGCATTGCTGAATAGAGACCACGTCAAGCATTGCCACAACGACCGCTCCTGCGCCGTTCGTTGCTAGAACATTTTGACCTTCTCTTAATAAATAATAATACCAGTCTGTTGTCCTACTGCAGAGCAAAGTCCTCTTCTCATTCAGAGAAGGCTAAGGCGATTTCAGATTTACATTATAAATGTAAGTCCAAGGATTCCTCACGATATTTTCCTTCACTGTTGTCAGCGAAGTCCAAGATAAACTTGGAATGTACACATGAATTTGAAAAGTTACATTGGTACTTCCCAGGATTTGAACCCATGATCTTAAGCATGAGAGGCGAGGTATTCAGTCACTGGGCCACGACCATGAAAAACCAAGAAAAGAGAAAATAAAGTATGTAATGACGGCGTTAAAGACGATTTGGCCAGAAAGCAGATAGCAACAGAGATGACCACAACTAAAACAGAATTATTAAAGAACCTGGATAACGATGCCTTCGATGGAAGCAATATTTAACTGAAAAACATTTAAAAAATAGTTCCTAGTTTTTTTTTAATAATAAGTTTTCCCTGATAACATGGAATCTAAAATTATCATCTTTTTTACTATAATAAAATTTTATGAGTAAAGAAAAAATTATGCGTCGGCCGGGAATCGAACCCGGATCAACTGCTTGGAAGGCAACTATGCTGACCATTACACCACCGACGCATGTGATAAACCTTCCAAATAATTACACGAAATTGAAGTATTTTATTGTTACAAATGCTTTAATTACAGCACTGAATTTCATAGTTTAACGTAACAAGCAACCTTAATTACAGTTAAAACGGCACTGATTGTTGTTTGTCACGACTTTTGAAGAATAATGAGTTTTACTGTACTGAAATATGAAGACGACGAGTGATTTTTTTTTCTCATTATTGACAGGCTCGCGCTTGACCACTATCTCACCTGATGGTAAGCGATGGTGTGACGAGACGGTGAAGTACGCTTGCCTAGAAGTTAAAAATTTAAGACCCCAAGGTTACAGGAAATTCCACTCCTTGGATGTACGCACAATTAAATTATTTCCGTTTAGTGCATTTGGGTGGGATGTCCTGCACGTCCACCATTTACCGCTGGTGCATCGTCATATGTCTTGTAGTCTGATGATGGATGAACACAGAATTAGATCTTGTAATTCCATTGCACAGTTCCCGAAATGCAACCGACTATTATACTATCTGTGCAACCGATAAAAAACCGACCAGCTGGCAACTCGGCGTCGATGTTCAAGTCTCTGGAGCTTTGACTAGACCAGTGCCTCATTACCAATGAGCTTCTTGGCCCGTTTTTCGATCGACTAAGTGCATCAAGCTGATTTTTGGCAGAGCCGTTCCAGAGATGAGAACGGTACTCCATGCATGCAAAGGTATTTTTTCCTAAAGGCAATAGAAACGTGAACTATCCTTGGACAAAACTTATGACTGAAATGTTTAAATTGCTAATTAAACTGTTATTGTAGGTCGACTATGCGCTTGGCCAATATTATGCACAATTAAAATAACACACACATGACATATCCGAAGCCTTTTTTCCTTGTTGTTTGTATTGTTTTTTGATTCTACCGATTCTTTATTTTTTACAATTTTGTCAGTATATCAAGCTTCTGTAGGACTCTTGAAAAAGGAAAGAAAAATGGTTTATTCGACTCGGGTAAAAAATACATATGTGCTGATCGAGAAATAACGCAACGCTTGTTGTGATCGATCCATGGATGGGTCTATCAATTGCATATATCAAGACCTTCTTCGGAAAACACGGAGGTGTTTGACACGGGGCACAAGGTGACATGTTAAACCTAATATCTTAACCAGGACCAATGTCAGTAGATTGTCAGTAGTCGATGTTTGACAAACGTTTATGGGTAGTCAAAAGCTGGTAAAACTAACAACCAAATGGGCTGTGGAGGTCAGACAGGCAGTCACTCCATGAAATTCTAAATAAAAATTTAAAACTTCTTCTTCTTCCTTCTTGACTATGCTGATGTCTGCTTTCTTGATGCGACTGAAGAATAAGCTCGAACGATTGCAGAATTTGTGCATCCGCTTAATTGTATGACCATGTGTCGAAATTTCGGAGGCGGTTGAAGTGGCTGCCTATTCGGCAGCGCCGAGTAACACACACTCTTTCTTTACTCTTTTCTGTTCTTCACAACCCTACCTCTCCTTCATATCTTCGGGAATGCGTTGGCTCTTGTGATACAGGACTTCCTAGTACAAGAGCCAGAGCTGCATTGATATTTGTGACTTAAAGTGTGTTAATAAATAAAAAATAAAATAAATAAATAATCTTGCCGTTCCTCATCATCTCTTCTCCCTCGTTTTCCTCCCCACTCATCAAGTCGTTACGGTGGATCATTTACTGTTCGTACTGTCCGACTCAAACACACAGGCATACACGTCAAACTTATAACTCCCCTCTTTTAAAGTAGGGGGTTTAAAATTCTGTTATTCAGCTGCCGGTCAGACGGGAAGCGGACTCAACTTGGTAATCAGAAAGTTAGACAAATTTATTGATTTTGAGCTGTTGAACAACTACCACAAACTTAATTGAAACAGTTGAACACATGCGTCGGTGGTGTAATGGTCAGCATAGTTGCCTTCCAAGCAGTTGATCCGGGTTCGATTCCCGGCCGACGCATAATTTTTGTACCAGTTGTTCTTTATGTTTTTATCTATATGGAATTTACCCCTGATATTCTAGTATTATATTTTTTTGTGCCCCCGATTTTCTAATTAACAAATCTTTACTGAAAATCTCTCAAACGTTTGTCACGTTCTTAGACCCAAATTTTCAATACAGAATCCGGCTCCATATTGATATTTGATATAACTAATCACGAAAAATATCTTATATATTTTCCTTGTTTCTAGATCTTAAAACATATGTACAACCGCCTCACTCAAAGTTTCAGCCGACTTTCACTTCAGCTACGTCTATGTACGTTTATATGAGTTTGTTTGTGTTATATGTGTGTGTTTGTACGTCATGTTGTCAATTTCTGAAGTGTGCGTACGAACTCAAATAAACAGAGCCGGGACTAGTCCGCTATATTGCTAACTTGATGTATTATTGCGAGATACAGGATGCTACTTTTATTTACTTTGAATAATTGGTCTAACAAGGAAGGATTACCACTTACGCACCTTTATTGTTATATCCAAGCGTTTTACAAGTTAAGTCCGCTTGTAAAATTGAAAGCAATTAGAAGGCGATTGCAGAGAATAAGATTCACAAACAAAAGCAAGGGACACGAAGAAAGAGATTACGGGACATACTCGTATTATTTACCCAACATTGTGAACCGAACTGGATAAATGATGGCGCGCGAAAGGAACGAGTGAAGCTATTCAAGGCAGGCCTACGCCGCGATGATAGACACTACTTCTTGTGATAGAAAGGTTAAAAACCGGTCAAGTGCGTGTCGGACTTCGCACATTTAGGGTCCCGTACCAGATATTTTTTTTACAAATTTATCAATATATTGGTACTTGTTAGTAAAGTTTTCGTAATTATAGATATTATCACCAAATTTCAAGTTCGTAAGTCACTGGGAAGTTATAAATTCTTCGGAACAAAATTTTGTAAAAAAAACTGAGTTTAGTGGCTTCCCATTTCTTTGTTTTCCAGTATTTTTTTAAACAAAAATACAGTATTTATCTTCTCAACAATCTCTAAAAAACGATACGCCACTTGATGGGGCAGATCAATAATATTACGCCCCCCTTTTTTAGCTGTATTCTTTTCAATTTGTATGGCTTTAGGTCAACTAGGCGATTGTACTGTGAAAATTTGAAGACTGTAGCTTTACACACAGGTTTTACAGCCAAATTGGTTTTTTTTTGGGACAATCCCACCGCGCTATTCCCTAACCACTGCAACTCCTGAAAGCCAGAATCAACAGTGGCGACCACCAGAAAAGCGTCGAGGCAATGAAGCTCGACTATTCCCGAAGAATGAATTAAACTGTCTTGAAACCCGCAAACCGCAAACGAAATTAATCAGAAAAGAATAATGGAGTAGAAGGAAAAATTCAAATTTCCACTTCCCTCCATGTTAAGCAGGAGACAGAACAAACAAGGCCAATAGGCACAAAGGGTCGCTTACAAATAGGATAAGCCCAGTTGCCTAGCACACCGTCGCCGAGTTGCCAGCTTGTCGGTTTTTTATCGGTTACATTTTGGGGAGTGTGCTATGGAATTGCATGATCTAATTCCGCCCAGCCCGTTTCTTCATCGGACTACCAGACGTACGGCGATGCGCCATCGATACATGGTGGACATCCCACCCATACGCACTAAACTTTTTAAGAATTCTTTTATTATGCGTATAGCTAAGGAGTGGAATTCCCTGCCAGCGTCTGTGTTTCCCGATAGCTACAATCTAGGGGTCTTTAAGTCAAGAGTGAATAGGTTACTTCTAGGCAAGCGTGCTCCACCGTCGACCACATCATCGCTTACCATCAGGTGAGATAGTGGTCATGTACGAGCATATAAAAAAAAAAAAACCATTGATAAAAATTAGCATTCATATTAATTCCTAACATTGTGAGCTGTTATATTTGATTCCAATAATAGGTATGGCAAAAACGCTTAAATACACGGCAATTTGTTCTAGTTTCCAAAAGGTCCGTATAGTAAACAGCTCCTGATACAGCCTGTACATAATTCAATATAGTATTGCGTTATTTCTGCCAAAGAATACACTCCCATAAGATATGATATGCAGATTGTATATAGTCGCAGTTCGATGTAGAACACAGACATAAAGGCGAGGCAACAAGCGTGAAGGAAAATAATTTACTTTTAAAGATACCATGCCCTGTGAGAAATAAGGCAACACAGTGATCGACCTCCAGCCACGTCCTGGCCAGCCGCACGCGAACGGATGGAAAGAATTGGTGGAGGTGTCGGCCCTTGATGCAATTATCCCACCTACAATGCCATTCGGATAAAAGTTTCTCCCAGACGACAATATGTGGTTTAAAAAATCTAGAGATTTTCTCACGGTCACTACGCGTTAAAAAGTCCGCGTCCATGGTCCCTTGTGCGGGATAGTACATTGCAGCACTTCAATGTACTTCAAGGTGCCAAATGGGCTGTAAAACCCGTGTGACAGACGGACAAACAGATGGACACCTGAGTAGCAGCAATAGGGCTCCGTTTGGACGCTTTGGGTACGGAACCCTAAAAAGAAGTTATAGAATAGCTTGAAAAGACGAGCTGAAGATTTATCTTAAAAGTACATATTGCGTATACTAAGTTGTGTTTTACATAATTAAGTTTTAATAAATGTTCTGTAGTGAAAATAAAGGGATTTCTATTTATTTATTTATATCCAAGCGTAGTTATTGGAAGCAAGTTCTAATTACACTTGCAGAGGGAAATCCACATCGCGACTTTCATCTCGCATGTGGTCGATTGATGGAGTCAAAAGCCTTTGCCATGCCAAATTCGCTTACGCAATGAGTCTGCTGGTTTCCGAAAAGAAATTAATGCGGCTGAAATGAAAAACAAATCAAGTAATGATTTGCGATTGACTTCTGAAAATTCACTCAAGTTCTCACAACAGATAATGCGCGTTACATAAGAAACTGGGTTCAGGTCTTTGTATTTTCTACATGTTTTAACTCAAACCGACATCTTCAGCTTTCTTATAATTTTCATGTTTTGCGCGAATCTTTTCCAGTAGTGTCAGACTACTGGAAAATATTTAATTTATTATTTTGTGAACGATCCATCTTGTCATCGGCCCCTGTCCCACTCCATTTTGTTAAGGATTTAACCACCTGCTATCAAGCTCCATTCATCCATCTTTTTCAAAGGCTAAGAGATGATCTTGGCATGTAATTGAAAACCACATTTAATCAGAAGGTCAATTCATGTAGTTAAAAAAGTTTATCCTCTTGTCTATGTCAAAAACTAGTCAAAAAAAGTTTATAAAAAAACCCGACTGCTTAAGAAGCAAACCAAAAAGACGTACATAAGAAGAAAATCATGCTGTGCAATCGGAGGATACATATTCGCGAGCTGGCTGTCCAAAACCAGATTTATCTTCCGACTGTACAGCTCTTCCGACGGCTCGCAAAGTAGGCGTACGAATCGATTGATGTAAGAATTATCAAAATCTGTCAACCCGTTTCGTATCTAGTACGCTACAGGAACATACATACATACATAGACTGATAAATACATTACACACCTTTGGAAGTCGGGTAAAAAGGTTGTAATATTATACTTGTATGCAGGTAGTCATAGATAATACCACGAATTTACCGATTCCTCACATGTTTTGGATGTACTCTTACAAGACCTATTGTAAAAGAGGGTGATAGTATTGACATCAGCTAGACACAAATCCAGACGGGTTAATAATAAATTCTGATTATCATTATGAAATGCCGGATGAAAAAACCCAATAACAATTCCTCGACCCGTCAATCGAACCCAGAGGACCACATTAACAGTAGCAGCGCTTGTCACCTCGATACCAACAAGGCAGTGATTCAAAGTTGTTTTAACCCCCGACGGAAAGTGGCATCATAGCTCCTAAACGGATGAACCGACTTTGATTAAATAAGAGGTTTTTAAATGTTTAAATTTTACTTGTACCTAATATACAATTGTAAAACTAAACATTCTGTATAAAAAGCCGTGACGTCACAGAATGTCTCGCTACATTATAGCAAGTCATTAGATAGCTGCGGTATGGGCAGTAATCCAGGCTTAGCCGTCACTATGCGATGTTTGTCCACCGACTCTGATGGAAAACGAGTGGCGGTCGCTACATCCTGTATAGAAAGTAGTGACGTCACAAAATGTCTCGCTATAGCGAGTCATTAGAAGCCTGCGGTATTGGAAGTAATCCAAGCTTAGATCTCACTGCTTGACCGAGATTAGAATGCCAATGATCTTCTCTCAGCTCTCAACTTCAATGTATAATATTCGTAGCGGATCTTTGTGTCTCTGAAGTTGGCTCTGTCAATCATAGCGCAAGAAACAGTTTGTCATCGAGTTTAATGCATAGAGTAATCGAGATAGGATGATGCGACAAACGTAAGCGAGTGAAGGAGACAGTTATACAATGCTATCTTCACTTTCAATATTGACACAAAATAGACCCTGCTTCTTGCGGCTAATTCAGAGACACAAAGATCCGTTGTGCATATTATAACATCCTGTAAAGAAAGTCGTGACGTCACAGAATGTCTCGCTGTCGAATCATTAGATGGCTGCGGTATGGGCAGTGATCCAGGCTCAGCCATAACTATGCGATGTTAACTCTACTCTGATTGAAAACGAGTGGTGATTGCTGGCCGCTTGAACTGTTGGTTTTTAATAACAACCGGGCTTTGTAGTAGGGAAAATGATGGTTTAGAACCTATATTATGTTGCAATTCTGATGGGGAAATGGGTCACATAATATAAAGACCACATGTGGACGCACAACTAGGATAAAAGTCTCATATATGACCTAATCCAGGCCAAGGTCTTCCCGCCATCATCATCATCAAGATTATTTCTACCGTGCCGTGCTTGGGGGCCCCCAAGGTCTACCCGTGTTCTCATCGAAATTCGTTCGACCATGGAGTACAATGATACAATCCTATTGAACATACAGACTTTTAAATTTTGTATTGTCGTTAATTTTGAGCCGATCAGAAAGGAGTTCACATTTGGAACAAAAAAAGTTTTCAAATTCGTAATTTCGAATCTTCACAATGCAGAAAATTCTGTATTACAACCATGATGAAATAAAATTGGAGTCGGATGGATCCAAGTCGTCTTGAGCTAAAAATAACTCGAGATCAAATAATTCATTACGGCTTTAATCGCTTTAGAACTTAAACTTCCTCAGTGTTGGGCCATGAAATGAGCGATTTAAAACCCTTTTTTGTATTTATAATCCGTAAAATATTCTGGTTTCTTCTTTTCTACAATTCTTGCTTGTTTTGTTTTATAAAATGTTATCTATCTACCAATAAGCATAAGTACTTAGAAAGTCTTCAATTACATAATTGGGAAACCCGTAAAAGGTTGTCAAGAAATTACTTTTAATTGTCATCTTCGTTAGGCTATCTAGTAAGTTACTTTTTACAAGATATTATTTAACTTGCAATGTATGTATGGAAGTGTGTTCGGGTCAAATTTTGCAACAGTATTTTGGCTTAAGATGAAATTTTGCATACACGTTTAGTTTGGATGACAATGCATGGTTAGCTAAGTGACCTCATTCTAAATCAAATATGGCGGTCGGCCCAAGATGGCGGACTAGTTATTTTTTGTGCACTGCCATGATACGTTTTAAAAAAACCAGCCAAGTGCGAGTCAGACTCGCGCACTATAGGTTCCGTACCATTATCACAAAAAACGGTATAAACATCACGTTTGTTGTATGGGATCCCTACTTTAAATTTAATTTATTCTGTTTTTAGTAGCGGCAACAGAAATACATCATCATTGAAAATTTCAACTGTCTAGCTATCACGGTTCATGAGATACAGCCGGCTGACAGACAGACGGACAGTGTAGTCTTAGTAATAGGGTCCTGCTATTACCCTTTGGGTACGAAAACCTAAAAAAGATTTTTAATGAATAATTTAATCGTTATCTTTGGGGCCTAAAAGCATTCATACGAATGCGTCATATGCATGTACCTAAATGTCTAAAGCGGTATTTATCCTTCAAACAACAAAACAGATCATATTTTATTTGGATCAATGAAAGCTAATGTTTAACGACGAAATTGAGGACGTTTTTTTTTTTATTGCAAGCCTCGCGTTTCAGCTCTAACTCTTCTCACCTGCTGCTAAGCGATGATTTGTGTTCGATGATGCAGCCAGCAGCACGCTTACCTAGTAGTAACTACAAGGAAAGAAAGAAAGAAAGAAAGAAAATATTTATTTGTGACCCGCACAGGAGACACTAGTTAAGCAAAACACAAACAATAATAAAAAAAAAAAAGTAAATAACCCCGTGCGAGACCAAAACGGCTCCTATCTCAGCATGTGCAACGATATTAAAAAGATAAAAACGCTGCGCTGATATTCTGATAGGGCCCACTGTTGATGCCACATTCACGGAAAGGAAACATACATAATTTTAGCAATAAAATAGATGATAAATAATAACAAAATAGCATGAACACAGAACAGGTTAGTTAGTCACAGTGTAAATGTGTATAACGTATAAAACAAATATATATATATAAATAAAAATCACAAGGTTGGGCTATCCCAATAGGCTTTTAGAAAACCCGCTTGTTTCTTGGCCCCAATATCAGTAAACGTTATAATTACCAAATAGATTAATTTGGTGTGGATAAATTCCGGGAATAGAATAATCTTGCTCTTTTAATTTATACATCATGCTGGAATAAGGATAATTAATTCTGTTTTCGTTTTATTTTCAGTCCCGTCCTGTTTTTGGAGAGGTCAAAATGCAACTGGGTCAAATTTTCTGGCTTACTGAAGCTTTTCAGGTGACCTTACGGTTTTAAGGGTCAAATCTCAGGGAGAAATAAAGTCTTTTCTGACAACATGATATCACCTCACGTCATTCTGATACTAATGTAGGTTAAAATCTATACTAATATTATAAAGCTGAAGAATTTGTTTGTTTGTTTGAACGCGCTAATCTCAGGAACTACTGGTTGGAATTGAAAAATCTTTTCGTGTTGTATAGTCCATTTATCGAGGAAGGTTACAGGCTATGTAACATTACGCTACGACCAATAGGAGCGGAGCATAAATGAAAAATGTTGCAAAAACGGATAAAATTATTCCTTTTGGAGAGCTTCCGCTGCGTGCGCTGCGTAAGCGGTTAAAGTTACGCAAAAATCATGGTTGTAGGGTAGGTAGGGTAAATGGGTAGATAGATAGCCACTTGACGGGAGCGAAGCCGCGTGGGACAGCTAGTGTAGAAATAAACCAAAAACCTGGTTTACGCAGATCTCTAGAAGAACCTTTGTGGCAGTTGGACACTAATTGACCTTAAAAGATTTATTTTTGTTTTTCAGTTCAGAAAACAACATAGTATCTTTTACTGGAGAAGACTGAGGCCCTAATACTTCTATGAATGAATTCTGAACTTACTAAAGTCTCAACAAGAAATAAATCCGCGAAAAGAACAGCTTTATTTTCCACCCAGACATTTCCCGACCACTTCCGCCAATCCATTATTCCTGACTAAAAAACAATTTGCTATATTTTTCCCCAACAAAAAACTTCCAGAACATATATTTAAATGAGAACATAATAAGGACAGCCTGGTGTTAATACATCAGACCTGGGGCAATGAATCGCGACGGGCAATAATAACATCCGCCCAGGCTTTATATTTTATACTTATGCTGGACTTTAGGCCTACCTACACAGAGTAGAGGAAGACAGAGGCGACGCGTGCCAAGGTCTCATTGGCTTGAAATGTGGTCCTTTGGGTCGAAGAGTTAAAAAACACGAGCTAATGTTTTTGTTATGAAAACAAGTATAGAATTTTGGGACTTGATTTTATCATTTATATAGATTACTAGCACTTCGCCCGCGACTTCGTTCGCGTGATTTCGTTTATCTATTTATTTAGGAATAACCATTTTTTTTTAGTTTATCCTATAAATGACACTCTTATGTGCAGTTAATGAATGCGACCAAAAATAAGCTATTATTAAATCAATAAAAATGACGTATCGTAGATATACAGGGTTTGTTGGTTTGGGAAGATTCGTTACTTGATTTAAAGAATTTTAGGGTACCGCCACAAAATAAAATCCTCCCCTAAAAACTTAATAACCGCATTTTGCCCCGTTGAGGGTCGAGTTTTGAACAACCCAAATATGTTATTAATTTTTGTCTTCTCTTCTTTATTTACCATTTCTGTTAGTAAGATTCAACAGTAAAATTCCTCTAAAAAACTTTAACACCCCTTAACTCTATCTGGGGGGTAGTTTAAAAAAAAGTTTTATGTAAATTTAGATTATTTACATTATCCCTAAGGAATTTTGTCCGTTTTCACCTCATCAAAGGTTGAATTGCCGAAAATTCCTGATTTGTGCTACCCTAGATCCATACGTCAAAAACGAAAACCTGTCCAGTAAGATTCTTAACTTTGGATAAATTTCGAAAATCTTATAATGACAACCTTTATTTTGTCATAGCTTGGTACAAGTCAAGTTTCAAGTTTATTAACCCAAGAAATATGAATCTTCAAAAAAACTTTGACACCCTACTTCGTATTTTAGGGTAAGATCCGAAAAACTAATAATTTTAAATCAATAAAAACCTTTATTGTTAACTTAGCTTAGTATTTAGGTCAAATTGCAAAATTATTTTAACAGCCCCAAAATCGTCTTTTTGGGAAAGTTTCAAAAAACTCCCCTCCCCTTTTCCTGATACGTACAACCTGAGAGTCTTTAAGTTATGAGTGAATAGGTTTATTCTATGAAAGCGTGCTACATCGTCGCCCAAATTCGTTTACGTGAAATTCGTTTACCATCAGGTGAGATAGTAGTCATGCGCAAATCTATAAATAATTAAAAATAAAACTAATAATGACAATTTTTATTGTATATCGAGGTTGGTATTTATGTCAAGTTGCATGTTTAAATAAACCGAAAAAGAAAACTTATTTCTTGGGATAGGATTTTTCAAAAAAAAACCAGGCCTTAATTAATCTTTTGGTGGTAGTTTCGAAAAACTAATAATGAAAACCTTCGTTGTTTATTTAGTTTGGTATTTATGTCAAGTTTCAAGTTTATTAACTGTAGTAATAAGATTCTTCAAAAAAACTTTAACACTTGTTAGAGTTTTTTTGAAGAATCTTATTATATATTAGAAATCGTCTTTTGGGAGAGTTTTAAAAAAAATAACAACCTATATATTCATTTAGGATTGTATTTGTGCCAAGTTACAAGTTTATTGACCCAAGAAATCAGATTATTTCATACAAACTTCAACACTCCCTAAATAATCATTTGGTAGATTCGAAAAAATAATAGTGAAATTTTTTATCATTTACTTAGATTTGCACCTAGTATCAATAATTTTGGCCGAAGGAATTCGATTTTTCATACAAACTTTGGCCCCCTTTTTCATCCCCCTAGGGGTAGAATTTCGGAAAATCCTTTCTTATCGGATGCCTACGTCATATAAAGAACACAACCTCCAAGTTTCAGGTCTCTACGACCAGCGGTTTAGGCTGTGCGTTGATCCGTCATTCAGGACAAATCATTTTATATGTATAGATAGAAGATAGATGATTAAAGTTAAGAGTTCTCATTTTCGTCCAGCATTTTATGTCTCTCGGCACAATTTTTTATCAGTAGTTAACTCAAACAATGGTTAAATATGTAAACCAATAGTTTCTCATTTCGGTAAAATGCCATATTTCACAAATGGTCAAATAAAACGGACAGTTAATAATTTGACCATTTGTGAAACCAACAATTCATAAATAAACGCGTTACCTACCGCCGTAGTACCTACTAAGTAGGGTAAAACAAAACTGTATATAATTATGTTTTAGTGTTTTCTATTATTTTCATATGATCGCGTATTTTTGAGATATATGTAGATGAACAGATACTGCTTTCCATCTGGTTTTCTGGCACGGAAATATATGAGACCTTTTTTAAACCGCGACGGAGAAAGAGGGGTATTATAAGTTTGAAATGTGTACCTGTGTGTTTGTGTATACGTGTATTTATGTATCTGTCTGTGGCGTCATAGCTCCTAAACGGATGAACCGATTTTGATTTTGTTTGAAAGGTGACTTTATCGAAAGGTAAATAATTGTGCGTTTTCTTAGCTATATTTGATGAAAATCTGTTCAGCCGTTCAAAAGTTATAGGCATTTTACTGTTTGAATCGGGGTATTTTTGCAAGATATCGTGTCATAATTACGTGTTCAAAAGATTGTCGATCGAAGCGTGTCTACTACTAGATACAATATGTAGTTTAAAAAGGATGAAACGAAAAAAATTGTCGGGGCTTTTGGAAATTTTTACTTGTTTTGTAGGTAATTATGATGTAGCAATGATTTTTCGGCACTTTCCTCATTTCCCTATTTCCCATTTTTCCTTTCATGAAGATTATTGTATAAACTGTGATTGTTTTGGTTCTGGATAGTTCTTTTCATTTCATTCGTAATGGCATTAGTTACGGTCCGACCAATTGTGTTAATAACATAACAGAGGTAATATAAGCGACTAGCATAAACTTTATTGAAACATACGAACACATGCGTCGGTGGTGTAATGGTCAGCATAGTTGCCTTCCAAGCAGTTGATCCGGGTTCGATTCCCGGCCGACGCATAATCTTTTGCGTCAAGAAAGTATTCACATTGCATGATTGTGTTTGCTTACTCCACTTTTTTACCATTTTTCAGAAAACCACCCTCCTTAACTGAAAGACAAAAGAAATCCTCAATGTGCATGAAACAATAGCAACATTGAGGCTTGCATAATGGATCCATTCCATCTCTTCAGGCTCAAGGGTTCGATTGCTCTTTTCACCGTTCAAGCCAATGTACAGCCTGAACCCAACACTACTCTGTGCAACCCCATTTAAGATGTAAACACATAAGTATAGGACGCAGGGGCGAGGGACGCCAGTCTACGCGGCGACGTGCCGCTGAAAACACGCGGGGAGCCCCCAAGCTCCGCAAAAAAATAACCAAAAAAAAAGTAATTATTCTTTTATTTATTTTGACATAAACCCATGTTTTCGTTCCAAAATTAAGTTCTTGTTTCGATCAAAAAGTTTCAGTATTTTTTTTATCCCAAAAGCGCATTGCAGTAGCGGTTTAGAACATCGAATGTTTTGAATTGTTCGTACCAACTGAAAAATTCCTCTGTTCCAAATGTTTTCTTCCCCTTTTTCACTTAATCTTTCTGTTATTTCTAGATAATGTTAACGGATAAGTGTTTAATGTAATTGTCGTCAATTCGGGATGCCTTGTTGTGGATTATGACGGGTTGAATCAAGTGAGTTCAGTTGAAAGTTATCGATTGTTACAAGAAATGTAGCGAGATGTAGCTCGAGTTGATCGTGGCTTTTCCAATTATCATTTTATTGGTCTTTATCTTTTGAGTTGCTATTTCCAAAGGCTTTTATTTCAGTTTTTTTTCGTTATTAATTAAATTTAATAGTAAACGTAGCTTTGTTATGTGCTTAGTAGAATCTTCAGGATTCTCGTAAGCGTTTATTAGTATCGTAGACGTATCCAAATCATTATACACTCGGTCATTGCGTTGATAATTTATTAGTGCTAATCTACAGTACGCATTCATAATAATAAATCGATCGTTCAATTTTAAACCACAATACTCATAAACTAGCGAATTATGGGATGATTAAACTGGGTATTATGAAGCAACCAATAACTTTTCACCGATCAGATTTATCATTAAGCTTATAAAGTTAGTCGTTTTCTAAGAAACAGTATAATATGTTAGGACTAGACACAGGGTCATGTCTGAGGTGAGAAGTATATGTTGCGCCGACCCCACATATATTGGGATATGAGCAGGAGAATGATGATGCGTAGATGATCAAAGTGGCTATATTATAAAAAGAACTGATCAAATCTTAGGTATATTGATTAATTGATTTTCAAAGGTCTTTATTGACTTAAAGGAAAAACAAATTAACAACAAAAAGTTCATTCAAAAAATCAAAAAGCCCGACTGCTTATAAAGCGAACTAAAAAGAAGTAAACTAGAAGAAAATCAAGCTGTGCAGTCGGAGGATACATATTCGCGAGCTGGCTGACCAAAACCGAATGTATCCTCCGACTGATAAACACATTACTCTCCTTCGGCAGTCGGGTAAAAAGATCTTGTTCTAAATGTGTCTTATTCTATGTGTACTTCAAATAATGTTAAGTAGGCTAAATCGCCTCTTTTAAATTAAAGTAATCCCCCATGTTTTTTTAAATAAACTATTGTAAAATTTAAATAAATGATTTGCTACTTAGGTATAATGCTACTGCCAAAATGCTACTGCAAAATGCTAATGCTACTGTGAATTGGTTGGGATTTCAAAACAAATGAAGTTATTTGAAGTCACAATAGCTAGCTAACAAACATTTTTTAAGTATTGTTTAAAAATGTTGTCGGCGTCGGAAGCATGGTTCAAACTACCAGTGGTTAGGTTAGTTCCAGGTTCCAGGCTCAATGGAGAGGAACCTCCTCACAATGTAAGCCGTATCAAGGAGGACTTCCTTCTGCCTGCCATCCTAGAACTATTGTTACTGATCTGAATAATGCCCGTAACATCTATCTTTCACAGTCACCTTTTACAACGTGATCAAACATTCTTCCATCCATTTCACCTCAATCAGCTTACATCTTTCAAATAAGCAGATTACAAAGCTCCAAAATTTACATCAGTTTTTACATCACCTCCGTTACCCTGTTACCCTGGTAGTTATCGTATCTCTATGGTAACCGTTATTTGCTATTACCGTAGCCGCATCTTCTTTTACGACTTCACTGAGATAAGCTGGCGGTATCTTAGGTTGTTCATTTGTCTAGGTAGGCAGAGAATGTACATAGTTTGTTGGATCATTTTCTGTGGTGTAACTATCGTCACTTTTGTAGTCGTCTTCCTCCTTTGCCACAGTACTTTGAATATCAAAGATCATCCACTTTTATGTGCTTAATTATGAAAACATATCAGCGACAGGCTGTAACACAGACGTTCTAAATATAAACCTCACTAAAAGTAGAAATGATCTGCCCGTACGTGCATACGTGTCAAAACTAGAATAGTGAGGCTGTGAAAAAGAAACGTATGTATATAAGTCATATACATCTGTACCTTACACACACTGAAAATAACCTTGCTCTAAGAGATTATGGTCCCCTGAATGTTGGCAAGATTTTGTTGAGAGGTGACAATATGATTGTTTAAATACCAAAAATTATTGGCTCGGTTATTCTTGATATTCTTAGGGTTTTTGTTTCCAAAAGTAACAGTTCACATGCTGCCAGCATCGACTGTTATAGCATTCCGAATTTAGGAATTCGAATTTGGAATTAAAATCATAACTCAACCGGCTACCGATGAAAAAAAATAAATCTGTCAGACGCAATCACTATAGTCTGTATCAGATATCGCCCTCTTTTTATCTGGAGGAAAAACTTATTTATTCATACCCATTGATCCTGTAGGAAAAACTTCGGTTGTAACGAAGTTCCAAGTCAGTAGTGATTTATGAAAAAAGTTCCCGATCTATTGGAAAAGTGGCATAGTGACAGTCTCTGTTAGGTATTCTCAGGAATAACAGAAAAAAGAAGTGGTATTGACGTGGTGACTAAAATATAGGAGGGTGGGTTTTGGCCTGTCCTAGTTCCTATAGTACTTTCTACTAAATTACAAATGTGAAAGTTTAGATGGATGGATGTTTGTTACTTGATCATGCAAAAACGGCCTAAAGGCTTTAGATGAAAGGGTAATGCAACTTTTACGATATATAGCTGGCATATTTTTTTTACTTTTCGCCAATAGTGAAATCTAGGCCATATGTTAGAGGATTGTATGAGAAATTAATAGCAGAAAAAACTAGTTTACATACTATAACCGTATTATAATCTATACTAATATTATAAAGCTGAAGAGTTTGTTTGTTTGTTTGTTTGTTTGAACGCGCTTATCTCAGAAACTACTGGTTTGAGTTGAAAAAATCTTTTTGTGTTGGATTGTCCATTTATCGAGGAAGGTTATAGGCTATATAACACCACGCTACGACTAAAAGGAGCGGAGCTTAAATGAAAAATGTTGCTAAAACGGAAACAAAACAAAATTCTTCTTGAGAGCTTCCGTTGCGTGCGCTGCTTTTTGTAGGTAGGGTATGGTAGGTAGGGTAGATGGATAGGTACGTAGCCAGTTGACGGGAGCAAAGCCGCGTGGGACAGCTAGTTTAAGAATATAAGTAATGCCTGTCAAAAAGATACTCGTAATACTTCCCTATTTATCTTCGTTCGGTTACGGTTGATAGACCTGGTTCTTTTTGCTATAGAATTCTAGTATTGTCCTCTAACATTATAACCTAGGTTTCGTTTCTGGTGAACGGAAAAAGTAATTCATTTCAATTGTTTGCATTGGCTTTTGACACACAGATAGCTTATAACCTAGATTAACACATAGGATACTTATAACCCCGGTAGTATATTCCTCTGAGATAATTCCTGTCAAACCCGCGGGCGAAGCCGCAGGCAAAGGTGCTGTAAAAATATTTTAAGGTGGTTGAAGTACCAATGAATATTCATGAACCACTGTGGGATGGGAGCTACTCAACATTTCGTAGATACCTTTTTAAGGAAAAGCAGGCAGGCGAAATTTTCAATAAATATTTCTGTCTTTACACAGTGCTACATAAAAAGTGCTATTCGCAGCTATATTGAATCATGCGAATACGTACAAGTAAACAGTGCAATAATAAAATTGAAAGATTTTAATGGTAGAGAAAGATCAAAGAAGCCGTGTGTGAAAGATTTTTGAGACGATGCTGCGATGGTAATGTAAAAGAGTTATATATACTACAGCGATCTAAGAATGATGATGAATTCAAAAATAATTAAAATATTAATTGAAGTTCTGAATTGCCTGTTTTCTGAGAAGATAAAAACCGGCCAAGTGTGAGTCGGACTCGCGCACCGAGGGTTGCGTAAAGACAGCTACATTCACCAAAATAATAAGGTATCATTACTGACGTTCATAAAAAATAGAAGAACCGAAATTTGCTCTATCGAAGGGACAAAATTAACTTTGCCGTTCGTAAACTGTTGTCCCCATACATCAATTTAGATCGCGATCTTTACACCAACTGCAAATAAGTTAAGTAACTTTGTTATTGTTTGATGTAGTTACAAATTTACAGTCTTCAGATTTTTTTCCTTTACTTGTGCTGTAAGACATTGCTTCTTGCCAAATTTCATGATTCTAGGTTAACGGAAAGTACCCTTTAGATTTGATTCCTTTATGATTCCTCAAATATTTGACATAAACGGCAATATCTTTTGATCTCGTTGATTTAGATGTCTGATTTTTTCCCGCCGCTGCCGTTCCTGAGAAAAAGATCTTGACACACGGATAGACAGACAGACGTCGAAGTGATCCTATAAGAGTTTCTTTTGAGGAACGGAACCTTAAAAACTGATATAACGTAAATGTTCATTTACGGGCTGAGGGTAAGCAAAGATGATGATCATGACCATTCAATTTTCATCCGCTAGGGCCAAATTCCTCACAAAAGGCCAGTGATTAGCAAATAATGAAACAATGTCAACTAAGAAACTTCTAGGTCCTTATAATTATTGACTTTAAAAAGATGGTCATTCACTGACTGATTGCCTGCAAAGACAATGTGACGAGTGACCAAAAGACTCCAGCTTCAAAAGACCACTTATATCTAAATAATTAAACAATTTCAACTTCCTTTATAAACAGACCAACACCCATGAAATGTCCCACACAGTTCTTTTATGTAGACAATGTTCCATTAAGTGAATCTCTTCATTCTGGGCAATATTGCAAATGATACGGCTACCATAAAAAATTCTATGAATAAGGAATGGAACTTTTTTCCAGAACTTAAGTCCCTGTCATAATAAGTTAATGTTCCTGATGGGTCTTTGATAATGTCCCCGTCATTTCTTCCGGAGATTTTTTTTAATGGTCTGCCCTTATTTTGAAGATAATGTACAACGAGCTTATATAATGTCTAGTCCATGATATGTTATGTCTATGGCTTAAGAAAAATAAATTGGGCAGACAGACGTCAGATCAGATGAAAATGTCAGAGTATAAAATATTACAAGATTTTACAAATTAGCAATATAAATTAAGTTGAATATATTAAATCAATCAGAGATAACTAAAAATATGCTTTTCAGGTGTTAACAGTAACAAAGAATACAAAAGAAACATTTTAATATATTAATATGAGAATGTTACTTAACATGATATAAATTGGGTTCTTTAGCAAATGGCTATGAGCTATGTGTGCCAAACTACTAACATTTATGTATTACTAACTGACCCAGCAGACATTGTCCTGTCAAAATTTTGAATACAACAAAAATATATAGAAATAAGCACTTCAATTTATTACAATGTTTTTCTAGTTGTACGAAAATTAACCACATAGCAAAAGTTACCTACCACCTGTATCATAACCCTTCAAAGAAGAGTGATCAGGTATCTTCTGGGTTCCCACATTCAAACTTAGCTAACCATTAGGCGAGATCGAGGTCAAAAGGAAATAAATTTATACGTAGGTACACGAACTCACGCCTTTTTACCCGACTGCGGTAGGGTTATGTTTTTTGAGCGTATGTATGTATGTATGTACATTTCTATAACACGCTCTACAGCCTAAACGGCTTGACGGATTATGACATATGAGGTGTCGTTGGGTTCGTCGCAATTGTAGGAGTGACATGGGTTATATATTTTTTAAATATGGCGCCCCCCTCCCTAAAAAGGGGGAGGTACATTTATTTTTTCACTGTCTTAATAATATGGGTATCAAATGAAAGCTACTAAATAGCCATTGCAAATAAATATATATAAATATATCGTAGCACTTTCATGCTACTATTCAGAAATTCAAGATAAGCGTAACTCTGATAGAAAAATAAATAATCTTTTACCACATAACTTATTTAGAGAACTCGACTATTATTAATAAACTAATAAATCTGAAATAAAAGAAATTATTATAAAAACAAAAAACCCGACTGAAAAAACAATTACTGAAAAGAGAATAAACACATTACCCTCCCTCGGCAGTCGGCTAAAAACAAATACTAGGTATAATTTATATATTTACTATTGTGAGGTGTTGCAGGCGGGGACATACAAAAGTTATAGACAATCCTACCAAAACTCGGTTTGTCACCGCTGGCAATAATAGTTAATGTATGAATTTTAAATTACCTACTACTTGTTTTTCTCTTTTAAGGGCCTACATTTAGTGTCGTAAAACGATAACATTCTAAAGCATACTCCTTAGTAACGGCTAGGTTAAGGTTTGAAAAAAATATATATATTTATTATTGTTTCATGCACATTATTCTTTAAACATGATTTTTTCGTATAACAAATAGTTTTGCTTTAAAAAAATAATTAGCAAGACGATATTTTTCGCAACTTTTGGATACTCCTCCAAAACGACTTGGATGTTTAAAAATATTTTTACACAGGAAAATTGATGGCTTGAATTTCTTCATAACTGACATAGCGTATGTAAATCAAATAATATTTTGCAAACAAAACTTTTCAATATTGATATTTTGGCATCGAGCGGGCGCACGGCCAGTACTGCGTTAACATTGGGGGCGTATATATCGCCATAAGTTAATTAGTTTTTTGCTGTCGGGTTTTTTGTTTTTTCCCATGGAGGTAGTTACTACAGTAAGATCAAATAAGTTTATTTGGTTTAAATCACTATACTACATAATATAACTTATTACTTATGTATCATTAAATGTCAGATATCTACCGGAAAAGAACAAAACAAAATTAGACAATATCATAATCATTTTCAATTAAACTAAAGTTGGAAGCGCAAAGGTCATTGATAACAATGGCTCCTAATTGATAGATAACACATTTGTTTAAACATTCTAAATTGATAGCGGAATTCAGTCTTAAAATTGAAGCTCGCCATCACCGGCGTTGGTGGTGTAATGGTCAGCATAGTTGCCTTCCAAGCAGTTGATCCGGGTTCGATTCCCGGCCTACGCATATCGTTTTGCAGTTTTCTTTTGTTTTTTTTTTCTTTTTACCCGATTGCGGGAGGGTAATGTTTTCCGAGCGTATGTATGTATGTTTATATGCCCATTTCTAGGCTATATTATTTTAAAAAGTAGTGCCCCCCTAAAAAAAGGATTTATAATTTTTTTTTGTTGTCCTAACGATATGGGTATCAAATGAAAGCTACTTAATAGGGCATTCCAAAAATCTTTTTTACAAAAAAAATACTACCGACTTCCAACTAAAAACACTACAAAGTGAAATATAACTGTGTCTTTGGTAGGTACCATTTTTTTTCGTTATGGACACCGACTTCGAAAAGAAAGTTATTTTTCACTTTGTAGTGTTTTTAGTTGGAAGTCGGTAGTATTTTTTTTTTGTAAAAAAAAGACTTTTTATTTTCACTTTTTAGTTGTACCTATTAAGCAACTTACCTTTAGTGAGGTACTTATAATGCCAGAATAGATTATCCGAATGCCATGAAACTTGATCATAACCGGTGAAATGAGAGTGTATCAAGATGAACTGTACACATCTGCATACCCCTTTAGAGCGTACTGGCGTGTTGTTATGTTATGAAATGGTATAAACAGACATGCGGTTGCAGCAATCCCGAGAGATTTGCCGTTATTTATTGAAGAGATCTGCTGTATATCTCCGAAGTTCTTCATCAGATCTTCACCAAATTATAATGGGACCAATACAAAAACATAACCAAATGGTAAGTCTTCCAAAAATAAAGTTATTTTTCACTTTGTAGTTTTCTTATTTGGAAGTCGGTAGTATTTTTTGTAGTTTTTTATTTTTCACTTTATAGTTGTACCTATCTAATAGGCAAGTAGTTTAGTAAGGTACCTACGAGTAACTTATAATGACAGAATAGATTACCCGAATATCATGAAACTGAACATAACCAGCAAGGTGAACTATACACATCTGCGTACCCCTTTAGAGCGTAATGGCGTGATGTTATGTTATGAAATGGGATAAACAATAAACAGACATGCGATTGCAGCTATCCCGAGAAACTTTCCGTTATTTATTGAAGAGTTCTGTTGTATATCTCCGAATTTCTTCATCATAAATAGAGGTGCTGCAGCCAAGGGGACAAACAAACATTTTAAAAAGACCGATCAAAACTTCGTTTGTCACCGCTGGACACTGTATAAATTATATCTAGTACTTGTTTTCTCTTCTCAGTTAATAATTTTGTAGCAATCGGGTTTTTTGTTTTTATAATAATTGTATAAATTTATGTTGGTTTATTTTGATAAATTAAAAGTGGATCTTCATTATTATGACCACTTTTTCACCTCAACCGCTTACTTGGGTGTTCCCAAAAGCATAAATGGAGATATCAAGACCCTTCTAATCAGTCAAATTGTTTTAATTAAGAAACGATGGTAAAATTCTAAAGACACTAAGATTTTGCATATTTCTCCCTAGTGCCATAGTAGATAATTGTGGAGATTGATCGGAAGATTTAAAAGATAAGATGCGCTTAAAACCTTAAAATTTAAGTATTCATTACATAAAACGACGTTCATACGTACCTAGCCTCAAAAACGTCCAACTTCACTTAATATTATTACAGCAGGACCTTGTCCCAAGGTCGAAAAAACCTTTCCGTCCACAATTACATAACGTGGTCAGCCCTGGGAAGGGGTCCACATTTTTGTGGCCTCCCCATCGCCCCCCTTGCTCGGGGGACACTAAAACTTAAGATAGTGAGTTTTCCCCTAATTTAGTGAGCTAATTTTAGAGTAGGAAGTTTATAGGTTCTTTTAGGGTTGCTGGCTAAAATTATGGCATGATTATTTGTGCGTAAAATGGTATTCTTAGTTAATTAGTTTTGTTTTTTTTTAGGGTTCCGTACTCGAAGGGTCCGAACGGAACCCTATTACTGTCACTCACGTGTCCGTCTGTCTATCACAGGGGTTTTACGGCCAAACGGTTAGTCTTCAAAATTTCACAGTATGAGAATCTTGTTGACCCAAAGCCATGTATGTAAATTGTTAAAAATAGATTTTATCCCATACAGCAGAAGGGGTCATGAAAAAAATAATTGACCTAGCCCATCAAATGGAGTATCTTTGTGTAGAACTCTTTGAGTATAAATACTGTATTTTTTGTTATAAAAAATGTTTAAAAACAAAGAAATGAGAAGCCACCAATGTCAACCTTTTTTACAAAATTTTGTTCCGAAGATTTTTTTAACTTCCCATTGACCTATGAACTTGAAATTTGGCGATAATGTTAATTATTATGTATACTTTACTAACAAATACCAATATATTGAAAAATCTGATTTTCTTTGAAATTCCATAATTTTTCCTTTTACAACCAACCTTATTTTGCGGTTTGGTATGGAACCCTAAATATGCGAAGTCTGACACGCACTTGGCCGGTTTTTTTTATATTCGCCTATATTGTCCCACTACTGGGCATAGGTCTCCCATACCAAGATTTTTTTTCCTGTGCCACCTCGGACCAGCCTCTGTAGTGGGTGTCTAGGTCGTCTCGCCAACACTTATTATTGAATTTTACATTGGATCTTGCATAAAGCAATATAGGAATTTAAAGAATCCATGTCTCAAATGTGGGAAACACAGGACCGTCGTTATTGTGACTACAACAGCTTTGAATTACTAACACTATCTTTAAGGGTTTAGTTTTCAAAATCTATTACCACTGTTCTTGTTCTTCAAATATAATGTTTATATGTCGTTTTGTGGCAATTAAATATTTTTCTTGCTTTTTCTTTCTTCTTTGTCCAGCAGTTGACGTATTTCGACTTCAATGATGATGATGGTGATAAGGATAAAATTCTCGTGTCTATAAACAGCGTTCTAAAATATTTATTATATTTACGAGTATTAGTATAACCCGGAATCTTTACTTATGTTATAGAATCATCCAAAGCGTACAGTAAAGAAAAAAAGGGAAGCAACGTATGAATCGCTTCCATTCAACAGTAACATTATTGGGTATCTTGCATTTTTATTGGATAATAGATTGTTTAATATGTTTGGAAATATTAATCCTATAGCATCAGTAAGCAATCGTTTTCGTGTTTGGGACTGAACCAAAACAACTATAAACTGTCCATTTATTGTCTAAGCTGATAAGTATCTAACCCAGTAACACTAGCTTTTTACTGTCCCACTTTAGGGCAAAGGCCTCATCGCCTACAGATAAGGCAAGAATATTAACTACCATGTTTTTTCAAGGCAGTTTTGCGATTTTATTGATGTTATACTTGAGACTATTTCTAATAGATGTGAGAGCAAAACAAATTAAACACAAGTATTTAAAAAAAACCCCGACACATTTTTATTTCATGCTACATAATTTATCAAGTAGAAGACACGCTTCGATCGACAATCTATTGAACACATAGTTATGACACAATAATAATATCTTGCGAAATCACCCCGATTAAAACAGTAAAACGCCGATAATTTTTAAATAGTTTGCCGACTTTCATTTTTTAATCGATTTTTATCAAACATAGCTAAGAGCACTCTCTAGAGTGTTCTTTGATTTCGTTTCGGAGCTATGATGCCACAGACAAATACACAGGTACACACTTCAAATTTATAACAACCCTCTTTTTCCGTCGGGGTTAAAAATAGATACTGTCTCATTTTCTTTTCAAAACAAAGAAATAATAAAGAAAAATAAGATCTCCAATAACTTCAACATCAATAAAATCCGAAGTATATTCGGTGTACAGTTTGACAAGGCAGTAAGCCTCACAATTTGCGGAGCCCAGGTGCTTGCCTCGCCCAGCTGATGCCGGCCCCAATATAAATGGAGCCTCGCGAATTTTAAAACTTCAGCCGTAAAAACTCTAGTTCCCATGAAGTTATTATAAGTAATTGTTCTTGTTTTAGACTTATTGGGCTTTATAATGATTACAAAATTTTATAAATTGTATCAAAAATAAAGTATTGAGACAAGAATTTATTATGCAAAACTAAGTAATATAAATTCTTGTACGTAAACCTTTTAATTAACAGTAATCAAAACCTCGATGTTTTCATTTTAGTAATATTTTTCTTAATTTGTATCTAGTAATTGATGTGTGAAGTGGTAACTTAATCATTTATTTATTTTAAAATTTAATGTTTGACACCAAAATATTGGATACCTACTTAAATGTGCTAATTATTGCGTCATTACTTAGACTTTGTCTTACCAACCGTTGAGCTTTTGAAATTCGCTAAAGATTGATTCAAACTTTTCACATGCATTTGATTCAATCAATCAATGAAATAGTTTATTTCAAATAAACCTTAGAGGTACTTTTGAATTGACAAAGAGAAAAAAAGGATGACTCTAGTTGCAAATTCGCAAGAAACTCCACGGACACTCTTTTCCATCAGTTTTAATTAAAATTTTTTTGTTACATCATTCATGTTGAAAATATACGAGTACATATATGTGAAAACAATGTAAAAAAGACGTGCACGTAAAAGCTTCTAGAGTAACAAATAATTAAAAAAAAATTCAATAACAGGCAGCAAAGTTATGACCAATCCCAACTGAAGGCGCCCGTTCACGAACATGACGCATGGATCGGCACCACTCAGCTCAACCAACATTGCCTGATTGATTGCCTGCAACAAGCAGATAGAGTACATATTTTCTTGATTTGTGATCTTATCTAGTCGGCATCACCGCTAATTATCAGTGCATAACATTAATTGTGTTTCAAAAGCAATGTATTCATTAAAATTCCTCTTAATAATAAGTTACGTTAGTGGTGTCCCTCAGGGTCCTATTTGAGGCACATATTGATTTAATTAAAACGTAAATTTTCTGCAGGTTTGACATGAAAAGCTTGTACACAAAAATTACTACACGTAAAATTCAAATCACGAAACAAATTCTTTAAAAGGAAGGCCATACCTTTAATCACCCTTACTGTGATTGCTGACAGTTTAATAAGCAAATGAATGTAATTATGAAGCCAACCAAACACGAAATAAACAAACAAATATTTTCTCTTGCTTTCAACGAAATGCCTTGGAAAATATTAACGAAATTCCGTCGAATAATTACAGTAGCCCTTAACAATAGGGACGTGACACGAATTTTCCATTTCAATCAATATAACTTCCATTTTGTTTGTCCGTGTCCTCACAATGGCGCCACGGTTTGTGTAATGGTGGATATAATTAATTATAGCAATGGAAATCATTGCTTTCTGTTTGTTTAGGTGAGGATGTTTGTCTTTTTGGAAGTTCAAGGTTGACTTGAAATATAATTTGTATTGTAGGAACGCTGACACATTCATTGTATGTATGTGCAGCGATCAGCGACGCTAGTTCGCCCATAACCATTGCCAGCTACGAGTATAGATGTACTTACTGAATAAGTACTTCCACTGTAATAAGTTTTGTGAGTCAAGAAACACCCAAATATATTCCAACGTTTAATTTCTCTCCATACACACACACCTAGAGCATTATACATGTACACTTAAAAGTAGCAAGTCATGTTAATAAATTGATATAAGAAGTCAATATAAAGATATATATATATATATAAAAATGAAACCCGTTTTCCGTTGTCACGGCATCACGCGTGAACTGCTGGACCGATTTCGCTAATTCTTTTTTTGTTGTGTTTGTTATTGTTAGGAGAAGGTTCTTATGAAAGAAAAATTAAAAAAATAAAAAAGAATTGTAGATAGGTAGGGTAGGTATGTAGTTAGGGTAGGTATGTAGGTAGGGTAGGGTAGGGTAGGGTAGGGTAGGGTAGGGTAGGGTAGGGTAGGGTAGGTAGGGTAGGGTAGGGTAGGTAGGGTAGGGTAGGGTAGGTAGGGTAGGGCAGGTAGGGTAGGTAGGGTAGGGTAGGTAGGGTAGGGTAGGGTAGGGTAGGGTAGGGTAGGGTAGGGTAGGTAGGGTAGGGTAGGGTAGGGTAGGGTAGGTAGGGTAGGTAGGGTAGGTAGGGTAGGTAGGGTAGGTAGTGTAGGTAGGTAAGTAGCCAATTGACGGGAGCGAAGCCCCGGGGGTCAGCTAGTTACAAATAAAATTATTCATTAAAAAATCTTTTTTAAAACAAGCTTTTATCGTATTTTTCTCAGAAACCCTCTCATTTGATACCCGTATCATGGCTGTGCACAAAAAATAACTAGTCCGCCATATTGAATTTAGAATAACGTCACATAGTTAACCATGCATTGTCATCCAATATGCAAAATTTCATCTTTATCGGTGGACGATAACTGCTTTAAAATTCAGTTGCAAGATTTGACCCGAACACACTTACATACATACAAATATACATACATACATTGCAATTTAATTAAACTCATCTGATCCACAGCAAAATGAATGTTATTAAAATTATCAAAATAAAAGGCTATGTTAATAATTGAATACCAAACCTTAGGTAGAATAAATATTTTTAATTTAAGTTCTAACTTTGTACATACGCCCACATCCATTTTGGAAACCTACTTTTTTTTTCATTTATTTTGCAATACATTAATTTACACTTATTGTACAGCATAACACTTGTCTAATACCTTAAAAGATTTATGTTACAAAGTGAAGCAGCAGCATATATTATTACTAAAACAGATAAACATAAACTTATACCCACTTAAAACTTAAGATGTGATGTCATAAGTAATATAATATTTCTTTAAGATAAATTTACATTTTTATATGTTTCTTAAAGATATATTGCTATATCGTTTGGTTTATGCCGTTTAAACGATACAAAAACTATTTAAAAAGCCAATCGCATAACAGAAATATAATAATTATAATATAATCACTTCTTACACAAAGTAAAGTTATTTCAGACATTTCACCAAATTCTCATTTCAGTGCGGTGGACGTTGAGAAATGGGTTGTGTCACAAAAAGTGGCCGACTGGCGACTAGCAACGACTCAGGTGCGGAGCCCGACTTGAGGTCCTTTGTGATGGATAGGCAATCGTTTATCATTTCGTGTCCGAACGCTTGGTAGATTTTGAAAATGGATAAATGGTGGTACCTTAAGAAGGTCTAATACCACAAAGTACGCGGCGGCGCGCTGCTAATACAAATCCTGAATTTTATCCCAGAGGTCAAAATATTCAACATAAGTAATGCAAACTTTAAATTCATTCTGTCAACTAGCAATCTAGCGACTGAGTGAAAGTGACATACACTCTTAGTTGCGTCTCTGTAAAGTTTCCCTAACTTAAGTGAAGGTTTTAAGCAGAGACACAACAACTCTGGTTGAAAGAAATCCATTGCATGCTCAGCGTCGTTTAGAGGCTGGAGGGTTAGTGGGCAATTTTACAATCACAGACATATCATTCGATTTGAATTCTGTTGGAAAAAGCAGGATTGATGATGATATGTGGCCAGATAACTGGTACCGATCCTGGCACGCCTATATCACCTTTCATAAAACACTAGAAAAGTTCCGAATGCATGGAAGCAAGCTAACGTTCAGCCTGTGCCCAAGAAGGGCAATCGGACTGACCCGGCCAACTACAGACCCATTTCATTTACGTCCATCTTCTGCGAGAGTATGGAAGGGGTGCTCAACTCCAAGCTCCTGACATACCTAGAATGCTAACGACATCCTCAGTGGCGCCCAATATGGCTTCCGCCAAAATCGGTCAATTTCTATCAGGGATCTTCTAGCGTAGCCATTCACATCTGGAGTGAGGTCATCGAGAGACACGGGGAGGAGCTTGCCGTCTCCCTCGACATCTCGAAGGCTTATATGACAGGGTCTGGCACGAGAGCCTTATTGGTAAGCTTCCTTCATTCGGTCTGCCCAGTGGTCTGTGCGATTGGATCGCAGACTTCCTGAGGGACCGGTCTATACGAATGGTTATTGATGGCCACTCGTCTGACCAACTGGATATCAATGCCGGGGTCCCTCATGGATCGGAACTCTCAGCAGCATTATTCTTGCTGCACTTAAATGTTCTTCTTAAACCTTTGGGTATGCAGACTAAAGCACTTTTGTGGAGAGATACGTATCTGACGAGCGCGCTACTTGGCCTCAGATCCGGTCTCTCTGGAAGGTCATGGTTGGGCGCTTGAATCTGTCCTTGAAGGCAGTTTCCGAGTGGAGCGATGCCAATCTGGTCAAGTTTAATGCTGTTAAGACCCAGACGTGTCTTTTTCCGTTAAAAGGAGCCAACTCCACCCGGGTCCTTCTTTCCGTGGTGTGGCCGTGCCGAAAATGGACCATCTTCAGCTTCTTGGCGTTACGTTGACATCGATCCTCAATTTTGGTCCATTCATTGAGGCAAAAGCTCAACTGGCTGCCAAAAAGTTGGGGATCTTTGCTAAGGTGAGACGGTACTTCACGGTAGAACAGTTGCTCAACTTGTATCAAGGGCAAGTTCGGTCATGCATGGAGTGCTGCTCTCATCTCTGGGATGGATCTGCCAAGTACCAGCTGGATGCACTAGAGTCGGTTGAAAAACAGGCCAAGAAGCTCGTTGGCAATGAGTTGGTCGAGCCTAGGCTTGCACCGGCAAGACCGACGCCAAGTTGCCAGTATGTCGGTTTTTTATCGGTTACATTTCGGGGAGTGTGCGATGGAATTGCATGAATTATATATTCCTCCTTGCCTGTAACATCATCGGACTACAAGAAGTACGGCGATGCGTCATCGGTACATGGTGGACCATCCATACGCACCAAACGTTTTAGGAATACTTTTTTATGCGTACAGCTAAGGAGTGGAATTCCCTGCCGGAGTTTAAATTTCCTGATAGCTACAACCTGGGAGTCTTTAAGTCAAGAGTGAATAGGTTTCTTCTAGGCAAGCATGCTACATCGTTGATCAATTCATCGCTTACCATCAGGTGGTGGTAAAATGATAAAAAAGACAGATAACCAGGATCAGTAAAGTTTGCGTGTCTACCCTGCTCAATTTGATTTAGTTCAATGATTGAGTAACAGAACTAATTTTTCCTCTTAGCGTGTCCGCGTCAGTTAAAAACAAACGTACGCAAGTCAGTAGGTCTTACCAACCTAGTAAGTAGTGATTTACAATAAATTATTTATCCACAACGAAGATACAAAAATAAAATATAAAAATAAATGATAGTCGAAAATGCCATGGATGGCTTCGAGAATAGGATGGTGCGGCTATGCCTTTTTTTTCTCGACTTGTTACTACGTATTTGCCACGTCGTTGTGATACTTCCAATAAATTTTACAATAGGTACAAAACTACTTTTCGGTATTTTATGTTTTAATACACCATTTTTCCATACTAATAAAAAACTTTATTACAAAAAATACAAACGACTTCCAAATAAATACACTACAAATTGAATGAAAAATGTTTTTTTTTTCGGAAGTCGGTGTCCTGTTTTTACCCGACTACGGCGAAGTAATAAGGAGGGTTATGTTTTTGACCGGTATGTGTGTATGTAAGTATGTGTGTTATGTATGTATGTAAGTTCATCTGTTCCCTCATAATTTCTTAACAAATTATCATAATTTAACAAAGGAGGACTCCTCCTTTGTTAAATTGAAAGCGTCTTGTTTGTCCGCTGGTTATGGGTTGTGTGACGTCACAATAAATTGAATATGGCTCCTGCTAGGGGGCAAGAAGTCAAGAACAACAAAAATCCCGTCATGTGTGGTAAACAGAGATTTTAAAATGAAGGTAGGGTTTCTTACATCATATTTTTGTCAAGCGTACCGTTTGCGAAGTATATCCCGTCAAAGTCATGAAAACAATTTTTTTACCCGACTACGACACGGTGTCACAAAGTCCAAGTCTTGTAACATATGCCTTATATACATGTAAAACAACAAACCCTAAACGGAAAAAATATCATGTGGCTCTGCGAAAACCCGAAAATATTTTAATTTAAAAAGAACTTTTTTATAAAATAATACTACCGACTTCCAAATAAGAAAACTACAAAGTGAAAAATAACATTATTTTTGGAAGTCGGTGTCTTTCGTAGGTACAACTTTTTATGCGTTATGGACACTGACTTCCAAAAATAAAGTTATTTTTCACTTTGTAGTTTTCTTATTTGGAAGTCGGAAGTATTTCTTTGCAAAAAAAAATATTTTACACTTTTTAGTTCTACCTACCTAATAGGCAATTTGTTTAGTAGGTTATTTTAACGCCAGAATAGAAAACCCGAATATTTTGAAACTTGAACATTAACCGCTGAAATGAGAGATCTGCGGACGCCTTAAGAGCGAACTGGCGTGTTTTTAAAAATCGGTTCAAAATACTCAAATTTTCCAAAAAACAAAATCTATCACATGATCTCACAAGGAGCAATAACTCTAGAACACCGCTCCATCCCACTTGACACGAATTCGATTTGATCACGAGACACGTCCCGATACTGGAAATAAATTGTGCTCAGCCAATAATACGGTAACGCAGACGTATGTAACGGGATACTGTAATAACGTCCCCACTGTCTTTCTCTAAGGAGTTATTGAGCGAGACGGAAAAGAAAATATTGAAGGAAAATTTTGGACTTGCGATACACAGATATAAATAAAATCATTCGATCTGCTTAGCCTACCCCAATACATCTTTGGTGTCTTCATAGGAACGCACAACGCTGAGGAATGCGTTTCTAACAGTAGCGTATTTTGGGGAAGGCTTCCAATCTAACCGGATACTGTCGAAGGAGGATAATAAGTTTATCAGTCTATGTAAGTTTGTTGCTATATGGCGGTCTAAGGATCAAACGCGTTGGCCGATTTTGATGATTCTTACGTCAGTCGATTTGTCTTAACTTTGCGAGTGTCTTTGTTTATATTTATAGATTATAAAATATAAAAATGGCGGATTTTGGGCGCCATATTGTGGGGGTCCAATTTTTTTATGGGGTTTTATAGGCCCGTCTGATGCCCAATGCACGTGCGGTGCCTCTTTGCAGAATGTGATACATGCTGGAGTGTCCCAAGTGCCCACACACCTCCCCTTTGGAAGACCTTATGCTCGCTACTGACACCGCAATCGGTGTAGCCACCTACTGAACCCGAAATATCGACTCGATACACTATGACAAGATTGGTAACTGATTTTCTACCTTCTGACTACGCGTGACGAATGACAATGTTTTACAAATGGCAACCGGGACCAACGGCTTAACTTGATTGGAGAGGTACATACGTATAGGGTCGGTATGTTACGGATTTTCTCCCTTCTACGGACCCGAAAAAGTGTTGCTAACCTTGAAAATCGACCCGTGCGACTGATTTTAACCGACTCTCCAAATAAGAGGAGATTCTATGTTCGACTAAGTTTTTTTTGTGTATGTTCAACGATCACTCAGTCAACCGATATTGAAAATTCTTTATTTGTTCGAAAGAGTATACTCTCTAAGTGGTCCCATTGTCGCCTAATCAGGATCTGATGAAGGGATCTCATGGAAATCGAGGGAACTCACCAAATTTTGTAGGCATATATATAGCGATTTTAGTATTTTCATCAACATGGCGAGCATTTGCATTCAGAAAGTATCATTTGGTGAAGTGGAACTTATGAAAAAAACCACAGATGGCCACTGGAACTTTTTAATGTTTAGTATATTTTGGAAAAAAGATATCTCGAATATTTAAATGACTATGATAAAGCAAATTTAAATAAATGGTTCTAATGAAAATGGTACCATCGAACTGCTCTGGTGATGAAGCTGGAAGGTAGGCACCGGAACTCCGAAATAAAACAATGTATCCCAGTCGTGTTTAGGCTTGTTGGAATTGTTATGGAAATTCCTCTGGCTATAAATGATTTTCATGGTTATATAAGGCACCAAAACTAAAATAAAGATAGATAAAGAAAATAAACAAAAAAAATATTATAAAAAAACCGACTGCTAAAAATTATTAACTGAAAAGAGAAAAACTTTGTTTGTCACCGCTCGCGCTGGCAGTACCTGATAATAGTAAGTGTATAAATTATACCTAGTACTTGTTTTTCTCTTTTCAATCAATCATTTCTAGCAGTCGGCTGTTTTGTTTTTATAATAATTTGTTTTATTTCAAACTTTTTGGTTTTATTAATGAACTAGTTCTCCAAATAAGTTATAGAATAGAATAGAATACCTTTATTTCGGACGCAAATATCCATAGGGTGTTAGTAACATATAAAAACTTATTACCTAGTGTTAGAGACAATTAAAAACTTATTACCTAATGTTAGTAGCATAGCACAAACTTATTACCTAGTGTTAGTAACAATCAACCTCCGCACAAACTGCTGCATAATCGGAGAGCCGAAGCTCTCAGCTACAGTTTTCAGGATGACGTTTTGACTGTCCCTCACTCTCCTCAGTACGCGATGCTGTTTTTTTACGTATTAACGCGTAGAACATCTCAGACGCGCTACAGTAACGGGGCAGTCTCAACAACATCCTGAAAGCATTGTTATATTGGACGCGCAGGCCATCCAGCGATTATGTGAGTTATGGGGTAAAAGGTTATTTATTTATTTTGCTATCAAAGTTACGCTTATCTTGAATTTGTGCCAAAATTGTAAAAACACAGTGTTACGATGTATATATTTTCGAATGGTTTATTTAGTAGCTTTCATTTGATACCCATATTGTTACGATAACGAAAAAATAATTGCATCTTCCCCTTTTTTTGGGAGGGACGCCATATTTAAAAATTATATAGCTTATATCACTCCTACAATTGATATGAATCCAACGACACCTCATATGTCATAATCCGTCAAGCGGTTTGGGCTGTAGAACGTGCTATAGAAATGAACATGCATACATACGCTCGATAAACATTAACCTTCCGTAGTCGGGTAAAAAGTAAACCGACTTCAACGAACCATAAAGAAAAATTAGGTAGGTACCAAAGACACTGACTTCCAAAAAGAAAGTTATTTTTCGATTTGTAGTATTTTGTTTTGGAATTCGGTTTAGATTTTTTTGCTAAAAAGTTTTTTAAATCCTCGAGATCCTTCTATACACTGAAAGTAATAAAGCTTGAAATAAAGATGCCTGAACATTTAGGCTGACAAGCTAATTTTATAGAACGCTTGGTAAAAACTTATGCGTCGGCCGGGAATCGAACCCAGATCAACTGCTTGGAAGGCAACTATGCTAACCATTACACCACCGACGCATGTATTAGTGCTGCTGAAAAACACAATGAATTACTGAAACCTTGAATGACTTGTTTCTGAACAATATAGCAAATATAATTAGAAAGATTCAATTCAATATTGTTAAATATTTTGTTGCAGTGTAGGTGATATCTTATTAAATAAAAGTAAACTACAGGCTTACTTTTTGCTCTTAGTAACTACAGTATTTTTTATTTATTTATTAACACACACTTTATGTCACAAATATCAGTGCAGCCCTGGGTCTTGAACTAGGAAGTCTTGTATCACAAGAGCCAGACCTCTCCAAAACAGGGAATATTATACAAAAGGAGGATGATAAAAAGAAAATATAAAAAAATAATAATATGACAGTTACAGTATGCACACATTATTATTATACGAACTAAGATTAGAACTGGCAATTGATATCCTTAAAATTAAAACATAGATAAAAATAAAAAATGATAAAAATTAAATAAATTAAAATATAACATTTCATAAATGATTAAGCATTAAATACATTATATTTATTAACATTGCCTAGATAAGAATAATTGATGGGTCTGTGGACAGCTTAGTTAACTTTCAATATTCCAAAAATGTTACTCAAATCAAAACCCCATGAAATGCTTTGAAAGAAAAATTTGAGGTAGCACTGAGCTAAATGTAACAATACTTGACGTCATCATCATTATATCATTGCGCACATTTGCCACACTGTATCGATTTCTTGTTGGTTTTCTTTACAGGTTAAGGCAAAGTGAGTGATTTTAAAGGAACGTTGGAGGGCGTATTAGTAACAGGTCCACTGCCTTAGATATGTGGTATTCACTAGTTATACTTGTTAGAGTTTGGGTTTTTATAATAAAAAAACTATATTTATACATAAGTAGACAGCACAGAATGGGACGTCCAGTCACCACTGGTGCAATCTAACAATGAATAGACGTAAACCACAGACATAAATCTAAATAGATAACACAAGTCCCTCCATCTGTATGAAAACCAAACGTGCCACTTTTTCACAAACAATTTAAAAACAAATTTACTTCCCCTGGAAAGAATACATTTCCAATGCCTCGGCCAACTTTTTCTATACATTCTTTACATCTCAATATGACATAAAAGGCATTTTTGTAGATTTCGTTGGATTTCTGGTGCCGATAATTCTAAATGAAAAGCTCAGATTACGATCACTGATCGTAAATTTACTCCGTTTTTTGACACGCGAAGTACATACAATCGCGTCATCTAGTAAGATGTCTGTGACGCAAACATTAAAATGCTGGCTGCGTTTATTTAAGAGTATAACACATCTATCATCAAAACTCTAAGAGATAAGCCTTATGTACTAACTATACTTTATGTCATGAGGTATAGTTAGTACATAAGGCCTATAAATTCCTCTCTGGTCTAATAAGGTTTCTCACTTTACCGATTTAAAATCCATGGCGAATCCATTTTAAAAATGTAGATTCGCTGAAAAATACGTCAATTAGGTCAGGCTTCGGTTCGCGAGGGAGCATTTACATTTGGCCGAGTCAGTACTCCAGTAGGGTTGGGTCGGTTAGAATACCAGTATTTATTTATTGGTCTGATGTTAGAAGCTTTTGAGTGTGATAAATTAATGTAAAAAATAGATAGATAGGTACTACAATATTTTGGTGGATAAGTATATGAAAATATGGTACTGAATTAAAAACTTAACAAAAAAAAAACTAAACCGACTTCCAAAATAAAACAATACAAAGCGAAAAATAACTTTCTTTTCGGCAGTCGGTGTCTTACCAATACCAATCTTTTTTGACACCGACTTCCGAAAAGAAAGTTATTTTTCGCTTTGTATTGTTTGTTTTGGAAGTCGGTTTAGTTTGATTATCTAAAATTTAAACCGACTCCAAAGGAAAACGGTTTTAATTTTTTTTTTTATAGTTTTTTATTTTTCTCTTTTTAGTTTTAGTACTTTATATTACCATGAAAATCATTTATCGCCAGAGGGCTTCTCATAACAGTTCCAACAAACCTGGACACGACTGGGATACATTGTTTTACTACGTAGTTGCGGTGCCTACCTTCCGGATTCATCACCAGAGCAGTTCAATGGTACCATTTCAAAAAATTTAAAGGGTTCTCTCGATTTTCATGGGATCCCCTCATCAGATCCTGACTTTGTGACAGTGGGACCACCTCGGGCGAAAACATTTCCAAAAAAACAAAACAAAATTGGTCCACAATTGACGGAGAAATTGGTGTAAATAGAAAAAAAAACAATCATGCAGTCGAACATAGAACCTCCTCCTTTTTGGAAAGTCCGTTAAAAATATTCATTTAATATTATGAGGTGCTGCAGGCGGGGCGTCTGAAGTTGTTATTCTTCTTCTGCACGCCCTTGTTCACAACTTCGCCCTCGGTTCGAAGCACGTTTACTTTTTCTTTAACTGTCACACAACTACTGACTCCTATTACTTTCACAGTTTTTTTTTTAAAAGAGGAGCAAGGCTGACATCATGTTATACAACTAACGGGGAAGATATTTACTTCCGCGGGGCCATAAGACGTGATTGAAATTCACTACTGCAACTACTTTTCGGCCAGTACGGGTAGACAGAATACTGTCTCAATTCAAACGCGCCTTTCCGCAGAGGAAATGCAGTCCATATTACTTTATTCAATAATGTGGCTTCCGAAGTTACTTGCAAAGTATATTACAGATACTATGAGGAACTTTATTAGATTTTATTTTATTAGGAACGTCCCGGATAACTATAATGTCAGTACGCTGCTAGTGTGATAGAGATAGGGTTATATACGACGAATAGCACTATCCCTTTTTAACCGACTTTCCAAAAAGGAGAAAGTTCTATGTTCGAATTCACGTTTGTTTTTTTTTGTGTATGTTCACCGATATCTCCGTCAATTGTGGACCGATTTTGAAAGAGTATGTTTTGAAATTGGTCCCATTTTAATTTGGTGAAGATCTGATGACGAACTTCGGCGATATACAACAGCACTCTTCAATAAATAACGGAAAATGTCTAGGGATTTCTGCTATCGCATGTCTGTTTATTGTGTATACCATTTCATAACATAACATCAGGCCAGTACGCTCTAAAGGGGTACGCAGACGTGTACAGTTCACCTTGGTACACTCTCATTTCACCGGTTATGTTCAAGTTTCATGGTATTCGAGTTATCTATTCTGGCATTATAAGACCCTTACTTAAGACATGCCTATTAAGTACAACTAAGAAGTGAAAAATAAAAAATAAACATTTTACAAAAAAAAATCTACCGACTTCCAAATAAAACACCACAAAGTGAAGTCGGTGTCCATAACGAAAAAACTTGGTACCTACCAAAGACACCGACATCGAAAAAGAAAGTTATTTTTCACTTTGTGGTGTTTTTAGTTGGAAGTCGGTAGTATTTTTTTGTAAAAAAAGTTATTTTTATTCACAACGGATTCAAGATTGAAATGACACGTCGTAGTTTTCGTAATGACAACGTCGTAGTGAATAATCTCGAGAGCGTTGCCATTGCCTTTGTTATACTAGTAAAAGTTTGTTCTCGTGGCTGTGCAATATCAGAGGCATGGATCAAGGTTAAGGAACACTTCCCATGGTTTTCGTAGTTCGAATTCAGTTCACATCGAGAACCCACCATGGCTTGGTGCCATGCATCCGGGTGATATGTCGACCACACAGACCAAAAATTCCCGGTTAATTTGGAGTCAACTCAACAAGCTTTTTACACGAAGGCCGAAGGAGGCTAATGCGTTTATCCTTATATGTGTGTAGGTTGGTTCCTATGTGGCGTTGCAGAGACAAAACGCGTTTGCAGAATTTGGTGATTCTTACGTCAATCGATTCGTCTTAACCTTGTGACTGGCTACATTAAAATTGGAAAATAGAAAAATGGCAGATTTTGGGCGCCATATTGTGGGTGCCTTATTTATTTTTCTTCCAAACCCATCGTGTGGGGTATCAAAATAAAGGGTTTTGAGAGATGATTTCAAAAATATGTAGAAAATATGTATTTTTTTAGAAATGTCTTTATATCCCAGAAATAAAAGAAGAGAAAGTGGTGGGAGAAGGAGGAAATGTCCGCTGCTATTGTCACTGTTCGTGAAAAGAGAATGGTACACTTAAAGGCGGCTACACATTTCAATGTTCCGAGGTCAATTCTATTTTGATTTGTTTATGATAAAAACTCCTCGATTGAATTGATAACAGGAAAACTTATTGGTCGAAGGCCTGTTTTAGGTGTAGATATTGAAAGCCTACTGGTGGAGTACATATTAACTAGGTATGGTTAATGACTTTTATGGGCTGCCAAGAATGGATGTGGGTCGACTGGCGTATCGATAAGCTTTATTTTTATTTTGTTTAAAAAGAGTCTAAAGTCTACCAAAGTCTGAAAAACTGAAACAAAGATTATAAGAATGTATTAGTTTTTAAGAAAAGCTAATATTTTCTTAAAAACTGTGAATAATTTATAAATGAAAAAGTTTTTTTTTTTTTTTACTTTTGATGGGTTTGCTCTTGACTCTAGTCTAGGTCAATGACAGAGACAGAGTCGACGATGGAGTGAGCTTACCCAGAAGAAGCCTGTTCACTCTAACTTTGATGATATAATTTGGAATACTATATTACAAAGTAACTGCACTCTATGTGAAATCAAGATTTTGGAGTTTTTTTTAATTTAATACAAATTTTGATAAGGTTTCTTGTTTATGCTATGTTTGATTGTTTTTTATTATTAAAGTTTGATAATTTGCCAATAGTATAGTGCATTTTTATATGGTATCACGTTTCTCTTTCAATTTATCTACAAAAAACAAAACAGTATTCAAAATGTGCTGCCTTTCCTGTACTTGTACAAAAATGTCAGCCAAAAAGTAACAATTTTTTTTTTTAATTTCATGCTTCCTTTTTACTCTTCATATCAGTAAATACCCACTTCGTAGACATAACGACTGTATCCCATGCGTGTCTTTATTACGATCAAAATACATACGACAATAGTAAACTTATATTTGGATAGTTGTTACCAGAGACGCAAGTATATCTCTGTGTTTGACTTTACTAATGATTGCTATTGTTCCGACACTAGCGATTCAAAGTTTCAGCAAGTGATTACATTTTTCAACATTTCTAACACATGCGTCGGTGGTGTAATGGTCAGCATAGTTGCCTTCCAAGCAGTTGATCCGGGTTCGATTCCCGGCCGACGCATAATATTTTACTACATTATCTATAAAATTAGCTTGAATGCTAAAGGCATTACCGTCGCCCATCATAGGTACAATGTTGAGTGACACTACCTTCCGGATCGGTACATGTCTGCGCCTAGATACTCCCAGCGGAGCTCCACGTCGTTGTCAATGTGGTGAATCAGTCGACCGCCTCGGTCACCATGGCATATACTGCAGTAGGAGCGCTGGCCGGATAGCACGGCACGCTAGCATTAATGACATCATACGTCAAGCTTTTGTCACCGCCGGGGTGCCAGCTGTTTTAGAACCCAATGGCTTGGCACGCGACGATGGGAAGAGACCGGACGGGATGACCATAATGCCTTGGAAGTTGGGTAGGCCTTTGGTGTGGGATGCAACATGTGTCGATACCCTTGCGCCGTTCCATCTTCTTAGCACGGCGGGCGGTGCTGGGGCGGCTGCTGCTGGTGCTGAAAACCTCAAACGGCGCAAATATGACAACCTTATTGACAGTTAAATGTTTGAGCCGTTTAGGGTTGAGACATTAGGTTCATGGGGTTCGAGTGCTCAACAAGTGTTTCGAGACATAAGTAAACGGTAAGTCGACTGTTCGCGTGACCAGAGGGCTGGCCTTTTCTTCAGCCAGAGAATCAGCATTGCCATCCAACGTGGCAATGCTGCCAGCGTTCTGGGCACGTTTCCCATTGACATCGATGTGGACGAATTTTTCATGGGCAACGAGCTCTTATCCCTCTCCCCTTTGTATGTAAGTTTGTTTTGTTTTTAGTCATAAGATTAGAAATATTCAATTATATATATTATTTGAATTATAAATAAGCTTGAATGCTTCGGTACATTTTTAATCCCCGACGGAAAAAGAGGGGTGTTATAAGTTTGACGTGTGTACCTGTGTGTTTGTGTATTTGTGTATCTGTCTGTGGCATCATAGCTCCTAAACGGATGAACCGATTATGATGTCGTTTTTGTTTGAAAGGTGACATTACCAGGAGTATTATTAGCTTGTTTAATGAAAATCGATGCAGACGTTCAAAAGTTAAGGGCGTTTTACTATTAGAATCAGGGTATTTTCGCAAGATGTTGTGTCATAATTACGTGTTTGAAAGTTTGTTGATCGAAGCGGGTCTACTACTAGATAAATTATGTAGTTTAAAAAGTATGAAATAATAAAATTACTCATTAAAATCTTTTTTTAAACAAGCTTTTTTCGTATTTTTCTCAGCAAACCCTTTCATTTGATACCCATATCATGACAATGCACAAAAAATAACTAGTCCGCCATATTGGGCTATCCGCCATATTGGATTTAGAATGACGTCACTTAGCTTACCATGCATTGCCATCCAAACTAAACGTGTATGCAAAATTTATTCTTAAATGGTTGAGGAAAACTGCTTTAAAATTCAGTTGCAATATTTGACCCGAACACTTACATACATTGCAAGTTAAATAAAATCTTGTAAAAATGTGTCGGGGTTTTTTTAAGTTCTTAAATTTTACTTGTTGCATGAAAAGTCTTCGTCGTTTTGCTTGGATGTCATTGTCAAAAATCATTTTCGACGTTTTAAAACGGGTTAAATGGTACCTTGAAACTAGATTAGACGTTTGTTAAATGTTTACGCTGCGTAAACGTGACGCTAACGCTGCGTCTATGCACAATCACGACCACAGCCAGATGCAAAGTGATCCTTTTATATTTAGAAAACAATAATCCAAGCAAAATTAATAAAAAGGTTAAGGGTTATTACCTTTCCTATTGTCAAAATCTAAAAGTACATTCCTGAAAAGAGCAAATCATGAAAACGAAAAATATTTCAATACGATTCTCACAATTGTACTCTTTCAAAGCCATTTATATGTAAAATTGGCGCCATTGTCTGTGCCGTACTCAGACCAACAAATAATCGGAGGTGCCGTAATTGAAACGCATTAGAATACGGATAAAATCTGATAGATTGAACTGTCAATGGTGAAGCCAATCATAGGTTATGAATGAAAGTGATATTCAGAAGGTTTACTTTGTAAATTTGAACTAAAGTTAAGTTACTTTGTTAGGGTTTTTGGAGCTTGAATTCTATATTTCAGCGTGTTTCTGCAATCATATTTTGAAATGTTAACAAGTACGCAAAAGCTAATTACATTTTTTCATTTGTTTCATTTTTCCTCTGAAGGCCACATACGCTGCTAGAGGCGTTGCAGTTGGTGTGACATGAGGACTCCGATATGTCAAATCTCATATTTTTTTGGCTTTAAGCGCGATTTATTTACATTTTTTTAATTGTTGTGAATATTTTCCAAATATGTCAGATCAAGATAGGTACGGGATTTACAAACCACTGCTTTAATAGAAATTTATGTTTCGGAAAATATTATTCTCCATTTTCCCAAAAAAAGGACCTGCACAAATTTAGTTTTATATTTGATCGCATTTCTACGGCATAAGAAATGATTTTTATTCAAACTTTCCTTCCGAGCGCAATAACAACGCTTAAAAGACCTTACTCGGCAGTAGCGCCAACTGGTGAGCACTAAAACGATTGCCTGTTCATGATGAAATACTAATTTTTTGGTTAAGATTACTTAGTAGGTATCGAAAAGAGTTCTAAACTAGGTACATTACTGCGGCATGTGGAAGGATTAGTTCACATCCTTATGACAAATATGCTTCTGCCTACGACTTCGCTCTCATGGAAGTAGATAAAATCTCAAGGAAAATTTCTGCGAATGATAAAAAAAAAACAAAAATCAATAAACTCGACTGCTTAAGAAGCGAACTAAAAAGAAGTAAACAAGAAGAAAATCATGCTGTGCAGTTGGAGGATACATATGGTTTTGATCAGCCAGCTTGCGAATATGTATCCTCCGAGGAGTTTTAAATTTACTTTTTTTATTTATAACTTTTTAGTAAACTTTATTTTTTTCGAATCAGGTACATTTAAATATTATGTGTTTTAAATTTTTTAAATCAACTCTTAAAATTTTGTATTTTGATACCCCACTCGATGGGCTTGTAGGAAAATATTAAATTGGGCCCCCACAATATGGCGCCCAAAATCCGTCATTTTTCTATTTTCCAATTTTAATGTAGCTAGTGGCACTCGCAAGGTCAAGACGAATCGATTGACTTTAACTATCAAAATCGGCCAACGCGTTTGGTCTCTAGAACGCCACATAAGAACAAACATACATACATACATAGACTGATAAACACATTACCCTCCTTCGGCAGTCGGGTAAAAAGCATCCTATGTCTTAATCCAGCTCGTGGTTTACCAGTGTTCTTAGTTTCATCACGATCTGTTCAACCCTTGAGACATAATTGATGCTGAACTTATACATTCGTATTGAGGATTAAGTCACGGGTATTGCTACTGAAAATTTACCTTTGATTGTTGTTTATCTTTGCCTAACTTGTCCACAGACGGTCCTTCTATCCGCTTCCATACGCAGTACCACCCACCCGGTCATTTTATTACCCGGACAGCCGGACTTAACTGGATCAATCCGGATTCCGCCGGCTTTCACTCGATTAATCCAGTACGTGTTAATGTTGATCCGGTTCGGCTTTTAATTCTACAGTGCACGTGAAGCATTTTCACGATTTTCAGTTAATAAACAAAGATATTTTTATGAAAAAGGTATTTTTCATAAAAATATCAACATTTTTTTTACTTACTTTTAAAGTTTATTTGGGGCAGCTGCATTGATTTGAACTGTTTTGAAATGCTGGTGGGTGATGCGACAGTGACACTTACGGATACTTATAGGATTGTACTTTTTGTTTCATTATTCTTCTCTTTTTATTCCGTGTTTGTTGCTGTCGTGAAGTGTCTGTGTTGAATAAATGTTTTTCTATTTAATTCTGTTCTAATATTATGTGAATAATCGTGGCGTTCAATACACGTTCTCTGTATGAGAATAGGCCTTTGACTTTGCCAATATTACAAACGTTCTAATTTTAGTGCCGTGCAATATGTTCCAAATTGCTTCTACTCTAATTAGAACCAACATATAAAAGTGCACATATGCGAGATTTCACCTCCATGTAGAATGTCCATTTTTATTTTTAGATGGATCCTAAGCTAACAAAAGAATGTTTGAGTCTGCTTTTGACAACATGGTGGTACACCATAGCTGCACGTTTGGCAAATACGATAAAAGTAAATGTCAAATGTTTGGCAAACAATCGCCATGTTCTTTTTAATGAAACTTGGACGTAAAAGTGTTTGGACCATGTGTGTATTTTGAGGATTTGATTGTGAATAGGTTTTTAGATGTCGATAGAAGTTATAAATATAGAAATTTTTGTCTTACTCTCTAGTCTATTATTTGTTATGCTTGTTTTTGACAATGTTTTGTTTTAACCTGACGTTTATTCCACCATGCAACGTTTCGTAGTCCTAGAGTTCAGAAAGAAAGTCTTTATACCCATATTTAATTTATAAAGTCTGCAATTACACTTTTTATCTAAAGTCAGATCATCTTAAAGTGGAAATGGTATACGTTTCGTATGCCGAGATTTTTCTAATTTTAAATCTGATTCAACATCTATTTATAAATGCATCGCTATTTACACCATTTCTACACACTTTTAATCTCAATGACTGTCATTTGTCAGATCAACACTATTGATGACTGTGCATAGTACGTACTAATTCCATGCTTTGCACACAGTGCAATGTGCTGTCAAACAATGCAATGAACTGTCAAACCAATACACAACTCGATTGTCATTTGTCACCGAGCTCGCTCATCACAGCTTAAGCCCATTACAAGTCATTACATTTAATTTTCAGCCAGCGTGAAACATGTTCGAGAAGATTGTACTATAACACACGAAAAGTTTGGCACGACCGCAGGCACTATTATAACATACTTGACCTAGCGGGGTCTGCCAAAACTGTCTGTTTATACTGTCAGCCTAACTCTGCTTGTGGTTAGCGCACATTGGGTATGTGCTGGACTGGCTGAATTTGGTTTTAAATAGGTATTGTGGTCCTTTAACTGTAGATAAATAAATTGAGGAAGAGAGAAACGATACAAGCCTTATTAATTCACAACGCAAAATTTTGGTTTGATAGCAGATTCTTTGCAGTCTAATAAACAATAAATTCTGCAAAGTAGCATACGACTACGGTAAATTTACGGGAATATTTTCTTGTTTCATACTTTTTAGAGCGTGATTTTTCAGTAGTCGGGTTTTAGCTTTTGAACTTATTTTTTATTTAAAGTATTTTGGGGTTTTTGCAGTTTCAGAGCCTGAGGATACAAATGAACATAGCATACGCGCATACATACTGACATAACGATCAACATAACAAATATTTTGCGACGCCGTAGTCGGTTAAAAATTAGTTGTCATGACTTTGACGGGATATGTTCCGCAAACGGTACGCTTGACAAAAATATGATGTTACAAACCATACCTTCATTTTAAAATCCCTGTTGAATGGTACTAAATATGATGGGACAGGGTGAAAAAAATTTTATGTTCTTGATTTCGTGAGGGCACCATATTAAATTTAATGCGATCTCACATAGCCTATTACTATAGTTTAGAAAGTATGAGGGAACAGATGAACAAACATACATACTTACATACATACCGGTCAAAAACATAATCCTCTCTTTTGCTTCGCCGTAGCCAGGTAGAAATTATATTTCCTACATGGTGAGTTTTAATCTTTAACGAGTTAAAGTACTTATGAAAACAAAACCAAGTTAAAAAAATACACGTAAAATAAAAACCCTATAACCACGTCTCTAATCGAGATATTAGTATTCGTTTCAAGTATCGTATTTGCGAATAGGAATATCGAATACCGATTTTTCAAGAGAGCACTCTCTTATATTAGTTTATTGTTTTGCTCCGAGCTCAGGTTTATTCTTGGAAAGCTAGGATCACTAGATTGTGTTATGTGTAGGGTAAAATAGGGCATTTTTTAAGCAGGCTCTCTCCCGTGGCATATCCAGGAATCGTGCATTCTTTTGAGATAAAAAGAAGCCCATGACACTCAATGGTTTTTATTTATCGGTTAAGTGGCTAATTCCAGAGATTACCTCCTACAAGCACAATTACAATAAACGTTTATATCTTTACAATATTAGCCTAGTTTAGATGGACTGCCGACTTCCTTGATCATTAGATCTTGTCCAGAAAGGGCGAATACGCCGCGATTCCCTCGCGCATGTAACGCGCGACCGTTGCGTCCAGAAGGAGCGTAACAACGCGCGAGCATTCGGAAAGGAACAATTTTGCTTTTGAAAACATGGCTCTAAAGGCTCGCGCATCAAGCGCGAGTCGAGAGTCTAGCGAAGACGCGATTTACGTGCGTATTTTGAATTCTATTTATGTAGGTTTTTAGGTAAAGTAAATGATATATAATAAGCTCGCCTTGTATAGATGGTACCTCTTACACAAATGTGGTCTAATAATAATAGTTGAATCCCTTGCAAAGGACATGATTTTGAAGAATAGTGATTTTTGGTTAAATGCAAAGCAGCTTGTCTCTACAAGAAATTCAATCTTCAAATAAATCCGACATAAAAATTAATCAATGTTACCAAAACACAGTCTCAACAGTAATTACAGACCTTAATATAATTCGATTCGATAGCAAAACGTAAACTATTTCAGTAATGTACCAGAGTTATATTCATGGCGGGCCGTAGTTACAACTGAACAAATATTTCAGGCGTTTTAATTGAAACTGTGAGTTATGACGACATTTCTACATTATGTGGCATTATTACAGGACCTTTGTAATAGTTAAATTGTAGACATTTATCAAGCTTTTTTTGGTAATGTCAGTCAAGTTGACAATATTATTCGTTGGTTTAGTGGTGAAGGAAAACATCGTGAGGAAACTGAAAATGTCTTAGAACCAAAAATACGAAGACATGTGACATCCACCAACCAGCACTTGGCCCGCGTGGTGGATTTCGGCCCATTCCCTCTCACAGAGAGGAGACCTGTGTCCCAGCAGAGGGAACTTTAAAAGGCTGATGACGATGATGACTTAATCGTCGTTGGATGATCTTTGCTTCAGTATTTTTTATTGGTCTTACTTAGCAATTGTTTTTTTAGGGCTTCGACCATATAAGGAAAACAGAAAACGACTATTTTAGTCAGTCTGTCATAGAATATTTCATAATTTATCAAGGAATCAATGTCACTTTAAGTTAAAGTCGTGTTTTTTTCTGGCTTATTCGGATCAGAGTTATCCTAGCCTATATCACACTAACATTGTGAAAACCAAACCTCTATCCCTTTCAAAATAATAGTGAAAGAGAAAATACAACAGCCACCGGTTAACAGCTTAGTGCCAAAGAATGCATGCCAAGACAACAGCTTGAATTATAGGTCAAGATCTCAAGCTATCTGGAACTAAGCCGGCTCAGCTTAGCTCAATGTTGACGCTGATAGTAACAATGTTTATCAACATTAATCAGATTTATTAATATATTGGTATTTTTTTGTAAATTATACATAATAATAGACATGATCAAGTTCGTAGGTCCTATGGGAAGTTAAAAAATTCTTCGGAACAAAATTGTGTGACAGACGACGGACAGACAGACACCTGAGTGACAGCAATAGGGCTCTGTTTGGAATCTCCGGGTACGGAAGTCTAAAAATTCTAAAAAAGAAAGGATTTTTTTACAAAAAAATACTACTGACTTCCAAATAAAAACACTACATAGTGAAAAATAACTTTCTTTTTTAGAAGTCGATGTCTTTGGTAGGTTGTACCTACCTGTTTTTTTTTCGTTATGGAGTGATTTTTCTATAATACGGTACCCTAAACGCGTGAACTCTGACACGCACTTGGCTGGTTTTTATTTGCACCTAATAGGCAAGTTCTTTAGTAAGGCATTATAGGTACTGGTTTTTAGGATAGTATATACAAAAGAGATACAAATAGGTATTTATACTTGTCTTAAGTGCCTGATATGTATATACGTGGCTTATATGTGCATATCATGACTCTTAGAACTTATAATGCCAGAATATTATAGATTACCCGAATATCATGAAACTTGAACATAACCGTTGAAATGAGAGTGTACCAAGGTGAACTGTACACATCTGCGTACCACTTTAGAGCGTACTGGCGTGATGTTATGTTATGAAATGGTGTAAACAAAAAACAGACATGCGATTGCAGCAATCCCGAGAAATATGCCGTCATTTATTGAAGAGTTCTGTTATATATACAACTCCGAAGATCTTCACCAAATTAATATGAAACCAATTTGAGAACATAAAAAAAGAATTTTCAAAATGGGTCCACAATTGACGGGGAAATCGGTGAACATACAAAAAAAAACCAAGTCGAACATAGAACCTCATCCTTTTTGGAAAATCGGTTAGAAATTATATGACATCTACGGATAGGGACTGAGTGTACTGCTAGCAATTCTTCTTTTTTTCGATACGATGGAAATCTTTGTCTCGTAGATGGCCACGTTAACTGCAGCTTCAGTGACGTAAATACTGCTGGCCCTAAAAGGCATTGGCACTTTCAAGCAACCTACAACACGCTTCAAAAAGGTCACAATTAGCGTTGTATCAAGGAACAAATTTTCGGAACTGATAAAGAAATAAATTATTCAAATATGGAACCGCTTTCATGAACACTTGTCGATGCTAAACACGTCACTTAGAGCTTTCTTACTAATGTATCTCTGCGGCGACGAAAGCGGTGACACACGCAAATGCACAGACCGGTGTACAAACAAACATTGAGAAAGAAAGTACGATAATTATAGTGTTCTGTTGTGTATGCTAGTGGGTGCTTGTGGCTGAGCTTGATAAGTTTTGAATATACTTGCAGTAGGACTGCAAATCCTTCGCAAAATGGAGAAGGAAAACATTTTGGGAATCCGGTTTTTCTTAGTTACAAAATTCGAAGGCATTTGTCATTCACCAACCCGCACTGAGCCTGCGTGGTGAATTATGGCCCACTTCTTCTCACAGAAAGAATCTAAATCCACTTCAAAATCAAAACACTACAAAGCGAAAAATAAGTTTCGGTCAGTGTTCTTTTTCCCGACTGCCGAAAGCGGGTAATGTGTTTTCTTGTTTGTATGAATGTTGAATGTATGTATGTATGTTTGTTCCTATGTGTGTGTTCACTGATTTCTCCGACAATTGTGGACCGATTTTGAAATTGTATGATTGAAATGATGTAGATTTTTGCCAAAGAAGATTGTTGCCAAATTGGTACCACTTAAATATGGTGAAGATCTGATGAAGAACTTCGAAGATATACAACAGAACTCTTGAATAAATGACGGCAAATCTTTCGGGATTGCTGCAATCGCATTACTGCTAATTGTACCATTTCATAACATTACATCACGCCAGTACGCTCCAAAGGGGTACGCAGATGTGTACAGTTCACCTTGGTACACTCTCATTTCACCGGTTATGCTCAAGTTTCAAACGACTTCCAAATAAAAACACTAGAAAGTGAAAAAAAAATCCTTTTTCGGAAGTCAGTATCAATAAAAGAAAAAAAAAAACCAGGAACACCGACTTCCGTAAAAGAAGTAATTTTTCACTTTCTAGTGTTTTTATTTGGAAGTCGGTTGCATATTTTGTAAAAAAGTTTTTTGCCAATTTAAATAACAGCACACCTATAGGACTTGTTTCACATTATCTCGTTGGTCTCGAAAATGATAACAAAAACACATAATAAAACACTTTCCGTGCAGTTGGTGCAGCTCCCATTGTCATATTTCACGACTTTTTTAACAACATTCGCGAGCAAACTCCATAAAATAAACCTGGAAACAATAAATTGATAAAACACTTCATAAAAGCAGAAAAATATAAAGGAAACAAAAAATACTGCTCGGAGCGCGCGAGTGAGATACCTTTCATTCTGTAACGGGCACAAAAACTCGGAAATTAAAAGAAAAAACTTCATATTTTTCGCGGCGCAAATAGATATAAATGTTCGTCCTCATAAAGTTAGAATGCAGGGACTGTAAGCATGTCAGGATTGTTTAGATACTGTACCAGGGTTACATGACTTCGTGCGGACATACTTTTATCCTCATTTTTATTTTGTTGTTCATACTTTCGAGGACGTTGTGAGTTGTTTGAATAGTCTTGCCAATTTTATTTTAATGTCACATGGTGGTTCCAAATATGGATTATCTGCAGTCTTGCTCTATTTACTAAATTATTACGTCTGTGATGCTTTAAATGTAGTGAATTCCCTGACATTTTGAACAGTTTTCTTAAGACAGCTTATCGCAGACTCCAGCTGGCTAAGTCGTCATGATAGAACGCTGATGGTGGTAGACCTCTATGGTTGTTAAGTTTATTCCTAATATTGCCGTGCATTGATGAAACATCATCTGGTGCCTTGAACTATATAGACAAGGCCGAACTAAGTTTCATTCTACCAGTAGACAAGAAGTCAAAAGACAATAAAAAAAAAACATTTTTTGAAAAAATACTACCGACTTCCAAATTAAAAAACTACAAAGTGAAAAATAGTTTCCTTTTTGGAAGTCGAATTCATGGATACTATTCTTATTGCGTTATGAATTCCAAAAAGGAAGTTATAATTGTTTACTTTGTAGTTTTTTAATTGTGAAGGCGGGAGTATTTTTTGTAAAAAAAGGTTTTTTTTATTTTTCACTTTTTAGTTGTACCTACCTTAGGCAAGTGGTTCAGTAAGATACCTATGATGCCTGAATAAAACCCCGAATATCATGAAACTTGAACATAACCGGTGAAATGAGAGTGTACCAAGGTGAACTGTACACATCTGAGTACTCCTTTAGAGCGTACAGGCGTGATGTTATATTATGAAATGGTATAAACAATAAACAGACATGCAATAGCAGTAATGCCTTCATTTATTGAAGAGTTCTGTTGTATATCTTCGAAGTTCTTCATCAGATCTTCACCAAATTAAAATGAGACCAATTTCGGAACATACTCGTTGAAACAAAAATATAATTTTCTAAATCGGTCCACAATTGACGGAGACAAAAAAAAAAACATGATTTGAACACTCTTCAATCTGCCTCCTTTTTGGAAAGTCTGTTCAAAAGGAATGGGAGTGACATAAGCAGGCGAAATATCACAAATCCCAAAAATTTTGGACTTTTAACAATGGTGTTAATTTTGTCTAGAGTCCAAGAACTTACAAGCAAGGTGGAATTTGCTAATGACACAGAAAGTTCTAATTGACCTATTTCCTTCGAAAATTGTCGCAACAATTTCGCACTGACGCCGCTAAATAAAAACATTATTCGCTATATTTGCCGGCGTACCTTCAAGGTAGCCGTGGCAATTAATACAATACGATTTGGCAGCCAGTTCCACCGCATTGCGACAAATGTTGGCCGCATACCCTAACTTGCTGCCTCATCAAAATATTTTGTATCAGATATTGAAATAAAATGCCTTTGAATTTTTTTGAGAGTAGGCTTAAAATGCTCGGTTGGAATGTGACGTCAATCCATCTGGCTAGTACGTCCCAGCTGTTGGGTTCGGCACCTAGTCTATCCGGGTGAAGGTTACTACCAGTATTTTTCCAGGGGCGGCTCTCATTCTTACCTCCAAAAACCATGTAGATAACTGGATAACACGATACTCTATCTCAGCAAGACTGGTCTTATTCTTATTTTTGCTTCTGACTTACGTAACGATTGTCGAAATTTTTCTACGAATGACTACCGGCACGAACGGCTTACAGCTTGCAAAGGCACGGGAGTGTTTTGGTATGTTGGGGATGGTTACCTATCCACAAGATTTCCATAAACATATTGATTCGTGTTTCTAACTTGATTTAGATTTTTATCACGCGAAGTAAACAGAAACTGATGTAAAAAAAAAACATTGAAAAAAAGTTAGCAGCGTATTCTATTAAAATATTCACGAACAAAAAGTTTTCTATATCAATCGCAGGCTGGCCGTTTTACTCAAAAATCTGCTGAAATCATTTTACAAGTTTGTTTTAAGAATAAGAGTTTTGTTATTTTTTTTTTCAAATGGTAACGCCGTTACCAATGTTTTTTTTTTATCATTTGTGGCCAGTCTAGAATAATGATAATACAATTATTTTTTTTCGGATGTAATCGGAGTACCTACAATCTTAGATCATTCCAACTCTTTTTCTTTTCAAATTAAATGAAAAAATAAAAAAAAACCCGACTGCAAAGATGTCAATAAGAAGAAAATCAGGCTGTACAGTCGGAGGATACATACTCGCGAGCTGGCTGACAAAAACTATAAATATTCTCCGACTGCACAGCATGATTTTCTTCTTGTTTCTCTCTTTGCAGTCGGGCTTTTTGATTGTATTAAGTTATACTTTTTTTTCGAATGTGTTCTAAACATATAAGTGGTATATATTTTTGTAGTCACCTCTAAAAACCCTTCATTTTGATACCCCACTCGATGGGTTTGAAAGAAAAAAAAAAATTGCAATTCCTACAATATAGCACCCAAAATCCGCCATGTTTCTTTTTTTTTATGGCACTTATCTAAGAACACTTGGGCGGTCAAGACCTATCTAACGATGTCTAAATTATAAAAATCCGTCTAGTGGTTTGAAAGATACGAGGTAATAAAGAATATTACATACATACATACAAGATACGCGTGAAAAACATAACCCTTTCCTTGCAGCCGGGTAAAAATTAACCACATTGCAGGTTAAGACCGTTTGGGAGCTCAGTTTGAATTGCCACAACTGACCAGGAGATCAGAATCCCGAAGTAAAAATTGGGGTTGGATTCATGAGTGGTGACTCTTAACCTACCAGGAGAACAGAAACTAAGTAACTGCAATTTATTGACAGTTTTACTAGAATAAGATCTCTATAGTACTTAGCCTCGAGGCCTCGTGTTCCTCCCACGATTTAGACATCTCTGTTCTATATCTTCTATGGTGATGTAAAGGTTACTAATGGATTAGATAGTTAGCAGAATGGGAATTCTAGGGACCGTGCGGTTGTTACATCTAAGAGGATGATACACGCCAGAACTGAAAAGGTTGTATTGTATCATTGTAGATGTTGTAATAGTGACCCGCGAAATACGATATTACGGAAATACCTAGATGTTAGCGCTGTTACAAAGATGGTTTTGTTGATTCGTTTTGATAGATGTTTATTGGTCTAGATTTTGAGCCGTCCTATTGTTATCGCGGTTTATATGCTTTAAGTTATTTAAACGATACAAGACCGATTACATTAATTGATGTAGGAAAATGAACAAAATAAAATGAACAAAATAATGTTGACGATTAAGAAACCGCAAAATCAATATGGTTGTAATAGAAAAATCAGGGAATTTTCACAGTACTGTTTTTTTTTGTCTTGTTGAACCAAAGAGAAACAAATTGTCAAAAAATATTTTTTAATGTTTATTAGTGAACACATACGCGGAAGAGGCCGTTTTTAGGGTTCCGTACTCAAAGGGTAAAAACGGGACCCTACTACTAAGACTCCACTGTCCGTCTGTCTGTCGGGATATATCTCGCTAACGGTACGCTTGACAAAAATGTGATGTACCAAATCCCTGTTCAACGATACCACACATGATGGGGTGCGGCGAAAAAAATTTTTTTTTTTTATGACTTCGGGCCCCCTAGAGGGCGCCATATTCACTTTAATGTGACGTCACATAACCTATAACCAGCGGACAAACAAGACGCTTCAAACGACACCTCATTTGTTAAAGTGAACAGTAGTTTAGAAGTTATGAGGGAACAGATGAAGATACATACATAAACATACATAGGTACGCACACAAACCGGTCAAAAACATAACCCTCCCTTTTGCTTCGCCGTAGTCGGGTAAAAATAGTAGGCAAATAGCTGCCGACAAAAAACAAGCAGAAAAATTGCGAGAGTTACTCTTTCTAAAATATAACACTAGCTTCTGCTCTCGGCTTCGCCCGCGTAAAAAGTGTTTTATCATCCCAAGGGAATACAAACTATCCTATGTCCTTCCCAGGGTCTGAAACTACCTCCATGCCAAATTTTATCTAAATCGGTTCAGTAGATCCAGAGATTACCCCCTACAACCTCACAAACTCACAAACTTTACCTCTTTATGATATTATTATAGATAGTATAGATTTATACAGTACACTACATCAGAAATATTTGAGTCAATATCGCCGTATGTCACTCCCAAGGTTCAATCCTAAAGTTTGCCCGAGATGAGCGCTCTCTGTTCGCGGATCAAATAAAGAAAGTCGGCTCAAAAGTTTGTATTGGATGCAAGTTTTAGCTGGCCTTTCATCTTGCTTGAACGCTTTTTTGTTCTTCCTTGTATGTTTATGGAGGTAGGTTATAGGGGGGAGAAACGATTGACCTATTGGCACGATTTTTCCTGTTACAGTTTCTTCTTTCAATGTCTGTGCAAAAGGCAGAGATTATTTTAAAACTCTTTTTCACTTGGAATTAGAAACCTTTTTAACAAAAAAAATAACCGACGAAATAACGAACTAAAAAGCAAAAAATAAAAATAAAATTTAGTCTGCCATATTGATACCCCAAACGATGGGTTTGGAAGAAAATAAAATATTCGACCCCCGCAATATGGCGCCCAAAAGCCGCTATTTTTCTATTGTCCAATTTCAATGTAGCCAGTGACACTCGCAAAGTTAAGACGAATCGATTGATGTAAGAATCATCAAAATCGACCAACGCGTTTGTTTTCACATACATACTACATACATACTGATAAACATTGTTTATCCAATAGGTGCCTACAAAGAATTTCAAATTATTAGAAGCACTGAATTGATTTCATCATCTTAATCATTGAGGCTCGAGATCGTCATTCTATTAGCGATGACAATGGTTGAAATGCCAAAAAGTTTGGGATTGATTACGTGACATTTCAATAGCTTGGTGATCCTATACATTTTTGACATTTTTAGGAATTGCTATCGTGTCACTTTCGTTGAATTGTCTAGAATCTCAGACTCTTGTATTTGAAATAGCTTCTAAATATATTGAACATTTAAAAAACCCCCGACACATTTTTGTTGCATGCTACGTAATTTGTTTAGTTGTAGACTCATTTCAATCGACAATCTATGGAACACGTAATTATGACACGAAATCTTGCGAAAACACCCCGATGAAAACAGTAAAACGCCTTTACCTTTAGAACGACTGAACCGATTTTTATTATACATAGCTAAGAAAACTCTCAACAAAGTCACCTTTCAAACAAAAACAAAACCAAAATCGGTTCATCAGTTTAGGAGCTATGATGCCACAGACAGATACACAAACACACAGGAATATAAGTCAAACTTATAAAGCGCCTCTTTTTACGTGGGGGGTTAAAAAGCACTAAATGAACATGAACGTCTCAATAGTCCGCCTCATCTAAAGCTCGGTACAAAATATTTCTAAAATTATTTCTGACAGGTTACAATTTACATTCCTGGTTACTTCCATGTCGCTCATTACTTTCATGTAGACTTGCAAATTAATACTGTTTTCTCCCCTTTTGCCATAAATAGTAATAAAATTCTTCTCCATCTCCAAATATTATTCTTCTTAGTCGGGAGAATGTATGCAAGTCGTATTAGAGTGGCGACCACAATAACTGGTGTTGTATCGTTTAGTTTAAACGTTCGTGGAGATTTATCGATGGAGCACCACGTACCGCACTGCGCCAGACGGGACCGCGGGCTAGTGAGGTGACTGATATATCGATACCTTTTTCGGTTTTCTTTACGTGTTGATTTGACTCGGTCTAATCAGAATTTAGTCACCTGGCAAGCTCTGTCGTTCGCTTCATTTATGTCGTGGAAGGTGCAGTTGGTTGTGCCTGAAAGTGCATGACAGGAGTCTTTCCGATCGGCGATAAATATATGTTACTGAGATTCCAAACGCCCGGCGCACCCTGGACAGCAAGCACCCGGTAATGCAGGGTCTAGCTGACTAATCCTGTCACCACGATGACGCAAACTCAATTAATTTGGTACATTTTTGGAAAAGAATTAATAAGGTTTTCTACTTTTACTTTTCCGACTAAACTACTTTTCCGACGTGACATACAGTGTAGTTCTAAACTTATTATGCAGAAACCCATATTTATGATCCAACCCTTCTTTAAGTGTCATAAAAGGCAGCTTAGGAATTTATTTATGGACTTTGCTCTCAGAGGCCTCGTAAAAGTCGATTTAGGAAATCTATCAAGGCTATTTTTTTACTTTTCTTTGTTATTCTCCGTGATGATTTTAATAACTGTGCAATCATGACTCTGCTTTGTCTAAGCTTAGATTTAAACAAATCTGTTTTCAGTAAGTATTTCTCACTAAACAGTAACAACAAAAACTTAGCCCGATAGATAGAGCTTTGAATTGGTTAATAAGTAAGGCCCTAAAAAGATTTATTGCGTTCAAGTTAAAGTTAAATTAAGCCACCCTCCGTAAAAGCATGACCTGTCGATCTTTTTGTCACTTAATTTCTATCGATATTTGACATCAGCGTGACCTCAAGTGTCCCAGCACTATCTCGCTCAGTCTGCGAGCCCGGGACGCTCATTCACAAAATGGAATGTTATTATATTAGGGAAGTTATTTTGCATACCAGAAAGTATTATTTATGTTCAGGCTTTTGTTCTTTTTGCGGTGAGCAGAGGTCGGGGCTTTAAGTAGTTTTCAGTTCGTTTGACGTCATCTGGGGGGTGATCATAAGCTCTTAGAGTAAGGTTATTATGATATACACGATATCAAAATAACCTTACTCTAAGAGACAGGTGTATACAAGTCATATAAATCTGTCCCTTACACACACTCAAAATAACCTTACTCAAGAGCTTATGGTCATCTCCCTTCTGCATTAATTTATATTTACCAGTAAAGTATGATGTTGTAATCGGTTAACGGTTGATGTGATTACGCTTGGAGAAGGTCTATTTCCAGCAGTGGACGTCTTTCAATTAAAATGATGATGATCACGATGTTTTGTTGTTCCCTTGGCTATTCGGCAAACTTTGGAATTCTCTTCAGTCCCTGGTTTTCCTTGTACTTATGCACTTTAGCATCATTATCTTGCCCTTATCCTGATGCATTTATTTTCTTTGTTGATGATGAGAATAATTTTGTATTTCAACAGATTAACTGAATTATCCTTGAAGTAATCTTAGCTATCGAATCCTTATTTTATATCCTATATTTATTGTTTCCGCTGCTGGGACATATGCCTCTTTTCTGTTGGCCACATTAAAAAATCTACCTGTGTTGGTATTACGACATTTTCAGTATTTAATTTTTATCTTGAGTTAACACCAACAACCAGCAATAAGATTTAGCTTTAAAATAATTCCAGAAAAACTTAAATCAGCTGGCACAGATGCATCCAACCACAGTCCAGTTACATTCAACATGCGAGCATAAAAACTTACAAATTCATATCGCAGCTATGCATACAGACCGAGATTCTATTAGGTTTGTTGCACACACAGGCAAATTAAATTGCTCTGAGAAATTTTAGTCAAATATCACGTCAACTATTCCGCGAACCGGAAGACGATACGTTGGAAGGCTTCCCACTAGGTGGACCGATGACCTGGTTAAGGTTGCGGGAAGGCGCTGGATGAGAGACGCACGGGATCGGTCAATGTGGCGACGCCTGGGGGAGGCCTAGGTCCAGCAGTGGACGTCTTTCGGCTGAAATTATGATGATGATGATGATCACGTCAACTCAGCACGCAATTTATTGTGATTCCAATATGTTGCGATAGAACGTAATAAACTAACTAGACAATATCAATACAGATGTATGATAAATATATAGGGTATTTTCATTATTTCTTGTTTCCAACTGTGTCGGCAATCGGCTACAAATCTAACTGAATGCAGCTGATTACTAGTACTTTACATGATGGGACTGCCTATCTGACTTCCACAAGCCAGTAACTGGGTAATACGAAACCCCATGGCAAAGACTGGTGTCAGGTGTCAGGACTTCTGAATATCCTTAAGAAATATCAAATATTTACAAATAATATTCCGGACCAACGGCTTAACGTGCTTTAAGAGGCATTGAATCAACAATATAATATGAAGAATACATGGAGCAATACGACATCATTTTTATGAATTTACTAGCTTCTTAAGCTTCTGTCAGCGGCTTCGCCCGTGCGAAAGTAGAAAATTATCCCGAGGGAACATATGCCCGGGATAAAATTATATCCTATATGCTATGCCTGACTATAATCTATATCTGTGCCAAATTTCATCCAGATCCGTCCAGCCGTTTGAGCCTGAAGAAGTAACAAACATACAAATACACACACACACTCACAAACTAATATTAGTGTGATTAAACTAAATTTTTCCACTATTTGTGGCAAATTATACCCCAGCAGTAATTTGTGAAAAAAATTGCCCGTGGGGCCGTGTAAGCTTAGCTTTACCCCGTGGCAGTAGACATGTGGGTTCCGTTTTACGTTTAATTGGATTTCGTATGCAAATGTACGCGGTTTCATTTATTAGTGACTCGGGTGGAGGAGCTTGTCATATGGCTCTTTAACTACATGAAATTAATGATGAATATGGAGGGTTGAAGTGAAGGTGGTTTTATAAAGGGACTAGGTGATATCCATTTAGATCGTCAGCGCATGGAGGCAAGGTTTTAGGTGTTCTACGCAATAGAGCCAGAGGTATGGAAGACTAAATTGATTTGCTAGAATACAATCACTATAGCTTATTAGCGTTCCATATACGAAGGTTCCAAACGGAAGCCCATTGCTGTCGCTCACGTGTCTGTCTGTCGGCTTGTCTGACTTTCGTCTGTCACATAGGTTTTAAAAATGTCCTCAAATTTCACAGTAAAGCATCTTGTTGACCCAAAGCCATACAAATTATCAAAAAATATTTTTAAATGTTTTAAGGGGGCAACCAAAGAAATTTTGCCTATTCCATCGAGGGGGTATCGTGGTTTACCTATGAACTACAAATTCTGTGATAATGTTTATCTGACGTATATTTTACTATCAAATATATATATATATTGATAATTCAGATTTTTGCTTTGAAATGCTCTCATTTTTAGGGTTCAGTACCCAAAGGGTAAAAACAGGACCCTATTACTAAGACTCCATGATCCGTTTTTCTGTCTGTCCGTCTGTTACCAGGCTGTATCTCATGAACTGTGATAGCTAGACAGTTGATATTTTCACACAAGATGTATTTCTGTTGCCACTAAAAACAGAATATTATAAATATTTAACTGGGTCTCCCATACAACAAACGTGTTTTTTTTGCCGTTTTTTACAGTAAAGGTACGGAACCCTTCGTGCCCAAGTCTGCCTCGCACTTGGCCGGTTTTTTATTCCTATTACAACCAACTTGATTGTTTGGTTTGGTACGGAACCCTAAATGTGCGAAGGCCGACACGTTCTTGGTCGGATTTTTATCACTAGCGTTTTTCCTGCAACTTAGCTTTCATGGCTCTCGCCCACTGAGGGAGTGGACCTTGAATCGAAGCTGTGTGTGGGAGTCTACAGGAACCGTTAAATTTTCGGAGTAAAAAGTTGCATATTATGACCCTTAGCAATAAGGTATAATTTTATTCGGGCAAGCATTTTTCTAATTGGTTCAGTTATTCCAGGGATTAGTTTAATTAATCACATAAACAATGGCTTTACAGAAAGGCTAAACGAAACGAAACTTTTGAACGTTATCAATTAAAATTAACAAGTAATAAAAATTGATTCTACCGTGCATTCGGAAAAGTAGCTTGTTATGGAGAAGAACGCACAAGAAACTCCATACTTACTCTTTAAAAAAATAAGTGTTTTACAATATTAAATTACATACATTAATAAATTCATATACGTGAGGACGATGCACCTAGCACTACTATACTAAGGTATAAAGTATTACAAGCACTTACGTGTAAATTCCTTCACCTGATAAATAGGAACATGGTTCTCACATACTTATTAAAAATTCCTGCCTTTTATATATGTATGTATAAACAATTTTGTTCTTAAGATCGTTGTTTTTTGTTGGAGAAAGTATGGAGATCAAACCACACTATTGGAATGCCAAAAGTACAGCTCTAATCACTTTATCACAAGCGATTTCTGCAGCTGAAATCCAATTCAAAATATACGAGTAGGAGGTCACACAACACATACTTTAAGCTCCATGATACGTGGATAAAAAAAGGTTATAAAGCTCTTGCTAACAACCTTCCCCGAAAATGACCCATTGTGTTTTTAAGCCCACATTCCTAAATATGGCTCCAGCATTACGCCCCTAAAATTTTGGGACGGTACTAAAAAGGTGTGTGTATACATGTACCTATAATTTAACTATCCGTCTTTACACCTCCGTAATATCGTCGTAAACGGGACTGAACGCCGCGCGGCCCGCGCTTGCTATTCAGAACCCGCAAAACCGTTGAATCTCGCCAATCCCTCATTAATATACGATTCTTTTCTTTTCAGGCGGGAAAAATCTAATAAGAGGACAATGGCCGGCTCCCGTGAGAGATTGCTCTATGAAAGAAGGCCTGATTACGAATATGAATACGAATTCAGACGCCGATATGAACCGTACGACAGGGAGACCCACAGAGAGAACAATCGATACCGGCAGGAAAGGAGACGTGATCTACACGACCGACCTCGGCGCAAGAATGGCTATGTTTATGAAGATATATACTCCGATTTCGACGAAGCACAAGGACGATTATCTCTGTTCAGACCTATAAGACCCGAGTACTTGAACCTCCCGACGACTTACGACATTAAATACAACTCGCTGCCGAGAAATTACTATAACTACGAAGACAGAAATAATCGGAGGTACAAGAAGGATCATTACGATTTCAGAATCGAAAACGAGAGGCGAACGCGGGAATCTTATGAATCTTATAGGAAAGCTGTCGAATCTAGACCGAAAGAAACGAATTCAAGTCTTAAGAATCCAATAAAGCCTACAATTAATTTAACTAATAATTCAAACAAAAATACTTTGAACGCTCCAACGAATTCTAGTTTGAAACAACCGAAAAATGTTGCAGTATGCAAACCACATCGAATATCGGAAAAGAGTGCACGCTATTGGACGACAGACCCTCCCGAGCGAGGCCGAAACCGGTCGAAAAAATCCGAGGAGCCGAAAAAGAACGTAAAATTTTCCGAAGTGTCAGGTTGTAACCGAAAGATGGTGGTTGACGATCCAATTTGCGGGAGGAAATTGGTTCCAGTGAGAGAATTGGAGGTATCCTTAGACCAAATGATACAGAACGGTTATTTTGAGAAGCACAACATTCCGATATCGAGGCCTGTTGGCGAAGCGAAGGAAGAGATAAAGGGTACGACAACGGGCAGCGGCGTGCCAAACGGGAAATGCTTATCGGGCACGGGCGGGAAGGAACACCAGGCGACTAGGAAAACACGGCATCTACCGCAGGTGAGAACTAGGCAAATTTTTTAGGAACTGTTGAATATTGCTTCATAATTGGTTCGTACTTAGTAGTAGGTACAAATGATTTTTATGAAAGTTTTTGTGAAAAGTAAGGTAGATAATTTGTGTGAACGAGACTGGATTACGGGGGATTTGCTTTCTAACTATAAAGAGGTTTGCTACATCGGCTTATTAAAAAAATAACCTCTTTTCAGGAACGATAACAAACAATCACAGGCCATTTTGTTGTCAAAAATTTTGATGTCATTTTTTAGTTCTTTTTCTTTTTGTTATTTAATGGGTTTTATTAAAAGTTTTTGGTAAAAACGTACCAGTATTTTACAGGATTCGTTGAGTGCATCCTTTTTTCATTGTTTTTAGGGTTCCGTACCAAAAGTAAGTAAAGGTAAAAAGGAACCCTTATGGTGCGACTCAGTCTGTCTATCCGTCTGTCACAGCTGGATAACTCAAGAACTACTAATGCTATCAATTTGAAATTTGGAATAGTTGTAGATAACGTTTTCCCAACTATTTTGCAAATAAGAAAGTTTTTTTTTTTCTTTTTGCAACTGTGAGTGAAAGATGACTTAGAAATTCGATGTAGGGCTACTAAGACATGTGGTCTGGATCAGGTGGGGGAGAGCGCCATATGCACATTCTTTTTTTTAAGGCGACGTAGTATTGGACTTTTGATTTCCCCACCCCACCCACCTTATGTTATGAAGTTTGCATAGAGGACAATCTGAAAGTATTGTGATAGAAATTAGTTCCACTATCGTTCAAGAGATCGCGCTGATGTAAAACTGCAACATTCTACACCACAGTGTTAAAATTCTCTGACGAATGTAGATCTCGCTGACTAAAGAACTTGCCTATTAGGTACAACTAAAAGTAAAGCCAAATGCTATTCGGACTTGCGCACGAAGTGTTCCGTACCATTATCGCAAAAAAAGGGGCTAAAAGATCACGTTTGCTGTATGGGAGCCCCACTTAAATATTTATGTTATTATGTTTTTAGTATTTGTTGTTATAGCGGCAACAGAAGTACATCATCTTTGAAAATTTCAACTGTGTAGCTATCACGGTTCATGAGATACAGCCTGGAGACAGACAGACGGACAGTGGAATCTTAGTAATAGGGTCCCGTTTTTAACCTTCGGAACCCTAAAAAAACATTTAACAAAAAAATACTACAGAAGTCGGTAGACTTCCAAATAAAAACAATAAAAAGTGAAAAATTACTTTCTTTTTGGAAGTCCGTGTCTTTGGTAGGTACCAATTTTCTTCCAAAAAAGGTGAAAAAAAATTACGAAAACATTTTTTTACGAAAATACTACCGACTTCCAAAATTTATTTTTCACCTTTTAGTTGTACCTAAAAGGCAAGTTCTTTAGTAACCTACCTATAATGCCAGAATAGATTACCCAAATATCATGAAACGTAGAACACATCTGCGTACCTTTAGAGCGTACTGGCGTGATATTATGTTATGAAATGGTATACACCACAAACATACATGCGATTGTAGCAATCCCGAGAGATTTACCGTCATTTATTGAAGAGTTATGTTGTATATCTCCGAAGTTCTTCATCAGATCTTCAGCAAATAAAATGGTACCAATTTAACATACACTATCGCACAAAAAAAAATCAGGATCGGTCCACAATTGACGGAGAAATCGGTGAACATAAACAAAAAAAAAACAAACATAAAGTCGAATATAGAACCTCCTAATAAGGATTTTTAAAAACTCACCCCCTAAAGGGGTGAAATAGGGGATGAGATTTTGTATGAAACTCTGCCATTTTTATTTGAAACTAGCTGTGCCCGCGGCTTCGCTCCCGTCAACTGCCTACCCTACCCTACCTTAACTACCCTACCTTACCTACATACCTTACCTACCTACATACCTACCCTACCTACTTTCCTATCCCACCTACATACCTACCCTACCTACATACCTACCTTACCTACATACCTACATATCTACCCTACCTACATACCTACCCTACCTATATACCTATATACCTACCCTACCTACATACCTACCTATATACCTACCCTACCTACATACCTTCCCTACCTATCTACAATTCTTTTTTTTAATTTTTCTTTTATAAGAACCTAACAATAACAAACACAACAAAAAAAGAATTAGCGAAATCGGTCCAGCCGTTGACGCGTGATGCCGTGACCAAGGGAAATAGGGATTCATTTTTTATATATATATAGATAGATGAATGAAATTTAGTATTTATGCTCTTCAATACAATTAAAGAAACACGCATATAAAGATTTATTGAATTTCATCCCTTAAAGGGGTAAAAAAGTAAATTAAACTTTGTATGAAAAATGAATTGTTTATTATCAAAATAACTTTAAATTTAGTATTTTGCTTTTCAATACAATTAAAAAAAAAACAGGGATAAAAGGGAGTGTTCAAGTTTGTATGAAAACTATTTTTTTTATTATCAAAATACTTGAAATTTAATATTTATGCTCTTTAATACAATTAAAGAAACATTTATTTAATGTCATACCAAAAAAGAGAGTTTACTTTGACTGAATGATTACTGGATGTGGAATCAGTTTTCATACCTCGTGCACAACTGATACCCTCGGACTATTGTCTTTGAGTTTAAATAATTACAATTCCCCCTAAGGTTTGCTTTGCAACAACCATAAATAAATCTCATGGTCAATCATTAAGAGTGGCAGGCATAGATTTATGGCAAGATTGCTTCTCACACGGGCTATTCTAAGTTACTTGTTCCTGAGTCAGGACTAGCAGCCTGGTTATTTTGGCACCAGACAGAAAAACCACCAATGCGGTACACAAAGAAGTGCTATATAAATTCTAACTTCCTGATGATGATTTTGTTAGTGTAAGCTAATTAGAGTACCCATATCTATACTGTACAGGATGGCGTAAAACCCATCTACGCTATCGGCAGATTTCAAACACAAACATAGTTTGCATTTTATCGGATATCATGCTCTTCATTTCCATTGAATTTTGTATGGTTTGGCTTAGAGGCATCCCATAGTCCAGCAACATCAAGACGATGTAATGTCTTCCTTGCCTAGAGCTCAACCATCATGCAGAGGAAGGATTTTGAGTTATCTCTCAATCACTGCCGCAGGTGTTGTCCTGAGAGCACCCGTGATTCTGAGACGCACTGTTCTTTGTAACCTGGTGAGTGGCACTTTGCACGAGACAATTTTTGTTCTTGGCCACCACACTATACTGCCGTATGTGATAATAGGTATTATCATTGTCCGGTACAGCCATCGTATCGCTTCGGGCTTTAGCCCCCAAGCTTTACCGTACCGTAAATATATATGTATGCATTTATGTGTACTTGTTCCCTCAGACTCTGCAAAAACCCCAAAATACTTTAAATCTATACTTAATATTATTATGCTGAAGAGTTTGTTTGTTTGAACGCGCTAATCTTAGGAACTTCGGGTTGGAATTGAAAAATTATTTTTGTGTTGGATAGTCCATTCATCGTGGAAGGTTATAGGCTATATAACATTACGCTACGCGGAGATAAATGAAAAATGTTGCAAAAACGGGCAAAAGTATTCCGTTTTGAGAGCTTTCGTTACATGCGCTGCGTAAGTGGTTAAAGTTACGCAACATTCATGTATGCAGGGTAGGTACGGTAGGGTAGGTAGGTAGTCAGATGACGGGAGCGAAGCCGCGTGGGACAGCTAGTAAAAAATAAGTACACAAACTTAAACCCGACTACTGAAAAATAACGCTCTAAAAAGTATGAAACAAGAAAATGTTCCCGTAAATTTATCGTGGTCGTATGCTACTTTACAGAATGTATTGTTTTGTTATAGTAGTTGGGTTTTTTTTTTTATTCCGATGTGGCGAATCCCCATTGGATATCCTACGCCCTGGGGAGGGGCGGAGGGTCTGTCAGACTCCTGTTGAATTAAAACCACCCCGGTGTTCCATTTCACAACTACGCCGGGTGTCGCGGGAACGTACGATCCTGCCGCATCCCCGGCTGAAGCGGGTGTAACCTATGTCAAGCCATTCTAAATCGCGACCACGAGGAAGAAAACTTTTCAATGATAATCATCATGACCAAGCTCTGTGAATATGTGAATAAGCAAAATTATCACCTCAGTGGCACCGAAAATCTGCGTTGAATCCAGGATGAGTCATTGCACCCGCTCAAAGTTACTGCTTGGTGTGTTATTTACCCTCAGAGACTATCGGGTCGCCAAACGAGTGCTTGAGGTCGTGGGTTCGAATCCGGGCAAGTACCAATGTGAATTTTTCAAATTCATATGTACTTTCCAAATTTATCTTGGACATTGCTGACAACGGTGAAGGAAAACATCGTGAGGAAACCTAGACTTATAGTGAGTTTATTATAAGATTGTGCTCCATTGGTGTAATTGCTGCAAGGCGTTCCAGTGCGAGGATAAACTAATAAATAAATAATAATAAATAACCAAAGTCTTTCATTCATAAAAAGAAAAATTACAGCCAAAGGACGTCGGGACTTTTGCGGCACTCTCTATTAATTTTCTATCGTGTCGGTAGTAGAATTCAGAAATTGAAAGCAAAGTGGTCTTCCACTATTTGTACCTCCCCGTGGGAATCGATCCCACAAGATCTCGTGGGAAAGCCCAACGCTCTAGCTTAAATTAGAACACGAAGGCAATTCAGTTTATGCTCATTTTATATCAGTTTACATATAATTTTTATAATCCGATAAAATAATAAAATTGAGCAAATTTTGTGGTCTACGCGAACAAAGACGCGGGCGGAAAAATAATAAAAAAAACAGCATAACAATTTTCAATAACCCGTCAAAACTGGAAAAAAAACGAAACAACCAAAATCGTGTTGTCCACGCAGGCGAAGCCGGAAAGCTAGTTTGTTACAAAACGGACTGAATTTCCTAATATAATTTTATTTGTCTACAAATAAAAATACTATAACATTAATTGGGATTATAATCTACTTAAAATCGCAAAATCCACAAAAATCTTCTAATACTCGCCATTTCCATTTTCTGCTTTTGACATTTAAAGTGTCACAATAAAGTCCATTGTTCTCGAAGCTTCCCGCTCGTGGGTCTGGAGATGCACAGAAACAATGGCCTTATAACAACCAGGATTAAGGGCTTTTATATTGTATCCTTCTTTTGAATAACGTTACTTTTAGAATTGGAGGTGGGTGATTAGAGATGAGTGATTAATTGAGGGGTCTTGCAAGTAAGATTATGATGGGTTTTAAAGATTTCGTCCTATCCTGTGTGTTTATATTTGTACATCTTTGAGTTGTTACGGGTAGTAGGAGCCCAAAATTCTGATAACCAATCATGACAAGGGGTATCAACTTACCCAGTAACTGGGTTGTGGAGTCATATAGGCACATAGGTACTGGTATCCAGCTACATTCGGTTAGATTGAAAACCCACCACAACATAGGAGAAAACGAGCAGATTGTGATTCCTCTCGCGTATCGGCAGCGTAGTGTCTACCACCTAGGGTATAGAACCTAAGTGTTATAGGCCCAATATTGTATGTACTTACCTATTTAAATTATGATGTTTATTTTTCTTGGTGTAAACATTCACAACAGACTAGCGTATTCCGTCAAAACGATAAAATCACATTATTATTTTATTTAATAAACTTCGATATAAAAAGGTAGTACCTACTCAAAATTATTAAAAAAATACTGACCTGTTCTCACCAAAATCTTTATATAAAAAAGAATAACAAATAAAATAAAACTTCAATATCATTCCAGATATTTTGACAATAAATGGCCAGTGTTGCTAAATCTATGCATCTTTTTCTTCTAATATCTAATTATAAAAAGTTTGTAAAACAAAGTCGCGTTTCGTGTCTTATCTGTGGTGCCGGGTTGTTCTTAAATTACAGAAAGGATTTTGTTGCGGATTCCATCATAATTTAGAGAATTTATTCCGGCAGTTGTATTATTATTATGATTAAATTAATATTAAACTAAAAAAAAACCTTGCATGTAAAGTATACTCTATTTCGTAAAACTTATCTGACTACAATTTTGTTTAGTTTATGGTAACTGGTGAAAATCAATAGTTACGTGGCGCTGCGTTTCTTTGTTGCGCTTGTGAGACAATCGTTAGCGAGAATCGGTTTAAAAATAAAATTATCCATTAATTTTTTTTTTCTTTAATTAAGCTTTTTTCGTATTCTACTCAGCAAACCCTGTGCAGTCGGAGGATACATTTCCGCGAGCTGGCTCACCAAAACCAGATGTATCCTCCGACTGCACAGCATGATTTTCTTCTTATTTACGTCTTTTTAGTTCGCTTTGTAAGCAGTCGGGTTATTTGATTTTTTGAATTATCTTTTTTTATTTATAACATTTTAGTTTTTTTTTTAGAATTAGGTACATTTAAACATATAAGTGTTAAATATTTTGGAAATCACCTCTTAAAAACCATTATTTTGATACTCCACTCGATGGGGTTGAAAGAAAATAAAAATTGGTCCCCCGCAATATGGCGCGTAAAAGCCGGCATTTTTCTATTTTCCAATTTTAATGTAACCAGTGACACTCGCAGGGTTAAGACGAATCGATTGCCGTAAGAATCATAAAAATCGGCCAAGATCAAACGATGCAATGCTACGAACATGGTTACAAACTACAAATAATTATTAATTAAAAATCTTTTTTTAAAACAAGCTTTTTTCGTATTCTTCTCAGCAAACCCTTTCATTTGATACCCATATCATGGCAGTGCACAAAAAATAACTAGTCCGTCATCTTGGACCGTCCACCATATTGGATTTAGAATGACGTCACTTAGCTAACCATACATTGTCATCCAAACTAAACGTGTACACAAAATTTCATCTTAATCGGTGCAGGATAACTGCTTTAAAATTCAGTTGCAAGATTTGACCCGAACACACATACATATATACATTGCAAGTTAAATAAAAGCTTGTAATGAAGCCCAGTAAAAATATCAATCGGCAATATTTGGTAAATAAAGTAGAATTTTTAACTTATCCGTGAATCGAAAACTGCAATAGTATGTTTTCAATTGGATTTTCCATGATTTATAAAACTTAGCAAATACTCGTATACCTATCAAAATACATCAAAAATGGTTAAGGTGGCTGATTAAATTGTAATTGATAAAATCACAAACAGATCAAACGATGCATTGCTACAGGCTAATGGTTAAAAACTAAAAATGACAATTTAAATTATATAGACTACAAAATGAAACAATTCATCTATACTTAGCAATTTATATGATGAACTCCTCATAGACTTCCCTTTACCTTCTCATATCTACCCATACCTACATACGTAGTAACATCGGGCCTGTATACCCCGAAGGGCTAGGAAAAGTTTTACCCATGGAATAGATAAAAGAGGTTAAAAAAAGAGAAATAGTTCTTTATTTTTTTAGAACGATCTCTGATTGTCTGTTCTAACATACAACCTTAAGCGCCGGTTGTAATTTTTAAGTCATATGTAATCGGGGGAAGAGCAAACATATCCATTTAATTTAATTTTTTATTTACTAAGGCACTCCAACGGATTGTTCACAGAAACAATGACAAAAATAATAACCTCAATTTCAGTAACTACAGCAAACTTTCCACTTATAGGTGTGCACAGCAATTAAATCAACTAGAAAAAAAAACAATTAAAAGATACAAAATAAAAAAAAAATGTCAATAATCAATCAATAATATACAAAACAAAACACATAATTAATAAATAATAATAATCAATATTAATAAACATAATCTCCATAAAAAAAGGATACAATAATTATGGAATTAGGCAATGATGGAATAAAATAGTTAATTAATTAATTTCCTCAAGTTGTCGAGAAAGTTGTCTTCGAAATTGAGCCAAGGTGTTGGAAAAGACGTCAACGCCGTTGGTGCGAGAGTGGCTCTCATTATAGGTCTATCATGAAACGGCTCAATGGCGCTGATCGCCCATTTGAATAAACATACCTAATCATTTCATCCATCATCGGCCATCCTCATTTAAACCGGGATGCACAAAACATACATCTACATACAATCATACAAACCTTTCACTATCGGACCATGATTAAATCTGCCGAACGCACAGCCGAACACATTAAACCCTAATAACTCACCAACGGACTAAGGGTGCGGTTACACGCGCGAAATAGTTGCTCAATTCTAGACAATAGGTATTGGTAAAATGTGTTTACATCAATTTCAAGCACAATGCGATGGTAAGTGACAAAGTGACATACGTCAACGATATCTGACGATTAACAATATCTCAAAAATGTAGGAATTAGAATTGATGCTGTCAGTGCAAAAGAATAGAATAGAATATACTTTACAGTACACCAAAAAAAATAATTACATATATAAAAAGGCGGCCTAAGCTTCAGATAATTGCAATATAGAAATAATAGGGGTTCATATATTCATGAATTTTAAATCAATAAAAAGTATTTATAATGGACTGTTTTAGTCCCGATGCATATTTTATTCAATTACTGTGATACATTTTGTGGGATGAAGTAGCTTATTTTGGAAAAATAAACAATTTTAGATTATTTTTGTGGCTTGAACCGCTTTTGTATTTAAAACTTCTGTAATAATATCCATTACTATTTACAAGGTTAGGCAAATAATAAAACAATAATGCAAATTAGGAAGAAGACAATAGCGACCATTAAACAATCAATTCTACCTTGCTCAACTTTGTTCTTCGGCGAGTGTTGCTAATAATATAAAATCGCTATTGAAATATGCTCATGTGACTTTTTTTAGTCTCTGCTTTTTTATTGTGCGGCATTCTAATTGCTGAAACATTGCCGATGTAAGCACAGCCTAAGGGTCACGGCACATTATTCAGGCACGGGGGCCAGAAGCCCGGGGGACCATTAGACGCACAGATTGGTGTAATAGCCCCCAATTATTTCCAACTAACATACACATCTAGTATTACACCGGTGTCGTATGAATTACTAATAGATATTGTTTGATAACATACATACACAAGTAAAATTAAAACCCCCGGCACACTGTTATTTCATGCTACATAATTTATCTTGTAGTAGACACGCTTCGATTGACAATCCATCGTAACACGTAATTATAACACGATACCTTGCGAAAATACCCCGATTCATTAAAAACACACTCGACAAAGTCATCTTTTAAATAAAAAAAAACTAAATTAAAATCGATTCATCCGTTTAGGAACAAAGATATACACACTTATATACACTTCAAACTTATAACACTCCTCTTTTTTACCACGGTTTAAAAACAAGTCAAATAAAGTAGGAAATAGTTAAATTTGCAGATAAACCCTCAAGCCTTACATTTACAACCAATGGAGGCAATGTGGCTCACAGACGTAGATCTAAATAGATTACGCAAGTCCACTTTTTCAAAAACAATTTAAAAACAAATTTACTTACCAATGAAAGAAAACATTTCCAATGCCTCGGCCAACTTTTTATATACATTCATTACACCTCAATTTGGCATAAAACAGCATTTTTCTGGATTTCGGTGGATTTCCGGTGCCGATAATGCTCAATGCGTCATCTAGTTAGATTTATGTCTGTGGTAGACAGTGTACACCAACCTTAACAACCAACTCTGTAATGTTGACATACCGGAGTAAATGACTTGTAATTAATAATCTGTCGAAGGCAGACGGATTAATCATAAGTTCACAAGCCCCTAATGAAGTATACTAGAAATTGTACCCTTTAGCAGAATGCGGCTTTGGAATTTCGGTTAGCGGCTTTCAAATACTCAAAATGTTCGGAGTTAAAAGCCTTCGAGGCTTGAGTTTGTATAAATATAATTTAAATTGATACTTTGGAGTTGATTTCGTATAATTGTTTGCAATGAACAATATTAGATTTGTCTACAGTTGCTTCTAAAATCAATGATTCAAAGTTCTTAATTATTTCTTGGAAATGTTACGACAAGTTGAAGATCGATCAATTTCGATGTAACACTAATGAAATTATCAGTTTTAAGTGTCAAAATGTCAAGGTGTCGAAGTGAATCGAACGACAGATTAATGAGATTTTGCGAGGTTCAGAATTATTTCAGGTCAGATTATTTTAGGGCTTCAACTTAATTCTTAGACGCTTTTTTTAGTCACTGTATAATACCTTTTATAGCTCAGGGTTTGACATACGACAGCGTTATCATCATAAACACCATGTCCAGGAGGCTCCAAATCCATGACAGCATCCCCCACGCGGTAGTGGCGGTGTCGAGACATAGGCCCAGTTTCTCAACCACTTGCTACATTTCGAATTAGCTGACAATTTGCCACAAATTATCCAACCGTCAGTTTTCAACCGTTTGTTTTTACTTTCTCAAAACTGCATTATCGAACAATTAAATAATCGCAGGTTACATTGAATAATCGGCATCAATTTATTTCGGGTGGCTACCCTAGCTGGTATTCATTCGCTACTATAACGTAATCAGTAGTAAAACTATAAATAGTATTCATCTTGAGCTCAGTGAAGCTCCCAAATTAAGCAAACCTTACCAAGGACGGTTTTTGGATGGGTAACCATTTTTTTTGGTTTGCTTGTTTTTGGTTAGGTGACCCAATGCAGGTTAAGCAACACTTGTCAAGGTTAGTCTTTGGATGGGTGATCACTTTTTTTTATGTTTCGTTTTTTTTTTGTTTTATGCTCGCGCTTGACCACCATCTCACCTATTGGTAAGCGATGATGTGGTCGACGGTGAAACACGCTTGCCTAGAAATAACCTATTCACTCTTGACTTAAAGACTCCTAGATTGGAGTGCTTTTTGAATGACTGACCCCGACAGGGTAAGCAAAACTTACCAAGGTCAGTATTTGGATCACCGGTCAGAAAGTGGTCACCGATCCAAATGCTGACTTTGGCAAGAGTTGCTTACCTTGGCGGGGCACCCATCCAAAAACAAACGAACCGAAAAAAGGTGGACACCCATCCAAAAGACTGACCTTGGTTAGTGTTGCTTTCCCTGGCGGGGTCATACATCTATAAAAAAGCGGCCCGGCCGCTTCAAGTTAAACACAAACCTATCCAAAAACTGAGCTCGGTTAGTACTAAGTATTTTCGACTCCCTGATCAGTAACAGGTTTTGTTTTTTATTTTTATTTATATACAAAAAAACTATGTTTGATAATTGTGTTAAGTTTTTACAATATAATTAATTTGAAAAGTATGTAATAACCAATTCTTTTTTTATCTTGGTAATCAACTATACTTAATTTTATTTATTTATTTTTTATAACTGAACCGGTACTAAAGATTTCGCTGACTCCTATTATTTTTTTATCATACTGTGAGCATTTAAAATCATAATATTAATTTTAATCGGCGAATAATCGAACAATATCTAACAATTACAAATTAGGCTCGTTGACAAGAGATTAACATTGAAAAAGGTTCTCAGAAACCCAAAACTGCTGTAACATGTGGTTAATTCGAGATTTTTCTCAAATGTGACAAATTGTCAACCGCTTGTCACACTTGGTGTTGAGAAACTGAAAGTAGCATTAACCGGCGATTATTCGATTTCTTTAACAGCCCGATAATCGAGAGCTGGGAAACGGGTGATAGACGCTCAGAGAGCCGCATCCGCCCGCGTCGTCTTTGCATGACTCACCACCACAGTGGAATTTTAGAAAAGCTGTTTTTGAGCAATTATATCATACAATTGCGGGATTAACGTGGGATGAGGTCCTACAAACAAATGACGTTGACAGAGCCGTGGATTTCTTTTACCAAAACAAATCTTTTCACATAAAAATATTACCGACTTCAAAATCAAAATCATTCAAAATCAAAATCATTTATTTATTTGCAAACATGGGTACAAATATACATTGATGTTTTTTGTTTATATAGCTAAGTTCTCCATGTTTAACCATCACATGGGTATGCAAATAGTTAATAGTATGTAGTTACAAGATAAAATTAAATTAAATATGTCAGCCTTATGAAATAGTTATAGCAATATTCAAATGTCAGAATAATAAAAAAAAAAAAAAATCAATAGAAATTTAAATTACACATAAATATAAATTAAGGTCGAAAACAATTGAAATACCAATTCAAATGCCTGTTCCAAATAATACATTACAGTCAGATTTAAAACTAATACAAATCAAATTAAAATTAATAAATTGATAATTCATAAGACTAGCATTGAATTTTCCCCAACATAGTAAATCGGATGTAGTAGGCCTAGCATTTTTCATTTAAATAGTCATTAATATGATAGTAACACTTCGCAGCTAAAAATTCGTGTAGTGTTTTTTTAAATTGATCCATATTTTTAATTTCAATTATGTGTTTTGGTAGCTTATTAAAGATTTTGTGTGCCATACCAAGAAATTTTTTATTAAAAATTGCTTTTTTATGTGGTATTGTGCATATTTTATATTTGTGACGTAAACTCTTTGGGTGATTGTATAGGTGTATATTTGTCTTAACATAGTTTGCTACTTCGTATATGTAGAGACACGGAAGTGTAAGTAGCTGGAGCTTTTGGAAATGTGGCTTACAACTGTCTGTGCTTTGAATGCCACATATTGCCCTGATGCATTTTTTCTGTGCTCTGAACGCCATTTCTCTATCGGGCGAGTTCCCCCAAAATATAACACCATATCGCAAAGAAGATAATACATATCCGTGGTACGCCATTAATAATGTTGACTGATTTGAAATTTTCCTTAAGTTATAAAGGGCATATGAACACTGGCTAAGTTTTTTGCATACACTTTCAATATGTATTTTCCAGTTCATCTTTTTATCGATCCAGATACCTAAGGATTTTGCATTATCAGTCTCCTGAATATATTTGTCACCATATCGAATATCTAGTTTTTTATTGTTAGTTCTTTGTTCAAACGAAATGTAGGTTGTTTTTTCTAGATTTATTTTGAGATTATTTTCAGTGAGCCAGTTTATTATGTCATTTAAGTTATTATTTATGTCATTTTCGAAAGTCTCATCATTTTCGCTTCTAAATAATATTGTGCTATCGTCAGCAAATAGGATCATCGGATAAGAAATAATTTTAGGCATGTCATTAATATATACAATGAAAAATAATGGTGCTAGGACACCTCCCTGTGGTACTCCAAATAAGGATTTGCGATATTCAGACGTGTATGTTATTTCTGTTTTAGTGTATGGGCAGATTTTCTTTACACATGTACATTGTTGCCGATTCATTAGGTATGATTTAACAAGTTGAAGAACATTACCTCTGATGCCATATTTCTCCAATTTGTTAAGGAGTATTTTGTGGCTCACGTGGTCAAAGGGCTTAGTCATGTCCATAAATAATGCAACAACAGGAGTTCTATTGTCAATATTTTGTAAGTGCATGTTTGACAAGCGCATATATAGCGGAATTAATGCTTTTACTTTGCCTAAAACCATATTGTTCGCTGATTAAGATTTTATTGGTTTCTAAAAAGGAATATATACTTTTATAAATTATTTTTTCAAATATTTTAGAGAAGACTGGAATAAGGGCAATGGGTCGGTAGTTACTAGGATCCTGCCTGTCACCTTTTTTAAACATTGGTTTTATTATAGAAATTTTTAGTTTTTCTGGGAATACACCCTTTTCAATGCAATCATTGATAATGTGGCTAAGTACAGGAGCAATAATGAAAGATGTAGCTTTAATCACTTTGGTGGTTATATCGTCATATCCAGCGCTGTGTGTATTTTTCAGAGATTTTATTATTTTATTAATGTCAGCTGGTACCGTTGGTATCATAAATATTGAATTAGATATTGTGTCAAATGTCAGCATATTATTATAGTTAATGTCATTCTGAGATTGAATTTGATTGATAAAATATTCATTAAATGATTCCGCTATTTGTTCTGGACTGTGAATAACTGTATTGTCAACAATTATCTTGTCTATTCCTTCTTTTGGATAATTTACTTTCTGTTGATTAATTATACTCCATGTAGCTTTGCTCTTGTTTTCAGAATTGTGTATAGTATGAGAATTTTGGGCTTTTTGCGTTTGTTTAATTATGTGTTTCAATCGATTAGTGTAGGTTTTAAGTTTGTTTTTGTTTTCTGGGTTAGGTGACTTTCGATATTCCCATAGCATGTCCCTTTTCCTTTTGGAACATTTTTTTAGTCCCGTTGATATCCATTTAGGTCTTTTAACTACCGACATTTTTATTTTATTAATTGGAAAACATAAGTCATAAAACAATTTGTATATGGCATGAAACTCATCAAATGCATCATTGAGATCGGAGCACATATATACATCATGAAAAGTGAGACTTTGAAGACATTCTTTAAATTTTTTGATATTTTCATCGCTATAGTCACGTTTCTGAACAATCCAATGAGATAGTGTGCAAGTTTTCTTGACACGACATTTAAGTAGTTGCGCCGTGTGATCCGATAATGCAAATTCTTTAATCTCACATCTGCTGCCTCTGGTATTGTGAATTATGCTATCGATGCAGGTCCCACTGCACAGCCGTGTTGGTGATCGAGTACCCAAAGTTAGATTATGACTGCGTAATAAATTTTGGAAGGTCATAGAGGCTTTGCTATTTTTGCAGATATCTACATTAAAATCTCCACATAGTATGATCTTATTATTTGGTTTTAGGCAAATTTCTTTTAAGATCATGTCCAAATGATCAAAAAACGTAGCCAGTTTATCTTTTTTATTATTTGGCGGTCTATACATACAAATAATTATGATAGGGTGAGACAAGAGCTTAATCGCACAACATTCTATTAGATTGGGTATGGCCCATTTCCTTACATTAATAACTTCAAATGTATGTGTGTTTCTGATTAGAATGCATGACCCCCCATTTCTATCATTCCTAGTGTAGGATGTTGCTAGTGAATAATTAGCAATATGTAAATGTTGATGGTCACCCTGTTTCATGTTATGTTCCGTTATACCTTCTTCTGAGAGTTCACTAAGATGTATGCCTAATAGATCCGACTTACTTATTAGACCATTTATGTTTTGGTGCATTAAAAATATGTGATTATAAACGAAAAAAGTCGCGGTTATCTATAACCTTATCTATATGCTTATATGTTATTGGTATTTCTTCTGTCTGTTCAAAAAGATCTAAATCGTAGAGTATATTGCTTATAATTCGTTCGTTTATGTTTCTTATTCCGTAGTTATTTATTTTACCAGTTCTGTAAGAGAGCATCTCAAGGGTCAGATCATAGTTGCTATCAAAGAAATATGCATATTCATTGCTTTGTATATCTGAATATAGGAGATTATTAAACATGTCTACTTTGTAATTATATATAGGAGCACCTGCCACATAGGTGGCTGCACATACAATTACATTTGTATGATTTACTCTTTGCAGGGATAGGTACTCTTATTTTGTTTATTATGTCTGTGTAGTATCTTTCTTCTTTTATATCATTTTCTCCGATGAAAAGTATGCAGTAGTCGTTTTTTGTATACCCTTTTAGTTTAAGCTCAATATCACTGAGAAGGCCAGCTGCGGTGCTGTTAGTTCTGATGTAGCGGCAGTAGTGAGAGCAGTTGGAATAAACTTCCCGTAAAATAGATAAGGACCCCTTAGTTGTTCCGCTGCTTAATATACACAATTTGTTTTTTTGTCTAGGTTTTATTATCTTATTAGTCGGCTCATTATCATTGTCGCTTAATACATTTTTGTTTAGTGACGGGATAATAGGCACTTTCTTCAATTTACTCGGTGTGATAGTTGTTTGAGTCTCTTTATTCTCCTTGTCGCTCGGTGTGAAAGTGGTTTGAGTTTCTTTATTTTGCATGTTGGACTCAGTTCTTGAGCGGTTGATTTGCGGGCCACTTATAATCGTTTCATTAATACTTCGCCCGCTTCGGTCTTTAAAATAAAAATAACTTCAAGTGAAAAATTACTTTCCTTTTGGAAGTCGGTGTCTTTGGTAGTTATCATTTTTTTCGATATGGACACAGACTTCCAAAAGAAAGTTATTTTTCTATTTGTAGTTATTTTTATTTGGTAGTCGGAAGTATTTTTTTGTAAAAAAGGCTTTTTATTTTTCACTTTTTAGTTGTACCTAATAGGCAAGTTCTTTAGTAAGGTACCTATAATGCCAGGTTAGATTACCTGAATATCATGAGACTTGAACATTACCGGTGAAATTAGAGTGTACCAAAAAACGTAAAGTCGAACATAGAACCTCCTTCTTAATGGAAAGTCGGTTAAAAAAACTACCGACTTCCGAATAGAAACACCACAAAATGAACAATAACTTTCTTTTTGGAAGTCGGTGTCCATATTGAGAAAAAAATTATCAAAAACACCAACTTCCAAAAATAAAGTTATTTTTCATTCGGAAGTAGTGTTTCCATTTGGAAGACGGTAGTATTTTTAGTAAAAAAGCTTTTTTATTACCGATCTGTCTAGCGAATTGAAAGATATACAAGCGTGTTGTCGAAGCCGTCTTGCTGCACTTAGAAGCCTGTCTGAAGAGAGAGTAGCGCATCTCCTACAGGCTCACTCTGGTACTGACCGGGCACGGTTGCTTCGGTGAGTACCTGAATAGGGTTGGGTGAGAGGCCACGGCTAATTGCCACCACTAGCGGAGGCGACCTTGACTTTGCCCAGCACACGCTCAAGGAGTGCCCTGCGAGGGCCTCTGAACGGCAGGTCTTGGTCGCTAGGATCGGGCGAGACCTGTCTTTGACACCAGTGGTGAGGGCCATGCTGGCAGAGACAGAAATCTGGAGGGATATGGCCACCTTTTGTGAGACCGTGATGGTCCAGAAGGAGGCCGCCGAGCGAGATCGTGAGAGGGTTGATCCCACTCGGAGAAGAAGGCGTCGGGGAGGCAACCGCCCCGATGCCTAAAACGGTGAAACCCCGCCTGCATTATAAGCAAGTGGGACTCTGGGGTCACGGGCGCTCAGATTGGGGACTCTGTCTGTCCACCAAGTGACTCCAGGAAAGACGGTGGCACAGTAATCACGTGCTGCCGTGAACAGCGAGGCTCAGGGGAGGTGTTATTTCAGTCTCCCCAGGGATGTATCCTAACAAGCGTTGCACAGAGGGGATCCCGGGGTGATCTTTTAAGAGGTTATTCTACGTGCTGATGGTGATCACTGGGGTGGTTTTAGTGAGGTAAAAATTACACAGTCCCTAGTCTTTTCCCCAAAAGTACAGGCGCCTTTTGAAGGTTTCCCCCCGTAAACAAAAAAGGCACCTAGGTGAGTCCAACACAGCATAGCTGGCTCGTATATGAGGCAGCTCGGGCGTTCCAACACCTGCCAAGTGTTTTACAGTCACGCTTGGCAAGGCTTGTGTTAATACTGTTACTTTCAAAATACCAATTTTCTATCAACTCAGATACCTACTTTATTTTTGAAATACTACTGCAAAATACAAAAAAGCCTAGAGTTTTTGGCAAAATTAACATAGAACAGTTTGTGCGAGTTCTATACAGTTCTAGAAATTCCTGAAATGCCAAAAACTTCTAATTGATTTTTCGACGCTGGCAACACTGGCGACAGGTCGTCAAAAAACGGCCTCTTAGCTAATTTATTTTAAAATTATTGTTTTATTGTGTTTAATTTGTTAAAAATACTTTATTTATATTAGAATTAACGTGCAAAGTGACACACGTAGTGTTTGTGACCAGTTCTGTTGTGTTAACTCAATAACAATTGATATTTCACCAAGTCATGTACCGGCTGTCAACGTTTGAACTGTGGATTTGAATTCTTTGAACCGGGGGAGTATTTTGTTTTGATTTACGTGTTATTGCTTTATTATTTAAATACTATACACCACTCATATACTGCTCAGGGCTCTGAGCGACGTCCAGTACACACCGGCTACGTTTGTGTCTCATTTTGTTTGACAAATTGTGGAAGCAAAATCGAGGACGAAAACACTTGCCCAGACAAAACATTCACTGCAAACCCTACTTCACACATAATATATGTCTTTAATTTAGCTTAAATATTTTATATAAACCGCAAAGATCACATTGTTAATAGACTTTCCCACTAAAACTAATGTTCATAACAATCCAACAAAAATTTAATCTAGTTAAAAACACTAATGTTTAATAAAGCCTTTCCATAAAGTATCACCTGTAATTAAGTCTGAGAATATTTAATCAAATAGCTGTTCTTCTTAGTTTCTTTTTTTTTTCTCTTTTTCTCATATACCTCCATATTTTTTTTATAATTTTTTCTTTTGTCTTTTTTTATGAAACTTCTATTGTTTTCAAACATTTTGCTTCTTTTTAACCTAAAACTCCTCCTACTTTCTTAAGTTTTCAATTAACTCAATATTCTCTTCGCTTACTCAGCTGTTTTCTGTCACATTACAGGTGTTGCATAAAGAAAACAGTCAATATGATGACCCGGGCAGCTACCGTTCGTGACATGAATGACAAACTAAAAGCAGCGCTGAGAGAGCTGGATTCATCTAGAGATGAGTGCAGCAAGCTACTGCGGGAACGGGAGGAGAGTGAATCTGAGATTGAGTTAATAGTGAACAAAAACGCTCAACTCAAAAACCAGCTTGCAGAACTACATTCCCAGCATTTGGATGTACTGGACCAGCATCACCGTCTCCGTCAACAATTATCTGATTTTCAGCAGTGCCATGACACTCATGACCATGCACTAAAGCGTATATCTGTACTAGAAGCAGAATTGTGCGAGGCCCATAACACCATAACCTCCATGGACTCGCTGAAAGTCAGCCAAGAGGTTTCTAACACCATGAACCTGTACCATGAGCTGATGGATAATGCATCCGGACTGGCATGTGAGCGGCCCACCATAACCATAGACCTTACAGTGGATGATACCATAGCTAAATGTCCAATTCTAAGTAGTCATAATAAAATAAAGAAATATATTAAAATCAACAAGAGTATTAAGAAATATAAGAAACTTTTAAAAACTCAAAATGTTTACAAACATAATGTTAAACTTAGAAGAGATTTCAGAAACCTAAAAGGCCAATTAAATATATGTATTAGTAAATTAGAAACTAGTTCACAAATGTATGATGTTGACATTCAGAACCTTCAAAGGGAATTATTGAGTAGGGAAAATACACTTAAGGAAATATTTTGTAAATATGAATGTAGTCAACAGATGTTAAGTGAGCGCATGCAGGAGGCTTGTGAGTTGGTGGACCTGGTGAAGTATAGTGCAGAGAGGTATGAGTCACTGACTAACAACCTCACCTGTAGTTGTGCTGCCACTCCGCTACCTCTCATGTCACAACATGTTACTCCTTCAACCTTACCTCTTGCTCATACTGTAACAACTTTGAACCCCACTCAAAGTAATGTCTTAGTATATTCTGATGGACTAGGAACAGGTTTTGGGTCATTATTAAATAACCACTCTAAACATACAATAGTGAACCATTGTTATCATAAACTGCATTTTAATGAGCTTATTCATAAAATTCAACATACACAATTGAATGAGCAAACTACTGTAGTACTTCTTTTTGGAAATAGTCTTAGTGTAACAAAAAGGGACATAGTTAATGGTATCGACACCCTACTTAAGTTAAGATTAGGCAAATTAATTTTATGTGCATTGCCCTATTCTGACAAGTTACTTGCTCAGGAAAATGAATATATTTCAAGTTTAAATAACTTGATGCATATTTTATCGTGTCGTCATAGTGACCGTTTATTATTTTTTGACACTAACAATTTTGTTAGTGATTTTGTTTTGATTCGGGAGCATATGTTTCTTCCCAAAAAAAGTCGACATTTATTAGCTACATTGTTAGCTTTTAATATACACGCAGTTATTGATGATTTAACTGAGCCTAGGTTTAGTAATTTAACAGTATTATCCAGTTTTTCTGATAATACTACAGTAGATACTTTAAACTATTAGAGCCGACAAAAGAGAAGACGAATAGTAATATTTTACTATATCATCAAAATATAAATCGCTTCTCCGGCAAAATTTTAGACGTGGAATTGTTAGCAGATAAATACCACATGGATATTTTATGTTTTTGTGAAACCTGGTTAAAACCAGATAGGATGTTGTTTAATGTAAATAATTTTTCAGTTGCCAGCGCGTACAACAGATCCACAGTGGGTGGTGGTACCCTGATACTTTGTAATAGTCATCTTAAATATAAAGAAAGGAGGGATATCACTGCTTACTCTGTTGATCGCTTATGTGAGGTAGCATGTGCAGAGGTCGAGGGCCATACTATCTTGTGTGTTTACAGACCACCAGCATCGAATTTGTCTTTGTTTTTAATTGCAATGGAAGAATTATTAAGTAAAGTTTTTAGAGATAATAAATCAGTTTTTGTATGTGGTGACTTAAATATAGATCTGTTAGTCAATTCACCTGAAAAATGTAAGCTCATTTCATTGTTCAAATCATTTAATTTAAAACATTTATTTAATGAACCGACAAGAATAACGGCAACTTCAGCTTCGTGCATAGATAATGTATTCACTGATTGTAAAGTGAAAGATTCGTTTTTAATTAGTGGCGTTAGGTCAGACCATACTGGTCAACTAGTATCTTTTGAGTCAGATAAAAAGTTTAACCTGGCTGAATCAATTCGATTAAGACCTCTTACCAAAAATAAATTAAACTCTTTTAATAATAATGTTCTTAGCAACCTTTGTAACGCTAGTTTTGATTCAAAAGACCCCAATATAAATTACGGCACGCTGTTCTCTACGGTTTGCAAAGAATTCAACAAAACGTGTCCTGTAAAAACAGTTAAAGTCAACAATTCCAAATCGAAATTTAGTGAATGGGCCACTGTGGGCATAAGAAAAAGCCGAGATATGTTATATAATTTATATTACGAAAAATCTTTGACTTCCGATCAAGCTTTTCACACTTATGTTAGAAACTATTCCAAAATATTCAAAAGAGTCTGCGCTCAAGCAAAATCTCAAATAATTATTAACAAAATTGGTGTTTCTAGTAATAAAATAAAAACTGTGTGGCAAGTAATTAATAGAGAAACTGGAAAGACACAACAACGCGATCAAAATGAGTTGTCTTTGAAAATAGCTAATCAAACCATTTCTGATAAGCAAGAAGTCGCTGAGACATTAGAAAATTTCTTTACCAACATTCCGTTAGAGGTTACGAAGTCTCTTCCCTCCTCATCTAAATTAGCTGAAGATCTCCTTAAAGAAAACTTTACTAAAGAGATACCAAACTTTAATTTTAAACCAATATGTATTGATACAATTAAGAACGCGTTCAAAAGTCTCAACATAAAAAATACTGAAGACTTATGGGGAATATCCGTTAGGGTTCTTGGAGGTATTATTGACTCAATTGCTCCTATCCTGACAGACATATTCAACCAATGTTTGGACAGCGGCACGTTTCCCGACTTAATGAAACACAGTAAAGTAGTACCAATTTTCAAATCAGGATGTAAGAGTGATCCCTCTAATTATAGACCTATATCTGTGCTTCCAGCATTGAGTAAAATATTCGAAAAAATCATGCTGGACCAGATGTTGTCTCACTTTAACTCAAATGGGATTCTGCATAGTCAGCAGTTTGGTTTCACGAAAGGTAGGTCGACAACGGACGCGGGAGTAAAACTCATCAGCCACATTTTGGAATCTTGGGAGAAGTCCCAGGATGCCATTGGCATTTTCTGTGATCTCTCAAAAGCGTTCGACTGCGTTGACCACAACACACTGATCTGTAAATTACACCACTACGGAATTCGAGGACAAGCTGCTGATCTTGTGCTTTCCTATTTATCAAACAGGCAGCAAAAAGTTAATGTTAATGGGGCGACGTCTTCCGGGTCTCTAGTCAAGATGGGCGTGCCTCAAGGTTCAATTCTCGGCCCTTTCCTTTTTCTTGTTTACATTAATGATCTCCCTTTTATGATGGCCAATTTATCTGATATAATTCTATTTGCTGATGATACTTCGCTAATTTTTAAAATAGATAGGAAAGATACGGATGTCTTACATGTCAACGAAAGCCTAACTATTCTCTCAAAATGGTTCGCAGCTAACAATCTTTTACTGAATGCGAATAAAACAAAATGTCTAAAGTTCTCTTTACCAAATGTACCACAGCGTGATTTAAATTTGTATCTTGACGGCAAAAATCTTGAAGTTATAGCGGAAACTGTTTTCTTGGGGATTACTATCGATTCAAAACTGCAGTGGGGCGCGCACATTAGAACTCTTTCAGGTAGGTTAAGTTCAGCTGCATATGCAGTAAGAAAAATGAGACAGTTAACTGATGTAGCTACAGCTAGGTTAGTATACTATGCTTATTTCCACAGTATTATGTCTTATGGCATTCTGCTGTGGGGGTCTGCAGCAGACGTTGACTCAATTTTCATCCTACAAAAGAGGGCAGTCCGCGCGATCTATAAAATGGGCCCTCGCGAGTCACTCAGAGAAAAATTTAAAGAGATCGATATACTGACTCTGCCTTCACTTTATATTTTGGAATGTATTATGTATGTCCGCAAAAATCGAAGGCTTTTCAAAATTAGAAGCGACTTCCATAATTTAAATACACGCAGTAAGCATGAAATTGTAATACCCAAATTCAGATTAACGAAAACTAGCAAGTCTTTTCTTATAAACAGTATACGCTTTTATAACAAGTTGCCAAAGGCAGTTATAGAACTGACCGATGGAAAGTTCAAAAACTACATCAAACGTGTCCTTATTAAAAAAGCATATTATAAAATCAAGGACTACGTTGAAGATAAAAAAGTTTGGCTATAGCTCCTTCTGCGCATGTGGCTTCCCTGGTAACTCATAAACGGCACAAATATGTGGATGTCTCTAACTATTCTCAATCTCATTTTTTCTTCTTTTGATTAGACTCTTTACAATGGTTTTCAATCATATTTATACGCCCTTCTCAAAGAATAGTTACAGCACTGATATCAACATTTGTGCCTCATGTTAAATTTAGTTTTGATATACGGTTTTCTTTTTACTACCTTTGTATAGATTCTTTTACCGATTGTTTTGTGAATGTGTGAACATTGTAGGCCTTCTAGATTTCTAGATATGCTTGTTAACATTTGTTAACTTTTCATCTTGTTTTACAATCTTTTATTTACTTTGTTTAGTTTTTACGACTTATTGTCGGGCCTACGTTGTCCCCCCATATCTAAGTACTAATGCTGTAACATGGAAATATTGTAAAACCAAACCATTTTAAAAGAGTAACCATGGAGTTTCTTGCCGGTTCTTCTCCATAGGAAACGACCAACCCGAACCGTGCACCTTTTGCCGACGTTTTATAAGTGCCCATGTAGGCCTATGTGAAATAAAAAATTTTGAATTTTGAATTTTTTGAATAACTACCACACAAGCCAAACAAAATATGACCCTCACAATTGCGCGTTTCCAACAAAAACTAGGTTGTCCCCATGAAGCCATAGCAGTAAAGAAACTAGATATTCTTAAGCTCATAGTACAAGCTGTATGTACTCGTAAGTCTAAACGCAGTCGACCGGCTCGGATCTTGTTATTTACACGGATTGCGGCTTATTAAATTGAGACGTGGCTCAGATTTGTTGGAGGTCGTGTGCCATGCTGAATATTTAATGTGTCATGTGTCGCAAGGGAACACGACTTTTTCTGTGGGGGTAGGCATTAAATCCAGAACGTTGCATGCTGCGATCTTTATATTACCTATTAATCTAGTGATTCATGCTTTTTGTTACGGGTTATCTACATTCCTACATAATCATAATCATTTATTTGTCAGAATATGGTACATTATATGGTGTTAAGATTATTAAATGGTAAACTATTAAATTCATCACATTCTGCCAAGTGTGGCGTGCAAATATGAGTACATACATTATAGGACGTAGATTATTAGGCTAGTATTAACATTATTGATTGCATAGTTACAAATAAAAAATACACAATAGAATCCAACACTTGAGGTATGTCACTCAAAAGTAACATCATAAACACACACAATTTAATTAGGATGTCAAGGTATAATTACACGGCAGAGAATCAAAGACTAAGATGTCAAAGTATAAGATATAATAATTAAATTAGAATGTCAAGATACAAGATATAACAATTAAATTAGAATGTCAAATTATAAAATATTAAAATTCAATCAGGATGTCAAAGTATAAAATATTAAAATTCAATCAGGATGTCAAAGTATAAAATATTAAAATTCAATCACGATGTCAAACTATAAAATATTTAAATTCAATCAGGATGTCAAAGTATAAAAGATTTAAAATTATTAAAATATAATTGATGCTAAAATATTTTTTTTCTAATATAAATGAATTTATGGCTTTGAAACCCTCTGAAAGACTCAATAGCTCATGATTTAATTGTTCTTGTTTGATTATTGAAATTGATTTATATTATTAATTATTTTAATTATAAACTAGTTAAAAGCAAAAAAAATATATTAAAATTATAATCAATTTTTTTTTGCATTTAACTAGTTTATGTGTTACCCGAAAATTGCATGCTATGTCATGATTTAGCTGAACATGCTTGTACTTATTCCATTATATTTAACACCATTTTATACCAAGTTTTATGCAATTAAATGATTTGTTTTTATTTTTATTTTCATGAAATGAGATGATTAAAATTCAAGTAGGTATCATAATCCACCTGTACTTTACCAATATGAGTCGTATATGTAATTGAAATTTTATTTTGGCTTCCATGTAGGCGCCAGGACTCTTCCGCTCATCTATTTTCAACGGATGATCATATAAAATCCTGGGAGATAGACATAGCATGGGCACTACAGCAACAGATGAATAATTTACAAATCCCTGAAAAACTAAACTACCGATTTTGATGATTCTTTTTTTTATAAAAGCTGGTGCTTGTCATGTTGCATCATGCCATTTAAATTTTATCAAGATCTGATGAAGAACTTCGGAGATATACATCAGAACTCTTCAATAAATGACGGCAAACCACTCGGGATAGCTGCAATCGCATGTCTGTTTATTGTTTACACAATTTCATAACATAACATCATACTGGTACGCTCTAAAGGGATACTCAGATGTGAGCAGTTCACCCTGGTATACTCTCATTCCACCGGTTTTGGTTAAGATTCATGTTATTGGGTTAATCTATTCTGGCATCACTTTGGGCATTATAGGTACCTAACCTATAGAACTGCTCCATTAAGTACTACAGCTAAAAAGTGACACATAAAAACTTTTATACAAAAAAATACAACCGACTTCCTAATAAAAACATTACAAAGTAAATTAACCGACGCGACGCCCAAAGCAAAACACTATAAAGAGCAAAAATAACATTCGTTTCGGAAGTAGGTGTCTTTGGTAGGTATTTCTTAATTTTTTGCCGTTTTATAACACCGACTTCTGAAAAGAATGTTATTTTTGCTCTTTTTTGTTTTTTGCTTTATAAGTAATTTTTTTTTATGACAATTTATTAATGCAACTACCTCCTGTGATGGGAGTGGTTAATTAGTGTGCCTTCTGCCTTCTCTGGATGTGATAGCCGTTTCTCAGGCTCCCTTTCCGGATCATTTATTTAATACGTATACTTGGCGCAATGCACTACCGTGTCTTCAGATATAACTAAAATAAGTTCTAAAACTAAAACCGGACTACTGAAAATTCACGCTCTAAAAAGTATGAAACAAGAAAATATTCTCATCTGAAATTTTTGTGTAGGTACAACACCTCAATCGGTAGCGAATTATGTGATGTGCTCTTAGACAATAAACTATCCTCAGACGAAAGCTTTCAAAACTACACGAACGGATTAGACTTCTCCACAAATCTCTTCGATACGGACCGAATATCCAGTCTTGATATTTCCAGAAGTTTCAGATTTTAATCCTTGCGCCATCGGATATAGAGATGGAAATGGATTTACCAGCGATATGGATTTTTCCATTAATTGTGAAACCCCTGGGTGTCAATTCAAATGTGTGACTGGATGTCCAAAGGTTTTCCAGTTTTTGCAACCGTCGAAACCGACTCGGCTGGGCAGCGTTCGGGAAGTAGCGCGGTATCTTCTCGTCCAACTTACCACAGTGTTTCAAGACGACAGTCTATGACCAGTGTGTGTAGCTAGTGATAACCTATGGCTCTGAGACGTGGTCATTCACAATGCGCCTTATCAGAAAGCTTACAGTCACCCAAAGGGCAATGGAGAGGGCTGAACTCGGAGTTTCTCGGAGTTAATCAGAAATGTAGATATCCGCAAGAGAACCAGGGTTACCGACGTAGCCTGAAGAATTGCCAAACTAAGTGGCCGATAGGGCAGAAAGGTTCTGGAGTGGCGACCGCGAACCGGAAGACGTTGTGTTGTAAGGCCTCCCACCAGGTGGACCGATGATCTTGTGAAGGTTGCGGGGATCCGCTGCATGCTGGAAGCACGGGACCGGTCAATGTGGCGACGCATGGGTGAGGCTTATGTCCAGCAGTGGATGTCTTTCGGCTGACATGATGATGATGATTAACACAAACAACTTACATGTAATAAATATTTTTTTTTATATTTCATACATATTATATTATATATATTTTAGTGGTATTCTGAGTATCACCGTGGTCGTATGCTACATTGCAGAATGTTTTGTAGGTTTATGATTCGAAATTTGACAGACTCAGTAATGAGGAAACAATATTTTTTTTGTTCTTGACTTCGCGCCCCCTAGAGGGCGTTATTTTCAATTTATTGTGACATCACATAGCCTATAACCAGCGGACAAACAAGACGTTCCCAACGATACCTCATTTGTCAAATTATAATTAGTAGTTTAGAATTTATGAGGGAAAAGATGACCATATGTACAGACACACGTATCGGTCAAAACATAACCCTCCCTTTTGCTTCGCCGTAGTCGGGTAAAAATTAAGCCATGCGCATGTCTTAGCACGCGCCACAAAGACACTACCGGATACAAAAAAAAACGCTAATCCTGGTAAGGATAATGGGACAAATTATTCAAATTATTGCATTGTCATCGATTCTTAATGTGCAAAGTTTCAAATTAATCAACGTTTTGAAGGGGGCAAAAATCACATTCAAAAATTCCGTTACATAGATGCATAGGTACATACAAACCAAGCAAATAAAAGCGTGTTAAAATATTAACAAACAAACAAGTTTCGGCCTTTACCATGTAAAGAAGACTAGTTAGTAACCAATTAGTAGGTACAGATGTTACAACCACAATATTTCTCCTCCAGCTAATAATATAATCCGTAACAAAATTACGACCTCGGCCCGAGGTGACCTATTTAATTCCTACCGGGGCCCCGGAGCACGGGCCCACAAGCTTTTATGACGATGTTAGCCGACGGGGCCCCTTATTGAAAGTAAGCCTAACAATGGGAAGACTCGGCCATAAGCGTTACGCTTTGATAGCAAATTAGCTGTCGTTGAACACAGGATATTTTTGTATAGAGATTGGCTTATTGGAGTGAAGTAGTGTAAAACAACTAATAAGAGTATTAGCTGATTAAAATTGTGATATTCGCCAATGACATGAAGGGAACAAAACGCGCACTCGTTTCACACCCACGCAACCTAAAATTCAGTAGATTTTTGTACTTTTAATATTATTCTATGACTTAAAAAAAAGCCTATGGTAAAAATGTAGATAGTTAAATTGTCTTTGAGATGGTGAAAATATCGATTGTCGTTTTTTTCACCGTGTGTCCGAGACATAACTTTACAAATGAATTACGCTATGTTATACGAATAAAACTCAAAATTTTTATACATAAAAGCCGCTTAGACGTGATTCTCATTTTGAAATCAGCTTCTGAGGGTTATCTGCGGGCAATTAATGTGGCCATAGTGGCACATAGTGGAGTAACATTTCCCTTCGCTCAGTGATAAGTATTGTATGATTTTTGTTTCATTCAAAGTTGATTATTGTTTCAGTTTTCATTATAATTGTAATGACATAAATGAAACTTGCTTCATCAAAGTACATTTGGGTATTTTTGGTGTTTTATAGTTTCAAAAGTTTTGATTCTTAGCCAGATTTCAGATTTGTTTCATTTAAATCCATACTATCACACTAATTATCTATCACCTTTATAATAGGCGAAAGTTTGTGAGTGTGTTTGTTACTTCTTCACGCCAGAACGGTTGAACGGATCTAGATGAAATTTGTCACATAGATAGAATTTAGTCAGGAATCCCTCAATCCTATGTTATAGGATACTTTCGGATTATTCCTTCTAGGATATTTTAGGAAGATATTCCTTCAGGATTATTTTCGACATTCACGCGGGCGAAGCCGCTGGCAGAAGCTAGTTAGAGTAATATTATAAATGCGAAAGTAACTCTGTCTGTCTGTTACATTTTCACGCTTAAATCGCTGAACCGATTTAGATGAAATTTGGTATGGAGATAGATTGAGACCCTCGGAAGGACATATGATAGCTTTTATCCCGGAAATAATACATAAGGGGATGGAAGTTACATGGTGAACTAATAATTTACCTATCAAGTAAGGCGGCCCACACACAATATTAATGAGCGGTATAAAGAAAATGCTGTTCGAAGTACTAATGCTACGAAGACGAAGTCGCAGGCAACGGCTAGTATCTCAAAAGTTTAAGGGCCTTCCACCGCTTCAGTGCCGTAAAACAGTTACTTTCTAGCATACTCCTTAGTACCGGCTAGGTTAATAGGTTTGAAAAAAATATATATTTATTATTGACTAGCTATGCCCGCGGCTTCGCTCCCGTTAACTGCCATCCCTACCCTACTTACCTACGTTCCTGTACCTACCCTACTTACCTGGACTTACTTACCTTACTTACCTAGCTACCTACCTAGATCGAGAGTTCGCTGCACAGAATAATATTTACTCTAGGGTAGAATATCGACTTCATACAAAAAGTAAGGATAGATTTGCTGCGCGCATTCCAGAACACCACACCGAAACGAAAACATTAAAAAATACTTATCCAACTCGTAAGTAATGTAGTAGACCACCGCGTTTATCATTAGGCTATCCAGTGATGGCGAAATTACGAACTACATTGCACATACGTCATCGTCATTATTGACATTAGTAGTATGATTAGAGACCTAAAACTTCATAACACGTATTTTTTTAATTTAGTGCATTAGGTCCTGAATTATTATTTTTACTAGAGCCACACTTGAACCTCTGGTTCGCTGCGGCCCCGTAAGGGGGCACGGTGGGCGGGTAGCAGGCACCCCACCTTCCTACCATTATTTTTTATAGGATCATTCTGCCGCGTAAAATCTTAACACCGCCATTCAGAAAATGACGCCAAATGCACAACGCCATCTATCGAACATGGAGTTCAACAGTCCGAGTATCCGAATTGCATATGTTGTGATATTTCACTTCTTGAACACTTTAAATTCATCTATCTTTTGAGAGAGTGAACCGATTGCGATGAAACAAAAACTAAGTAACACTTCAAGTTATGTAAAATTTTATGTATAAAAGTTATCTACATTGGTTTCGTACATTTTACGTGATGCGTGCACAAATAAACAGAAAAACAGTAAAAATTCCAAAAATGCTGCAAATGGGTTCTGTTGGTTATCCTTTAACATCCTGGCTATTTTTTTTTTGAAAATATTTTCGATGTACAAAAACGACTATTCTACAAATTTATTACATGTATTCATGTACATTATTTGTGAAACTTGGTTTTTTCATTTACTAATTAACAGTTTTCTTTTTACAAAAATATTAACAACATGATATTATTTCGCTACTTTTGGATACTCCTCCAAAACGACTTGGATGTTTAAAAATATTTTTACACAAAAAATTTATAGCAAGATTTTTTTCATAACTGAAATAGCATAATAAGTATATTTTGCAAAAAAAAAACTGTCCAAAAGAAGGTTCAATATTGATATTCTGACTCCGAGCGGGCGCAGGGCTGCGTTATCATTGGCTAATATATATACGCCTTAAGACGACGAGAGTTGCCAATCATGAAGGAACAAATCGTGCGTTTCACACCCGCGCGACCCCAAATTCTGTACTTTTTTGTACTTTCCTTACTATTGTATGATTTAAAAAAAACCTTAGATCAAATGTTGATAATTCATCTGTCTTTGAGATGGAGCCGATTTCATTAAAGTACGCCTGGCGTTTTTGCCGCGATTGTCGTGTATTTGTCCGTATTAGACGTAACTTTACAAAATATAACACTCATCGAATACAACTCAAAATTTTCTTAGATCAAAGTATTAAGAGAATGGTCGTAACATATATTCATTAAGACGAAAGTCTATGACCAGTGTGTATTGCCAGTGATTACTTACGGAACAGAGACGTGGTCGCTCACAATGGGCTACATCAGAAAGCTTAAAGTAAACCAAAAGGGAATGGAGAGAGCTATGCTCGCAGTTTCCTTGCGTGATCGAAACAGAAATTAAGACATCCGCAAGAGAACCAAGGTTACCGACATAGCCCAAAGAATTGCCAAACGTAAGTGGCAGTGGGCAGGGCACATTGCTCGCATAACGGATGGCCGTTGGGACCGAAAAGTTCTGGAGTAGCGACCGCGTACCGGAAGACGCAGCGTTGGAAGGCCTCCCTCTAGGTGGAGCGATGACCTGGTCAAGGCTGCAGGCGTCCGGTGGATGTGAAGCGCACAAGACCGATCAGTGTGGCGCTTGGGGGAGGCCTATGTCCAGCAGTGGACGTCTTTCGGCTGAAATGATGATGATGATATACTTTTTCCAAAAATAAAGACTAGCCGCTTAGACGTGATTCTCATTTTAAAGTCAGCTTCTGAGGGGTATCTGCGCCTTAAGGGGAACCCTAAAAAGGCGAAACCTAGAGCAAAGTGACTTTATATCAGCAACAACGATAGGAATAGACCGCGTAACATTTTTGTAGCCCATGTCAATACCAAGCAGACATTTTAGCGCTGATAGAATGTGTGAAGGCAATCACTTTCCATAATACCTGTCTGTTTAACTTCATAAACAAATGCGAGTCGGACTCACGCACCGAGGGTTCCGTACAAACCTCAGCTTAAAGGTAATATATACGCTTTCATGAGGAAAGAGGTAGTAAGTTTAAAATTATTAAAAATATTTTTATTATATGGTCTAACTAAAAATTTACGGTTTTCGCAATTATTCCTTCATCTGTGGTATAAGACGTTGCTTCGTACCAAATAGTAAAAACCAGGTATTATTATCGATCCTTTACATAACTCCAAGTTGTTTATATTTCATTTTACCCCACCATTGTTCCAGTATGATCGATTCACTTGGCGTCGGTCAGTTTGGGACACGCGGCGTCTATTGTTTATATTGAAGCCGATTTTGATGGACAGTCTGGGTGAATGGAGTTTTTGTTATCAGTATTAAATTTTGGTATGGACTTATGTTGATACATATTTGTAAAGGTAGGAGTTAACTTACGTGTAGTCTTCAAGAGGCATCATTTTGGGTGCCTTCAAACAGACACTGCGGCTGAAAACACAAAAAAAGGCGTGGTGTCTTGTATCACCCAATGATAAATACAATGAAAAAATAAACATTATTAAAATAAAACATTTTCACAAAAAAATAAACCAATTTAAAATCAAAACACTAAAAAGTGCCAAATAACTTTCGTTTCGGAAGCCGGTGTCTTTGTTGCTTCTTTTTTATCGTTTTTACCGACTTCAAAAAGAAGGAGGTGTGTGTTTGTATGTTTGTATTTTTATTTGTTTGTATGTTTGTATGTTCGTTTATATGTTTGATGTTTGTGAACGTGTACAAACATACATATAAACAAATATACATTGTATAGATTCAGTCATGAAAGCTGGATACATTTTTACGAACCCAAAACTAAAAGACAGTCTGCCCAATAATATGGATGATATGATATATAATGGATGTTTCCTTTCGAAAATTTGCCGACAAAAGTAAAGAAGGGCAGAAGTCAAGGGAAGGAGATGTGGACTTCTTTTTTGGACGGACTGGTCATTTTGGAACCATACTAACCAAACTAAAAAGAGATAATAAAAATCATTTAACAAAAAAATCAAACCGACTTCCAAAACAAAACACTACAAAGCGAAAAATAACTTTCTTTTCCGAAGTCGGTGTTTAGATACCTTTTGTTTTTCGTTTTTCGACACCGACTTCGGAAAACAAAGTTACTTTTCGCTTTGTAGTGTTTTGTAAGTCAGTTTGATTTTTTTGTTAAAAAGTATTTTTTATCTCTTTTTAGTTTTGGTAGGTACCTCTAAATACCATGAAAAACATTTATCAATATCAAACATCCATCACATTTGGATTATTTACTTTACTTGTACTATACGGCATTGCTTCTGCCAAAGTTCATGATTTTAGGTCAACGAGGAGTAACCCTACAAGGGGTTTTGATTCCTTTGCGAATGTCAAAATATGCGGCATAATTAAGCAGCCGTATCTTTTGATTGCGTTGAATTATAAGTTTGATTTTATAGCTTCAGGAGATTGCAGGCTAAGTATTTGGTATTAATTTCAACTTTATACCTCCACGCGTTATTGAGCAAAAGGGTCTTAACTAAATTATCCTAGAAGGGCTTAATTTTTCCTTTGAAGGAACGCCACCTTAAAATGACCGCTTCAACTTCATCTTTACATCTTCATATAGATATAATTTATGTTTATAATCAATCAAATAAGTGCATGAGGTGTTAGCTTGTAATTAATTGTTGCACTTATAAATGTATATCGTGTAATTATATGAAATGTTATGTGTAAACAATTGTAAGCTAACCTGAAATAAATAAATTAATAGATACATCTCACTACGGCTCTCCTAAATAAAGCCATGTCTCCTATATGCTATGCACCATCATAATCCCTTTTAACTAACTCAAAGCCTGATTCCCAAAAACTTGGTACTTAACGTATTCGAGCTCATTAGGACGGACTAACGACTTTCGGATTATTGCCTCCCGTAAAACTTTGGAGCGACCCAAACTCCGGCCGGACGGAATTTCACCTCCCCTTTCCGACGTGAAATTTTTTGATTGCATACACAGCCCGAGTTCGGGTTTTCGGATCAATGCATGAAGCTTTTGGTATTTCAGAATTTGGTAAAGGTTACCTGCGGTAGTAGGTGAATAGCGTTTGCAGATTTTTTTGGGAGGGTTGACTGTGGTTTTCGTTCTTCTCTTTTGATGTTGAGTTTTTTATCCACGGCGGAATGGAGACGGTATATGCGTTTAGGGTAAGAGAATGTTTGTGCAAATCCATGTTGCTATTTTTCTCCAAAACTACTAGTCCGATTTTGATGCAGTTTTCAATTATAGGTTCGGGTTTGATTGGTGCACTATTTGAAATTTTATCGTAAATAAAAATAAGTATCATCATCAACTTCTAGAAGTCCCCACTGTAGGGGCACGGCCTACCCATTAAGGGTATATAGCGCTAAAAAATCTCCAATTATTCACGTTACTATAAAACTGTAAAACTAGTTCATTTAATGGCAGCCCCCGACGGATTTTCTTGGTTTTTTAAATTATTTTTTAACCGTCGTGACTTTAAAAAAAAAAATTTTCGCTTTTTTTTAACTCAAAGGGATCTGTTTGCGCGATTGAAGTAATACGTGAGGTGTGGGGTAGATGAATATTTAGCAGATTACTTATAACCACGCATTGTATATAACAAAATTACATTAAAACTTCAACAAGTTAATTAAAACTTCATGCCACATAAAAGTACAATGGCGGACTTAATGCCTGGGGCATTCTCTACCAGTCAACCAGGGCGGTGAAGAGATAGCATGGCAGGTGCATACAAAATTAAATAATAATATTATCTATCTACCTAATACCTTTAAACGAGCTTTAAATTCTTGTGTATATGTATATACATATAATCTAAATCTCGGAAACAGCTCCAAACGATGTTCATGAAATTTAATATGCAGGAGGTTTCGGGGGCGATAAATCCATCTAGCTAGGTTTCTTTTTAGAAAACGTCGTTTTCTCTATTTTCACCCAAGCAGAGCTCGGTCGCCCAGGTACTAAACGTAAAATGAGTACAAAAGTATATAGTTGAAATAAGCATACTTACATATTTACTATAATAAATACTATATATAAAATTTATATAAAATTATTTATATATATAAATTAATAGAAGGGCGCATATTGAGACGATTCTGCTATTCTCCTGATTTCGAGATAGGGCGCATTCCAGAGCTACAATACTCGTACAAAGTAGACATCTGCTTCAATTGTTGGCTTCTATTGGCTTGCTCACTGCGTGTTGTGTGCAAGAAGTCCAGGGACTATAGATCAAGTGATATATATTCTCTCAGCAATGGCGATTGTCGAAATGCCAAATGTAAATGTAAGGGATTGATGAACACATAACATTTTGGTAGCGCATACCTACCGTCCCCTAACATTTTGGACTTTTCGACAATAATAATTGCTGACAAGACGTCACTGTGTTTGTATGGGGGTTTACTTTTCCTGACGTTCTTGGGGAAAACCAGCAATCTATAAATACATCTAATACCTTTAAACAACCATGTCTTGTAATCTGAATCTCGAAAACGGCTCCAAAGATTTTCATCAAATTTAGTATGCAAGGCCTTTCTAGTGGCCTTTTTAGGGGCGATACATCGATCTAGCTAGGTTTAATTTTTAGGAAACGTCGTTTTCTCTATTTTCACCCGAGCAGAGCTCGTTCGCCCAGGTACTTAAATATTTAAAAACGGCTTGTGTTTAAACACCGCCCAAAAAAGTACCTATTTTACTACCAAAAAAATTCTAAACGGTTACCAAAATGGATAAATGGTCACCAAATAACGTTTCCTAAAATATTATGAAATAAATCCATTTTTTCGTATTATTGACTGCCAAAAAAATATATGGACGCCTTTAAAGTCGACGGAGCCCCGCTGCGCGGGGCTCCTATTTCCGTCCGCAGGGTCTAAAGTAACCTAACACGAACGAGATGACGGGAGCCGAGTTCGCTCGCTTTGCTCGCTCACTTCAGCTCCCGTCATCTCGTTCGAACCTAACCTGTCCGTGTCGGGGTGCCCTAAGCTCCTGAGCTCGCTTCGCTCGCTCTTGGACTAATTCGTTAAAAACACGAATACACCCGGTATATTAATCTTTGAGTTGGATAGAATTTGGTGACCGTTGATCCATTTTGGGAACCAATTATTTTATTTGGTGCCTAAGCTTAGAGTCTTAAAAATATTTTTGATGACCGTCTAAATTATACCCTTTAAAAACAAGAAGACACCCGCTTGGGTCGCCTTGTTTGTACAATCCCGTCAACTACTAGCTATGCAGAAAACGTTTCCGAAGTTAAATAGGATAAGATAGACTGTTGCCAGTCGTTAAAAAGCAGAAAATAATTAATTAGCTGTCTCTAATGCTGTTGTGATGCGGGCCTGTTTAGGACCAGTTTCTAAATTGAGTAGATGAGTATTTGGAGTTAAGAACATGTCAATTAATTTATTTAATGGCATATTTTGCCAGCATTCTGGCGAAAAACGATAAGAATAAAATTAAATACAGAAAATTCTTTAAAAATTAGGCGATCGATTTTTGAAAGCATGTTAAGCTAGAATAGTTTAAAAGGCTTGGCTGGGGAATTTGTAACGCCATTTCTTCATACCAGCTAAAAAACAGTGATGAAGAATGGGCGTTGAAAGTCGAAGCTTCCCACCCCCTAAAGATGAAGGCGCACCTATCCGCACCGCAGGAGCCGCACGCGCCGCAGTCATCGCATTTTCTCAAGGCCATCCGCACGCGCTGGTGGAATCCGTATACCTACAGCATTTTGCTGAAATGCGGCGCGTGCGGCGCGGATAGGTGCGCGAGGCTGCATACGATTTCACATAAAGATTTATAAAATTTTATGACTGCGGCGCGTGCGACTCCTGCGGCGCGGATAGGTGCGCGTTCATCTTTAGGGGGTGGGAAGCTTCGACTTTCAAAAAGAGCTCATTCTCAACCTAATTTGAAAAGATTTTTGATTTATAATAATAACTAGCAACCCGCCCCGGTTTCGCACGGGTATTAGAGCAAATTATGCCTACACTTTTTTCTGTCGTAGGGTCCGGTCATCGGTTTGAGACCCGCGCTTGAATTTATTTTCGCGCGCGTTAGTTTTGATTTATAGTGCTCTTCTTCACCAGTTCCACTTCACCAAATGATCTTTCTAAATGCAAATGCTTGCATTGTTGATGAGAATACCAAAATCGCTATATGTTCATCTATAATATTTGAGGAGTTACCTCGATTTCTCCAGGATCCCATCGTCAAATCCTGAACTGATGACCATGGGACCACCTGGAAAGTATACCCTTTAAAACGAAAGAAATATTTTCCAAATCGGCCTAAGCGTCTTTGAGCAATCGCGGAATAAATATTTAAAAAAAACCGACGGTTTGAGAACCTCCTCTTTTTTTATTGCTTTTTTATTCTATGGCTATTTCAAAAGCAATCTTTCATTCTATTTTCAAATATTTGTTACTTGAAATGGATCGCTATTCCCAAAAAACGTTACGTGTCTTTCAACCAGCGTCCAACATTACCATGTTTCGATGTTGTTGTTTGTCAAACAAGACGGTATCTAAAGAGTTCCGATTCTGAGGTTTTTACGTTATTTTTCGGGAAGTTTCGGCAACGGTAGACGAGCACGTCCGAACGTGTCGTGGCATAGATTGAATTGACGTTAACATTATTTACTTATCGATATCGAACGGTAAACGAAACTGCGGAGATGGTTGTAACAAAACATGTCTGAGACACGCTCGGGAACAAAAAAGTGATATATTTTGAAGCATCAATTTTTATAGAAATTTCGAGTACCAGTAGCACCCGAAATATCTACCAGACGTGCAATGTTGCAGAGAATAATGACGAAATGCAACATGCATTAACTAAAGACCACAACAAGCGCACATCTCAATGACAAATAAACGAAAGAAGTGGTACTAATAGGCGGATCCATAGGAGCATGAGATGGTGCAGGCGGGGACAAACAAAAATTAAAGAAAAACTTACCAAAACTTCGTTTGTCACCGCTGGTACCACCTCATAATATTTAATGTATAAATTATACCTAGTACTTGTTTTTCTCGTACGTCTGTTAATTATTATTTAGCAGTTGAGTTTTTTATTTTTATAATAATTTAATATACATTTATTACATATCTTTGATCAGGGCCAGATTAACTAGGTAGCAGGTAAAGCAAATGCAAAAAGCGCCGCGCTCTGGGGTCGCCTAGCTTGGACAAAGTTAGATTGCTTCACGAGTATGTTTAGTGGACTATTATGTATGATTTTTCTTAATTTTTTTGAGCTCACTTCAGTCGTTCTTGCACCCAACCAGTTTTTATCAATTCAATATCTGTATGAATCAAAAGAAAGTTAACTTCAGACTGGGTTCTAAAAATTTTCGAGCTCGCTTTCTCGCTCTTACATCGTAGTGGTTCTTGGTTATTCCACTTTTGGGCAAGAAACTCTTCTGAATGGTGTCAAAGAAACCGCTACGAAGTGCTAAAATTTTTCATCCTCTACGGAACCCATATTTTTCAGCCATATAGCACTAAAACCTTCTTTTACAGGTGTTAGCGGCGCTCGCAGTTTCCCTGGCCCCATTCTCAGCAGGTCTCGGCAAGGGCTACAGCTCACCCGCCATCGCCTCGCTGCAAGGACCAGGGGCTAATGCTACCAGGAGAGACTTTCAGCTCACCGACCAGCAGGCCTCCTGGCTAGCCTCGCTTTCCTTTCTTGGTAAGTACAGTAGTATAAGCAGCACCAGCAGACCAGCCGACATAGTGACCCTCGAAATAATAATATCAGTATTACGGCAGACAAGATTTAACAAATTTATTAATGTTGATCGAAAGGTAAAAAAAAACTACCCACTTCCAAATAAAAACACTACAAAGTGAAAAATAACTTTCTTTTTGGAATTTGGTGTCTTTGGGAGGTACCAAAATTTTTCGTTATGGACACCGACTTCCAAAAAGTATGTGTAAAACACTACAAAGTGAAAAATAACTTTCTTTTTCAGGAAAGACACCGACTTCGAAAAAGACAGTTATTTTTCACTTTGTAGAGTTTTTAGTTGGAAGTCGGTAGTATCTTTTTGTAAAAAAGTTTTTTTTATTAAATACCTATGCAACGATACACTACTTGACATGGTTCATCAATTTATTTCATCATTTTGACAATATGGCGTCATATTGTCAAAATGAACAATTAAGTGGTGAATTTTGAATACTGTCATGACTTTAGTGATATTGGCAAGGATAAGACGAATCGATTGACGTAAGAAGCATCAAAATCGGCCGACGCGCTTGAACGCTACATATGAACAAGCTTACATAAATACTGATAAACACATTGCCCTCCTTAGCGTCGCGCACTCGGGTAAAAATGAACAATATCGCCATATAGAGGCTCCTGACTGAACGCTGAACACTTACTGAAGGAATTTTATTGAAATTCTTTGAGTCGTAGCAGAGGCATGATCTATGGGAAAATATAAGAATGTGACGATGAAGTTTATTAATTAACTAGCTTCTGCCAGCGGCTTCACCCGCGTATATTATACATATAAAACTTCCTCTTGAATCACTCTATCTATTGAAAAAAAAACCGCATCAAAATACTTTGCGTAGTTTTAAAGATCTAAGCATACATAGGGACAGACAGATAGCGGAAAAGACTTTGTTTTATAATATGTAAGGATAAAGTGATAAAAGATAACGTGATAAAGTGTGCAGATGTTTTCTTATGAGAATTTTATACATTTTACCAAAATTCCTCTGTTTATTTTAAGCAATTCATCTAGAAGATGATTCTATCACAAATAATATGCCGTCAAATTTTCGAAAATAAAAACATTTTTACAAAAAAATACTACCGACTTCCAAATAAAAACAATGCAAAGTGAAAGTAACTTTCTTTTTGAAAGTCCACCGACTTTGGTCGTTACCAATCTTTTTCGTTATGGACACTGACTTCTAAAAAAAAAGTTATTTTTCACTTTTCTGTGTTTTTATTTGGAAGTTAGTAGTATTTTTTTGTAAAAAAGTTTTTTTTTTCTTTTTAGTTGTACCTAATAGGCAAGTTCTTTAGTACGGTAGGTAAGTATAATACCAGATTAGATTACTCGAATATAGTGAAACTTGAACATAACCGGTGTAATGAGGCATAACTGGCGTGATGTTATGTTATGAAATGTTATAAACAATAAACAGACTTGCCATTGCAGCAATCCCGAGAGATTTGCCGTCATTTATTGAAGAGTTATTATTATTATTATGTCCTTTATTTAACTTATTTCTTATTTAATACATTTTTAAATATTTTTATAAAAGATACAAAAACAAAAAAAAAAACAAAAAAAAATATAAAAAATAGAGGCCCACCGGTATCGGGAACAGTGGTCAGGGCTCCAGAGAGAGGAACCTCCTAACAATACGAGCCGTGTCCAGCAGTACTGCTTTCTGGATCAGGCCCTTGACCCAGCCGCCTAACGAGAGCCTCCTAAGGTGTTGGTCGAGGCTCGTAGCTATTAAACCATTGGCCGAAACGACAATCGGTACAATAATTGCTGTGTCCACATCCCACATGTCGACAACCTCGCGAGCCAAGTCAAGATACTTGATTTGCTTATCTTTCTCGGCTTTCACGAGGTTCCCGTCATGCGGGACGGTAATGTCAACAATCATTGCACGCCTCTCGATTCGGTCCACCACCACAATATCAGGCTTATTGGCTACAATAGTCCTGTCTGTGATGATGGACCGATCCCAGTACAATGTGATATTGCCATTTTCGAGAACTGGGTCGGGCACATACCTGTAGTACGGTACCTCCGATGCCACGAGAGTGTATTTCAGAGCAAGTTGCTGGTGGATAATCCTGGCTACAAGGTTGTGCCTATGCAAGTACTCTTCGTTAGCTAGACGAGAACAACCAGAGATAATGTGGCGAATCGATTCACCCGGGCGGTGACATGCCCGACAGATGTCAACCGTGCCATCCTTCACAATAAATCTCCGGTAGTTATTCGTCATGACAACTTCGTCCATAATTGCACAGGTAAAACCTTCGGTCTCCCCAAAGAGGTCACCGAAACGCAGCCAGGCTACGGACGCTGACTGATCTACATCGGACCCATGTAGGGCCCGGAAAAAGCGTCCGTGAAGCTCCTTACTCTGCCATACCTCCCTGCGGTCGTTAGTGTCAAGCACTACAGGCTTGCGCCAGTTCTCATTCGCCAAGGAGAGCGGGGTGAGTCCCTTGTCCACTGCTACTACATCTCGATGCATACCCACGTCGGCGTGTAGAAAATATTCTCTGAGATTGCATATCTCGCGGTTGTGGAGGTTTTTGGCATTTAAAAAGCCTCGGCCTCCACACTTCCGCGGGATATACAATCTCATGACCGACGATCGTGGGTGATGCATTCGATATGCAGTCAGCAATGTACGGACCCGCCTATCCAGGGCGTCAAGTTCCGTTTGAGTCCATTTGAGTATGCCGAAAGAGTACATCAATACCGGCATGACCCAACCGTTGAAGGCACGCACCTTGTTTCCGCCCGAAAGAAGGCTATTTAATACCTTCTTCAGGCGGCCAAAGAAGCGTTCCTTCAGCGATTGCTTCATGTCAGTAGTGCTGATACCTAACGCTTCCGACATACCCAAATACTTATAGGTTTCGTTTGGAGAGAGGGATCTCAGGTTTATTGAATCCGCGAGTTGAATACCCACGGATTCCATAATCTCCCCTCGCTTTATATGCATGACCGCACATTTGTCCACACCAAACTCCATCCTGATGGCGCTACTAAAAGTTTCAGTTACCTTCAGTAGCTCCATAAGCTGAAGATTGCTGGGGGCAAAGAGCTTCAGGTCATCCATGTAAAGGAGGTGAGATATAACCTGACCACCCCTCCTCAACCGATAGCCTAGCCCTGAATTCTCCAGCATCATGCTTAGAGGATTCAAGGCTAGGCAAAACCAAAGTGGACTCAAACTATCGCCCTGGAATATACCTCGCTCGATCCTTACAGGTTCGCTATTCCTCTGGATATTTCGACATCCTGGATAGCGAAGGACCGTGCTCCATTGCCTCATACACGATATCAAGAAGGTGCGTAGAGTTGTATCTATTTTATACAATTCTAGCACCCTCATGAGCCATGTATGAGGCACCGAGTCATAGGCCTTCTTATAATCTATCCAACATGTCGACAGATCCTTTCGGGAACGTCGAACCTGTTGGCTAATGGCCATATCTATGAGGAGCAGCTCCTTAGTACCGCGGGACCCGTTCCTACATCCATTCTGAGAGACCGACATGATGGAGTTATCGTCGACGTGTTTATTAATTTTGACTCTCAAAATAGATGTAAGAACCTTATAGACCGTTGGTAAAGATGTAATAGGTCTATAATTTTTGGGTTCCGCAGTGCTACCAGACTTGTGGAGCAGGTGGGTTATTCCTGTTGTAAGGAACTTGGGTAGCGAACCAGACTCTAAGGCTGCCTGGTACTGAGATGCCAAACGAGCGTGCGACCTTTGTAGCCATTTTATCCAGAAGTTGTGCAGCCCGTCCGGCCTTGGAGATTTCCAGTTCGGCAACGGACGGACTGCACGGGCTACATCTTGGGGGCTGATCGTGATAGCCCCCATTTCTTGTATTGGATCGCACGCTCGCTCGACCTCCCGAGTCCATTCACCTTCGGTGTGACTGACAGGCACCGACCAGATGCTGCGCCAGAATGAACACATTATTATTATTATTATTATATACTTTATTGTACACCATAAGTAACATTTACAAAGGAAACTTAAAACTAAAAATATATACAATGGGCGGTATATTTCCGTAATTCCTCATCAGATCTTCAACAAACTAAAATGGACCCAATTTGGGAACATACTCTTTCAAACAAAAAAATAATTTTCAAAATCTGTCATCAATTGACGGCGAAACCGAGTAAAAAAATACAAAACAAAGTCGAACATAGAACCTCCTCATTTTTGGAAAGTCGGTTCAAAAAAGAAAGTGTAATGTGTCTAATACACCTACATTTCGTTATACCCATGTTGTAACACAGGACACAATTTCAGACCTCGAGTATATTTACCATAACTGCGAGCTAACTGAAATACCTACTAGCTAAGCTCAAATCGGTAGCTATCAGTAACATTGTGGAGCCTACGATCACTTAGCTATCCTATCGTTAAATCTTTAGCCAATCAATTTAATAGTTCGCATAAGTAAACTGATGCTTTTGTCCCAATGGATATAATAGTAGTTTATGAAACTGTTGCATAATAAGGAGTATTAAAACATGACTGTGTGTTTAAAAACCGAGCCGTAGATGAGGTTTTTAATAGTATCACACAAATGTTTTAATATCTAGTTATGTGCAGTTTCATACATTACCTACTAAATAGAAAAAAGACAGAAGAGTATGAAAAATTCAGTACAGCAAAACGTATGAATGGCGCCAAAACCCAGCACAACATCGCATTAACCGCGCATGCGCTAAAGCGGCCGTTGCCACAGACAAGTAAAAATTGTAATAAAAATTACAATAAACGACATCAACTCTCCATGACAAAAAAATAATTGTTGGAAACTTCTTAGTGTTATTAACTTCTTGGATTTGACCTGTATCGTAATAGAAAAAAAATGTTCAATAGCATTATTTTGTTAGAGAAAAAGTGTTATAATAAGTTTTTATTTTTAAATTTCGGTATTATGTTTATAAAGTATGTCAATATAAACTCGTTTTGAAGTTTATAATTCGAATATTACGATATGAGAATAGATAAAATAAATTACAGAACGTCTGTTGCGGTGCTCACATACTTACTTTTTTGCTACTTCTCAGCGGCTGCTATTTTATAGGTACCTTCTTTCAATCCATCCTCTGTTCCTTCCAGGCGCGCTTTTTGGTGGCATGGCAGGAGGCGCAGCGATGCGTCACGGTCGCCGTCGAGTACTGTCCCTCGCAGCCGCTCCCTGCAGCCTGTCCTGGCTGCTGACAACCATGGCCACCTCAGTCAGGATGATGTGCATTACTGCCTTCCTGGGGGGATTCTGTTGTTCGATATTGACCATGTTGTCGCAGGTGAGTTTCGGTGCTTATCTTATATGGAAAATGTTTTCTTTTAATATTTAGCGTATAAAAGTATGTGAAAATCATCAGTTAAGTGACCGTGCCTAAAAATTTACCAAGTAATTTTATAAAATTGTCTGGATGTTTGATAATCAACCACGCCTTAATTATAGAACGGAATTGGATGAAACTTAGCACTATTCATTCCGAAAGTGCGTTCTCTTTTGATAACTTATTACCTTAACGTGGACGTAGCAGCTGGCAGAAGCCAATTTATTTATTTATTTATTTAAACTTCATGTACAATGGTGATACATAGGCGGACTTAATGCAGCAAGGCATTCTCTACCAGTCAAAAGGGGTTAAAAAGGACACAACAGTGGTAGGAGTACAAAATAAAAAATAAAAAAGACAATTACTAAATCTGATATTAATAAACTATATACTCGTAACTAATAAAATACATAAATATTTTCTAAAACAATAGACTAATAAATATTATAATAAATACCGTATTATTATTTTAAATGAAACAGAAATTTAAATATAACTATGATGAATACCGAGCTACGTAAGAGAGGACAAGTAATAGTTCCGGATTTAATAATTAATTTCTTCATATTTTAGGCTTTTTGAACAGGTAAAAGTTTGGCAACACAACACGGTTTACTTCACATGCTCTGTTTCACCCAAAGACCTTATACGTATTTCTTACTACTAGACTGTGTACCAAAAATTTTTGTTTCGCTAAAATGAAATCTATCATCATCCACCTAGGTTAGCTATTTCCTTATAAGCGGTAGCTAATCAAAAGCGGTCCTGGCGAGAGGGTTTCCGCTGGTAGTGTGTCCTTGTCTGACTTCTTACAAGCTCAAATAATCATTGGGTTTGGTAGAAATGGTAGAAAATTTAAAAAAAAATTGTTTTTATTTTATACCCAAACAAACGATTCATAGACTTGAAACGTATTTAAATATTTCTTCAGTTCCTATAATTAATCAATTCGTTGTATTTAAAAAATAATTAATTAATACTTAGTTACAGTCCGTCAAATCTAAGAAGTACCGTTTGACAGCTATAAAAATACGTTGTATAAACTTAAGTTGATGCTTACGAATGATACTCGTTGTTATAGTGTATAGGCAGCATAGTAATTAATTAGGATTATGAATTTGATTATTCGTAAACTTTCATACAAAGTTATCACGGCAAGTTAAATGAGAAACGTCATCGGACTTCTTAGATTTGACGGACTGTAGACTAGTACTTTTAAATTTTTGGGCCTGGTAATACTAAATGTAAGATGGTGGTTTGCGGAGTTTTTGGCAGGCTTTGTTCGAGTGAAATTCAGCGGCTGTTAATATTATTTGCAAATTGATTCCTAGAGGAATAAAATTGGCATAATTTTGTATCACAACTGTCGACGCAACTGGACAATATGTGAAATCATTGAGATCCTTAAAGGTATATTTAGCTGCCGGTATTTCAAAGTATCGTCTGTAGACTGCAGGATCATCTCATGCCTCTCCTTCATGAGCTTGAGAGTAGGATCAGAGAGTTTTTTGTTCCTATCTATACGATGGGTCTTGTAAAACGAGACTTGAGGAGACTTGGGATTTGAGGATTATCGAGTCCTCCCCCTCTCTTCGAACTTCAGAAAACCCTATAATATTCCATCATAAACTGCTCAATTCCTCTTCGAGTTTGGTGATCTTTTCGTCGGACCGGAGTGTGCGCGTGTTGTACGTTGCCGGGTCCAGTCGTCGGTATTTGTTGGGGTAGCCGGATCTCGTCCGGGATTCTTAGCACCCCTTGCCATGCCGTAAACTCGACCGCTACCGTAGTCGAGGGTAGGCAGGCTGCCGGGCACTTTATTATACTGTGTTTTATTTGTGCTATTCATGGGGAGTGCTTTGCAGGCGGGTTGGCGATCGCAGTATGGTTATTACAAATGCACAGAGAACGTTGCTGCTCATTCTTTGGTTTTCCCATACTCGTCTCTTACGACACCCACGGGAAAACATGGGATGGTGAAATTATTTACGCCTGACATCATACGATAAATGTTGTAGATTCCAAAAAATATACATACTATTTTTTTTATTTACAATAAATTAGGTAGGTTTAGGTAGCGTATTAAGGTAGCATAAATATGTCGGGATACTTACACTATCGTTTTTAAAATCAATTTGTCCCGTGTTCTGTTTGGTCATGGTCACCTGATTAGACAGAGACACACTACCAACGGGAGCCCTCTCACGCGGACCGGTTTTTGCGCCATAGTGCACAGTCTAGTAGTAAGAAGTATAAGGTCTTTGGTTTCACCACCAGTAGTTTTTCTTTGAATAAGAAGTTCGTAGACAAAATCGAAACCAATTTTCTCTCAATACCTGTCACTTTACCGATAACTTCTATTTGTATAAATATTATTGCAAAAAAGTCCGACTTAGTGATCGCAATACACAATTACAGTTATTCAACATGAAGGCTTTATTAATAAGCCCAGACTGGCCCCTTTCGAGAAAAAAGATATCCCTTCAGCCGTTAGTCTCGGCAAAAGAAACAAACAACTTTTATTCTTAAATCAGTTTATGGTTTCAGAAGTTTTTTTTTGAGAAATAGGCCAGCTAGCATGCCATTCATATAGCAAACTTTTTGCTTTGCCGACTTGCGCCCATGGATCACTTATTAGACAGCTGCTGTAATTAGAACATTATTCTGTCATTATCGTCTACAAACGATTAACTAAAATATAACGATTATTAAATTTGTGTTTAGCGCTAATAATGTATTTAAGTGATTTTTAGTGCATGTGGGCCTAAGATAGGTAGATTCCACTAACAATGACCATCCTCTTGATACAAAACCTCCTGAAGAGTATTTAAATATAAAAATCTGAAAACCAAACAAAATTGGTATTCTTACTAATTGCTTTGTCTCCGAGAACTTCAAACAGATTTAAACATCAGATAAAGATAACTGTCAAATTATTTATTACAAGTTTAGCGAAATTATTTGTACAGACATTTCAATCTTACGAACCGGGCAAAAATAGGCCTTTGTCTCTCTGCAATAAGTAGCATAATGCTTCAACAATGTTGACTAAAGACTTGAAGTACCAATTTCGTAGCCCGCATGTCTCAGACAATTAGAGGGTTGACCACGCCTCACGAAAGATCAAAGATAAGCAAATCTCTATTGTACTTGGTTGTTTGATTATGAAGATATTTGGCTTTAATCATTTCCTTTTTAGCATTCCTTAGTTGCATTCCCTTAGTTTTTTAAATGAGACTTACATTTTCCATCGTCTCTAAGGAATTTCCAATTCGAAGATGTTAGTCGTCACATTTCAAACTGCCAACTTAACAATAAACGCCTTGGTATCGACCTGTGGGCGTCTCTTGTTTGTTCACTTTCCTTTTCCAGAAGTTTTATTTCTTTATTAATTAATGATATTTGATCGGCTATTTTGGTATTTTTTCAACATGTCTCCAGGCACTGTTTTTACACACATCAATATTTATTTTTCAGATGTCGATTTTTTCTTTCCCATAATCTTCTTTCTTAGTTTAGTAATACAGAAAAGGGCAACCCACTTATAAGAAAGTTTGAAACTTTACACAAGTATTCAGCGCGTCATACTGGCTGGTCCTCAAGGCCCGGCTCGGCCGCTAATTCAGAAAATTTTGCTCTGAAGGAAACTTCTAACGATAGAATTACTTATTTATTACTTGAAAAGCGGTTAAAATTAAATTAATTTGTCGTCCGTTTGATGTATTCATGGTGATTTAGGCACTTACTTTGTAATTAGTATTCGTTGTTAAAAAGTAATTAGTAAGTTTTTATAAAAAAAGAAGAATGACGGCCTTGGAATTCTTTTGCTTCAAGTTTGGCCATAACTTTTCTATTTATTTTCCAGATTTCGAACACATGTCTAAGTCATTTCACACATTTATTGTCTTATTTCAGGTGTACATCAGCGAGATATCAGTGCCTGACATTCGTGGCTGCCTCAGCGCTGTGCTCAAAATAGTCGGACATCTTGGAGTACTGTTCAGCTTCACCATCGGTGCCTACCTCGACTGGCAACAACTAGCCTTATGCATATCTGCAGCACCTTTACTTCTTTTCTGCACCGTTCTTTATATACCAGAAACACCCAGCTACCTCGTTCTAACAGGGAAGGACGAAGAAGCGTATAAAAGTCTTCTCTGGTTACGAGGTCCTAATTCCGACGTTGCTCAAGAGTTAGCTACAATACGCACAAATGTTTTAGCTAGCAAGAACTTTAGCCAAAGACAGAGTCAAATGTCCGGGAGTCAGCTTATCAACTCTTTGGACGTCAGGACTATGAATAGGCTCTTAGGACCAATTTTAGTGACGTGCGGTCTTATGATGTTTCAAAGATTTTCTGGTGCTCATGCGTTCTCATTTTACGCTGTGCCAATATTTAGGAAGACTTTCGGTGGTATGAATCCTCATGGAGCTGCGATTGCTGTGTCGTTCGTGCAGCTCCTCGCTTCATGTCTCTCTGGCTTGTTGATAGACACTGTGGGTCGTCTTCCGTTACTGATAGTCAGTTCTGTTCTTATGTCAATGGCATTGGCCGGGTTTGGCAGTTACGCGTACTACGAAGAAGTGCATCGCAACCAGAGGATTCAGAACGTAATGTTCCATCAGACTATAGGACAGAATGACTGGATACCTCTGCTATGTGTGCTAGTTTTTACGATTGCCTTCTCTTTGGGAATGAGTCCTATATCTTGGCTGTTGATTGGGGAGTTGTTTCCTTTGGAGTATAGGGCCTTTGGGAGTGCAATGGCGACAGCCTTTAGCTATCTCTGTGCTTTTGTTGGAGTCAAGACCTTTGTGGATTTCCAGCAGACGTTGGGTTTGCACGGTGCGTTTTGGTTATACGCTTCTATAAGTGTTGGAGGTCTCTGTTTCGTGGTATGCTGCGTTCCGGAGACCAAAGGTAAGGACTTGGACGAAATGGACCCGAATTACGTTCAAAGTTTATCACCGAAGAGGTAAAAGGTTAATTCCCCTTCGTGTTTACTTGAAAGCTTTTGGTTTAGTTGTAGATAATGTAGAAAGGGTCGACGGAAAAGATTTAGAGATAGACAGAAAGATCGGTCAAAGCAACCATTCTTATAATGAATGTATTATGAAAACATGGAGGTTTGAATAATAGCATGAATTTTAAGTATGGATAGAATTACAATAAAATCTATAAAGGCAATGTATTATGAGTATGACCAGATGACATACTTGTTATAATGGATATTATACACCAAGTAAAAATGCCTTCAAAATGAAGTTCTATGATTTAGGATTAATGACAAGTATAATGTAGGCTATAGAAGAAGAGGTAGATCCCTGTATTTAAAGTGGCTTAAAAGAATGCTAAGCTTTCAAGTAAACACAAAGCTATGAAAAAAAAAATGTACGTAGGAACAAAATTATATGAAGTCCACCGCGAAATTTTGGCTGTGCTTTTAAAACATTTTTTTATAAAAAAATATAATATCTACGCCTCATAATTTTATGGTGGGCGATCTTAATCTCTAGAATTTTAGTAAAAAAAAGATATTATACTCGCATATCCTTAATTCCATATCTGAATAGTTTCGTTTAAACTAAGTTTGTCTAAGATTGCAGTGGTCCATACTTTACCTTTCTATTCCCTTAGAGATAATAAAAAGAAAATAGAAAAAGTATTTATATTTCCCATGTTTGTCGAGACTAGCGAAAGTATCTATCTTTATTGTACTGGTTAATATTTTATCGAGCTTTCCTATCTTAACTACGACAATAATTAAGACAATAATAAATAATTAATTATGAACAAATAATTATTATTAGCCTAGATGTGGTTCAACTCTGAATGGTAAGATTTATTTGAGTGAATTATAGAAGGATGCAGTGACAGTAGAAATTATATTATTATAGGAATATATTCTGAAATTAAATGAAAATAAGGACGCTTCAACATTATATTTTCACATACAACTTGAATGATAAATCTTACTAATGTTATAAAAGTCAAAGTTTGGAAGGATGTATGTTTGTTACTCAATCACGCCAGAACGGCTGAACGGATCAGGATGAAATTTGGCAAGGGATAGATTATAGTCTGGAATAGCGCATAGGCTACTTTTCATCCAGGTGTATTGATCCCTTGGGATAAAAAAATAACACTTTTCACGCGGGCGAAGCCGCTGGCAGAAGCTAGTAAATTAAATTGTACTTTTTGACCATTAGTCCGTTTTGGGAAATAAAAACGATACACGTTTATTTTAAAATAAACTATATCCTTAGATTCAAGTTTCATGACATTCAAAATCAAAATCTTCTAAAAAGTATTTATTGTGTAGTTAAAATATTTTTTTATTTGTAAAACATAATGGGAACAATTATATTATTTTTCATAGCGTAAAAATCGGTAACTTATGAACTGCTGTTGTTAGCCGTTAGATTCTATTATTAAATTTTACTGTTTAATGTTGTACCTAACATTATAAATAATTATTCTGAAAAGATTATAATTAATTTCGAGAACGTTTGATCAGGAGTAAAATATTTGAAACTAATAAAATGCTACATTATCTTAAAGAAGAAAATAAATCGTAGTCTACATAAAAAAAATACTATGTAGTTCTCTTCGATTATTCTAGTTACAAATTCTATAAATGGATTTTTCATTGCAAATAATTAGTTCTCAAACTGTCTTTCTCCCTATGAAATATTCTTGAACCGAAAAATTATACAGACCTATATATATCTATAATATGTATCAGAACTGTAAGATTGTGCACTTGTCCAGTTAGAACGCTGCCTTCTTTAGTGTCAACCTTCCATAATTAATGGCTATTCTATCATTGTTTATTATAGTTATTAAAACCGTAAAATTTATTTAAAAATCATGTAATATTTGAAATATGTGAATGAAATAGATAAAGCTATAAAATTTTACAGATTGACAACAAGCTTTAAGTTTTTCAATATTCCAAAAAAAATTTAGATCTTTTTGTAAAAATTACAATATATGAATTTGAAAATGAATAATTTCACGGTTTAACAGTACTATGGTCTTCTGAACAAATATCATTGTAAGGGAAAATTGGTAAAATAAACCATAGGATTGACTCTGGTAATTATGTAAAATTAAGTGACTGAATAATGGTCACTACTGTGAAACATCGTGAATACAAAACTTATAAATATAATTAATTCATGGTTGACGTAATTATAATCTAATGAGACATAATTCATTAATTAGAAGGCCTAAACCCCTGCAGTAAGATCAAATAAAATACAATTATTAATCAATTATTTGCAAATAGTTTCTCTAGAGAAAGAATATTCGAGAAATAATAATTATTAATAAAAAAAATCATAATCAAACGGATTATTAATAGACAAATTTAATAGGTTGTGAATTTATACATTTTCTAGATTTTTTATAATAAGTACTAAAATGAAATATGTATAAAAAAAATAGTGTCGCTTGGTATTACGTAAGTTCCTTTCTATTACAGGATGCTTGCATTAGAGTTGTATGTTGTAGACGAAATGTGTGTGGGTTTACCTTTTTTTAAGAACAAAACATCATTATTGTTGCGTTAAAAAATTCTATACATTGTAAAAATATGTTTTAAAATAATTGTAATGATCTGAGCGTATTAACGTCGAAGAATTAAGTTAAATATTATTAAAAAATAATAATTTATTTAGATTCCATCTAAAAATAATTCGAACCAGGCTTACTTTTCAATTATTTTATGATAATGTCTTCTGATTGGTTTTTATGTACTCCAAAATTCATTTCTGTTCATCAACGACTTTTTAGGGTTCCGTACCCGAAGGGTCTAAACGGAGCCCAATTGCTGTTACTTACGTGTCCGTCTGTCGTCTGTCACACAAGATTTATAGCCAAATGGTTGGAGCTACAATCTAAAATTCTCACAGTATAAGCACCTTGTTGACCCATAGGCATATTTGTCAAAAAATATTTTCAAATGTTTTTAAGGTGGGCTCCAGCCAAAAGGGAGCGCGTATTTTTTTTTTTGCCGCCCCCATCAATTGAAGTATCGCGTGGAGCTCGTTGAGTAGATAAATACTGTACTTTTTGTTTTAAAAATAATTGGAAAACAAAGGAATGAGAAACCTCTAAAATTAGCATACTATTTTGTAACTTCCCATTGACCTATGAACTTGAAGTTTGGTGATAATTTTTATTGTTACGTATGTATAATGTATAATGACAAATGCCAATATATTGATACTCAGATTTTATATCAAATGCCCGCATTTTTTCTATTACAACCAACTTGATTTTGCGGTTTCGTACGGAGCCCTAAAAGTGTTAAATCCGACACGCTCTTGGTCGGATTTTCTTCTGGTGTATTAAGTTGAAACGTCGTGGTGTATGCGAATAAGTGAATATTAGTCTTAAGGCTTAGACTTTTAGCTATGTGATGTGGTAGTCAAGTGTGCCTGTTCTAGATTCTATTTCGATTTAGATTCTATTTTTTTCCGTTTACTAGAAGCTACTGAAAACTCGACACCAAGGACCAATCACATTTGTCAATTTTATACTCGACATATTCCCAAATTTTTTTCTCACCTACCAAATTTTCTCCAAGCATTAGGTGTCCAGAAACGTTTTTTTTTCAAAAATATCTCTTGAACAAGTAAAATAAAACTGCTGTCCACTACGTTTTTGCACGCATACTCGCCGAGATGACATTTTGTGACAAAGCTGTTTTTTTTCAAGAGTAATTCTTTGCAAAATTCGTCTTTGATTGATAGTGGATTTATGTGTAATGATGCTTATTCCATGTAAGATGATGAGGATAATTTATTACGTAAATGTGAAAAGTCGATATGAGAAAAAAGGTGATTGGTCCTTCTGCTAAGGCGTGGTCGAGTCCTTATGATGATAAATATTATGACTTATATTACAGAAATTATAAATAATTGCCACACATACTATTATTGTAGTAGGTAATTCTCTTGCGTGAAAATATAGTAAAACGATATGGAACTGTACTTATTTGAAATAGCATATTTTAATTGAAGAAAATACTGAAATTGATAACTACTTAGTTAATTGCTTTGCTTTACATAATCTTGACATAATATGTAATCATTTTATATTAGATTTTTATTTACGACTTTTGAAAACTAGTGAACCTACTTATTTATTAGTTTGATGGCCGCATACTTAAAATGCCTTTTATTTTTAAAGTAACCGAGTTTTATTTTGCAATCAGAATAAAAACTAAAATAACTTATATCTCCCAATAATACAAGTAAATATTTTTGTTGTTTTTGTTGTCATTCGAAAAAAAAAAAATTATTCAAATTAATTTTCAAAACAAACAAATTTTTTCATAAAAATTAAATGTTATTCAATAAAATTAACAATTTTAATATTGCAACAATTATGTTTTTTGCAAAGAAAATGTTTTTGTAATTTTGATTTTTTTTTCGGTAGATATTTTCATAATTTTCCGCAGAAACAAGCCAAAGAAAATGTAATCCTAAAACCTACAATAGACAGTATATTTTGGCTCACAGCACCACCTCGTAGAATAAGATAGAAAGGCTTTAACTAGCTTAGTGTCTCCATAAAAGACTTTAGATTGTACAAAATAACTATAACAATTACCATAGATTATTATAACTTATAATTTTCTCTGATGTCTAAGCAACTATCTTCCAACACGACAATAAGGTTTGAAATTGACAATAATAATTATAAGAGATGAAGGTAGATGGCGCTAGTTGTGTTTGATCATTATTATTTTAAAGACGGAAGGATTACCTGTGAAGAGGATTTGATGAATAAATTGCAAGAAATAATTGAAAACTCTAAGTAGTTTTAGAGCGTCGTATGACTAACCTTGTAAGTACTTTACGACTATTTACAAAAAAATCTAAATCAACTACACTAAGGTTGAAACTGAGACAGAGATAAAACCTGCCGATCTTGTTATTTTAAAACATGCAAATTATAAGTTGGTTAAGCAATTTTGAGTTCGACTCTACATAAAATACAAGATCGGTGATGGAAAGCATCGTGAGGAAACCGGCATATCCTAGAACGAAAAATTCTATGTGATATCCACCAATCTGCTCTGGACCCGCGTGGAGGATTACGGCCCATTCCCTCTCACAGAGAGGAAGCCTGTGTCCCAGCAGTCGGAACGTTAAAGGCTGATGATGATGTTAATAACAAAAGAAATCTACTGTACCTAAAGTAATTTTTAACAGGTTAACTGCAGCTCCGGTCACCGGTGACCGGCAAACAATCAATTTTTTATTGTGTTGCGGTTAAGGTGAACTACTAAGAGTAAAAAATCAAAGAATCTTAGCGATAATAGAAACAAATAACTATTGTCCTTGAGGGAATTAATCTAAACCTAAAAATCTATTAATCTAAATTTTATGAAAAATTTCAGGTAGCGAAGTAGGACCTTGCTCAAACTAGCGCCATCAAAAAATTGCGGAAATTTTCGGTACTGTGACTAGTGACAAAGAAAAAATATATTTGAATGATAACTCTAGCCATGTTTGACAATAAACTATTTGAATTATTTCAAAGAACCGTGTAAACTTTAATTAGTACAGAGATGTAATACATTGGTGGTCAAGGAAAGAACTGTACTCCATTTGTAATTATTACAGTCCGTTCAACCGATTTTGAGTTCAGTTGCGTAAACATAAAAACAATACCAAAAGCATAAACAAACCAGTTACGAACAGTGTTTACTAAAGTTGTAATTTGTCATGTCAGTAATGCAATGGATATCAACATTGGTTGAATGGGCCGTAAAAAGGAATTGTTTAAATTTTAAATGTTATTCCAAATGGAATGGAGTGCACTTGTTTCAAACTTAATAAGCAATGTGCTGCTACCAATTAAAGTGTAATAGATACTCTCTTTTCCTCTATTGTAGTAAGTTAAGTGAAATCGAATATTATGAACTAAATACTTCTAGTATGTTTTATGTAACGCTGGAAAATACGCCTAAATAAAGTAATTATTAGTTTCATTTTTAAATAAACTGTGGTTTTATTTACTCCTTATTCTTAAATCATACCTTCCAAAAGCGTAAATAATAATAATAATATACAAAGCCAACCTTTTGATATCCACCCCAATTTTAGCTTCTTTTAATGCACTGAACTCATTAACAAAGTTTTTAGACCTTAGTACACGCACTCTTTTTACCCGACTGCAGGAGGGTAATGTTTTTCGAGCGTGTGTATGTATGTCCGTTTCTATGGCACGCGCTACAGCCCAAACGGCTTGACGGATTATGACATAAAAATATGAGGTGTCGTTGGATTCGTCTCTATTTTGGAAGTGGCTATACAATTTTCAAATATGGCACCCTCTCCAAAATAGTAGATTATGCAATGGTCATATAATAGGGGTTGTTAAAACACGAGCGTGGGTTTGTGATAATAATAACACGCGAGTGTTTTAATACCTAATTATATGCCGTAGCATACACTACTTTATCTTCACTCATACATTTGAAATAAAACAAAAGTGGAAACGGAAGAAAATATGTGGTGAGGCGGGTAATATAGATTCTCATTGTGCATAACTGCGCAGCGCGCGCCTCCATAGACATTGACACTACTTTTCTACATTAAGTCAATTAGCCCATAAGCGCAAATAAATTAAAAAGTAAAATGTTTTATGATACTTACTGTTTTTTGAAAATCGAAGGAAAATGTTGCACTGTAATGTTTTTTTTTTAATTTTACCTATCCACGTATATAAAGTACGTGTTTATACAATATTTTTTGAATTCATATTTGGAACATTACGTTGTGAATGTAGATAAAGGCCTTTATACTCCCCACAGAGTACATTTTAACATACATACTCCCTTCGAGTTTGCTACCGGGGTGGTGGCTAGCACTAACTATATTGTGATTTTTAATTTCGTAGACTAAACTGACAGCTGCAATCGACGTTTTTTTCTTAAAATGTTGCAAGGGTAAAACATAGTGTTGTAGTATGTGATTCTAAAATAATTTATCGAATCGCTGTGACACGACTCCAAACTTTAATTTTACTTAGCTGTTTACCATCACACATTACATCAAACAGAAATTAAGTATTACAAATAACTACTAATAAACATAATACATAAACTGTCCTTGTAATAGGTAAATAAGAAATTGACACTAAAATAAATGCTATAACTAACTTCCTATGCAAATCTGCAATAACTTTTCGGAAACGGATGCGGCAGCGTAGGTGTTTTGCGAAAATTCCGCAGTTACGGAGGCGGCGGCGAACTTCCGTTACAACCTTACATATATTAAGGTGACAAAAAATACGTCATAGTCAAAATATTACGCGCGTTTTTGCGTCTAGTAGGCAATTCTTATTCTTTCTTCGCTCTCCATTCGCATCGGTTGGTCGCCAGGTTTTTTTTATTTTTCCTGTTCTGTGTTTATTGCTTTTAGGATTCCGTTCCTCAAAAGGAGTGTAGTAGTCACAGCAGATCTTTGTGTCTCTGAAGTTGGTTCTGCGAACGATTGCGCAAGAAACTGTTTGTCATCGAGTATACTGAATAGAGTAAGCGAGATAAGAATATGTAACGAACGTAAGCTAGTGAAAGAGACAGTTATACAAACCTATCTTCATCCTCAACTTTGACACAAAAATAGCTGCTGCGCAGGGAATATAAAAGGATTCCTTATAGGATCACTTCGCTGTCTGCCTGTCTGGTGTCAAGACCTTTCTTTTCTTTCATGGACGACGCTCAACCGAGCACCTCGGGTGCTAGTGTGTCTCCTAAGAAAAGGAGACGCTCTACTTCTCTGAGTGTCACAGAGAAGACAATGGTACATAACGCATTTAAATAATGAAAAGCCCTACAAACGTAACTGTGCTCAGAAAACAGAAGAGATTTTGGGGATTGGAACTGCTATTTATATACGTATAAACTCTTTTGCAAAAAAAACGGGCACTTTAGATTTTTTTCTCTACTTCAATGAAGAAAAACAAGAAAGAGGTTTTATTAATTTGACGATGTATTGGCATGTTATTTGAAGCATCCTGGTATGATTATTTACGGTCCAAATTTAAATTTTGAAATTAACAAAAGAAAAATATTGATTATTGTGGATTTTTTTTACTGATTACTAAAATTTTAAAACTTTTTGGATATTTTCTGCAAATTAAACAATTTAATCTTTCTTTTTACAATAAATACCACTTTTTTATATGAGTGGTAACTACTGGGCTGGCAAAATTATAGTCCTACTTGAAGAAGGTTGTTCGCAATCTTACGTGTCTCAGCGGCTAAATGTGAGTCGTTCAACTGTCCCGAGGACTTGGCAACGGTATCGAGAGACCGGTTCGGACAAAAGAAGACCCGGCTCGGGAAGAAAACGATGCACAGAACCAAGAGATGACCGCTTTTTGGTGAGTCAGGCGTTGCGGAATCGTGAGGCGTCAAGTGTGGACCTGAAGAAGAGCCTTGACGAAGTAAGATCCATTTTTATGGACGGCAATGCTCGCCCGCACCGTTCTGCCGACGTGGAAGCCGCGTACATGCAAGAAGTTGGGATCCGTCGTTTAGATTGGCCATCTCGAAGTCCTGACCTCAATCCAATTGAGCATGTCTGGGATGTTCTAAAGAGACGGTAAGATCAGTGCAACCTGCTCCACAAAACATCAGGGAGCTAAAAAGAGTCACTGCAGAAGAGTGGGAACGTATTCCTCAAAACGATTTGTTTTTAATACACTATAGGCTCGCGCTTGACCACTATCTCACCCATAGAAATATAAAATACAGGAGAAGTGGCAAGGGGACGTGTCGGTGTCCGCGCGACGTGGGCTGACTGAGCATGTCACAGGCAAATGGCCGGTCTCCGCTGAACAGTGCGCTTTCGACCGTCATCGTGAAAAATTACAAGAATGCCGTGTTGTTCAGTGGTTTCTTGTAAAAAGCGAAGCCTAAACCAAAACTTTGTAAATCATAGAATCACTTACAATAAGTGAGTACAAGTATTTCACTATATTTGTCTTTAAAATCATGAAAAACAACAAATCGTAAAATATTTCTTGGTTCTACTATGTTATTTTTGTATTGAAATATCACAGCGACTGTACTATTTTTGCATTAAATACATTGCTTCCTAACCATTACCTAAGTTTGTCGCTAAGTGACTGGACAAGCAATGTAAAAATCACAAAACGATACATCATTGAGCGGATGCATCGCGTAGTACGGCCGCTGCTCCTTGCGACGAGTTAGTGATGTGCTTGTGCAGATCCACTAACGTAGGCTATCGATAACAATGTCGATGACGAATGAAATATTGTTATTATATTTTATTTTCAATTTGTCAACCGTTTTCAACCGGTTGGAAAATCGATGCGAAATAATGTGTATTACTTATTTTGATTATTTTAAGGTGTAGTAGAGAAATGCGTAACCAACTTTTTGACAAAAAATGCAACCCCAATAATATCAAAGTGTCAAGTGCTGCACAAATACCTCCACTTTACAGGTCAGTGATTAAACACCATAGCACTAGCAGGGTTCAACAATACCTCCTGTTTCAATTCAATTCAATTTATTTATTTCAAGTTAAACAGACTCATAACATAATAACAATATTAGCAGCACAAAACAATTCAAATTTGCTACATTAAAAATAAATTAAACATTACGCTATGAAAGCCTAAACCAAAGTAACCGGATTTTTGATTGTTTGAATTTTTTGGTTTACTTAATAATTTATATTTTTAGCTGCATATTTGTTTTAACTATAAAAATTTCTGGACAAACCGTTTTTTTATTTATTTTCAAGTAAACAAAAAAAATTATACAATAATAAATGGGTGAATCGATAAGTTTCCGATTTAGTCAATCACTAGCGTGTATGTAAAATAAATTGCTTTTGCATAGCACAACGATAGCGACCGATGTTTTTGTGTGCGTAATTTGTACGGTGATTGGTATATACACGCTGTGCTTGAAGGCATAAGGTTTATAATTTATTGTGTAGTACGTTCTGATTTAAGAAATGCGTGTGTGTGCGCGACTGCGTATCTATTGCTTTTACTGAACTGCATGTGTAGTAGCTGCCGTGTGGTAGGGGCCAACTGGAGACACAGGTTTCCGATATATTTTCGTCTACCGGGCATATCTCCTTGTTTATTATATCTATGATCTCACCTGATGTTAAGCGATGAAGAGGTCGACGGTAAATCACGCTTGCCTAGAAAAAACCAATTACCTCTTGACTTGACTTAAAGACCTCTAGACGTCACGTCATTAAAAACATCGTGGAAAGTATGATTAAAGCTGTGATTTTGGAAAGAGGAGGGCACACTCGTTATTAGGGTTTTTCATTTTTAACTTTATTTAATTAAAAAAAGTAAAAAATCTTCTTGTCTTTTTTGCCGACCACTTCTTATTGTTTGGCCGTGTTTTAAAGAATTCATCGTTTTTTTTTAAATTGTCAGAATTCACTCCATGCGTATTAATTTATACGATTATAAGTATACAGACTACGTCAAACAATTAAATTTCATTTAATTAACTCAAATCGACCTTAGAATGTAAATTTCCTTAGGTGCCCGTTTTTTTTTTTGGAAAAGAGTGTATATTTCTTATGACACCTATGAAAGAGATGCCTAAAAAAAAGTTTTAATTATTTTTCCCATTTACTCTTATAACTGATGTTATAATTTACAACTTTTTATGAACACAATTGAATCAAAATATTCAAAACTGATTCATTCAGGATACAACACTATTTTTAAGTTACGATAAGGTGACAACCCCCCAAATGTCATTTTAGTCTACGAAATTAAAAATCACATTTTAGTGACGTTTACCACCCCGGCGTTCAATGGCACTTATTTAGGGTCATATGTCCCTTAATAATTATGAAGCCTCTTTCATTACGTTCTAGACATTATCAATAGAAATTGATATAAAACAGCGCTAGATATCACAGCTATAAAAATGAAGTAAAAAACAGCTATAAAAATTAAGTAAAAAAATAGATCAAACATTAAAAACCGACAACTGAAAAAACACGCTCTAAAAAGTATGAAACAAGAAAATATTCTCATCTAAAATTATTATTAACACACTATTCGATATGTACCGGGTATTAAATAAACCACTTAAATTGAATAAATATTGATTGGGCTTCGACCGCAGAAACGATTACAATCTCCGATGTTGGCATTCGCAACCCTGGGATTCCTTGCGTTGAGAAAAAGTATAAACACTCACCTGGATAGGCAGGAATGAGGGTTTTTAAGAAAATTCACGCCACTAGTTGGCGCCACATTGGTGAGAGGTCTTTTACTTGGAAAATTTAACTTATGACATCAACTTGCTTGACGTCAATTTGACTAATGTCAAAAAACATAAGCATTTGACAGCAGCTTGGACCTCACGTCTCAGTGATGCCACCTAGTGGTACATGATTTCAGAATACCCTCATTGAAGGTATCACAGCACTCGGGACATAATCGAAGCCGGCCGGCGTTGCGGATATTCAATATGCACTACAAGTTCACGTTTTTGCTTGATTTCACTTCACAAGGAGGGTTACGAGAACGAATCAGTTAATCAATTTCTAGCCAAGCCTTTTGGGTATTTATTAACCCTTTTTTTAACGGACACAGCGCGGGAGCAGTTATCTGCCCATCACCATTTTTTTTTCAAGTCTTAGTTGGCACTCTCACCGCAGTGAGGCGCTAGCGTGGCGCCAGCGGGATGGCGCCAATTTTAAATTAGGAAGGGAAACAAATTGGATAGGATATTTAGAAGGATAGGCTTAATGTTTATCCATTTCCCCCTACTCGAAATCGACCAGGATTTCGCAAGTTGAAGGACTGCCAGAGTACAACTAGCAGTGCTCGAGAAATATAAAATTTAAGCTTAATAAGCATAATTACCTAAGTGTCTAAACTATTTTAATTGAAGAATACTGCGGATCAATACAAAATATTGTTCGAGATATAAGATAAGATAATAGTTAATTAATCGGTAGCGGACAGACCTTAACTAGTGGTCTGCGCAAATACCCAGAGGGCTTCTTAGAACAATTACAACAAGCCTAAACGACTGGAATACATTGTTTTATTACGGAGTTCCGATTCCTACCTTCCGGCTTCATCGTCAGATCAATTCCATGGTACCATTTTCATAAAAAAAACCATTTATTTAAATTTGCTTCATCACAGTCATTTAACTATTCGATGTATCTTTTACCCAAAACATACTTGTCATTGAGAAGTTACAGTGGCTATCTGTGGTCTTCTCCATTAGTTCCACTTCACTAAATGATATTTCCTGAATACAAATGCTTGCCGTGTTTATGAAAATACCAAAATCGCTATTAGTGAGCCTACAAAATTTTAAGAGTTCCCTCGATTTCATTGGGATTCCCTCATCAGATCCCGACTTGGTGACAATAGGACCACAAAAAATCCCTTTCAAACAAAAAAACAATGTCCAAAATCAGTCCTTAATTGACGGTGAAATTGGTGAAAATAAATAAAAAAACTGAATGTCAAACATAGAACCTCCTAGTTTTTAGAAAGTCGGTTAAAAATGACGCACACGAGTTGCACGATCGATTATTATTTGAAATAAGTATGATAATCATCAACTTGTAAATTGGTGTTTTAATTAAAGTACTGTTAAATGTGGAAGGCCTGGTTTACTTCTAATCGACTTGATCCTCCAAACCTGCCTTCAGTTAGGTAAAATCCACGATGAAGGCTTGCTCAACACTTACCCGCAACAAACAGTAGTGTCACACAGACGAGACACTTCAACATTTTTCGTTGTTATTTGCTCAGCAGCACAATATGTAATGATTTTTTACTTCACCGAAAATTGGTTTTGCCCTTATCAGCTCAGTTCATGACGCCATTGTTTACCGACTACTGTCACTGATAATCTTTATAGCCACCATCATTTTGTACGCTGACAAATCGGGCAATTCCACAATGTAAATTTCACGTTAAATATCAATCGATCTTTTCTCAAATATGTTGTGGTCAACTGACACACTGCAGTTGCCGGGGGTCACCAGTGCTATGGTGCTGTGGTCTGTTGTGGGTGAGTTGTGGTGTGGTTGTTACGTATGACACCGAGGCCTGCACGATCGAGGCTTCCAGGAGGAGCTCCCGGTCCAGCTGTTTCAGCGCCTACCGCGGACCACACGGGGTCTGGTGGACTGGCGCGTTCGAGGTCTGTGAGGAGACGTCGAAACGGATATACCAGTGGTCGGAATAGGTCACCGCCTCCTCCATGACGCGCCAGTCAACGACACGCGGTGACAGAGCGGGGCAGGCCAACGAAATATCCACCACCGATTCGCCCTGCATCCGCACACATGTGGGGACAGAATCCCGGTTGAGGACGACCAGGCCTGTCTCCAGAGCCCAGTCCTCAACCATCCTGCCCCGTGTGTCCGTATACCGGGAACAACAAGCCACATTCTTGGCATTGAAGTCCCCGAGAACGAGCACAGGGAGCACGACGATTTTCAACTCCGCAAGGGAGTTGTGAAACTCGGCGAGAGTTCGGTTCGGGGAGAAGTAAACCTCCACCACGGCAATCTCCCCGGACCATGCTGCCACGCAACCCGGACTGGGTTTCTGACACTCTCGAGGGACGGGGTGCAGCATTATAGGTATCTAGCCTATAGAACTGGTCACAACTAAAAAGTGAAAAATAAAAAAAACTTTTTATTAAAAAATCCAAAAAAAAGGAAAAAGGAACACCGACTTCCGAAATTGAATTTATTTTTCACTATGTAAGTAGTGATTTTATTTGAAAAACGGTGGTATTTTTTTTTGTAAAATGTTTTTTTTATTTTGTTTTTGTTGTGGCTATTTTCTGGCGATGGCTTCTGAGCGGCGCAACGGAGTATGCCTCCTGACCCCGCGTGTTGCCGCGATGTAAGAGGCAATGGGCGCCTTTGGCGCATTCGTAACAGTTCGTTCAATTTCAGCACTTGTTAGAAACCTTCGGCTTCAGCCATTGAATTTTAGCGGTTTGGTCGAAGACGGCTGATACTGAAACAGAAGCTTTGATCGAATGTAACCATCGAGGCAGTTTTATTTATTTACTTTTCTTTTCATTTTTTTCAGCAAGTTTTTAACGCCATGTGCAATTTTTACCAAATTTACTTCAGTTTCTCGACATAACAGCAATATGAGAAAATTGAATTTCAAAGACAACAAGAAACCGGCCAAGTGCAAGTCGGACTCGCTTCACGGTCGACTCGAGCTCACTAAGGGTTCTGTACAAATAAATTCATAAACTATGATAGCACCGAACATTGCTCTAACGAAAAGATAAACTGGATTGAGGGACAAGCTTAACTTCGCCGTTAGAAAACTACTGTCTCCATGCATCGACTGTTTATCAGGGGGGTGACCATAAGCTCTTAGAGTAAGGTTATTTTGATATCGCGTAAGTGACAGATGTATACAAGTCATATAAATCTGTCCCTTACACACACTCAAAATAACCTTACTCTAAGAGCTTATGGTCACCCCCCAGATCTCTTTTATTGTAATATAATCGCAAAAAAAGTATTGATATAGTAATAATTGCTTCTTGCCAAATTTCATTATTCTAGGTTAACGAAATGTACTCGTAAGTTATGTTACCTTGCAACAGAATAGTACATTGTTCACCGAGAGGAGAAAGTGACCGATTACCGTCGAGGGTGTCGTTTAAAACACCCGAGATCGGGAATCGCTATATAGTGCTTTATACTACACCTACGAGGAAAATAAAAAACTAAATCTTTACTAATTGAAATTTATATTGAAATTGTTGCAGTTAGTGAAGCTTAATGTAACACTTTTTCCATTAATGTTTGTTTGAGATGTTTGCGACAATGTAGGAGGAATAACTGGCTGTGCTGTTGGCACTGCGCTCGTAGAAGGCTGTGGTGCCAAAGGGGCAACTGGCTGCTGAGGGGCATCTGGCATCGCCGCGCTCGTTGATGGTTGAGGAGATGAGTCTTGATGCACATTAATCGATCCCGATATTTGGTTATTTATTCGTGTTTTGTTTTCTACGGAATTCTCTATGTAGCTTTCTGCAACAGCGGACGATTTCCAACCACCGTGACGTTTTATTGTGGTTAAATCAGCACCAGTATCGGCAAGAATAGTCGCTGAAGTTCTGCGAAAGCAGTGGCCAGCGTATTCTAGCGGATTGAGTAAATTAAGGTAGGAAGCTATTTCTCTTGGCACAGTACTTATTTTGTTTTTCCCAATTACTTGTTTCGTACATTTTTTGTTTTTATATTGTAGTAAAAACCGATTGGTTTTGGGGTCACTGGGGCGAATTTCGTTATATTTCTTCACTATCTCATAAAATAAGCCCGATATAACAAATGATCGCTGAATTTTGGTTTTTGTTGTAGGAATATTGACGATTATTCCATTTTCGAGGATTTCGATATCGTCTGTTGTCATATCCACAAGTTCTTGCGAACGACAGGCCCCATTTACTCCTAAAATCAAAATAACCTGTAAACAAAAATATCAAACATGAAAACCTAGTAGATTTCTACTCATAAATAGGTACGTAATAAATCATAAACCAGTGCATTTTGTTCATAAACTTACCTTCATCAACAAATATTTGTCATCTGGAGCATTCTGCAAAAAGGAATAAACATCCTTTGTAGTAAGCACTTTTGATTTCTTACTACGGAATCCCTCCGACTTTCTTTTCAGAAATGCTGTAAGTTTTTTGTATTCTTGAATATTTATGTCGTTTCTTGTCAATATAGTACTTTTCAACATTGAGTACATAGACCATAACGTACTTGGTTTGTATTTTTGCGCTTTTTCACTGAAATAAGCTAGCAAAACAGTTTCAGAAAAAGATGCCGCATTTTTTCACTTTTCCATTGCAAAAAATCGTCATAAGTTTTATTATATTTTTTAATTGATTTCTGTGGTAAAAGGTTATCAATCAGTATTTTTGCTGTTTCCTTCAACTGCGGCGGAGTTAAAAAATCTTCATCATCACTATCACTACTTATCATTTTGATAGTTTTATTTTACTTTTCTACGAAAACTAAATCCTCAAACAACACACAAATTGAAAATGGCGCCAATGGCGTCTGCAATTTTCACATGTTCTTTTTTCAAATTGTTTGACACCATCCAACACACAGCTAGTGGCCAGTGTCATTTTGCGAACTTGGAGATAAAAACTCACTGTAAAAACTTTTTGGCTTTTGATATTTAGGTTACCAGCGCATAGTCTTACCCAAAATTAAAAAAGAAAAACCACGTAAGAAATGGATTTTCATACACTTTTCTCTCCCGCTCAGATACGTTTTCTCGCCGCATATTTGTTCGATATGCAATGACGTACTTTCTACCGTAAATTTGATAAAGTATCAAAGTACTTTCCGAGCAGGTGTAGTATAAATGTATATTTTGATAGTGTTTGATTTCTTCACAGCTCCAAGCGATTGCAGAATCGAGTACGTATCTGATATTAATTTCGTATTCGATACCTCCACGCGTTCCTAGAAAAAAATTTAAAAAAGAGAAAACATCTGTGTCATCAACATGAATAAATAACGAAACGAGAAAATACAAAAATAAACACTGTATTTAGAGTAAACACTTAACTCCAAATTGATACATAAACAGGTTTTTCGAATATCAAACCGCAGAACGATAACGGTAGCAGAATCATGCATGAATTACTAACTCTAACCGCACTCGGTACGTTAGTACTGGGAGAACAGAATTATATGATTAAAGCCACTTAGGCTTCAATCTACCGAAGATCGACGACTGGTGGGGTACAGAAGAATCGAAGAATGACTCTGATAGCATCAGACCTTTTAAAGTTAAATTCGACGAAATGGTAAGTGACAGCTTAAATAATTCTTCTTTTCATATCGATTATGATTGTAAGTGCGTAAATAGCTGAGACGGGCAATTTGTATAGCAATTGTCGTCGTTAATTACAACAATAATAAAATACCGATACAAAGGTTTTGATCCGGAAAAAAATAATAGGTTTACTAAGAAAGTGTTTATTCTGCAGAGGTTGTTCAACATGGTTGTTGCAAGCATGTCCAGACTAGAACTCCCAACTCCACTGACTCGTCGAGTCCGAACAATCCCCCTCCAATCGACAACTGTCATTAGATGTGACTTAATTTGACATTCGAATATTTTCTAGGATAATCAACGGCCCGCGGAGTTTTAGTAATAGGGTCCCGTTTTTACCCTTTGGGTACGGAACCCTAAAAAGGTATTTAAGCAACTAAAATAAAACTATGTAAATAAAAAATCTGATGATTTATTTTATTATTAATAATTACGAAACATCAAAAATAAATAAATTTATCGAGGCAATTACACAAGCTACAACAATATACAAATAATGCAACCAATTATCATAAATACGTCATTTATAGATAAAAATGTTTATATCTAATACCTTTAAACGAGCACTTCTTGTAAATTTGTATATATTTAATCTGAATCTCGAAAACGGCTCCAACGATTTTCATAAAATTTTGTATGCAAGGGGGTTTCGGGGGCGATAATCTTATACCTTTAAAAGAGCAATACAAAATCTGAATCTCGGAAACGGCTCCAACGATTTTCATGAAATTTAGTATGCAGGGGGTTTCGGGGGCGATAAATCGATCTAGCTAGGTTTCATTTTTAGAAAATGTCGTTTTCTCTATTTTCACCCGAGCAGTGCTCGGTCGCACAGGTAGGTACCTACTCAAAATAATAGATTCTATGTTTTCTATAATAGAAACCACCACAATTTTAAATGGTGCAGCGGTGGTAGGTACAGTAGGTATAGTCTTATATCTACTGTACCTACCACCGCTGCACCGCTCGGAAGTGTTAACATTTGGAGTTCAAAAACCCCACTTGCTGCTACGATACGACATGGGAGTTCTATTGCTACAGTGGACGCGTGGTTGATTATACCTACTTCTATAAAACTTCACACTGACACGAATATTATCAAGGCGAAAGTCTGTGAGTGTGTGTGTTTGTATGCTTGTTACTTCTTCACGCAAAAACTACAGAACGTATCTGGATGAAATTTGGCACAGAGATAGATTAGTGTCTGGAATAGCACATAGGGTACTTTTTATCCCGGGAATATGTTCCCCTGAGATAATTTTCGACATTCACCCGGGCGAAGCCGCTGGCAGAACCTAGTAAAATAACCTCACGCCTTTTATCCTCGGGAATAGGCAGAAACAACTAAAAGCCACTTGCTACGAAACGCCTATCATACATTTAACTCGTGTATGAGACACGCACGCCGGTAATGAGTACTACTCACCCGGCATTGTGAAGAATATCACCAAAAACAACCCTGTATTTATGTATTAATAGATGTGTTATTCTGATGTATAAGCTACATTTCTGTAAAGTTTCATCAAAATCCGTTCAGTAGTTTTCGCGGAAAAGAGTAACAAACATCCATACATCCATCCTCTCAAAATTTCACGTTTATCCCGACCATAAGATGCATTAAGTATGGGCGCCTGCCACCGCTTTAGTGCCGTAGCGATTACTTTCAAAAACATATTCCTTAGTAACGGCTAGGTTAAAAGGTTTAAAAAAAAAAACATATTTATTATTGTTTCATGTACTTACATTATTTGTGAAACATGGTTTTGCAAAGCAAAACTATTAGTTACACGAAAACTAATAACATTGCTTTAAAAAAAAAATAACGACACGGTATTTTTTCGATTCTTTTGGATACTCAACAAAACAACTTGGATGTTTAAACATATTTTTACACAGAAAAATTGACGGCTAGAAATTTTCATAACTGAAATAGCATATGTAAATCAAAGAATATTTTTCAAACAAATGTATCCAAAATGAGGTTCAATATTGATATTCTGGTTCCGAGTGGGCGCACGGCCAGTACTGCGTTTACATTTGGTGAATATATACGCCTTAACATTGAGGAGCCTTAAGTATAAATTTATGATGTACAATAAACAAATAAATATGAAATCTAATCGGTATAAAAGCTCTAGAAAAATGCCACGGTGCGCCCTTGTACTAGTAGGCTTGAACAGATTCGTTTGATTGATGTATCCTTTGCCACAAGACGACACAGTAACGTGCCTGTAGCTTAAGTATTGGTTGCACGTATCCGTTGGCCTGCATACTCGGGCAGCGTGTGCAGCCCCGTAGCGCCGGCCACCCGCGTGCGCGCGCCGCGCAGCCCGCTGTTGACGTGCGCGTTGTGCAGCTCCGACACCTGCGTGGAGCTGGCGGCGGCCGGGTCACCCGAGCCCGTCAGCGAGCCCAGCCTGCGGAAATGGGATACAATGTCTAACACCTACAAGCCGAATCCCCACCTGCATCATAGGGGTGATGATGGGGCACAAATTTGGTCGGTTGGATAGAGTTTGAACTCTTTGCGCACTTACGCAATACGGCTGCTGGTCTTTTCCCCAAAAGTCTGGGCGTCTTTTGGGAGGTCCTCCTCCAATAAAAACAAAGGATAAAGTGTTACTTTTATTAGGTATAGTTATGCCTAATGTTTCCCGACAGCAGCATAAAAGCCTCTCTTTCCTACTCCCACTTTTTCCAGCTTAACGATTTTGAAGGTTATCAAAATAAATTTGTTTAAATCATCACAGCATTTTCTTTCATTAAACATTTTTAACTATTGACAATAGGGAGGGGGGGGGGTATAGACAATAAATATCTATTTAGTCTAACAGTTAGATAACCTAAAATATTGGACACGTATTTTTTATTTCGCCACGTAAATAAAAAAATACGACGATACAGTGCGTTGAAATATCGGGTAACGTCACAAGCCCCCACTCCTGAACTTTGATGCGCTTTAACCTTGTCAATTTTTATTTATTAGATAACGCAAAAAATACGTATCCAATATTATTTAATAATCTCACTGACGAATTAATAGAATTATCATTTTTATACCCAGTAAACATCCCTATGTATTGCTGCGAAAAGGGGCGACTGACAGCTTCATTCCAATTTGTACCTTACATCTAAGACATAAGAGTGCTACTGACCAGAACTCGTTCCCGGGATGCGCGTTGCTGTCCCAAGCGTACGTCATGACGAGCAGCTTGCCCTCGTCTTCACCCGACAGCTTTGACGACGGCTCACGCTTCTCAAACTGCACCTTGATGCCGCCTGCATATAAATATTGACAAATAGATACATAACGTCAATATTGCAGTCATGCATCCGATAGATCACGTCTGGGACCTGCTAAAACGTAGAGCAAAATTCATACTACCGACACCGGTCAATTTGGTATGATAAAGACTACCAAAGAGACAATTAATAAAATTATTCTCAACATGTCTAGGCGAGTGAAAACTTTATTATGAGCAAACACGCAATATAATGTGAAGTTATTTTATTGAAAAAAAAAAATCACGTCAAGTTTTTCATTAAGTCATGTTACTCACAAAAAAAATGAATTAAATCCGATCTCACTTTAATTTTAAAATGTGTATTTTAAGTAAGGGAAAATAGCTTTATATAAGTTTTTCATTTATTTATTTTTTACCCGACTGCTGAAGGAAGGTAATGTGTTCATTTCTTTTAGAAAACGTTACCACAAACTAAGAATTTCTTCCTGTATCGTGGGTGCGTTTACAAACATTTAAACTCACGTACACAAGACAACCAGTTCCGAAAACTATCTGTAGACCATACAAATATTTTACCCGTGCGGGAATCGAACCCGCGTCACGCAGCACAGCCAATCGCTCAACCACTACGCCAAAATTAAACCATAATTAAAAAAAAACGTCATTTATATTTTGTTCCGCTAATTTTGCCAGTGTGTGTACATTGACTACTACCCACCTTCTGGATGTCGTGTACTCTCGAAGAATATACTGTGTACCGCTTTGGATCCCGAACATGACGCGTTCGGGAACATCGCTGAAAACGATACAATCAGCATTAAGAAAGATTAGTACATTGTTCACCGAGAGGAGAAAGTGACCGATTACCGTCGAGGGTGTCGTTTGAAGCCCGAGCCGTAGGCGAGGGCTTTAAAACACCCGAGATCGGGAATCGCACTTTCTCTCGAGTGATACATAGTGCTTTATACTACACCTACGAGGAAAATAAAAAACTAAATCTTTACTAATTGAAATTTATATTGAAATTGTTGCAGTTAGTGAAGCTTAATGTAACACTTTTTCCATTAATGTTTGTTTGAGATGTTTGCGACAATGTAGGAGGAATAACTGGCTGTGCTGTTGGCACCATAGATATAGTATGTACAAGATAAACAGAGTCAGATGAAAAGCGAAACCAAAAAAATAAAATCTATGTGTGAGGGAAATTGTCCATGTGTTAGTTACAAAAGTGTTGTTAAAAAGTCCATGTTCAGTATCGATATCGATACTTGGTGAACACAATAAGAAACAAGATTAAAGGGTTGCTGCCGTTGTTGTTTATATTGAACTGTTATAAAAACTGGGCAAAATACATGCTTGCTTATACAGAATACTATCTAGGTTAGCCACTAACTCACCATACGATAGGAAGTGTCATTCTTACAGGCACAAATAAATTAGGTATAGATTCTTTCATTAGGATTCGTCGATGTTTTCTTAGTATGCAGTAGGTATTTCAATACGAAATGTTTACTACATATTGTAGAGACCATCCATCTCTGTTTAAAATTCGAATCCATTTTCTCTTAATACAGAATTATTTGGGCATCTGTAGGTACATAAACATTACAAATTATTATTTACACAACAGAACAATTTGCTGGTGAGCAGAGCACTCATGTATTCAAGACACTGTAAAACTTATATGCAAACAATATGACATTCTTAAACCTACTCAAAGTAATAAAACATCAAAACTCTCCGAAACATTTTGAAAAACAAAGGCTAATATAATAAACATGCAACTTAAAGTACAGTTTAGATGAACACATCTTCTCAATCCTAACTTAAATCTATTTAAACAAAACTTGACTAAATAAGTTTGTATTCATGCCATGATGTCACTATAAAAAGATTAAGTTTTTATCGATACTCCTGACGTCACCGCTTTGTCAAGCCCTAGCGTAAACAAAAAATTTTCTCTTTTACATTATATTTTAGCAAATTCTGTTTAAATATACGAAATATACTTTTATTAAACAATGGAAATCAATATACTATTGTAAGAATATTTTTCTGAGCCGATTACTAGCAGAAATTTGTCAAAATATGGTTCGAAACAATCCAAGGACAAAATTGTATTTACCTATGAAACATGTATTTATTGGGGTTATTTCGTCTTGTAACGTCACATTCACTCACAAAATAAGCCAACATAGTTGCATAATTAATATTATCAATTTAAATCTAAAGATTATTATTTAAATGCAAGAAATTCACCGCTGTGTAAAACAGAAGGGACGCTATGGACCCCTTCTCGCGAACAAAATGACATATTGGTACTTCATTCACTCTCTCTTTTTCTCTTGGGCGTTTAGTACTTGATTAGGTTTTCTCGCTCGCACCCTTCGTGTATCTTTTTGCGTAGCAAAAAAATTCTAAATCTATGGTTGGCACTGCGCTCGTAGAAGGCTGTGGTACCAAAGGGGCAACTGGCTGCTGAGGGGCATCTGGCATCGCCGCGCTCGTTGATGGTTGAGGAGATGAGTCTTGATGCACATTAATCGATCCCGATATTTGGTTATTTATTCGTGTTTTGTTTTCTAAGGAATTCTCTATGTAGCTTTCTGCAACAGCGGACGATTTCCAACCACCGTGACGTTTTATTGTGGTTAAATCAGCACCAGTATCGGCAAGAATAGTCGCTGAAGTTCTGCGAAAGCAGTGGCCAGTGTATTCTAGTGGATTGAGTAAATTAAGGTAGGAAGCTATTTCTCTTGGCACAGTACTTATTTTGTTTTTCCCAATTACTTGTTTCGTACATTTTTTGTTTTTATATTGTAGTAAAAACCGATTGGTTTTGGGGTCACTGGGGCGAATTTCGTTATAACAAATGATCGCTGAATTTTGGTTTTTGTTTTAGGAATATTGACGATTATTCCATTTTCGAGGATTTCGATATCGTCTGTTGTCATATCCACAAGTTCTTGCGAACGACAGGCCCCATTTACTCCTAAAATCAAAATAACCTGTAAACAAAAATATCAAACATGAAAACCTAGTAGATTTCTACTCATAAATAGGTACGTAATAAATCATAAACCAGTGCATTTTGTTCATAAACTTACCTTCATCAACAAATATTTGTCATCTGGAGCATTCTGCAAAAAGGAATAAACATCCTTTGTAGTAAGCACTTTTGATTTCTTACTACGGAATCCCTCCGACTTTCTTTTCAGAAATGCTGTAAGTTTTTTGTATTCTTGAATATTTATGTCGTTTCTTGTCAATATAGTACTTTTCAACATTGAGTACATAGACCATAACGTACTTGGTTTGTATTTTTGCGCTTTTTCACTGAAATAAGCTAGCAAAACAGTTTCAGAAAAAGATGCCGCATTTTTTTCACTTTTCCATTGCAAAAAATCGTCATAAGTTTTATTATATTTTTTAATTGATTTCTGTGGTAAAAGGTTATCAATCAGTATTTTTGCTGTTTCCTTCAACTGCGGCGGAGTTAAAAAATCTTCATCATCACTATCACTACTTATCATTTTGATAGTTTTATTTTACTTTTCTACGAAAACTGAATCCTCAAACAACACACAAATTGAAAATGGCGCCAATGGCGTCTGCAATTTTCACATGTTCTTTTTTCAAATTGTTTGACACCATCCAACACACAGCTAGTGGCCAGTGTCATTTTGCGAACTTGGAGATAAAAACTCACTGTAAAAACTTTTTGGCTTTTGATATTTAGGTTACCAGCGCATAGTCTTACCCAAAATTAAAAAAGAAAAACCACGTAAGAAATGGATTTTCATACACTTTTCTCTCCCGCTCAGATGCGTTTTCTCGCCGCATATTTGTTCGATATGCAATGACGTACTTTCTACCGTAAATTTGATAAAGTATCAAGGTACTTTCCGAGCAGGTGTAGTATAAAATATTATCCTATTGTATTTTAGCTGCCAATCTCAGTAATGTGAAATATTGTAGTACACAAGCGTGTGCTTAAACACATGTACACTCAATGTTCCCTCTTTCCGAACTCAGGGCTGCCACTGAGAAATTCCTAATGGAAAATCCCGGTGTTGAGGTGAGTCTTGTGTTCCGGTATTTGATAATCAGGGGATGTCGTCAGTTACTTAATTGTTTATTTCATCTTGATTTATTGCAGAAGTACAGAGTAAGAACAGCAAGTCAAGACAGAAGTAGGTTTAGTAGAGAAAGGTTGAGGAGAGAAAAAGGTCTAAGTCTTTTTTTTATAATACGTGGCGTCTCACATTCAAATCCTACGATTTACTAACTGCTTAACCGGGCTTCCCTGTGGAGACTTAACTATAGCCTCCAGGCAAGCCAAAAAAACTTAACTTAAGCGACCACGCTGAGGGCTACCCCCTATGGGGTCGGACCTCGGCTCAAGGCGTCGCTGGGGGACAACAAAGGCTGGATCGTGATTAAGTGATTCTACCATCCGTTTGGAAAATACCTACGTGGAGAAGAACAGACGAAAAACTCCTTTTATAGCTAATATCTTAATTATAGCTCAGCATTTCGCGGGCTGGCTTGATTTTAATGACAGGGACAACGCGACGGGCCTCGGACGAAACGAATGCAGTCGTTTATGTGTGCTAAATTTATCGGGATCAATGAAGTTCGTACTAATTACGAAGCCATTGACCGTCCTTATAGACAACGCTATCTAGTTCCCTAGTTATGCTTTCGTACCTATAGAAGAGGACGCTGCAAGAAGCGGGGGTGAGTTCGCCTGCATGTGAGATCTCTGCATCCAGAGCTCAGGCCTGAGGGGTCCATATTGAGTACGCGCTGATCATGTTTTCAGCAACGCTCAGATATGGTTTATGCCCGGTGGGGGCGACAGGGGGCGGGCACTTGGCGGCGGCGGTGATGGGAGCCACCTTGCGGCTTAGAACTGGCATGGGGGGGCAGCAGGGGCCACCAGCGCTAGCTTTTAATTAAATTAAAATTCATTAATTTCGGAACCGTAAATCGAGACTTGGGCTGTGCTGCAGTCTCTTCAACGGAGCCAAATCGACTAACAGTACATCGAAGTGCTGAAGTGTTTAGCCAAAAACGCCACCATGTCAGTTCGACTTCAGGATCAGACCTCGGTACCTATCCTTCTGCAGCGAGGTGTGAGACAGGGAGACGTCATATCTCCGAAACTATTCACCGCTGCACTGGAGGATGTCTTCAAGGTTCTGGACTGGAAAGGGCTAAGCATCAACGTCAATGGCGAGTACGAAACTCACCTTCGATTTACCAACGATATAGTGGTCATGGCTGAGACCATGGAGGACCTCAGTACAATGCTCGATGCCCTCAGTAGAGCTTCCGAAAGAGTTGGTCTTAGGATGAACATAGACAAAACCATGGCGATGTTGGATGTCTATGTTACACCCACTCCTATCAAGGTCGGAGATACACTCGAAGTTGTGGATGGCTACGTCAACCTGGGACAAACGATCCAATTGGGTAGGGCAAACTTCGAGAAAGAGGTCAACCGTCGAATCCAACTCGGCTGGGCAGCGTTCGAGAAGTTGCGCGGTATCTTCACGTCTATCTTACCACAGTGTCTCAAGACGAAAGTCTATGACCAGTGTGTGTTGCCAGTTAAGACCTTTGGCTCCGAGACATGGTCGCTCACAATGGGCCTCATCCTAAATTTTACAGTCACCCAAAGGGCAATGGAGAGGGCCATGCTCGGAGTGTCTTTGCGTGATTGAATCAGAAATGTAGAGATCCGCAAGAGAACCAGGGTTACCGACATAGCCCGAAGAATTGCCAAACTTAAGTGGCAGTGGGCAGGGCACACTGTTCGCAGAACGGATGGCCGATGGGGCAGAAAAGTTCTGTAGTGGCGACCGCGAACCGGAAGGCGCATCGTTGGAAGGCCTCCCACCAGGTGGACCGATGACCTGGTGAAGGTTGCGGAGATCCGCTGGATGCGGGACGCACGGGACCTGTCAATGTGGCGACGCTTGGGGGAGGCCTATGTCCAGCAGTAGACGTCTTTCAGCTGATATGATGATGATGAATCTCGGGCAGAGGGGACTTGTAATCTGATGCCCTGTCGGCATGCAGTAGTCTTGGTGTAGTTGATTTTACGCCCGACACAAGCTTTGGAAACATCATTTCACTTAACTTTATCTTGAAGATAAATAGGTGATGGGGTGGGCTTGCTTCCTAGTGGAAGCTATTATCGTCGGACTGGGGTAGCGGCTTAGTAGGAGTATACACTAGGCTTAGTTCTCACTTACCTAGCAAGGAGTCGGAGGCCGTGATGTACGCGAAGTTGACCTTGGCGACGTGCTGCAACATGTCATGTTGCAGTAGGTGTTGCACGCGCTCCGCCACGCTCAGCACGTATACATCTGCCTGGTGCCGGGAGATCCGCCACACGCCCAACCCTAAGGGGTTCAACAATCTTACTTATATATCCTACTAATCTTAATCAAATCAAATCAAATCAAATCAAATCATTTATTAGTTTGCAAACATGGGTAAAAATTGGTATATAGATGTTGTCTTATAAGTTAGCTCTCCATGTTCTGCCGTCACATGGGCATGCAAAACATAACCAATCAAATATAATTAATTTCAGATAACAATCAATAGTGTTAAGAAATTATAGAAATACATTACAAATTACATGTCAAAACATTTGAAACACAATAAATAGAAAAGTCAAAAATATTACATCAAATGTCACTGGTTACAATATTAAGTATGTCAATACAAGCATGTCAATTTAAATAAAATAAAAAAATAACAAGTAAAGAAATAATTCATTTGGTCAATCAATTCACATTTTAATTTTTGTGTGCATGTCAGAAATAATAATGATTAACAAAAATAATACCAAAAAGTCTAACATAAAGCCAATACAATATTGCGACAAAACATAGATATTAGATCCCACTTAAGTCCCACAGTTTTTTTTCCGATAGGAACTCCGAAATATTATAATATGATTTGGAGATTAGAAACTTTTTTAGGTGGCTTTTAAACAAGTTAACATTTAAGGTTTTAATTGACTCTGGTATGTGATCATATATAATTGGTGCCATGCATAAAACACTTTTATGCATCATAGCTGTCTTAGACTGTCTTGCACATAACATATTGGCGTGTCGTCTACTTCGGTTATTTAAGTCTGATAACTTGGGAAATAATTGTGAGTTGGTTTTCACAAATACCGCAACCTCAAATATGTACAAAGAGGGCAGTGTCAATATTTTATACCGAATAAAAAATGGTTTACAAGTGTCTGTGCATTTCAAACCGAACATCGCCCTTATACACTTTTTTTGACACTTAAATATTAGTTCGTTATTTGTTGAGTTTCCCCAAAAATTAAATAATATTAAAAAAAGACATCCCTAATTTTGTGAGTTTGATCAGACAATGCAAGTGTGCTTCACCGTCGACCACTATATCACTTATCATCAGGCTGTAACGATTAAAAAATAACATCTTATAACATATCAGTCAGTAGTCAGTATGGTCAGTCAGTAGTGTCCTCTCGTGATAAAAATTACAATTTGATATTATAGTTACCATAAATCGGATAGATGGCGCTAATGTCTAATCGACTTAACAATATTTAGTTATATTTGAATGTGTGTAAATAATAAATACAATACACATGCAGTTTTATATATAAACAATAAATTAAATTTTATATTGAAATTAGGAAACTTAATGCATGTCATTGATGAGCGGACTACTAACTTAACTAGAAAAAGAACGCTTAATATTTATGCGGTTGGCAAGATGTACGATCCTTTTCAATGTGCGTCTTGATGCAGGTCCACCTAATTTTAATGGATTCTAAGAAAATTGGTTAAAACTTGATGACTCGAGGGAGAAAAGGGACCAGTGTGAGAATAAGATGTTTCAATGATACGAGGAACTAATGTGCGCTGTGAGTATTAATTTAATGAGTTTGAATATATCAACAATGTGCATTTGGAATTTCATCATGTCTTTTCTTCTTCGCCTTTGGGTTCTTAGGACATTTATTAACATAAACACATAAAATGGTCATCTCAATCCAATATTTAACAACATCTCACGAGGACGATGACTTGAGAAAATCACATGCCAAGACTTAAGCAGCAGGATCCGAATACAGATGTCCTCATGGTGTAGTTGATGCTTTTTGAGACAGCATATCTCCAGGGTTAAATATAAAGGGTATTTGTATCCATTCTAATGTAAGTTCTGCTTATTTATGCTATTTAAAAAGGGATAATATTATTGTGTTCATCAAAAATCTAAAGGTACATCTATGTATGCATTTCTAAAATATTGATCTTAAACCCGTTTAATTGTTTTACTATAATCAAACTACTCGGCCAACAAAATATGTTACTTCAAACAAATTCCAAATTAACACCAAGATATAACACTTTTTTATTGTAGTGCGCTGCAAATATTCTATTGTAACAATAACTATTTTATTCTTCCCCGAAAAATACTGATCGTGCACCAAATATTCCTGCTCGGGAGCTTAGTGTCCCCGACACGGACAGGTTAGGTTCGAACGAGATGACGTGAGCTGAAGTGAGCGAGCAAAGTGAGCGAACTCAGCTCCCGTCATCTCGTTCGTGTTAGGTTACTTTAGACCCTGCGGACGGAAATAGGAGCCCCCAGTTGTTAAATAGATGCTCGTTATGACATATTTTAATGAACATATTTTGGTGCACATTCAGTATATTTGGTGGAACACAGGCAAAATTAGGTAAATGAAATGGGAATAAATTGAAGTACTTTTAAATACCACCCTTTAAAAAGATTAATATTATGACAGTTTCTTTCCAATTCATTTATGAAAATATTTACATACATACATGCATGTAAGGAAAAATATAAATCTCTTTAGTAAAGTTAGTGATAGACACAATTGTAATACTAGAAATAAAGATTAGTTAGATCAACCATCTTATAGATTAGCTAATGTACACACATCTTCCATGGGGTACTGTGTTAAATTCTATAATAAAATACCTTGTGAAATATTAAAACTAAATGAAAGAAAATTTAAAACAATAGTTAAAAGTAAACTTAGTAAACAAGCATATTATAAAATAGAATAGTATATTCAGGATAAGAATGCTTGGAAACATGCTGGTCCTGCTCCATAGAGCAATCTTCAGTGTGGACAAAGTCAAACTGGTTGATTTGTATTATATGCATAATTATACGAACGCTTTATATTATATTTATCTACTCTTTTTGTTTAAAAAAAAATATGACTCGCACACTGTTCTGTTGTTGTTGAATTAGATAATTTACCTATGTTTGCAATATGTAAGTATGTGAGAACCATATTCGTATTTTTCAAGTACAGAAATTTACCTGTTAATGCTTGTAATACTTATATGTAAAGTTCGGCCGTTCAGAGAATGCGTTCCTGACACGTCGCGATTGAACTGACGACGTAACTTTGTAATGGCGTTGCAGTTACGATAAAAATATTTTTGCTGGTTGTTTACCGTTTTAACAATTGATGAGCATTAAAACAACATTATTATATCAATAATCAATGAATGATATAACTTTGTGCCAAACTGAGTGTCAAATAACTTGGTAAACAATATTTTTCTAAATCTATACTGCGCTATTACAAGGTTATGTTAGCGCTTTCTATTTGTAGTGCTGTGCTTACAATAACAGGCAATAATAGTATCGTAATCTGTTCGTATACAGTTATAGTTTATAAAATAATATGTTTTGTTTTTCTTTTTAAGAATTTGAAAATAATGGACTATAAGATAACTTTTATGAAATATAAAAATAAGACTACGACCAAACCGAACGCGCGAAAGAAAGTAGCATTTTTATATTTAGGTTGAAAATGGTAACCCCAAATGGCGTTACTAGCATTTTTATATTTAGATTAAAAACAGTCGTCTGTTGTCGTTTCGTGCGCATAGACCACGTTCTTCAAGTGTTTTCGATCTGTTTTTATTTGATTACCCGGCTTTCGTTTAATGGATTGTTTCTGCTTTTCAAACTGACATCGGCGCTAAATAGGACTTCGATTGTGTTTTGTATTGCGTTCTTTTAACTTTTGGTGCATAATAATGCCTAAACGTGGACAAACATTGAAAAGTGGAGCCCGTGAGTTAATCATCAAGCTGCAAGATTACTTTGAGCGGGAGCGGCAAAATTGCGGACCCCTGGTACCTGTCGAACAAGTACAAGAACGCGTCTCTCAGGCGCTTGGAGTTAGCAAACGAACGATAACAAATATTAATAAAGAAAAGTTCGGCTCTATTGGCACGGAAGATAATATTTTACGTACTCCTTTGACGCCGATGCAATCAGAAAGGTTCCCTATCCATTTGCATAAAATTTTAAGACCTAATATATCTTAGCACAATTTTGTTTGGCATAATTATATTTTCGCATAATATAATTACGCATAACAGTTTACGCATAATTTTTTTAAGCATAATTTCTCTAAGCCTAATAGTAATTAAGCAGAATATTGTAAAGCATAAATTTAATAAGCATAAAGTTCTAAAGCATAACTTTTTTAAGCATAATATTTTAAAGCATAAATTTATTTACACATACAGCATGCAAGCAAGCATACAGCATGCAAGCAAGCATGCAGCAAACAAGCAAGCATGCAGCATGCAAGCAAACATGCAGCTTTCAAGCGAGCAGGCAACATGCAGCAGGCAGGGTTTCTGTCTCGGCTCCGGCGCTGCGGGTTTCCGGCGGCCCCACGCGTGCTAATCGTCGCAGACGGCTTTCGCTCACCACCGCGGCTGGGGCTGGCCGGCGAAGCCGGCCAACAAGCCGAAGCCTCGCTCGCAGCCGCCTGCTCCTCAGCCCGTGGGCCGCCTAGCCCCTACGCACCTACGCGATTTTAAATTACACTCTAGGGGTAGGACAAACAAGACTACGTAGAGTCGGTTTTGCAGCAATTCGGTTCTGTCACTAACTTTTGTTGCACATCATATTAAATTTTTAACCAACAATATCATTTAATTGTTACAGAAACTATAGCAAATTGGTTTGATCAGAATTATGTATGGGGCACTACAAGTTCACCACCACCATTTCCACCCAAAGTCTGGAGTACGTATCTACTAGAAAAGGAAAATAGACCTAGGATACAAAATCATGCAGAGGCATGGCACAATAGAATTGCACATTTGTGGGAAAACACCATCCTGGATTTTATTTTTTGTCAAAAAAGATCGTTCAAGAAATAAAACATGAAACCATTGAAATAGATAAACTGGATGTCAGAACATCACTTATACCAAAAAAAAAAACACGGGCAAAACCAAAAGAATTGAAAAATTTATTAGTAAAAAAGATGAGTATACTTCTAAACTAGCATATTTACAAGCAATTGCTAAAAATATACACCTAAATTAAATAATTATACATAATTAAGGACCACTGTTTCAATCGGTTAACTTCTATCTCAGGAATAACCGCCATATTTATTTCTCATAATAGAAGTTAACTGATTGATATATTTTTTTATTCAAAAACTGTCAAAACATCTAATATATTCTTCAGATAAAAGTTATCCCGCGATTGAAAAATCGTTTAAGTTACATAATGTTATGTATAATAAATCATTTGCATGAAAATTGTTTTTGTTATTTATATTAATTTATTTATTATTTATTTATTTATTTAGACTTCATGCACAAAAGGTACAAAGGCGGACTTAATGCCTTAGGCATTCTCTACCAGTCAACCATGGGTGGTGACGAGATAACATGGCAGGTGCATTGCTTAAACAATTTAAAAAAGAAAAAAAAAGTTGTTATTAACATACTAAGATAGGTAAAATAAACGTACATATATATTGAATATAATATATACTTATATAAATATATATATTTATGAAGTAACAGAAAAGAAGAAGGTGAGATGACTCTCCTTAATTGAGTTGAAAATAAATCCGCAATTTCCGCTTGAATGCAAGCCGACTTGTAGCCGTCCTGATCTCGGGAGGAAGCGCGTTCCAGAGCAGAATGGACTGAACATTGAAGGAAGAGTGAACAAAATCAGTAGTATGAGAAGGACAAAGCAAGAGGAGATTATTGGAAGAACGCAGATTCCGAGCATGTGAAGAACAAAGATATTGAAATTTTGACATAAGATAGGAAGGAGCGGTGTGAGAATTTAGTAGGGAGAAAAGCGTGGTCAAAGCGTGTAAACTTCTTCTCTGGCGAATCGGCAACCATTTTAGCTCAGACCTGTAGTTCGACACATGGTCATACTTTCTGAGGTTAAATATGAATCTAATACAGTTGTTCAAGAGCCTATCTAGTTTATCCAGTAAGACCGCGTTCAAGTCAAAGTAGCACACGTCCCCATAGTCGAGCACTGGGAAAATTAAAGTCTGCACAAGCATAGTTTTCGTTTTAGCAGGCAAGAACCTCCTCAAACGATACAAGGATCGCAAAGTACCGCTGACTCTCTGACTGACACTGGACACCTGGCTTTGCCAGCTAAGTGTCGAGTCAAGATGCAAACCGAGATCTTTCACACTAGGGCTAATGGGAATGACGGAACCATTGAAAATGATCGGGGGAAGAGAGCCAATTAATTGTATGCCTAAATATTATTATGCTATCATTAGGCCTACTAACGTTATGCTAATAGTCATTATGCCTACTAACGTTATGCGAATCAAATTTATGCCAAAACAAATTAGTCTTTAAGATGATTATGCCAACATAAAATGTATGCCTAAAAAATTATGCCGAAGTATTATTATGCCAAAACAAATTGTGCCAAAATCGTTATGCCGAAGTAAATTAGGATAAAGAACATTATGCGAAAAGAAGGGATCCCAATCAGAAATCATATATATGGTTACTATTCCAGAAATGAATATCTCAACAGGAAGAAGCTTTTGGCATCGTTAAAAGAAGCTGGACTGTTTAGCGGGGGTAAAACTGCTTTAACCAAAATCTTAAAAGATATTGGTTTTTCGTATAAAAAAACAGACAAAAGAAAAAATTTATTAGAACGATACGACATAATTTTAAAACGGATAAGTTTTTTGAGAGAAGCAAAAAAAAATGATAACTGGGATAATGTCGTGTTGATTGACGAGACATGGCTAAACGCCAATCACACGGTTTCCCGTACTTGGACGGATGATAAACAAGCGTCGACGTCGAAAGTACCAATGGGTAAGGGGGCCCGTATCAGACGGGCCCCCTTACCCATTGGTACTTTATGCCACGCAGGTTCTGCAAAATACGGCTTTTTGGAGAACGCGTTACTGGCATTTCAATCAAAAACCACAAATGACTACCACGAGGAAATGAATGCCACTACATTTAAAGAGTGGTTCCAGAACGTGCTTTTGCCCAGCCTACCAGAGCCTTCTGTAATATTCATGGATAATGCCTCTTATCACTCGGTTCAAATACAGAAACCAAAGCTAATAAAAAAGAAGAAATGGTGGCTTGGTTACAAGCAAAAGGCATTGACGTAAATATGCAGATGCTAAAAGCAGAGCTAATTAAATTAGTTAAAGAAAATAAAGCGGCAAATGTGCGATACGAAATCGATGAACTGGCTCTGGAGTACGGTCATCGCGTTCTAAGAATTCCACCGTATCATTGCCAATATAACGCGATCGAGCTAATCTGGGCTCAAATAAAAGGTTACGCCGCCCGTCACAATACTTCCCCGCCATTCAGCACGAAAAAGATGATGACCCTTTTAAAAGAAGCCTGCCGGGAAGTCACAAGAGATGACTGGGCAAAGGTTGTTGAGAAGACTAAAAACCTGATTTTGGAACATTTTGACCGAGATATCAGGATTGATTCTGTTATTGATAATAATATAATTATACATGTAGGCGAAGATGATGATGAAGACACCACCTCCTCAAGCGAATCGGAGTCTGATTAATATTCTGTACGAACATTCAATTCAATGTACTTTATTGCATAGAAATACAGATTGTAACTTTGTAACAAAGAATAAATAAAACAATTTTATCATATTAATATTACCTTTTTTTGGTTTCCACTTAAATAACTAAAATATAAATTTTAAATGATTCCGCCAATTTAAAACGAAAATAATCTTAAAAATAATGCGGCGTTTCATTTTGGAGGAACGGTAACGAACTCAGTGTTATGTTGTGCCCATCACTAGTCGTGACTAACTGATAGGTGTCAGGAACGCATTCTCTGAACGGCCGAACTTTAGTATAGTAGTGCTAGGTGCATCGTCCTCATGTATATGAAATAAATGTTGTTTGAATGTATTAATGTATGTACTTTAATATTGTAAAAGCTTATTTTTTTAAAAAGAGTAAGTATGGAGTTTCTTGTGCGTTCTTCTCCATAACAATCTACTTTTCCAAATGCACGGTAGAATCAATTTTTATTACTTGTTAGTTTTAATTGTTAACGTTCGAAAGTGCCGCTTAATGGCCTAGTCGAAATAAAAACATTTTACTTTGACTTTAATAGTATCCATCAGGAACCTTCAGCGACAGACTGTATTTGTAAGAAGATTGAGAAGACCAAGTGAAAGACTTTACTATAATCAATACCTCATGCGAAACAATCCCTATTAGTCTCATGCATTTACTATCCCAGAGGTAAGTTGGTGAGTAAGAAAATGAACCTTACAATGTGACACGTGAACTAACCGGCACCGATAACATTGACATAGGCCAGCTTGCCGGCGAGTCGCGCGCGTGCGTTCGCCTCCGTGAGCACGCTGTCGGCGAGCACGCTGATGCGCTTGTAGTACACCTCGTTGTCGAACACAAGATCCGGCCGCGACAGCTGCACGAAGCGCTCCGTATACTTGCTCGCTGTGTCGTTGTTGCTGCCTATCGTCTCCTCTGATGTCAGCTTCTCGTATGTGTAGCTGGGCACCTACAAGAATGATGTTATAGGAGATTAAAATAAAATGAAAAACCGGCCAAGTACATCTCGGACTTCGTACATTTAAGATTCCGTACCACGCCACAAAAAACAAGTTGGTTTTAATAGAAAAATCAGGAAAATTCAATCAAAAATCTGATTTATCTATGTATTGGTATTTGTACGTAAAATATACGTGAAAATAATTATTATCACCAAATTTGAAAATGCATGGGGGCATGGCATTCAAGTCGATGGGGCTGCATTAAAATAATTGATCCACCATCTTTTGAGGTAAGTAGTTACCTGGTAGAAGTGCTCCCACATGCGCCGCCACTCGCGCGGGCCGGTGCGCGCGGGCTGCGCGCCGTAGCCGCGCGCCCCCACGTTCTGCTGCGCACTCACCAGCACGTCCTCACAGTCCATGCGCCCCTCACGCTCGAACCGCGGACCGATGACGCCTGACACCAAACGAATAAGGCTAATCAGCTGCTTAGAATGACATAGGTAAAAATAAATCGATTTATCACAATTTAAAAACACGCTATTCGTATATCTCTCAGCAACCGTACACATTAAACGTTTTGGACATACTTTCATTACGTATACAGCTAAGCAACTTTCAGCTCAATCGGTTAAAGATAACTTTTTTATAAATTCAGTTGCAAGATTTGACCTACACCTACTAACCAATTAACCAAGCAACTATACAACTAACTAGGCATGTTAAATAAAAACTTTTATAAAGTGACGCAGTTCTGAGTCATTCCTCACCGATGATGACGGCATGTTCCTCGATGTCCTTCTCCTTGACAGATCCAGAATTGAACCGCTCTCCGTCGTTGATGCACTCGGTGTGGCCGCTCACGTACACCAGCGCCGACAGCTTCATCTCGTCGTAGCTCAGACAGCTCTCCAGCAGTAAGGGGGGCCGCTCGCTCTCTGTGCCCACGCTCTCCCAGCCATCAGAGCTGTGAGGCAGGGCGCAACTTAGGGTTATTTTTGTTACAGTTCCAATGAGGCAGTACTAGATCTGAATCGCCTTAGAATCCAAGTATGAAGGTGTAACTGCAGCCTCGCAAAGTGGAACTACCTCGATGGAGCAGCGAACAAACGCACAGGACCGATCAGTGTGACGACGCTTGTCCGATCGTTTGTCTTAGGTAGACATAGTCATCCACAACTTCAAGTGTAGTGTCTCTATCTCCAACCTTGATAGGAGTGGGAGTAACATGGGCATTCAACATCACCTTGGTTATGTCCATGTTCATCCTAAGACCCACTCTTTGAGAAACTACTGAGGTCATCGAGCATTCTACTGAGATCCTCCATGGTCTCAGCCATTACCACTATATCGTCGGCAAACCGAAGGTGAGTGATGTACTTGTCATTGACGTTGATGCCTAGCTCTCTCCATTCCAGAATCCAGAACCTCGAAGACAACATCCAGTGCAGCGGTGAACAGTTTTGTTTAGAGATATGACGTCTCCCTGTCTCACACCTCGCTGCAGGATAGGTTTCGAGGTCTGACCCTCATGTCGAACTGACATGGTGGCGTTTTTATACAAAAACTTCAACACCTCGATGTACCGGTAGTCGCTTTGACAGTCACCTTTGGAGAGACTGCAGTACAGCCCAAGTCTCGATCGAATCGAAGGCTTTCTCGTAGTCCACAAACGCTAAGCAGAGAGGCAGGTTGTACTCTTCGGTGTTCGTATAACCTGCCGCAGCGTATGTATGTGGTCTACGGTGCTAAAGCCTCTGCGGAATCCGGCTTGTTCGGGAGGCTGGAAATCGTCAAACCTGCCCGCGAGACGATTCGCGATGACTCTTAAAAACAGCTTATAGACATGCACATATAGTACTCCATCATAACTGCTCAATTCTCCCTCGAGTTCGGCTATCTTCTCGCGGTCTGGAGTGTTCGCGTGTTATGTTGCCAGGTCTAGTCTTCGGTGTTTATTGGGGTAGCCGGGTCCACTCCGGGGATTCTTAGCACCCCTTGCCACACCATTGCCTCGACCACTACCGTAGTCGAGGCGATGGCGTAGGGTAGACGGGCTGCCGGGCACTCGGAGCCGTATTTTCTTTGTACTTTTCATTTTTGTTTGGTGGGGGGTTGTCTTAATCGCCACGCTTGGCAGGCGAGTTGGTGATCGCAGTTTGTTGTTAAAGTGCACAGAGAACGCTTCTGCCCTTTCTCTGGTGTATTCCTTAGTAGCCTCTTACGACACCTACGGGAAGATATGGGATGGTGAGATTCTTTATGTCCGACACCATACGGCACCTTAAAAATTGTTTTACAAAAAACCAATGATGCATATTTTGTTTTCTTTAAAATTTAAATGTGACGATTGAGATTCTTCCTGTTATCATTACTGATATAAAATTATAAGCTTATCAAGTGAGGGCAAAGGAGGCTTGCTGCCTAACTGATACCTGATTTTCTAACTTACCCTTGTTTTCCAGACAGCAAGACATACGAGTCGATCTCGTTTAGGAACACGACAGCTCTCTTGGTGAGGATCCGGTCGATGAGCTGCGGCACGCCCATGTTTTTATACAGCTCCTTTTCGATGCTGCTGCCGAACTCTCTGGAATATTCCAATTTTTCGATGTCAGCGCCTCCAAAATCTTTGGCAACCCTACGACCCACCCATCCATGACAAATAAATTGCAATTTTTGCCTTCGTTATAAATTTCTTATGAACCACTTTACGGTACATTCTTAAAAAAATAACTTTCATCCTCTTAATTTCTTCTTCCTACTATCTAGTTTACAAATTATGTACATATGTAAATAAACATTAGAACTAAAAAAAAAAAAAATTAAAACAAATTAACATAAACATAATAAAAATAAAAAAAAAAAAAAAAAAAAAAAAATACCAGACTAATATTATAAAGGCGAAAGTTTGTGTGTGTGTTTGTATGATTGTTACTTCTTCACGCTCATACGGCTGGACGGATCTGGATGGAATTTAGCAGACATAGATTATAGTCTGGAATAGCACATAGTCTACTTTCATTCCAGTGTAATGTTCACTTAGGATAAGAAAACACTTTTCACGTGGGCGAAGCCGCTGGCTGAAGCTAGTAATTTTATAAATGTGACAGTTTGGATGGATGTGTGTGTGGATGTATGTTTGTTACTAAATCACGCCAGAACGGCTCTGGATGAAATTTGACAAAGGGATAGACTATAGTCTGGAATACGACATAGTCTAGGTACTTTGTATCGGTAGTATATTCCTGTGGGAGAATTCCCGACACCCACGTGGGGAAAGCCGCTGGCAGAACCCGCTGGCAGAAGCCTGTCTGCTATAAAATTTGGAATAGTACATTGTTCACCGAGAGGAGAAAGTGACCGATTACCGTCGAGGGTGTCGTTTGAAGCCCGAGCCGTAGGCGAGGGCTTTAAAACACCCGAGATCGGGAATCGCACTTTCTCTCGAGTGATACATAGTGCTTTATACTACACCTACGAGGAAAATAAAAAACTAAATCTTTACTAATTGAAATTTATATTGAAATTGTTGCAGTTAGTGAAGCTTAATGTAACACTTTTTCCATTAATGTTTGTTTGAGATGTTTGCGACAATGTAGGAGGAATAACTGGCTGTGCTGTTGGCACTGCGCTCGTAGAAGGCTGTGGTGCCAAAGGGGCAACTGGCTGCTGAGGGGCATCTGGCATCGCTGCGCTCGTTGATGGTTGAGGAGATGAGTCTTGATGCACATTAATCGATCCCGATATTTGGTTATTTATTCGTGTTTTGTTTTCTACGGAATTCTCTATGTAGCTTTCTGCAACAGCGGACGATTTCCAACCACCGTGACGTTTTATTGTGGTTAAATCAGCACCAGTATCGGCAAGAATAGTCGCTGAAGTTCTGCGAAAGCAGTGGCCAGTGTATTCTAGTGGATTGAGTAAATTAAGGTAGGAAGCTATTTCTCTTGGCACAGTACTTATTTTGTTTTTCCCAATTACTTGTTTCGTACATTTTTTGTTTTTATATTGTAGTAAAAACCGATTGGTTTTGGGGTCACTGGGGCGAATTTCGTTATATTTCTTCACTATCTCATAAAATAAGCCCGATATAACAAATGATCGCTGAATTTTGGTTGTTGTTTTAGGAATATTGACGATTATTCCATTTTCGAGGATTTCGATATCGTCTGTTGTCATATCCACAAGTTCTTGCGAACGACAGGCCCCATTTACTCCTAAAATCAAAATAACCTGTAAACAAAAATATCAAACATGAAAACCTAGTATATTTCTACTCATAAATAGGTACGTAATAAATCATAAACCAGTGCATTTTGTTCATAAACTTACCTTCATCAACAAATATTTGTCATCTGGAGCATTCTGCAAAAAGGAATAAACATCCTTTGTAGTAAGCACTTTTGATTTCTTACTACGGAATCCCTCCGACTTTCTTTTCAGAAATGCTGTAAGTTTTTTGTATTCTTGAATATTTATGTCGTTTCTTGTCAATATAGTACTTTTCAACATTGAGTACATAGACCATAACGTACTTGGTTTGTATTTTTGCGCTTTTTCACTGAAATAAGCTAGCAAAACAGTTTCAGAAAAAGATGCCGCATTTTTTTCACTTTTCCATTGCAAAAAATCGTCATAAGTTTTATTATATTTTTTAATTGATTTCTGTGGTAAAAGGTTATCAATCAGTATTTTTGCTGTTTCCTTCAACTGCGGCGGAGTTAAAAAATCTTCATCATCACTATCACTACTTATCATTTTGATAGTTTTATTTTACTTTTCTACGAAAACTGAATCCTCAAACAACACACAAATTGAAAATGGCGCCAATGGCGTCTGCAATTTTCACATGTTCTTTTTTCAAATTGTTTGACACCATCCAACACACAGCTAGTGGCCAGTGTCATTTTGCGAACTTGGAGATAAAAACTCACTGTAAAAACTTTTTGGCTTTTGATATTTAGGTTACCAGCGCATAGTCTTACCCAAAATTAAAAAAGAAAAACCACGTAAGAAATGGATTTTCATACACTTTTCTCTCCCGCTCAGATGAGTTTTCTCGCCGCATATTTGTTCGATATGCAATGACGTACTTTCTACCGTAAATTTGATAAAGTATCAAGGTACTTTCCGAGCAGGTGTAGTATAAAGTTTATTGTTGGTTTGATATAATTATATAGGTACGTAACTAATAAATAACTGCGTACCTCTTGTATACGAGGAAGTGCGTCATGAGCAGTAACACTCGCTCGTGTATGAGCGGGTACGTCGACACGATGTTCTTCTTCAGCCTCGCCACCGGACGACGCTCCTTCAGCGTCTGCATCCTGCAATTAAACACATGTTTTTATATAAAAACATAAAGAAACTTTTTAACAAAAAAACGAAACCGTCTTCTAAAGCAAAACATTACAAAGCGAAAAATAACTTTCGAGTTCCAAAGTTGGTGACTTGTTATGCCTATTGTTTTTGTTTTTCGACCCCCCCATGCCCTAAGTTCCAGTTTACCCTTCCGTGGTCTAAAATCGCTTCCGTGGAACTACTGTTCTATCACCCTTTACTTTATTATTGAGTATCAACGTTTACCTGATCGTCTGGATAGGGAAGGGTATGGGGAAGGTCAGGCTCCGCGCGATGAGCTCGTCCACGTCGTCGGATACCTGCACCTCGGGCAGATCCGCACACTGTCGCAGCAGTTCGTTGCTCCCGCTGCTCATGCTCGGGAAACCCCAGTCGGGCTTGCACCTAAACAAGCAGCATTACATAACGTCACGCCGGTATTGCCTGAAGGGTTTGACAGAGGTGCTCAGTACACTCATATTTCACCACACATTTGGTCACCTTTTTAGGGTTCCGTACCCGAAGGGTCCAAACGGCTCCTTCACGTGTCTGTCTGTCTGTCGTCTGTCACACAGTTATTACAGCTAAACGGCATCTTTTTGAACCAAGACCATACAAATTGTCAAAAAATATTGGGGTATCGCTGTTTAGAGCTCGTAAAGTAGACAAATAATGTAAGTAGATAATATTGTAAAACAAAGGAATGAGAAGCCACCAAAGTCAACTTTTTTTCAATTTTTTTTTCCGAAGAATTTTAAACTTGTAAGTACCAAAATGTATCTTACTTTTTGCCAAATTTCGTGATTCTGCGGTTTTTACTTGTCTTTCATTTTTATGTATCGCGATTCAAAGCTATCGAAATTATAAATTGAATAATCTTCGTTATAATCATGTAGCAATAATGGCTATTGCACCATGATTGTGTACATTTAATCAACTGATGGGTACGGGTTGTGTATATGTTTACTTACCAAGCCAAACTTTGAAAGTCTATGGTTGCTGCTTGATTCATGGTTTTTGTTCTGTAAAGCAAGGTTTATAATATCATATTACAATTTTATAAACTATGTTACCAAGTTTCACACATACTATTGCTTGGCAAATTCGTAAGTGACACTGTCATAGTCCGTGCGGGTGGCGGGGGACGTTACTACCCAATGTCGTGACGGCGCGACGGCGCTCCCGTCAGGTGATCCCCGTCCCGCGCGCCCGTTTTACTACCCCCGCTGCCTTACGTCCCACGCTTCCGCGTGCCATCGGGCCATATGAGTGTCAAGTACCTACCTTCAAAGGAGACTATCCATTTTGTAAGAAAACTTGGACCCCTTTGAAAAAAATGGTAGTATCTTGATAAATTTGGTTGTATATTATAGAAAAAACACATTATATTAATAATTAGAAAAAAAAAAAAAAACGGTTTTCACGAGATATAACGATGTTTCTGTGTTGAAAGAGTAGCAGACATTCATCCTTCCATCCATCCATGCAACCTTCAGCCCCCGTACCCTGACGTGACAAAACTATCATAGTTCGACTGTTAATAATTAAAAAAATAAAAAAACCCGACTGCTTAAAAAGCGAACTAAAAAGACGTAAACAAGAAGAAAATCATGCTGTGCAGTCGGTCTGGTTTTGGTCGCGAGCTGGCCGACCAAAACCTGTTTACGTTTTTTTTAGTTCACTTTTTAAGCAATCGGGTTTTTGATTTTTAGCATTCACTTTTTTTTAGTTATATATTTTTGAAATTACCTTAAAACCCTTTATTATGATAACCCCACGATAAGATTGTCAGAAAAAAAAATGGACCTCACAATAAGGCGCCTTAAATCCGCCATTTTTCTATTTTCCAATTTTAATGTAGCCAATGACACTCGCAAGGTTAAGAGGAATCGATTGTCGTAAGAATCATCAAAATCGGCCAAAGCTTTTGGAACACCACATAGGAACAAACACACATACATACATAGACTGATAAACACGTTACCCTCCTTCGGCAGTCGGGTAAAAAGGGACAGATGTATACAAGTCATATACATCTGACCCTTAGGCCCAATCTAAATAACCTTACCTTAAGAGCTTACGGTCACCCTCCTGTAGTTTGTAAACAAAAATGATGTCATTCACTAGTGAAACAAAACACTATCGATGTTTTTGTTATGACTTGATAAGAAGACAAACACTTTGCACTATAACAAGATCGCACTCACACACACACTTACCTATAGATACGGGTTCTGAGCCACGTATGTTTATATTTAATACAGTATTCGCCAAACTTCTTGGCCGGGTAGAACATAGGCGTTCCGATGCGCCAGACACGGCGCGCTACTGTTTTTGTATGAAATTTACTACTGCCACAGATAATATAATACTAGCATACAGATGCCTCATCCCATTCAAAGAAACCGTGCCAACGTAACTAACGTTTTTCGTCTGAATATTTTTATAAGTATTTCGATCGCGTTCGGTTTCGTTCCACGCCTATAGATGGTGCTAGCAGCGACTTGCAAGTAAAAGGGTTTCCTCAATTCGCGGTTATTTTTTCTTTAAATTCAGTGATGTTTTATAATATTTTTGTGCACTTTTTTACAGTTTCATTGTACCAAAATGTGTTAAAATACAAATTTAAAAGTCGAGTGGCATGCGTCATAAATTTAAAACCACGCCATCTATTGAAATCAATTTTAAATGATCCGTTCAAATAATCTGTGAAATGTGAATTAAGAGCCCAATATTCCTTAATAATGTGCTTAAGAGAGTTGATTAAACAAGAGCATACAATTTTTATGACCAATTTTATTCTAGAAAATGTAAATTTTACACACAATTCAATAACAAATCAATGCATATCGCGCCATCTAGTGGCATTTATTTGAACCAAATTTTCTTTGTTATCGCTCGGACGGGCGCAGCCATTGTAGCCAACTTCAGGGCGGCCAAGAAGATTGGCGAGTACTGTACTATACACATATTACGGTGTAAACACTTTAATAATAGCCATCCAAGTGTTTGATTTAGAAAAATAGGTAAACCTTCTGACACAGATATAAGCGCACGATTAACTATCTTATCTAATCACTGATAAGGACACAGCAAGACAGGTTTCTAGTGCGATCGAAAATGCAGCGATGAATAAATTCACAAATTTTTGCGCAACTGCACCGCAACGTGTCTCAATCGACGGACTGACCGATCGCGACTGATGATGGCAACTGAATGAATGGTTTATTTATTCACTGAACAACACAAACCGGCTTCGTGATATTCCTCGACAACAGAAAAACAATCACAAAAATAAATAAATTGGTCGGTACTTATTATTAGAGACTGGTTAAACTGGATTATACGCATTTGCATGTTTCATATGCATATTTAGGCCCTTTTTACCGGTCTTTGCATATTTAAAACGAAAACTAGTAATAGTTACATATTTTTGTGCTTATTTCGGTGTATATAAAAAACTTCCAAATCGGATCGAAGTCGGATGTATTTTTTTGTAAAAAATATTTTATTTTCACTTTTTAGTTGTGGTAAATAATGAGCAAGTTCTATAGTAAGGTATCTATAATGCACAAAGTATTGCCAAAATAGATTACCCGAATAACACAAAACTTGAACATAACCGGTGTTGAGTGAACCAGGATGAACTGCACACATCTGCGTAACCCTGAGCGTACCGGCGTGATATTATGTTATGAAATGGCGTTAACAATAAACATACATGCGATTGTAGCAATGCCGAGAGTTTTGCCACTGTTTATTGAAGAGTTATCTTCACCAAATTTAAGTGGGACCACATTAGATTATTCAAATAAAAAATGAATAGTTAAAATCGGTTCGGTCTAGTAAGAAGTTTTGAGGAGAGACTCATTAAAAATACAATTGAATTGAGAACCCCTCCTTTTTGAAATCGGTTAATAGAGTTTTGAACCATCGAAGATACAACTTTTAGATCAGTCCCAGCACCCTTATTGGGTAAGTGAACTCGGCAAGGCCAAGGATTTGTTCCTACCAATCGACCAATCACGTGTGACGCTATGTGGATTTCCGTCTATGTGATTGGTCGATTGATGGGGTCAAATCGTTTTCCTTGCCGAATTCACTTACGCAAAAAGGGTTGCTGGTCTTTGCATACGTTTCATCCATATTATAAGCATTTTTCATGGATATTTCGGGCTTTTTATGTTGCATTGCATATAATCCGGTCTCTATTTATTACTATAGGCGATTGTAAAAAAGTCTGTCGTCAACGTAGGCTCATAACAATTTTGATTCCAAAGAAAGTTCCTACTTAGTTGTACTGCTACTGAACGCTCGAGATGAACGCGAGAATGGTCGCATTCCAGCGAGGTGCACAGCTAAGTCGGACAGGTTGTATCCTGTTGGTTTGTGAGAGATACTTGAGTGGGTCATGCTCTTTCTAATATCTCCCTGATGGTGGCACATGTGTTGGATCATTCGGTTCCCTTCATGATGGTCGAGCTGAGCGGTGCCGATCCATGCGTCATGTTCGTGACTGGGCGCCATCAGCTGGGATTGGACATAACTTAGCTGCTTCGGCCTGCTTATAAATACGAACTTATTTTATTTTTGAATTGTTTGTTTTACTCTAGACGCTTTTACGTGCAAGTCTTTTTACATCGTTCTCACACATGTATTTTTTCAACAAGAATGTAGTAACCAAATAATTGAAATTAACACAGATGGAAAAGAATGTCCATGGAGTTTCTTACACATTCTTCTCCTTAGAGACCTACTGACGCTTGTGAATGTGCAACTAGATTAATATTTTGTTTGACAATTCAAAAGTAGGTTTAGTTGAAATAAAAACTTTTTTATTTTGTTTAAGTTGTTATGTCTAGCGGTTTTCCGGCCACGTTCTTAAACAAGTAAAATAAAACCATGATTGTATAAAACCTGTATCATTTATTTCATTATATGAACCATCATTATTATTATTAATAAAGTGAGTACATCTGCACATAAGCTTACAAAATATATCGATAATAACTGTATATAATAGAATTTGCTACAATTTTACATAACAACTAAAGTACATATCAACAAATGGTTCTACATAATATAATACATTTTATTGGCGGTAGTAAGACAGTATATATACCTACCTAACATGAATTTAATAAATATAAAAGCGAATGTAGAAGATTCCTTGATTCGGTAAAAGTTTGGGTGTAATATCGGTCTTTGACAGTACAGCCAACCGCACATTAGTGGTACCACTTGCAACACGAAATTTACCCTTACCTTCTGCGGAATTATTTCTACTGATTGTCACACTGTGTGGTTGACTGTACATGCACCTTTGGAATGAATTTTAAGATATTTTCAATTGTTATTATACGTAGATACTGTATGTTATATGTATATAAAGGTAGGTATATAATGTTCTGTATAAATATACAACAAATACGCAGATTACATACTGTATTGGTAATAAATTCAGTGCGTTAGTCATCGTAGTTAAGTAGGTATGTCGAAACGAACTTGCAAAATGAAGTGTCATACAGTATGCTATCTGCGTCATAGATACAGTTACAAGGTATTAGCTACATATACAACGCTACTACGGCTACCCGTACATATATATTTACATATACAGCAAGTTACGGCACAGACTTTGGATATAAATAGTACATATTCGAATAGAGTCCGGTCTAAGGCACTCGGCAAAGATCGGCTCCTTCCGTGAACCTTCGATTAGAATGTTTTAACAGTTCCCACATTTTGTGACATAAATTATTCTTACGGAATATACATACAGGTCAGATTAAAATTGCAAGGCAAACTCTGCAAACGGTGACTTGCTCAGAACCTTAGATCGGACACTAAACGAAACTAACTACGATTCACTAAATAAACATTCATCTAAGTACAAATAAAACTAGGCACAACATTTCCAGTCTAATATTGTCTTACTTTATCGTAAATATCTACATTCATAGAATAAAATACTCATAGATTATCATAGGAATAAACAACACAACGAAAAAAAACATCATCTAGGTAGATATGAAGTAACTTTTATGAAACTCGTGGTATAGTGCGCCCGGTGTACTTTGTTCAGTTCAAGCCACGCTGGTGTTTGGTCAACTATACTAATGGCTCTGTGAGCTGTAGACCTCGCAAGTATGTCCTTCTATTTAAATTATTTATAATTATCCAACCACCTCATAATTTTTTACGAAAATCAGCTGAGAAATGCGACCTGCAGCCGTATTGCGTAAGTGAAAACGGCAACGTAAAGAGTTTGACCGCTATCCAATCGACCAATCACTGACAGACTGAAATCCCATCGCGTCATTCATCTCGCATGTGATTGGTCGCTTTGGTCGATTGGATAGCGGTCAAACTCTTTGCGTTGCCGTATTCACTTACGTAATACGGCTGCTGTAGAGGAGAACAGCCGGACATACGAAATAATCTGAAACGGAGAAGCTTCGCGCTCGCTCGGTCAATAACGGAGACGTTTCGCGCTCGCTTGGTCAAAAACGGAGACGCTTCGCGCTCGCTCGGTCAATAAATACCTGCTACGATATGTTATATACACTGTTATGTAATGATTTTTCTTCCCAATACATACTGGTTATACGTATACTATCAATACATGTATATTCTACACGAACTTGGAAAAGCTATAAAAATCTGAGTATTTTAAGTGAAAATATATCTCGTGACCAGATGATTTGGTCACGAAAAACAAAGTGCATTTCGATGTCATGTTTCGACCTCCCCGTTCGATGACGTAAGCACAAGATAGTGTAAGAACACTGACAGGCAAGTTACAATTGTCTAGTTTTCAAAGACAGAACATTTTTTGGGGATACAAACTTTGTTTTTGGCAACATTAGAACTTTACCTAGGTATGGAAGCCTTTTTAAAAACGTTTCCTCATTATAAATGTATTTTAAAAACATAGTGTCTAACGACCTAAACTTTCCACAACTTAAACGCGGCCAGCATCAGAGCCATCCAGGTGGCTTTTGGTTGAACAAAAGTCGAGTCGAATCCACACGTTAGGAAGACAGAATCTAAAAGTTACTCCATTTCAATAATACTTATACTATAAGAAACACGCTATAGGCCGACAGCTTAACTAGGACCACTCTGAAGTAGCTGCGCGTTACAGAAGGGGTTTATTTATTAAAACTTCATGCAGCATAATAGTATATAGGTGGACGTAGCTTCGCCGAGGGTATAGTGACCTAATGTATTCGGTAATGGGTGTCAACATGACTCTTGCTACATTAAGAACGGTCTCAGTTAAGCGGTCAACCTATAAAACTGGCTGTTCTGTATCTCTGGCAAACAATAGGGATGTTTCCTAGGTAGAAATATTATAATTCTATTTAGTCCGTCAGTGAGATTATCAAATAAATAAAAATTAACAAAGATATAGCGCATCAAAGTTCAGGAGTTGGGTCTTGTGACGTCACTTTGTCAGTCTAAAGTGTAGCACACCGTGACGTCACACGATATTTCAACGCACTGTATCGTAGTAATTTTTTGTTTACGTGGCAAAAGAAAAATACCTTTCCAATATTTTTAGGTTATCTAACTGACGGACTAAATTAATATTTTTTGTCAACTACCCTATTGACGCCTCATGTCTTATACTTAAGGAATACGTTACGAATATAATAGAAGACGTGTGTAATTGACAAGGCAGCGTATACACGAGAGTGACGGTGGAAATGCGTTCGTTTGGCTTACAGGAGGCGTACCCTAAGCTCTAAAGTCCATTCGCGTTAAGAAAATAGTGAGTGGTTGTTGTCAGCCGGCCCCTCGACCAATTGGGTCGCAACAAATTAAAAAGCTTGCGAACCGATTGGTCGAGGAGCCGGCTTACAACGATGACTCACTATTTTCTTAACGCGAATGGACTATAGACAATTTGACATTCTATTAGCAGTAGACATTGTCAATCAGTCAATTAATCTGCCACTCATTTTCCCAACTGGCTTACATGGCTCCAGCTTAACCGCGTTCAGCTGAGTACCAGTGTTTTACATGGAGCGACTTTCTACCTGACCTTCACAACCCAGTAACTGGGTAACACGATACCCCTTGGCAAGACTGATGTCAGCTCTCAGGCTTCTACCCGTAACGACTGTCAAATATCTTTAAATGACAGTCGGTACCAAAGGCCTTACGTGCTTTCCGAGGCACGGAGGAATCCCGCTACGTAAAGATGGTCACCCATCCGCGGATCGACCTCGGCAAACTTTGCCTAACCTTGAATATCGATCCTTGCAGCTGTTATTATTTAGCCACAAGTAAATAAATACGAACTTATTTTTTTAAGTTAGCTGTTTCTTATTCCTCACAGCAAACCTTTTCATTTGATACACATATCACGAGGGTGCATAAAATAATTGGTCCGCCATCTTTGATTTGGAATAATATTACTTGGCTAACCGTGCATTGTAATGCAAACCAAACGCGTAAGAAAAATTGCGGTTAAATTGGTTGTCAGTTTTAAAATGTATTTTTATCAGATTTGACCCTTAAAACAATAAAAACTTGTAAAATGTTTGGGAGTTAAAAGCACTATCAAAATGTTACATGATTATTCCCTTACATTTAAAACATTATGTACCACAGATAGTAGATTAGATTTAGTGTGAACATATTTTAAAAAATACGATCGTAGTAGATAAGCCTTCTATTGTTTCTGCCTACCCCATAGGTAAAACAAAATAGGCTTAACTTTATGTATGTATTTTTATATTAATGAGTTAGATCCTGCTACTGGTTAATTATAGGACCAAAGATTATAAATATGCATTACATTTAGTATATTTTTAAAGTCCAAAAGTTTTCATCAACCAGATTTTTTAAAGGTAGAAATCTGGAAGCGACTATCGTGAGTAAAAAACTTAACTTTAATAAATATTAATTTCATTATTTTGGCTCAAGTAAAAAACGATACGTCCTACTCTTTTATTTTTATTAAATATGTTAAACTAAAAAAAAAACAAACATGATGTCGAACATAGAACCTCCTTCTTTTTGTTAAGTCGGTTAAAAAGACGTAAGACTATATACCAGATAAATAACAAAATGTAAAAACTTGTATAGTTGTTTTTTCTAGGTAGGTTATTTCAAACTTATCCTGGATTGAAAAAGCCCGCATAAAAGTGGCGAGATTTGGGCAAAAGACCTATTTATAAAAAAGGAATTTTAGCATCCAAAGATGCTTCAGGCGAATACCGCAATATGAATATTTTAATTACAAAAGGAATTGAGTACAAAAATCGTCCTTGAAAGTGTTAAGGACTAAACTCGCGATGCTATATTAGCCCGCAAACACACGCGGAAATATAGCACCGTGAACTCTTAGCGATATTCACCCAGTTCTGGGGCTCTTCCATGAACTCTTAGAGCAAGGTTATTTTCATAGTGCCTAAAGGACTTGAATATGACTTGCATACATCTATCCCTTATGCATGTTGGAAATTTGAAATAACCTTGTTTTTAGGCTCTAAATATACGGACTGCATTTCAACTGCACTCCGACTGCAAATTTGCAGTTTGAATGCAGTTAGTACGACTGTTAGTACGTGCAGTTGACGTTGGAACTAAGAGCTTATGGGCCCCAGTTCATGATATATAAATAGTATCACACGTCGACATTCCGCTATTCATACAGTTGTAAACAAATACCGTACGTCGTGTGAGGCCCACTTTTGGAAGTAAAATATCGCAAAGTGGCCTATATGCGAGTTTTTAGACTTACTGGATCTCGTGACGTTAACGTTAGCCTATGTTATTTTGTGTATAATAAAATTATAAACAAAAAATATTTTTTTAAATATTTTTTTTTTCGTATTTTCTCAGCAAACCAAAGTCATTTGATATCCATAGAATGGCAGTGTACAAAAAATAACTAGTCCGCCATCTTGGGCCATGCACCATATTGGATTTAGAATGCAGTCATTTAGCTTACCATGCATAGTCATTCAAACTAAACGTGTTTGCAAAATTTCATCTTAATCGGGGAAGGATAACTGCCTTAAAATTCAGTTGCAAGATTTGACTCGAACACACATACATACATTGCAAGTTAAATAAAACCTTGTAAAAAGAGGCTTATCTTTTAAAAACTCGCACTAAGCTCACTTGAACTCGAACTTAGAGACTGACCACAGAGCCTCGGCGGCCAACAACAATACGAATTAATTTAGTGCCTACACAGCCTCTATAAGGCTACCGACGAGCGACGGCAAGGCGATTTGCTCTGTGAAACTCACGATGTGACATCCACCAACCCACACTGGGCCCGCCTGGTGTTTTAAGGCCCATTCCCTCTCTCACAGAGTGGATGCCTGAGTCCCAGCAGTGGGATCAGTAAGCTGATGATGATGGGTTGATTGCTCCGTGTGATTATAGCTGGAAACAGTATGTAGGGTGTATTACTCCCCGGTTCCTACGTGTCGCTACTCGCGCAGTGGTGGGGCAGCGTGTGCAGCCCCGTAGCGCCAGCCACCCGCGTGCGCGCGCCGCACACGCCGCGGTTGACGTGCGCGTTGTGCAGCTCCGACACCTGCGTTGAACACGCCGCCGCTGGATCGCCCGATGATTTCAGACTGCCCAACCTGCAACCATAACATCAGAATTTAAAACAAGCTTAAATATTTTAAAAGTTACTGGCTACATTCAAATGGGAAATTAGAAATATGGCGGATTTTGGGTGCCATATTGTGGGGGCCAAATTTCTTTTTCTTCCAAACCCATCGTGTATCAAAATAAAAAGTTCTAAGAGGTGATTTAAAAATATATAACACTTATATCTTTAAAGAACCTAATTCGAAAAATTGATTTCAACTAAAAAGTTATAAATAAAAAGGTTTATCCAAAAAATAAAAAAAACTGATGCATAATTATACATATTCGCGATCTGGCTGACTAAAACCAGATGTATCCTCCGACTGCTCAGCATGATTTTCTTCTTATATACGTCTTTTTAGTTCGCTTCTTAAGCAGTCGAGATTTTATCAGCTCAATCGGACATTGGGAAGTTGGTCAAAAATAACTTACAAGATTTGATTACAGACACCGGGACAGGTGATAGTAAATACAAGCTTGCAAAAACACCTTTTTAAAAACGACCTTTTTCGTACTACTCTCAGCAAACCCTTTAATTTGATACCTATATCAGGGGGGTGCTTAAAAACAATTGGTCCGCCATCTTTCGGAGTCCGCCATATTGGATTTAGAATTATATCATTTAGCTGACCGCGCATTGTCATCCAAACCAAACGTGTAGGTATGCAAAATTGATACCTTTTATCACGTTATAAGAGTGCTACTGACCAGAACTCGTTCCCAGGATGCGCGTTGCTGTCCCAAGCGTACGTCATGACGAGCAGCTTGCCCTCGTCTTCACCCGAAAGCTTCGACGATGGCTCACGCTGCTTTATCTGCACGTTTATACCACCTGGATATATAAAATATTAAGGTTGCTAAATGGTCAATATTCCGGATACAATGGAAAAATACGCGTGAAATTAGTCATCATCATATCAGCCGAAAGACGTCCACTGCCCCGTGAAATTAGTACTAAAACAATTTTTTTTAATAAAAATATGCATTTTCCCGAGATACAAACGTGTCTGTAATTTTTGTTCTCAATCGAACACCTGGAAGTAAGTCATATTTAACTTGCAAGCTTTGATTACAGACAACAACAAAAAGAAAGAGAAAAAACATATTCTAAACAGTTTTGATTTAAACAAGGTAATAAAAGGTTCTGTCACTACTTTTTCGATGGTAGTATCAAACTCACCTTTAGGATGTCGCTTGTTTTCCAAGAACAGTTTGTGAACCGCGTGCGCGCCCGAGCCGGACGAGTTCTGGAACATCGCTGGAAGAATACAAGTAAAGGAATCAACTCGGATACATTGACCAACACACACACACACTGAACATCAGTGAACTTAGTGAGAGTTTTTAATGTATACTGCGTCAATCATACGCGTCAATGCAAACTACAATTAGGATTAAAACTGTATAAGTGCCACCTGGTGACAACAATTTCAAACACTTTTTTACCCGACTGCAAGGAAAGGGTTATGTTTTTCGCGCGTATCTTATATTTATATTCAATATATATATATGCTCATGTATTTTACTTATTTTAGTATAATAACTACTAGCTGTTTACTATTAAACTATGCACCTGCCATGTTGTCTCTTCACCACCCTTGGTTGACTGGTAGAGAATGCCTAAGGCATTAAGTCTTAAGTTCCTAGGCATTAGGTCGTAAGTTTCCTTTGTAAATGTTACTTATGGTGTACAATAAAGTATATAATAATAATAATAATAAGTCCGCCTTTGTAGCTTTGTGCATGAAGTCTAAATAAATAAATATGTAATATTCTTTACTAGGTACCTCATATCTTGTAAACCACTAGTGATTTACATAATTAAGACATCGTTAAACTCCATTTGAAATAACATTAGACATGTTTCCAAATCTTTTTACAGTCCGTTCAACCGATTTTGAGTTCTATCCCGTTAACATAAGGATAACATGAAAAGCATAAACCTGTTACCAAAACCAACTGTTTACTACATCTACCATTTGTCGTATTACCAACGCAATAGAAGTCAAAATCGGTTGAACGGGCTGCAAAATGGGCGTCTTGACCCCGGAAGTATTCTTAGATAGGTGACGTTAAAAACGTCGTCACCTACGTTAAAAAAAAACAATCACGACGGATTTTGGGCGCCATATTGTGGGGTCTCAATTTTTTTTTCTTCCATACTCATCGAGTAGGGTGTCAAAATGAAGGGTTTTTAGAGGTGGTTACAAAAATGTATATCACTTATATGTTTAAGAGTAATTCGTAAAAAAAAATAAAACTAAAAAGTTAATAAAATCAAAAAACCCGACTGCTTAAGAAGGCAACCAAAAAGATGTAAACAAGAAGAAAATCATTCTGTGCAGTCGGAGGATACATACCAATGGTTTTGGTCGTAAATAATTATGTATCCTTCGACTGCACAGTATGATTTTCTTCTTGTTTAAATCTTTTTCTTAAAAAAATACGTATGGGAACGTTTACGTTATCGCGATCGAGTATGTTAAAAAACTCGCAATAAGGCCTCAAGCTGAGCGTTTAAATGCACAAGGTCTCGAGGAAAGTAAATATTAAGCACACACCCATCATGCTTGCTGGAAAACAACAGCTTATAAAAATTCGTCTTCTTTTCGAGTCGATGGAAAATTCTTTAAATATTTTGGGTCCAGTAGCCACGCCAATAGTAGCGTCAGTAGCGGGCACAAAGGCCGGAGCCTGAGCCTTGCTTACTGGTATTTCTCAGTTATTTTCTCGTTCGGGCTGAAAGAAGAGTTCTCACCTAGTATGGAGTCGCTGGGCTGTATGTAGGCGAAGTTGACGTCGCTGACGTGTTGCAGTAGGTCGCGACGCAGCAGATGTTTGACACGCTCGGTCACCGACAACACATACACGTCCAGCTGATGCTTCGAGATCTTCCACACGCCCAGACCTGGACCAACCCACTATTGTTAGTTTTTTTTTTTGTTAATCCTACATTGTCCCAATGCTGGGCAAAGGTCTCCCTCACATCTTTCCAGCCAACTTTGTCCCCTGCCTCCTCAAGCCCTGTTCGGCAGGAACGAGTCCAGATCGTCTCGCAAGCGTTTTTTAAGCCCGCCTGCTAATGTTAGGTTGGGGAGAAAAATTTAATAAGAGTCTTTTTGTTATTTTGATTTTTCGTGCGCGCGAATCTTAAGTTTTGCAACGCAGTACGACAACCCCATACTTTCGTATTCGCTACCCAGTTCATCGTTGTTAGGCAAATAACATAAAATACCAAAGTTGGTACAGTGGATAATTATATACCAGGAAAAAAGTTGGTCCAAGTATGCTGCCCTGAGGCACACGAAATTCGACACAAACCTCATCGCTTATCGTTTATCCGAACTGTTTGCTTTCTTTATATATAAGGTAGTATTTCTTTAGTTTACAAGGAATAAATCTTACACAAATCCCTTCTAGCTTTATGAGTAGGTGCAGGATAGATACTGTGTCAAAGGCTTTTGACAGATCAAGGAAGCCAGAGAGGCATTTGTTGCTTTGATTCAGGTTGATAATGATGGAACGTAACAGTTTGTGTACAGCGTGAACCAAAATTACAAGTTCAATTCTTTATCAACCCAATGTAATGTCTTTAACACGGCAATACATATTCAATCTGAGATTTCTTCTCATCGAAAGTCATAATAAGCAGTGAACTTACCGGCCCCGATAATATTGACGTAGGCGAGCTTGCCACTTTCACGTGCGCGTGCGTCTGCCTCGATGAGCACGGTCTCGGCGAGTACGCTGATGCGTTTATAATACACCTCGTTGTCAAACACGTGACCAGGCTTCGAAAGCTTCACATAACGTTCAGTGTATTTGTCCTCTGTGCTCTTGTTGCCGCCCATTGTGACATACGAAGTTAGCTCTTCGTAGGTGTAGCTATGAACCTGCGTAAAGAAGACATTTTTATGTACATGTAATTTATGTTTTCGGTCAAAATAATATAAATAATTATTTTCGGTAGCTAAAAAAACAATTCACGCTGAACAATATACTAAGACAGTTATTTTATTTAGAAAACGTCCTAAAAAAAATAATCTACATTTAACATGAACTTTAAACATTGATTGACAAGTGTTAAAACTATTCTGTAAAAAACTCGCTGTGAAATGTTCGTGATGAGAACTAGAAGTGAGCTATCAAGCCCTAGCATCTGTTGTTGAAGATACAACATTATGTATGTATTTTTGTGTAAACCCAAGTGTGTCGGTGGTTATTATTTATCTGTGGTAACGTTAAGATTTTACTGTGTATCCGTTTTTTCTCTGAAAGTAAGCGTGATTTCTTCATAATCCTCCTTCCCCTCAGTTTTCTCAGTGAAATTTTTACAGAATAATTTCTCGGTTCCCTAGGCCATCGCACCAGGCCTGGAGGAAAATCGCCGCTGGCAGGCCAGGTGCGCTGGCCTAGTGTATGAGATCGGTATGGTCCAGAAGGAGAACGCCGAGCGGAATCCTGAGGAAGCTGAACTCACTCGGAGAAGAAGGCGTCGAGGAGACAACCGCCTCAATACCTAAAATACCCAAACCCCGCCTGCATCATAAGTAGAAAATCTCCATAAAGACTCCCCGTCTTTAAGTCATAATAGTGAATAGGTTACTTCAAGGCCTCGCCGTTGACCACATCATCGCTTACCATCAGGTGAGATAGTGGTCAAACACGAGCCTATAAATAACAAAAAAAAAATGTCCGAATGATACTACAAGGCTCAAATTTTGGTCAAAAATAACAATAGCCAACTTACCTGGTAGAACTCGGACCACATTTGGCGCCACATGTGCTTGGCGGAGGTGTTGTTGCGCACGTACGTGTTCTTGAGCACGTTGAGGCAGGTGGTGGGCGTCACCTCCTCGCCGTAGCCGTTTTGCGGCACGTTCTGATCCTCCGTTATGAGGATGTCCTCATAGTCCATGCGGAAGTGGCGCTGGAAGCGAGGGCCTATCGTGCCTATCGACGACAAAGAGAAATCATTACTCAGGAAAGGATGTTTGGCACTTCTAGGCAAGCGTGCTTCACCGTCCATCACATCATCGCTTATCATCAGGTAAGATGGTGGTCAAACGTGAGTTAATCAAATATCGAAACCATACGAACATCTTCTATACAAAAAAATAAAATTGAAGTGTATGTTTGTAATATCAAAATGATAGCTTTTTAGTAAACGCGACATTTTGCGAAAGAGACATTCTCCAAAAAAGACATAGTAAGAACGCGACCTTTTGAGAAAGAGTCATTCTGCGAAAGCGACATTATGAGAAAGAGACATTTTACGACGTTTTGCGACTTAGTCTCCGGGAGCACGATCGGTATGATTGCCGACCTGCACTCAAAAGCTGGTCACACAATAGTTCCAACTCACCGATAATGACCGCGTCTTTCTCAGCGTTCTCCTCGCTGACGACACCGGAGTTCTTCCTCTCTCCGTCGTTGATGCACTCGGTGTGGCCGCTCACGTACACCAGCGCCGACAGCTTCATCTCGTCGTAGCTCAGGCAGCTCTCCAGCAATAAGGGGGGGCGCTGGTTCACTGTGCCCACGCTCTCCCAACCCTCAGTGCTATAAAGTAGGGGCGAAACGAAATAGTGAGAGACTTTTTAGAGAAGAACATTACGGTCGAACTTGTCAATGCTTGAAAGGGAAAATATTCCAAGTGACATTTTGGGTGACATTGAGTTTTAAGCTCTGCCAGGTCTATACTAGTACTCAATATCGCCCAAAATGTCACTTGGAATATTTTGCTTTTCAAGCTTCGATGTACAGCCAGGGAACTTGATTGTCGAGCGACAAGACACACTACGACAATTTCATACGAAGATACGTGATTTAAATTTACAGTCAATTTTCATAGCTGAGTTTGTTTTTAATCAAGTTCATTGACTACATGTTCCAAATAACTGTTTGTAGAACGCATAAAAGTTGACTTATCCACTAGTTGTCTGTTAATAATGCACATTATACATCCAAATGCAATCCATGCAACCGTGCAATACAAGCTTAGCTGACTTCTAAGCTGGCCTTTATTTTACCAACACTCACCAGAAATAGATTGCATTTATTATTTCAAGAATAGAATGCATTTCGCCTGAAGCAAATTTCTTCACCTCATATTATAAAGCCCGCCGCCGCGTCTGTACGCGATAAACTCAAAAATTACTGAACGGATTTCCATTCGGTTTTCACCAATAGAAAGATTGAGAAATGATTGAGATTGAGAGGGTGAGTCGCTAGTTATCAATAAAAAGTGGTCATCTCCATACAGGTGCGAAACATTTTTTGTTTTAGTACTACGTATAGACTATAAGTCAATGACCTTCTCTCTGCTTACCTGCAGAAGTTTCTCCCGCGCATCTGCTTCTTCTCGCCGGGCGACAGCCCTTTCAACAGAGATCTGTACAAAAGATACTACATGCTACTAAAGTACTAACACAAATACCCATGTACAGTCGAGGAATTCACCTTTTGACGTACGAGAAATGAAGAATATATGAAATTGCTTAACGTTTTCGTTCCTCCACTGTACTTATCTACCTACTTGGTAAGTAAGTAAACAGTCAGAGAATTAATTACTTAGCAAATTGAAACATTGCCTGAAATAGACGTGTTAAAGCAATTTTAATTGACTGTCAATGAATCATGATATTAAATTAATGTCAATTTGCTAAACAATGTTTTGGCCAGACTTTACTAAAACACACTACTACAAACACTCAACACACACTACATGCTTAACATTGCTGAAGTATAATCGACCTAATAATAAATATTCCCAAAAAGATTAAGCTACACTAAGGTTGAAAGTATCTAACAGTTACATTGAGAAATATACCTTGTTATTATATGTAATTAAAGCGGCATTCAACCTTAGGGAGTTGAAGCTATTACGAGGTCTTTTATAACGTCAGAACAAATAGATTTAAAACGGAATACTGAAACTAAATTTTAGGCCACTTTTACGTCTAATACTGTGTTTGTTACTTGAAGGTGTATTTTAGCGACAGAAATAGATTCAAGAGGGTCTTAAAAGTCGGTGTTGTGTAAGGCGGGGATAGGCGTTTGCGCAAATAACCTAATAAATAGGCTTCACTACAAGCCCCTTAGATACCAATACAATATTTTGTCTGGGTTGTGCCTACTCATCGCGAGCATTCGCTTCAAGAAATTTATTTTGCAAACATTCGTTTCGAAAGATTGTTATGATAAATGTTCGCGAGCAAAGCGATTAAATTTTTTTTTTAAAGAAAAGTATTTATTGTCACAGAAACTGACATAATTATGCATAGATAAAAATCCACAACGATAGTATTAGTAGTACATAAGTCAGTCAAGACAGAATTACGAGATACTGGAGTAGTATCTCGTAATTCTGTCTTGACTACTACTACTACATTTAACGAAAAACAAATGAATATATTTTGTATTTGTAATCACGTACTCGTCCTTTAGTTCATTTCGCAAACGAATGTTCCACGCGTAACAAACGCTAGTGCGACGAATGTTTGCCAAAGAAATGCTCGCGGTGAGTATAGATGGTTTAATTTAAAAGGATTATGTTAAATTATTATTTCTATTCAAATCTTTACGTTTCTTTAAAAACCTCTTATTCAGGCGCTGTGGAGTCGGATTTCATTCGCCGGCTCGCCCCTGCAGATATGAACACTTACCCTTCTTCTCCGGAGAGCAGCATGTACTTGTCTGCCTGTCCCATGAATGTGACGGCTCTCTTGGTGAGGATCCGGTCGATGAGCTGCGGCACGCCCATGTCTTTGTACAGCTCTTTTTCGATGCTGCTGCCGAACTCTCTGGAGTGTAGGAGAACAGAGGTGGTGACTAAAAAATCTATTTAGTCCGTCAGATTATCAATAAATATTGGACAAGTATTTTTTGTTATGCTACATAAACAAAAAATGCCAATGTCACAGTGCGTTGCAATTTCGTATGAGCTCTCGCCTTGATTACTTTTTTCTTTGAATTAGGGTCACAAGCTCTTATTTCTGAACTTTGGTGGATTTTATTTTTTATAGATTTGTTAAAGCAAAAAATACGTATAAGTACGCAATATTTTTTTATAATTTAACTGACGGACTCAATAGAATTTTTTTATTACCCAGGAATTATCGCTATTGTCATCGATGTCACGTTTAGCGCCCACCACATTGAATATGTGACGTCGTAATTCTGTCTGGATTTAAAGGGGGGCTACCACGTTTCAATTTTCCGCTAGGGGTGTAGAATGAGGTCTCCAATATGTCAAATTTCATAGTTTTTTAGCTTTTAGCGGGACTTCATTTTCCTTTTTATTTTATTGTTGTGAATAATTTCCAAATATGGTAGATTAAGTACGCGATTTACCAACCACTGTTTTAATAGTTTTATGTTTCGGAAAATGTTATCGACCTTTTTTGATAATATTTGTTGTTTTGTATAATAATTAATCGAGTTTGCGCAAAACTGCAGCAAACTCGATTTTATATTTACTCGCACTTCTACGGCATTAGAAATAAATTTTAATTCAAACTTTGCATCCATGCTCGTTATAACAATATTTATGGACCTTATTCAACAGTGGCGGCAACTGGTGAGCAATAAAACGTTAGTCCCCATTAGGTAGAAGCTGGTGTAGTTGCGTACCTCTTGTATATAAGGAAATGCGTCATGAGCAGTAACACTCGCTCGTGTATGAGCGGGTACGTCGACACAATGTTCTTCTTCAGCTTCTCTATCGGGCGACGGACTTTTAGTTTCTCTAGTCTGTAACAGTAACATAGGACACATGAGAGAGTTATTAAGAGAATTAACTATGGATTCCTTGGAGAAAGTTCCTTGCAGTTTAAAATTATGATCCCACTTTGCCGTTATACCCTGTTGAAAGATAAATAAACTCAAATTTCTATAGCGGGGACAGATAAAGCGAATGAGCGACCGAATGCTAACGAATGGGGCACGCTCGCTTGCACACTCATTCCAGTGCACTAATGGGGACAACCGTATATGAATTCGCCGCTAGAGGCGCTGGTGTAGCATAAGGTCTCCGATATGTCAAAATCCATTGTTTTTATAGGGAAGGGGGGGGGGGGGGGGGGCTTCCTAATTATATTATTGTTATGAATGTTTTGCGGTACCCCAGATTAGTTATGGCAAATGTGAGTTACGGGTCAATACGTAACAAACTTTGACAGCTATACTTCTGGACCCTATTCAACGTTCCAAGTATAAACTGACGTTAATTAGTTCATCCTCATTGAGGTGTGTGAAATCATAGTGTTTCTATCACAATCGAAAGGAGTTCCTAAACCACTTCTGCAACGTGTTCATTGCGTAAAACACTTTCAGACGCTCAAATTTAAGTCAGCTAAGATTTTGCCATTGTTCTTTTACTTGTTTATTGTTTCGGTAATTACGGCATTCAATCGGTTAAGAACTGCGTTATTAATAGCCTACAAGTTTGTGGTGTAAGGTATGTCCAGTTTGGTATCTATACGGGGATATTTTCTATGTGTTCTGTAAATGCTATATTTCTTTACCTGACTGTCTCAATGGGGAAGGGTATGGGAAAGGCCTTGCTCCTCGCGATGAGCTCGTCCACATCGTCGGACACTTCCACCTCGGAAAGGTCGGCACATTGCCGCAGCAGCTCGTTGGTCTCCTTGCTCATGCTCGGGAAGCACCAGTCTGGCTTGCACCTGAGGAAAAATACCCTGGCTTAAAACATTGTTTGGAGGTCTCCATTGAAAAGGAGACCTCCAAAATATCAACCGACTAGACGAATGTTGTGGATGGTCCGGGCGACTGTGCGACGGTTGATGTCGGACTGTAGTATGTCTTCAAATCGCGCCGAAAACTTTGCTTGTGCGTTGCTAGATTTGTGCGATGTCAGGACTTTAATAATTATTTCGTGTGCAGAGTCAAAAAAATTGAGGGTCCTTTAAGCTTTATTCAAAGTGGACGCGATGGTGCGATAAGGTGGCTCAGTGCATCGCGATTTGTTGTTGCGAGCAGTAGAGTCTAGATACCTATCCTCAAGATAAAACAAAAGACAACCGCTCACTTGAGAGGCCACCCGGTCACTTCGCGCTAGTGACCCGCCATAGTCACCTCAGTATGGCTGCATGGCTCCTACTACATTATCTGTGCCATTTCACGTGCCAAATAAACATGCTTTCTTTATTTCTTTGAAATGGTTCTACCATATGTTTGATATTTCAAATCCTAGAACCTACGCAAGCGCGTCACTCTGTCTGGGGACATTCGTTTCATAACGACGACAAACCTTGCGCCGGATGGGGCTTCCCAACGGCTAAAATTAACATCTCTTTCAATGAAGAGGCAGTCCCAAGCCACGTCTGTAATGTACAGGCTGTACCTTACATTACAGACGTGGCTTTCAAACTTAATGGCGAATCGAAACGAGTCGAGTCGCTCCGAATTAGCAAATTCATGTGACTGCGGGGGCGAGGGCGAGGGTGAGGTACTGAGCAGCGAAAATCCAACATGCGAAAATTTAAAAAAAATCTTATGATGGGCTATCCAAAAGTAAGGTAAAATTGATTTTGGACCATATTAATTAACAGCATATAGCATTTTTCAAATGTTCATTTAATAAAATGCTTGCAATTACCAATTTTGTTTATCTAACTAAACATCAGTAAAAACGGATGTCACTATATCGTATCGTAACCCACCATATTTGTTGTTAATCTATGACACAATACAGCTGCATGGGTGAGCAACCACAGGTGATTCATTCATACCATGTTTTATGTTTATGTTGAACAGTTTTTTGTGTAATCGCAATGCCGTTGTTTATAAGTTGTTGTTGATGTTAGTTATGAAGAGCGGGAGCCTCCTAGTGCAGGTATTTGATATACTTAAAAGGAGACCCTTTCGTAAGAATTACTGTATAAGTTAATGTGATGTAAGTGAAGTTGCCCGCGACTTCGTTTACGAAGTATTAGTACCTACTTCGAATAGCCAATTTTTATTTTAACGAAGAGGATTTAACATGGGACATTCAACTTCACCTTGGTCCATGATGTATCACATGGTTGGTTGTCCATGTTCATCCTAAAACCCACTCTTTCAGAAGCTCTACTGAGGTCATCGAGCATTGTACTGAGGTCCTCTATGGTCTCAGCCATGACCACTATATAGTCGGCAAACCGAAGGTGAGTGATGTATTCGCCATTGACGTTTATGCCTAGTCCTCTCCAGTCCAGAACCTTGAAGACATTCTCCAGTGCAGCGGTGAACAGTTTCGGAGATTTGACGTCTCCCTGTCTCACACCTGGCTGCAGAAGGACGGGTTCCGAGGTCAGATCTTGAAGTCAAACTGACATGGTGGCGTTTTTGTACAAACACTTCAACACTTCGATGTACCGGTAGTCAATTTGGCACCGTGGGAGAGACTGCCCACCCAAGTCTCGATCGAATCGAAGGCTTTCTTATAGTTCACAAACGCTAAACAGAGAGACAGGTTGTACTCTTCGGTCTTCTGTATAACCTGCCGCAGCGTATGTATGTGGTCTACGGTGCTGAAGCCTTTACGGAATCCAGCTTGTTCGGGAGGTTGGAAATCGTCAAACCTGCGCGCGAGACTATACGTGATGACTCTTGTAGACATGGCTCAGGAATGAGATGAGCCTATAGGTCTTCAGTAGGGCATTGTCACCCTTATTGAAAAAGAGCACCACCACCCTGCACCATGCCTGTGGCGTTTTCCCCTTAAGTATGACGGAATCAAACAGCTTCTGACGGGCCTTAAGTACGGGTTTTTCACCCGCCTTCAGGCGTTCCACCGTAATTCCGTCATTACCCGGTGCCTTGTTGTTCTTAAGCTGTTTCAGAGCCATCCTATTCTCATACAAGCTGACGTCCGGAATGTCTTCGGTATAGTGTCGGGTCAATCTAGCTCTAGGGTCATTCGTACATTCGCGACGGGTTTACTGGTTGACGTGTACAACTGCCCATAGAAGCTCTCGATCTCCCTCAGAAGCTCCGGTTTAGCGGATACGATCCTGCCATCATCGGTCTTTAGTTTCGTGACCGGGCTCTGCCCAATAGACAGATCTCTTGCAAAGACCTTGGAGCCCTTATTCCGCTCAATCGCGTCTTTAATACTTTCGGTATTAAAACGGCAGAGGTCACTTTTTCAAGGACTTTGAGAATTGAGATCCGTCTATTACCTGCCGGTATTTCAACGCATCGTCTGAAAACTGAAGGATCATCTCACGTATCTACTTCATGAGCTGGAGAGTAGGCTCGGAGAGCTTTTTGTTCCATCTGTACGGCGGGTCTTAAAAAACTTAGACCCGACCGTATGGACAGCTTCCACGAACCCATCGGTGTAATCGTCCACGGAGCTCCCTAGGCACTCGAAACGATTCTGGAGTTCGAGCTGAGAGGTCTCGGGGTTTCGGACCCGGATCCGTGCTGGACCGAGCGTGGACTTCATCAGTCAAGACCTTTCAAGCTTAATATTAATGCTCAATGTGCCTCTTACCATGCGGTGATCGCTTCCGATTTTCACCAAATTGATCACAGAGACATCATTGAACATTTGCTTCTTGGTTGACATGATGAAGTCGGGGCTTTGCCAGGTCCACTTCTTGTGCTCAGGCATTCTTAAGAAGGATTTCATAATGCAGACGCCCTCCTTCTCCATAAAACTGGACAGTAGGTGACACCGGCGGTTCTGAGGTCCAACTCCAAATTGCCCCACTTGTAGCGTAGCTCATCCTCGTCTCCTTTGCCCAGTTTCGCGTTGAAGTTCCCCATAACAACGGTGAAGTGAGTTTTGAAACCATGCATGGCTCTTGAGATATCCTCATACATGGTCTCTACCTCGTCGTCGGGTTGTGCCGTGGTCGGGGCGTAGACCTGTATGACCTTCAGCGAATATCTTGCGGATATTCTGAGTATAAGGTACGCCACCCCGGTCGACACACACTCGATCTTGTTGTTCATAAGGAACTTATGGACAATAAACCCGACACCACCCTGCCGGCCACCCTCTCCGATATAGAGCAGGTTACCGGATTTGAGGATTATCGAGTCCTCCCCCTCTCTTCGGACTTCAGATAACCCTATAATACTCCATCGTAACCTCAATTCTTCCTCGAGTTCGGCTATCTTCTCGGCGGTCCGGAGTGTTCGCGTGTTATATTATATGTTGCCAGGTCAAGTCGTCGGTGTTTGTTGGGGTAGCCGGGTCCATTCCAGGGATTCTTGACACCCTTGCCACGCCATCGCCTCGACCGCTACCGTAGCCGAGGGTAGACGGGCTGCTGTCGTTCGTTCTGTGTGCTATTCATTTTGGTTTGGGCGGGTTCGCCATGATTGCCACGCTTGGCAGGCGGGTTGGCGATCGCAGTTTGTTGTTAAAGTGCACAGAGAACGCTGCTGCCCATTCTCTGGTTTGTCCCTTAGTCGCCTCTTACGACACCCACGGGAAGATATGGGATGGTGAAATTCTTTACTTCCGTCACCTTACGGTACGGTGCAAGTACCCCCATGTGGAAATTAAACATGCATAACATAATATCACGTCACGTTACTAACACACATAACATATTCCCTGAAGGTTTCGACAGAGTTGTACATAATAGTACACTTAAGACCAAACAACGACGATATAACCACTTGACGGCGCATACAGTGCCCCGACGCTCGAAAACTATTAGTATTTTGTCGCCTATGTAAAGACTTCGGTACTAGTAACCATTTTAGTTGTGTCCAGTTATTAGACCTGTATGCACTCTAAATAAATACAAATTGTTTTATCTTTTTATTGCAATTATAACGCATAAAAATGCCCTCATGCGCCGTAAAGGGGTATGGGAAACATGCCAAGACATCTAGTTACAAAAAGGATGGCATAACTTTTCATCGGGAAGTAAACAGTACGAAAATTATTTTTAATTTAATCTGATTATGAGACACCGCAGGGATCTAGTTAAAATGGTGGATGGGGTAAACGAGCACACTTTTGAGACCCGCGTTGATGTCTTTTGGAAAAGTCTCGCTCTTTCACTAGACAATTCTAATGCTTCTATCCCTTTCTCTCCCTTTGTATTTTTATCGTAAATATCTGTGCTGTTACTTTTAATAGCTGAAGTCGATATCGATAATAATAAAATTAAACTTAATAAAAAATGTATAAAAAAATATCTATCTACTTTTAACCGACTTAAAAAAAGGAGGGGGTTCTCAGTTCGTCGAATTTTTCTTATGTATTATGTTCCCGGATTACTCGTAGACGGCTTGACCGATTTGGAAAAATACTTTTTGTTTCTCTATGTCCCCGACACACATATTTATTTTTTGTAATTGATTGATTTTTATTAAATAATATTTATATGATTTTAATTGAGTATTTTTAATAATGTTAAAATCCATTTTATCGATATCGACAATTTTCCCTTAATCGAGTTGATCAACCCTAACGATAGCCATACCTACGCAACTTACTTTGAACTGACCAATTGCAGCCGCGCGTTCTTCCTCGTCTCCCGGCCCGCGGTAGTGAGTCGTGTGCTTAGAAGAAATCGGCCTATAAGCTCTCTAGTGGTTATATTCTCTTTGAGACCAAATAAATGACTTGATATGCGTTTTATTGGACGCAACTTCGTCTGTGTAGCATTACTACTACCGCCTTACTTGAGAAATTATTGGATCAACATACAAACGTCCAATTTCCGTACCACCCCTTTAAGGATGACATTCAGGATAAAAACTAATCCTATGTCCTTCGCTGGGTCTCAAACTATCTAAATCGGTTCAGCGGTTTAAGCATGAAAAGGTAAAAGGTAGGTAGACAGATTTACTTTCGCATTTATTATCATAGATAGTATGGATAATAGGTAGTAATAATGTTGTTTTAATATTCACATGTGGTGTTTGATATATTTGAAATAGGTAAATGATTTGACTTTGACATAAAATGTCACACTATTCCACAGAAAACACTACAAAACAATTTTACCTGTTTATCATATTGAATCAAAATAAGGAAAATGAAAGCTTTTAATCAGTTGTGAAATCTTAACAGTTAAGTACAGGTGGATCAGATTATAATGAGCACAGCATAATCATGGTGCAATAAGTATTATAAGGTACATGCTCCTACTTAAGATCTGTGCCTCCTGTGATAAGTGATACAAGTCAAAAAACGTCATTTTACAGGACAGCAAAAACAAGATTTAAAAAAATCTAGTTCGTTAATTAAGTGGGCTAGGTAAAATATCAGTGCACTCTTTTGTAGAACAAAACATTTTCTTTCTCTATATAATTTAGATTTTTTGATGGATATTTAATTTTGGAAGTAATTCATGAAAAATCTGCGACTTGTAACTTTTAATTAGTTTTTATGTGCTAAAATTAAGTTATTAATGATACTTGTACAATTATATTACGTTGCACCAAGCTTGCACCAATAAATTGTCTTAGTGTAAACTGATATACATCAAGTTAAAACGTCTAATAACTCATTAGAATAATGATTCTAGCAAAATGTGCTAAAACAAAAGATGAAGATTTAACCCTTAAGATTTTTTTTTTTTACTTATCAGTCACCTCTTTACATATTTTAGTTGAACTGTATCAATTTACTAAAATCCTAGTCTTTCAGAAAATATGTTAAATGATGTAAGTCAAGATGTACCCCTCAAAAAAAAAAGATAGTGATATGTGTAAATAAATACAAGTTTTAGAAAAATAAAAATCAACGTTTATTAACCTAAAAATACAGTCGTTAAGGCACATTTTTATCAAAATTCTTATACAACTAAATGGAGATCAAATCATCACAATCTGACAATACGATTGTAACTAGGTATTCTCAAAAGGAACATATCATAAACAAAAGTTTGAAACTTAAAACTAAGTAATGGCACAGATCAGTTTTGATGAGCTATCACAGCAAGCAATGACCTACTGTTGATAGGTTGCTATGCTACCTAGTTTTTACGGTAGTTATGTACAATCAACCGTCAATCAATTTAGATATTCTATCTGAACAAATACACTAAATTCCACCACTGCCACTCTGTATTATTATATTCCTATAGGTCATGTCCCAGACTACGAAATTTTCTGTCGCCAAATTAAACGGATTAGAAGATTATACGTCATGGAAATTCGCAATCAAAATGTTACTAATTCGCGAAAAACGTTTCAAGTACACGTCTTCACTACCGGAGAAAGATGATTCTGCAGAACTAGAAAAGGATCAGGAGGCTTTCACGTTGATATGTCTACACCTGGAGCCGCATCTGTATCCGTATGTGCAAAGTCTTTCTTACGCTAAGGAGGTGTGGGATGCGTTGGCAGCTATTTTCGAAGATAAAGGTATAAACAGACGGATATCTTTAATGAATAATCTCTTAGATGAAAAGCTAGAGAATCACAGGTCTATGCACGAATATGTCGCATCGGTGATGAGTCACGCTCAAAAGCTGAAAGAGATTAATCAGAGCTTTGATGACGATTTGATAGCCGTAGTACTACTGAGAGGTCTACCTGATGAGTATAGACCATTGCGAATGGCACTAGAACACTCAGGTATGAAACTTACGTCTGAAAATGTACGTCAGAAGCTGTTACAAGAGGATTCCGGTCAGAGTTCTTCGAAAGATGCGTTGGATGCGAACTCGGCGTTAGTAGTAACAAGGAAACAAGTTCAGCATTCAGTTTTAAAGCTCAAGTGCTTTAGATGTGGCCAGAAAGGTCACAAGAAGGCAGACTGCTCGAAGCTGGTAAAGGAAGTAGATGGTGAAGGCAAATCAACGGTTTCTACGAAGTCGAAGAAAGTTGCATTTGGCTGTTCACTGTCGGTACACGATTCCTTCAGCCCCTCGGCATTTTATCTGGACAGTGGAGCGTCGAACCACATGAGTTTTCAGAAGCACTGGTTTAGAGACTTTATGATAACTGATAAGAATGTTGTGACATGTGCGAATAATGACAAAATGTCAAGTAAGGGTAAGGGTGACATTATGGTAAGGTTGAAAGGAGTTTTATTACCTATAAAAGATTGTTATTATGTACCCGGCTTGAAAGTTAATCTTTTATCGATTTCGAAGTTGGTGCAGAATGGGTGGAAGGTGATATTTGATTCTGATGGTTGTAGGATGTTTCACCAGTCGATAGGTCAAATTACGGGTAAGCTTGTGGTGACTGCGAGTGAAGTCTCAGGTATCTATAAATTGGATGACTGTTTTCCTGTTGTAGAAGGGGCTTTGGCTACGGTTCAAGCTGAGGACTCGTTGGCGCTTTGGCATCGGAGGCTTGGGCACGTAAATCTGGCTGATTTACAAAAGCTTCCACAGATCGAACTTGGAGGTAAAAGTGTAATGGATCCTTGTGTCGCTTGTATAAGAGGTAAGGCACATAGATTACCTTTTCCAAAGGGTGAAGCAGGGCGAGCTACTGACAAACTCGGCTTATTACACGCCGATTTGTGTGGTCCAATGTCGGAACGTTCTTATGGGGGTGCTCGTTATATGTTTATCATCGTGGATGATGTCACTAGGAAAATGTTTGTTTATTTTCTTAGGGAGAAGTCACAAACTTTGAATTTCTTCAAGGAGTTTGTGAGGCATATGGAGAATGAGACCGGATTGACAGTCAAACGACTGAGAACGGACAATGGGACAGAATTTGTTAGTAAAGATTTTAATGCATTTCTTTCCAGTAAGGGAATAAGGCACCAGTTGACGGTCCCCTACACTGCTGAACAGAACGGAGTCGCGGAGAGGTCGTTGCGCTCTGTAACGGAGATGGCACGTACTATGCTCATGGATAAAGCGCTAAATCAAAAGTTTTGGGCAGAAGCTTGTAACACAGCGGTATACGTGAAAAACAGACTGCCTCATAGCGCTAATAACGGTAAGATTCCGGAGGAGTTGTGGACAGGGAAGGTACAAAAGCTGGATCATATGAGAGTTTTTGGGTCAACGGCGTATGTGCATATTCCAAAGGAGAAGAGGAAGAAATGGGACGCTAAGGCAAATAAATATATCTTCGTCGGTTATTGCGAAGATACGAAGGGTTATCGCTTTGCGGATTTTAGCAATCCTAGACGGATAATAACAGGAAGAGACGTAACATTTATTGAAAGTTCCGATTTAAAGACGTCGGCAACTGGTTCAAATGTAAGGTCGTCATCTCTCTTAAAGACTGTAGAAAAGGAAGACAATGCTGTTGTATGGGAAATCGGTGATTCTTCACGAACGGTTCCTCGTACGTCAATGGCAGAAGATTCTTATTATGAAGATTCGGAAGAGATCGCAGAAACAACAGGTGTACAAGTAGAAGCTAGCGCGGTACCTACTCGTGCAGCTGAGTCTGAAGATCTTAATGAGGCTTCTAGGCAAGAATCTATCATTGAGGATCGTACAGCTGAAAGGACCGGTACAGCTGATGTGCATGAAGCGGTAGGACCTAGGTATCCTCTGAGGAATAGGTTGCGTAACGCACACAGCGGACTGTATTGCTACCATAGTACGCACGAAGTAGAGGAAGAACCACGATCATATAAGGAAGCATTACAAAGGTCTGACAGTCATGAGTGGCAAGCAGCAATGGAACGAGAGTTGGCGTCTATGAAGGCGCACGACGTTTGGAAGGTAGTTGAGAAACCACCAGGAACCAAAATAGTGGGAAACAAATGGATCTACAGGTATAAGTTTGATGCGGACGGAAACCTGACTTACAAAGCCAGACTGGTCGCGAAAGGTTTCACGCAGTCATACGGTGTGGATTATTTTGAAACGTTTTCACCCGTCGTAAGAAGATCAACTCTAAGGTTATTGCTGGCGTTGGCTGCTGAAAATGATTTAAAGGTGCATCATTTCGATGTAAATACTGCGTTTTTAAACGGTGATTTACACGAGAAAGTTTATATGCAATTACCCGAAGGTTTTGACGGAGAAGGTCGAAAACAAAAAGTTTGTTTATTGCAGAAAGCAATATACGGTCTCAAACAAGCAAGTCGCTCATGGAACGAGAAAGTAAATGATGTTTTGCTGTCAATGTCATTTACACGTTCAGAGTTAGATAGTTGTTTATATTATAAAGATGATATTTTTATTTGCTTGTATGTCGATGATTTTATTATATTTTTTGAAAATATGGAAAGTAAGCAGAAGCTATTGACAGGACTGCGGAAATACTTTCAAGTGAAGGATTTAGAGGAAGCTCGGCAGTGTTTAGGCATGAGTTTAGAACGAGGTAAAGAAGGTACGTTTTTCTTACATCAGAAGAAGTTTATTGATATTGTTCTAAAGGATCATGGTATGAATCAATGCAAACCAGCAAAAACTCCGCTGGAACTGGATCTGCATAAGGTTTTGGCAGATGGGGGTGGAGAGGAGTTGAATCGCCAAGAACAATTACGATACCAGTCGTTGGTTGGTGCATTAAATTACCTAGCCTGTAACACGAGGCCCGACATCTCAGCAGCTGTGAGCTTCTTAGCTCAGTATAATTCATGTTGCCGATCGATACACATGAAGGCGGCTAAGCGAGTTCTACGCTATCTACAGAGTACTCGGAACTTAGGCCTTGTGTTTCGGAAATCAGTAGATAAATGTAACGGTAGTCATTATATTACAGGTTACGTAGATGCAGACTGGGGAGGAGACATTAAAGACAGGAAGTCTTATTCGGGATTCATTTTTAAGGTTGGAGCGAATATGATCTCTTGGGAATGCAGAAAACAAAACTGCGTGTCACTTTCGTCAAGTGAGTCTGAATACGTCAGTTTATCTGAAGCATCCAAGGAAGCTGTGTACCTGCAGAGGTTGGTGAGTCATGTGATTAAGAACATGAACTCGAAAATTGTCAAGTTGTTTGTAGACAACCAGAGCGCCATATCGATGGCGAACAATCCTGTTGCTTACCGGCGGACGAAACATATAGACATAAGGTATAATTTTGTTCGTCATTGTGTTAGTGAGGGTTTAATTCGGTTGGAGTACATCCCAACTGAAGACAATTTAGCCGATGCTTTAACCAAGCCATTGCCTCGCGTTAGGTTTGAGAGGTGTGTGTATGGTTTTGGTTTAGCCTTGAGTGCTTGAGCAGAGTTGAGCATGCTGTGGGTGAGTACATGATGGATGGTTGCTTGAGAGGAAGTGTTGATAGGTTGCTATGCTACCTAGTTTTTACGGTAGTTATGTACAATCAACCGTCAATCAATTTAGATATTCTATCTGAACAAATACACTAAATTCCACCACTGCCACTCTGTATTATTATATTCCTATACCTACTCAGTGTAATACAAAGTATCACAATAAAGTTTTAATCTATAAAAATAACAAAAAAAAAAACAAAACTTTAAACTTTCATTAGAGGTAGATAATCTAAAAACCTTTTAAATGTCCACCTGTAGGTAGACTAACATTGTAAAGAAAAAAAAATAGTATTTTCATCTATTAATTAAGGGGCCTTTTACAGTCCACTAGCGCCGCCAATCGGAAAAATGTCATAACTCGTAAATAGAATCAAAAATACTAAATTTGGTCTATTATTACTGTAGAAAAGGCAATAACGTAATTTTATAACACATTGTTAACACTTGAAATATAGCTGTTTAGCTAAATCGTGCATTTGTAACAAAAACGGCCGTTTATGTTTTGAATGCACAATTTAGCTAAACAGCTATATTTCAAGTGTTGATAAGGTGTTATACAATTACGTTATTGCCTTTTCCACAGTAATAATAGAACATATTTTGTATTTTTGATTCTATTTACGAGTTATGACATTTTTTCGATTGGCGGCGCTAGTGGACTGTAAGAGGCCTCTTAAATGAATGTGAAACTATTCATCATCGGAATCATTATCATTATCTGGTGGACTGTCTTTGACATCACTTTTGCAGCTCATACCTCTGTAAAACTCATGGGTACTCTCATGAATAAAACATAATAAACTTAATAGATCCTTCTTCTTCTCAGTTGAAATAGGAAGTTTGGAGTGGTAAGCTTTCGGTACCGTATTAATCGTGATCATATCATAACTTTTTCCACGTTTAGAACAATCCATGGTCATGTACTCAACATCACTGAACGCTTTTTTGTAAAAAAAAACGAGACATGCTTTCTTTGGTAAAAAGAACAGATCTAACGTTCGACCACAAAAACTTTTCATTGGCTGTATCCGTTTTCCGAAAGGTAAAACATTGCTTTGCAAAAATGTTGAAATCATAAAACATTTCTACGTCCCGCGCACCTCCGATTACCCCCTCGAACCCCCGCCACCTGCACTTGTATCACTTAGCACATTTATTATTTTGTACCATGTTTTTACAATTGGTTGGAATTTTAGATACAACTACATTTATAAATTGTGCATTCAAAACATAAACGGCCGTTTTTGTTACAAATGCACGATTTAGCTAAACAGCTATATTTCAAGTGTTGATAAGGTGTTATACAATTACGTTATTGCCTTTTCCACAGTTATAATAGAACATATTTTGTATTTTTGATTCTATTTACGAGTTATGACATTTTTTCGATTGGCGGCGCTAGTAGACTGTAAGAGGCCTCTTAAATGAATGTGAAACTATTCATCATCCGAATCATTATCATTATCTGGGTATTTTTAGATTATCTACCTCTAAAGAAAGTTTAAAGTTTTGTTTTTTTTTTTTGTTTTTTTTATAGATTAAAACTTTATTGTGATACTTTGTATTACACTGAGTAGGTCAATTGCTTGCTGTGATAGCTCATCAAAACTGATCTGTGCCATTACTTAGTTTTAAGTTTCAAACTTTTGTTTATGATATGTTCCTTTTGAGAATACCTAGTTACAATCGTATTGTCAGATTGTGATGATTTGATCTCCATTTAGTTGTATAAGAATTTTGATAAAAATGTGCCTTAACGACTGTATTTTTAGGTTAATAAACGTTGATTTTTATTTTTCTAAAACTTGTATTTATTTACACATATCACTATCTTTTTTTTTGAGGGGTACATCTTGACTTACATCATTTAACATATCTTCTGAAAGACTAGGATTTTAGTAAATTGATACAGTTCAACTAAAATATGTAAAGAGGTGACTGATAAGTAAAAAAAATAAATCTTAAGGGTTATATCTTCATCTTTTGTTTTAGCACATTTTGCTAGAATCATTATTCTAATGAGTTATTAGACGTTTTAACTTGATGTATATCAGTTTACACTAAGACAATTTATTGGTGCAAGCTTGGTGCAACGTAATATAATTGTACAAGTATCATTAATAACTTAATTTTAGCACATAAAAACTAAGTAAAAGTTACAAGTCGCAGGTTTTTCATGAATTACTTCCAAAATAAAATATCTATCAAAAAATCTAAATTATATAGAGAAAGAAAATGTTTTGTTCTACAAAAGAGTGCACTGATATTTTACCTAGCCCACTTAATTAACGAACTAGATTTTTTTAAATCTTGTTTTTGCTGTCCTGTAAAATGACGTTTTTTGACTTGTATCACTTATCACAGGAGGCACAGAATTGGTTGGAATTTTAGATACAACTACATTTATATCTGTTTACACATAAAAACAGATTTGTGTAGAATGATTTAAGTCAAGTTGTATCACTTTTCACAAAAAAAGAGCATACCTTACATTCAAATTTGTAGATACATGTCGATTTGTATCCTAGAGGCATATCGAAAGAATTAGTTTAAAGGGATATTACTCTAGTCACATCAAAATTCACGATAAATGAACTGAAAAATAAAATGTGAAGTTAAATACAATAGCATTTAAATCACGAAGCACGAAAAATTGTGTGTTAAGTGACCGGTTTTGGGGTTACATCTTGACAAATATCGATTGTAACGAATTTTTTGCCAAAATCCCTATAGTTGTATCACTTTGCACAAAATTATCTTCGAAACTATAGCAGATAGAAGAACGTGAGTTAGACCAAAAAACACGTATTTTTTTTTTGATAATGCTCATGTGAAAATCACAAAAAGGGTACAACTCGAGTTATATCACTTATCACAGGAGGCACAGAGATAATCAGTGGGTATTCACAAAGTCCAGTTCTTAGTAACTGTGTGTTGAGAATAACTGTTAATTTTACCTTATTATGTAAATACCAACAGTAGATGTTGTGGGAAACATATGAACGTTTAGACAATTAAGAAAGGGTCATGATTTTCTTTGCCTCAATTAACAAGACCTTATACTAGTTAATACTTTAAGATTTTATACTAGCTGTCCCCCAAGGCTTCACTCCCGTCAATTGGCTGCCTGCCTACCCTATCCTGTCCTACCTTCTACCCCACCTACACTACCTACCAAATTTTTTTTTTAATACAAAATGTAGCTTACATCCTTCTTCAGGATGCCATCTGTCTCCTTGCCAAAATTCATTAAATTACTTTCAGCGGTTTAGGTGTGAAAAGGTAACAGACAGACAGACACAGAGTTACTTTCGAATTTATAATATAACTATGAATTTATAAAGGAATGTATTCTCCCATTGTTGTCTTATATGCAAAATTCAGATAAGAATAAACTATTTACATTATGAGATACAAGATATTTTTACTTACCAAGCAAAACTTTGAAAGTTCTTTGCTAAGTCCATTATTGGTTGATGCGTGGTCTTCTGTCTTTTCCTCTGAAAAACAATATTTACATACTTAGCCATTGTTCAATTACCTAAATCTTATGCAAAATATGTATTAAAAATTTCTTTAAAATGGGTAACTGCGTCGCAGTTTTCCAAGTTTTGAATTGATCTATTATTTACACACAACTTACAGGCATCTTAGCTGATTCTAACCAATCCACCAATAAAATGAATTAGAATCTAACCAGAAACTAAAGATCTCTTTCTAATTTCACGATTATTATTTATTTGTTATAATCAAACGTTTGCAGATGAGAAATATATCATTTAAAAACACAATTCTTAACGGTATTCTGCTTAAGAGATTTTTTGAACAATTTGATTAGAAGGCAAATACTTTGCATTGCACTGCTCTTGCTTTCAGAGTCTGACTGACGAAAAATAGCACTCACATTGGTTTGACAGCAACGATAAACAGCAACAGGATCGAACAAGTTTGTACTTGCAGCTACGGTGAAAATACTACGCTTATCTATTAAACTATGTCTGGCTTTGGCGAAATTACGGTGAATCACCAAAACCGACCGACACAGACATTCCACTTCCACCACCACGGACATTTGTTTTGAGTTTTGACACATACTTTGACATTGACAGTTAATTCTTTGACACAAAATACTAAGGCTAAGGCACATCGGTAGGCATTGAATCTACGCTCATCGTTTTACTCAACGTCCACTGTAGATATTTTTATGACTAGAGAATTTGATTTATTTTAAACTCATATTTTCAATATTTTAATTACATTTTTAAGCTCACACAATTTTAGAAGCATGCAGAAATAGAACGTTTCACCTTTTAGAGTTTTCAAAGCTTGTTTGATAGGTTGAAACAGATTCTTTGGAAAAAAAACTGTTTTTTCTCTGTTAAAATAAGAAAACTCTGTACGAATAATACATAAATTACGATATTTTTTTATCATTTTCTGTCTGTACGGGGAATGGTTGTCATTTTTAATAATTGTATTATACAGGGTGTTTGGAAGGGAGCTGTACATACGCCTAGGGTAGAAACTAGGGATAGTCTGCTACCTACCCCCGCCCATTATATTGACCTTGGCCTCAAGGTTTTTTTTTAATTTATTATTATTTTTTATTTGACTTTTTTATGATTTTTTGACTAAAACTACCTGTAGCTCAAAATCTATCCATGGGACCGGTCGGCTAATGGTCTTGTTTTAATCGTTAGAGTCTTAGGGTCCTGCAAAAAATTATTTTACACCAGAAAATTGTGGAGAAGAAAAGTTATGGGGCCTGAAGTACCGTAGTAAGGTAAAGAAATAATTTTAAGGGCAACTTTCTATGGGGTTTAAAAAAAAACTAACAGGGTTGGAGTTCTTCTGATTTTTTCAAAACATCCTCAGTCCATGCCCTTTCTAACGATATGCTAAAAGTGTAATTATCACTTTTAGTTTTAAAGTTATTAATTAATTTCCGCAACTAGGGCACTTCAAGCAAAAATTTCAACTAATGAAAATTAAATGTGTTCGATCGTAAAAGGATGGCAAATGAAACAAAAAATTTGGTAATGACTAATGTCATTAAATTACAAATTTTAATTAATTACTAATTTTAATTAATTACAAATTTTGTTCAAATTGATGACCATTGACCTGTAAACATGCTCGGCACCTCTTCCTCATCTCCACGGTCACCGTTCTAAGCAGCAGTTCCTCGCGCATTGTATCGAATGCGGCGTGGATCCTGTTAATTAGAACCTCCCTTGTTGGTACTTCTTCTGCGTACACCAACTCTTTCGCCCTTCCCCAGACGTAGAAGTCGAGTGGGGTAAGGTCAGGCGACCTTGGGGGCCAGGGAATTGGCCCACCCCGACCAATCCAAGAATTAGGAAAGCAGTTGTCCAGAAGCTCCCTCACTGCTAGGCTCCAATGAGCAGGACAGATAAATCCTCCGTGCCTCGCGCCCATTGCAATCAGCCATTCCATACACCACCAGCATGTCGGTGTACTCTTCACTGGTAAATCCAGCCATTTTGCCAACAACAAGGTAACAAATAACAAAACTTAACAAAAACGAAGTAATAACAAACTCAACAAAATTAACGAAAACAGTGGAGCGTCGTAACGGCAAGTACGTAAGTTAGCTAAGATGGGTAAATCTCGACTGACTAACAAAGACCCCAACGAGTTACCTGCCCGGCCCCGTCGACCCAAGAGCGAAAGAGACATGACATGACATGTTTTGTCTCTTACATGTTGCTCTCGTGTAAGAGTGAGACAACAAATTTGCCAACTGTAGGCCAAACTGGTTTAAATTCTGGAAATTACATTTGTCTTACAAATGTCGACTCGTGGTGGTAAAAGTGCCCTAGTTGCGGAAATTAATTAATAACTTTAAAACTAAAAGTGATAAATACACTTTTAGCATATCGTTAGAAAGGGCATGGACTGAGGATGTTTTAAAAAAATCAGAAGAACTCCAACCCTGTTAGTTTTTTTTAAACCCCATAGAAAGTTGCCCTTAAAATTATTTCTTTACCTTACTATGGTACTTCAGGCCCCATAACTTTTCTTCTCCACAATTTTCTGGTGTAAAATAATTTTTTGCAGGACCCTAAGACTCTAACGATTAAAACAAGACCATTAGCCGACCGGTCCCATGGATAGATTTTGAGCTACAGGTAGTTTTAGTCAAAAAATCACAAAAAAGTCAAATAAAAAATAAAAATAAATTAAAAAAAAACCTTGAGGCCAAGGTCAATATAATGGGCGGGGGTAGGTAGCAGACTATCCCTAGTTTCTACCCTAGGCGTATGTACAGCTCCCTTCCAAACACCCTGTATATAGTAAATTTATACTAAAGATCTTTGGAAATGCAACTTGAATGTCACCTGTTTGACAGTTTATTGTTTTGACTTTCTTTAGAGTTTCTTTGGTTCGACAGTTGACGATTGACGTATTATTTGGCGCGAGCGCGAGCAAACAAACTTACCAACCTTGTTTTATCAAAGTTTTAAAAACTGGGACAATATTTAACTAACTAAGAAACATGGCAGCAGATGTGCAACGAATGCGTGGAGAAATCAACACAACATTCAAACTTTGTGGATTTACTGTACGAAAAGATGCTGGCACATTTCTCGCTGAACAGCTCTTACTATTGCCTCCGGAGGATCGCTCCGTAATGCTTGAGAAGCTCACAAGCCATTTACTCCACCAGTGTATATCACAGCCTATTTTAGAGAAAGGACACATTGAAGTGGCGTACAAAGAGTGTTCTACAGCGGGTCTTGAAGAGAACGAGACTGTATTAAACGTCATTGACGCATTTAGTGTACCGAAGCTGTGTTACGACCACGAGCTTAAGAAATTCGTGAAAGATGTGAATAACGTGAAGTGTTTACTGCCTGACCCTAAATGGAAGTCACGCTTTATCATAGACAGGTACACGGTTATCTGGCAGAGAACTCTTAGAAACAAACTGTTTACATTAGACTCAGTGCATTCTTCAGAAGCAGAGAAACGGTTTCAGTTGCGCAAAGTGGAGTTTTTACTAAGTTGCTCAAGTAGAGTTGATGATGTTGTTGTCTTAGGCCTACTCACACAGGTTGTAGAGAGAAAGTATCATTTAGAAGACCCTACAGGCTCAATAGAACTTGATGTGACAAATGTGAGGTATCATTCAGGCTTGTTTACGGAAGGTAGTTATGTCCTAGCTGAAGGTTACTATGATGATAAAACGATGTATGTCACTGGTCTAGTGCAACCTCCTGTAGAGACTAGAGAAGCATCTGCCCCGTATTTCGGTAACCTCAACACATTTGGGGGAAAATCAAAGACATCTCTAAAGAATTCCAAAGCTCTTTTAAAAATAGAAAAGGAAAACCGAGAGGGTGTATTTGTGTTTGTGTCTGATGTATGGCTGGACAGCCCAAAAGTGATGGACAATTTGAAGAAATTATTTGCAGGCTTTGAAGATTTTCCACCAATAGCAATTGTGCTCCTTGGCGAATTTCTCTCATGTCCATATACCTACAAGTTTCACATGCATCTGAAGAATGGGTTAAATAGTTTAGCGGACATGATTTGTCAGTTCAAGAAGTTACGTGAAAAGTGCAAGTTTATTTTTGTGCCGGGCAAGACAGATCCCGCAGCAGCAAATGTGTTGCCGAGGCCACCATTGCCTAACTATCTAACAGACACTATACAGAACAAACTTGGTGACAATGCAATATTCACAACAAATCCATGCCGAATACAATATTGTACACAAGAGATAGTTGTTTTTAGACAAGACTTGGTGATGAAATTATGTAGGAATACATTGCATTTTCCAGACAGTGGTGACATACCGGATCATTTAGCAAAGACTTTACTCGGTCAGTGCTGTTTAACTCCCCTCTCCATTGGTGTACAACCCGTATTTTGGAGACATGCCAGTGGTTTAAATCTGTATCCATTACCTGATTTAGTGATTATTGCCGATCATTTCCAGCCATTTGTTAGGCATTATAAAGATTGTCAGGTTATCAATCCTGGTTCGTTTCCTCGTACTGAGTTCACGTTTAATGTGTATGTGCCCGCCACAAGGACTGTTGAAGAATCGCAGATACCTAATGATGATGAATAATTTTGTAAATTTTAAAAGAAAATGTAAACCTGGTTATGAGTTTGTGTTTTTTTTTTGACACTGCTTTAAGACATGTATTCAATTGAAATAGGGGACTTATCAATATAGTTTACTATTTAAACATGTGTTTGTACTTCTTCAGCTTAGCATGAAATGTGAACCAAATGTTTAGTTTTTGGAGTCTCAATGTGTTTTGAGCTTAGATCTTCAACTCATTACATATTGCACTTTTTTGCCAATATAAAACCAGGCAAAACTTTTGTAGGAATAAGTAGGTAGAAAATAAAACAAATTAGTTAATTATTAAAGTTTAATTCTCCAACTATATTTACATTATTTTCTTACGACAACATTGATTAAATTAATTAAATATACATACAACATACACTATTTTAACAGTTTGTTCTTACAATAAGCTTGATCTCGTAACATGGACGGAATTATAAATTTGCTCAACAGTATTTAGGTACAATTTACCATCTAAGTAATCACACTTTATTTTTAATTATCTACAAATATTTTATTTCTTGAAAACTAACATAATTGCTGAGTAATTATTCAGCATCTTACATCCTTATATATAAAAAAAAAAACTGAACAGTTTAGCAACTCTAAATTCAATTGCTCAGCAAATGTTTAATGCGTATTTTCTATACAATATTTGAATTCAGAATCTGATAAACAGCTCAGAGTTCTTTATAAATAAGGCACAAATTCTTCATAGAAAATTTTAATTAAAAACCTGCTAAACAGTGCAGAAATTTAATAATAAGTTTCCACAATGACAGGATATGGTTGGTAGAAAACGAAGAACGGTCTCTCTCAAGCATATCTTTGTTAATTCCAGCATTTGTGCAGACTAATATTATTTTTAAAGCCACATCCTTGTTAATATTTCCGAAGTTTTTAGAACAATATCGTTTTGCTATACTTAGGCGCCCATGATACTGTCGTAGGCTTCTGTGATGGGGGCCAACGCTACTAGGCAGACCATCGCGATCGTAAATAGAAGTATTATGGGCGTGTAGACTCCCAGGAGTAGACGTCTGAAGCTCGAAAACTGGAAATAAAAGATCGAATATTATTGGTTTGAATATAGAAACAATTGCATAACAACGTGCACTTACTGACGCTCAACTTGACCGCAAATCAGTTTAACGTAATGTTCAGAAGTAGGAAGGCCGATACACAATCCTTGGAGTAGACACCGAAATTAATACGTAGCTACTCTAGAACCTTCGTTTTCTACCCAACTTCTATGCAAGGGTACACGTATTTACCTAGGTATCTGAGGCGGTACACCATTACACGCCAAAAAGTTCGTCTTTGTAGTGCCATACCTACCGTATGCTCTTTCATACCTGAGGACTAACGATAACGTTGGAATGCCATCATGATTTCGTTGTAATGGGTTGGTCCTATTCGTCCGTCAAGCACTGTCTTCCTCTCATACGGACGCCTTAATGGCTTTAAGACGTCATAATACCTAGGTTGGTGCCAGCTGAGCTGTCAGCCTGTGTGACAATCATCCGACCGACTCTAAACCTGATGTGCCATATTAGGTCACGGCGGGATGCAGCTGATGCCCAAGATCAACATCATCTCATTAAAGGCGTGGACATATCACCACGCGGCACTGTGCCGTGTAGGAACGGTGCGCTCTTCTATTTTCAATTTTTGTCCCTAATAATCCTTCTTTGTCTTGTCCCAGAGAACGGGAGGTGCATTCACTAATGAAATCAATAAGTCAACATCGATATAAAACTGAAATTAGCGACAGTGAAACATCAACTGACTGCCGAGCGAGTGGGCCGTGAGCCGGCGCTGCGCATCGTACTCGGCACCGTGCGTGACGCAGCACGATGCCGTGCCGTATCACTATGAGACACTGGCGGCGCGGCGCCGCGCCGTGGTAATGTGTCCAGGCCCTTACGGCGAAGTTGAACATTCAAGCAAGTAGAAGGCTCAAATAACGTACCGGTGCGTCAGTGCTGCGGTCGACCTGCGTCGCTTGTCGGGTCTGCCCGAGCATGTCCTTCATGGGGAACGCGTTGATACGGCCGTTGCTGATGCGGCCGTCTGACACGCACACCGTCAACTGTAGAAATAAAAGATACATTTTAGTATGCAGCATTCACGACCCAGCTTTACCTATCTGACCCCTCTTAGAAAACAGAAGAGGGAGGCCTTTCCTTTGTTTCCCTGATCATTTGTTGCAATTGGTTTTAATCTGTATTTCATCAGTTCAGCGACCCAGGAGCCTCTAGGCTCTCAGTCTCAGTCTTTGGCCTGGAAGAAATCTATTTCTTCCAGGCTAAAGACTCACCAACTATTCAGTGCATTATGGCGATATAAGCGACTCTGACAGCTGAATGGTGAACGGACTTAGCTGTTACAGCCACACTTCTGCCTAACAGGCATTCAGGCATGATGATAATATGATTATGAATATGGTAGTGATACTCACAGACAGCACGAGGTGCATGACGACGTGGAAGGCCACAAACGCGGCGAGGATGAATACGCTCCACGAGGGGAGCTCCGCCTTCTGCAGGTACACCGCCAAGAAGATGCTCACAACTGAGACAGAACAACACACGTTAGTAGGTACTGTAAAGTAATCACAGCGGATTTTTATGTCTCTGAAGTTAGCTCTGCGAACCATTGCGCAAGAAACAGTTTGTCACTGAGTATACTGCATACCTATGCTGCATACAGTAAGCGAGATAGCACGATGCGAAAAATGTAAGCGAGTGCAGAGGCAGTCAAACAATGCTATCTTCCACTTCAACATTGACACAAAAATAGCAACCGCGCAGGGTCTTGCAGCCAACTTCCGAGACTCAAAGATCCACTGTAACTAGATTCACGATTATACACGACTTGATTAACAGACAGTACTTTGCGTTACAATAGTAACAAGCTTTACAGATGGACCGACAGTGACAGATTGTGCATTGAAACTACATTTGAGATATTAGCTTTTTTTTTAATACCTTGCCGCACATTAGGGAACCTCTCCAGTATTGTGGTTGCATTTAGGTACAAACACAACTCACATAAACAAACCGCCAAACCAACAACCGTCTGTAGGCCACACAAATATTTGTACCGTGTGTGAATCGAATCCATGACACGCAGCGCAGCATCCAATCGCTCAGCCACTATGCCAACCGTGCCATCCTTTTACTTACCTACTAAGTATCTATGTTCGGGTTCTGTCTAGAACTAATAGGTAAGTAATTACACCTAAAAGTGATTTGTGGTCGTGTGGGATATGATACTTACTTCCAAGGATATGAGCAGCGTTTCCGAGCCCCCAGTGAGCCCAGTTGAAGATGCCCCTCTTGCTAGTGCCCGGGTGCGGCCTAAAGTATGCACCTGTAATCACAGAGAGAGGATACATGATTAAAAAGAAATTCATGAAAAACCGGCTCATAAGAGAACTCGTGTCTGCATCAGAGATGTTACGGATATGAAATTTCTGGATACGGATATGGACATAATATCTACTGCTATGGACTATCCGTAAATTTCGGATAGGTTGTTTCGGGTACGGATATTAGATTTGTAAGAGTAAATCACAAATAAGTAGATAATAATTTGACGCGCGCGGTTTTGCTCGGCCGGACAGAATAACCTGTCATAATTACTGTCTCATTTAGACGCCGCCCCTATCCGAAACTATCTGTAATTTTGTATTCGATTCGGTTACTGTTACCTAAGGATAGATTTTTATTTCTGATTGCCAATAAATCATCGCAGGAGATTTTTTTTCTGTTATCTATTAACTTGAATGTAGTAGGTACTTACCAATAGGCTGAATGAAGCACAAGATAACGGTGACAAGTCCAGTGATAGCGTGAGGATTGTCTCCGGTAGTTGAGTAGCCGCCCACCTCGATGAGGATCAGGATGAACCCGACCACTGTCAGCACCCACGTCAACACCATGAAGATACGATGGTACTATAAGTAAACAAATTAATGAAGGACTTGAAGAAATGAGAATTGAAAGTTATTACGGTAGCGTTTAATGAAATTCTTTTTTTTTATACTCTGCTGGCTCGCGCTTGACCACTATCTCACCTGATGTTAAGCGATGAGTTGGTCGACGGTGAATCGCGTTTACCTAGAATACTATTCACTCTTGAATTAAAGACCCCTAGATCGTAGTTGTCGGGAAACACAGACTCCGTCAGGGAATTACACTCCCCTGTATACCCAATAAAAGTGTTCCGCAAACGTCCAGCTTACAACAACGTCCAGCGTCCGCAAACGTCCAGCGTCAACGTACCAGATGATACGTCAGACGTAGTCCGATGATGAAACGGGCTAGGTGTAATTAGATCATGCAATTCCATCGCACACTCGCCAAAATGCAACCGATAAAAAACCGATAAGCTGGCAACTCTGCGACGATGTTCAAGGCTCTGGAGCTTTGTCTTGACCAGTGCTTCATCGCCGATGAGCCTCTTGGCGAGCTTTTCGATCGACTCTAGTGCATCAAGCTGGTATTTGGCAGATCCGTCCCAGAGATGAGAACAGTAGGTACTCCATGCATGATCGAACTTGAGCTTGATACAAGTTGAGCAGCTGTTCCGGCGTGAAGTACTTTCTCACCTTTGCAAGGATCCCCAAATTTTTGGCAGCCAGCTGAGCCGTTGCCTCAATGTATGGGCCAAAATTGAGAATCGATGTCAACCTAACGCCAAGAAGCTCAAGATGTTCCGTTATTGGCACGGTTACATCTCGGAAAGTTGGAGCCGGGTGTAATTGGCTCTTTTTAGCGGAAAAAAGACACGCCTGGGTTTTAGTAGCATTAAACCTGACTAGATTGACAGCGCCCCATTCGGAGACTGCCTGCAAAGACCGGTTCAAACGCTCCACCATGGCCTCGCGGAGAGACTGGATCTGCGGCCCGGAGCCCGTGCGTTGGACAAGTATCTCTCAGCAACAGTGCTGTCGTCTGCATACCCAAAGGTAGGTTTTTGCAGATCGTTAATGTGTAGCAAGAATAATGTTGATGAGAGTAGCGAGCCCTGAGGGACACCAGCATTGATATCCAATTGGTCCGACGAGCAGCCATCGATAACTATTCAAATGGACTGATCCCTCAAGAAGTCTGCTATCCAATCACACAGACCGTAGGGCAAACCGAATGAAGGAAACTTACCAATAAGGCTTTCGTGCCAGATTCTAACAAAAGCCTTCGAGATGTTGAGGGAGACGGCAAGCGCTTCTCCGTGCCTCTCGATGGCCTCACTCCATATGTGAATGGCATACACGCTAAGAGATCCCCATTCTCAAATTGTAACGAACTGACACTAATGCAGTCATTGCTAGGTGCAAGGATGCCACATGCCACAAAAACTTATCTCAGAGTTACTTAATTGCTATCACGAGGTTCGATAACAAATATGTATTGAATAGAAACATAATTGGCCGTGTTAATCTACTAACCCAGATTTAGCCTTACCAACCCCTTGTTGTGTGGCCAACGTTGGCTCAAACGTGCCTTAGAAGATGTTTAGTTTGAGAAGGTGACCATTAGATGTTTTTTTTATAAATTTCTAACTTTTTGAAAGCCCTAGCTAAGATCATTTAATCGTGGGCTATACACTCACCGCAAACCAGATGTCCTTTCCACCCAGCGTTTTGCCGACCCAAGTCTGCCTGAAGTACCTGTAATACACACAAACCATAAATGAGTTCTAAGTGAAAATAGGGCAGAAATCAGTGGATGTTCAATTTATTTACAAAGCTGGTTTGATGCTCTAGACTCTTTTAGAGATGGGATGGCGATTGCCGAAAGATAGATCTCGTGAAATTTCGATAGCGCTTGACAATCCCATACATTTTTGACCCCCGACGGAAAAAGAGGAGTATTATAAATTTGACCTGTGTGTTTGTGTACTTGTGTATCTGTCTGTGGCATCATAGCGCCTAAACGGATGATCCTAATTTTTATTTAGTGAATTTCAAGAAGAGCAGCTAGACATCTGGATATACGAAATAATTTTTGCCCAAGCTAAAACGGAGACACTTGTTCGCGCTTCGCGGTCGCTCGGTCAATAAGTCTAGATTTTGGAAGCACAGTCTTTTTAATTACCCTCGACGGAAAAAGAGGGATGTTATAGTTTTGATGTGTGTGCCTGTGTGTTTGTGAATCTGTCTGTGGCATCATAGCTCCTAAACGGATGAACCGATTTTGGTATAGTTGTTTTTTGTTTGAAAGGTGACATTATCGGGAGTTTTATCTATTAGCTATGTTTGAAGAAAATCGGTTAAGCCGTTTAAAAGTTATGGGCGTTTTAATGTCTGAATCGAGGTGTTATAATTACGTGTTCAATAGATCATTGATCGAAGCGTGGGTTTAAATTTTATTTTAATTATAATAAGTAATATTAGTAATATTATAATATAGGTATATTAATAATAATTATTATGTAATTGTAATATTATTTTGGTAATATTTAAAAGGTAGGTACTTTTTAAATTTTTAAATTTTACTTGTTGAAATTTTACCTATCCTTACTTGTCTAGAGCCTCAAACCCTATCTATAGTTGAAGCGTTTCTCGTTTTCAACTAACTAGTAAGAAATAATAATAGTAATATTTGGCATTTGTGTTCTATAGTGTCACACACTTACCTAGCAAGCAAGATACCAAGGGAGGAGGTTCCAAGCCAAGCTATCAACATGAAGCAGCCGTGCAACTTCAGCAGCAACTTGGAGCTGGCAGCTGCTGTGCCTACTGCAGCCAGAGACATCGGGACTCCTGTGGCTTCATACGCTATGTCGTGGAAACCGACGCGGTTCGTGTCTGGAAAAACAAGGAGTCCATTTTGTACTTCGTGTGGTTAAAACTATCTAGACAAGAAAGATATTCATGTTGAGAATCTTTGGTGCAAAAATATCTGCTAGTGAATGTGGTGAAGATATTAATTAATTTTATGATGAGGTTTTATAAGATGAGATTGGTACTTTAGACCAGAGATTTCGGAAACCCCATCCATTTTATACTTAAGTGAAGTTATAATAACAATGCTAACCTTTCATCGAACTTCCAGAAACAACCATCAGATTATACATTGTGCTCGCCAAGTCGAAAGTCTGTCCTTTAACAACGGAGACAACATCCCTCCTAAACTTGCAGTAGAGCTTGCCATCAATGACCGAAGACTCCTGCAGCTGCACGATCTCTTGTGGCGAGTCAGTCCGGCTGACATACGGCTCAACCTTCGGGTAGGTCCACGAGGTGAAGAGGCTCACTCTTCCATTATCATTTCTTACACATTCCATGGCACTGTCATCTCCCATCTTGGTATCCATGCTCAATCCAGCTGCAACGTACTTAGGGTTGCCCGTGCCTTGCAGTTCGAAAGTGTATTTATCTCCGGAGACAAATATGGCTACAACAGCTTTGCAGTCGCCTTTGGGGATACAGTTTTCGGGCACGCCGAAGCAGAGTTTATTGTCGGCACAGCCGTCATAGATAACGTCGAGAGGAGCAGCTTCTTGTTTTGGCTGTAAAAAAGATGTAATTCGTATGTTACATTCAGACGACCATTAGACATTTGAAATGATTTATGAATATGAGATAAAATAGTCTTCCTGACTGAATTTTGGTCAGGGCGGCCCATCTCATCCGAGACTAATCCCGAGTTTCTCAGCTTCTACCTCTTGACATTTTGTCACATTAATTGTGCGATAATTTAGAGCTGAGAAACTCGGGATTACCTATTGTAATTCGATACGATCGGAAGGATATCAGGCGCAGAGGCAACGGCAGCTTTTTATTCCATTAGTATGGAAAAACTCAATAAAAGTTTTCCCGACTTGGGAATCGCACCCACACTCAGCAATCACAATTGCAACCGCAAGACCAACAGGACAGTTCAGAAGCAATGTTAAGGTTTATTTAGACCTACCTACATACATAAACTCACGTCTTTTTCCTATGGGGGTAGGAAGAAACTTCAGAGCGCCACATAATGATCCTTACATACTCCTTTTGCTTCTCTTAGGTTCATACATCTAGTTAGACCTACCTTAGTCTCCATAATAACAGGTGGTGGTGGCGGTGGTGCGTTGGTAGGCTTTGGTGAGACAGGTGCCGTGCTCACGACGGTATCAGGAGTTACTACCTCCACGAGGGGAGACTCCACGTTCTTCCAGAAGGTCGCATAGCTCTGTGCAACTGTCGCCCTACGGGATATAGAAGATATTACTTAAATAATTTTTTTCTTGGACTCGTGTCATAAGTTCGTCTTATCAATCAACGCCTGGCAAATGACTAAAGCTTGGCAAAGAATAGTAACGTTGCCACTGTAAAGCTTCGGATGAATGTTTGCGAAAGCTTAAAATGATATTAGGTAATAAACTATACAAATACATAGGTTGATTTTGCCACTAACGAACAGATTTAGTTTTCACTGAGCAATGAATATCAACTGCGCGTGCTGCGACTGGCACGTTGCGTTGCTGTTAAAATTTAAATACTGAATGTCTCATTGTGTAACACAATGAGACATTCAGTATTTAAAATTTGATGTTAACATCAAAATCGATTCTGTTTCACTGAAGGCTTCCCAAATGTATTTTATTGTCAATCAATGGACCTTCTTCTTAGCGCCCACCATGGCTCACCGTCACCACTCATCTTGCGTCGCATGTTCTGTTCACGTGAGGACCTTATGACTGCATCAGCGGATAGCTTTGCCGTGACTGAATACTGAGCTAGGAAAGGTATTTAACTAAGAAGAGTCTGTTTGTCATAGACACGCTAAGAAGAAGAATGGACCTATTCTTCAGACATTTGAATAAAACTATTTGAAAATCGAACCCTTAACAAGCTGCAAATCTCACCTGAACTCGACCCCTCCGAGGAAGTCAGTGGGCGCCTGCCACTGGAAGGTCATGGCGGGCTTGTCCTCGGGTGAGGAGTGCGTCACGGTGTCGTTGGGGTTGCTGCACGTCGTGATGTGCGTCAGAGTTGCGTCCGGCACACCCACGAACTTGCCCACTATTATGTCCGGGTTCTGGAATGAGGTGACGAATAGAGTTATGAAAATGTTTTCATTATCTGATTAATTGCTGTCAAAACGATAACGGAAAACTTCGTCAGGAAACCTGCATGTCTTAGAACTAAAAAATATAAGGCCCGCGTGGTTGACTATGGTCCATTCCCTCTCTAAGAGAGCAGGCCTGTGTCCCAGCAGTGGGACATTATAGGCTGATTATGCTAAAGCTATATTTTTTTTTCAGATTAAAGAAAATATTAAATAGTGAAGTTGCTGGGTTTTATTAAGGGTCTATTTTGGAATGATTGTGAATGTGTATTAGAAACTTGCGAAGGATTTGGCTCTTTGGGTGTCTAGCTTATCGGAAGTTATTCGCCTTTCTTCTGCAGAGATCGTTTTCAAGACCAAGCTTCTGATCCCTGTTTGCTAATAGGTCCTATCCTTGGCATAAATAAAAAAGTATCAACCGCAGCCGAATTGCGCAAGTGAATTCGGCAAGGCGAAGGGTTTAGGGGATAGCGGATCAAATCGACCAATCACATGCGAGATGAATGACGCGATGTTGATTTCCGTCTGTGTGATTGGTCGATTGATAGCGTCAAACCTTTTGCATTGCCGTATTCACCCACGCAATAAGGCTGCTGGTATCTACTAACTGCAACATTTCTTAGGACGCATGATTGCATTGCAATCTTTATTTACTTATCTTTACTTGGTAAATAATCAATTTACCAATCATATTGCTTCTATTTAGACAACATTACTTAATAAGTGACATCTTGAGTCTTATTTCAAGCCATTTTATACGGCCATCCCAATAAAACGCAAACAGATTCATTCGTACCTACGCCATTAATGCGTAAGTATTCTGTGTAGAGAAACGTAATCATTACAGCAATATTCATTATTTATCACTTCTGAGATCTTAATAGACGCAATTAACAGAAACATGTGATTTGATGACTCATCAAGCGAGGTTGCCTACGCTATTGTTTGCCGTATAATCTACGTATCCGACAGACCGTATACAATTAACTGATGATATTCTTTCTCTTGCTTCTACTTTCCTGGTACCTACCTACAGCAATGAATACATTTGTTGGTATCACTTCGCTTACACCATCATTTTAGTAATTTCCTATTACTCGGCACCTTCAGCAGCCTTATTGCGTAATGAATTCGGCAAGGCTAAGGGCAGAGAGTATGAAAGCCGCGATTTGGATTTCCCTCGTTCGGTCTGGTCGATTTTTCATAGGTACTCTTTACCCTTCGCGTTTTTTTTTGTGGCTCACTATTCCACTGCACTATTCCCAAACAACTACAACTCCTGAAAGCCAGAATCAAGAGTGGCGACGACCAGAAAAGCGTCGAGGCAATGAAACTCGGCGAAGGCCCGGAGCATGAATTTAACTGCAACGACATTATGAGACAGGAATAACGGGGGAGTAGGAAAAAATACAAATTTCCTTTGCCCTTTGCACTACGCAATATGGCTGTAGGTTCCAGGTGTAGATACAAGTACTTTAGGTACATAAAGCGATCTATTTGACCTTCTTAACCCAGTTACTCGGTACCTACCACGATACCCCTTGACATGACCGGTTTTCAAGCTTCTTACCTTTATTATATCCGTCGCATTTCGCATAATTATGATGGCTACCTGCCTACTACCTATTCTTAAATAAGCATGTGGGGTAAATAATACAAGATAACTACTTCCATGGTTAAAGTCTCCCATACAGACGCTCCCTATTAAGTAATGAGCATTAAGAGTTTGACTCAAACTCTTAATGCTCATTAATCATAACTGATTTAATGTGATAAATGTTTAGGTACCTAGTTTAGTTGTAATCTTGATCTTGAATTTGTAAATGTCATGCATGCCTATAATCTGTATGATTGCTATGTAATTTGGAGTTTAAATGTATTCCTTTTGGATGGTTTTAAGCAGTTATACTGTTGGTGTGCTTGGTAAAGTAAAATCAATAGGTCCTGTACATATAATAAATCTGTCGACAAATTCGCTTTTGTACATCGAAATTTTTTTCAAAAAAATAGGTTGCTAAAGGATAACCAACAGAACCCATTGCCAGCATTTATTGAATTTTTGTCTGTTTGTATGTTTATCTGTTAGTCTGTTTAGTTGTGCACGCATCACGTAAAATGTACAAAACCAATGTAGATGACTTTTATTCATAAAAATTGTGCGTAACTTGAAGTATTACTTCATTTTTGTTTCATCGCAATCGGTTCATCAAAAGTTAGATGAATTTAAAGTGTTCAAGAAGTAAAATATCACAACACACACAATTCAGAATCTTGGACAGTTGAACTTCATATTCGATAGATGGCTTTGTGCATTTGACTTCATTTTCTAAATGGCGGTTATAAAGTTCGCTGCGGAAGAACGACGCTAGAAAAAAATTTGTAGGTAAGTAGGATATGTAGCAAGGCAAGTAGGGTATGTAGATAGGTAAGCAGGTAAGGGTAGGCAGTTGACGGGAGCGAAGCCGCGGGCACAGCTAGTAAATAAATTAAACTACTACATAATGTTCTGCTAAACGTATGTCGAAAGCGTTAAACCATTACATACTACGTCCTACATACATCAACATTTATTTCAAGTAGTACCTAATACAAGACGTAATACTACGAGTAGCTTCTTGTGGGTGTACATAATAAGTGTTAAGTAATTTGCTAGTCAACTGATTATGTAGAACAAACTGTTTAATATTCAGTTTGTAGAGAGATGCATGTCAAGTCAGTCAACAACACTAAACCGTCAAACTGGTCTGACGGGTTGACGGGTTCTTTGATATTGCACAAGATCGCAAGTTTACAATCAGTCCGTCAACAAAAATCAATCCATACGCGAAAGTAACTCTGTCTATCTGTTACCTTTTCACGCTTAAACCGCTGAGACGATTTAGAGGAAATTTTGGTATGGAGATAGTTTGAGGCACTGGGAAGGACATAGGCTACCCTTTGTTTAAAAAAAAGTATGTAGGTTGGGTAGGTAGGTGGGTAGGTTAGGTAGAGTAGGTAGGGAAGGTAAGGTAAGGTAGGTAGGGTAGGGTAGAGTAGGTAGGGTAGGGTAAGGTAGAGCAGGGCACCTGCCCTTCACCACCACCTGCACCTATCCTATTCTACCTAGAATAGGATAGGGTAGGTAGGTAGGATAGATGGGGTAGGGTAGTTAGGTAGGTAGAATAGGGTAGGGTAGGTAGGTCGATAGCCCGTTAACGGGAGCGAAGTCGCCGGGGACAACTAGTCAATAATAATTCTTGAAATCATCTTGTTATAGTTCTTACCCTAACATGGAGGGTAAGAGGAGGTAGCACCAGCATATTAATGTATTTAAAACTTCACGCACAAAGGTACAATGGCGGGATTAATGGCTTAGCCAATTAGATAATTTCACTGTCTTCTGGACAAGGATTTTAATAGGGGCACTCTGCGCCGTTGTAATTGTTCTTTCGCTTCTAAAAATTACAAATAATCAGCAAATAATACAAGCATACGCAACCTATTCAATCTAACAGAAACAGATAAGTGTGTCCACTTAGAATTCAGAGTAACGACCTAATAGTTGCGTATGAATGTTGTAAACGTGAAGGGGCAAAGATCACAAGGCGTCTGATTGAAGTACTGGCCCAGGACTACGAAATGCATAGGTATGGTTGCCAAGAACAGATAATCTCATCTTTTAGCGGACAGTCGATTTTCAAGAATTTTATTTATCCAGAAGCAGGAATAGACTAGATTCTTATTCACGCCCTCTTAGTGAATATTGTGTATCAGCCAAGGGCCTTCGACAAATATGGCGAGCTTTGTGACTGCCTTTGCACGATTGTGAACTATAAAGGTATGCGACCATTGTATCAGGGTGCAGTGAATGGCTCACGCTTCAAAAATGCATTGCACTTAGCATTTTTAGTGCGTGCTTTATGAATACAAAGGAGCTCATATGTAGTCCTGCACCAAACATATGTTTTTTAAAGGACCAGGCATATGAATAGACCCCAAGGCGATATCAAAAAAATAACTTTTTGGAACTGCTCGTTTATAACCAAATATAAAACAAGTAAAATTAAAAATTATACTTGTTTTATTTTTGAACTAAATAATTTGTCTAGTAGAAGACACGCTTCGATCAACAATCTATCGAACACGTATTTATCACACGATACCTTGCAAAAATACTTGAACGGCTGAACCAATTTTCATCAAACATAGCTAATAGATAACACTCCCGATAGTGTCACCTTTCAAACAAAAAAAAACAACTATATCAAAATCGGTTCATCCGTTTAGGAGCTATGATGCCACAGAAAAATACACAGGTACACACATCAAACCAATAACATCCCTCTTTTTCCGTCGAGAGTTAATAAAAAGATTGTGCTTCTAAAAATCTAGACTTATTGACCGAGCGACCGCGAAGCGCGAGCGAAGTGTCTCTAAGTGTCTGTAAGCTAAAATGCTTGGACAAATATTATTTCGTATATCCAGATGTCCAGCTGTTCTCCTCTACAGGTCGCATTTCTTAACCGATTCTCGTGAAATTTTGTGAGCTGATTCGTTAATCACATGAAAAATTCCAAAAACTGAAGTGACGAGAAAATAAAAAAAAACACTACAAAGTGAAAAATATCTTTCTTTTTCGAAGTCAGTATCTTTGTTACCTATTGTTTTCTGTGTTTCGACACCGACTGCGCCAAAAAAAAAGTTATTTTCACTTTTTGGAAATCGTTTTGTTTTTTTGATATTTTTTTTGTATTTATCTCTTTTTAGTTTTTATAGGTACCTCAAATTGCCATAAAAATCATATATAGCCAAAGCACATCTCATGACGATTCCAATAAGCGCAAACACGACTAAGATACATTGTTTTATTTCGGAATTCCAGTGCCTACCTGCTGGCTTCATCATCAGATCAGTTCGATGGTACCATTTTCATCAGTACTATTTATTAATAAGTATTTGCTTCATAATAATCGTTTAACTATTCGAGACATCGTCGACCCGTGACATACTTAGCATTAAGTAGTTTCATTGACCATCTGTGGTCTTCTTCTCCAATTCCACTTCACCAAATGATACTTTCTGAGTGCAAATGATTGCATTGTTGATGAAAATGCCAAAATATGCATGCATAATATTTGAGGAGTTTTCTCGATCCCATCAACCTCGATTTCTCCAGATCCCAACATTAGATCCTGACCTGATGACAATGGGACCAAATGGGCAATATACCCATTTGGTCCCATAGTCATCAGGTCAGTTCCTTTCAAGCAATTAAAATTTTCTAAATCTGTCCAGGCGTCTTTGAGTAATCGGTGTACAAACATAAAAAAATACCAATCGGATTGAGCACCTCCTCCCTTTTGGGAAGTCGGTTAAAAAGACAGACTTGCGAGGTCTACAGCTCACAGACGCACTAGTCAATATGTTCTGTTTCACACAATATTTAGATTTTATATTTGCACACACCAAGAAGACAAAAAATATGTTATGTTTCTAATCTAAGCAAGACAGCTTTTATCAATACAAAGTGATTGCATTGGCTATAAATCCAAAGAATCATATTTGCAAAGGTAGTACCAAACTCGCAAACAATAATCTAGGGTTAATTAAAAATGTACGGCAGTTTCTTACCTGTATCTGTCTGGCCTGCATGATGAACCCACCAATCGGCAAGGGCGCGCCCGCTGGGCTGCCCACCGTGACCTTCAGGATGTCTCCCTGCCTCACTTGAGAGGAGGACGTGAGGATGAGGTATGGCGGCGTGGAAGACTGCGCGGGAATGGACTCATGGCGAGGTGTCTGGTCTACGCAGGCCTGGAAAAGAAGAATGAGGCAGTTTGAATAAAGATTCTTCGTCGTTATCAATAGCCGCGGGTGTTTTTATTGTTTATGTTGCAGTCAAATAAAATTTTTCATTCAAAATTGAAATCTTTTTTTAAAACATCTTTTTTCGTGTTCTTCTTAGCAAACCCTTTCATTTGATACTCATATCATGCCAGTTCACAAAAAATTAACTAGTCCGCCATCTTGGGCCTTCCGGCATATTATTGGATTAAGAATGACGTCACTTAGCTAACCATGCATTGTCATCCAAACTAAACGCAAAATTTCATCTTAATCGGTGGAGGATAACCATTTTAAAATTCAGTTGCAAGATTTCACCCAAATACACTTACATACATACATACATTCATTGCAAGTTTAATAAAAGCTTGTAAGTAGTAAAAAAAGGATAATAGTCTGTGTGCAAACTGTTATCACAAAATACGTAAGAGTGGCGGCGCGTATATTATGTTTAACTCGGTTCTAGCTTTGAGATTACTTGCTATTATTGTTAACTTGAGAGCTATCCCCTGTATTTGAGTCCAATTTAGTATTTTAAAGATATGGAGATTCCATTTGGTAGGTACCGATATGCTTTTGTCATCAATGCATCTTTCATTCACTTGCCTTAATCATGACATCGACACCGTTTAGGCTCGTGGGTAGTCATCGTCATTATAACACAATATGCTGTTAGACCCTGACCGATTAGTGTAATAATTTGTGAAGTCACACACAAGATTATAAGCTTCATTGATAAGTACTGCATTGTTATAAAGGTCATTATTACGAGCCTAATGTTCATATTCGCAAACACAGGCGACACTAAATGAATTTGTAACTTTTGGTTCTAAATCAAAAGTCGACTATTCAACAACGCGTTTACATTTAGGGACCCAATTAGGTGTTGCTTAGTGTTTTAAGTCGACAACGAGATACTAAAAGAATCTAGGTCTAGAAAATGTGACATCCTATCAGAAATTATTATATATTATTATTTATTATCATAAAGTCTATGGGACTGATAACCGCTACCAAAATTTCAAGTAGGATTCACATTCAAACACTTTGACAGTCCGTATATCTGATAAAATGTTTGAGGAGCCCCAGGAGCCCATGGAGTGTTTAACATCACATAAATAGTGCCGGGATATATTCCAATTAGAGATAGTTATAAATTAGTTTTATAGTTGTAATTTTACACAGTTGTCAGAGCGATAGTTATTGTGAATGCTGGTGCATTCGCTGTAACTAAGAATTTGATTGTCAAATGTGTTGAAACTTTTAAGTTAGGTAAGGTCGCCTGTTTAAAGTGGAACAGGTCTTAAGATGTGACTGGATAGTACTGTAGCTGTTTGAACACTGTTGTGGATAAACTTGAAGACAGTCCTGACATGTAAACGTCGTACACTTAAATATTGAATATAACTTACTCCTGAAGGTGCCCCGGAGCCGTATTGCTCTGTCTGGTGTACCACCATCGCGACTAGTATGCTGAACAGCATCGCACTTCTTTTCCTCGGCAACATTCTGTCTGCTTCTGGAAACAAAAAGAATCTGGTATGAGCATTTTAGGAATTTAGAATTGGACTTAATGTAATCGATCTGCAACTGTACATAATGACGATATTTTTGACAGTAACATCATGCCAGTATTTCCCGAAAGGGTACGGCAGAGGCACCTATAGTTAAACCTAAAAATTGCTATTCTACTTCTAAATTAAACGCGAAGGTTTGTGAGGATGGATGGTTGTTTGGATTTTTTTAAACCCCGACGGAAAAAGAGGGGTGTTATAAGTTTGATGTGTGTAACTGCGTGTTTGTGTATTTGTGTATCTGTATGTGGCAACATAGATCCTAAACGGATGAACCGATTTTTTCCGTTTTTTTTTGAGTGTTCTTAGCTATATTCGATGAAAATCGGTTTAGCCGTTCAAAAGTTATGGGCGTGTTATTGTTAGAATCGGGGTATTTTCGCAAGATATCGTGTCATAATTACGTCTTTGATAGATTGTTGATCGAAACGTGTCTACTACTAAATAAATTATGATAAATTATGTAGTATGAAATAAAAATATGTCGGGGGTTTTTTGAATTTTACTTATTACTTGTTAATACAGAATTAACATAATAAGTGACAGATTTAACCTTATATTTAATGCAAGACAATTTGAATTACTGCAAACTTAGTCCATAAAAGCAAGCTCTATCCGTGATCTGAACTGACATTACCGCAAAAGAACGAGACTGCCATACACAATAAGAACAGGTGGAAACGGGACCGAAGATCTTATTTATGTCATGCACGAGGAAGTGAGGTCAGTGGGCGAAGTGAAGGGAATGGTAAGATGGCGCTGTGCGGTGACGTCATCAGTTCATGGTCCTTACGAGCTGATAGACATCAACTTGAAGTAAACACCGTAGAAACAGCACATTTATGTTCTTAGATTGGTACTGTAGTGCGAACCGCTTGCATTTATGACCAATCGGACTCAAAATTGTATTGTAAAAACTAAGAACAGCTAGCGAAATATCAATGGATCTATGCTATATGTTTGGAACTTTAGACATCTATAATATCGTTGATATTATGTCACTTTTGTCTCGAGTCCCAAGTAAAACTTAAACGACAAAAAACTTTTTACAAATAAAATACAACCGACTTTCAAAAAAAAACACTACATAGTGAAAAATAACTTCAAAATCGGCAGTCTTTTTTACTGTTTTTTTCTTCGTTTTTTCACTTTGTAGTGTTTTTTTTGGAAGTCAGTTGTATTTTTGAAGTTTTTTATTTTTCACTTTTTAGTTATGGAATAATAAAATATACACAAAGTTAGGCCAGAATAGATTACCAGAATATGATAAAACATGAACATAACTGGTGAAAAGAGAGCGTACCATGGTGAACTGTACACATCTGCGTGCGATTGTAGCAATCCTGAGAGATTTGCAGTTGTTTATTGAAGAGTTCTGTTTTATATCTCCGAAGTTCTTTATCAGATCTTCACCAAATTTAAATGGGACCACATGAGAAGCATCAGCTTACAAATAAAAAAAGAATCAGCAGCATTGGTCCGCCTCGTAAAAAGTTTTGAGGTGACATACATGTAAATCTCCTTTTAGAAGTCGGCTAAAAATAAAAATACAGTGGAATTGATAATCTCCCCTATTTGAAGTCGGTTATAACACTGCTGCGAAATAAAAACGCTGTCAAATTCAGCTTGCGGTTGATTGTACTACGCGGCAATTTTATTGTTCCTGTATGCGTAAAAATATTTATGTAACAGACACGGTCTGGTGTCTCGATAAAGTTCTGACCAATAATAACTCATTAACTACAAAGTTGTAGGTATCTGCCTGCCTCTTTAGCTTATGTAAGTTCTGTAGGCACTTAAATTACCGGGAAAGGAGGTACACGAATCTCAAGCAAAGAGGTCCTTTTGTGGATATGAAAAAGAAATTTTACTTTTAAAGCAAAAGCACTTAAAAAGCATTGCACGTTAGGCAGTAGATATTATGTTTCATTAGATAAAAGACAACACACGCTGACGACTGAGAAACGACACAAGCCAATCAGCTAATCTTCTGAACGGAGGCCATAGCTACAAGGAGGTTCGGGGAGGTCTTTGATAAAAGTTTCGAGAATCATTAGGAATGGTCACTTACTGATATCGCCAATTTCTACAGCAATTGAAGGTATGAAAGGCAACAGCACATGTGTGTGAACCAAGAACCAAGTTTCAACTGACCGGATACCAACCCGACGCCTTGACTTAATTCCGACGTAACTTTGTATTAATCATGACATAGCTTATTCTAGCTATGAATTCACTAAAACTATTGTTATTTGAAGACGTCAGAAATAACGTGTTTATTGATTAACACGATGACAAAATATTGTAGTCACGATTGTTCATACTTGTGTTGTCATTGCTTGTTGCATTATTGAATCCACTAACTGATGCTACAATTAACTTTCATCGGTCTATCTAGAAACATGTTTGATCACAACAATGTTTGATCAGAGTTCTAAATGGCAAAACGTTTGTAAATATTAACCCTATCCTTTGATCATCATCTACATTGTATCTAAATATGAAATTAATCTAATATTCATTGAGAATGCAATTTTAGCTTTGATTACAATTTCAAATCGCTCTTTTGGTCCTTTGAACCTATAGTTCCGGTTGAATTTAACTCAAAATCTTCTGATACAATCAATCTCAATCTGATCGAATGCCAATAGTCACAACATCGTCATAACCGGTTGACCTCAAAGGTTTTTGCTTTAAATTCCGCCGCGGATCGGAACACCATAATCTTGACAATATTATTTCCTGAAGCATTCGTTCCACGGCTGCGCACTTTGGCAATTTCCTATTGCGGACTTCTCAAGGAAAATGCTAAAATCATGTTGTTTTGGGAATAAGCAATTTTGTTGACATTGTATTTGTGGCGATCATTTGATATAACAACTAATATAAATTGGGCAGTCTTGGAATGTGATTACTATTCTTACTAGTTCAGAATTTAAGCTGTCAAAATTATTTAGCAATTTAGTTAGCTATTCATCAGCAGTCTTCCCACCACTTAATAACGAACTTATTACTATCTTGAAAGGCCATTTGAATGAGTTTATCATCAACTTGCAAAAGAAAAGTTTATCATCAGCTTTTACTTTTGTAAGCATTGCCATAAACGTGGCAATGGCGCCATATTTTAGTTTAGTTTATTTTAAGACTAGGTAAGTTAATTAGTAGTTTTTGAATTAAGTGTAATTGTATGTAGTTATAGTATTTTAAAAACTGTATATATTTTTATCTATGTAAATAATGTTTACTTCCAAAACTTTTGCTTTTAATAAAATAGTTTTGAGGGTGGTTTTCGCAAAGCACAAAACTGCTCTTTTCATGGGGTTTTTCATATTTATAAGGAAAGAGCTTATTCTACTGCTTACAGAAGGTTAGGTCAGATATGAATCATGCCCAACATTGCGACCATTAACACTTTTCCGCCACTATTTCGTCGAAATAAAATCAAAACATTATGAGCAATACAAATGACTTGATAACACAAATTAGCCTAATAATTTAGTGTAGCACGCAGTCCAGTTTCTTTGCGACGACGACGGTGACATTGGCACTTCGGACGCAAGGTTACCGGTGATTTAACACTTTGCTTGTAATTGCACAACTATGAACTGATCCCATAGATAAGTATATATATTGAACTCGTACTAATTTATATTAAATAGCTGGTAAGTTGTCAATGTGAGGCGTTAATAGCTTAGGACGATTGGCGACGTTAATGAAAGGGAATTACTTCCGGATCGGAAGTAAAAGGCTGCTTTTGAAGGTAGCAAGAATGTTATTCAGTAGATCAGTAGAACAAAGTTCTGTTGGATAGACAGGCGTTAAAATGGGATAGCTATGAGGTTGGCAGTTAAAGGAAGACTGAAATAAATCTTGGGCTAAAGAATATTCTCTTGGAAAGTCTGTAAAAAAATCGACGAAAATACTCGTACTGCCACTTAGGTTAGGTTATTGGACATGTCACGGTTTTAAATTAATTAAAAATAATTAAATTTGTAATAGCTGTAACGCTACACTTGTCTAGAGTTATGTAAACTAAATCCTGCTAGATTACAATGCTTTTTAATTGACTTGATAATCTGATAAATAGCTCTTAGTAACTGAATTGACGGAAATATACTACATATTGTTAACAGATTGTTTTATAATATTTTGCGACTCGCCTCGGCTTCGCACGGGACAAATTATATACACAACCCTTTCCCGTTTTTCATTCTTTTAGAAGCTTTCATTTAAATTGCAATGTATGTATATAAGTGTGTTCGGGTCAAATCTTGCAACTGAATTTTAAAGCGGTCCCCTCCACCGATTAAGATGAAATTTTGCATACACGTTTAGTTTGGATGACAATGCATGGTTAGCTTTAGGATTTAGAATGACATAACTTAACGCCATTCTAAATCCAAAATGGTGGACGGCCCAAGATGGCGGGCTAGATATTTTTTTGCACTGCCATGATACGAGTATCAAACTAAAGGGTTGTGTTGCTGGCAGTTTTTTATGAGACATTGATAATTTTTGAAAATTGATTTTGTTATAGTCAATGTCACTTCATATACTGACATGTAAGAAAAGAAAATTGAATACAAAAGATTTCTAAGACAATTTCAGTGTTTTTATCTGAAACAACTGGTCCCTTGAGCCGGATCAAAAACAGTGCACGACTAAATGGATCTACCGCGAAGAAGTGAAAGATTAATAAAGAAAAATAAACCTGTTCCCGAACTTAAACAAGTAAGCCCAAATCCTACCATGACCCCGTCATCGCTAAAGTCCGCACGATCGAATAATTCTAGTGCATCACAGCGGCGCATTCTTGAAGCTCGCGCCGCAAAAGAATTAGCGGAAATTGATCTGCGGAAGCTAGAGGTAGAGCGAACCCTCGTCGAGGCCAGACTCGCCGAGGAGACGGCCCTGTTGGAAGAGGATGCGGCGAGCCGCGTCTCCGCTGTATCAGAGGCTGTGAAATCGGTTCAGGTTCAGAAGTGGGTGGATGAGAATTGCAACGCTGAATGTGAGGTAAAGGCAGATAATAAACAGGAGCGAGGTCACCAAGACTACCGCACCGCTGTTAACGACTACCGCAGCGGTCACGACAACGACATCGCAAACCTTACGCGTGCTATCACAGAAGCGGTAAATAAGACGACGACTACTAATTACACTCCCACCACCGATAAATTACTAGGCCGTATGTCGGCAAAGGATCTACCAACCTTCACGGGCGACCCGATTGAATGGCTGAGGTTCAAGAAAATATACCAATCTACGACTAGAATCGGCCAATATTCAGATGAGGAAAACGTAGCACGATTACAACGTTGTCTCCATGGTCCAGCCTGGGAAGCGGTAGCCGCCAGACTCATCACCGTCACCTCTGCCGACGAGATTATCAAGACCTTGGAAATGCGATTTGGTAGACCTGACCTCGTGCTACACCGACTTATAAGCGAGGTCAGGAAGATACCCAAGCTGACCGGGGTACGCACGGACCTAGTATCACTAGCAACGAAAGTGGACAATTGCGTCGCGGCTATAGAATCCATGGATCATATCGGATACCTATACAGTCCAGACCTGATGACAATGATTATCGACAAATTGACGGAGCCAATATTCTTCCGCTGGTTAGATTACAGCAAGGGTCTCACCACTCGTGAACCACAGCTGCCAGCATTGGCCAAGTACCTGATGGAAGAAGCTCATGAAATCTGCTTAAGAGGAGCCTTGGAGTCAGCACAGACTAAGACCACCGGCACCAAGCGTTCAATATTATTGACAAATGTGGGGGAGGAAGAAAGCCACCCCGAACCTGACAAGGAATCAACAAACGTTGTGGTGCCTAAGACAACATGCAAAACACCCACAGAGAAGGAATGCGCGTTTTGCTCAGATAAGGGCCATGGGATTACAATTTGCCCCAAGTTCGCAGATGAAGATATCAATCAACGATGGGATTGGACATGTAAGCGCCGATTATGCTTTAGATGTCTCAAGTCCACTCACCGCCGCGAACGATGCAAATCCAAGGTCAGATGTAAAACGTGCAACAAAGGTCACCACTCGCTTCTACACAGACTTGACTGGGACAAGCCCGAGACTACAGCAAATACATGGTCTGTAAAAAATAAGGTCTTTCTGAAGGTGCTGCCGGTTGAGATTGAAGGTCCATCAGGAAGTGTTACGACCTATGCACTACTTGACGAAGGATCGACAGTAAGTCTGATCGAAAGCGATATCGCCGAAAAGATCGGAGCTTCTGGTCCTGAAAAAGAATTGAAGATTCATGGTGTAGTAGGCCTAACAAGCAGCGCATCAAGTCAGATGGTAACGTTGACGATACGAACTCCCTGGGGTCTTCACCAGCTAGATCGAGTACGAACGGTTAAAGCGCTAAATCTGCCCTACCATACAATCCCTAAAGAACAGATCGAGAGCTTGGACCACCTGAAAGACCTTCCCCTCTATGCATTTGAAGGTCAACCAGCTATGCTGATCGGCCAGGACCAATGGCCCCTAATCGTGAGCAGAGAACTAAGGGAAGGCGGTAAAGGTGAACCTGTCGCGTCGTTGACAAAACTTGGATGGGTGCTCCATGGTGTTTGTTCTTCCATAGCATCCAATATTATGCCTGAGTTTGCGCTACATGGACGCCTAGACGAAGACGATCGGTTGGACGAACTAGTGAGAAACTACTTTCACTTGGACAGCCTTGGTGTCAAGTGCCTTGACAGGCCCAGATTATCCCCAGATGAGAAGAGAGCCATTCACATCCTAGACACGAAGTCCCGAAAGATAGGGAAGAGATGGGAAACCGGTTTGTTATGGCGGAGCGACGACGTACAGCTGCCTGATAACCGCCGAAATGCTGAACATCGACTACGAAGCACGGAGAGAATGATGGACGCTGATCCTATAGCCGCCGCTGATTACGAAAAGCAAGTGGTCAACTTCATTGAGAAAGGTTATGCAAAAGAAGCTCAAGAAAAACCTACTGGTCGTGTGTGGTATTTGCCGCATTTTGGTGTCCGCAATCCAAACAAACCTGGCAAGCTACGACTTGTATTTGACGCCAAAGCTACAACTAACGGTATTTCTTTGAATACAGAGCTACTTACTGGACCTGACTTGTTGAACAACCTGCTAGGAGTATTGCTGAGATTCCGAGAACGAGCTGTCGCTGTAACAGCGGATATAAGAGAGATGTTCCTCCAGGTGAAGATAAACGCAGACGATCAGAACGCCCAGTGCTTCCTATGGCGAGGAATGGAGCGAAAGCAACCACCGCGCATTTACAAGATGACTTCGATGACTTTCGGAGCCACGTCATCGCCCTGTACCGCAACGTACATCATTCGCCGCAATGCTGATGAATACGCTTCTTCTCACCCAAGAGCCGTCGAAGCCATCAAGAAACGACATTATGTAGATGATTATCTTGACAGCCTTGATGATGAGGAGGAGATGAAGCGACTTGTGGAAGATATAGTGATGATACACAAGACGGGCGGTTTTGACATTCGAGGATGGGCATCAAACCGGCCAAATGTTCTACCCAAAGAAGCAAAAACAGAACCTGTCATGTTACTCGGACGAGACGATGAAGTCCAAAGAACCTTGGGCTTGAACTGGAGACCATCTTTAGACACCTTGGGTTTTGATCTCAGCATGAAGAAGATTGACAAGGACATTGCCAATGGTGTTAGAATCCCTACTAAGCGTCAGATGCTGCAAGTGGTGATGTCAGTCTTCGATCCGCTTGGAATATTGAGTCCCTTCCTGATTAGAGGGAGAATAATGCTGCAGGAGTTGTGGCGGACCAAGACAAAGTGGGACGAACAGATAAATGACGATCTCGCTCAAGTATGGATCAAATGGCTTCAAGACATGAAGAAATGTCGGTTATTTTCAATGCCACGACACTACGGGTTCTCTGCAATGGACAAGTTTCAATTAATAATCTTTGTTGACGCATCTGAGCAGGCTTATGCAGCGGTAGCCTACCTGCGCCGTGATACACAAATTGCCTTTGTCGCTGGAAAAAGCCGCGTGGCCCCATTAAAAGCAGGCACGACGATACCACGCCTGGAACTACAAGCTGCGTTGCTTGGAGCACGCTTGGGAGAGACAATCAAGCAAGAACAAAGCGTGACAATCTCTCAATGCATCTATTGGACTGATTCTTTGACTGTGTGGCGATGGATACGGAACAATCCACGAAAGATTAACGTTTTCGTTTCTAACAGATTATCCGAAATAGACGAACTCACAAAACCTGAAGAGTGGAGATGGCTGCCTGGAAACATGAATGTCGCCGATGAAGCCACTAGAGCTAATGTAGTCCTCGACATGGACAAGTCAAGATGGGTGTCGGGACCTGACTTTCTTCACCTCTCAGAAGATGCATGGCCTAAGTTCAAGCCGGCCGAAAACGAGGAGGAGATAGAGCCACCTACAACTATTTTGACCGTCTCGGAAGCTATAGTGCTTATTGACCATACTCGTTTTTCGAATTGGCGCCGATTAACAAGAAGTTTTGCATACGTTTTGCTTTTTATAGATAGATGTCAAAGACTTGACACTAGAATGTCACCGGTGTATGAACGTCGTTCTCAAACTCATATTATCCGACAAACACAATGTGAGTTATTTTATGATGAAATCGCTGCTATTAAGAATGGCAATACGATAAAACCGCAAAGTAAGTTAAGAAAACTTAATCCGAGACTGGACGACGACGGTGTGCTGCGAGTTCAGAGTCGCTTGATAGCTGGCAGAGAGTTGTCGCTTGAGTTAAAAAAGCCGATTATACTCGACGCAAGACACAATGTGACTAAGCTTATTATCGAATACAAGCACCGACTATTAGGACATTTCGGTACAGCGACCCTGGTAAATGAGCTTCGACAAGATTACTACATATTCCGTTTACGGGCGGCAGTGCGATCATTAATTGCTAACTGTGTTATCTGTAAAGCGCGGCGTGCGCGTTGCGAGCAACCAATGATGGCAGGATTACCGACTATGCGCCTCGAACACCACTGCAGACCATTCACGTACTGCGGTGTCGACATGTTCGGTCCAATGACAGTGACCATCGGGCGACGACAAGAAAAACGATGGGGAGTTATCTTCACTTGCATGAATACCAGAGCCGTGCACATTGAAATAGCATCGTCATTAAATACTGATTCGACTCTTATGGCGATTAGAAGGATGGCAGCGCGACGTGGATACCCCAAACGACTCCACTCAGATAATGGCACTAATTTTCGATCTGCAAACAAGGAGCTACTGAAGATTGATGAAGAAGTGATTAACAGGACTGCGGACTTGGGCATTGAGTGGACCTTTAACCCCCCAGATGCACCACACATGGGAGGTGTATGGGAGAGGCTCATTCGATCAGTAAAGACGGCCCTCTCAGCGATCCTTCATTCAAGAGCGCCCAAGGAGGAGGTCCTTATCACTCTCATGGCTGAAGCTGAAAACGTCGTAAATAGCCGGCCTCTTACAGACGTGTCTCTCGACCCAGACGAGGAGGAGGCACTGACACCCAACCATTTTCTGCTTGGATCATCAAACGGGCTGGGTAGACCAGGAAGCTTCACAGATGCAGACTTAAACCTAAGAAGGCAATGGAGGATAAGCCAAAGACTGGCGGACCATTTCTGGTCTCGATGGATGCGCGAATATTTGCCCAGCCTACAGACACGCACGAGATGGACGCACGATGATGGGTGTGGGGTAGGGCTTAATGACTTAGTCTTAATTGCAGATTCTTCATCTCCTCGAAATGTGTGGCCTAGAGGTCGAGTCGTCGCCACGCTGCCAGGCCGGGACAGCCGTGTCCGCATGGTGGATGTGGCTACCCGCGGCGGTGCTGTGCTACGGCGCCCGGTCAATAAGTTGGTGGTGTTAATGAAAGCAGTGGGGCCAGCTGCCACCGTGTGAGCTCGACGGTCAGGGTCGAGCGAGGAGGAGTATGTTGCTGGCAGTTTTTTATGAGACATTGATAATTTTTGAAAATTGATTTTGTTATAGTCAATGTCACTTCATATACTGACATGTAAGAAAAGAAAATTGAATACAAAAGATTTCTAAGACAATTTCAGTGTTTTTATCTGAAACAGGTTGGTTGAATAGAATACGAAAAAAAACCGACCAAGTGCACGATGGGTTCCGTACCATTATCGCAAAAACGTTAAAAAATATCACGTTTGTTGTATGGGTGCCCCACTTAAATACCTACTTATTTTATTCTGTTTTTAGTATTTGTTGCTATAGCGGCAACAGAAATACATCATCTGTGAAATACTGTGTAGCTATCACGGTTCATGAGATACAGCCTGGTGACAGACGGACAGTGGAGTCTTAATAATAGGGTCTCGTTTATACCCTTTGGGTACGGAATCTTAAAAAACTTATTTTAAAAAACGATTTTTTTCTGAATAATTTTTACTACATCCTGTTGCTTATTAAAACTGTATCAAATTCGTTACGTGATTTAGAAGAAGTAAGCGGTGAAGAGACAGGAAGCGACTTTGCTTAATACTATTTTTTTTTTATTGGTGATAGGCTTGCGCTTGACCACTATCTCACCTGATGATAAGCGATGACGTGGTCGACGACGAAGCACGCTTGCCTAGAAGAAACCTATTTAGAGAAGAAGACATCTATACGTTTCTGTATGTAGATATTTACATCTTCAGGTTCTGCAGTTATTCTTGTAATCTACCAGTTGAAATTCTGTTTGATGATTAGGTAAAACCTAGAATGTATTTTGGGATCATTTCAAATCTGTTTAAACCTGTTATAAAATTATTACAAATTCGTGGAAGCTTACCAGAATATCGAATGTTTATTTAAGTTTAAAATCAATTATGTATTGTCGAATCTATTAGGACGTAAGGCAGGGAAGGTAAGTCGAAACCCGGCAACTTCGTCATCCCGAAAAAAGACATTTTAACGTGCTGAACGAATTCTTGTAGATCACGTTGACATCATCATCATTATCATCATCTTTCTGACCTTGACCTTGTCCCATGTTACTTGGGGTCGGCGCAACACGTTTTCTTCGTCCATACCATCCTGTCCCCCGTCACGCTATCACTGACTCCCTTTTCTTGTAGATCACGTTGACATTGAGACTGTATCTAGCTACCTGAGAATATTTAGATTGAAGTGCTAATTATCGATAAATGCTCACTAGCAAACTTGTAAATTAAAATGACTTCCTTTATTTACTTTGTTTCTTATATGTAATATTTTTGTCGGCTGTGTTGTAAAAACCTTGATATGTAGTTTCTACAAACACGTAGAAGAGGTAGAAGGTTCTCTAAGACTAGGTGGAGCGACAATCGTCGCAGGGTCGCTGGTAGCAGCTGGATGTGAGTAGTTGAGGCTCAAGGAAAACAGCGTGCCTTTGGATAGGCCAATGTTCCAAGCTCATCATTTGTATAGGCTGACTATGATGATGGTTCTCTCGAAATGATGAGAAGCAGATAACTTCCTAAGTCCCGATTTATCCATTAAACCCTCCCCCTCTACCATGACGTGTCAAAACTATCATGTTTCGACTGCGATAAAGGGATGTACATCAAAATCATATATACATCTCTCTTTTACACACACTGGAAATTACCTTGCTCTAAGAGCTTATGGTAACCCCCTGGTGTGCCGAACATAGAGGGATTGCCAATTTTTATGGTTTAGGTTTGTTGATTCATTTAGCACTGGTTTTATTACAAGCTTTTTATTAAATTGCAATGTATGTGTGTAAGTGTGTTCGGCTCAAATCTTGCAACTGAATTTGGAAGCAGTTATCCTCCACCGATTAAGATGAAATTTTGCATACACGTTTGGTCTTGATGACAATGCACAGTAAGCTAAAAAAAGCTCTTAAAAAAATGTTTTTTTAATTGGAAAATCTTATAGGCTAATAATATTACGATAAAAGATTGTTCCTAAGATTGGGAAATTACGCTTCATCGACTTGTTATGCCATTACATTGTTCACTGTTAGTAGCCACCATCAATTAAAGAACTGTGTCATTCGCGTGACCAGTCAAGAAAGGGCTCGCTTGTAGAACTATGTAGGACAAGAAACGTAAGGACCAATTCTTGTTACCGAATAATTAAGTGATTTATTCGGGTCACCCTGGTTTCGGGGTTAACACTGCTTAAGTTATTCATGATCAGAATCTTGAAGAATTTTGGTGGTGTACTGTAACCTGGTTTCATTAAGGAATTTGTAAAGAGTTCAATGGACCCGTAGGATGTCGTGAATCGTAATGTTTTCGTTTTAGTTTCATGTAAGTTATGGCATTTTGGCGTGTTTAGTTTGTCGTTTGGTCTTGCATTAAATTATGTGTTATTTGTCAGTAAAGCAATCGATAAAAGGTCAACGAACATTCACTGATAGGTTGACTTTGCGCCATTTTGTTCGGCACACATAGGTAAATTAAAACTTAATTCTTTTTAACCGACTTACCAAAAAGGAGGAGGTTCTATGTTCGACTTCATGTATGTTTTTTTTTTCTTGAGTATTTTCACCGATATCTCCGTCAATTGTGGACCGATTTTGAAAATTCTTTTTTTGTTTGAAAGAGTATGTTTCGAAATTGGTCCCATTTTAATTTGGTGAAGATTTAATGAAGAAATCCTAAGATATACAACAGAACTCTTCAATAAATAATAGCAAATCTCTCGGGATTGCTGCAATCGCATGTCTGTCTATTGATTATACCATTTCATAAAATAACTTCACGCCCTTGCGTACCCCTTGTACGCAGATCTCTCATTTCACCGGTTATGTTAAATTTTCATGATATTCGGGTTATCTATTCTGGCGTTAAGGTAACTTACTAAACAACTTGCCTATTAGGTAGGAGCAACTAAAAAGAGAAAAAAAACTTCTTACAAAAAAATACCACCGACTCCCAAATAAAAAAAATACAAAGTGAAAAATAACTTTATCTTTGGAAGTCGGTGTCCATAGCCCAAAAAAATGGTACCTACGAAAGACACCGACTTCCAATAATAAAGTTATTTTTCACTTTGTAGTTTTTTATTTGGAAGTCGGTGGGATTTTGTTTGTAAAAAGTTTTTTTTTATTATTTCTAATCTAAGAGTTTATAAATAAAATTCAGCCAGAGCCAAAATTCAGGTACTTATGTACCTATATTAATTATCATCACTTGAGAACGTGTCGACCGTTTTGTTTTTTTTTTTTAATTTGTGTTCATTCACCAGGGCAGGGTTTGCATGAATATTGTTTTCGAAAATCCATCGGATATTAAAGGTCACCCCGTGAAGTTGGAACGGGCCGCTAGTTTGTATACAGAGAACGGGTAATATACTGCCCTAATAAGTGTAATTAGCCATATCATATGCTTATTTGCTTAATTATACTAACTACTCACACTCGTTTAACTTAATGGCTTTCTAATTACACTACCTATGTAACTATTGAACTGAGTTATGCGTAAATTGATTGATTTCCAAAGTGGAAATTAATTAGGTAATCTGTTTTCTACTTGCTTGCGTGTTCCAGTAAGATTTAACTTTACCTAATATTAAATCCAGTTCCTGAGTTATTGTGATTGTAGAATTTTTGTTGCTGTTGTGTTGTGTAGTTGCCCCAATATGCAGTCTTGGCGTTCGTTGAGGTCTATTTCGCACCTATTTATAAGATAATCGACTAATTGCCGGTTTACACAAGCTTTTGTGAACAAGACCATGAAACACAGTCTTTCATGGCTCTTTCAGAAGTTAGTTATGACTCGTAGGACATCTATTTGTCATCGGTTTATTAAAGACTGTTTATTTGGTAGTTATATTTTCAGTAATAAAATAATAACGGATGGGTTTTGATAGTACGTATAGATAATAATCTGTCTAGCCAAAATAGTAGTTTATGCAATGGTCAAATAATAGGGGTTATTAAAACACGAGCGTGGGTTTATTACATGAGGCAAAGCCGAATGTGATAATAATAACACACGAGTGTTTTAATACCTAATTATATGCCGTTACTTACACTATTTTATCTTCACTCATACATTTGAAATAAAACAAAAAGTGGAAACGGAAAAAAATATGTGATATGGCGCGCAATTTAGAATCTCACCAGCGCGCGCCTCCATAGACATGATACTACTTAAATTTTCGACAATAAATCAAGGATATAGGATAAGCGCCAATAAATTAAAAAGTAAAAGTGTGCTATAAAAATTAAAACAGTTATTTTATGATGCAGTTGTTTAAAAATCACTGTAATGGTTTTTTTTTTAAATTTTACCTATCCACGAATAAAAAGTACGTGTTTATACATATTATTTTTTGAATTGATATTTGGAACATTACGTTGTGAGTGTAGATAAATATTTTTTGAACTACTTATTAGTTAAATGAAGCAATTTTAAAGTACATCTGGAGCAAGATTTACTTTATACTTAATTAAATACCTACATAAATAATTTATAATTGATTCAAATAGAACACACACGAATTACCAGGTGAATTAGTGATATAATAAACTGTGCTTGTGTAAGATTGTTGCGTGTTAAATATCTTTAAATATTATGCGTACTCAATTATTTCTTAATGGTTTACCGCAAATTTAAGGTTTTTCCTGCTAATGCACTGCCCAAAAAGATGTTAATAGGTAGCTACTCCGTAGCGTGTCCTAACAGGCGTTGCATAGGGGGGTGCCAGGGTGGTCTTTTGCGAGTCGCGGGCCCTTTCCAAGAGCTTATGGTGATCACCGGGGTGGTTTTAGTGAGGCAAAAATTCCACATACCCTGGTATTCCCAAAATTCCAGGCGCCTTTTGAAGGAATCACCAAGTAAAAAAAAAAGTACTCCTTGCATCCGAAAAACCAGTGTAAGCGATTATAAAACGGGTTTTTAAATAAAAAAACACTACGTGTATATTAATTTGAAACTGGTTTTGCCTTTTGCATAACAGTATTTTGTTTTTCAGCTCTGTCAACATTGAGAAATCCGCTCGATAAAGTATTGGTTACCACACCTTCTTCAAATAGCAACGAAAGAAAAGGTATAAATTCAAGTAGATATGGTTTTGGTGACATCACTGAATTTCGATGACAAATCAGCTTAATTCTAGAATATTATTTAATTAAGTTTACATCGTCTTTAATGAGTATGATTACCTAATCAAAATTGTGTTGCGACTGAAATGTTTCTCAGTAAAGGAAAAGCATTACCATAAAAATCTTTTTTACAAAAAAATACTACCGACTTCCAAATAAGAAAACTCCAAAGTGAAAAATCACTTTGTTTTTGGAAGTCGGTGTCTTTCATAGGTACCATGTTTTTTGTGCTATGGACACCGACTTTCAAAAATAAAGTTTTTTTTCACTTTTTAGTTGTACCTACCTAATAGGCAAGTTGTTAAGTATGTTACCTTAACGCCTAAATAGATAACCCGAAAATCATTAAACTTGAACAGAAGCGGTGAAATGAGAGATCTGCGTAAGCCTTAAGAGCGTACTGGCGTGAAGTTCTTCATCAAATCTACACTGGCGTGAAGTTCTTCATCAATTCAATAGGTTTTTGTACTTTTCTTATTATTCTATGACTTAAAAAAAAGCCTTAGATCAAAATGAAGATAGTTAAATTGTCTTTATGATGGTGTCGATTTCAATCAAATACGCCCGGCAGTTTTGGTGCGATTGACGTGTTTTTGTCTGTTTTAGACAAAACTTTACAAATTAATTACACTGTGTTATACGAATAAAACTCAAAATTTTCTTAGATCAAATTATCAAGAAAATGGTTTAATGTAACATATATTTTTTTCATAAAATGATGACGAGCTGTTTAGACGTGACTCTCATTTTAAAAAGTCTGACTTATCCAAAAAGATTTCTCGTTAATACTCTCCTCACCTTTCAGAAAGGTCGAATTTAAATACTGCTTTAATGTGCTGCCCACCACACCACCGCGTGTGTCACATCACATCACATCATATAATCAGCCTATTAACGTTCCCACTGCTGGGACACAGGCCTCCTCTCTGTGAGAGGGAATGGGCCGTAATCCACCACGCGGGCCCAGTACGGGTTTGTGGATGACACATATTGTCTTCGAATTTTTGGTTCTAGGACATGCACCTCACGATGTTTTCCTTCACCGTTTTGAGAGCAGTGGTGATGAAATAATTTACACAAAGTAAAGCGTCTGCCTGGGCTCGAACGACCTACAACTTGTAAGTCGCGGCCGATACCACTGGGCCACAACTGCTCTCTGCCGCGTGTGTGTGCTGACCTTATCAAACTTGAAATATTCTTCCAATGCACGTAAGCTTTGCAAAATTATTACTCACATTCCAACTTAACCGGTTGTCAAACTTTCGGACCTGTTACCAAAACATGACGTAGTCCTTTTACGCCTTTTATGTATAACTAGCTGCCCCACGCGGCTTCCCTCCCGTCAACTGGCTACCTACCTATCTTACCCTACCTACATGAATGTTGCGTTACTTTAACCGCTTACGCAGCGCACGCAACGGAAGCTCTCTAAAAGGAATATTTTTTCCCGTTTTTGCAACATTTTTCATTTATGCTCCGCTCCTGTTAGTCGTAGCGTGATGGTATATAGCCTATAACCTTCCTCGATAAATGGTCTATCCAACACAAAAATAATTTTTCGATTCCAACCAGTAGTTCCTGAGATTAGCGCGTTCAAACAAACAAACTAACAAACAAACTCTTCAGCTTTATAATATTATATATAGTATAAATACGTCGGAGCGGGTTTTCCCCACACTTCAATGCAACTACTTGAAATCAAGTAGCTGTGTTCTCGATACCGTTTTCCTTATAAGAATAATGTTTCTTTATGAAGCCGTAGTTTATAATATAAAAAGTAACGTGGTTGACTGGTTTTACTTGTGAAGCTGTGACTGACGGGGCGACATTGCGATCTCTCTTCACAAGGTGCGGTATCGGTCATTAGTATTTTGAAAAAAGAGCAAATATCAGAGATAAATCAGAGCCACTCTCCATCAGCTCTGATATTAAGGTTACACTAGTCGAACATTCTTCCATACAAACGTAGTCTAGTGATTACTCCACTGTTTGATGATGTACGTTCAAAATAAAAAAATATATCAATTTGTCTCATCAGTATCTAGCCCTGTATGGTACAAAAAAGTAAAAAAATAAAACATTTGAAAGTTATGAGCGTCGAAAGTTCCAAATTTCAACACTTATTTTAACGCATCTTTGGGCGGAAATAAATACCATAAGAAGAAGAAAAATTGCAAAACGGCCTCCATACAGAGATAGATTAGTAATTGAACACTGCAAATAATGTTATTTTGAAAATATACATTTAGTCGTTTTTGCATGATATCTAGACTCCCAAAGGTCTGTTTATAAAATTTAGCGTGCTCGTTTTCGTCCTAAATCATCATCCATTTCGATACAAATTTGCAAAAGTGCTAATTCGTACGCGAACAAGCTTCTTACTGCTTATCAAAGCATCTATCTCTTTCGCACGTGAAAACGTGTTGTCGGATGAGATAGCATGCATTTTAACCTCGCGCACAAAATAGTTTAATCCGTCGACTAGGGGAACCTTAAGATGTAGAAAATCAGTTGACAAGTTGAAACGGACGGGACGGGACGGGGCAGTCACTACTTTCAGCAAAGACAAGACAAGGTATAGATGGTATTTAACACATATGTTTCAATCACGTACGATGCTTTTGACTCGTCGGGACGGCTCTTTAAATCAAGCTATTATAATAGATACTTAAGTAATGAATTTATGTATTTTAAACTAAATTGCATAAATTAACACGAACGCACGTTATGCACCAATGACTGAACAGGACAAAAACCTTGAAAAAGGAAAAACTAGATCGAGCTGGTCATGAATATTGAACACTTAACTTACATGAAATGGTTGAAAACTATTTAAATTTTGTTATTTATTTAAGTAAGTATTTAAATGATATATATGGAATAATCTTCAAGACACAAAGTACAGTATTCTTCATAATAATGTAAACAAAAGCCACACTAATAATTTCGAGTGATTCCCACGCGTGACGCGTTGAGATCTAACGTATGTATCCGTGAGTCGGTTAGAGGTCATACCTTGTAGTGTGGGTTCTCACGGTAGCACTATGAGTAACTACAACTACACGTTAATGCCTTCATTTTGCTCTTAATTAATAGTTGTTTGGTTTTTACACTTCCTTCATTGGCAGGTAACATTTGGGATCTTAAAAGGCGATGCCGAATATTGGGAAGTTTTAAAATGTACATCTGTACTTTCTGGGATATCTTTAAACGCAGTAGGTTAGATATTTGTGCTGTTTCTAGCATTTTCGAATAATGTTAGGGTTTAAAGTACCTTTTGCCTTATTTATATAAGTGGAAAGTTTGATTGGCGGTTTTCTACATATTGTTTCTGCGCATTAAAAGATGAGGGTTGTCAAAAAAATATAAAATAAAATAAATAAAAATTAGACATAAAGTGTACTTATTATAAGTATTATAGAGTTATTGGGGTGGTACTTCAAGATTAATGTACTTGTTTTAATGTTCTTAGCTACATTATGCAAGATTTTCTATCGTATTTTAACACACTGAGAAGTGACCTAATACTTAATACCTAGAAAAGATTAAGTCGGGGCCGACAATGACATAGCAATAACACTGTTCACCGATCATGAAACACGGAAGTAGAATATGACGAACTTGTGAAAAATTCTACAATAAAGATATGGTTATTGACACAAGTAGCATCACTGATGTCAATAACCACTTGTTCTCTTTGTGTAGTATAACTGTTTCCCGCGACTTATTTCCCATGGAAATTAAAAAAAGCTTTTCCAGACAATAATCTATCTCTGTGCCATATTTCATCGAGATTGAATAACAAGCATCTACTATTCTAATAACATTATAAATTCGAAAGTAAACTTTCATACCTAAACCACTTTACGGATTTCAATGAAATTTGGTAAGGAGTTAGATGAAATCCTGGGGAAGAACATAGACTACGGATAGTCTCAAAAAATTTTTTTGGTTGTTAGGGTAGTGTAGGGTAGGGTAGGGTAGGGTAGGTAGGGTAGGTAGGGTGGGTAGGGAAGGTAAGGTTCAATAGGGTAGTTAGGGTAGGTTGGGTAGGTAGGGTAGCCTAGGTAGGGTAGGTAGGATAGGTAGGTAGGTAGGGTAGATAATAAGGAAGGTAGGATAGGATAGGGTAGGGTAGGTAGGTAGCCAGTTGACGGGCGCAAAGCCGCGCGGGACAGCTTTTTTATAATATTAGTATGATATAATAACGCTAACAATTGAATGGCTTAATCAGTATTACATCAAGCAATAATGTGAAGTGTGCAATTGATTACCAGTCATTGTCAAAAGCGCGAGTCATTGCGCTATGTTGGCTCTTCCAGGGAGGTGGTAATGTGTTTTGTCAACATGATGACTGGCTCTTACTATGCATAATGCATATTAAACAAATATGTTGCTTGCGAGAGTTGCGAGAGTGGTTGCAGCATCGATAACCCCGTAGGTCATTTTACTAGGCTGTAGCTAAGATTCTTAACAGGTAAGTCAAGTAACTGAGGCACTATATAGTGTTCCCCTCTTCTGACTCAATCAAATAGTTGGCTGTGATTTATTAATTTTACCGTGGTAACTACAACTGTCTCGAGTGGAATTCAGGAAGTTTAGAAGGAAGAAGATTTGGAACATAGGCTAAGATATCTCTCGATCATTTTGATGGTGACTGGTGATACCACCAATTATGTTTGTTGTTTGGAAATCAATGGTGAGTCAAGAAGAGAAGTACAAAAAATAAATGACGTACAAAATTATATGGCAAGTGTGTACTTGACGCTATTATTATAAAGAGTTAACAACGCTTGTAGACTTTTAAGGTTAGGAGGGCCGAATGTGTTTATAGCAGTTAGGTAACAAACATTGCGTGGGGGATTTGATTTCTTCAACAATAATTTAACACAATTTAGAGCCATTTTTGAAAGAAAAGAATTCAACACGCACAAACCAGACCTACCTTAGCACGCAGAGGTTTAGCCTCAAGATACTTAACATCGCCTTTTATTACGACATCCTAGAAAAAACTGGCAAAGAACGTGAACGAGGTACTTCTCGCGTCAAGCATAATTGCTAGGTAGATACAAATTATTAAACTTTTCCTGCTGACAGGATTTGCAATTTATTGTGGGTCCTGAAATAAGCAGCCGTGACGACATAAGGGTTTCTTTTTACCCGAATGCCGAAAGAGGGTAATGTGTTTATTATCAGTCTATGTATGCATGTATGTTTGGTCCTCTACATCAGGCCGACTGCACAGCATGATTTTCGTCTTGTTTACGTCTTTATAGTTCACCTCTTGAGTTGTCGGGTTTTTAGATTTTTTTAATAACTTTATGCCAACTAAACTCCTGGATCTCTGATACCAAGCTTTCAGACATACTTTCAAGTTTCAGTTATTATGACAATAGAAGGGAAGGCGTATCTAACGTGTTTGTCTATTTATACTGGCGTACAAATTCCAGCATGTGGTCAGATATTGGAAAGGACAGTTAAACGTCACTGACACAAGGTTCGTTCTATTCTTAGTATTCTTTTTGTTCGATGTAAATGCATTCTCTTCCACATCCTATTTGTGAGCGGATTTTTAACCACCCCGGCGACCGCCGCTATAATCCGAGCGCCGCGTCGCCGCCCCGGGTAGAAACCCGCCGTTGCGGCGCTTACAGTACTAGCGTCGCGGCGCCTAGAGTCACTAGTTCGCGGCGCTTATCGCCTCAACTCGCGGCGCCTATAGACACAGCTACGCGGCGCTTTTGCCTCAATGTCGCGTCGCGGCGCCTAATGTCTGAGCGTCGCCGACGACGGTGCGCTTACAGCTACAGCGTTGTGATGCTTACGGCCCTAGCGTTGTGGCGCTTACTGTCACAGCTTCGCGGCGCTTTAGCCCACCGTCGCGGCGCCTAAAGTCACTGCGTGCCCAGCGTCGGCATAGCATTAAATTTCTTCTTCTATAAATTTCTAATCACCGTCATCCTCCACCTTCTTTCTAGCTATATCATTTTTCAGAGCTTCCACTCATCGTTTACAACTTTACTGACCTCGGGTTTCTACTATGAAATTCCTGCAAGAAACACCCTTTGTAGCTGGGTGGAATAGAGTGTAAAGTCCCATAAACCTCTATTAAAAAGGGAGGATATTCAGACCAGGCTGGTGTTGTGTCTGGTCTAGGCAACTGATCGCGGCCTTGTTAACACGGCCAGTCAGTACTGGCTGGCCGTGTGACTCGCTGCTCGAAAGCTTGAGGAAATGTTGATGACGGCACCATGAAGTAGCTCCGTACGAAGGCTGCACTGACGTTCATATTCGAGAGTCACCAGTTTGGAGGTAAACACAGGTAAACAGAGTGTAAAGTCCCACACAAATTTATTGAAAAGTGAGGATCTTCTGACCAGATGGGTGTTGTGGCTGGTCCGGGCAACTGCCCGACGGTTGTTGTCGGATTGTTGTGTACCCAAAACTCTTATGACATAGGGGTGACGCTTACAATCATTAGACCAACGAGGCAGTCATGAACAAGGTTGTTCATTAATTGGCCAATACCTTAATGCAAATATCATCAATTTACAACTGTCTTTTCCTCGCTACTCCATTGTTACAGGAATCAACAGTTCATTACCGCGAGTAATTATGAGATTCTTGATACCGACGATAATCGATGCTTTGACATGCAATAAATGAGAGGTGTTTGCTTCAGGAACACCATTTATTGCTGTTAGGATTCCCATTGTCTTTGTTGTTTGTATTCATTAACAAAAATATCGAATATGTCGTAAAATAAAATATTCAGAATGAAAAGAAACAGTTTATCTAAAGGGATAATATGTTACCCGCATGAACAAGTAAATTAATTCATGTCTGTGTTATCGTCGTTTAAAACTGAAGGCTTCAAGGTATCGCTCGTATTCGTTCTTTATACGTAGCAGGAAAAGATCGAGACATCAAACTGAAAGCGCCTGTCCTAAGTCTTTTTTTCTAGAAAAATATATTAAAAGTTGGTTACCTACTTCAAAAGATTCACTGTCCGGAGTAGATATATATAGGACTAAGAAAATTGAAGTGCTTTTAACTCGGATGAAAGGATCACTAAGTTGGGTAAAAGATTTTCATTGCGACATCGTTTACCAAGCCTGATGGCTAGTCAGCAACAAGCACCGTTTTCTCCAAACGTGCAAAACCATCATGTGGGTAAATAAACGTGGAATGTTAGCATGCAGTGCGCAGGAGAAAGTGGCAGCGAGTCGAATCACTTAGCATTAATGTCCGCCCGCCGGAACGCGGCGGCTTGTCGATATGTAAGCATCTTCACGCGATGCCCTATGGATGACCACTGTCGTAATAAAGCATGTTATAAATTATAGTAATAACCAAATCAGCATTAGAAAGTGCTCCTGTATCACCCGGAACAGCTTCTGTAGGCGCAGATATTTTTATTCCGAGCGGGAGTTGACAAGCAACGAGTCGCTCTGCCACGGCGCCAACCATGCCATCTTGGAATAGACATTGTTAAATTTGATTTGCGACTAAGAAGATCAATCCATCTTCGTAAGTATTCAATAAGGCTGACTATACTGTAGAGGATTCATCAAAGAACTTCATCTCTATCTTCATCAGCTCTAGTATCCGATAAGCTCTGTGGTTTTGATTTTATGTTGGTCCAACCCCTGTGCTCTAATGGTTGCTGAACATTCTTAAATTGTGCTCTATAGACTATATCCGCCATAAAAGTCGCCGGAAATCGATAAAGAAACAGTAGTTCCGTCTTAATTAAAAATATCTATAGGTACTTCCGGCAGTGTCCGATCTAGTTAAATTCCTACGTAAGCAGGTAGTACCTCTCGGAGTTGAAATCCTTGAATGAGCAAGTTGCGCTCGCGTCACGATCAATCGTTGTTTTTGCCGAGAATAGCCGAGGTCACCCGAAGCTGACATAAAAACAAAGTCCTTCGCATTCTAATATGAGTCCGATCCCGATGTAAGTTGTGAACACCTACAAAACTGTAGAGAACAAGGGCCCCTTAATTAATTTCACGGTTAACGGGCTTGGGAAAATTTGAAACTTTTAAGTTATGACTTAGAGTCAGAGTACAATAGCCCCTTCATCCTGAAGCTTCTCTCTTATGCAAATAGTTTGTTGTTGTTCTTTGTGTCACGAACATTCGCGGAGTTCAGTGTGCCTCTTGGCAAAGCCCTCCTATAACGACTTGCATTGCTTTCAGTCCTTTGCAACTCTTCTCTTCTCAAATTTGAGAAGAGTTTAAGTTAGTCCTCCCATCTTTTGTGCTGTCGACCTCTATTCCGTTTTTCACCTCTAGGATACCATTCGGTCTGGATTTTGCTCCATTTTTCCTGGGGGCTTCGTAACAAATGATAAGCATTCCTTAAATCAACTTTACGTTTTGACATAACCCGATGGCGGATTAGCAGCGGTGCAATACACTTTGCCAATTACATTTGTTTTTTTTATTTATTTGATTTGCTCTTGACTCTAGTCCAGGTCACAGGTGACAGAGACAAGGTCGACGATGGAGTGAGCTTAACCAGAAGGTGCCTGTTCACTCTCAACTTTGAAGAGATTCGAGTTGAATGCGTTCGGAAACACAGACGCAGTCAGTGAGTTCCACTCTTTCGCTGTGCGCATTATGAAGGATATTTGGAAGCAATTGCTGCGAAGTAGTGGAATGGCAAACAGGTAAAGATGGTAACTTGCAGTGCGTCTAGATGTCCGATGGTAGAAGGAACACTCAACGAAGTACAGTCTGTAGAAGACGGAGACGCACATAACCTTGCGGCGAAGAGCCAAGCTGTGCAGCTTGTTATCCATCAGTTCAATGTCTCCAATGAGCCTCTTAGCTCTGCGTTTAATATCTCAAGGATTTATCAGTATTTCTAATTTAACCTAGTTACAAACATTCCAGACGAGTGCCCATTCCTAGAAGGCATCTTAGTTATATGCAATCTGCATCGAATCGCGCGACATTTTCAACGTGCATTACTGCATTCTGTTACACGCTACACTTTTCTTAAGACTTATCACTCAGAAATATAAGTGACAAAAATTCGATAACTACTGATCATCAACATTACCATTTGCCTGCTGTTGTCCCATATTACTTGAGATCGGCGTAACACATTTTATTATTCCATTCTGTCATGTTACATTCATAGCACGAAGAATTGCGAAACTTAAGTGGCAGTGGGCAGGGCACATTGTTCGCAGAACGGATAGCCGATGGGGCAGAAAAGGACTGGAGTGGCGACCGCGAACCGCGACTGAATTCGGCAAGGCAAAGGGTTTTTATCCCATGAAAGACAAATTCTCTTTAGATTTTTAGGTATTGCCAAAAAATATTGGATTCTTTCGAAAAGAGTATCTTCACCAATGAAAGCGTCCAAGAATTTTTGGCAATACCTAATTATTTAAAGTGAATTTGTCGTACTCTTTCGTGGGGTCAAACCCTTTGCCTTGCCGAATTCACTTACGCAATAAGGCTGCTGGCTAAGACACACGGCATGAGCCAATATGGTGAAGCTTGGGGCAGGCCTATGTTCAGCAGTGGACATTTTTCGGCTGAAATAATAGGTTAGGTGAATAGATTACTTCTAGGCAAGCGTGTTACACTGTCGAACACATCATCGCTTACTATCAGGTGAGATAGTGGTCAAGCGCGAGCCTATCAATCATACAAAAAAAAATACGATGGTTATGATTCTAGCATGCAACCAATACGCTATCACTGATTCCTTTTTGTTAAATATCATAATTACTCCGTATCCAACTATTCCACAAATTTGCCACAACATTTTCATGTTCGCAACACGTAATCACTAAATAATGTTAATGGTTAATTGTTAAAAAGTCTTAGTAAAAACCTTGCATGAGTCTGTGTGTCTTTGTGTGGTAATGGTAACACTTAGTTAAAGTGTGAACATACAATGCATTCCTTCGACTTCCGTATGACACGGTTTCCCATAGCTTAGGTACAATATAACTCATAGAAATGACATGTTATAATTTCGTTTAAGAGTTTAATGTATTAAGTCGGCTGAAGCCAGGATATACTCACAGCTTCTACCATTTGGACACTTGTTAAAAGAAGTTGGACGACGGGATATGAAAGTGGGTCTATGTGTTGCATGCTTACTGTGCCACGTTATTAACTAGATGTTTTATGTGTGCAACATAATTATATTTACTAAATCCAATAAATTATAATTTGACCGTCGAAAAGCCAATAAATCAGACTTAAAAATTTATTGCAACATGACTCTAGTCTATTGAGTAAAAGACAAATTTAGAAGATGCCGAAGTATTACAACCAATGCATGCTTATGATGCAAGAATGTTTACGAACCGGTAATTAATGAATTAATTGGTGACATAACCAATTTTTGGTGAAACATCAACAAACATAAGTAACTAGCTCACTCATGAAAACGAAGATGACTGCACTAGGTAATTTTAATTTGTAATTTATTTAGATACCTCAAGGAGGCATTCAGTAAAGATGAAACTGAGACTGATGCAAAAAAATAAATTACGATTTTAATTTTCTTCCCACCGTAGAATAGTTCTGTGTAGTATTGAGTTTCAATATATATCCTATCAACCCAAACACGATGGTTCTATCGTGTCTGGTTGAGAAGTTGCTATGGCCACCATACAACCCCATTATGAGACTAGCTCCATATTACCATATTATTTCTGTTTTCAAAGTTACATAAGTAAGTCAAGTTTCGGCGTAATAGGATGCTAAGAAGTGCTTGAAAAATCGATTACTTGTTACTGAATACACATAAGAAAGCAATAAGAATAAGAAATTTTATTTCTTTCTTTCTTTTTTCTCATATTCAATAATTTACATTATCCAATGATTTATTATGTATTTTCCTTGTCCAATACAGAAGATTCCAATTATCAAAATGAAGATTTAATATAAGCAAGATAACAAGGCCTCTGCGAGTTGGCTTCGGCACCTCGCACGCCTTTTAAAGGACCGAGACCCCAGGATCCCGAGATTGTCAAAGCAAGATATTATAAAGCTACCAATGAAAACAAACGAGCATCAACATAAGATTACATTGAAATGCCGCTAACCTTGATTACAACTTACGCTTATACAACGGGAGTAGCCATTCCATCATGCTTCACTGAATCTCAAAAAAAAATTCTCAACTAAAATTTCGTAGAGCCAAAGATGCAGTTGATTTTGTATGTATACTTCCTCATAGGATAGTTACCGTGATGACTGATGCAAATCGTGTCAGTGCACCGGTTGCATTATAGCTTATACAACCAGTTTTTTGTTGAACATCTTGTTGTTAAGATAATTGTGGGAATCATCAACTGCTTCGATTGTTTCGAATGATTCCGTAGACTAGAATTGCAAATTTAACGTTACTGATTGATTCATGTCTTCTGTTTCCTCCGCTTTGATAATATTGCCATTTTAAGAAATGAAATGGAGTCTTTTGATAATGTTTTCAATGTAATTCACTCCTACATTCCTATTCATTCAACTGCTGAATCTGGCACAAGATGGCTTATGAGCTTTTTAAAGTAGGGAGAGAATGAACATGTAAATTAAGCCTCTATAATTAAAAACACAAGAGTTGGTTACGTTACCGTTCAGTCATTCTTACGTAAAAAAGTGACAGAGCTGATAAACAACAAATTAATGAAGATGAAATACCAGCCAATGTAATGACACATACTTCCGAGTTCATTTCAAAGGTTGATTCATGAAACGTAGACGGGAAAACGAAATGAACAATTAATTCAGTCCTTATCGCTGCGGTGTAGACAGGTAGGTACCAATTTCAAGTTTATTCATCACGCTGACTCAGTTTGTGCTGTTGAGAAACGAAAACATAAGACTGACGCACTTAATTACTTAATAAAGCAAGTGGTGGAGACTGACGGAGGCCTTTGTCCAGCAGTAGGACATTATGGACAGATATTAATAAAACATGCAGGTGGCTATGCTCGGAGTTTCCTTGCGTGATCGAATCAGAAATGTAGACATCCGCAAGGGAAAGAACCAGGACTACGGACATAGCCCGAAGAATTGTCAAACTTAAGTGGCAGTGGGCAGGGCACATTGCTCGCAGAAGGGATGGCCGATGGGGCAGAAAGGTTCTGAAGTGGCGACCGCGAACCGGAAGACGTTGCGTTGGAAGGCCTCCCACCAGGTGGACCGATGACTTGGTGAAGGTTGCGGGGATCCGCTGGTTGCGAGACGCACAGGATCGGTTAATGTGGCGACACTTGGGGGAGGCCCATGTCCAGCAGTGGACGTATATTGGCTGATATGATGATGATGATGCAAGTGGTCAGAATCGGGGAACCAACATGAAATAAAATATACAAGATTTGACGGAGCTTTGTCAGTTTTCCTGTACAAGCAGCCCCTTCAGTAACTTCATACGAGCGGAACGGTTGTCGGACCTATCTTTATCTGTTCCTATGGGCCGGAACCATCCTGATTAAGTGATTACGTAATTGCGATACAAGACCTGGAGTACTAAACTTGTGAATTAGTTGGTCTTACACATTTGTAGAGACAGTTAAGATAAACGTCTAAATCTAAACCTGTGCTACCGTACTTAAATGGTCTGTTTTTAAAAAAAAAAATATGTGAAAGGTAATCTGTGGGAGTACTAATTCGTTTACGGAAAATCTTATCACCGACTAACGTCCTGTTCCTGTGGCATTAACTCAAATTCTAATTCATTTTCAATTCATGATGACTACAGATAGTGTTGTAAGAAATTAAAACTATTGACCATAACAATTTAGCAACGGGTTGGCAATTGGCTTGGGGAAACAGAAATTCATAGGAATTTAAGATAAAAGAAAGGGGACAGAAACACAGGACCTAGGGCACATAGTTAAATCGGTTGATAGGGTAGAATGGTAGATGAAAACTCGTTGTGCCGATCCCAAGTAACCTGGGATAACATCAGAAAGATGATGGTAAATATGAACGACAAATAATAATTTTGGTATCATAGGGATTCATAAATATAGTATAATAGGACAATAAGGATAGACATGAGCCTTGCACAAGGTAAATGAAAGTTGTCAAATACCTCTGAGTGGGAAGCCCGTATTGGATCGGTTTTGTAGCCTTCACTTTCATTTTAGATATTTTTTTCATTTGCTTCCTTATTTCCCATAATAGCCTCGAAAATGTCATCTCATAATCGATTCCGTCATTTGTTTAGGTGATCCCCAAAATAAATTTTGACTTTGTTATTCTTTAGAGATTGTTTGTTTTATAAGTCCAGATAATTTGTATATTTGCGAATATACAAAATACGTCATTCTGATATCATATACTGCAGAATTTGGAAGTTTTCAATATATGGATACCGACTAGACATTAAATGACAAACTACACAGTATTGTTCTCTAAGATCTGTGTCATTGACACTCAGAATTGGCGGCAACTACCGTGACAAAGGTGGCCTTCATACTATGCGACGCTTGGCCAAATCCTCACAATAATGCACTTTTTGTGAAGGCTAGGTGACAAATTGACACCACACAAATGCATTTTTTGTCAAGGTGCTGGGCGATAAATTGACTGCTATTATCACATTATTACGTTAAACTTATGAACTAGTTACTTACGTTGATAGCTGATAATTGGGACAGAGATAACAATAATAATTATATCAGCGACAACGAGTCTCAACAAAGAGTCCAAATTTGATACATGATCACTTTAAACTTTTTTTGAGCTAAGTAGTAATTTGCTTAAGCACCTAGTTCCCGTTCATTTCTGCTTTCCTGGTAGTTAAAACTACCTTTCTAACTAAACTTTTTTCTAATTAAACTACGAATTGAATTTGAAAATCTGTATTGATATCATTTGTTACGAATCATTCATGGTCTTCTCTATGTTTCATCGTTGGTGCGTTTCGAGGAAAACTTTTGGTGCGCTTCAATGTTGGTGCTCTTCGAGGAATACGCCAGATCTATGTATCTTTTGTGCATTTGGAACAAACGGGCGGGAGCAACTAAACCGTGTGACCGTCTCTGAGATCGACGGCAGACTTGAGTTGGCTTAATTTTTGTTTGGTTGTGGTGCCTAACATTTGCATGCAGACTATGGGAAACCGTCACTTTGTCTGGTGGCGCTTGCGAAGGTGGGCACAAAATAGCGAAGGTGGGCATTGTATGCAGTTGTAAACCGTAACCTGTTACTTCTAACCCAGAGATAGCTAACTTCTGTCCAGCAGAGGACTTCTACAGGATACAAAGTCAAAGTATAGTATATTTACAAGTAATAAAAATCGATTCTACCGTGCATTCGGGAAAGTAGCTTAATGTAAGAAGAAGCACTGAAGCATGAAGTAGTACTGATGGATACTTATAGCAAGAAGCCTGTGACTTTTCTCGGTTGCAGGACAATTTACAAATAAAATGTGTCCTTAGATGACTCGGAAAACATGATGACTTGTTTATTTATCTATTATAAAACAAATACGGGAACTCAAGGTATTGACAAAGTGGCGTCCTAAAATAACATGTTTACTGGTTACTTAGTATTTTACGACGCGAGAAAATAAAGGCGATAATAGTTTCAACGTGCGATTACACTGAAATGATTAGAGGGTAGTCGTGAAATTACTCAAAAATATGATGTTCGGAATTTGACGAACGTCGTTATGGACTCGCAAGCTTGTGGTTTTGACCACTGATTTATTGGGCAACTGTTTTATGTTTGGCCATTCTACAGTTTTGGTTTGATTTTCGTCTGGTCATTCAACTCGCCTGAAGAAATTGCTTCAACAGACTGTCTTTTGTTTTGAACGTTGATGCTCATATATGTTTAAGTATATGTTGTGTTTTCGACTTTTCGCTTTATACTGAGATTCAAGCCTGCCCTGTGTAGGATGATGGGATGTTTTATATTCCTCTTAATTTTAGGCTATGTTGTAAGCGTACTTAGTGATAATAACATTTTGTTGTATGTACATGTGCCTATAAACACGTCCATGTCAGGGCCAACTTGCGGTAATGTGTGAATCAACCTTTAAGGCTGCCATAGCTGGCATTCAGGCAGTTACCATAAAGATTTGTTGTTTCAGATTGAGTTTGATAGTGCGTATCTCATTACGAAATCTTTAGCGTCTATCGACGGAAGAAATAAATTAGACAAAATTGCTAATTATTTTTATAATTTATTCACGACTACCTCATTGTGAAGAATAATGGTTTTAACTTTAATATAAAACACTGCGTTGCGTGTAGCTTTTGAGGTTTTGAAATTAAAATATTATGATCGAGAGTCGCTTAGAATATTATAATATTATGCAACAAATAATATTTCGGTCACGGTCTCGAGGCAATTAAAATATCTGCATTAATGCTGAGTTGGTGACCATGCGTCCATGCTGGCACGTAGTTAATTGAGTACAAATATAACTTTAATTGTGGCAGCTATTAAATAAATTCCTTTTTTGGAACGTGGAGGTTTTATTTTAAGGCTTATTTGTACGGGTTTCCTTTTAGCTTCTAAGGCCGACAACAAAATACAAAAAGCAACTATTTCTCATAAGTAGATACAGGTACATTACATTGCATTACAGAGTTATTTCATAGACGCCTGTGTAAATAAGGCAGGTGATGAAGTTGGCAGGAAAGGGTATGGTTTGTCCAACTGTGGGACAGCATTGGCTAAATTAAAAAAAATAAACAGAAACAATTTCACATAGCAAATAACTTCTTGTTAGACACGCAAATGCAACTAAGTTAATAGTCAACTGAAACATAATTAACGAACGCAGTTCTGTTAGCTAACTAGGTCTGCTTCCAATTACTACAGAACAGGCGGTGTTTCATAAAACTTACCAAATAAATATCAGTTTAAATTCACGAATACGACGCAAAGTTACTCGGGTTGGGTTACAAAAGCGTGTGTTCATGTGTATTTACATTCCGAGTGCGTGCGAAGCAAGACTTTTACTTTCGATACTCACAAATAACCGGTCAAGCGAGGTTGCTCCGAGGTATGTGCTCACTCCAAACAATATAAACTAAGTTTCTAAACACTAATCGTGAACCAAATTGTTAATTTCTCACAAAAACTCACAATGATTTCACACGAGACACTGCGCGCGTTTGTTTTTGTCCAGTTAACGGTAAAAACTGTATGGAATTTACTACAATCGAACAACAAATCCAACTAAGTTCCTTCAAAATAATCACTGATTTATCTTATAAAATTTTCTTAATAATAATATTAAGTTTATAAGTTTAATTTCCGAAGTTATTCCGCAGAGCAGGCGCGTACAGTCGCCACCAACAGCCTTTCGTAACTGGTTGAATGAATGAACGGTGTTCGTGTTCGTGGCGCGAGACGACGAGTCGCTGCTGGCTTGTTGCTTTGCTCACCTGTTTGTACCCCGGTATGTTATACGAGTGAACGATTCTCGGTACGACCACTACCGAAACACACTTCATAACTTGTTGTGGGTTTTTTGATAAAACCCAGTGATTCACGCTATGGTAATGTGATGACTGGGTCTCTAGATCTATCGTTTGTTACTTTTGGACCGCTAGAAGTTTTGTTGGGATTTCCCTATAAGAAATTTCTCAGTTATAGTTTGGATTTGTGTAGGTCTAAAACCCATTACATAGGGGAATTAAGCCCCTGCAAGCAAAAAAAACCCAATCACAGATAATATAAACCCCAACATAGTCGGGCAAAGGCCAGGCAGATGACGATGATTACAGGAGTTATAGTGCTCGCCAAACTTCTTGGTCGCCGTGAAGTTGGCTTTCCGATGCGCTAGGCACGAATCGGTGCTGTTTTTACCAGACTGCCGAAGGAGGGTAATGTGTTTATCAGTCTATGTATGTAGGTATGTATGTATGTTTGTTCTTATGTGGCGTTCTAGAGACCAAACGCGTTGGCCGAATTTGTGGGGACCCAATTATATAGCACTTGTATGTTTTACTCGAAAAAAAAATTAACTAAAAAAAAAAGTTAATTAAAAAACCCGACTGCATAAGAAGCGAACTAAAAAGACGAAAACGAGAAGAAAATCATGCTGTGCAGCCGGAGGATACATATTCGAGAGCTGGCTGACCAATACCAGCCGGGCGAACTGGGCCTGCCGTATCAGGCTTGAGTCACACATTTTTATCACAGTTTGGGAGCAAACCCGTCATAAAATGCGAAAAAATAAATTAATAATGTAGCCAGTGTCACTCGCAAGGTTAAGACGAATCGATTGACGTAAGAATCATCAAAATCGGCCAACGCGTTTGGTCTCTAGAGGCCTTAGTGCGAGTTTTTACTCGAGCTCAATCGCGACGTAAACGTCGTTCGATTTGTATTGAAACTTAATAAGCGCCCTCTGGTGATGGTAAGGAGAAACCTCTTTTTTTGTATACATTTTGACATAAGAGATCGTTACGTTATTACGAGTGAGTACGTTAAAAAACTCGGAATAAGCATATAGAACCTATGAACCTATGACCTATGAACAAACATACACATAGACTGAAAAACACATTACCCTTCGGCGAGTCGATCGAGTGAAAAAGCTATTATTTATTTGTATAGAAGAAATAGATATGGATATTAATAAATTTCGGTTGTACGTCAGGTACACCTCTGCCGAATCCCTCGAGGAATACAGTCGTGATGTTATGTTATGTGTTGTCTGGGTAAACCGAAGTTTTAATGAGTTTGCTAATTGTTTTGTGCATAATTTAACCAACAGGAAGACGATCCATTTAAATGCTAAAATATGCGTCTAATTATAATTAAGTCAGGACCCATTTCATTGGAGGACAATGTATTAATTGGTTTACCTCGATTTTTTAATAATCTCTTTGTTCTTCCAGTGCCATGTTTCAGGCTAGTGAATAATATCTATTTGACAGAATATGAACTATCCGTGTCCGTTAAATTTTGGTTTCTAAGTAGCCATAGTACTTCTTGTAGGGAAGCTTAAGTACAACATCCGAACTCTATCCGTCATAATTCACAACATTTTTTCAGAACATTTTGAACTCGAAACTCAAATCACACGGATCACGGACATGGACGTGTAGTGCGTTACCGCCCTTATTTATTGGCCATTGGATATATGTCTAGTGAATTGAAATATTTCCAAAATTAATGTACCTTCCCTTATCTCAAACCGCCTCGTTGGCAAATGCTATTGCCAAGCACGAGGTTCGATTCATCGGACGGGCAAAGCGTCATTGGGTTTTTTCATCTGTAATTTTTAAGTAGAATCACAGAATCTGGATTTGCTGGCACAGTTGAAGTCAATAGCCTTGTCCTACATTTTAAGGGACTTCAACATAAAAGACGATTTCTGGAAGTGCTACAATTATATCTGCAAAACCCTTCACAGGGAAGACAGTCGAGATCTTCCGTGCACCTTTCATTCTACCAGCCTAACCTGTTCCATGGAGTATGAAAGTTGAATGAAAAGTTAAAATTACGAACGAAATGCCGATATCCGATAGGTACGATGGATGGTGTATTATACAATGAGTTAACAAGAGATTGGTTTCGAAACAGGTTTCTTTAGAACCGCAGTTAACGGTAAGTTACATTACAGAGCATTTCGTCAACAACAGCCATGGGTCAGTAACCTTTTGGGGCCAATTAATATTCCACAGCCAATGTCGGGCTCAGATTATCCTTTGAGTTCATACTACCTCATCCCATAATTACGGTTCAAAGTCGATAAAACTTCAAGATGACCAAGTAACATTAATACGTAAAAACTTAAATTGTTAATGTTACTTGCGACATTGGTCTGCAACAAAAATACAGACCTTGGGCTCTATACTTAATGACAATTACATTTTTAGGGTTCCGTAGTTAACAAGGAATCCTTATAGTTTCGCCATGACCGTCCGTCCGTCCGCAGCTTGGCTCAGAGACTCTTAGTACTAGAAAGCTATAATTTGTCATGAATATACATATTATTCCAATAAAGTGGTAAAATAAATATTTTTAGGGCGTCTATCCTATGTTGTGGAGTATCGTTGGATAGGCCAATCAAAAATATTACGAGTATTTGGGAAAATCCCTTCGCACTATTCCCAAACCACTGCAACTCCTGAAAGCCAGAATCAGCAGTGGCGACCACAAGCAAAGCGCCGAGGTAATGAAGCTCGACGAAGTCCCGGAGAATGAATTTAACTGACTGACTGATTTGACTTTAATATTACGGGTCTGTGAAAACCATTTTTCGATTCAGGGACCCGCAACCTTATTGCTGTTTGTAAGTCGGTTTCGAAAAATGATAAAAAAAGACCTTTAAACATTAAAGGTTCTATTTTTATCATTTTTCGACACCGACTTCCGAAATAAAAGTTATTTTGCTATTTTTTGTGTTTTGCTTTTGAAGTCGGTTTATTTTTGTGAAAAAGTTTTTATTTCTCTCTTTATAGATTTAATACAACATCACTAAAAATGAGCAATTTCTGTAGTACGTATCATATGTATCTTGCAAACTGCTGGACCGATTTTGATGCAACTTGCACTATTACCTAAGTTGAGAGATACTCAATGCAACACAAAATAATGATCACGACCCGATAAGTGGTTTCGGAGAAATGCGTGGGCAAACATACACTATTAGAAGCCCAACATAATATAATAAATGAATATAGTGCAGTTCCAACAATATTACATAGGTAAATACGTGTCGAATTGATAAGCTCATTCTTTTTTGAAATCGGTAAAAATAACAAGGTTGACTAAACAAAAGTGACGCCATGTTTCATGAATAATAAGCTAAATCCGTCATCAAATATTGAAACAAGTGTGGGTAATAAAAACAAGAGAATGTCATTATATTTTTATTGATATAATTTTGTACAAATAACGGCGTATAATACATCGGACAGGTCTCACATACAAAACTAATGCTAGTCAAGCTATGTCACAAGTAGTAACTACGTATGTATCGATACTCTCAACACCCTCGCGACTCACTCTTGACCTAACTGAGCATTACGGCTATGACGTCATGGGAAAGGCGGAAACATACTTACAACTTTTACTCGTTTTTCTTTAGCCAGTAATATGATGGAATACGAACGTTATCTCCACCTTTATAGTGCCCCATATGAGGAAGCTTGGTGGTTCTATCGAGGTGCCCAGATAAGTCAACTGAGTCGGATACACTGAAACATGTTTCATTTACAAAAATCTCTTTATCAAAAGCCGGTGGTTAGCTAATTTAGACAAATAGCGACAAGCGCAGGGATCAGGTTAACAGAATGACGTATCATAATTAATTATAGCATACCATTATATTGTTTCGTTATAAAATTTATTTTCATTTCGTTATTTATTTTATAAAATAATTTAACAATTTGTTGGTTCTGATACGAGTATATAATTCCAAAAGTTCATTTAAAATGAGTTACATTTAATCCCATTAACGCGGTTAAATTAAATGAACTAGCAATTTTTTCGCAAATTAAAATGTTCAGTCAAATAATGGGGAGACCACAATAAAGATATGTAGATATTTATGTAAATAATTTCCACACCCTGTGAAATACTATAATTGACGAAAATTATTGGTGTAAATGAAATCCCAGTTAACCTTTCGTGTATTTAAGAAGTGACTCCACGCGAGACACAATGGTTTTTCTATTGTTTCGCTAATTATGGGTACACGAAAGGTTAAGGGCATTTAGGGTTTGTATCGAACGATGGCTCATCAACTGTTTAATGGTAAAGATATAGAGACTGGCAACATTTGACATAAATCGTCGTAGCAAATATGTACATCCCAAATCAATTGAAGTGGGGTTTTCAAAGAATAACTTAATTAATTAATATTTTCTTCATAGGCATCGTCAATCTAGATGCCTGGTTACATAATTAATTAAGTGTCATGATAAACAAAATAAATGTACACAATATAACATCATTATTCTACTTGTCATTAATTAAACATAGGTTTAACTTTACACATTTTTTAAGTTAATTCAAACGATTTTAATTTAAAATTAATCATGTTTTATTTATGAAATCACTTTGTCAATAAATCAAGAGAAATGAAACTACCATTAAACAATTGATGATTTTCAATACCTATCGTTTATACATACAAAGCGCGTAACACTACCGATAGATATAAATATATGTATCGACTATATTATGACTAATGGTGCTAGGTCCGAAGCAAACCAACTCGCGAAGTAAAGCAAATCGACACACACCCGGGAACATTCAGTTTGTATTCGCACATTATATCGAAAAACACAACTTTGTCATTTCAGTCCATCCACTGCTGGATAAGGAAATCTTCAAATAAATGCAAATCATTTGTGTTAAAAAATATTTTTATAACTATTAGTCTGGTGTGTGAAAATGGCAACAATGCTTGAGATAAAGCAGAGCCTTCGTGTATAGTAGGAAGGATACTGACGTTTTTTTGTAGCATGTAGGTACAGATACGTTGCTCAATAAGACAATTGGCTCTAAGTCAACAGTTAGAAGAATTTAACCTTTCATTTAAAAGCGTTAACTTAATTTTTGCGTTCAACTAAAATATTGATAAACACGTGGGCAAATAAAACCGTTCCCGGGCATAAATATTAGGGCATAAGTAATCAATTAATATTATAATATCATCAAACTCTATTGTCCTACTTACAAATGTTCTAAAACCACGTTCATATGAAAATGTTTCCGATATACAAACGCTATGTATGTATACTTATTGAACTATTTTACACGGTCGCAGCCAGGATAACATTTTAAGAGCTATACAAGGTTGTTGTCGCAACTTTATTTAGTAGGTTCCTCCTGTTAGAAGCCTAGAACACCTAAAAATTTGTATAAATTCTAATATCTAACAGCACTTGTTTAGATCGTAGGCCGACCCAAATGGCTAGGATGGTGATTATGGATTTCATTGGAAGCTTTAGTTCGTGTAAAGCTCGAATACTCAAAACAATCCCAGCTACGTCCATGCGATAATATAAAATACACCCACATCGTAACAAATTGTGATTAGCTATGAAACAAAAGGTTCCTTACAAAATGATACTGCGTGCAAACCACTCGTACGACTAGAATTTTATTTAATTTAACATTACAAATAGTTTTTTTTTATATATCTACTAGATAGTAAAGCACTTTGAAAAGTTATTCCATCGTACATGGAAAATAAATTAAAATTATAGTATACTTAATGTTTAAAATAAATAAGAGTAAAAAACAAATAAAAGGTGACAGATTAAGAAACCCGCAGTTTACTTATTCTAAATTGACTAGAGTATTCATTCATTTAAAAACTAAAAATCAAACAATAAATTTTAGGAAAGGATCAGAGTTTCATATCAAAAATGTTGAAAAAGTTCGTATTGTTATTAGTTTATTGCCTCCGACATTTAATTTACATTGATATGTAGTCACGGAGTGATTGGTCGTTACATAATCGAAAGCAACTCCTGACGAAAATGAAGACAAAATCTATGAGACACACCTAACACTAACTTTAACACTGATTCATTTAGCATTTAACGAGTTTAAATGAACTTTTTAAGTGTTAAATGAAGCCGGAAGGTAGTAACAAATGTTTTAATTCACTTAAATGAACTCGGTAGGTTCATTTAAATGAATAGTGCATGTTTTATGGCGCGCAGCGTCCGACGTTGTTGGTTATGGTGTGGGGGAGCTTGGACAGCGACAGAGGGATGTCGAAGTCTCCGCTCAGAGAGATCTGAGACACGCAGCCCACCAGCCCACTCTTGTATCTGCCCTGCGTGTTCAGTTCTATTGATGGTAGACCACCTGAAAAGAAATAAGTCGGTTAGTACTAAATAATACTTGTATTTGCTAGTCACAAATCATAGCCGAAAACGTGAAACTTTATCATAGCAATTGGAGTTGGAGTAAATTGGAAGTTTGTAGTTTTAGACAGGCGTTAATTGTAAGTAGTTTCTATTTAGTGTTCATATCGTTGATGTACGATATACTTCTCTAATTTCATTTATAATATCTCCTTGTTAGTCTGTTTGTCTATGCTCTTATTAATTAAAGAAAAACCGTTTCATCTAGGTGGAAAGTAGTATTCGCAGCCTCAGTAATACTGCAAGGAGTTAGAAAATATGTAAACAACTTGGACACAAAATTCACAGGGCCTAACCGACCTTTTAATCCGGTACAGTGGCAGTATTAGCCAGGATGAGTCTCTTACAGAGAGCTCTGAGAGCACTGCTTCAACACACAGCGCATCTGTTTACCTATATACAGTCCGTTCTCAGTGTTGAGCTGCTTGAGCTTGCCGGGAGACACCTTGCCGACCGAGCCCAGCCCGTCTACCTCCAAGACGCCCGCTTGTCTGTTTCTATAAAAAAAAGAAGGTTCAATTTAAATCCTGGAATCATTTAAGCCTATTCAAGAACAAGTATTGTGATTCTTATGTAACAACTTTTAATATATCAACAGGTCACAAAGTTCAAAGTTCAAACTCCGGGCAGCCATTGAGAAATTCTAGATGGAAAAACCCAATATCACTGCTAGACCCGATAACCGAACTTAGGAACTCATGCGCATACATAGCGCTTACGACCACTCGCATTCATTACAAGCGTGTATTACCTGGTGGCTCGCGCTCTGTGCCACAGACCGTCGTCCACTTTGGTGTGGTTAGCGATGATTACCACCTCGCCACTTCCCAAGTCGTACCTGAAACATTTGACATTATGTATAATATAAACAAGGAATAAGAAAGGACCAACTATTTAGCCTTGAGAAACACCTTGGGTTTTAACTGGTGACCTCGAAGGTTTTACGTTGCTATGCATTTACTTTTGCTGTCGGTTTGATCAATTTATATCGGAACTAAGTTACTTATCGCACTTTTTGCGGATGGACCTAACCGACCGACACATTTGCCATAGTACGTTCCATATTTGAAATTTAGAGTTTGTTTTACAGATGACCAATTTGTTTTCAAAAGATCTTCTTAGAGTGATGGATCATATTATTCTCGTTCACTTAACCAACGTTGTAAAACAAACGTCAATATCATCCATCACTATTACTGTTTCGAAAAATATTCAATTGTGTTTAAATATCCATCAATTAAATAGCGAAATCAACTTCTGTCATTATTTTTTTAATCACTGTATTATTGGATTAATTAACCCTATCTCCACCTGATAGTTGGTATGGTAATTTGTGTTTGGAATCTTATCGTAAGAGATTATCTTAGTTCAATCTAGGTTGAGACAATGTGAGGATCGGAAAAGCATTAGTCCCAACGTTGGAATGAACGTGCCGTGAGAAGTATGGCATAAACGTGGCTGCTCATAATGAGCTACATCAGAAGGCTTACAGTCACCCAAAGGGCAATGGAGAGGGCTATGCTCGGCATTTCTATTGTGATCAAATCAGAAATGTAGAGATCCGCAAGTGAACCGACATAGCCTGAAGAATTGCCAAACTTAAGTGGCAGTGGACAGAGCACACTTTGCTCGCAGAACGGATGGCCGATGGAGCAGAAAAGTTCTGGAGTGGCGAGCTCAAACCTGAAGATGTTGTGTAGGAAGGCTTTCCACTAGGCGGAGCGACGACCTGGTCAAGGCTGCGGGAGTTCGGTGGATGCGAGACTCACAGGACCGATCAGTTTGGCGACGCTTGGGGGACGTCCACTGCTGAACATAGGCCATGTTCAGCAGTGGACATCTTTTGACGGAAATGATGATAATGATGATGATAAGATAAGATATATTTATTTGCTTTAACATGGGTAACACATACACATGACACATGATGAGAAGTATAGCAAGTTACCTGAACACAAGCACAGAGTTCTCGATGGCGAGCGACAGGAAGTCCGGCGGGGAGCGCGCGCCGCCGCTCCACACGAGCAGCCCGCGCGACGACACCGAGCGGAAGCGGATGTTGATGTCCAGCGAGTAGCTCACCAGCCTGGCGTTACCAGTAATGAACGTTACAATACATAGGACTAATATGATGAAAATTAAATTGGGAACAAAGAAAGGATAAATGGATAGGTAAGGATACTTAACAATAAATTAACTTGAATATCTTCAAGTAAATTCGTAAACCAATGATTGCTAGTTATAATCATTCGTTTACGAATTTACTTGGAAAACTTGAACTTTATAGGAAAGCTTACAGCAGGATTTTTTATGCTGAAAAGCCCCCTTTTTTACAGACTTCCCAAAAAGGAAGAGGTTCTATGTTCGATTGTATGAAGTATTTTTATTGTATTTTCACCGATTTCTCAGTTACGGTAAAAAACGGTTTTCATTACTTTTTTCTTGTGCCGCTAATTTTCCGGTGTGTGTATATGTTCATCAACAATTCAGTCATTTGCAGTATAATTTGGTGAAGTGGAACTGAAGAAGAAGACCGCAAATGGTCACGGGGACTCCTTAAAGATAAGTGTGTCATGGGTAAAAGATATCTCGAATAGTTAAACGACTATGATGAAGCAAATATTTATCAATAAATGGTACTGATGAGAATGGTACCATCGAACTGATCTAATGATGAAGCCGGAAGGTAGGCACTGGAACTCCGAAATAAAACAATGTATCCTAGTCGTGTTTGGGCTTATTGGAATCGTCATGAGATGTACAATGGCTGTAAATGATTTTCATAGAAATTTGAGGTACCAAAACTAAAAAAACTTTTCAACAAAAATATTAAACCGCCTTAAAAAAATACTACAAAGCGATAAATTACTATGTTTTCCGAAGTCGGTGTCGAAAAACTAAGACCAATTTGGGAATATACTTTTCCAAACAAAAATTAATTTTCAAAATCGGTCCACAATTGACGGAGAAATCGGCAAAAAACAAAACAAACGAAGTCTAACATACCTCCTCTTTTTTGGAACGTCAGTTAAAAAGAAAATAAAATCAAAAGAAGACTGCAAAAGAATGTGCGTAGGCCGGGAATCGAACCCGGATCAACTGCTTGGAAGGCAACTATGCTGACCATTACACCACCAACGCCGGTGATGAGATATTTCAATTTTACGACTGTAATCCGCTTTCAATTTAAAATGTTTAAACAAATGTGTTATCTATCAATTAGGAGCGATTGTTATCAATGACCTTTGCGCTTCCAACTTTAGTTTACATAATATCATTTTTTTGTTCTTTTCCGCTAGATATCTAATATCCATACTAATATTATTAATGCGAAACTAACTCTGTCTGTCTGTCTTTCACCTTTTCACGCTTAAGCCGCTGAGCCAATTTAGATTAATTTTGGTATGGAGGTAGTTTGACACCCTGGGAAGTATGTAGCATAGATTTTATCCTGGCAATCATACTTTAGGGGGTGGACAGGGGGGTAAAGTTTATATGGCGATACTAATATATTCACAAGTAAGGCGGCCTACGCACCTATAATATTATGGCGCGATATAAAAAAAATGGGCTATTCAAATTACTAATGATACGCAGACGAAGTTGCGGTCAACAGCTAGTATGAGCAACCACTTTAAATCCTTAAAATATACTCGAAGGATACATTCCTTTATTTTTAAAAAGAAACGAAACTGCATTCACAGATTTTTCGACAAGCTTACCTTAACCGGAAATCGAAATAAAAATTCAAAAAATAAGCATTACCTATTTATCCGACTACGACAAAGCAAAAGAGAGGGTTATGTTTTTGACCGGTATGTGTGTATGTTCATCTGTTCCAACATACTACTTACCATAATTTGACAAATGAGGTGTCGTTTGAAGTGTCTTGTTTGTGTGCTGGTTATAGGTAAATTAAATTTAATAAGGCGCCCTCTAGGGGGCACAAGGAAAAGAAAAAAAATCGCTTTCTCTCATGTGTGTATATTAAACAGTATTGTATCATTAAACAGGGATTTTAAAATAAATGTATGGTTTGGCACATCAAATTTATGTCAAGCGTACCGTTTGCGAAATATATCCCTACACTGCCTTGGAGTTGTATTCGGTATGCACTGTTGATCATAGAGTGCCTCCCTACCTCCGCCGCATTGTCAGGGCTTATTTGGCAGAGAGGTGTATCACCTATTTGCTTACGTGATGGCGTTGGAAATCAGCACCGCATGTCGTTCGATGTTCTACAGGGCTCGGTCTTGGGCTCACTCCTGTAGAACATTGGGTATGACTGGGTGCTGAGGGAACTCCAGCCGAGCGTAGACCTGACGTGCTACGCGGATGACACTCTGATCACCGCCCCGTGGAGTTCATACAGGGAGGCAGCGTTAGTAACAGTAGCTCACGGCGCCTAGGACAAGGTTTTTCATAGCCCCCTGCAGGCACCGCCGCCCGAGGCCACATCGACGGCTCGAATCGCTGTCGAGTCTATCATAAAGTACCTGGGAATGGTGCTCGATAGCTGGCTGGCGGCTGGCGCCCAAGTTGTTGGGCGGGGCTGGGGCGTTGTCAACGGTTCTACCCAATCTGAGGGCCTGAGTGCTACCTGCATGTTGCTCTTCATGGGTATTGTGAGATCGATGGCCTTGTAAAAGCCCGCATCTAGGCGGCTGGCCTGACGGCTAATAACGTCGTTGATCTGCGAAAGCCGCAGAGAGCAATGGCCGTCAGAGTCATCAGGGGGTATCGCACGATCTCCTACGAGGCGGCTTGTGTACTGGCCGGATCAAAGCCCTGTGACCTGGAGGCAAAGGTAGTCGCGTCACTGTATCGGTGGCGCGAGGAAGCGCGGGCGCGGGGCGAAGGGCCGATGCAGCGACATATGGAGTTGCGTCGGTTTCAGCTCCGCGAGGTCCTGGTGGCCCTTGTGAATGTGAAGACTATGTGGATCATTCGTTTTTTTTGTTTGTTTTTAATTATAATTTCTCTCAGTTAGTTTTAATCATGGTCTGGCAGTTTGAGTAGTTTATGTGGCCTACCCGAATGTCCTTCTTTTATATTTTTCGTCGAATGGTTGAGCTCCTTAAAGTCTGAGTTGAGCTGCACGGTTATTGACAAATGCATGCACTGACTGGACAGGTCCACTCAATCTGGTTGGTTCTTTCCTCAAAAGACCATTTCAGACACCAGTCTACATAGTCTTCACATGATATAACCAAGATATTGATGTACTTTAAAAAAGACTATGACCTCTGAGTCAGATAAGAAACCCCGACCTCATCTAGTTTAAAAAAATATGATTGACATGTAAAAGTTCTTGTACAAACCAACTTACAGAAATAAAATCATTTATCATTTAACAATCGACCAATCACATAAACGGAAATCCACATCGCGTCTTTCATCTCGCCGTGTAATTGGTCGATTGTTCATACTCTTTGCCCTTTGTCTTGCCGAATTCATTAAGCAAATAACAATAACATGCAACTTGCATTTGCAATAAGGCTGCAGGACCCAATATGGCGCCCCTGTTAGCCGTCGCGGGGGGAGACAAACACCTCAGTCCACCTACCGACCCGAGCTCCGCACCAGCCGGGGGTTGCGGAAAGATCGTAAGTGCCCGCGTTTTTAGTCAATAGGAGTCTGACAGACCCCTCGACTCCCCTAGGGCGGAGGATATCCACGCCGAAGCATAAAAGAAAAGGTATATAATTATGTAAAGGTTGTGGCAATGTCGCAGGTTTTGCAAACACTCGTGGTGTCCCAGAGAATACACATAAAGCAAGGGGCAATTGCCTCACCTACTGAAGTTAAATTATGTCTGTCTTCCATCTGGGTAAAAACTCAAGCTTTGTTCGAAATTCTGAAGAAATTATACAGAATGACTCACCGTTTCTGAAGAAATTATACACAATGACTCACCGTTTCTGAAGAAATTATACACAATGACTCTCCGTTTCTGAAGAAATTATACACAATGACTCACCGTTTCTGAAGAAATTGTACACAATGACTCACCGTTTCATAGTATCATCATCATCAATATGTATGAAGCTGTCCGCACCAGTGAAGCTTGGATACGTGTTCATATCCCCCCAGTTAACTTCGTTGTCACTCAAATACTTCACTTGCATGTACGTCTGTCCGTCGTACGGCAGGTCAGTCGCCACGTCATTGTTCCTCTCCAGCCCTTCTAACAAGAACTGGTGCTTTTTACTAATGAAGTACTTCTTCTTCTTGTATTTGTCGGTGTGCGTGTGCTTCTTGTGATTGCTCTTGTGGCTCTTCAGTTTGAAGCCCTTCTTGGCGACGATTGAGTGCTGGACGTCGTTCTCTGATATGTTGTGCGGATACACTGGGATCGGGCCTAGGACTTCTTTGCAGAGGTTCTTGTTCCTGCAATTATAAAATTATACATAATTAAATATAAAATATAGGTTTTGAAATTTTTGGGCCATTCATAAATCATTAAGTGTAGGATTAAAGCCAATAAAGATTTATATTTCCCGTTACTTATTAATTGCCTAATTTTACAAATTGTAAAGTGCCAGCCCCCGAATAAACTTTTAGAAAAATCAATCAGTCTGCCCAGTCTTTTTAACCGACTTTCCAAAAAGGAACAGATTCTATGTTCGACTTTATGTTTGTTTTCATCGATTTCTCCGTAAATTGTGGACCGATTAAGAAAATTATTTTTTTAGTTGAAAGAATATGTTCCCAAATTGTTTGGGTCTGATGAAGAACTTCGGAGATATACAATATAACTCTTCAATAAATGACGGCCAATCTCTCAGAATTGCTGCAATCGTATGTCTGTTTATTGTTTATACCTTTCATAACATAACATCACGGCAATACGCTCAAAAGAGATACGCAGATGTGTACAGTTCACCTTGGTACACTCTCATATCATCGGTTATGTTCAAGTTTCATGAGTTTTTCAAAATCGGTTCACAATTGACGGAGAAATCGGTGAACATAAATAAAAAAAAAACACACATAAAGTCGAACATAGAACCTCCTCCTTTTTGGAAAGTCGGTTAAAAACCAATTGACAACTGGGAACTTGTGCTTCATTCACCCCGAACCGAAATCAACGTTATAGTCTCTCTGAAGCCGAGTCGCAAACCATGCTACACCTCCTGTTTCGCCCTGAGCCCCAAAACTTGCAGCCCTTAGTGATCTATGTCACCGACGATGCCGCAAGTGTGTGTAGTTATAAGGATGTTAATACTTACGTGCAGTTGCTTTCAGAGTCGTCACAGTTATCAACGTTTAGTCCTCCCAGCGCCGCCGACACCACTGACAGTTCCTCGTCGTTTATTATGAGCTAAAACACAATACACACACATTTTAGTTGCTTGTTCAAAAATTGCAGGCTCTTTGCTTTTATGTTCGACGTAAATTGGCATGTAAACTAAACTCATACGAGTATATTGTATCTGGCTCATTCGCAAGAATTTGATTGAGTTAATTAAATCAACAGTGGATCTCTTCTCTGTTAGAGTGTGTGGGCCATAAACCACCACGCGAGCCCAGTGTGGATGACAAATGTTTTCTTCGAATCAACAACAAATTTGTACAGTAGGCCCTGTCGATTTCTTCACCGATTTCCGGAGTTAAGAACACTTAAATTCAAAAGAATAAAGAAGATTGTGAAAACTTAGCTTTCTTGCCCCTTTTTGTTGGACAACCATATCAATGAAGGAATGATCCAGCTCACCTGCGACACACATCCGTTGAATGAGGTAGAAAGTGCGAGCCTGGCGGGCAGCGGATGCGGCGCGCCTCCCAGCAGCAGCGGCTGGCGCAGCGCCAGGCGCCGGCGCGACCCGTGTGACGTCACCGAGCGCGCGCTGCCCGCGCCGCGCACGCGCAGGGTGGCGCGCCGCCCGGACCGGGACACCGACACCGACTGCCACTTGTTAGGCTCTATTGGGTATGCTGATCTGTGGATGGAACGATTATTTTGTTAGGTAGATGACTCATAATCAAGCCACCATTTCGTTCTGCTGGGACACAGGCCTCCTCGTTGGAAGAGAGACTGGGCCGTAATCCACCACGATGGCCATGTAGCTCTAGACAGAGTGTCAATAAACTCCCAGTGTAATAGGATAAATGGATCCACTTTTCCGCAATTAGACTCCCATTAGTTTTGTTGTGCGTGCAAATGGGCCGTAATCTAAGACATGCCGGTTTCCTTTTAGAGCAGTGGTGATGAAATAATTTACACAAAATAAGGCGTTTGCCTGGGTTCGAACCCACGACCTACAACTTGTAAGTCGCGGCCGTTACCACTGGGCCACCACAGCTCTTAAAACGCCTAGTGTAGGTCAACATTTAAATAAAACAGAACCAAATCAATTATTTTATCAGCGATGGCGAGGAATGCTAAAATGTAAAAGTTTGTTCACGTGACATTCCGATAGCGTTTGAAATGCCTATAGTTACATTTTTGCAATAGCTATTGCGTCGCTTTCGTTGATAGAATATCACTTGGACTGAGACTGAGCCTCGGTGCGGGTTGATGAAGTAGATTAACGAATGGAGAAATTGGGAAAGAACGAAAGATTTATGATGATGATGAGATTATGAACAATCGACCAATCACATAGACGGAAATCCACATCGCGACTTCATCTCGCCTGTGATTGATCAATTGAATAATTAATCAATCTGACCAATTGACTCTTTCATGGGGTCAAACCCTTTGCCTTGAATTCACTTACGCATTTAGGCTGCAGGTCATCGGTCATGAAGGAATACAAGTAAAATTTAAAAATAGGAAAACCCCCGACACATTTTTATTTCATCTGGTCGCTTTGATCGACAATCTATTGAACACGCAATTATAACACGATATCTTGTGAGAGCACCCCGATTCAAACAGTAAAACGCCCATAACTACAGGACGGCAGAACCGATTTTCATCAACCATAGCTAAGAACACTCTCGATAAAGTCACCTTTCAAACAATAAAAAAAAGCGAAATCAAAATCTGTACATCCGTTTAGGAGCTATGACGCCTCAGACAGATACACAAATGCACAAACACACAGGTCACACGTGAAACTTATAACACCCCTCTTTTTCCATCGAGGGTTAAAAATAATAGCAAATCAATTGATCCACAAGGATAAATTGCGATTTCATACAAACGAAAAAATGCCTCGGTTGTGAAAGACCCCGCTGAACTTAACAAATTGATCAAAATTTTAAATGCGTCATTGGTCGATATTATATTTACTAAACAGGTGGCTTAGTAATCTACAAGATGACTTAAGAATATGTTGATGCTGCTGATATCATCAGATTGATCAACGGTCTAATCTTACTAAATTGAACCATACCAGTAGAAGAATAGTATTTACAAGTGCTGAAAAAAGCTTTTTTGAACAAGCTTTTTAGCTTATCGTGCATTGTCATACAAACCCAACGTGTATGCAAACTTTCAGCTCAATAGGATGGGGCAAATTTTAAAACAGTTATCGTTATAAAATTCAAATTTGATAAACACAATTATACCAATTGACAAAGCAAATTAAATAAAAAGCTTGTAAAAGCAGTAGCTTACCTAACGAGAGCGATGCCAGCTCCAAGATCGAAGGCGAACTCGACGAAGTAGTCCCGCAGATGAAGCGAGAAGAAGTCTCCGTCGCCGTCGGAGCGCTCAGAGTTGTACAGCACCAGCCCTTCGCCGCTGTTGGGCTTGAGCGTTATCTGGAATACAAAGCGTTTAGTTCAGTCCAATAGGAGATATTAACAAGTAGATATATTTTTTCACTGCTTCTTTGCTAGCAATTGGTAGGATCTTATGTTGAATCGCCGATCCTAAGTTAAATCTTCGAGTCGGATAATTTTTTATTGGATTTAGGGTTTTTAATGACTATAAGCTCGTATGATATATGTGTCTTATTTCATGTTAAGAACACACTTTACACCGTGTCAGATTCCAAAAAAGAGAAGTGCCTTTTAACAAGGATTTGTAGCATTACTACCTACTATTGTCTGAACCAAAATCTTTAAGGGTATCATTTAAGCTATCGCCAATTTAATTAGTTTTGTGTTTCTTAAAAAATAGAGTTTGTCCGCAAAATAGTAGATTTGTCACCAAAATGTAGTCAGCAAACAATATAAAATTCATTCCACAATACATCTCCTAAAATCATGGAGATATAGGGTCTAGTACCAAATAAATGTTTTTGTATGTATTATAATAGGTTTGTCCCAATAAGTATTTAAGCAAACTAATTTAAAGAGATCACCAATAAATCATATATTATGTCAATAGAAAATTTCATAAAGTTAGATTAGTGTCGCAACAGAGTCGACGGAGCCTCGCTGCGCGAGGCTCCTGTTTCTGAATGCAGGGTCTAAAGTAACCTAACACGAAGGAGATGACGGGAGCTGAGTTCGCTCGCTTTGCTCGCTCACTTCAGCTCCCGTCATCTCCTTCGAACCTAACCTGTCCGAAACGGGGTGCCCTAAGCTCCCGAGCTCGCTTCGCTCGCTCTTGGACCGATTCATTGACCATTGTCATTGTCATTTTAATGTTGACATTTTCATTAAAATTATAAATTGATGTATTAAATTGGTAACGAATACTAAAATTTTAATAACTGAACGAAATAAAATGTAACAAATAAAAAGGAGTCGCAGTCAGGGATCGATAATCGATTTATTTGGTGACAGATCTACCATTCTGAGCATAAAGCTATTATTTTAGTAATAAAACTATTATTATAAGAACGAAGTTTATATATTTATCTAATTCACTAAAATTTTATTGGTAATCCATCTCTTATTATACACATATATTAACATTAATTTGATAATTCATACCTGGGAACACTTTTTTTTTATCTGAGAACGAAAATATTTCGTGGCGATAGATCTATTTATTAGGTGATACAACTTGATGACAAATATAAATTTTGGTGACAAGAAATATAGTTCCCAATCTTTAATACTAGTCATATGAATACTAGACCACAGGCTAGAAAGTTTTTATTAGTTTCTGTGTCTCAGCGACAAAGGAATTGAAGTCTTCTATATTGTGCTACTTGGGTCGATTGCGGAGTAGGAAGATGAAGACACAGCATAAGAAGAACGTTTTGTTGCACATCAACAAGTAACCAACAGTTATAATTTTACAGAATCCAAAATGCGAAATGGACCTTCCTTGAACTTAACAACGAGTTCTGAAATTCATAAACGTTCGTATTACTAGTTATTAGGTAACTAACTTTTAAGACCTGCCAATAATTATTGGCATTACCTTTTTGTTAACACCTTCAAAATTCTGTACACTTGGTTCGCAATTAAGAATTTGAATTTGAATAAACAGACGCAGTGAACTAAAACTCATTGCATTGTATTGAATATTTTCTCACCGATATCCTCTCTGGGCAATACATTGAGAAACAATACCGCTGAAAGTTTCTGAAACTTTCGGAACAGAACGCTAGTGCGATTCATTTCAATAATCGATTTCGTGTTTTCGTTCTGAAACTTTAGTTTGGTTTGAGTTGAAAGTTCTTTGTTGCTAATTAATGACAGTGTTTTAAAAGTTTTAAGTAGTACGTAAGTTTTAAGTAGAGTTGCTAAATAATATGGCCTGCGCACACTGGCGGAAAGTGGGCACTTAAGTGGCAGTGGGCAGGGCACATTTTTCACAGAACGGATGGCCGATGGGGCAAAAAAGTTCTGGAGTGGCGATCGCGAACCGGAAGATGTTGGGTTCGGAAGACCTCCCACCAGGTGGATCGATGACCTGGTGAAGGTTGCGGGAATCCGCTGGATGCGAGACGAACGAGACTGGTCGATGTAGCGACGCTTGGCGGAGGCCTATGTTCAGCAGTAGACGTCTATCGGCTGATATGATAATGACACTGGCAGACGCGATGGCAAAGGATGGAAGGATGGAAAGGATTTATCAATTGAATTTAATAACTATATTATCCAATCTCCTTCTTGCCACAATCTCGACATGCATCTGCTTGGCAACTTTTTCATCCTATTTTTTTTTTCTGTTTTATGCAAAATGTAGGTAGTAAATGTTATTATTGTTTTATTTATTTCTCGTCTTTACTAACTTAATACTACTGTTAAGGTTTTAGCAAAAGCAAGTATTTATATTGTGTGTCGTTTTGTGACAAAAAACTATACGAACCTACAGTTCAACACGACTAAGAATATAAAGTCAAAATGGAACTGTAAGAAATAGTAAATACCTTTTTGTGTGACAAATTGTAAAGTACGGTCAACCGAACCTCAATATGACACTTGATCTACGAAAACCGCCCTCACTCCTACAGAATAAAGGCCCTGGCAAAGTCAAATTGTTACCAAACACAAGCGTTGATTGTACCACTTTTAGTGTTGCAGCTGTAATCAAAAGTGTCGGCAATATAACGAGCGCAGTTTCCGTTTCATTACCGCGTGTAATAAGCGGGGCTCGTAAATTATCATTAGAACAACACTTATAAAACTCTTGAAATTAAGATAAATGTGCCTGAAGAAAATGCAAGGAGTGTGGCAAACGCGAATAAATTATAGACAGGAAGCATTTGTTGTGAAAGGTCAACTGTAGGTTTGTTTACCATCTCTTCAGTTGTACATTGCTCTGTTATGGACCCGTAAATGTGCCCAAATATGCTTTTAAATTCCGTTGCCGTTTCAAAAATAAAATCAATCGATCTTTTTAACCGACTTTTCAAAAAGGAGAAGGTTCTATGTTCGACTTTATGTTTTTTTATGTTTCCCAATTTCTCCGTCAATTATGTTAATTATGTTGACTATTTTTTTTCGTTTTTGACACCGACTTCCGAAAAGAAAGTTATTTTTCGCTTTGTATCGTTTTGTTTTGGCGGTCGGTTTAGTTATTTTGTTAAAAATTTTTTTTATTCTTTTTATTTTTTTTATCATTATGGTGCATTAAGAACTAATGAGTTTAAAGCCATACGCGGTGCATCTGCTCAAATCATGTTCAATCTGTCCATGCGCCCGCAGCGTCAATACACTGCACTTTTATCGCCAGTCTATAAACGCCACTGACACCGCGGCTGGCATGGCTACAAACCTACTAAACCGAACTCATTTAACAAATGATATAATGAGCTTTAACTATATTGGCTCGAAAAGAACAACGAAGTTTCGGTAGGTTCATCTCAAATTATTGTTTGTCCGCGCCTGCAGCACCTCATAATGTTTAATGTATAAATTATACATAGTAGGTACTTGTTTTTAACCCGCGACGGAAGAAGGTAGGTGTTAAAAGTTTGACGTGTGTACCTGTGTATGTGTGTATCTGTCTGTGGCATCATAGCTCCTAAACGGATAAACCGATTTTGATTTAGTTTGTTTTTGTTTGAATGGTGGCTTTATCGAGAGTGTTTTTAGCTATGTTTTAAGAATATCGGTTCACCTGTTCAAAAGCTATGGACGTTTTACTGTTTGAATCGGGGTGTTTTCGCAAGATATCGTGGCATAATTACGTGTTCAATAGACCGCCTATCGAAGCGTGTCTACTTCTAGATAAATTGTGAAATAAAAATAAGTCAGGGGATTTTTAATTTTTAAATTTACTTGTTTTTAGCAATCGGGTTTCTTGTTTATATCCCCTTGAGTTCAATCGGGAACTTTCGTTCCCAGAAACAATTGTTTTTGTATTATGCCTGCTAATAAGCACTCAAGGGATTATAATAATTTGTCTTATTTAAGACTTTTTAGTTTTATTGATGAAAGACTTCTCCAAATAAGTTACGTGGTAAAAGATTTTATTTATGTTGCTATCAAAGTTACGCTTATTTTGAATGTGTGCCAAAATAATAACATAGAAGTGTTACGATATGTATACTTTTGGAATGGTCTATTTAATAAGTAGATTTCATTTGATAACCATATTGTAATGACACGAAAAAAAATTGTATCACCGCCCATCTGGAGGCGCCATATTTAAAATTTTATAGCCTATCAAAATCAAAATCAAAATAGTTTATTTCAAATAAACCTTGAAGGTACTTTTGAATTGTCAAACAACAAAAAAATATGACTCTAGTTGCAAATTCGCAAACGTCAGTAGATCTCAATGGAGAAGAATTTGCAAGAAACTCCACGGACACTCTTTTCCATCAGTTTCAATTACAAGTTTTTGGTTACATCATTCTTGTTAAAAAAAAAATACATATATGTGAGAACGATGCAAAAAGACGTGCACGTAAAAGCGTCTAGAGTAACAAACAATTTCAACATAAAAATGCAATGACAGGCCGAGGCAGCTAAGTTATGACCAATCCCAAGTTCACGAACATGACGCATGGATCGGCACCACTCAGCTCAACCATTATGGAGGGAACCGAATGATCCAACACATGTGCCACCATCAGAGAGAAATTAGAGAGAGCATGACACACTCAAATGCCAGGGCACACAGAAGTCAACCAACGACACATAGGTAGATTTACAGTCGGAACATAGTACTCACACATGTGCTGTGCAATTATATAATACTAAAAGAAATTGAGTTTATACAATACAAATATATTCATACAGTCTTCAGCAGCTCCAACAATACTGCAAAACTTTTCTGCCCATCACTAATTGTTTTTGCGCCCTAATGGCTGCGGAGCGGGACCAGCATTTAGCCAAGCATTTTTATCAGCGATGTAATCCCCCAACTTATAATATGCTTGCCTGCATAGTGTGCGTTTTATACAAGTTTTAAATTTCGTCTCATTCAGTTCTAGAATGTGGGGAGGTATTTTATTGTAACATTTTATACAGTACCCCATAAAAGATGATGCTACTTTAGCCAGCCTGAAACCTGGCTGGATTAATTGGTCCCTATTTCTAGTAACATAATTATGTCTGTCGCCGTTTTTACTGAAAAGATGTAAATTTTTTCTAACGTACATGATGTTTTCATAAATATATTGACAAGGTACCGTCATGATTTTAATGTCCTTAAACAGTTCCCTTAGAGAATCGCGCCGGCGAAGATTGTATATCGCTCTGATGGCTCGTTTTTGCAGAATAAAAATTGACTCAATGTCTGCAGCCCTTCCCCATAGTAAGATACCGTAAGACATTATACTATGAAAGTAGCTAAAATAGACTAGCCTCGCGGTATCTACATCAGTAAACTGACGAATTTTTCTAACAGCATAAGCTGCCGAACTTAGCCGCCCTGCAAGTGATATTAAATGAGGACCCCATTGCAACCCTGAGTCTAGCGTGATCCCCAGGAATACCGTTTTATCGACAAATTCTAGCTTCTCCCTACCCAAGATAATGTCACAATCAGTACTTTTGACATTCGGCAAGGCAAATTTTACGCACTTAGTCTTTTTAGCATTTAAAACTAAATTATTAGCCGTGAACCAATTTTGAATCTGTCGCAAGACGTCATTTACGTCGTCAACGTTACTCGTACGTCTATTTATCTTAAAAATCAACGAAGTGTCATCAGCAAATAACACCATGTTTAAATTGCTATTCAATAGATGGGGTAAATCGTTAATGTAGACTAGGAATAAGAAAGGACCCAAAATTGAACCCTGGGGTACCCCCATTTTCACGGTTAACCCGGACGAATTGACACCGTTTATTTGAACTAATTGCTGTCTATCATTTAAATAAGATTTTACTAAACTCAACGCTGATTGGTCACTTCTTGGCTATGTCCTTTCTACCCACAAATGAGACGAATCCAACGACTCCTCATATGTTATAATCCGCCAAGCCGTTTAGGAATATAATATAATATAAAACATTTATTCGACATAGACACTACACAACAACAACAATCACAAAGTAACAGAGAAGAATAGTTAAAAATAAGTACAAATAAGGTTTAAGAATTATTGCGCCGGGCTTGCCAATACCGAAAGGGTTACCAACTCAGCATTTGCTGGGCGTCAGGCACCCAGCGCTGATTTTCAGTTGGCACCCCGCTTATGACACACGGACGTGGGTAAATACAATAGATACTTAAAATAATGTCATCATGAATATGTGTGCTTAACTTATAAATTGAAAAATATGTAAAATAGATAATATAAAGTAATAGGTATGAAAATATATAATGTGATGGTTAAAATTGTCTCAAAACCCCAAATGACAGCGTGGACATAGACGCAACCGCGGCCTATCACATCCAGCTAATCTCCTTTAGGCTGTAGAGCATGCCATAGAAATGGATAAACATACATATACGCCCGAAAAACATTACCGTCCCCTAGTCAGGTAAAAATATTAAATGCAGCCAAATCAGAGATTGCATCAAAGCATAAAATCTTACACTTGACGTATCATTGATATAAGACCATAACCTTTATTATTTGAACTGAGCTCTCCCGACAACAATAATACCCACTGAACTCAGTGTTGAGATCACTTCAATAGCTCACCGCGTACGCGTTCCGATCAGAAAGCTGTTTGTCTGTGACTGTCGTTCTATAATTTATCTAAGACGCCCCGGAGCTGTGGCGCCGATTGCGTTTTCGAACCGATTCGTGTCTATTGGCTGAAGTAGAACGTGAAGCTATTTCAATGATCTGCCATTTCATATTCCGTGGGTTATGGTGATCGGATTGTTATGAGAGTGTTTGTCATCGTTTACTGTTGGTCGGTTTGTATTTAGAGTTTAAGAATCGTGTGATGTTCGGTCGCTTGGTCCTAGCTAAAGGCTGTTTTTAACCCCTGACGGAAAAAGAGTGATGTTATAAATTTGACGTGTGCAGTGTGTACCTGTGTGTTTGTGTATTTGTCTGTGGCATCATAGCTTCTAAATGGATGAACCGATTTTGATTTCGTTTTTTTTGTTTGAACGGCGACTTTATCGAGAGTGTTCTTGCAACATTACGTTGGGAGTGTAGATCAGAGATATTTCGGCAGGATTGGAAATTGACATCGCCCCGTTCTACACAGAAATACTCAGCTATTACAAGAACATATGCTACAATCGTTTTAAAAAGTATTTCGAAAGGAAGTCTAAACAAAAAGGCATATTGGTATAAGAGTACGCGAAGTGAGCCTCCTCGAATCCCTTGGTTCGCTGAAAGTTATGAAAGTTAAAAAAGTCGATTCCCCTAATTGCCAAGTCTGTAATAAAGTCGAAAATGTCCAACATTTGCTGCTGGAATGTGAAAAGAACAGGAGAGAGAGGGAGATAGTGATGCGGGAGTTAATAATTAAAATGTATGATGTTGGGGCTTTCATTAGAATATTATCTGTACCTTATTCGGGAGAAGTGAAACTGATCTAAGCAATGGTTGCTGCATCACCATCACCCTCGCTTACGCAATAATATATTTGTTTTATAATATTATATAATTACGTTTTAAATTAGTTAGATAAGGGTATGATGAGGCTGACGTACGTTGTAAGGTAAAAGCCTCTAAATAACTAAAGATAAAAAAAAATGTTTAGTTTGCCAGTGAAAAAAATATGTGTCCAATATTTTTAGATTATCTATAATCCAAAAATATTGGACACGTATTTTTTTATGCCTCGTAAACAAAAAATTACGACGACACAATGCGTTGAAATAAATATCGTGTGACGTCACGGTGTATACGGTGATACACTTTATACTGACAAAGTGACGTCACAAGCTCCTGAATTTTGATGCGCTTTATCTTTGCCAATTTTTATTTATTTGATAAATCAAAATTAACATTTTACCAAAATAGAATTAACATTTTACCACCCAGGAAACATCCCTATTATTAATTGAAAGTCACACAATATTCTGTGTGTCATTAGATGCTCGTATCTGCCCCCGTACCCTGACGTGTCAAAACTATCATAGTTCGACTGTAAAAAAGGGACAGATGTACACAACTCATATACATCTGCCCCTTACGCACACTCAAAGTATCCTTGCTCTAAGAGCTTATGGTCACCCCCCTGATTGATATCACCCTCAACATTTGAAGAAAACGCGTCGATCTATGTAAAGCTTAGACATGTGGAGCTAATATGTCCTATTTCCCTTAAAAGGCATTACAGCACGAATAAGCTCGTATACGCAATCCTGTACACCTGAGCCTATTAATTTACGGTGTAACTTCTTAAGTGTCTGCGAACGTTAGTCTAAATTATATTTGGTTCCGAGTTTCGCTGAAAGCTTTTAAAAAGAAAAAGTTTGTTTAGAAATATTAGCGTAATTCCTCGTTTACACTTTGTTTGGGTATCAACACTGAGTTGGGCAGGACGCCATATTTTCCAAGTTTGTAATTTATGGGATTATGGGTTTCAACAGCTCGTTGAAGGGCAAAGGCCTCTCTTTTCCATATTTCGCGGTCGATTCGACCTTGGGCAAATCTTTAAGGAGTCAAAGTCATCCTTCAATCTTTCTAAGCCTGCTGCGTTCTAATTTTTCTCTATTTTAATGAGAAACTTGATGCAGCTAGTTACGTCTAATGATAAGCTTTTGTAAAAAGGAACTCATTTGAGTGAATATGTGCACAACAATTATAAAAACTGCAGTTACTACTGTTGTCTTCTATTCGAGTTTTGATTCAATATGAAATGTCCGACCATTATTAAGAAATCTGTACAGCTCCATCATTGGTCAATGTTATGTATCACGTAGTTTCAATTTCAACAACAATATGCAAATACTCAAAAATACCTCCTACAAAACAAACATTTAAGTCCATCCATACCTGTATATCAAGCCACGACTCCGCTGCGCTCCCCAGCCCGGGCAAGCGAAGGTACGACGACCCGTTGAACCGAGGCACCTGGAATAATATCAAAAGTCGACGTCACACAAACAAGCATGGACCAGTCGCCAATGGAACACAAATATTGTGCAGCGCTCAAAGGGATAACTTCCAAATAAAATTGGCGAATGGATACGGAGTTTAATTTATTCATTGGAAACTGTACTGTGAGCACACATGTCGACTTTCATTTAAAGTTGCGACTTTGACTTCTGTAACTTCGGGTCTTCAGCGAGTTTTTATTGGATACGACACTCTCTGATATCCAGTTGATGTTAGAGTATCGATATTCGAAAGGAAAATCAAGAAGTTCTGTTTGTTGCAATAAGGATAGAAAAAATCGGTATGGGTTGGTATTTAAGATGAAACAAATAATACCAGATATACATTATTATCCATAATTGCAAACAACAGTAGTAAATACAAGCCAGCTGTCGCGCGCATTAAGGTTCCCCTAGTCGACGGCACGAACTTTTTTGTGCGCGAGGTTAAAATGCATGCTATCTCATCCGACAACACGTGTCAAAGAGATAGATGCTGTGATGGGCAGTAAGAAGCTAGTTCGCGTACGAATACAAACTAATGCAAATTTGTAGCGAAATGGATGATGATTAGGAGCGCACGAAATTTTATAAACAGACCTTTGGGAGTCTAGATATCATGAAAAAACGACAAAATGTATATTTTCAAAATAAAATTATTTGCATTGTTGAATTACTAATCTATCTTTGTATGGAGGCCGTTTTTCAATTTTCCTTCTTCTTATGGTATTTATTTCCGCCCAAACATGCGTTAAAATTAGTGTTGAAATACGGAACTTTCGACGCTCATAACTTTCAAATATATTTTGTTTTTACTTTTTTGTTTCCATACAGGGCTAGAGGATGAGACAAATTGATATCATTTTTTATTTTGAAAGTACATCGTCAAACAGTGGAGTAATCGCCAAACTACGTTTGTATGGAAGAATGATCGACAAGTGTAATCTTAAAGGACAAAACTGCGTTCTATTTAAGTAAGTACATACAATTTTGTAATGAGTTTATCAAACTTAACAGGTTAAATACCTAGTAAAAATAATGTGTTAAATAATAGGTTGAATACCTAATAAAAATAACGCATTATTATTGTATAGAGATTATTAAAGATCTGCTTATTGTAAGCATCATAACTCATATCTTAATATTTGCATGAAATGTGTCATTGTACTAATAATTTATCTAAGTATCCATCTTCGTCTCCTACCATCTTTTGTACCGCGTTAAATATAAATAAAAATGGCTTTGAATTTGCAAATAAAGGTACAACTCTCCTTAAATAACGGGGAGACAAAGACCAAAGTGCAAATTGAGCCTTAAGTGTATTGTGAAGGTACTGTGTATCAATTGTGGACATTTGCATGCAGTTCTCAAAGGAAAATGGGTCATTGTGGCGCCCGTAGATAGCGCTAGCTAGCAGCTTGTTACCAAGTTGTTTCATTCAAGGAAACACCTTATTACTAGGTAGTAACGAGAAACTGCGCAAGTGCAGAAGTTCACAAAGTGTTTTAATTTACTTAAATATTCTGTTGAACAGCGAACAATTTTTTTACGCAAAACGGACTTATTAAGAACTGAGTACATAGCGGGGAGAAAATACTATCAGTTTTTGCACAGTTCCACAAAGTATTCAAAGAGCTACCAGTCCAGACGAAGTGAAGAAACATTTTTCAAACAAAGTTGTAAAAAGACAAAAACAGTTTCTCCCGGCTCATTTGATTTATGAAAGAAGTAAAATAAAGGAAAAGAAAGGACTCGTTTCTGAGAACACGTTCTTTTAAGACGAAGTATTGAGAAAAGTAATGGTTCCGCTCCGAACTGCTGTTTTGGTAATGAAAAGCAAGTAATAGGACAAGACGTGCTCGTTATTTTTCTTGTATTTGCCGTAAACATTTTGAGGAAAAACGTCTGTGTAATTTGTTCTAGTATAGAGACTGGGATGAAACTGTCTAGTGAGATTTATTAATCATCTCTAGAATAATTCATTGATATTATATAGTTAGTGAGAAGTGACACATTGAGCGAAGAATATTCATTAGGATGTGTACTCGTATTTGGATATGCGAATACTAGCACTAAACATAATTTAATGGAAATTCGTTTTCTCATTTTGTGACGACATAATCTGGTTATGCATTAAGGTCATGTCAGAAGTATCGTCTTCCTTACCTTCAAATCCAGAGTGATCTCGCACTTGACGCCCGCGTATCCGAGGGGACACAGACACACATTCGCGACACAACCACCTCCGTGCTGACACTCACAAGACTTGTCCTCTTTCCTATCACTCTTCAGATCGTTGTCCACATCACCCACTACGCCAGCACTTTTATTATCCTTTCCAAAATGTGTCTTAACATCGTTGTAACTGGAGTAAGTTTTGAATGGTACAACGGAGTTGTCTAGCTTGTTATTGTCATGTATTTTTGCTCGTTTGGCGTCTCTCATGACTATGTCGTTGTCTTCGAAGTGTACTATGTCGTTGATGTCATATATGGCGTGTGATTCGTCATGTTGATGTTGCGTTGCTTCGCTGGTTGTCACTTCGACAGATGGCTTCCATGGAGCCAGTGTTGGAGCGCATTCCGCTGTAAAGAGACATCGAGATTAGTGAAATACTAAGTTAACATAACGGGGCCAAGGTTGGGCAATAGGAATCAAGCGCCTTAAAGCGCATTTGGTCAAAGACATGATCAAAGTCACCGGAGACACCTGGATGGGAGACATACGGAATCGGTAAGTATGGCAGAAAGGATATGAGGCCTATACCCAGCTGTGGGTCGTTACTGGCAGATATGATGAACTTTAAACTTAACAACGGTAACTGACAACCGACCAAGTTTTACGTCTAAGGATGTAATAAAATATATCATAATTATGTAGATTGTAAGTACTCTCTCAGTATTTTAAGGACGTGCTACCTCCTTACCTCTTTAAATCTGGCAACTGATAGTTTTGGAAAATTAGTCATATTTGGAACGCTAGGAAATATTTGAAGATATTTTCGTTCAGTTTTTCTTGGGACTTCTATAGAAGGCGCCATAGGGTGAAGACTATATTGAAAATATAACTGTAGATAATCAGTTTATCTCTTAATTTAACACGCAAAAACTACGTCCCTAGTATTAACAAATGGTTTGCTCTAAAATTCCAAAAAAAAAAACAAATTTAAATTCATTTATTTCGAGAACACAGGGTGTACATTCAGAAGATGTTATAATACATAAGGTCCGAGCTGTTTCCCACCAAAAGGCAAACAAAATATCTCACAATTAAATAAAAAACATGTCACTAATAATATAATTTGATTTTTCAATAATATAAGAATGTCACTAATAAACTGAATGGTATTCACTTAGAAACTAGTCCTTCAATTTCTTTGATTGAAGGACCAAATTCCATGACTGTTAAAATTAGTTAGGGCTTGAATGAGTGTATCAGTGGTTCAATAAAATATACGAAACTAAACTGACTAGCTGCCACGATAAGATACAATAATACACGAACAAAACAGACGAAATGCTATTACGTACGTACGTGACAAATGATTGCGTATTCAATACGCGCACAAATGGAATTTCATTATTCCAGTGAGCGTGGTATTAGCAATAGTCATAAAATAGGGATGGCTATGAACATAGTTGTATTTGCTAAGGAGACTAGTAAGCTTCTTATTTTGAGAACGAATTCTCACGATAATACTCCAATTTCTATTATTTACATGTTTGATCCTTACGAGGCATAAGAGATATCTTGGAAATTGTTTTTCTTTTGAACCAACACGTAACGAATACTCTTGAAAAAATTAAATGACTGTTCTGACTGAGATTGAAATTGTGCAGTTTGTTTGTACCAAGGAAAGGTGGCCTGTACCTAGCAGTGGGGTCATACCAGACAGATATGTTGATGATAATGAAGTATTTCCGGATTCCAGAGGTAAGCTAAGAAACGTTGAAGAATTGAGAGGAGTCAGGAGTGTCACATAGTCTATAATTTTTTCTGAACGTGTACTTTTAAGCAAAGGGCACGTGCAGCTGTCGTTAAAGGCTAAGATCAGATTTAGGAGTTGGTATTAATTGTATGAGTATTTCGCAGTATTACAAATTTCATTATAGATACCAGGGAAATATCAAAGAAGCGACGAATGTGTCAGTCCCAAACTCCCACATAAATTAGAATAAAGTGTCACACTATAGACCGACCGCTTAACTGAGACCATTCTGAAGTAGCTACGCGGTACGGAAAGGACATACATGTACATAGAAGAATGAACATAAAAGTACATAGACGGACTTAATGTCGCCGCAGGTGTAGTGACCTGTCAGTCGATAATTCGCTGATGGGTGGCAACATCTCTGTTGTTACTTTAGGAACGGTCGCAGTTAAGTGGTCGGCCTATAAATATGAGCGAGTTCGACGCTTGTAGACAGGATTAGTCCACAATTATCCAAGACCAGTAGGAACGGAAGGAAGCAATCCAGGCTTTTGCCCTTTGGGACAGAAGAGCTAAAAATAAAATAAAAATATCAGCAAATAAGCAATAAGTCCATTATAAAATACCTTATCTCTTGTGTTTACAACATTTGTTATTGTGTGTTAGAATGTCAGATGTTCTAGTGCCTAAGGACAGGAGAAAGTTGATTATGACAGAAACACGAGCTTAGTCAAAAATCAGTAGATACTAGGTAATAGAAATACAAAGATAAGTCTTTTCTACGCAGCTAAGAAATGCCTAACTAGTTGTAAGTGTAACTCAAACGTCTGCAAGTTACCTTCAACTGCATAAGCACTGTATAGCACATCTTCATATCCTGCGCTTTAAAGTTTTAAACTCCCCCTAGCACATAGGTACATACACCTAGGTGCCACATAAGCGGCGTCTCCTATAACTTGGAAAGAAATCTCATTTATCACGCCTGTACTTAATCTTGGAGTTGTCTGTCAGCTTCGATCGGGTGGTGAAACAAATGTGTTCCTAGTGTGATGCGTCACTGAAATTTTTCGCTGAGCTTCCAATTCGATGAAGGGCTGTCCGATAGACTCATTATGGTGTTGAATATTTTGGAAACAATAGTTTTGTTTTTTTTTTTTTACATTTTGGTCTCGAATTGTGAATGCTTTAATTTCGGCCAGAATTTTTGATTGCAGTCAGCCTTTTATTAAATTTTACATAGCAATTTAATCAACTTTTACGGCAACGCCATTTGAGTAATTTATGTATTTACTCGGGAAAAGATTGTCTAGAAGAAGCAATTTTTGAAATCTCCTAGGTACTTCTACTACATAGTGGCCTATTTAGCGCTCACATTTAGGTATAACCATACACATATACTTCCTTTTACGCGTTGTAAGCAAATAAAGTTGAGGAGTCACCCGCATGCGAGGTTACTCGATCTTACAAACGAACTTGTGACTACTTAACGAGCTCGGAGTTTCAAACAAGATACTTCAACATCATTTTCCGAGAATTAATCTTGGTACTTCATTACAGCGAGTATAAAACAGACACGTCATATTTCACGGCGGATTTTAAAAGCTAAACGAATTCGCTCCATTTGACGTACAATTAATTCGGCAAATAGACTTCGAGAAAACATCTCGAGGATCTCTAGCAAATCTTGCTAGGTAGAAAAATAATTGGAAAATCAAAAGTTTATTACAAAGGCAGCGATAATAAAAAGCCAATACAGACTTGAATAGGGGCAATCTGTCGGGAAATTACAAATAAAGTGAGTTCTTTCCCTTTATCCAACCAGTGTAAGGTATAAGCCCTTTTCCCTATTGTACGCCACTTCCTTAGTACGGCAATCTGCCCTAAATCTTTCCGCCAATGTTCACTACATCAATGACCAGAGCTGGCGGTGAACGCAACCTTTTTCAATGCAGAATATTATACATGCGTCGCCGCCGACCTACTTGTGACAAGTTCCGTAAATAACTAAATCTGTGGACTTTAGCGGAGAGAGAAATGGAATGTCTTTGAGTAAGATATATGTTGATGTTTTTGTAAGGAGGAAGTAAGTACGACTATGATTCAGATTCATAACCTGATATCCGTTATGGTATAGGAAAATATAGCTTTGAAAGGTACGGTGTTCGTTCTGGGACGCCGAAACGGATCGCGCTTCATCCTGCGGTTTCAATGCGATGCAAACTTGGAGTGTTTGCGAGACTCTCCGACTCTGAAAGAGACATACCTAGGCTTTGCTTCTATAACCTTTCCCGAAAAAACCATGTATTTTTCACAGTGGTATTGTAGCTTTAAATAACAGTGAAAGAATTTTTATCGGAATAGCACTTCCAGTATTACCCTTTACCTCCCCGGTGAGTTCCCGCATTGTCGAGGCTCAGTAGCCGTGGCTTGGTCACCCACGGTGAAGCCAAGAGGAACCCGAGGATAGGGAGAGCGGCTAATGCAATACCGACTCTCCTCTCCCGCCACGGCCTCCAACCCTCAGCCGCGACATCGTATGGGACCTGGGACCAAGTGACCAAGCCACGGCTACTGAGCTCCCCCACCTCGACAATGCGGGAACCCACCGGGGGGGCTCACTATCCCCTGCGGTCGAAAAATTGTAGGTGGCGGGGTTGACCTTGATCTGTCTCAAAGGGACCAAGGGTGCCATACACGGGGTCGTCTGGTGCTTATGTTCTGGATTGGTGATACCGGTGATGGGGATTACTTCCCAGAGGAGGGTCCGGTGCCGTCACCGGACCCTCCTCTAGGGGGCAGCTGTCCGTACAACCGTGGCGGGTTCGCGGTGATTGCTAACGCGTGCCCGTTTACCCGCCATAAGCGGCATATGAGGAAAGTGGAGTTTTAGTGGGTAGGAGTCCCACATAACTGCAGTATCCTCCGTGGTAGTGCAGTATGCATGAGCAATTCTCCACGTCAAAAAAAAAGTATTACCCTTTACAAACAAACATACGATTTTTTTTTAGCTTTGCAATGTATTAGTTAAGATGTAGTTGTAGTTAATTTTCATGTTATTGCAGGAAAGCTTTGATAGCCTAATAAGCTAACGTTCTGAGTCAAACTAGAGATGGAAAATCCTGATGATAATTTTTTCGATCTTCCCTGGAAAATCACAGCCAAAATGAATAGCGAATTACTATAAGGTTGATAAATACAAATTCAAGGGCCGTCCCCTAATGTTGGCACCATTCATCACCGGAATTCCGCACACGTTCTTCACAAACGACGAGGGAGCCCTACGTTTGTTGAGCGCACACTTATGTTACGAAGAGTATGTGGTGTGCAAACTTCGGCAATGAAGACTACGTCGATGTCGTTTCTTCGGAATTGAATGAGTTTTCATTTATTTTTGAGCACAATCGGGATATAATATCAGAAGCCGTGACCCGAGAATACCCGAGACTCAAAACAAGTGACATTCTATCATCTTATGATATTGTATGAAATGCCAAGCGCTATCAAAATATCACGTGATCAATCCAAAAATGTAAGATTATGTCGTTTAGATGGCATTTCATTTCAATGGCTTTTGCTGTAAGAATGACAGCTTTTCTAGGGCCTTAGTGCCTGAATTAGAAAAACTTTTTGACAAAAAGTACTACCGACTTTTTTTATTTATTATTTTATAGGCGTAAGCGTAAGCGTGAGCTTGACACTGTCTCACCCAATAGTAAGCGATAATGTGGTATTTTAGTTCCAAATAAAAACACTACAAAGTGAAAAATAAATATCTTTTTGGAAGTCGGTGTAATGGGTAATAGGTAACATTTTTTTTTATGGACACCGACTTCCAAAAAGAAAGTTATATTTAACTTTGTAGTGTTTTTATTTGGCAGTTTTTAGTATTTTTTTTTAAACTTTTTTTTTATTTTCACTTTTTTGTTTTACCTACTAGGCAAGTTCTTTAGTAAGGTACCTATACTGCCAGAATAGATTAGAATAGATTACCTGAATATCATGAAATTTGAATGAGAGTGTACCAAGGAAACTGTACACATCTGCGTACCCTTTAGAGCGTACTGGCGTTATGAAATGGTATAAACAATAAACAGACATGCAATTGCAGCAATCCCGAGATATTCGCCGTCATTTTTCGAAGAGTTCTATTGTATATCTCCGAAATTCTACATCAGATCTTCACCAAATTAAAATGGGACCAATTTAGGAACATACTCTTTCAAACAAAAAAGAATGTTTTAAATCGGCCCACAATTGACAGAGATATCGGAGAACTTAAAAAAAAACAAACATAAATTCGAACATAGACCCTTCTCCTTTCTGGAAAGTCAGTAAATTATAATTGATAAGCATGTAAAGATGTCATGTTCTGTGGGGCATAGATTAATTGAACGTGTAAAACCCCCTTGTTTTAATATTTTTTTTTTCTATGACATCAAGTTCCTTCGATGTATGAATGTCGTAATGTTAACTACTACCTACTGTTAATTTAGTTAAGTTTCTCTTTAAGTGAACTGTAATTTGTTCTTTGAGAAAATAAATATCTTTAAACCGAAAAAGGATTAACATGAGAAAAATACAAAATGCTTATTGCTTCTTAGTAATACAAACGAAAATATTGATACAAGTCTCAAATTTATGTTGATAAGTAATAACTTAGGTATTCATTGAACTTATAGGAGTAATCATAGCCGTCATTAGAAAATCAAAAGCCTTAATAGTAGAGTCTAGAAGAAAGGGTAAATAGCTATAAATATGTAGTCAAACAATTCATATTGAGAGGCTTCGAAATAGCTGCGAAATAAGTTATTTCGTGGCGTACCAATAACAAAGGAACCCCGCGCCGCATGCTCCGAACGAATCTATAAAATATTTCAGTAGGCCTCGTTGACTCTCTGAAAAATCAAGTACCTTATGGCGAGTTACGATGAAAGGGAAAATTTTATATGCTTCATCCAACCTCGGAGCGAAATACCTTACCTTAATACGAAAATTATAACAAGGGATCAGCTACATAGCAAGTTTTATACCCCGATATTCGAGTTTCTGAACGGGTGAATACACACAATTTATTCCAAATTGACTAAGAACTATACTGGTGAAATAAATAAAACCGAAAACAGAATGTATGTTACGATTTATGAGGGTCTCATAACATCTGATCTAGTGGAATTATTGATAGGTCCCTAAATACATTTCGTTGAGACGTTCGATCCGATAAAGGTAACACAAATGTTCGGAGAAAAGACATCGACAGCGTAAAAGGAATAATAGTCTTATGATTCAGTCGTCTACGGCGACAAATCCTCTCTATTTGCTGAATTCGATCTTGAAATCGTCGGCTCGCATCACAATACATTTTGGCGCGCAAACATGGCTGCCAGCGGATTCTGTTTGTCGTGTCAAATGGAACGTTTTAAATCCAATCGCGGTACAAACGCTTTGCAGATTTACTCGAAAATTGTTTAAACGAGCCAGTCCAAGCTTAGGAACGATGAAATCGGAAATACAAGGTGCATCGGAATAAGGACACGGATTTATGTTTATTCATAGTTGTTTTAGAAATTCAAATGGCGCTGTGATTTGAATTTGTCAACAAAATATTATTGGTAAAGAGATTGTACCATGCGCAGATCTTTTAGAATTAGGAAATTTAATACCTTTAAACGAGCAATTCTTGTATATATATATAATCCGAATCTCGCAAACGGCTGCAAAGATTTTCATAAAATTTAGTACCTATGCAGGCGGTTTCGGGGGCAATAAATCGATCTAGTTAGCTATGCACAATGAGCTCTTTTCCGTCTCCCTTTTGTATTTGTATATAGGTTTGTTTTTATTTTAGAATATTCAATTATATGTATGTTAATAAGAATTTAAATAAATACCTATGTTAGAAATTATATAATAATAAGTTAAAGTTAAATTGCTTATAAGTCTGTTTAGGCTAGATTGTAATATATTATTAAGAACCTAAGTGTTCAATAATAAAGAAAAAAAATATCTAGCTAGGTTTCACTGTTAGAAAACGTCGTTTTCTCTATCTTCATCCGAGCAGAGCTCAGTCGCCCATGTACTATCATATTACCTACCAGATCGCAAAGTTTATTCATAAAAAGCTTTATGATAAATGATAAGGCAGAACAGAATCTATCCTTAACTCGTCCTGATCTAGTTCAGTGCTGTGGACTATTTTATACGATGCCATAAGATTGGCGAAGCAAGCATCTGTTCTGATTTGATAGTAGTTGCATTGAGCGGGACATGATGTGAATGTGGGCGAGAATTTAAATGCCACTCTTTGATATATCATCATAGTTTTCATCGTTAGAGAGATTACGATGAATATCTACTATGCGTAAATTGCAAGTGAGGATAAAGTTGCCTTAATAAAGCTTTATCTCCCAGGTCAATTACCTTTTGTAAAGACACTGCAATACTGAGATCAAATCTCACCAAAGCGTCCCCATGGGTGTCCCAAAAGGTGGCGAAGCGATCGAACATAATTTCCTCGAAGTAGTAAAAAAAAACCATTTCGACCAGCTGTGATAATGAATGATTAGATGACACAACAAACAAATTATGATGGAAGACCTCAAAAGAATGAATCCTTTCACTCCGTATTTTTATGAATACAACGAGCCTAATGTGAACGTATTATTTGCATTCTCTTCGAAACGAAAAGGAATTTTATCGGATTCGTCATGATGGTAATGTTATGTGTTTGATTCGATTTGTCTCAACGAGGGGTGTCGACATTCACGCCTACGAAATGGGTAGATACCAATGAAATAAACAGATATACCGTTATATACATGTATGTTTTAGGACTACGTGGAAAGGCCGCCGGGAACAACCATAGTTCAACGAACTTTGGACCTTAAAAGAGACTGCGGCCGGGAATTATGTCGTAAGTTGGGCCTCTCCATTATGTCCAAGAGCAGGCTAAAATAGCTGATCTGAATAAACATTTTGGTGAACGAAATCTTATTTTACATGAAACCAGCGTAAATTTATTTTTAAGCCAAGTAAAAATGGGAAAACTCGTCTAATCTAAAGTTGGCTAATTAACAAGAATAATCCTTGGAACGTAAAACTTATCAATCCGTCACAGAGCAGCAGGAAAGTCAAACATCAAATCGTGATTAACTGAGGACTCTTTGTCGTAAAACTTTAGCACAGAATTATCTCTGGCTGATGCCAGCCGGAGATCAAGTTGTCAAAAGAGAGATTATTATGATTAATGTAATGGCACACTTGTTTGGAATGTGTGGTAATATTGCGATGCGATGTTTAATGATGCTCTGTGAGGTGCATGGTTTAAGATCCAATTTCATTGAGAGCTTCTCTCTAGTAATTTTGTAGACTAAGCAAAGCTACATCGCAATAAGAACTGCAGGTTTGACAGTAATGGCAAAATAATAATTAGTTCACTAGTTTGGAAGTGTGGGGGTTGTTATTTAATTTACTATGTCTCTAGTCCCACTGAAGAGTCTGCGTGTCAATGAAACAAATGGAACACTGGATAGAGTATTTATATTTTGCACAAAATGAAAGTTTACATTTACGTGAGCCTGACTGTACCGAGTTGTACGGCTGTTCTACCGAACGAGTGACGGAGGGCGACTGACGTCGCTAGCTGGCCTGCCTGCCTACGCGCTTACTGCGCACTTACATATGTGTGTGTACCTATAGGTACCTGTGTCCCTACAGAAGTAAGATCAACCGAGTTGCCAGCTTGTCGTTTTTTTATCGGTTACATTTCGGGGAGTGTGCGATGGAATTGCATGATTTAATTGCGCCCAGCTCGTTCCATCATCGGACTACCAGACGCATGGCGACACGTCATCGGTACATAGTGGACATTCCACCCATACGCACAAAACGTTTTGGGGACACTTTTATTATGCGTACAGCTAAGGAGTGGAATTCCCTGCCGGAGACTGTGTTTCCCGATAGCTACAATCTAGGGGTCTTTAAGTCAAGAGTGAATAGGTTACTTCTAGGCAAGCGTGCTTCACCGTCGACCACATCATCGCTTACCATCAGATGAGATAGTGGTCAAGCGCGAGCCTATTGACAATAAAAAAAAAAGATCGGAGAGAGGAGAAAGAGATTTTAATTTGTCGGGAGTCTGGAGATTCCTTAAAATGTTGGGAGGATCCAGACGATACCCGACCATCTGGCAACCCCTGAACGAAGAACTGTAAGGTGCATACAGACGGCTTTGGTGATAAACAGTTGATCCTATCATGCCCCTGAATGCCAATGCCAATGCTGATGGTCCATTTCAAGGAATTGGTTTTGTGCAAAAGTTTGACATTACAGACATTATTTGAGGACACATTACCTTAAAAGTAATACAATATCTTGTATTACATTCTAACAACTTCTTGTAAGGTAAACCCATCGCTTTGCATCCAGAACTACTCCACCTAGCCAAATCAACATGAACTCTACAGCACCAAACGATCTCGATACTTAGTCTTAGGCCGTTTGTTCACGACGCGACACACGAGACCGCAAAATGCGGTCAAGATTCAGAGCTACATATATTAATATAGACCGTTTAATCATTGCACGACACCGCACCACACGCGATACGATTATCATACGGTTTTTCGGCTATGTCGTCGATGCCGCTATGTCGTCGCAGTTTATTTGCGGTGACGTTGTAGCGGCTGAACAAATCCGGTATGAGCTTGTTGACGACATAGCGTATTCGTCACTCACGCGCTTATAAAACAATACAAGTGCCGTTGCAGAATCGTGTCTAATGAAAAAACGAACGGACGACAGACCGTATGCAGTGTGTCGTGGGTTAAAAATCGGGACCGTAAATAGTGTCGTGCGGTGCCTCGTGAACAAACGACCTTAGTAAACGCCAAAATAAGAGCAACAACTACCCACAAAACGCGCTTTCGACCTCCACAGAGACACTGCTTTATCTCACCACTCATAATATAAACACCCTCTAAATCAGACTCGAATAGAGATAGCATCGGAAGGAAAATATGACGCGGAGGCGGCGGGCCGAGGCGATGGTCCATTACTTCACGTCTTCACGCTTCCTAAGAGATCTAATCACATTATTATTCTGAGGACATACGTTAGTTAAGGTTTGAGACCTTAAATATGAACAATATTCTAGCTCAGTTCGGATAGAAGGACTTTATTCAACTCTTGGTTTATAAGCTCGTGAAAATACTACTAGCATTTAACAGATAAATTATAGCTAACGATGTAAGAACTAGTTTTTTTCGCGGGTTTGCTCTGTGGTCTATCCTGTAGAACAGAGTTTTATTTTATAGGATAAATAGCCGATAGTCTTACTATGCTAGTATTATATTTTCTGTGGTCAACTTTCAATCACTAATAATCTAACTGTGCTAGTATTATATTATCTGTGGTCTAACTTTCAATCACGAATAGTCTAACTATGCTAGTATTATATTGTCTGTGGTCTAACTTTCAATCATTCAAAGAAGTTTTGTTATACTATACTTTACGCATTTATAATACAAGTTTAGATTATGCTTTTGAATATATTGTATTGATTCTCTTAGTTCCAAGTTGTGTTTCAAATGTGCAAACGTCCGAGTTTCAATTTAAACGCTAATCCTGCGGCGAAGTAGTTGTTGGGAGTTAGTCTTCGATGTAACTTAGTCGTTTTCAATACGCTTCGTAAGACCGCGGGTACAGTAGATATTATTGTAAAGTCCAATTCTCAATCCAATTTTAAGCAAAAGCAACCTATGTTCCCAATGCTGTGACATAATCCTCTTCTTGTATTGGAAGTGGAATAAAATCCACCAGGCGAACTGGGAATAAGAAACTGCGAATTGTAAGTTGTCACATATTTTAGATTTTTTGGTTGTTTGGTTTAGGACGGTCGCCTCAAGGTTTTCCTTCACCGTTTTTAGAGCGGTGATGTCTTAAACACATAAGTTATGCGCCTTCCACATTCGTGAGTTGGGGCTGTCACAACTGGACTACAATCTTGACTTAAGTCTAAACCAGATTCAGTAGTATAATATTAGTACATACTAGGTACACTAGTCGAATAAAGGACTACTCAAAGAGACAGGTACAACCAAAACACGATTTACTTTATTTTTTTTTTTCCAACTTATTTTGACGCATAATCTGAGGGCAACCCCAGAGTCACTAGAGTGAGTACTTCGTTAAGCTTCACAAAGATTTACCAAAAATCTAGCCTCTTTGGCCCGTAAACTTCAAAGGCCAGAATTATGAAGGTATTATCGGCGGAGCGCAAAGAATTTCACAAGTCTGTTTAAGTAATATAAACGATGTTATTCTAAGACTAAAGACTTACTTAGGCTTTTAGGAGGCTGATGTGATACTTTAAATCAACGATTAAGGCACCGGAGGTAGATTATTACTTCACTTTACATTATTTAAAGAAAATAAACTCCTCAGTGGTGTAATGGTCACAAGCGCTACTGCTGAAGTGAATCGCTTAAATTTTGGTATTTTTAACCCCCGACATAAAAAGAGTGGTATTTGACTTTGTATTTGTGTCTCTGGCATCTTAACTCTTAAACGGATGAACCGATTTGGATTTAGTTTCATTGACAAATGATATCGTTGTTAGAATGTCGCATTGAATGTCGCATTCAAAAATTCTTCTGACGACGAAATCCAAGCAAACAATCAATCTGCCTAGGTCTTTCCCAACTTTATTGAGGTAGGCTAATGTCGACTTCCAATCTAACTGGATTCAGCTGGATACCCGTATTTACATGGAGCAAGTGCCTATCTGATATATTCAACCCATTAAATGGATAACACGGTACCCCTTGAAAAGACTGGTATCAGATTTCAGGCTTTTGACTACCCGTTACGACCGTCTTATCCTACCTAAAATCACAATTTTAAGAACATATTCAATTCAGTTTCATTTACAGTGTACTCACAAATATCCAGCGTGGCGACAGCGTCCTTCATGAGCTGGTAGGTGTCTCCGTTGATCCTCAGGAAGTCTACGCAGCCCAGGAGACCGTCGGAGAGGCCCAGCTTGCTCTGGAGTCCTGTAGTGTTGCCCGCGCCGCCCACCCACACCGGCTCGCGGAATGTCATGCGGGAGAATAGGCCCTGGGGATGATAGTGGGCACATTAGATAGAAATTGAAAAGTAGATAATTTCTTTGTCTTGCCTAGTAGCTAATAGGAAAAGTTTAAAAGAACAGTTAATTAGCATTCAATTTTTCACATATTTTGACACACGGCAACCTATAGGGTAGGAACTTGACTTTGACCTATAATCATGAAATATCGTAAGAATATTTTTCACACCACCTGCTCAACAATTTCCAATTACTTATCGTGCAATCTCAGCGCAAAGTTAAGCATTACCTCTTAAGAGAGGTAAATTTGTATAAAACGCCCAAGGGAGTAAAGTGATTTGAATTTGTAACGTAAAACTCTTGGAAGACTCTAAGTAAAAAATGCTTATATTGTATTGTAAAGAAGTTTGTTCGAAAATCTAACTGGCCATCATAAGCAGAACTCAAGAAAAGAAAAAGAGACACCTATGTGGCGCGCCGCCGCTTACATACTTTGTGTACAAACACAAGTTTCTACATCTTTGATTACTGAAATAAACTCCAACACAACTTCCATAATTGTACTGAACAAAAATGTTAATCTATCCTTCCATAACTGGACTAATAGAAAGAAAGAAAGAAAGACCCCGTGCGAGACCAAAACGGCTCCTATCTCAGCAACAATTATGAAACCCAACAAAGAGTAATGTGACCAACATCAATATTAACTTTAGATTTATATAAATTAAAAAATAAATACTTAATTTATGGAGCCCTGGCTTTTCATTGTCTCGCAGAAGGTGTGAAAAGTAGGGTCTATGATCATCTGGGATCAAGCCTGTCTTCGTCTTGGGCAGCTTGAACCCCTCGCTTCACTCAGGAATCTACATAACTCTTCGCTCGGTAGTTAAGTCTAGAGTCCCTCGTTACGCTCATGGTTCAATATGCCGCCCGTGACGTAAGACGCTGCTTTATCCCCTTGGTGCATAATCTACTATTGTGTAATGCAATCTCGCAACGGGCTTCGTATCAACAAACTCGCAATAGCACACTTTTTTTTCAATGTAGGCCTGCTTCTGGATCCATATAGAGTGGTATATACGTAGGTCAGTGTTGATATTGTCGATAGACTGATATAAAGTCCTGCTTGCACAGGCTTACTCTTGATCCAACAAAGCGTTGTCTTCTGCTCTCGATTATAAAGTTCTATCGCCCTATTAACGCTAACTTATATTAAAAGCTTGTCTTACGAACACAATCAAAACGTCTACTTACAAATTGTCGAATTTCTTAAAAGCTAAATTAATATGCGCGTTAAGTCGTGTCTTCAAGTGCTTAAAGTTAATTTACCTACGCGTTGATGAACATCATTAGAGGAGGCGTGGCTGTGCGAGAAGGGTTAGCGTGGCGGCTGTAAGTTACCGACGGCGTACCCAACGTGTGGGCCCGACGTATGGAAATTACCGACCCGGAACTCAAGTTACGGATTTCGTTTTATGTGACGTCGTAATGTAGAAGAAGGAAAACCGAAATTACATGATTTATAATCCGAAAAACCTCAAGGAAAGAAAATATTAATCAAATAGATCATCAATATTTCTAATAAACCACAATCTTCAAAGATCTCGAAAATCTGATACGAAAGTACGAGACGCAAAAAGACAACTTTGATCACAGCTCCATTGTTTTAATTAATCCCAGCGAAAGTTTTTAATTAATTCAAAATTTAAAGATTTACATCGGCGAAACCTATTCCACGTTTGACCGACCATTATCGAGGGAACCTTCAACCGGAACACTTGGGGTGGCAGTTTTAACAGGAGGAATTCCGTCAATTCTTCTGAGACATTAACCTCGGCAGTGTTGAGGCAATTATGTTAAACTGGGAACGGACGCCTCCAAGGTACGCTTGGAGATATTACAGAGAAAAGACGAAATATTACAGGAGATCTAAAGTTTTCTTTAAAATTCTGGACAAAGATTTATGCCTCAAAAGTTTCTCTAGTCGTAAATTCTCCTGAGCGTTCCTTTAGGAGTGTAAAATTGTATCTGAAACATTTCGTCCATTCGATTTTCAGTAGTTTTCTATATAGACATTTACTCTCAGTAAATTCAAAAGGCGAATTTAATCCTCTAATTATTTCCACTCCACTACCTTCACAGATTATCTTCCCTACGTAACAAGTACCTTTAAAGCCCTTTATAAAATCTCAGATTTTACTAGGCCTTTAAAATTCATAGCCGAAATTTTTTACTGGCTATATTATCCGGCTGGCGGGTATTACGCCGACGTGCAAATGTTGGCTCGTTTGTTCCAACCCTTTAGACGCGAATGTTCTTAATGAGTCAGATCCGCTCTGGAGGAACGATTTCGGCGATGTAGATGTTTTTGTGCCTTATTTTACACCTCGTGAGGCAATTTATGTGTGAGATTAATGGCACACGCGGAGAAATGCGGTCTCGTTTTCTGGCGAAACGTACTCTACAAGAATATTATGTCTACTTGGCCATCAATTTTGTGTGATGAAATAATGCATGTGCTGAATAATGAAGTTGATTTTTTATGCAGAAATCAGTTGGGATTTTCTGGAAAGTTTCAGACTTCTCACAAATAAATTTATCGTCTAAACAAAATGGAATATTTGAGTGTTTTGTCAACATCTGATTTAAAACATAAGTACGTTACTTCTAGACGCAATAATGTTCGCAATGAAAAGAAAGTACGAGCGACACAATATTGACGCTGTAGGCGAAATAGTTGGGAGGCTCGGAAAAGAAGGCATGTGACGGCGCAGCTGTCGGGAGTTTTCTGCAAACATACATTACCCGCACCCTTGCAAGCGCCTGTACTATAACCGGCCACAATATTGATGTAATATGGAGCCGTACTTGCTGTAATAACAACACACTGTGATCACGAATTCGTTTGAAGTAAGGCAAATTGCGCCAATGAAACTTAGTATGTTTTTAGTTTCATTTGTGGTTCTAGCGCTTCCAGTGTCTCTTGTGTAATTCGTGATCAGGCCTACCTAGTCTACCTAGGTATAGCAAAACTGTTATTTCGATGTTGTCCTGGTGAATCCATAATAATATAATAAATGCGAAAGTAACTCTGTCTGTATGTCTGTTTTCACATACAGACATAACTAAAACAATGTATTAAAATCTGTGCTACACATTGATAGAACATCACTGACCCCAATTTCTTTAATGACCCTTAAGTTCATAATTTCCTAAAGTCTTTCTGTCTCAATAATATAACTGATCTTTAAGTGTCAAACGCAATATATTCATCATAAAATTTTCAATTTAATTACTACGAATATAGATGAGCGGTAATAATTTTACCGTCTTCTCAAAAATGTTATGTGTGCCTAATTAAAACTAAAACCGCTGAATCGATTTAGATGAAATTTGGTATGGCGATAGTTTGAGACCCTGGACTTAGGATAGTTTTTATGCCGGAAATCATCTTTAAGGGGGTGGAACGGTGATGGAAGTTTGTATGGTGAATACTAATATATTAATATTATTTCGCGATATAACAAAATAGACTATTCGAAGTACTACTAGTATTAAATAAAGTCATTGTTTAATTTCCTGTTATTTGTGTCTCATTACTCAACTTCAAAGTATTTATTACTAGCTTTTACCCACGGCTTCGCTCGCAGTGAAGACATTAATATATATATTCTTTAATAAAAAATATCCTATGTTACTTCTAATACCTCCAAGAATATATGTCATGATGATCGGTTCAGTAGTTTTTGTGTGAAAGCGTAATAAACAAACTTACATTCACATCTATACATATAAATAAAATTGTAGTGTCTGTTTGTAATATTGAAATAACCGTTTTTTACTACATGTATATGAATATATATACGGTACATACACCAAAATAACATTTTTTACAATTTTTGTCTGTCTGTCTGTGTTTGTGCCGGCTAATCTCTGAAATGGCTGGACCGATTTTGACTGGCAGGCACTTTTACTGGCAGGTAGCTGATGTAATAAGGAGTAACTTAGGCTACATTTATTTTAGAAAAAATCTTTTATTTTAGAAATTTGTTAGGCGGAACGAAGTTCGCCGGGTCAGCTAGTCTATACAAAAACTTGTAATTGAAACTGATGGAAAAGAGTGTCCGTGGAGTTTCTTGCAAATTCTTCTCCATTGAGATCTACTGACGTTTGCGAATTTGCAACTAGAGTCATATTTTTTTTGTTGTTTGACAATTCAAAAGTACCTTTAAGGTTTAATTGGAAATAAACTATTTTGATTTTTTGATATATTAGTATGAAGTATAGATAGATGATGGTTACAATTCAAAGGTAGGCCATAGCAAGTTTTACAGCTCACAAAAGCTTGATGGGCCAAATAGAGAGGATTTCAAGTTACAAAACAAAACCTCTTTGTACCTATGGAAAATTCTGAACGTGAATAAAAACAATTTCATTCACAAAAGTTGTTACGCTCTGAATTGACGTCAACAGGTGAACCTGTATACCGCGTGTAACATTTACAAACACTCTCCGTTTATGGCCGGGATTGGAATCGCGTCCGATAATTGGCAATAGACGTGCCGATATTGGGATTGTGACCTAATACCGTCATCGGGGCTGCGCTGTCCACGATAGAGCTGTGATAACATCAGGCTGGTAAGTACTAGGAGTGTAGCGATGTAATGTAGATAGATGCCGAAGCGAAGGGTTAAATCACAGGTTTAATAGAGATATAGGACGATTTGAAAATGAGTGGAGCTGGTTTGTGGAAATGGAATGACATCTGAAGTAAAGTTCAACAAATATTTTTCATTACTTTTCTGCTCGAGCCGTGGTAAAAAATATAGCCAACCATTCTTGTTTGAGACGGGAAAACTGTTCTAGAAAAACTGTGCGTTCTAATTGACAGCTGTTCACCCTGTTCAATCAGGGCTTCATTGAATTTGGAATTCAGACACAAACTCTGCAAGTGAAGTGAATTAAAACTTAACCAGATTTCAGGCATTTTAGGACAGTCAGTGTAATAAAATCATTCATTAAAAAATATTTTTTAACATAAGCTTTTTTCTTATTCTTCTCAACAAATCCTTTCATTTGAAACCCATATCATGGCAGTGCACAAAAATAACTAGTCCGCCATATTGGGCCATCCGCCATATTAAATTTAGAACGACGACCATGCATTGTCATCCAAACTAAACGTGCATGCAAAATTTCATCTTAATCGGTGGAGGATAACTGTTTAAAATTCAGTGGCAGATTAGAACCGAACACTTATATACATACATTGCAAGTTAAATAAAAGCTTGTAAAATCGCTTTTATTGTACGAAATACTGGTGCTGTCAATTTTATATTGTTAATTAATTATATTAATATTAATTATCAATTTATTTCTTTATTTTCTTATATTCACAAACACAGTACAAAGTCATTGTAACACTTTATAGAGACTGGTGACTGCTGTAGGTAAAACCTGAATTACAGATCACCAGGCTTATCCTCCATTGGACAAATCACTTATGACTAATGACTGTATTAAAATAATATACAATTCGTACATATTAAAACATAAAACAAAAGTGAAACAAAATGGAAAATTAAAACAATTGTGGTGGCAAAAGTAACTTAACATGAATTTGGGGGATGAGTATGTGTGGATGAGTGCGAGTAAGAGTGAGAGAGTGTGTGTTTGAGTGAGAGTGTGAGTTTGTTACAGCTGACATGCATTACTTCATAATTGCCTATCAAGCAGGCGTACCTGCGCATACTGACAAGGGCGGTTTCCTACTGCTATTCTAAGTTCCAACAGCAGACGACGAACAGTTTCCATTACGTAGATTGTGCATCAATAGAGTAGTGTACGAGATTTATCACAGCCTTCGTCTGGCGTACGAGTACATTACATGTATCACAGTGCAATCTCGCAATGGAGCTTCGTCTCCGTGTCGCCGTACCTATGAATTGACAATTTGCGTCTCGTGTCTGTAACTCTGCACTGGTTGTTGAGCCAGTTACAGATGTATCAATGTCACTGATGATTGTCTTTATTTTCTCATGGAATTTGTCAACGTCTAATAAGTACAACTATACTGTAGTCTTTGCTTCCTCGGGTTTTAATCGACAACAGAATTTTTTTATTGCTGTACAAGGGTATTTTTAGCTGCGGTGTACCCTGAGGGTCAATCTGATCAGAAAACCAGGGCTTTACAAAAATTGTTGTACAATACTCGCCTTTTTTCTCAAGGAGGTGTCAGAACTACATAACGCCATTTGCTTTTGGTTTTGGTCGACTCTGAACAACGAAAATATAGTTTTGGTCAGACAGCCCGCGAATATGTATCCACCGACTGCACAGCATGATTTTCTTCTTGTTTATGTCTTTTTAGTTCGCTTTTTAAGCAGTCGGGTTTTTTATTTTATTATTAAGTTTTTTTATTTTGCTTCCTTTACTTATTTATTGGCCTATCTTCAATTGTAACAGTAATAATAACCTTATCTATACTAATATTATAAAGCTGAAGAGTTTGTTTGTTTGTTTGAACGCGCTAATCTCAGGAACTACTGGATGGAATTGAAAAATTCATTTTGTGTTGGATAGTCCATTTATCGAAGGTTATAGGCTATATAACATCACGCTGCGACGAATAGGAGCGGAGCACAAATGGAAAATGTTGCAAAAACGAGCAAAATTATTTCTTTTTTAAGGGCTTCCGTCGCGTGCGCTGCGTAAGCGGTTAAAGTTTCGCAAAAATCATGTATGTAGTGTAGGTAGGGTAGACTAGGTAGTATAAATGGGTAGGTAGGTAGCCAGTTGACGGGAGCGAAGCCGCGTGGGATAGCTAGTTATATAATACAAGCAATAATATAAAGTTTACCATAATATACTTGTCATTTCTGGGGGGTGACCATAAGCTCTTAGAGTAAGGTTATTTTGAGTGTGTTTAAGGGACAGATGTATATGACTTGTATACATCTGTCACTTACGCGATCTCAAAATATCCTTACTCTAAGAGCTTATGGTCACCCCCCAGATCATACATGCAATACAATACGATAATATTGCTTATTTATTCTAAAGGGGTAAATGAAGAACTGTATAGAATACCTTTATTTCACCATTTAGACAACCACCTTTATACACAGTCAGCTTGCGGCAGCTATATTAACAAGGCAGTTTCTATAGCAAATCGAATCATAGTTTTTCGTCAATAACAGCCTACATTGAGCTTCCATCGGTGATTGTTATAGAAATATTTGTCTCATTTGCATGCTTATCCTTGGGCCAAGGTAACAAGAGTGCTTTTGGTTCAAGGGAACCGCATACGTTTAAATAGCTCTTTAAACAATATTTGGAAGGAATTCTAATTTATAGTGATCAAACTTCGATGATGCGAACCACAAATGCGGGTAAAAGTAGGTAATGCATCTTATATTGCTCAATAACTGGTACCAAGTTGGCAGAAGTTTGAGGAGGCGATCTTTAAGCGCTGAGAAGCGATTTGCTTCAATTGATAGCAGCGAGCAATTGTTACAATTGTATTCAACTGTAAAACTTGAAGGTCCCGAGTCCCAGAGGCTTCTGGTGTGAAACTTGGCTCCTCAATATCTATTGTAACTATTTAAGCTTTAGGGGTTGTACTTTTATTAAAACAATCGGGGTAGTATTGCTATACTACGGTATCTTTTTAACAGACTTGCAAAACGGAGGAGTTTCTTTGTTCGACTTTATGTTTGTATTTTATTTTTGTTTATGTTCACCGATTTCTCCGTCAATTGTGAACCGATTTTTGTGTGAAAGGGCCTACTCTCGAGGTGGTCCCACTGTCACTAACTCAGGATCTGATCAGGACTTCCCATGGAAATCGAGGGAACTCCTCAAATTTTATAAGCAAATATATGGTTATTTTGGCATTTTCATCAACAATGCAAGCATTCGCGCTCAGAAAGTAACATTTGGTGAAGTGGAACTGTGAAAAAAGATCACAGTGGGTCACTGGAACTCCCTAAGGATAAGTGCGTCACGGGTATAAGATATCTCGAATAGTTAACCGACAATGATGAAGCAAATACTTATAAATAATTGGTACTTATGAAAATGGTACGGAATGGTATGGAATTGGTACTTATGAAAATATGAAACCGGAAGGTAGGCACTGAAATTCAGAAATAAAACAATGTATCCTAATCGTGGAAACGTCGTGCGACGTACTTTGTCAATAAATGATTTTCATGATAAATTGAGGTACAGTCAAGGGACAAAAGTGCAGTGTTACTCTCCGAAAACTCAAATTGCTAGTTTTTGTAGTAGAAGTTAAATTATCCACAACTGGTTTAATATGTTATATAGAAATCGAAGTGTAGATTATACCCACTAACCGTAAAAATTTGAAATTAATCTGCCTGAAAAAAGAATTGCCGCTGCAGTTTTGATAGAGTGTGACTGCACTTTTGACCCTTAAGTGTACCTACCAAAATTAAAAAGAGAAAAAAAAGACCTGGATGTCAAAGCAAAACGTTACAAAATACTAAAGTGTATCAAATTCGTGCACGGGCCCAAAATATACCGAAAAAAACCGATAACCATAGATCTTTTCGGTCTTTTACTACTAAGACTTGGTAAATCTTAGGTTTTATCTGTAAATTCTAGATTTTATCATGGTTCAGTCTTCTTCAGTGACATAATATAACAACTTTTGTTAGCTTGGGTCTTACCTGTTAAAACAAATGTATGTGTTAATAAATAAATAATATACAACACTTGGCAATCTCGAGATATTTTTTTTTGGTAACATCGAAAGCGTTTAATCGCTAACTCTGCCTAACCTTAGTGTAGAAGACCTAAAAACCTTTTCAGAATAAAATTATTCCGATCAATGTAATTTTAAGATTAAAGCTGGATTTCATTAATCTCTTCAGGTGTAGGAATAATCCTCCGTTTTAAAACTAATTGGACTTTTTTAAACGTGTCTAAAAGTACATGGATTAAAAGTGAATTATTTTATGTAAAACTAAACTTGGCCTTTTCGGTCTGAATTAAAGTTTCCCTTTGAGTTGAAATATTATATTTGTGGTTATGAATACAGAATGAAAGTAAAATATTTAAGCTAGATGGATTTCATTACGTGGAAAAGTCTGTGTATGTAGAATGTGAAATGATTGAATACGTGTAGAGATAGATGGATATGTTCCTAATTCATTTTCCTTCTTTTCATGTGTTTTTCAGTCTATGTATGTATGTTTGTTCCTATGTGGCCTTCTAGAGGCCAAACGCGTTGGCCGATTTTGATGATTCTTACGTCAATCGATTCGTCTTAACCTTGCGAGTGTCAGGTTACATTAAAATTGGAAAATATGGCGAATTTCGGGCAATGTTTTTTTTCTTCCAAACCCATAGTCCCATAGTCTGGTGTATCAAAATAAAGGGTTTTAAGAGATGATTTCAAAAATATATAAAACTTATATATTTAGATGAACCTGATTAAAAAAAAACTTAAAAATTATAAATATAAAAAAAATATTAATAAAGTCTAAAAACCAGACCGCTTAAGAAGCGAACTAAAAAAACGTAAACAAGAAGAAAATCATGCTGTGCAGTCGGATGATACATTTGGTTTTAGTTAGCCAGCTCGCGAATATGATCGTTCAGGACCTATTTTTAGGGTTCCGAACCCAAAGAGTAAAAACGGGACCCTATTACTAAGACACCGCGGTCCGACTCTCTATCTGTCACCAGGCTGTATCTGATGAACCGTGATAGCTAGACAGTTAAAATTTTCACAGATTATGTATTTCTGTTGCCGCTATAACAAAAAATACTAAAAACAGATTCAAATAAATATTTAATTGGGGCTATCATACAACAAACGTGATTTTTTTGCCTGGGTTCGAACTCACGACCTACAACTTGTAGGCACGGCCGCTACCACTGGGCCACCACTGCTGTCAAACTGAAAACACGATGACACGATTAATGCTTTTTCATCACACTTGCACATAAACAGTATCTAAACATACAGGTTAACTTGGCCGTAATGCCCCATATAAAGCCTTCGAGCTTTCTTTTTGTCATGAAACCCAAGGTCGGTAAGTAATTTCTTTTTAATTTATAGCCCAGCACATAGGTCATGCAAGTTCAAGCAAGGAGTTTACACGCAATTGAAAAATTGTCTTTAAATGTTATCTAAACAGGAATTTCATTGCAATCTCCCTACATGTTACTTAAATACTCAAGTAATGATTTTTACAATCGATTTTAATAGTTTTTTGTATCAAAACGTCGATTTTTTTTACACTCCGTCATGGCTGTACACCTACTTAAGTATTTGCCCTTAACGTTTCTGAACGAAACATTTATATAATCTGTGGTGTAGGTAATAAGCCCGCCATCCGCTTAAAAAAAAGTTCACGAATTTCGTAATAATAGTGTTGAGCTGAATTGTGTATTATAATTATCTATAATTCATAATTATTTATTTACTCGCAAATGTGATGAAAAACATTGTATGTTTCACGGGCAGTACGGGAATTAAGAACCTCGACTCAGAAAGCTCTCAGCCCTCTTCGACTTCGGGCTTCTTCTAGAGCCTCGATCGTAATTCCTTACTTACCGCTCTTAATACACAATATACTATTGCATATACCAACCTAAGTTACTCCCAAAGTCCCAACCCAATAAACAAGCAGCACCAGACATATATTGATACTATTAACAACACACATGTAAGTAAAATCACACATCTTACTTAATACAGTAATTAAAACCCAATTAGGCCATTGAGCGCAGACTACATCCTAATTGTGGTTTGTTACAAACAACACTGCGGTCTGCCTCCCACTTTACTATCGAGCAGAAAGTTGGGCGGAACCCTGTTGAATTAAAATTAATAACAAAGAAAATATTAATTCAACACCGGTTGCCAGAAAATGTGCGGGAATTTTAGAAAATGCTGTTTTGGGTTAGATGGATGTAAATATATTTGTAGAGGCATTTATTAATGTGGTAAGGTTAGATAATAATGCTTATTTATATATATTCCAAATCTTTTTACTGTCCGTTCATCCGATTTAGAGTTCTATGCCTTAAACATAAGGATGACATAAAAAGCATAAACCTGTTATCAAAACCAACTGTTTATTACAGCTACCATTTGTCGTAATATTAAGGCAATAGAAGTCAAAATCGGTTGAACGGGCTGTAAAATGGGCTAATTCAAACGTCTAATGTTATCGCAAATGGATTATACTTCGTGCCTCGTCCTTTGAGATTAGTACCTTAATTAATATTGATTATTTACAATGTAGTAACGCGTAGAGGCGGCTACCCAATTCACTATGTTTTAGAGAAAATATTTTTTTTTTTTCCTTGCAACACTTTATTTGTCCACTTGTCATTCGCGATTATAGTGCGTTGCTACTCAACACATATCTAAACTTTTAAATAAAAAGAACAGTTTTTAAAAGTGGAAAATGCCAAAAAGGACACATCACCGAGGAACACCTGCAAGAGAATCAGGAGAAAAATGAAAAAGCTTGGGAACAATTTAAAAAGTGCTCGACTCGAAGTAAAACAAAATCGTCTCAAGAGTCGACGCCATATTTAGACCCACAAGGTACCTAAATCTGTTAAAATATATTATTATATATTATATCTACTACTATTTTACCAATCCTACGCCTTAATCTTGCATCTCAAACAAATAATGCATTTCGGGCAAGCCAAAAGCAAAATAATGCATTGGGGCTGTCTCACCGCATACTTACGAGATCATCATAATTTAATTCTTTTACCTAACGAATGTAATCGAGCAGGAGTCATCGTACTGCCTCACAACATTCAATAATTCTGAAACAAATAATACATTCGAACATGCCATCGGGCTGTCTCACCGCATACTTACGAGATCATGAAATATAATTCAATTATTTTATGAAACGAATGTACTCGAACAGGTCATCGGACTGTCTCACAACATTCAATAATTCACTGGTTTCGTTCAATTCTTTGGAATTGCTACACCCACCATATTGCATAACTCGGTTATCAACCGGAGATGAAACAATGGTTTGTAATCATTCCAGGCCAAGTCCTAGACGACGACGCCACGCTCACTGGTTTCGTTCAATTCTTTGGAATTGCTACACCCACCAGATTGCATAACTCGGTTATCAACCGGAAGTGAAACAATGGTTTGTAATCATTCCAGGCCAAGTCCTAGACGACGACGCCACGCTCACTGGTTTCGTTCAATTCTTTGCAATTGCTACACCCACCAGATTGCATAACTCGGTTATCAACCGAAAGTAAAACAATGGTTTGTAATCATTCCAGGCGAAGTTCTAGACGACGACGCCACAAATGAAATGGAAACAATTGAAGTCGGATACGACCAAGAAAATAACCACAAACACTAGTAATCTGCCTCACAATCCCAGCCTGGACAAAACACAAATGTTCTCAAAATTTTGGGGTTGACTCAACATTGGACACGGAGTATGGTGATGGGGCCGAACTCCTCAAGGAAGTGGCCAGCTGTCTGGAACATCTTGTAACATGAGGCCTGTCTCCCTAGAGACCACAGGCGGGTATTTCCCCGTCAGCTCCTTCCGCAGAGAAAATAACCGCTGACATTGAACGTGACAAAACTTGGGGTTCTTATACCATACAGCAAAATTCCCAAATTATTGATAAACAAGGCCATAGAAGCAAAACAAAGACTACTCAGCACCATCTCCTGCCTAGGAGCAACATTATCCAAACTACTGGATACAAAAGAAAATGATACAGATCTACTAAGTTAAATAATACCACTTGCACCTTATGTGACTAGATGCAAATTTAGCTGCAGCTCAATTAAAAAGGATCTCGAGGACCAAGTTCAAAAAACAATGATAGAAAAATATCTGTTCGGGTAAACACTTGCTGAAACTCTTCGAGCTGGTAAAGCGGTTTCTAAATCAGGTGGTGTAAGAGCACCCCATGACAAGAAAAAACCCAACACATTCCAAGCTAAACACTGGAAAGCTCCACCAGCGCCACAAGGGCGACAGGAGAACAGGGAGCCTGTATATAGCCTGAGCCAGCTGTACAATACCCTTTAAGCGGTTGTTACATCTCAACCTTGACGCCGCTAAACTCAATAAGGTACGCCGGTCGCTTATAATTTTTTTAAAAACATTGGTAACTTATCACTGACGATAAGACCTTATAATCATGGATTGAGGGTGTGTAGAAGATTTGTGAACAGTGGATTCGAAAAGCACTCACCTCTCGCCTCCGTAGGTATACTGCCTCGCGCTCCTAGGCTCGGCGTCGTATCAGGCAGCGAGGGTCTGGATCCAGCCGTTCACACACACGATATCGTCATCAAAACAAGTCCATAGGCATAAGTCCTTCAAATTGTTCACCTGTGAGCACTAAACCACCAGAAAACCGGGATAACAAAAAAAGGGCGCGGAGAGGTCCGCGGCTCGTTCGACGTGCGTAGACAATCCATCTTTTTTTTATAAAGATGGCGCTGCATTGTGGCTCGCCGCTCGGATTGGTCAGCGAGCATCCAATGAGACGATGGCGGGACGTTTCAAATCCACCGTAATTGGGTTCTTACTACACACAATTGATAAGACACTCTCAGAAGACTACTAATATTTAGAATGTTTACAAAATAAAGAACAGTACGGAACATGCCGCTCGCCTTAAAAGAATGTAATTCTTTTAACCTTAAGTTAAAGATATTGAAATAATGAAAGATTAAACGAAAATAGTCGCTAATCGCATTTAAAACTGAAATAAATTCTATTAAAAATAATTAATACTTAAGAGGTAGATACTTAGCTAAGAAACGTAACAGTAAGAAATAGGTATACTTAATTATTCTAAAGGTAAAGGACATATTTTAACTACAGAACGTTTTACAAAAGTTTTGCCCATCTGAAGGGTTACGACGCGGGTGATATTATCTGATCCTGGATGAAGAGCATGTACACGAGCCATTCGCCATTGCAAGGGTGGCAGGTTGTCTTCACGTACGACAACAATCATACCCTCTCGGAGTGGAGAGCCGCTATCCTTAAACCATTTATTGCGTTGTTGAATCTCGTGTAAATATTCACGACTCCAACGCCTCCAAAAATGCTGTACGCACTGTTGCACTCTACGCCATCTAGTGAGACGATTTGACACGTCTTCGCATAAAGAAATATCAGGCAAGGCCGTCAGAGGACCTCCTATTAAAAAATGAGAAGGGGTTAAGGGTAAAGGGTCTAACGGATCAGCACTTAACACACAAAGTGGGCGCGAATTTAGTACCGCTTCTATCTGGCAAAGAAGAGTATGCATCTCATCATAGGTTTGAGTCTGAGTGCCAAGTACTCGATGAAGATGGTGTTTAAAACTTTTAACTCCAGATTCGAAAAGACCACCAAAATGTGACGCATATGGTGGTTGAAAATGCCAAGTGATACCCTGTTCTAATGTCTTACCGTGAAGAACGGTTTGGACAGAATCGTTACGTAAATATTTATATAAATCTTGTAGATAATTATTACAACCCACAAAGTTCTTTCCACAATCCGAGTAAATATCAGAACATAAACCTCTGCGGGACGTGAAGCGTCGCAAAGGTGCCAAAAAGGCATCAGTTGACAACTCGGATACGAGTTCAAGGTGAATGGCCTTGACGGACATGCACACAAAAACCGCAACGTAACATTTGACTATTTTTGCATTGCGAACCTTATTTGCCCGAACGTAGAACGGGCCTGCAAAATCAACAGATGTCTTAAGAAAAGGTCGCTCAGGTTGCACTCTTGCGGCGGGTAGGGTACCCATAGCTGGCTGCGGGTGCATGGGCTTCGCACGAAAACACCGAACACAGCGATGTATACGCATACGTATAGCGTCGCGACCAGACACGATCCAGTACCTTTGTAATAATATGTACTGTACAGCCTGTGGACCGGCATGCAAGTGACTGACATGGGCATGGTCAATAAGTAGATTGGTGAGATGGTGCCTTTTAGGCAGAATTAATTGATGTTTAGAAACAAACGGCAACAATGACTTATGAATCCGCCCACCGACACGTAAACTATTTTGTTTGTCAATGAATGGTTTTAACCTACGTAGTTTAAGGGAAGGATAATTACCTAATGCAATATTTTTTATATCTTCGGGAAAAGATGAATGTTGAACTAAATGAATAAGTCGACCTAGACAAAAATTAAATTCGGGAACTGTTATGTAGGTTGGATCTTGAATTTGAACCCTTTTGCATCTATTATAAAATCGAAATATGAGTGAGGTGACTCGAACAAGTTTACCTAAACTAGAAAATCTTTCTATGTAATCCGTAGCATCAGGAGGCGCCGGCGTCGTGATGGACGAGTTTGTTACCACCGATAGTGGGGAATTACGCTTTTCCTCGGTAACTTTAGATACCTCTTTAGGAATTGGCCAACACTTAAAATCACGTGACAACCACCAGGGCCCCTGGAGCCACATTGAAGAATTTTCAATAAAACTAGCAGGCAGCATTCCTCGAGAAGGTGCGTCTGCTGGATTATCAGCAGAGGGAACATGTCTCCAGCAATCGGCAGGAAGCCGGGATAAAATCTCACTCAAACGATTAGAGACGAATGTTTTCCATTCATGTGGTGGCGAACGAAGCCACGCTAACACAATCTGAGAATCAGTCCATGCATAGACATGATTGCAGTTCACACGGTCACCGTACACCTTCATAATTTTATCAATTAGCTGTGACAATAAAACAGCCGCACACAGCTCGAGACGCGGAATAGTGAGAACCGGTTTGAGCGGCGCTACGCGAGTTTTCGCTAGTAAAAGAAATGTTTTAACGTTATCACTACTATCAGTCACACGAACGTAGACGCACGCAGCGTAAGCACGCTCAGATGCGTCCGAAAACCCATGAATCTGAATAGAACTTACATTGGGAAAAACAAAACGTGGGATTTGAAAACTTGATAGCAATGATAATTCATTGATGAAATTAGACCATGAATTAATTATATCTATGGGAGGTGACTCGTCCCAATTGACACCGGAGATCCATAATAGCTGAATAAGATGTTTTGCATAAATAGCTATAGGAGATAACCAGCCCATAGGGTCATAAATTTTCGCTATTTGGGATAATATGGTCCGCTTGGAGATTTTATCTAAAGTTGCTTGAACACTAAAGGAAAATGTATCTGATTTTGGGTTCCATTGGAGTCCTAAAACCTTTGTTTGTTTATCGCTTTCCATTAATGCAAATGAAACATTATCGGGCCGCTCGCCATGAGCCTCTGATGTATGTACAGCAGCGAGTAACGCTGGCGAATTGCTCTGCCACTTTCGCAGTTCGAAACCAGCCGATGAACAAATACCTACTAACTCTCGTTGTAAAATCAGAGCATGTGTGACGTTACATGTGCCAGTGACCACATCATCAACAAACACTTGGTCGCGGAGGACCTTAGAACCTAACGGGAAGTTAGTAGATTCATCATCCGACAACTGTTGAATCGTACGAAGTGCTAAGTACGGTGATGAACTAACACCGAAAGTGACGGTTCGCAGCCTATAATCACGCAAAGGTTCGGTTGGAGATTGTCGCCAAACAATACGCTGATAGTCCCAATCAGAATGTTGTAACAAAATGTTTCTGTACATCTGCTTAATATCAGCAGTGACAGCGATAGCATGAATACGAAACCCTAATAAAACATCTACGATGTCCTGGTGCAATTTAGGCCCAGTTGATAAAACATCGTTAAGTGAAATACCATTAGAAGTTTTGCAACTCGCATCAAAAACAACACGGGTACGAGTTGTTTCACTAAAATCTTTGACCACGCAGTGGTGCGGAATGTAATAGGTACTGATAGAAGGAGGGGAATTCACGGGCTCCATGTGACCAAGATCTAAATATTCCTGGAGGCACGCGTGATAATCAACCTTAAGTTGTGGATTACGTTCTAACCTATACTCTAATTTTCTAAACCTAGATACTGCCGTATCTCGTGATTCGCCGAGGGCAGGTGCATCGGGTTTAAATGGAAGCGAAACTACATATCGCCCATTTTCGTCGCGAGTGTGTGATTTTACGAAGATAGACTCACACAAGGCTTCGTCAGGGCTGGAAACTCTTTTTTCAGGAAGGGACTCTAATTCCCAGAATCGTTTCAGATTTATGACGTCATCGTAGGATGAGCTAGAACTACTGAAACACACTTGAAGCGAAGAAGGCGTATTTTGGTTGCAAGAAACATCACCCATTAATAAATAACCAAAGATACTATTTAATGCCATTGGGGACCCGGAAGGGCCCGTAATCACGTGACCTAATATCACCTGGGATAGAATATCCGCACCTAAAAGCATTTCCACCGACTGTGGAAGATAAAATTTCGGATCTGCCAAATGTAAGTGTTTTATGTGTGGCCAATCCCTAAATGGTAATGTTACACAAGGCATGCGTGACATAAGTGTAGGTAAAATCAATGCATCAACTGAAAGGGATGGTTGATCAACATGAGTAGGTGTGACGCAAAAAGAAACAACACCCTTAGGGTATACAGGATCCCTACCTCCTATACCGAACACGGGAACGCGCGCATGCCTACGCTGCAATCCTAACCGCTGAACACAAGTCTCGGTAATAAAAGTCGCTTGACTACCGGTATCTATAATACACCGAACGGTGTGTTTTTGCGAGCCTACGTGTACATTAACTAGCGCTGTACACAAAAGCACGGTACTTGCGCGCACGGAAGGCGGAATGGATTGCGGAGCGATCGCGTTATCTCTCGACGTATGATTCACAGCTGTCAGTACGGTTGGCGCGGTACCGGGCGCATCTGTCTCTGTCGTTTGATGCACGGTAGGTGAGACAGCACTAGCGTTCAAATCTGCTTCACTGACAACCGGAAAGCTATGCTGTTGATTAAAATGAATTAAACTATGGTGTCTTTTATGACACGAACGGCACACAAAGTTAGATTTGCAATGTTTCACATCATGTCCTACACTTAAACAATTGTAACAAACATTTTTGTTTTTTATGAAAGAATACCTATCTTGAGGGGATAAGTTTAGAAAATTCGCACATTTCGTCAACGTATGTTGAGCACCGCAACTAATACAAGATATCCTTTTACTATTTGAATTGTTGGACTGTGAATTGTCTGACTTTGTTTCCGGGCCCGCCGCGACGCCGGCCGAGAGCGCACGGCGCGCGTTCGATGCGGGCGGAGTCCTAGAACTACCTACCTTTTTCGCATTATGAATGGGTTTGTTTTGATACGCAAATTCACTTGCAGATAACTCGCGTTCTAAGAAATTTATTAATTCACTAATTGTGGGTACCTTAGATGGTTGGGACAACGACAAATCGAAACGTCTACGTAATGTTGGTGGAATCTTACGTAAGAAAAGAAGCACTAACATGAAACTCCACTCCTTCGTAGGAAAGTGCATTACTTCTAAAGCCATGATATTTTCATGATAAGTGTTCAGTAAATTTCTTAACCCTTGAACTGATTTGTCGCTTTTATCGGACTGACAAGGTTCAATATCGAATATTTTTTCTAGATGAGCGGAAGCAATGGCTCGTTCGTTATCATACCTAGACTGTAGCATACCTAACGCGACCGTATAGTTCTCGTCAGTTATTGGAATAGATTTAATTAGATTGTAGGGTTCATTTTTCAAAGAAAGTAGCAAATAGCGGAACTTCTCCGAGTCTGAGTAGGTATTTTTGTTGTGCACTAGTGACCGAAATAGATCGTAGAAAGCAGGCCAATCTGTCATTTCTCCTGAAAAGGTAGGCATTGGAAGAGTAGGTAATCTACTAGCACAACTACTAGACGATGGCACGTGAACAACAGCATTATTAGGGGATCCGAGTGACGACATCCTACGTTTATGTTCAATTTCATCTTCTTTAATTTTATTTAAATGTACCACAATAGCATAATAGCAATCATTAAAACTGTTACGAATTCTTAGCTGTTCCTCTTTATCAAAAGTATTAGACTTAATGAGGGATTTTTCAATTTTAGCTTGAAGTTTGAAAAACTTGCGCTGTTGTGAAGTTAAATCTTTAGATCGAGATTTAAATTGTTGTTCATCGGAATCTATGAACTGTAATGTTCGTTGAAGCTCATCGAGAATTATTTCTCGTTCAAAAAAATCTTGTTGGATTGCCGCCATATTGATAGACGCGTGGCGTCGTAACTTGAAATTCGAACAACAAGGGAATATGGAATGGAAAACCTCACAGGTGAAAAAATATGAACAATCCGGCTCGAATGATCAAACAATTATGTGTAGAAGATTTGTGAACAGTGGATTCGAAAAGCACTCACCTCTCGCCTCCGTAGGTATACTGCCTCGCGCTCCTAGGCTCGGCGTCGTATCAGGCAGCGAGGGTCTGGATCCAGCCGTTCACACACACGATATCGTCATCAAAACAAGTCCATAGGCATAAGTCCTTCAAATTGTTCACCTGTGAGCACTAAACCACCAGAAAACCGGGATAACAAAAAAAGGGCGCGGAGAGGTCCGCGGCTCGTTCGACGTGCGTAGACAATCCATCTTTTTTTTATAAAGATGGCGCTGCATTGTGGCTCGCCGCTCGGATTGGTCAGCGAACATCCAATGAGACGATGGCGGGACGTTTCAAATCCACCGTAATTGGGTTCTTACTACACACAATTGATAAGACACTCTCAGAAGACTACTAATATTTAGAATGTTTACAAAATAAAGAACAGTACGGAACAGAGGGTTTCACGGGTACCCACAACACTAGAGACAATCAACTAATTGATCTAACCATTGGTGCATTATCTAAGTGCCAGCATTGAAAAGGGAAATTTGTCTCAAGTGTTTCTTAAGACAAAAAACCCAATAAAGCCTTAATAAGTTCATTGATGCAAGCCATTTCTAACCTGAAGACTTGTGCACAGAGTTAAAGATAATATCAAATGATAGTTCCATGGCCATACTTTACATAACATACATTAAAGGTACATAGCTTCTTATAAAATATCACAAAAATTCTAGCAAATATCTAGAATTCTCTCTTGGAAAATTGTAGGAGGATACATTTTCACTAAAGTCATGAAATCTGCCAAAAAATTACTAAGATCCTGTGGCTTTTGATTGTTAACTGAAAACATTCAAAATACTAAGAAGTTAATCTCAATTAGTAATTAACAAACTTGCACCCACTAATACTGGTACATTTTTGGGATATATTATTGACAAAAGACTTATAACTGTCATGTAACATTACCTACAGATAAGAAAACACATATCAATTATGAAATCAGATAATTTACATGTTTTGTAGGACTGCACTCAGCATGCCCTACTATTATGGATGTCTTTATATATATTACATAGATATCCTTACAATAATTGCCTAAATGGTAGCCATATTCCATTCAAAATTTAGTAAACAAAATCAAACCTAATTATGTAACCGAAATCTTTTCTGACGCCTCAACCAAGGGGGGGGTACTGTCTGTGGGGATGAGATTGAATATGAGTATTTAATGAATTTTATTGGATTTATTAACATCATTCTTTGATTTAAAAAATTTGGCAAACTTTTCAATAATTATGAAATACTGTTATGCATAGACAATTCAATAGCAATATAGGCTGCATTAATCAAAGGAGTGGAATTCATAATCCGCGTCTCTTCAACTTAGCCAGCAGCATTGGTGTGAAAACCATTACATTTTCATTTTCGCTCCTTACATTAGGTCGATTGAAAATCTACGTAAGTAGCTGATACTTTATTGCAGATGTCACATCCCGATGTAGACTGGGAACTGAAAGAAAATTCATATGAACAATTATTGAAAGATAAATTTGGAATTCTGAAATTTACCTATTTGTAAGACACATTAACAAAAAATATGACAAATACATAACAACCAAAATGCCTTTACAATTGACCCATTTACAGTATACAGGTAACCAATTTTCTTTTATGTGTTCTCACCATTCTCAAACATATTAAAAGATCTATGAAAAATCATAATGGATAAAGCTAAGGGCATCATAGTGGTCACCATGGCCAACTCTGCCCTGATTCCCTTTACTTAAGGAACTTCCCATATTTCAGAGATCATACTCAAACCTAATGAAAATATAATAATAAAGTATCTCACAGCAAGGGAAAAATCCATACCAACCTTAATCTGGCTGTCGGAGTCTAATGTGTAGGTAGTGAAATCTATTGTGACGAAGCACACTACCAAAATCAACAAAAAATTTGATAGCATCTCTATCAGAAAAGTTCTCAAACAATTGACACATGTTTAATAAACTGGTTTAACTTTTTAGAAAATATAATCTTGAACACCAACGGTAATAAAAAATAAAATTTCTTAACAGATCTTTTCTAATTCCAGTAAAAAATTAAACAAATGCTTGACTGTCACAAATCGGCATTATCTCTGCTAATACTATAATAAATATTAGAATGTCATCTGATGATAGATAAAAAATTAGTTTTAAGGGCGTGTTCAGACTACGACCACATGGCCAAAAATACAATGTCACCTGGGAAACATGCCAGATACTGGAAGTATTAGGAATTTGATACCCAAATGAGATGCTGTCTCTAAAACAACTGTCATAAATAAAATCAAAGTATAGAAATACAATCAATGCATATAACCATCAAAATTTCAGACCTCAAAAAATCTCTTATATAAGAACTAAATAATCAATCAATACTTCAGACAAAGAACAAAAATATGTCGAGCTGAAACCCTTATAGCTTACATTAATAAAACCTCTAACCATAAACATAAAAGAATTATTTTAGGCACCAAGAAACCATACCACAGAAGTGTCCAAACAGATTATCAGTCGTTGGATTAAGTGTACTTTAAAGACTAGCAGTATTGATGTACACGTATATTTAGCTCACAGCACACGCCACGCTGCTACTTCTAAAGCCAGGTGTGACAATTTATCAGATACTAAAAACAGCAGGCTGGAGTTAAAACTCAAGTGCATTTGGTAAACTTTATAACAGACCTTTAGTGTAAAGGATCAAAATGATTTAGCAAGATAAATCTTTAGCTGTGATTAAAGATATCTTATTTAACTTAGGAAGGAGTATGAGTATAAATGTATTGATAAGGAAACTAAGAATAGCAATAAGAAAGCAAAACTGCATTTTATTAAAACAGATATATTTATAATATTATCTGAATGGTTAAGAACTTTAGTTTTCCAATGACACCTATGATTGTTATTCTTTAAACAAACTTTAACATTGTTATTAAGTGGGCATTAAATATTCTGTTAAAAAGATGATTAAGAATATATATAAACATTTTGGTTAAGAACCAATATTACTTAAAATAAACTGTGATTGTTAGTCTATAAAAAACTTTAATACTTAATGACAATAAATAGGCAAAATATACTTTGTTAATAAAGATAATTAAGATAAGAATAATAATTAAGAAAATGACTGAATATGAACCTTTGTTACCTAATGACAACTGTGATTGTTAATCTATAAACATTATACTCGTAACAATGAGAATAAGAATGTAAATAATAAATTTGTCAAAACAGATAATTAAGAACATATCTTAATAAACTGATTAAGAACCTATGTGTGAAACCTATGGACAACCATGCTGGTTAGTCTATAAAAATATAATTAAGAATTTTAAAGAAAGTTTTTACTTCAAAAATTCATCATAGTTTTTGTGATAATTCTAGAACTTAACTCTCAAAGTCTACATTGTTAATAATCAATATTAATTAAGGTACTAATCTCAAAGGACGAGGCACGAAGTATAATTTATGATTAAACGAACTTACCCTAAGTGAAGTTCTATCATAATTATACGAAGTGCCTCGTCCGAAGAGATTAGTAACACCCTCCCAACCCTAAGGTATAACCCAGAAGCGTTCTGGAAATATCTATAAAACATAAGTAACTCTAAACTAAATGACAAGTGGACAAATAAAGTGTTGCAAGGAAAAAAAAAAAATATTTTCTCTAAAACATAGTGAATTGGGTAGCCGCCTCTACGCGTTACTACATTGTAAATAATCAATATTAATTAAGGTACTAATCTCTTCGGACGAGGCACTTCGTATAATTATGATAGAACTTCACTTAGGGTAAGTTCGTTTAATCATAAATTATGTAGCATGAAATAAAAACGTGTCGGGGATTTTTAAATTTTACTTGTTTTATTGACTTTTCGACAATCTTTATCGCTGGTAGAATATTACTGTCTAGCAGATGCCTCGTTTATTCGATACTTCTCGGATGACTGGACTACACGTCAAATTGTGTAGCATTTGCCGTACTGAATTTTAGTATTGTCATGAATACAACCCACTATATAGTCCACCTGATTTGTTGATTGATTTCAAGAAGTTTAGGATTTCGAGGTTACAAACAACTCACAATATAATCTTGAGTTCTTTAAAAGCTCACTTTTCCATTTGAATTCACAAGCTTCCTCATTGGGTTCAACTAGTCGGTACAAGTCCGTGGATTATGAAAAAAACCCTAGCCACTAAATTATGGAGGTGTTAGCGGAACCGTCTCTCCCTCTAGGCAACAAGCGAGCCACAAATTGTTTTGTGTGGCCATGAATAAAGTATGTCTTGTGTATACCAATTAAATTGTTGGTTCTCTAAACTGCTATGAAAAATTATGTAGGTAAAGTGAGTTGTTTTTAACCGACTTTCCAAAGAGGAAGTTCTATGTTCGACATTATGTTTGATTTTTTTGTGTTTGATCACTGATTTCTCAATTAAATAGTATGGTCTCGAATTGGTCCCATTTAAATTTGGTGAAGATCTGATGAAGAACTTCGGAAATATACAACAGAACTCTTCAATAAATGACAGCATATCTGTCGGGATTATTGCAAAAGCTTGACTGTTTATTGTTTACACTATTTCACAACATAACATCACGCCAGTACAAACAGAAACACCGACTGAAAACTGACGAAATGAAGATATTTCTCACTTTATAGTGTTTTTATTTGGAAGTCTGTTGTATTTTTTAGGAAAAATGAGGGAATTTCAAAGAAAATTCAGATTTATCAATATATTAGTATTTGTTGGTAAAATATACGTAATAAATAATAGACATTATCACCAAATTTCTAGTCCATAGGTCAATGGGTTAGTTAAAAAATTCTTCGGAACAAAATGTGTGACAGACGATGGGCAGACGGACACGTGATTTCGCAATAGGGCTCCTTTTGAATCCTTTGGGTACGGAACCCTAAAAATGTTTGTGTGGTTTAGAAGTAAGTGAAGAAACAGACAGAGGCAGAAAGCGACTTTATTTTATACTATTTAGAGATTTTTACATTATTGATTTTTAGATTTTTATATTATTTATTGAAGTGGCTACGACCTTTATTAGATTATTTTAGTTATCATGTATCAGATGGGTATTTATTTTGATGTATCGGATTAGTTTGTTTTGTTGTGGTTTCGACATTTTAACCGACTTTCCAAAAAGGAGGAGGTTCTATGTTCGACATCGAGTTTTTTTTTTTTTTGTGTATTTTCACCGATATCTCCGATAATTGTGCACCAATTTTGAAAATTCTTATTTTGTTTGTTAGAGTATGTTTCGAAATTTGTCCCATTTTAATTTGGTGAAAATCTGATGAAGAACTTCGGAGATATACAGCAGAACTCTTCAATAAATGACGGCAAATCTTTCGGGGTTGCTGCAACCGCATGTCTGTTTATTGTTTATAACATTTCATAACATAACATCACGCCAGTACGCTCCAAAGGGGTACGCAGATGTGTACAGTTCACCTTGATACACTCTCATTTCACAGGTTATGATCAAGTTTCATGACATTCAGTTAATCTATTCTGGCATTATAAGTACCTCACTAAAGGCAAGTTGCTTTATAGGTACAACTAAAAAGTGAAAAATAGAAATCTTTTTTACAAAAAGAATACTACCGACTTCCAACTAAAAACACTACAAAGTGAAAAAAAGCTTTCTTTTTCGAAGTCAGTGTCTTTGGTAGGCACCATTTTTTTTCGTTATAGACACCGACTTCGAAAAAGAAAGTTATTTTTCACTTTGTAGTGTTTTAAGTTTTTTTTTAGATTATTAAAATTATGAAGTTTGTTATAACATTTTTGGAGTATTTATTAATTTTGTTGATATGTATTAGATTTTATTTTATTGATAATCAATTTTTGTAGTGACATGTCAAGATTATTACTACTGTTATTCTCTATTATTTTTTATGAATTTTATGCGAAATGAAAGATTCTGAAACATTTCTCCGACATTCGTTTCGCCGTTGATCGGTTCACCGACAGAACGATTCACTTTTCATTTTTTCTCCGACAGAACTTTTCAATGACGAACCGTTCGCCGACAGAACTATTCACTTTTCATTTTTTCTCCGACAGAAATTTTCAATGACGAACGATTCGCCGACAGAACGATTCACTTTTGAAAATTACATCGACAGAACCTTTCACCGGCGAGCGATTCGCCGACACAATTGTTCATCTGCCCCTGGGTATAAAACATAGGTATTCGACATGTAGACCTGTTTCCGTTTGTTGTTTACACCTGAATCAAGTTGTGAAGACGAAACTTAAAGTTTTATGCAAAACTTGAACAAAACTAACCAAAAAAGTGACAAAAACGTATTTGCTTCAACGTCAATACATGTATCATACATGTTATGGTTACACATACGTTTTGGTTTTAATCATTTTGGTTAGCTATTTGTTAATAATTAAAATTATTTTCATTTGCAAATATATTTCAGTTAACCTTACAAAACGTATGTATAACCATAACATGTATGATATACCATAACATTTTGGTTTTAATCATTTTGGTTAGCTATTTGTTAATAATTAAAATTATTTTCATTTGCAAATATATTTCAGTTAACCTTACAAAACGTATGTATAACCATAACATGTATGATACATGTATTGACGTTGAAGCAAATACGTTTTTGTCACTTTTTTGGTTAGTTTTGTTCAAGTTTTGCATAAAACTAAGTTTCGTCTTCACAACTTGATTCAGGTGTAAACAACAAACGGAAACAGGTCTACATGTCGAATACCTATGTTTTATACCCAGGGGCAGATGAACAGTTGTGTCGGCGAATTGCTCGCCGGTGAAAGGTTCTGTCGATGTAATTTTCAAAAGTGAATCGTTCTGTCGGCGAATCGTTCGTCATTGAAAAGTTCTGTCGGAGAAAAAATGAAAAGTGAATAGTTCTGTCGGCGAATCGTTCGTCATTGAAAAGTTCTGTCGGAGAAAAAATGAAAAGTGAATCGTTCTGTCGGTGAACCGATCAACGGCGAAACGAATGTCGGAGAAATGTTTCAGAATCGAAATGAAATTGTGACAATTAATTTAAAATTGATTAATTTTATAAGTGTTATGGTGAGTTTGTTGGTCCTTAGTTAAAAATTGATTTAAGCTTGTTTTCAATGATTTTTGTAAACATTCAGACACAGTGTAAAATTGTTAATGAATAAATGAAATGAGAAGAAATAACCTGAAAGAAGAGGGAGTGATAGCGTGACGATGGATAGGGGAGAATCGAAGAAGAAAACGTTCTGCACTAACCCCAAGTAACATGAGACAACAATACTTAAACTGCCCACGCCTAGTAATGAGTGCCACAAAGTCACCAAGTGGTCTACGAATATCAATTAGGACAAGTTCAAAAGCAAAGTATTTTATTTAAACTAAACCATTAAGGTAAGGAGTAGAATTCCCTGCCAGAGTCTGTATTTCCTGATAGCTACAACCTGGGAATATTTAAGTCAAGAGTGAATAGGTTTCTTCTAGGTAAGCGTGCTACATCGTAGACCACATCATCGCTTACCATCAGGTGAGATAGTGGTCAAGCGCGAGCCTATCAACAATTCAAAAAAAAAATATGAAAGGTACTTTTGAATTGTCAGCAAAAAAACTAGAAAATGAAGCTAGTTGCACATTCGCAAGCGTCAATTGGTCTCTATAGAGATCAATAAGTTTGAATTACAAGTATGTATTTGGTTACATCATTTTTCAAGTTATAATCCCAAGGTAGGTAAGTAGTAGAAATTGTTAACTTATTCGGTCTATAAATGTCACGAACTGCGAAGTAGGGCAGAAACTTTTGACATCTTGATCCGAACTTAGTTTGACGTTACTACTAAGTAAAGTATCTTTTGTTTCACATTAGTTTGTGATCAGAGGGTCTAGAGAGATCTAGACGAAGTGGCATTCTATCGGCGAAGGCGATGGTAGACACGCCAAAATATTTAAGAGATTGATCACGTGACATTTCGATAGTGCTTGCCATTCCATACATTTTTACAAGCTTTTATTTAACTTGCAATGTATGAATGTAAAGTGTGTTCGGATCAAATCTTGCAATAGAATTTTAAAGCAGTTGTCCTCTACCGATTAAGATGACATTTTGCATACACGTTCAGTTTGGATGACAATGCATAGTTAGCTAAGTGACGTCATTCTAAATTCAATATGGTGGACGGCCCCAGATGGCGGACTAGTTATTTTTTGTGCACTGCCATGATATGGGTATCAAATAGAAAGGGTTTGCTGAGAAGAATACGAAAAAAGCTTGTATTCAAAAAATATTTTTTAATGAATGAGTTTATTGACTTTCCAATCGCTATGGAGCCTCTGACCTTGAGCCCCTGATTCTTGTATCGAACTCAACTAAATACGTTCCAATTCAAGTCGGAATATCATCTCAGTGACAATCAATGTCAAAAACTTTCAAAACGTAGTGCATTTAGAGGTGTTTTAAAAATACGAGAAATATAAATTGAGCTTCAGGTTGTGTGGCGATATGATGACGTCATTTTCTTGCCCTTTTCTCAACTTATTTAGAATCAGTGCAGCATGTTTTCTTCTTCGGTACAGTAAATATTATTTTAAATGTGTATAGGTTTGCTATAGATCTCTATAGTGAGCTCCTAGATCAATTTAAGAAGTTACTAAAAATATTATCAACGTAAGCTGCCCCAAGGCAACATAAACATAAATTCCACCGCCCGTCAGAACCCTTTCTTCAAAGCATCGGTTCTTACAAAGTCAGCAAAGGTCTAAACTAAATGTAGCATTTAGATTTTCTTTGAAATTCCAAAGGCGTGCAATGGCACCCAGATTCCGAATGCCCAAGTAAAACCCGTGCACGGTCAATTGGTCCAGCCGTAACTCTTGCAATGCGGACCCAACGGACAAAGAAAATGGAAAACAATTTGACTTTTCTTTTCGTCATTGTTGCTTTAGAAAAAACTTTTTTGTCACATTTTTCTATCACAATAAATTGGTGGTGCCTCATTGAACAATGCTCACCAGTTAGGGCTGAGACCATTTGCTATTTCGAATCATTTGCTTTACGAAATAGCCTGAAAATTTCATCGCTGAATTTGGCCAGCCTACTTCGAAATAAAATTCTTATATTATGCTATTATCGCATGCTTGGTTGTTTAGGTTATGATCTAATTAGGTACTACAAATAGTGTACCCATTAGTGTGGTATCCTGCAGTTTGCCCACTAACAGCTTTCGACACTGGTTTATTTTGCAACTGATTTAAGTACTACTCTACACAAAGCGCCATTCGCCATCACAGACTAGCTGTCCCACGCGGCTTCGCTCCCGTCAGCTGGCTACCTACCTACCCTACATACATGATTGTTGCGTAACTTTAACCGCTTACGCAGCGCACGCAACGGAATCTCCCATAAAGGAATATTTTATCCCGTTTTTGCAAAGTTTTTATATATAGCCTAAAACCTTCCTCGATAAATGGACTATCCAACACAAAAAGAGTTTTTCAATTCCAACCAGTAGTTCCTGAGATTAGCGCGTCCAAACAAACAAACAAACTCTTCAGCTTTATTTTATTAATATACATAATAATAGATAATAGGGTAGCGCATGTTGATCCCGTATAATTTGCACTTTTTAACCCCCGACGGAAAAATAGGGGTATTATGATTTGACGTGTGTCCCTGTGTGTTTGTGTATTTGTGTATCTGTCTGTGGCATCATAGCTCCTAAACGGATGAGTCGATGTTGTTTTTTTTTTGAATGTTAGCTTTATCGAGAGTGCGCCCGCTCCTTTTGCCATACTGAAAAAATTTTGGCATCAGAGCTAATTTGTGTTTGTTCATGTTCTGTTACAGTTGGCAATAAAAGTTCTTCTTTCTTACTTTCTGTTTGATAAAAATCGGCTCAGCCGTTCTAAAGTTATGGGCGTTAAAACTGTTTGTTCCCAAAGGCGAACTAATTAACTCTGACACCAGAGGTGGCCACATCCTCCCACGAAAAGAAGCAAAAATTACATTTTGACAAACATTACAGCGTAAACATGTCAAGTTAAAAATACAATAAGTTTAAGAATGTAGTCCTTGGAAATCAACCACTTTTTTTAGTCTTTTAAAATCCTTCCCGAAGCGAATAAACTTAAAAAAAAGTTAATTTAGAATCAAAAACCCGACTGCTTAAGAAGCGAACTAAAAAGCTGTAAACAAGAAAAATCATGCTGTGCAGTCGGAGGATAGGTACATATTCGCGAACTAGTTGGCCTCCTGATCCTCCGACTGCACAGCATAATTTGTCTTGTTTTAATTTTGTTTCGAATTGCTTTTAAACATTTAAGTGGTATATATTTTTGTAATCTTTTGTCTTGTCAATCTTAAAACCCTTCATTCTGATACCCCACTCGAAGGGTTTGGAATAAAAAAAAAGATGACCCGCACAATATGGCGCCGAAAACCACATTTGTTTTTTAACTTCACCTATCTAAGAACACTTGGGCGGACAAGAAGTTTCTGACGATGTCTTCATTACATAAATACGTCTAGCGGTTTGAAAGATAAATAATATTACTTACATACAAACATATAAGATACGCGCGAAAAATAAAACCCTTTTACTTGCAGTTGGAAAATAACAATCGCTCGCTTGTATGAACTTTCAACAAAGAGTTTGGTCAAATACCACATACCTTAGATCGTCCTCGCACCCTCTTCCCGTTGTTGAGTCTAAGCCACGCGTCCCAGCGGTGTCTGTACACGGAGATGGTGTTCCAGTGCCCCAGTCTAACGGGCTCCGGGGAGCGCAAGATGCCCGCGCCGCTGCCGCAGTCGAACCTGAGAGGACAGTGAAAAAAATAAGCACAGGAACCAGAATGTGATGTTTAAGAAAATTCTACCTGTATTTAGGGGTTCTGCTGATGTTTAAATAATAACAACCACAACCATGTTTCGGGCAGTATGTTAAGACGTTGTTCCTGGCTACCGCTGATAAAGATATTACAGATTATCAAAAGCTAGAAATTTGAAACCAGAAGGTGTTTCGCAGGCTGTCACTCATGCTCTATAGTATTCAGTTGTATCCGGTTAGACTGCAAGTGGACACCACTCAAGTTGGGAAAAGGAGATATATTAATATTGTATATATCGTCGTTCAATTCCAAATAATTACGCTGCTGTCTACATACCTACGTACAAAAAGTCAAACCTAGATATAAGACAGTACATCTCATCTTTGCGCGCGGCGCCATAACTATACTAACCCTACAATCAACAAAGACTGTTCAGTTTGCAGACTCTTTAGTGCAGAGAATTCTTTACGTAGAAATAAGTATTACTAAGAGCTACTTTTCTTCGATATTCCGCAGATAAGTAAAACAACTACCGCAAAGAAACCTCAGTATGATTTCTGCGAATTAATCAGAGCTAGGTTCCACGCTCCACCACAGGGAATTTAAGATCCTCTGAGTATCTACTGGTTAATAATGAACCAAGGGAATGTAATCCCGGATCGATGTTAATACCGGACTGCAGTCGGTCGCCGAATTATTAGAGCTGCTAATTAATATACAAAGGAGGATCAGAAGGTCTGCTGCTGTTTCAGTGAAAAAGGGAAAAGTTCCGAATGGCGGTGAATATATTTTTGATGCTCAGACAAGTTGTGATTGCTTTTGTTATCTGGCGCTTTGGGATCTAGACAAAAGTTATTCGAAGTCAGCTATGGCGATGGTTGAAATGGCAAAATGTAAGAGATTGGTCACGTGTCATTTTGATAGCGCTGGCAATGCCATACATTTTCGTCATTTTTTTTTGTTTATGTTCACCGATATCTCCGTCGCTTGTAGACCGATTTAAAAAAATTTTTTTTTTTTTGAAAGAGTATGTTTCTATTATTTTTTGCGGAAAACCTCTCGGCATTGCTGCAATCGCATGTCTGTTTATTGTTTATACCATTTCATAACAAAACATCACGCCAGTACGCTCTAAAGGGGTACGCAGATGTGTACAGTTCACCTTGGAACACTCTCATTTCACCGGTTATGTTTAAGTTTCATGATTTTCGGGTAATCTATTCTGGCATTAAAGGTACCTTACTAAAGAACTTGCCTATTAGGTACAACTAAAAAGTGAAAAATAAAAATCTTTTTTTTCAATAAAATACTAACGACTTCCTAATAAAAACACTACAAAGTGAAAAATAACTTTCTTTTTTATAGTCTGTGTTAATAACGAAAAAAATTGATACCTACCAAAGACAGCCTTTGGAAACTATAAGTATAGAGCAAAAAAAACACTCAAAGGAGTCACGAGCCCGATTTTGATGAAAACTAAAACTGCATCATTGGCATTTTGAAAAATGAATCCTCCTAGCCAGGAATAGAACCAGTGATTTAAAAAAAAAACAATTAAGCTAAGGATAAAATTCTGGAAAGTAATATTTTACGGCAAACTTAAGGAAATATCACACTTTACAAGCTTTTGTTTAACTTGCAATGTATGTATCTATACGTATGTAAGTGTGTTCGGGTCAAATCTTGCAACTGAATTTCAAAGCAGTTCTCAAATTTTGCATACACGTTGCGTTTGGTTGACAATGCATAGTTAGTTTGAAATCGAAGGAAAATGTTGCACTGTAATAGTTTTTTTTTAATTTTACCTATCCACTCTTCGATGAAGAAAGTATCCACTAATACAAAGTACGTGTTTATGCAATAGTTTTTCAATTCATATTTGGAACATTACGTTGTGAGTGTAGATAAATAATTTTATAGAAATTATTTAACAAAATATAATAGGATTTATGAAAAATGATACATCTGCCTTTAGGTTATAAAGCCAGCACCATTATATAACTTGATTTACCGAATTAGCCTTCTGATATTCTTGATCTGTGGCTAATACAGGATTTGGCTGCAGCCATACTATAATAGTGTACCTATATGAAATAATGACGATCAGAGGGAATTAATAATCATAGAGAGATAATTACGATTGTTTGCTGGTACATTATATTGTGGTTCATTATTTAATGGCATTTGAATGGGTAATAAACCTATTATTGTGTTGGTTGATAATTACAATATGTAATCACTAAAATGTTTATTGTTTGATTTTATTGATTTTGGCGCATGAAAGGTATATATGTTATTGGAAAAAGTGATTAATAAGGCATTATTCATAATGCCCAGATAATTTAAAAAATGCCCAATATGGACAAGCAATATGGTAAAAACTATTGAAATAATTAAATTGTCCGGGCCTACCGAATAATGCCCATCACTTACTGGGCCGGGTAATAAAAACATGGTTTTTTATTATTATTTTTATTTTGACATTAATTTTAATATAGAATAGGTAAGTACTGAGTTCGCTCGTTTTGCTCGCTCATTTCAGCTCCCGTCATTCTCTTCGAACCTAACCTATCCATGTTGGCGTGCCCTAAGCTCCCGAGCTCGCTTCGCTTGTTCTTGTACTAATTGATCATAATTATCGAATTGCCAACCGTTACGTAGCAATATTATTATAATCACAGACATAAATCTGACTAGATAATTCATGACCCTCTATCTGGATGAAAACCAGGCGTGCCACTTTTTCACAAACAATCTAAGAACAAATTTACTTAACTATGAAAGAAAACATTTTCAATGCCTCTGCCAACTTTTTCTATACATTCTTTACAGCTCAATATGGCATAAAAAAACATTTTTTTAGATTTTGGTGGATTTCCGGTGCCGATAATGCTAAATGAAAATCTCAGATTATGATCATTGATCATAACTTTACTCCGTTTTTTGGTACGCGAAGTACATACAACCGCATCTCGTATCATAACTAGATGTTAGATTTATATCTGTCATTATAATATTGAAACGGTAAAAAGTAGTGTAGGTAGTGAATTGCAGTGGCAAAGAAAACAACACCTTGTACTTGCCCACACTTATCAGACAAGGGGCTTCAATAAACTGTAAACATTTACCAATCTACATACTAATATACCCAAGTTCGAGTTTTCTTGTCTGTCTGTGAGTGTTGTCAACTAGTCACCCCCTGTCCTCATGGGGTAACTACTCGACTTATATAAACATGAAGCACTTACCCGTAAGTGGGTAACCGATACTACCCCATGCGGAGGTGACTATGCACTTTGGTGACATATTATGGAGCCATTGCTCTATTTAAATATACAAGACATTCATGGAAGCCTGACAGCGAAGCAATGGGCGTCAAATAGCGAAATGTAACTACAGCTAAGTAACATGTTCAGGTCGGCAACTGGAAAAAATGTTGAACTACGAATCAGATATGGCCACAGCTTGAAAAGTCGATCATTCACGATGGAACCCTGTGGAGCTTTGTGAACAAACGACCTTAGGTAGTTCACGAAGCACCGCACGACACGATTTGTGGTCATGATTTTTAACACACGAGACACTGTAGACAATCTGTCGTCCGTTCGTTTGTTCACTAGACACTATTCTGCAGTACAATTGCATTGTTCTATAAGCGCGTGAGCCGTGCGGTGCGGTGTGTCGTGTCGTCAACAAGCTCATACTTGTTTTGTACAGCCGCTTAATCGTCACTGCAAAAAAGTTGCGACGACATAGCGGCATCGACGAGTCCCATCTCGGCACCTTGCCATCTCGACACCGTATCACATATAAATTGAAAATAAAAAAGAAATCAAATAATAAAATCTAATCAATAAACTAAAAAAAATATCATATCAACAAAAATAAAAAATAATTTTATCAAATTGATTGATTAAATAAATCAAGCTGATTTAGACACTATAATACTGTTTTTATTTTTTTATGTGAATCTTACACGATTTGTGACAGGGTGCCAAGATGGGCAGGTGCCGAAATTGGACTAAACCGCATGAAGACTGTATTTAAACTGAAGGGGTGATGTTCTGTATCTAATACAATATCAGTTCCACCATGCCCAAGTGACATTGATATACAGTTGAGAGAGTTGTGCGAAAAAAACGCATTTGGCCTCCAGAGGCTATATGGAGAGCTATCAATCGATTACTGAAGACTGTGGCTTTCCACTGGGCCCGACTCATTTCATGTACGGAAATCCGCTGGATGTGTGACGCACAGGATTGACCGATGTGGCGAGACTTGCACAAGCTCTATGTTCAGGAGTGGAAGTGTTTCGGCTGAAATGACGATATTACCATCGACGCGAAAACAACAATAATTCTATGGGGTTTTACACATACCTGAGTTCCACATGGCCGTTCCTCAGCATGAGCGCAAGATAGTCCCCGGACAGATCGTCGTGCTCGCCCGTGAGTAGCAGCACGCCACGTGCCCGCTCGGGTCGCACGCGGACCCGCACTCGCACGCGCTTGTAGGCGCCGCGGAGAGCTCGCAGCGCCAGCCACGACGCGCCCGAGAAACGGGGCGTTGATACTAGACCATCTGTTGGAGAAAAGACGTTATTTAACATTGGTAGATTTATTTATTGATTAATTGAGACTTCATGCACAAAAAGTACAAAGGCGGACTTAATGCCTTAGGCATTCTCTACCAGTCAACCATGGGTGGTGACGAGATAACATGGCAGGTGCATTGCTTAAAAAATTAAAAAAAAAAGTTGTTATTAACATACTAAGATAGGTAAAATAAACGTACATATATATTGAATATAATATATACTTATATATATATATTTATGAAGTAACAGAAAAGAAGAAGGTGAGATAACTCTCCTTAATTGAGTTGAAAATAAGTCCGCAATTTCCGCTTGAATGCAAACCGACTTGTAGCCGTCCTGATCTCGGGAGGAAGCGCGTTCCAGAGCAGAATGGACTGAACATTGAAAGAAGAGTGAACAAAATCAGTAGTATGAGAAGGACAAAGCAAGAGGAGATTATTGGAAGAACGCAGATTCCGAGCATGTGAAGAACATAGATATTGAAATTTTGACATTAGATAGGAAGGAGCGGTGGGAGAATTTAGTAGGGAGAAAAGCGTGGTCAAAGCGCGTAAACTTCTCTGGCGAAACGGCAACCATTTTAGCTCAGACCTGTTGTTCGACACATGGTCATACTTTCTGAGGTTAAATATGAATCTAAGACAGTTGTTCAAGACCCTATCTAGTTTATCCAGTAAGACCGCGTTCAAGTCAAAGTAGTCTAACTTGATGGGGGGTTGGAACACGAGGCAAGTCGTTACACAGTGGGGTATTTATATGACAGTGAGGGCGAGTGGTGAGGTACTGCGCAGTGAAAAGTTAACTTAAGTTTGTAACGTGGCAGTGATGGCCGACGCCCTAAAGTCTGGCAACTATCTTAGTATCCAGTAAAATTTTTGGCTTCCATGCATAATACTGATATGATGGTTAGCCTAGAAGCCAACCTTGATACAGAACAGCTTTAGGAAAAGGCTAGGTAAATGATGATGACTTCCACAAGTGTCAATTGCCTAAGGACTACGCCTAAGGTCCATCCACGCATACCCGACAAAACGGCCCTTTATTTTGGTAATGTTTTATAATAAAACCAACTTTACGCAGATTTTATACTGTTGTCCTCCATACATTCGTCCTAAATCCAACGTCCTCGCGATACTACTAAGTCGTAACCAGAGACCATTTAAGAAATATTTACGCATTTTTACAAGAGTTCCAGTACTTAGAAGAGTCTAAGTATCGTCGAGATGGCTGATTCCCTGAGTACGTAACAACAACAGTGCTTATAAAAGTTCCATTGTTTCACTCTCTTCGACCCTGAAGTTACGGTGGAATTGTAGCTTGAGTCGCGCAATAAACATTGAATGGAGATGTTCAGTTACCTACAGTAGCAACTGAAAAGGTGAACATAGAACATTATTACAGCTGGCCTATGCTGTATAAATCTCATAATGAAAACTTAAGGTTGCCCTAGTCAGTCATTCTTACATACAAACGTAGTATGGCAATTAATCCGCTGTTTGACGGTGTACGCTCAAAATAAAAAAATGATATCAGTTTGTCTCATCATTATCTAGCGCTGTATGGAAACAGTAAAAAAAAACGTGTATTTGAAAGTTATGAGCGTCGAAAGTTCCATATTTCAACACTAATTTCAAAGTATCTTTGAGCAGAAATAGGTAAATACTATAGCAAGAAGAAAAATTGATATGAGTGTGTATCTACGTGCACTAGCTTCTTACTGCTAATCACAGCATGTATCATGATGAGATATCATACATTTTAACCCCGGCCACAAAATAGTTCGTTCCGCCGACGACAACTTTAGGGGAAGTGCGCTCAAAGCGAGATATCATTCCATCTTGTCAAAATATTCAGCGAAAATGTCACTGTGAGATCTTTGGTGAAGTGAGTGTGAAGTGAACTCTCATTTCAACAACCAGTTTATTCTATTAAGGGCCGCTTTAGCCATAAAACGGTTACTTTCTAAAGCAAACTCCTTAGTAAAGTCCAGGTTAAAAGGTTTGAAAAAGAAAATATATTATTGATTCATGTACATTATTTGTGAAACATGGTTTTTTCGTGTAAATAAAATTTTTACTTAAAAAAAATTTACAATACGTTATTTTTTAGCTACTTTTGGATACTCCAAAATGACTTGGATGTTTAAAAATATTTTAGAATCTTCTAGCCTGCTAGATAACTGAAATAGCATATATAAATCAAAGAATATTATGCAAACAAAACTGTCCAAAAAGAGGTTCAAAATTGATATTCTATCTCCGAGCGGGCGCACGGTCAGTACTGCGTTAACATTGGGGAATATATAATACTAGCTGTCCCACGCAGCTTCGCTCCCGTCAACTGGCTACCTACCTACCCATTTACCCTACCTACCCTATCCTACCTTTACTACATACATGATTGTTGCGTAACTTTAACCGCTTACGCAGTGCACGCAACGGAAGCTCTCAAAAAGGATTTTTTTTTTCCGTTTTTGCAACATTTTTCATTTATGCTCCGCTCCTATTGGTCTTAGCGTGATTTTATGTAGCTATAACCTTCCTCTACGAATGGTCTATTCAACACAAAAATATTTTTTCAATTCCAACTAGTAGTTCCTGAGATTAGCGCGTTCAAACAAGCAAACAAAGAAACTCTTCAGCTTTACAATATTAGTATAGATAGTACGCCTTATCGTCTCACCGTGAAAACTTGGATGGAGTGAGCGTGAAGTGAACTATCATTCCATTTAAGGCTTTGGCTTGACAGCTGACTTTTAGCTCTGTTCACCTAAGTTTTCACTGTGGGATATTCACAAAATAGCACTGCTACTGCATGCTCACGTCAAGTTACGACTTAGTGGTATAAGCAAGGTGCTGATGTTATACGGCTTAGAATAGCTCGAACACTAATTGCAAGCGAAATATGTGGCACATTGACACTAATTCGATTAGGTTTGAAGCTCGATGATGTTCGTAAGCCAGATTAAGCCAGGTAAGGGGAGGTCTCAACCACAGATATAAATCTAACTAGATAATGCGGTTGTATGTACATCGCGCGTCAAAAAAGGGTGTAAAAGTACGAACAATGATCCTACTTTGAGCTGTATCATTTAGCATAATCGGCACCACATATCAAACATCCACAGAAATCTAGAAAAATGCCTAATTATAACATATTGATCTGTAAAAACTGTACAGAAAAAAGTTGACTGAGGCAATGTCAATATTTTCTTTCATCGTTAAGTAAATTTGTTCTTAAATTGTGTGTTGAAAAGTGGCACGCTTGGTTTCCATACAGATGGAAGGACTTGCGTTATCTAGTTAGATTTATGTCTGTGGTCTCAAAATTTAACGACATTGTCACGTTGCGATACAGGCTTCCCGAAGTGGTTTATAACCGTCCATCAATAAAGACGGCTCACACGAAAGTTTTAATCGGTATCAATCTGTAGTGTCCGGGAAGGAAACTTAAGGTTCCCCTAGTCGGCGGCACGAACTATTTCGTGCGTGAGGTTAAAATGCATGCTATCTCATCCGACAACACGTGCGAAATATATAGACGCTGTGATGATCAGTAAGAAGCTAGTTCGCGTACGTATTAACTCTTTTGTAAATTTGTATCGTAATGATTTAATGAATGATGATTTAGGAAGAAAACGAGCGCACGAAATTTTATAAACAGACCTTTGGTAGTCTAGATATCATGAAAAAACGACTAAATGTTTATTTTCAAAATAAAATTATTTGCATTGTTGAATTACTAATCTATCACTGTGTGGAGGCCGTTTTGCAATTTTCTTCTTATGGTATTTATTTCCCCCCAAAGATGCGTTCGACCAAAAGATGCGTTTTGTTTATTGCCGGGAAACTGAAGTGGAACTGGGCAGGCCACATCGCGAGGACCGCAGACAACAAGTGGAGCGAGCGCGTCCTGCACCTTTGCAACGGAAACCAGTCGCCGCGGCAGACCATTGCAACGGTGGCGAGATGACATCGTAACGCTGGCAGGGGTAGAGTAGATCAGAACGGCTCAGAATAGATTTACATGGAAACAGCTGGAGGAATCCTTCATCCAGAAATGGGTGACCCCTTAATAGGTTAAATAAAATATAAAAAACTTTCCATACAGGGCTAGATAATGATGAGACAAATTGATATTATTTTTTATTTTGAACGTACATCATCAAACAGTGGAATAATCGCCAGACTACGTTTATATGGAAGAATGATCGACTAATGTAACCTTAAGGAATGAAGAGGCTTATTGTTTAAGCTTGTAAATAAGTAACCATCGGTGCTGTAATAACGTACATACATAAATTTTCGCCTTTTTTCCATGGCAAGCAGAAATTACAGAATGATGTCAATGAATTCCGATTTCCCGTCGTAGGTATCTCTTGAGTGTCGACTGTCAGTTGTCTAATTGAAATTCGGATAAGGTCGGGTTCTTGTTCATCAGCTGTTCCCAAATACGACTCCTGTCGGCACTGTCGTCAGTAATTGGTACAATCAAGCTCAACAATGCAAACATCTTCCATAAATAATTAGTTGTGACAGCGCATGAAGGGCTCGTCACGAGCGTCAGCCGGCACAAGATTAAGTGTCGTACATAAACGTCGCACTTGCGACGTCGAATGTACACCGACTGACGAGGATTTACATGATCTGTGTACAGTCGCGCCTGGATTAGTTCTGAATATATTTATAAAGTATCCGTTAATATTTAAACAAAGCATTTATTCGTCATTTTGTGTGTTTTGAAAACATGAAAGCCCGATCCTAATCGGGCTTTCATGTTTTCAAAGCACAGTCAACGTAACTGTCCATTCGTTACAAACGGAATCCTAATTCCGTTTGTAACCAATGGACAGTTACGTTGACAGAAAGTTGATCCAACTGTTTTGTAACCACTGACATAGGTCAGTCGTATAAGCTCCTTTGACACTGGAAATGTGACATCTTTTGTTCTTTCAACATCAATTTAATTCTTCAATTCCCACAAAAAAACCCTTTCTACAATTCGTTTGAGAGCTCAAGCAAAAATATTGAGCACATCCCCCGAGCTTCTCGAACATAATGCGAATACTTTCAATATATTTATATTGAAAGTACTTGAATATAAATATACATCGAGATCGTGTTAGTCACCCTCCGAATAACGTTCAAAGAACGGAACAGTAAAACAAACATTCGGTAACAAAGTAACAAAGCAATATTACACGAACGCTTAAGGGAACACCATAAACAAATGTGCCCACATCTGTAAGGGTATGAAATTGAGTAATTTCACCGCGAACCGGCTGCGGAGCAAGATGAGACCTCTTAATTATGACAAAGACACGCCAGGCTAACAATAAAAGCAGTCTGGCACGGCTTATAGCCTGTACCAAGCTTATAATAAAATGACGCTGATCTCGAGAGGTGCAGGTCAAATGTTAATTAGATTCTATATTTCAGTAGTATTATCTTAGCTTTGTTTTATGGCAAGTCAAGTGTGTAAATCGGCACAAAACGTAGCAAAAATAAGGTTATTTTTCTTTTCGAGTTGATCTTCTTCTTTTCGTGTGAGGATGTGACCACTTCTGGTGTCAGAGTGAACTAAGCCGCCTCTGGGAAGCCCACAGGCGCACTCTGACTTGATTATTTCATTAACTATATAAGTCCAGGTTTCCTCACGATGTTTTCATTCACTGTTGCCTGTGATTTCCAAAATAAACTTAGAAAGTACATATGAATTTGAAAACTTAACCAAGTAACCAAGTGGCCAAGTATAGGTGACCAAGACAGACAGCTAGCAATCTGTAATGCAGAGTCTGGTTGACTAAACCTTTCACCTTGATGGTAAACCCAGCAATAAGGTTATGAAATCGAAAATACCAACGTTACAAAATACCAAGTTAAGGGCCTCAGCGATGGAGCGAAAATAATGAAGCAAAATATTTCGCATCTCTTAGCTGTCGGAGGTGAATGTCATGGACTCGTGACAATGTATGAGTGAAGTGGGTTGGACGATCGCTTCCGACTCTCATTTATCATACTAATACTCTGACACAAATGGAGAATCATTTCAAGTAGAGTTATAGGAGGCCTTGTCCGATATTATGAGACCTGTCATAATGACAGTCCGCTACTGGAGTTTGAACGCCCTTATGAAGAAAGAAAGATAGATGACCTACTTATTTCTAAATGTTGTACTTTTAACAGAACTGCAAGCAATCTATTCAATGCAAAAAAAAATCTCCCTGCAAAAATATCGATATGCAACGCAATTTTTGTCCCGAAGCGAGAAATAAAAAGTCCCACCGTGCAGCCCAAAAAACAGAATCAAATTGGGATATCCGTTCGAAAATCTCATCGGCTTTGTGTAGAAAATAAAGTGTTATTCAGACATAGTGACGGTAGATAACTTAGCTATTTTCTCCTACATTCTCACCCCTCAGATTGTCTAGGAGTAAGTCCAGAGGCCGTAGATCAAGCACCCTCGATATTACTTAATATAATTCAAGCGCCCTGCATTCTTCAAGAGACGTCGATTAAGGAAGGGGACACTCCGACACCCCGCGGGGGTCGCTAATCGAAAAATCCGGGTGACTCGGTTCACGCAACGGCCGGGGCGATGCGAGGCGTCCGCGTCGATGTCAGAAGTTGGGATTTCAGTAAAGTTTTGCAGGTACAGCGAGAATTTTACTCGTGAACTTAGTTTTAATCAATTGGAGTGATGCCTACGGGGTGTTGTATCCGATTTTATTTCACTAAACTCCATTTGAAATAACATTAGACATGTTTCCAAATCTTTTTACAGTCCGTTCAACCGATTTTGAGTTCTATCCCGTAACCATAAGGATGACATAAAAAGCATAAACCTGTTACCAAAACTAACTGTTTACTAAAGCTACCATTTGTCGTATCACCAACGCAATAGAAGTCAAAATCGTTTGAACGGGCTGTAAAATGGGCTAATTTAAACGTCTAATGTTATGGCAAATGGAGTATAGATAAATTATTTTTATTCTATTTATTTGTGTTATGTACTTAGTGGACTTTGTACCTTTGAGTGGGTGTTTTAATTAATTTTGATGGAACTCGATTCCTATTAATTTGGTAACCGGAATCAAAAATTGTTTTAACAAAGGATTTCCAAATGATTGCACGATTGCCGGAAAAAATGTTAAAATATTAAATAATTTATTATTAACTAGCTTCAGCCTGTGGCTTCAATAAAAACTGTTTTATCATCCCAAAGGAACGGGATTGCCGGGTTAAAAACGATTCTATAAACTTCTTAGGCTTTCAAAGTATCTCCATACCAAGTTTCATCGAAATCGGTTCAGTATTTTTATCATGAAAAAGTAACAGACAGACAGATTTGATTTCGCATTTATATTATAAGTATGGATGAGTATCACACTCACATTATAATATTTTAAAGGTGAATATTTGTGAATGTGTGTGTGTTTTTGTTACTCTTTCCGCAAAAAGTACAGAACGGATCTGGATAAAATTTTAGATTATGGTCTGGAATAGTACATAGGATTCTTTTTATCCCGGGAATATGTTCCCTTGAGATAGTTTTCGACATTCACGCGAACTAGGCCGCTGGCAAAAGATAGTTTCACAATATAAGTTAAGTGCAGCATTCTCCCTAAACGAAACTTACAAAAAACTTTGTAATAAAAAAAATTCATTAACTTCCAAAACAAAACACAACAAAGCGAAAAATAACTTTCTTTTGGGAAGTCGTGGAATGTCTTTGGTACCTATATTTTCTCATTATTGACACCGACTTTCGAAAAAAGTTTTTTTCGCTTTGTAGTATTTTGTTTTGGAAGCCAGTATATTTTTTTTATTAAAAAGATTTTTATTTTTCTTTTTAGTTTGGCTAAAAGTTTTATTTATAGCTAAAGAGCTTCTCATGACAATTCCAACAAGCTTAAACACGACTGGGATACATTGTTTTATTAAGTTCCGGTGCCTACTTGCCAGCTTCATCACCAGATCAGTTTGATGGTGCCATTTCCATTAGAACCATTTATTTAATTTTGCTTCATCAAAGTCATTTAACTATTCGAGATATCTTATACTTAAAACATACTTAGCATTGAGAAGTTCCAGTGGCCATCTTTGGTCTTCTTTATCAGTTCCACTTCACCAAAAGCTATTTTCCGAATACAATGGCTTGCCGTATTGATGAAAATACCAAAAACGCTACACGTTTGTCAATAAAAATTGTGGAGATCCTTCAACTTTCATGGGATTCCCTCGTCAGATCCTGACAATGGGAACACCTCGAGAGTAAACCCTTTTAAACAAAAAAAAAAGATTTTTCAAAATCAATCAATTAAGTACCCTCTAGATCTTCCATAAACCATGAACCATGAACCATTTACCTCGAGAGTAAACCCTTTTAAACAAAAAAAAAGATTTTTCAAAATCAATCAATTAAGTACCCTCTAGATCTTCCATAAACCATGAATCCCTTCTAACTCCTCTAAACCTTACAAAGTGCTTCATCACTTCCCATTTAAACCTCAAAAGCATCAAGTTCCATCTGGATGCAGGTAAACACGTTTAATTTTAGAGTGAATTCAACATAATCGGATCACGAAGTGCGAGGAGGCAACTCAATAACAAGTGTCAGGGAGGAGTTGGGAAGTTGGGGCGTGTAGCGGAAGTGGTCTCTGGTAATGGCGGCGTGTGCCTTCCGTTAGCGTTATATAACCGGCTTGGTGGGGAAAATAGCAGTTTTGTTGAGAAGGTCCACTTATGAAGACAGAAAAATATTTATTTGTGACCCGCACAGGAGATACGATATAAGCACAAAATAAAAAAAATAAAACTCCGTACGAAACCAAAAAGGCTCCTATTTCAGCATGTGCAGATATATTTAGAACTTTATAATCTTCCAGTCAATTAAGCTTCATTTTCACTACTACTGATCAGTGGGCTTATTTAGAGTTTTTACTGATGCTCAGTCTCCAATATAAAAAAAAATCATCATCGGTTCACCTAGTAAAAAGTAACCTAGTAAAGAAGAGGCAAGACACCTAAAAAAAACAGCCGTCTTGTGAACTGTCTTCTTTTTGATGTCCGTTAAAAAGTTGTTCTCCTCACTGTCACCAAACGGCGCTTATCAAGTTTCAATACAAGACGTTTACGTAACGTGAAATACACACACCCACAGGAGGCAGCTGTGACCAACGGTAATAGGAAGATAATATTGCAATCTTTTTCTTTCTTACCCTGAGGATAAACTGAATGAGGAGGTTTTTGCTTGTCCTCTAACGTTTAACAAAAAAACAATTCAACCTTGGAATATGTAGATTGCTCTATAGTTTTCTGCTTCTTTAATGACTTCACCAAATTACCAAAAGTCAACGGCCGTGAGCAGCTCAATCATCAATCTGTACTATATATAAGATTATAAAGCTGAAGAGTTTGTTTGTTTGAACGCGCTAATCTCAGGAACTACTGGTCGGAATTGAAAAATTCTTTTTGTGTTGGATAGTCCATTTTTCGAGAAAGGTTATAGGCTATACAACATCACGCTATGGCCAATAGGAGCGGCGCATAAATAAAAATGTTGCGAAAACGGAAAAAAAAAAAACTTTTTGAGAGCTTTCGTTGCGTGCGCTGTATAAGTGGTAAAAGTTACGCAACATTCATGTATGTAGGGTAGGTAGGATAGAGTAGGTAGGTAGCCACTTGACGGGAGCGAAGCCGCGAGGGACAGCTAGTTCATAATAAAATGTAGAAGAGAGTCAAACAAATCCTCGCACGTTTTATGACCACGATTGTTTGGAATTGAGCTTCTGACTGTTCACGCTGGTGCAAATCGTACGACTGCCAAATCAATTTCTCTTTACCTTGTAATTGACAGTAACCAGAGCTCGGATTCTTGTTGCCGCTAGAAATCGAAGTTGTTACCTCAAATCTTTTCAAGCAATATTTTTCGGATTTTTGCGCCATCCATTAGGACCAAATGACGTGTACGGAAAAGGTAGGTCAATATTTTGAGGTAAATGTTTTATGTACTAGTATTTCGTTTCTGTTTAAATGTATTTACATGTGTATTCCGAAGAGTAGCAGTCAGTGATCGAGTTTATAATTTATGATGCTAACCAGCATAAGTTCTAGCTAACATGAGGACAGGAAAATAAAAAAAAAAACAACCGACTTCAAATAAAAACGCTTCAAAGTGAAAAATAACTTCAATTTCGGAAGTTGGTGTTCCTGTTTCCGTTTCTTTGTTTTTTGACGCCGACTTCCGAAATTGAAGTTATTTTTCACTTTGTACTGTTTTTATTTGGGAGTCAGTTGTATTTTTTTGTAAAAATGATTTTTTATGTTACACAAATTGAAGCAAAGCTTTCGGCGCGATTTGAACACATACGACAATAACCGTTGGGCAGTTGTTCGGACCAGACACAACACCCGTCTGGAAGGAGGATCCTCTGTGTTCAATGGAGGTTTGTGGCCTTACACTGTTCTGCGTACCTCCAAATATACATAACAGAGTATTATAGCGTAAATATGTAGATCTAAATATTAACGGAATACCACCTAAAAGTGGTGTCTTAACTGCTCGATACTCATAATACTAAAGCATCTAATAAATGTTTCTCAGAATTATACATATTTCATCAAATAGGTTCAAATAGACCTGCCATGTTGCTTACGCATCGCTAATCTTCTCACGCTCCCCAGTTATTTTGGTGCCTAACCTGGGGCCTGTACATACAATAATAGTGTTATGATTATCATCTATTATTACCCACAAAATAATTATTAATACAATCAAACCTGTCCAAAAATTATCGAGAAACACCTACGACATGTTATTATTTTATTATACGTGCCTCCTTTAACGAAACAGAATATTTGAAGGTCAAGGTGACATAAGATATTGAACCTACTTAAATATATTACCTCATTATCTTTCTACACCATTATGTTCATTAGAAGGGTATCAATTAACGCCCTTTTCTGATTTAAGACACCCTTTTATTTTATTTTTTTAATTTTGAACCGAGCGTGTTTAAGTAACTAACTAGGTAGTGCTAGGCGTAAAAAAAGGTAAATTTTCTAGAGAACTATTTCAACTATAGAAGACTTAAACGAGAAGCAGAACCTGCAGCCTTATTGCGTATGTGAATTCGGCAAGGCGAAGGATTTGACCCCATCAATCGACCAATCACATAGACGGACATCCATAAAGCGCCTTTCATCTCGCACGTGACTGGTCGATTGATGAGGTCAAATCCTTCACCTTGCCGAATTCATTTACGCAATTAGGCTGCAGGTTTTCCAAATACAAAAGAAAGTCTCGTTTTTCTTTCTTTTGTTTATATAATATATAATCTTTTTTTTAGTTTCTTACGACTTATTGTCGAGCCTACGTTGTCCCCCCATATCTAAGTACTAATGCATGGAAATATTGTACAAATCAAACAAGTTTTTAAAAGAGTAACCGTGGAGTTTCTTGCCGATTCTTCTCCACAGGAAACGACCAACGTCGACGTTTTATAAAGTGCCCATGTAGGGCCCGTGTGAAATAAAAAAAAATGATTTCGATTTTGAAATCACTGCAGAGACGGAGTTCTTTCAGCGGTTATCTACTTCAGTACATCTAAAAAAGCAAGATGATTATTAGATGAGTATTTATTGCAAGGCTTGAGTGGAAACACCCGGAGGAGACGCCCTAGGTTATACACACATTTTATTGGTGATGTTCTTCGGGAAGCAGGAGGAGTATAACAGGACCGTAGCAGGTGGCAATTTTACCGATTTCAAAAAAGGAGCTTATCAATTCGACACCAAAGTATGTATGTTTGTAATATTGTTAGAATTGCAGAATATTTACATATGTTACTCTATATGGGCTTCTAAACATGTGTGCCAAATTTCATAAGTGTTTGTATGTATGTAAGTTTGCCCAGGCATATCTCCAAAACTAATTATTATTCCTTTTTATTGGATTAAGTATCTCTCAACTTAGGGAAAAGTGCAAGTTTCATCAAAATCGGTTCAGCAGTTTTCAAGATATGGAACATACAATCGAACTCCTTACCGACAAACAGCACGAATGTGTAAATTAAATTATTATGGGTATTGTACCTTACTATAGATCTCGCTAACTTTTTAATCATAGGATACTAAAACTAAAAAGATAGAAATAAACACTTTTTCACAAGGAATTAATCGACATTTTCCCGAAGTTTTTGTAGTTTCTGCCTACCCTCAAGGGGAGAACGTGTGAGTTTATTTAAGGGTCTATTTATTACAATCATCCTGCCTCTCCAGATGAGTTGAACTTAATTGTTTGTCTATTGTTGCAGTTTCATAACTCGTGTTAAACAAGAATAATTCTATATTGCCCGAATAGTAGGTTTGTAAACAACAATTCGATATCAAAACAAGTCTATTAAACTCCGCCGTCTCATAAACAGTTTGTAAGCACTTCAAAAGGCAATAATTCAAAATGGCGCTCGATATTCAAACTTTTTGGTAAGCATTATCTTTTGTGGCCTCGTTAATTGCTGCCGTTGAGTTTTACTTCGAATTTCGAAGGTTATTGGGAAAGTAAATTAGATTAGTTATGCAAATAATTTTACCGAAGCTTTTAAAAATCGAAATGAAAGATTTCCCACTCTGGACCCTGCGGGCTAAATTGCTCGGTCACTTACCTATACCAATCGTGATATGCAAAAATATTTCAATTCCGAATACCTGAGTGCCATTCAAATATTTGCCCTGGTCCGGAATTTGTGATTTTCACCCTAAGCATACCAGTTGGGATACTCCCCAACACAACATTCGTGGTTGTCAAAATTACGAGCTAGGCTTAGAAAAATATTGTCTAGACAGTGAAAGGCAAAATATCTTTGATCGACAAACCCCCGACAATTTTTATTATTTCATACTTTTTAAACTACATAATTAATCTAGTAGTAGGCACGCTTGGATTAACAATCTATCGAACACGTAATTATGACACGACATCTTACGAAAATATCCCGATTTAAACTTTAAACAGCCCATAACTTTTGAACGGCTGAACCGATTTTCACCAAACATAGCTACGAACACTCCCGATAATGTAACTTTTCAAACAAAAAAAAGTAAATCAAAATCGGTTCATCCGTTTAGGAGCTATGATGCACAAATACTACACACGTCAAGTTTATGAATATTCTCTTTTTCCGTAGGGGGTTAAAAATAGGAGACAGAACATTCTTGTGAAACTCACATCACAGCCTAATTGCGCAAGTGAATTCGACAAGGCAAAGAGTTCAACCGTCGTCAATCGACCAATCAGATACACGGAAATCCACATCGCGTATTTCATCTTGCATGTGGTTGGTCGATTGATTGCGGTCAAACCTTTCCGAATTCACTTACGAAATTAGGTTGCAGGGTCCTTACCATGACGAGTCAAAACTGTTATGGTTCGACTTTGAAAAAGGGACAGGACTATTTATCTTGTATTACTCCGTCTTTCTCTCACAGTGGAACCATGTCAGTTTTGACATGTCATGGTAAGGTCCCCGAGTTCATCCCACTTAGAACCCGTCATTCTTATAACAAGCAAGAGTGAACAGGAACATCTTTTAAGGTCGCTCGCATCGCTTAGCACCACCTCGCTCTCGCTCTTGACCTTGCACGCCTTCTTGCACGCATCGGGCGAAAAATAACAAACCTATATTATATACGAGCATTTTGCACGCGACTTTGTTCGCGTGGTCCGTATTTTATCCTACAGACGACTTTTTAGTTCACCCCCTTAAAGGTTGAATTCTCAAAAATGCCTTCTTTTAGGTCTTCGTTAGTATTTATGCCAAGTTTCATATTTATAAGCCCGACAAATTGCCACCGTTTCACCTCCTTAGGGGTAGAATTTCCAAAAACCAATAAATAAATGAATTCTTTTTATCAACCAAAAGCGTAAATCTTTAATTTGACACACACTTTACTTACTTTACATCCTAAGGATGGAATTTTCATTTTCCGAATGCTTAAATTTCTTCCGCGGAGAAACTTAACACCGCTAAGATTCTCCGTGGAAGATTGAGGCTAAAAACCAATAAATACATAAATTCTTTTATGAACCAACACCGTAAATGTAAAATTTCACGTGTCCAACTTACAAACTGTAAAAATTTCATACAAACTTTCAACCCTTATTTTCATCCTTTAGGGGTGGAATTTCCAAAAACCAATAAATACATAAATTCTTTTTATCAACCAACCCCGTAAATCTAAAATTTCATGTATCCAATTTACAATCTGTAGAAATTTCATACAAACTATCAACCCCTCTTTTACGCCCTTAGGGGTGGAATTTCCAAAAGTCCTTTTTTAGTGCGCACTTACGTCATTTGAGGATCCTCCCTGCCAAATTTTATCTTTATACGTCAATCGGTTTTCGATATTTCGTGATAGGTGAGTGAGTGAACTTTCGCTTTTATATATATATAGATAATTAAATTACCTGGTTTACAAGTATTAGGGTTCCCGGCGCACGGACACCGCTCGTTGCTGCAGCTGTCGCAGTCGCACGCTTCGACTGCCGCCGTCCATGGGGGTGATGCCGTCGCCCCTGGCACCTGGTAGAAACAATAGTAAATCGTCAAACATCAATACATATAATAAATCTGTAGAAAAGTGGTATTTGTACATCAAAAAAAAATACCAAAAAAAATAGCCAACTGAACCCATTTCCAGGATTTTTGTCTGTTTAGTTGTGCACGTATCACGTAAACTGCACGAAACCAATGTATATAACTTTTATACAGAGCAATTGTGCGTAACTTTAAGTATTACTTAGTTTTTGTTTCATCGCAATCGGTTCACTCTATCAAAAGTTAGATGAATTTAAAGTGTTTAAGAAGTAAAATATCACAACACATGCAATTCAGATATTCGGACAGTTGAACTCCATTCCCGATACAGGGCGTTGTGCATTTGACGTCATTTTCCGAATGTTCAAATTTCTTCCGCGGAGAATCTTAACACCGCTAAGATTCTCTGAGGAAGAATGAGGCTAGAAAAAAATTGGTAGGTAGGTAGGAAGTTAAGTACGGAAGGTAGATAGGTAAGTAGGGTAGGTTAGGCTGTTGACGGGAGTGAAGCCGCGGGCACACCTACTATATAATAAGATGATGTAGAATGTCTAGATTCTAGAAGAACTACATATGATGTAAAAACCGTGAAAACTTGGGTGAAGGCAGTCGTCAATCCACCAGAAGAGAAGGGACGGACAGCTTGTTGAGCTTGTTTTAAGTTCACTTCACCTAAAGGCTCGGGGTCTGGATAAAGTCTATTATATCGGCGGTAGCGATTGTCTCAATACCAAATTATAAGGTATTGACCTCGTAATATTTCGAGGGGATGGGAGGAGACGGCCAAAGAAAATATGGATGGACTGTGTGAGGAGTGATATGAAAGAAACGGGAGTCAGTGATGGCGTGACGGAGGACAGGATGATATGAAAGAAGAAAATGTTTTGCGCCGACCTCAAATAACATGGGATAAAGGCAGTAAGATGATAATGATCTCGTTATATTTCGGTAACGCATATTATTGTTTTGTCTTTTCGACTTTGTCGCTACTGGTCTGTAACGTTGTCCAAGGTCTAAGGAAAACGATGATGTAAAGACTTGATCTATACTAAAATATGTACAGTCATACAGTTGGTCAAAGATGAAATGTTCGGTAGTTAAATTCAAACTGAACCCTCGTCATATTCCGTCATATAATAAAGATTCCTGATTTAAATAGTAAAGCTATAAAGAAAACTAGTTTCAAACTAAAAATGATGCCAAAGCTATGATTGAAAACGTAACCCAAACAATCTTCTATCTTAAAATACTAGTACCTAGAACCAACAAGGTCGAGAATGTCTCGAACATTAAAACAACAAATCGACTGTTAAAATCGATACCTTCTACGACATTCAGACTTGACCTTTCAAGCAGAAATAGACTTAAAAGTTAACTTACTTTTTGTTCTAAACTAGGTCCCTGCGTCGTCACCTTCGCTTCGTTCGCTTCCAACAAATTCTCTTTTGTCTCATCGGCAATGATATTCAGATCAGTTTCACTAACGCCCTCTTCTATAAGACTTTTCAGACCATCCACTTGCTTGGACTTCTCTCCAGTTAAAGTATAGTTTGGTGTGCTTCTCGTGTTAAAAACTATTGGCAGTGTGGTAGTTAGTCTTTGCGTTCTGGCTTCGTCGATATGTTTTAAGCTTACAGTAGGTTTACTTATTCTATTGGACGGTGCTATTTCTAGTTCTGCTGAGAAGGACACGTCTTTCTGATACAGTACGTCTTCTTCTGCGTCGGAGATGTCAGTCGCTCTTGTGGCGTTAATTTCTGTGGAAAAAAGTTGCATATTAGATTCATAACGCTGATATATCAAACATCTTTATTTGTACACCTGCTTACTACAGCCACACAGGTTATAAAACTGGGTATTTAGCGCAATATAAAGTAAAAGTAAAATTTAAAAACCCCCGTCACGATATCTTGCAAAAATGCCGATGCAAACAGTAAAACGCCCATAACTTTAGAACGGCTGAACCGATTATCATCAAACATAGCTAAGAACACTGTCGACAAAGACACCTTTCAAACAAAAAGAAACTAAATCAAAATCGGTTCATTCGTTTAGGAGCTATGATGCCACAGACAGATACACAATCACACAGGTACACGTCAAACTTATATCACCCCTCTTTTCCCGTCGGGGTATAACAACGAAATATCATTAAAAACTCATTCCTTGTAAAGTCAGTAGTATAAAGTTACACAGACCGGGATGGATCGTCGGCCACGTCGAATTTCACCTCAGGATTATATCACCGTCGTAAATCACTGACACGGCTCAGACTAAGTCAATATGTCCTCGACCACGGTGAAGTTGACCCTTACAGGTTGATACAAAAATTTACTTTACATTTTGCCTGACTCAAATGGCAACGTTTGAAACCGACATGCAGGAATATTTAAGCAAAATGCACATATTGCTGAACTGTTTAAATAACTACCAACTTGTTACTGACCCACTGCAACGCAAGGACTTCTTGTACAGAGAAGGCAGTAGTATTAAACACCAAGCATGCTCAAGACGGGTTGAATTCGTGTGTACTTTCCTAATCACTCCAAAGCGCGATCCTAATCATCGTAATGGCTTCTTTGTACTGTGTCTGTACTTTACTTTATGGTACAACGCTCTATTGGTCAAATACATGGTAGATATTAAACTGTGGCCAACAGTCGCTTTAAGTAATTGTTGCGACCAATATTGGCGGAGAGAGGTAATAGTGCCAATGTTGGTGAAAAAACTTAAGGTGCATGGCATATCCAAAGGCATTAGCAGGTTAGGAAGGCTTACTTTATTGAGTTTTAAAGCAAATAATGTTAATTATCGAGACCTTTTTATGTAGTGTCTAACTAATATTATAAATGCTAAAGTAACTCTGTCTGTCTGTCACCTTTTCGCGCTTAAACTTATTTAGATGAAATTTGGTATGGATATAGTTTTTATCCTGGAAATCGTCTTTAAGAGGGTGGAAAGGAGGTTGGAAGTTTGTATGGAAATCAACAATATTATTGCGCGATATAAAAAATTGGCTATAAGAAGTACTAATGCTACGCAGACGAAGTCGCGGGCTACAGCTAGTGTTAATATAAATAGGAGTAATCTAACAGTTTGTACAATTGCTGAACTTCATGAGAAATCAGGCGAAAAGTGCTTGAAAAGTTTTGCATCATTTTGTAAGTACTTAAGTGTGTCCATTCAAAAGGGAGAGTGCATAATGGCACATAGATAAGTGTGTTCAACGGGAATCAATGACCGACACGTACATGCAGACATAGAAAGAGACGTTATTCAATTCGCAGCGCCAGTCGGTACTCAAAACGGAGCAATTCTATCATTCGCTCCCAGACAATCGAGACGAACGCGAGTGAAATCGATTTATTCTACAAATCGAGCGCCACGCTTTTATGATATCGACATTGCTTCTCGAATTTATTTTATGTAATCTCACCGTTTGTTAGTCAGGTGTATAATGTTTGTTTTTAACCGACTTTCCAAAAAGGTGGAGGTTCTATGTTAGACTTCTTGTATGTTTTTTTTGATGTATGTTCACCGATATATCTGTCAATTGTGGACCGATTTTGAAAATTATTTTTTTGTTTGTAAGAGTATTTTTCGAAATTGGTCCCATTTTAATTTGGTGAAGATCTGACGAAGAACTTCGAAGATATACAACAGAACTCTTCAATAAATAACGGGAAATCTCTCGGGATTGCTGCAATCGCATGTCTGTTTATTGTTTATACCATTTCAAAACATAACATCACGCCAGTATGCTCTTGAGAGGTACGCAGATCTCTCATTTCGCCCTTTATGTTCAAGTTTCATGATATTCGGCTAATCTATTCTGGCGTTAAGGTACCTTACTAAACAACTTGCCTATAGGTACAGCTAAAAAGTGAAAAATAAAAAAACTTTTTTACAAAAAAATATTACCGACTTCCAAATAAGAAAACTACAAAGTGAAAAATAACTTTATTTTTGGAAGTCGGTGTCCGTAACGCAAAAAAATGGTACCTACGAAAGACACCGACTTCCAAAAATAAAGTAGGTAATTTTTCACTTTGTAGTTTTCTTATTTGGAAGTCGGTAGTATTTTTTTGTAAAAAAGTTTATTTTTGTTTCAAAGGAATGAGAATAGGTTCGGATACTTTTTATTCTGGGCATATGTTCCCTTGGGATAATTTTCGATATTCACGCGGGCGAAGCCGCTGGCAGAAGCTAGTGTTATAGATACGAAAGTAACTCTGCCTGTCATACCTTTTCGTGCTTAAACCGCTGAACCGATTTAGATGAAATTTGGATGGAGTTAGTTTGAGAGCCTGAGAAGGTTACAGGATTTTTTTTATCCCGGAAATCATCGTTAAAGGGCTGCAAAGGGGGTGGAAGCCAATAATTTCTCAAATAAGGCGGTAGTAATAACGCTACGTAGGCGAAGGCGCAAGAAAAAGCTAGTCAAACTATATAATTATGACATTCAAATAAATGAATGCGTAAAACAACTGTGTTTTTGGCCATTATGATTTTCTATCATGGTCGAATTGCAAATTGGGGCGTACCTTCCGTTACCGTACTCCTTGCCTGGGGAATGCATGTGTTGGTATTTGGCGCATCTCTAATATTCTAGTGAACGGATATTTGCTCATCATAAATTCATATCTCGCGTAAAGTCTATCGATTGTTCGGCTTTGTGGGGCTTTGTTACCATCATGGAGTTTGCATTTTTTCTAGCATATTTATTTGACGTCCCTGCTTGTTAACGTATTAAACCTTTTTAAGAGCGTTAAGCGTGAATCTTCACAAATAGTGTGTGTTGTGCATAAAAAATGAGCGTTATAATGGCGCCATACAGATTTAGTTTTATCAACCGACTTCAAAACGGAGGAGATTCTCAATTCGACTGTGTTTTTTGGTACGTTTGTTAGGCGATTATTCCGACAATTGTGGAAAGATTTTGAAAATTATTTTTGTGCTTAAAAGGATTTACTCCCGAGGTGGTCCCATTGAAACTAAGTCAAAATCTAATGACAGAATCCCATGGAAATCGAGGGAAGTCCTGAAATATTATAGGCATACATAATATAGCGATCATTTGCACTCAGAATGTATCATTTTGTGAAGTGGAACTGATGAAGAAGACCACAGATGGAAACTCTTTAATAATAAGTTTGTCACGAATAATTATCTCGAATGATTAACCGACTATGATGAAGCATAAACTTATAAATAAATGGTAGGTACTGATGAAAATCGTACCATCGAACCGATTTGATGATGATGTCGGAAGGTAGGCACTGGAACTCCGAAATAAAACAATGTATCCTAGTCGAGTTTGGGCTTACTTGAATTGTCATGAGATGTTCATTGGCTATAAATGATTTCCAGGGTAATTTGAGGTAAGTACCAACAGTAAAAATAGTAAATAGAAATTTTTATCAAAAAAATTAAACCGACTTCCAAATTTACCACATGTACATTAAACTACAATACGTACCAAAGACTCCGGAAATTAAAGCTATTTTTCGCTTTGAAAGTAGTGTTTTTTGAAAGTCGGTTTTTTTGTTGTAAAAAGTTTTTATTTGGTTTCAATTTGGTATGTAGGAACCTTAACACAACAGCTGTAATTTTATTTTAGAATGATTCATTGTTGTAGGATAATGTAGAGCTGCTAATGCTATTTTTAACAGACTTCAAAAAAGGAGGAAATTCTCAATTCACCTATACATTTTTTAAGGATGGTATTTAAAAGTACTTCAATTTATTCCCATTTCATTTACCTAATTTTGCCTGTGTTCCACCAAATATACTGAATGTGCACCAAAATATGTTCATTAAAATATGTCATAACGAGCATCTATTTTACAACTGTTGCAAATTTGTAAAAATAGTAATACACCTAATTTTAAAAACAAGCATTTATTTTTTTAGTTTTACTTCAGATAATGCACTGCAAAATATATAGTACTTTGGCAACATAGTCGACGGAGCCCCGCTGCTCCTATTTCCGTCCGCAGGGTCTAAAGTAACCTAACACGAACGACGAACCTAACCTGTCCGTGTCGGGGTGCCCTAAGCTCCGAGCAGGAATATTTGGTGCACGATCAGTATTTTTCGGGGAAGAATAAAACAGTTATTGTTACAATAGAATATTTGCAGCGCACTACAATAAAAAAGTGTTATATCTTGGTGTTCATTTGGAATTTGTTTGATGTAAAATATTTTGTTGGCCGAGTAGTTTAATTATAGTAAAACAATTAAACGGGTTTAAGATCAATATTTTAGAAATGCATACATAGATGTACCTTTAGATTTTTGGTGAACATAAAAATATTATCCATTTTTTAATATAAAATACGATTTGGATAACTGAGAATATATTCAGAAGGTATGATATACCTGAGAAGCCATATAGAATTGCTGCAAACCGCACCCGTTGACAAGGTACCAGGGCACCAGAAAGTGCAGAAAGCATTTCTTACCTGAGCAGCCGTAGCCGTCCACGTTCAGCACATAGCCTGGCCCGCAACCGCACTCGTAGGTGCCGTCGTGCAGCTCCCGGCACAGCTGCTCGCACGGGCTGCCCTCGCCACACCGCCCTGCAACCACGACTACATTTGTAACTATTCTATTTTAACAAGTCCAACATCAAACATTAAAAGAATCCACTTGCCAAATATTTACACTGGCAAAACAGTTTTAAACTGATATATATATATGTCGCCGCGGAGGCTTATATTTGCTAATTCATTATCCAAATTAATCATTTTAATTGTCAATTAACACAAATTCGTTAATTCTGTCATCTCTGAGATACCAATAAACTATTTCAATGTCTATCTAAGTTGGGTTTTCAGCGCCATCTTTTGGCTTATTGTGGAATCAGTTATTGATTTGTTTGAATGAAGATCATTTGATAAGCTAATTTCAATGTTTAATTAATACGAGATGTTTAAATAAAACGGGAACACTTATTGTAGGACTTTTCGATTTGTTCTCATTTTAACTATTGCACATTTGATGTGTTTGATTATGACCTAATGTTATTCTAATTACGCAAAGTTGTCAACAATGGCCGATGTTATAATTTCAATGACCAATAACTAGATTTAATAATTTAATACGAGAACTAAACAAATTTGAGTAAATGAGTAAATACTAAAAAGTCATAAGACTATTTAACACAGCTTTGTAATAATGAGAAACCTTCTGATTAGTAAGATTGTCAGATCATCGGAAACTTGGATAGTTTTATGATGAAATGACTATTTCAATATAATAATCTAAAAACTACTTTGTATTTGTGAGTATTGGGGTTGTTTAATGTTAAAATAATTAACTGAACAGCATTTTAGTATTGTTTGCTAGCTTTATCAACTATCCAAGAAATTAGTGTCTAAACAAAAAACAATATGGAAGTACCGCCCACTACCGAACGCGCATCGCGCGTGCTGTGTGTGTAGAATAATAATTGTTTAATAAATCTGTTTGATTAGATGTCTGAAAACCTAATAAACATGTAACGCTGATTGTCATAAAGTGATTGTGTAAACTATAAAAAGATTTAAAAGAGTGTCCTGGAGTTTCTTGCTGGATCTTCTGCAGAGACCGACGAGGGCTTTGCGATCTAGCGAGCCACATAATGTGGTTTTAGCTTCAAGTTGTCTGAAAACTCAAAGTGCCTGTAACTAAGTCAAATAAATACTTAGAGTTACAATCCAGTGTTGTGTGTTATTGAAGTTCACCCGTTCCTATCAAGAATGAAGAAATTGCCTCTATGCATTGAAGTTGATGATGGCGGTCTTATCATTCATAGATACTTCGTATATTATATCGTCGTGACATATATATAACAAAAAAAATGTCATGAATCATAATTGGACGTAGTTATGTGAAAACGTTCCATTCCACAATACCAAAGAGTAAAATAATAATACACAATACATTCTATTCTCAATGAAACCGTTTGATTGGTAAAACTTGTGGATTGGAACTGGTTGGAACATACAGTGAGAAATATAAATAAAGAAATATTACATGTGGGATAGAATGTTTTTGCTAGAGTGATGTAAGGTGTCAAAACAGGTATACCAGTCACTTTATCTCATTTCTGAGTGACTTGTGGGTTGGAACGTTTTCGCATAACTACGTCCAATTTATGATAACAAAGAATAACACTGCTTTTAACCGACTTCCCAAAAAGGAGGAGGTTTCTCAATTCGTCCGTATATACATTTTTTTTTTATGTGTGTTCGCGGATAACTTCATCATTTATGAACCGATTTTGATGATTCTTTTTTTGTTGGAAAGGAGATATTCCAAGGGTGGTACCATGATAAGGAAATCAGGATCTGATGATGGCATCTTAGAGAAATCAAGTTAACTCCTCACATATTATAGGCATTCATATACCGATTTTGATATTTTCATTAATAATGCAATCATTTGCACTCCGAAAGTAATATTTGGTGAAGTGGAACTGATGAAGAAGACCACTATGGCCACTTGAACTCCAAAACAAAACAATGTATCCTTGTCGTGTTTAGGCTTATTGGAATCGTCATGAGATGTACTTTGGTTATAAATGATTTTCATGTTAATTGGAAGTTCCTTCCAAAACTAAAAAGAGGAAAATTAAATACTTTTTAAACAATACAAAGCGAAAACTAACTTTCTTTTCCGGAAAAGAAAGTTATTTTTCGCTTTGTAGTGTTTTCTTTTCGAAGTTGGTTTGATTTTGTGTTAAAAGATTTTTTTGTTACGTTCTGAACAGCATTACTGCTATGAAACTCTAGAACTACCGAATAATTTTGAATTAAAATTGACTTCAAAAAAAAGGAGATTATCTAATCGATACGTGTGTATGTAATATTGTTGGATTTGCACGATATTCACATAGCTACTCTATTTGGGTTTCTAAACACGTGGGCCGAATTTCAGAAGTGTATGTATGTATGTTTGTCCACGCATTTCTCCGAAACTGATTTTCAGATCGTGATTATTCTTGTTTTTATATGATTAAATATCTTTCAAATTGGGAAATAATGCAAGTTTCATCAAAATAGGTTCAGCGGTTATGAAGATATGGTTCAAACAAACGAACTCCTTAGCGGCAAACAGCACGAATGTGTAAATTGAGTTATTATGAGTATTTTGTCAATCTTTTAGGTACCTTAATATAGAACATTCTTAGTTTTCAGCGATGATGTACAAAAACTAAAAAGAGAGAAATAAAAACTTTTTCTCAAAAAAATAAACCGACTTCAGTAAAAATATCTTTCGTTTCGGCAGTCGGTGTCGCCAAACGAATAAAACAGGAGGTACCAAAGACACCAAATTCCGAAACGAAAGTTAATTTTTAATGTGTTGTAATTTTGTTCCTCCATTCATTACACCCATTTGTCTTGACAGCTCAACATACAGGTACGAAAATTCATTTTTTTATATCTGTTTTGCTTAACGTGCATCTAAACCAAACGTGTATGTAGAATTTTTGCTCCATGGGTTGGGGATAGCTGTTTTAAATTCCGTTGCAAGATTTGACCCACACATAGTGGGGATGAGGACAAGTTGAAGAAAAACAACAAGTAAAATTTTATCAAGTAAAATTTAAAAATCCTCCGACACATTTCTTTTAATGATTTTTAAACTACATACTAAATCTAGTAAAAGACACGCTTCGATCGAAAATCTAGCGAACAATTAAAATTCTGATACGATAGTTTGCGAAATTATCTCGATTCAAACAGTAAAACGCCCATAACTTTTGAACGGCTGAACCGATTTTCATCAAACATAGCAAAGAACTTTCTCGATAAAGACCTTTTATACATAAAAATCTAAATCAAAATCGGTTCATCCGTTTAGGAGCTATGATGCCACAGACAGATATACAAACACACAGAAAAGCACGTCAAACTTATAACAATCCTCTTTTTCCATCAGGGTTTAAAAAGAAAGGAGGGTTAGCGGTATTCATTCCATTAGCTAAGAATTATAAAGTTAATTACGAATCTTATCACGTTCTTTGACATCTCAGATTAAAGCAAGATTACTCAAAGGGCGGACATTAGGTAACCCGAGGAAATATCTCCTATTTTAATAACATTGTCTTCGTTCTATCAAGTTTCGAGCTTTTCCTACGTTTGACGACCAAGATTAAACAAATACGCGGTAGGAATAGGACTGATTCAGGGAAAATTACAGAACTTTTGTTTCAACAACTCGATTTAGATTTCAAACTCAATCCTTTTGTTCAAATAACTCAAAGAGAGAAACTGACTCTCTCGGAGAATGTTTCAGTTGAATATTACACTATTCCAACTTTACTTTTCTTGAATAAACAGAGGCTCCACAGGTAAGCAAACTCTATCAAAAATGGAACGGGAGGCGTCCCAAATTGCCATTATAAATGATCCTCTGGCAGCGAGAAAAATGAGCCGACCATTACAAAATAAATGTCAAATGAGCGGGATTATATCCCGGGATCGTACCTCCCTCGTGTTACGAGAAAAGAAATAGCTTTTGATCAGTAATTTGACGTGGGACTCTTTTGTTAGCCGTCATTCCTTGTTGATCAAATTAGGGTGGTTCAGCCATCTTTTATTTAAGTTTAAGTAACGGTCTACCCTAATTTTGTTACCGGATGTTGGAAAAAGTAATTTATCTCTTTTATAAAGTTGTTTTTCTACAGATTATTTTAAGATTCAGACCACCTTAGGGCCGATTTCTGGTTTGAATATTTGGAGCAAAAAACGTGTCAAACCTGCCAACTTTAATGCTGAAGCTTGACAAGTTTTCAGGGGGGTGACCATAAACTCTTCATCATTATCGTCATCATCACCATAAGCTCTTAGAATAAGGTTATTTTGAGTGTGTGTAAGGGACAGATGTATATGACTTGTATACATCTGTCCCGAACTATGATAGTTTTGACACATCAGGGTACGGGGGCATATAATAGTAGAGTTTAACAAAAACTCAATTCCAAATCAGAAATCGGGGTTAATCTAACACACAAAGTTTTCAAAGTGTACTGCTTTCTATATGTTATGTACCATAGTTACCTTAGAACTTTATAAATACATAAATAACTCTATACATAGGTAACAACACAACCACAAAGAAACGAAAAATGTCTGCGATTTTATGTTCCCATAAAATCACACGGTTTCAAACCCTTTAACGTTCAGTAGCACTTCAGTGAACAGAAATCAAATGCTGCCGCTACAAATTGACGGCGCGCCTTTGTCTTCACTTTAATCGAGGGGAAAGGGGTAGCGCTATGGTATGTAATTAGTTAACACTTACTCATTGTGCTCATTATAAGAAAGGCGAGTCTAAAAGCTTTTGACACGCGCCCTAGCGTACCACCCTCATTTTATTATACATTCCGACATGCCATATATTTTTTGATTTGTTCCAGAAATGCCATTACTTATAAAATTTTGCGATAGTAGATACCTACATGTACATTATCATTAATTTCTTTTTGTTTTTTTTTTCTTGCTCTCAAAATCTCATCAGATTAAATAAAAAAATATAATAATCAAATAGGATAAAAATTAAATCAGGATGGACGGTGAGTCCCAAATGAGGCATTTGCCTTAAGGCGATATATACGCCCCCAATGTTAACGCAGTACTGGCCGTACGCCCGCTCAGGGCCAAAATAACAATATTGAACCTCCTTTTGAACAGTTTTGTTTGCAAACTATTATTTGATTTGCATATGTTATTTCAGTTAGAAGAAATTCCGGCCATCAATTTTTCTGTGTAAAATATTTTTAAACATCCAAGTCGCTTTGGAGGAGTATCCAAAAGTTGCGAAAAAATATCGTGTTATTAATTATTTTTTTTAAACCAAAGCTATTAGTAGCACGAAACAATCTTGTTTCAAAAATAATGTACATTAATCAAAAATAAATATGTATTTTTTCCAAATCTTTTAAGCTATCCGTTACTAAGGAGTATGCTTTAGAAAGTAACCGTTTTACGGCACTAAAGCGGTGGAAGGCCCTTAAGTCTGGGGAGTCATAGGATTTTTTGTAGTAACGGTATTCTAACAGTGATTTATATGAAGAAAAAGGAAAGGATAAATTAAATTTATCATAAATGTTTTTTCATTTCTTCCTGCAGTTGGCAAAACAGAAGGTAAAATTTTGTAATTAGGGTAGAACTCTTTACACAAAGAGACTGTCTATTGGATAACAATTAACAAAAAGACCAAAATGTTTGTGCACCTTAGGTAGGCCCAAGGCACGTAGAAGTAGAGCATAACCAAGCATTGATCTCGGTGAGATTTCGCAAACTTTTTCAAATCTATTATTGACAGCCTGGCTAGACTTAGCATCGCTCGTTGCAAAATTCGGACCCAAAGGATAACATTTGAATACTGAAAAAATATTTATTTTTTTAGTATCTACTCGGCTCGCGCTTGACCACTATCTCACCTGATGGTAAGCGATAATGTGGTCGACGGTGGAGCACGCTTGCCTAGAAGTAACCTATTCACTCTTGACTTAAAGACCCCTAGATTGTAGCTATCGAGAAACAGACTCCGGCAGGGAATTCCACTCCTTAGCTGTACGCATAATAAAAGTTTCCTCAAAACGTTTTAAATCGTATTTAAATCTTGTGCTAATGAGGGCCTACTGCGATGATCGCAACATTACCCGAGGAGGCCATGCCTGTCCACTCTGTTATATGTATAATTTTGTGTGTTTAAGCTCCACGTATGGTCAGAGGAGCTTGCAAGGTGATGATAACTTGATTAGGGTAGCGGTCAACGGTCAGAGCTATCAACTTTGGACTTTGTTAGAAGCTGTCTGTGCAAAGTGTGATATTTTATGGTCCGGGGTTCCTATTAGTAGCTTAACTCATTGTGGTAGAAAAAAGACGCAAAAACAGGGCACAAGCTTTTGATAGGTGTGTTATTTGACACGTTGGTATGTCGAAATTAGTCATTTGATGACAATCTCTGTCATAGAATATAGTTGCTAAGCATGAAAATTACAACTAGATAATGTTAATCATTTGAATACTATTGTCATGAATTCAAATCAGTCCAATTTAACAAACAGACGTGTTGCTGGGGAGTTCGTTGCGCCAGTTCTATTACCCAGGAAAAAACCCTACGAAGTGGTGACGGGTGGGCGTTTTAGGGCACTGTCTTTAAGTAGAACTTTGACTTTCAAAAATGTCTGGTTCTCAGCCTAATTTGAATAAATTACCTACTGATTGTTTTATATTATGATTATGATTTTATCGAAATTGAAGTACAGAAATCGATTTTAGTATCAAGTATGTTGTGCATACTTGAAAAGAAGAACCCTCTAGACTCCATTATCCAACTCCTTTTCATGAATCCAATGTAAATATTAAACTTTCACATTCATTCACAGAAAAACAGTCCTTAATTCTAGGTTAAACAAAAAAATATATCATACAAACAACAATGATTACGTAGCGATCCTCGGATGACGAATGGCGAATGGCGCTCAGCGTAAAGCGCTTGACATAAAGCGCTGAACATGAAAGGCGCTCAAAATAAAGCACTGAACAGTAAGGTGCTTAACATCGTCGTTCGTGTTAATCGATTCATCGAACGCGTTGATTTCATTAGCATATGTGTCACGGACTCACCGGCACAGGTAGGTAGGTAGGCATCGAGGATCGAGGCACAAATTTGTGTGAATTTTAGACAGGTGTTTTAAAAATGTTCGCTCGAGGTTCAAAATGAAGAAAGTGTGTTAAAAATGGTTTTATAGGTTCGCCTGGAACTTTGGCAGTTTTGTCGCTCTATGATCTTATCATCGATTTAAGTCATTTTTTTTTTATTGTCAGTAGTCTCGCGCTTGACCACTATCTCACCTGATGGTAAGCGATGATGTGGTCGACGGTGAAGCACGCTTGCCTAGAAGTAACCTATTCACTCTTGACTTAAAGACCCCTAGATTGTAGCTATCGGGAAACACCGACTTCGACAGGGAATGCCACTCCTTAGCTGTACGCATAATAAAAGTGTCCCCAAAACGTTTTGTGCGTATGGGTGGGATGTCCACCATGTACCGATGACGCGTCGCCGTGCGTCTGGTTGTCCGATGAATGATAAAACTAAAAAGTTCGGCTTTATTGCGTGACTGTACTAATAATGAAATTGGGCAGTGGTTCCAGTCGACCTATTCAAAATGTGATTGGGTTGAGTGATCCCGCGGGTCTATTTCGAGTGGGTCCAGTTGACCAAAGAAGTATTATAATGAAGTATTTTTCGTTTGACCTGTTCCCTCCTCTCAAAGGAATTAGAGAGGCATTTGCTTTATAAATTGGTAGAAATAATACATAACACCGTAGCCTAGAAATCGGGAAACTCTGTAAGCTCGATGATGCCTTAGTTTTAGGCGCGATAATAGTGTTATGTTTTTATAACAGCCACCAACAGCCTTATTGCATAATGAATTCAGCAAGGCAAAGGGCAAAGAGTATGAAAAATCGACCAATAACATGCGAGATGCGCGATGTGGATTTCCATCTATGTGATTGGTCGATTTTTCATACTCTTTGCCCTTTGCTTTGCCTAATTCATTACGCTGCGGCTCCAGGAGACCTAAGCCTAAGATATTCTAGAATAAGAAGTAAGAGCCATGAAAAAATTTTGAGACCTCTTAAACAAACGCTGCGCGATTGTTCTGTAATAGTACGAAAGCCCACGACCAAAACCATGTTCCACCACCCATCGTTTTACTTTTAAAACCGTATAAAATTTTTTGACAAGATGAATCTGTACCCGGCTAGGTGGGCAGTATCGGCCAGAAACGACGCAGTGTTATGGGTATATATCCCATAACACTGCGACATTTTTCTGATATGTCAAAAAAATAAGCAGACGGTTTTATTACAGTAGTTACATTGAAATTTTTCCTAATAAAATAACGAAATGTATGTACATTATACATTTCGTTATTTTATTAGGAAAAAAATCGTTTACAGACATTTTGCGCGGCACATGTAGCCTGTCGATTTCAAAAATACGAATTTCAGATTTTTCCATATTTCTGAAATTTGTATTTTTGAAATCAGAATAATCAAATCTGCCGATTTTAACCGGTTTTGGTAGTAAAACGGTGAGGCAAAAATATTTTGGTTCTGGTTTCTCGTTCTATAAACTACAAAAAGACAACAGAGAAGCAATTGTAGGATCTGTTATACAGCCACTAAGACCCAAAATTAATTAAAACAATCTATCAGAGCATAATCTCACACGTTCCAGCGTCACTTATATTTACTTAGAAAGGAAATAACACGTTAATTTGTGCCAGCGTGTGGCAGGGGCGTGACGGATCGCTGTAATATGAGCCTTTGATCGTCTGCCGCTTGGCCGCGTTAAATAATATTGATACCAGGGACACAGGACCGTACAGAAGGTCGGCTCTATACAATCAATGTCTTCGCATTTTCCCAACTTTTACATGGAACGACATCCTATGTGAACTCCACAGCCGATTAAAACGCGATGGCTGGTTTCATATTTTCTGGCTTCTGACTACCTGAAACGACTGTCAAAGTTCTTCAAATGGCAGCCGGGACCAAACGCTTTACGTACTTGCTGAGACACGTAGGAGTCTCGGTAAGTAATGGTTAGTTTACCATCTACGGACCAATCTCGGCAAGCGTTGCTTAACCTTTAAGATCTAACTGTGCAACTATTATTTAGCCACGAGAAAATTGGTGCTTCCAACACGCACGCACACATATGCACGCTTCACGTACAGCGATTTCAAGCGCACTCGCGATCGCGGCGGTTGTTTTAAGCCTTCACATCATGCACGACGTGACACCATTGCTAATAATATTCGTAACCAAGCAATGAGGATGAACTAATTAACGTCGTCCAGAAATATAACTGCCAAAGATCATTACGTACCTCCTAAGGGCGTGAAAACCTAGTTCACATTTAAATCATATTTGATACCTTAAAGCGCTGACATTCATTGACCCGTACCTCATATCTGCCATAACTAATCTGAGGTATTGAAAAATATTCACAACAATAATATAATTAGGAAAAAACCCGGCCACCCATTACACTAACAGTGGAGTTTGAGATATCGAAGACTTTACGATACACCAGCGCCTCTAGCGGCGAATTCATACGCGGTAGCCCCAATTCCGCTAAACAAAAGTTTCGGCTGTCAATTGTCACGTAATGGCAATTTCTATGAGTAAGCAGGAGTAAGCGATGACTCTCAGTGACACGGCTGGAGTTTATGAAGAGTTTTAACAACGCTGTTTCTTGCAGCGAGAGTTTTCCGATCGGACACGTGCACACATAGACACGTTCGTACAGAGAACTCTCTGAGAGATATGTCTATGTGTGCGCGTGATTTCGCTCATAGCATGGCGCAGACCTTCTGTTCCTATCTATTTATTGCCGGCAGAAAAGTTCCTCGTGTAGGATCAAACGTTTTATTGTTCGTTTGTGTAGCACGTACGGATATTTGTGACGGAGTGATATGATGCGAATTCAATCTCGGAAATGTTTACATCATGACGTAGGTTATTTTAATAACTACTCAATAATTAAGGATCTGAGCTTTTCGTCTCCGGGAGGGAAGGAGTGAAACTACTTAAGAGAGATTAAGTCTGAGAGCAGCGTCCTTGAAATTTCATTCTCAACAAATTTGAATTGCCGCCTAAGAAGTACCACTTCAAAAATCATTCGATCTCTATTAAAGCTCTGTCATTCGCGGCGACTGTTACAAATAATTATCTAGCAGTTTGCGTAAAACTCTCTGAATTCTAGCCTATTCGATTCGCCGAAAAAGTAAATTTTCCTTGTCATTACAGTAATTGAATCCACAAAAACGTTTGAAGATTATTTTTCACTTGCAAAGTATTTAATTATATCAACACAGTTTAACATCTTTGATCCTTTTAAGCCGCAAAAAATAATCGAGTTTTACAAAACCAGCGTTAAAAGTATTGTATTAATAAAGAGAAAAATATAAAACCTCCGTGTTTGAAACCATTAGGGCTGTTACAATTTTTCTTTCAAGCGAATTTTCACTTTGAAACAGTGTTGGGGTTTAGTGGCGACGAGAAAAAATTGCTTGGTTAAAAGCTTGTTAGAGAATTTTCTAATCTTGTATGAAAGTGGACCAAGCTTTCGTAGCCTGTTCGTAGCAGGGCTACGTAAAACTCGCAAACTATTGCTACGGCGTAGCGTCTCGTAGCATAGTTTCATTTGCGCTGGGTATTTCATGTGTTTACTACGTGCGGTCCCTTGTCTCTCGGAACGCTTTGGTTTATTGTATTCGGTATAGTTTCGCTTTCTGTGATGTATGAATGTTTATTTGAATAAGATGTCTCTGAGGAATTCAATAAAATTAATGACATTAATTTAATAGGTAGTGTAGTAGCGTTCCGCATTCAAATGGGAGAGCAATCCGATAAGACCGGAGACTCAGGATCAGGAATATTCAGGACCAACGGCTTAACGTGATTTCCGAGGCACGAGTGTTTAACATTGCCAACTTCCAAACTCTGGGCTGCCATTGAGATCCCGATTAAAGTCTTTTGAAATACGAAACTAATAGATAGTCCAGGCGAAAAAAGCTCAACCTTTTAAAAATATATTTCAACCTCTTTTTTCCAGTTTTTGTACGTTTAAATACGCATTTACTGGGACCCCGACTCGTTTGCTTATTTAGGACCTTTCTGGAGTATTATATCGCTAGCAATTAGTCCCTGTCTGCGACTGATGTTTACGGTTCTCGTTGTTAAAACGAACCGTTTGTTTTGCTTTTATTTAATTTGAAAACATTGAGAGCTGATTCTGAGGTTTCATTGCTCAAGGGTCCTTTAGGAATGACCCTAATGTATATCATACGGAGGCAAACTGAACTGGTGGACCTGATTCAGTTTTGCCTTAAAAGATGCACATGACACGAAAGATGAAACTTTCTAGTTTTTACAAGGTTTTAATTAACTTGCCTTGTTAGTTCAAATCATGCAACTGAGTTCAGCTGAATGAAATTCAATTAACAATACACGGTTAGCTAAGTGACATTATTTTTAATTCATTATAGTGATTACAATCATAATTTATATTTCTCCTCTAAAAAACATGACCTTATGGAACAATCTACAAATTCAATTTAAGGGGAACATATTGCAGTCAAGTGAGTGTACTGTGAGTTGGTGTCTGTTGTAGGTGTCAACCTGTATTACTAATCGTCCAAAGATGGCGGACGAATTATTTTTATGCACCGCCATGATATATGTAACTAAATTTATTTAGGGTCTAAAAATCTAGCCACATATGACTTAACCAAATCTAGTAAAACGCGTGTAGGAACAAGTCCATGCACACAGAGACTGTTAAACTCATAAGCCTCCCATAAGTAAAAAAATCAGGATCATGTAGCCTTTAGAATCAGTCCTTCATCGTATTGTTTCTTCCCCTTGTCAAGTTCTAAAGTCAAAGTTCATTCACATTGACTTCCCCAAGGAAAAACTTTAACACTTCTTAGATTTTTTCCAAAGGGAACAGTTGACCCGAGTCTAATGTCGTAAGCTTCCGGAATTATTGCCAGTATTGTAGTTTGGTTTCTATTCAAACTTTCCTCGATTTATTTGGAAGGGAAAATAAACTGTTACTTACTATCGTGTCTCAAATGTCTCCCCTTTAATTTATACAGCACACTTAATATAATATATAGACACCACTAAGGCCGTAATCCACCACGCGGGCCCAGTGTGTGTTGGCCCCGTAAAGTAACCTACATAGTAATTCCATGCATATTGTAGACATTTCTGTTATAGTACATAGTAATTCCATGCATTTCTGTCTTCCCAACTTTCATCACAGATAATATCTTTCTACAATAGACAAAACTATCTTTAAGTCGATGTCTTACGGATTTTATAACGTCTTGTTTCTTTGGTTGGGTGCATAAATATGCATCACGCAGAAAACTGTATTTAGATATTCATTTCGAAATCTCTCTTGCGATCTTCAGAACTTGTTAGAAAAAGTTGAATCTCTCTGATTTATCCGTTAGTATCCTGAAAGGCGGGGTGATGCCTTAACACCTCAAGGCCGAAGCCAACCTAGCCGAATCAGGCAAGGATATGCTCAGCCCAGAGAGTCGGGAGGCTCTAAACAATGTGACTTTACTAGTCGCGCTTCATCACATGATGCGCGACATTGAAGCCTATGACCTGCTTGACCACTGACCAACATGTTTCATTGATAGCTAGTAGAAGTAGAAGTTTCATCATCTTGTCGAGCTACATTTAAGGACACAGTTTCTTCCGTTGTCTACCCATCACTGAACACGGCTACTTTGTACACAAATTAAATATTAACCACCACTAACGTTTCATCATTCCCTGCTTACGTCTACGAACAGTCTGCCCGTCTACCCGAATTAGTGGAATGAGGAAAAATAGATACACATTGATAACAGGAGCTACCCTCAGTATGTGAATAATTCAGTTCGCCACACAGCCATATATCAGGGCGGAGTAATCAACGCCGACATTCGCGTGTACCGCAACCGAATGTACTTGATTTAGGTCTTAATGAACATTTATTTATTTTAGGTGGTAGGTTGTGACTTCGGAATTAATTTAACGCAGTCCTTTAGCGGTTTTGTTTCGTTTGAGGACGTTTTGACTTCATGTGAACTGATTAAAAGACACGTTTTTGAATTGAGTGAATAATCTGATATTAGCTCTATGTCTGCGAGTTTTCTGTGGAATCCCTTTTTCTTTTGCTAGTCTCCTCTATTCTGAACCTGGGCAAAGATCTCTCTCCACTCCTTTCCACTTCCTTTCAGGTATTTATATATGGAGTGTTTTCACCCGACTGCCGAAGGAGGGTAGTGTGTAGCCTATGTATGTATGTTTGATGCTATGTGGCGATCTAGAGACCAAACGCGTTGGTCGATTTGGATGATTCTTACGACAATCAATTCGTGCGAGTGTCAACGGCTACATTGAAAGTGGTAAATAGAAAAATAGCGGCTTTTGGGTGTCATATTGTGGGGACCTAATTTTTTTTATCATGCTACCCCATCGTGTGGGGTATCAAAATGAAGGGTTTTAAAGGTGATTTCAAAAATATATATCACTTAAATGTTTAAATGTACCTAATATGAAAAAAAAATGTAAACTAAAAGTTATAAATAAAAAAAAACAAAAATCTCGACTGCTTAAGAAGAGAACTAAAAAGAAGTAAACAAGAAGAAAATCATGCTGTGCAGTCGGAGGATATAGCTGGTTTTGGTCAGCTCGCGAATATTTATCCTCCGACTGCACAGCATGATTTTCCTTTCCTTTTACTAGTCTGCTCTATCCTATACCTGGTCTAAGGTTCTCCCTCCACTCCTCTCCTTTCTTTCAGTATTTCTATACGGAGTGTTTTTATAGATACTAATGGTTCACTGTGCTGAATTAATGACGATGAAGAACTTAGCTTAAAACGATAACTTTGTCGATTTATAGCCATTGGGAATTTGACTGAAGCCTTCACAATCAATAACTATTTATGTACATATTTACGTACCTACATATAGAATTCATTATTATAGGTGTTATCAAGTTATCCAACCCCAAATACAGAAAATCTGTTTAAACAGTTAATCCATCCAGTTTGTATAGCATGTCTATACACGAATTACGACGGAGATTTAATTATTCATTCAATTTGGCAAGATAATAGCTTTATTGTTAGCAACAATGGAATGTAGCCAAATGAGGTCGCACAGTTACCATACATTTCGTCCATTGTTCGCTCTGTTGGCCGACTCCGAAATGTTTTATCGCGAATTTCGTATTTTCGGCAACGAACGAAACTTTGGCCAACATTTGGCCAATCTCTGCACACAATGCGGGATCTCTAATTTATTTGGCCGAAATAAATGCGTAACGTAACGAGTTCTATTGTATTTGAATATTGAAGTAAAGTTTAACGTGAAGTTGTAGGAAGCTTGTTATTAGCGTTTCTTTTATTTTGCGTTTAATTAGATTTTTGTCATTGCTTGATGGATAAAAAATAACATCTCCCACCATTAAAACTGTGCTTTCTTAAACTCACTTAGTTCAGAGAAGCTATAATGCAAGCTGGTTACGTAGTGGCTACGCTTACGCTACTAAGCTACTTGGTAATACCTACTTAGGTTGCAATTAGGGACATATCTACTACCGAAAATTCTTTCTAATAGTTGTTTCTGAAGTATTTTCCTATAAAATTGTATGTTATCCAACAAGAACCTTAATCCTAAACAAACAACATCAAAATCTTTTCCCCAATCTCGAACCAATCACTTCCAAAAGCCGATGCAAAAAGCCGAACACTCAATATCCCAGAGCGTCCAGTAACTGTTAAACGATAGTCTATAAGCTGTCACAAATTCACTCCACCGAGATTATCTTCAATCAAGCCTTGGATAAAGCGATCGCGTTCTGCTCCGGAGCCTCTTAAGACTCGTTACTGACCAAAAAATATTGGCACAGATATGAGCGCGGTCCTGCACGGGTCGCCGCTCTATACCTCATAAATGTTTACCAGCCGACCACCGTATCTTAGTTTTATTGGTCATACGAGCTCTTCTCTGGTCCTTTATTTCCTCTCTGGTGGTAAAACGCGTCGTTATTCGCAAGTGCCGCGGGAAAATGCTTTCATTATGATTGATCGGGTTTATATTTTGCTTTAAATTGTTAAGCAAATGTGTAGTAGAACGTTGGGGATAGGAAACTGAGAATATATTTGTTGTGTTCATGGAGAAGGCAATATTTGATGAAGTTATCAAAATCTTGATATAATGTATAAGTACCTAGGTAGGTTCCGGTTAAAAATTGTTCGTAACTGAAATAATCAAGCTAAGATTAAAACCGTATCGAGTCTTGACACACATTCTTAGCCAAAAGATAGATAAAGGAAATTCAATATAGTAGTTCCAGTTAAGAACTTTAAAACGAGCTAATTGGAACGCGCCAGTAACTTGCGGCTGATTAAAAATGTTCGCTGTTTGTCCTGCTAACTTTGTGAGACCGCGAGGAGAACAACATAATTAAATGTGGATTATCCGCTCTCGGCAGCTCCGACGAATCGCGAACAAAGATTAGCATTAGCCGAGAAGGCAGTTAAAATCATAAAAGACACATTTACATCCCTATTACCTTATTTCAAACATAAGTTGCTGCGCTAACGGCTAAGACTTTTTGCGTTACAATAACAAAGGAATCTTGATAGAGAAATTAACCAAATAATAAGAGCCTAATTGGGGCATTCTCCTTTATAATTTCGTGAGGATATCCTTCGGTTTGAGTGTTTCCTTTTTTCTAAAGAACAATTAATCCCAAGATGTATAAAGTGGAAAGAGGGTCGGTTTTAAAGAGCTCTTTAAAACCGACCGCCCGCGCCGTTTGCTTCGGCATTCAAAGAGTTGTCTGCAAAATTGCATCTTTCCGGCTTTCTATTGCGGGATTCTTTCGCTGAGAAAAATAATGAATTGCTACTGTAGGGGAACGAAATGTTTGTTTTATTCCAGAGTGCTCTGACCCCTGGGGATTATTCAAAGGTGCTTTCCAACAGTATTGATCGCTCTTAATTAAAATTCCTGAGTTAAAAGGTCAAAGCTCTTTGTTTATGTATAGGATTACATTTCTGAGACTCAAATGAAATTAAAAGTCTGTTGCTGCCCAATTATTATTAGTTACATACATCGATCGAATATCGGATTTAGAAAGTCTTACGCCGACCCGCAAGATATCCTCGGCATCTAAGAAGACAGCCAAGTGTTGAAGTTTCATGGATGGTAACTTCTTATTCTTGATACATTTTATGTCATATGCAAAATGAACTGCTTGGACGGTGCGGACCATAGATCGTTCAGCGGCGGTTAAAGCTTGACCTGAAAGTGGTTTGATATTATCTATAGGCCTTAAAATATTTCAGGATATATGTGATGATACGCAGCAATTTTTGCCAAGAAGAAATGCGTTGCGCCATCTCACATAATAGCGGTGGTTCTAATTGCGAAGTCACAGTTAACACATTTGTTTTGCGTCTGGAAGCTCACTACAGTTAGTGGGCGAAAATGGATTAATAGGCCATTCCTCAGGAGCAGCATGCATCCAGGAGGAGCCGTTCCACCAGGTTATTCGTTCCAGGAGGTTATTCGAGACAAGCTGCGACGGGAGCATTGCCCGAGAAAGACAATCACTGGGATTTTCAACTCCAGCTACGTGGTAGAAGCGTTTCGCGGCCAAATTTTCCTGACACTGAGCGACGCGGTTACTTACAAAAATCGACCAACGACGTGGGGAGGAATGTATCCACGATAAGGCTATTGTCGAATCTGAGAACGCGTATATTCCTGAGATGGGAACTCGTGCAGCATAAGTATCGTGAACAATTTTCACTAATCTTGACATACCTAAGCACGACAGGACAAAGCTCAAGACGTGCGAGAGTCGTGACTTTGGTTGGCGATACCTTTGACTTAGTAGCAAAGTAAGCGGACCCTGATGCCAGAAGGATAGGTACAGTGTTCGAAGAAATCGTTGTGATCGAATAAATCTCAAATATGACTTTTCTCAGTATTATAAATCTTAGCAATATCACCACTGTGTAAAACGTGTTTCAGCTTTAGAAAACCCAGATTGGTATGGGTAGGTACCTGCTCATTGTTATAATGAATGAATGCCCAAATTAAGCCCAAATTCTGACGAATTCAACCTTTCTGGGTAGAATAATTAAGTCACGGCATACGAGAAAAGCTCACTGTAGGTATCTAAGGCAGGAATGTAAGAAAAACATTGTAAAATTATTCTAACAAGATAAAATTTAATATTAGATCCAGCCTTTCCTACACGAGTTATTAGATATTATTACGTGAAGTTTTGGGTCAAAAGGCTTAGGATTGAGTGACCCCTTCAATAACCAATATGATTCAAATTAATCGAAACCTGTTGCAAAGTTACAGTGGGAGTTTGATGGGTGATGTTAAGTTAACATTTACGAGGAATTTGTATTTTTTTAGCTATTAAGGTACACGTGTACGTATATAGAAATATATAGGTTTGTGTCGTAGATTCGCAAGCCGACAGGTCACGTAAAGGCAGAAACATACTTGCGTGTTGTGGCTTGGCGTAGCGCCTTATGACGCATATGATTGACTACAAGAGTCGTATGCCGCGCCACACCTCGACACGACACAGCCGGGCGAGCACGGCCTACATTTTGAGAGCAATAATCGTTATAAAATGAGTGACTCAAGCCTATCACAGAGGCCGTGCTCGCCCAACAGTAATGTATAGGCAGCTTTGGGTTTCGATATTGTGTCTGGACCTGACGTGTGCTGTCACCTAGTGGACATAATGTCAGGAAACCCTCAGTGAAATCATTATTCGTAACTGAAGGCAGTTTAGGCATAGTCGGTGTCCCTTTTATTTATTTCTAAAACAATCCCAAAATAAGCCACTGAATTAGTCAAAAACTCACCTTGAAACGCGGCCTCAAACTGCGCGGGTTCTTGCGTGGAGGCGCGCGAGGTGGCCGACACCAACAGCGCAAGAAACAGCGCGGCCAGTGGCGCCACCCGCGGCGCAGCCATCGCTCCACTACGCCATGCCATCTCCGCCCATGCCTACCCCGATGCGCCTGCCCTGGGAACAAGAGTGAAGAAGATCGAGTAAAAAGTACAAACCGAAACAGTCTTGTTGAACTAGAACAAGTATAGTGCATAGTAATTCCTTATTGGAGAATCTATTCATTTTGATCTCTAGAACAAAAGCAGTTAGTAGGTACCTACTACACACGCAACCGTAAACACATTATCATATTAAATAAAATTTCTCTACTGTGGCCGCAAGGGACGGTCCTGACTATAAACACAAAGCACAAGTAACCGGGCGGCGCGCTACAAACTTGTTTAAAAAAAACAATACTTGCTACTGACTGAAGCAGTAACTTGTGTAAGTTATCTGTGGTCACAGATTTTATAAAGCGAACTATGCACACCTCGACCCGAATACTCGAATGTCATGATTAATTAATTTAATCACGTTGTTTAGTTTAAAGCATTCGTTCAAAGGATAAATAGACGCCGTAGATGGTAGAACCGACGTAACTTGCTGGAACAGGGCTGTATTATTTCCTAAATTAAATAATATATCTTCTTTCAAAAACACACACTGTATCCGTACCTACCTAATAAACCACAAAGTGAATTTAATTACATAATGAAGTCAAAAACGCCTTCAAGCGAGCCATCATCTAATCTAAAACCACGGTTTCATGTTTTTCGAACCACACAAAAAGTTTGCCAAGCATATTGATCCGCTCAAAAAAAGCTTCGTCACTTAGAATAAGTAGGTACCTGGTAGGTTCGTACAGATCGTTAATCAATCACGCAACTCCAACATCTGAAAACATCGCCGCTGGAGTTTCCTTGCTAACTCCAGCAGACTTCAGAATTTTGCAATTCCCATTTAAAGTTTTCGATTGGATTACTTATCTTCACCCAAACGTAGATACCTACACTTCGATCGTAAATGTAAATGGGTGGTTAGCATTGATTGCTAAGTACGGTAGGTGCCTCAATTTAAATTCTCACTTTCTGATACAAAAATAGTAGTAGGTGAGTTAACCTACCCGAGATTTGCCCGTTCCACAAAGCGAAATTAAAAACCGAAACCAAGTAGGTATGTAATATCTTTTTTATTTTTAAAACTTTAATAATTTGTACTATGAATGGCAGGCTTTATTTGCCAGTCTGACATCAGTCAGTTTGACTGACAAGTGACAATTAGTTTTGACATTGGCACCTAAGCTCTTCAGCATAACCGTGCACTGAAAAATCTCAATCTTAAGACCAATGTATGATGCTATCTCTTTTATACTTATCGCAGTTGACAATCTTTTATCCTTGTCTTGCTAGCAATCTATCGGTGTAATCTTTCAAAAAGGTAAACAAAACAATGAAACAAAATAATCATGTCATTATTGTTTTACTGCTAGCCGGTGTGGCAGTTTTAAATGTCAGGAAAAGAAATATTTGTGTAAAGTTGGTGATAAAAACTAGAAACACGTTAAATATTAGCGCTCCGCTCAGTGAATAATAAAAGAGAGTTTGTGTAAAATGTTCAAATTTCGGTGCGCGCTGTGCTTATTGTTTTTCACGTTTTCATTGGATAAAGTGGATTTACTGGAGAATGGCTTGGCCCGCACCCCTCCCATGGGGTGGATGTCTTGGGGATATTACATGTGTGGCGTTAAATGTGAGGCCGACGACGATAAATGTTTAGAGTAAGCATTTCTTTCTATTTTCATCTTTTTCTTCATAATAAACGAAGATATTGCCCATCTATGCCACAGATAGATGTTTTTACGTGTTACATTATCGATAAAATATTTATCATTATAATTTGCTGCATAAAAATCAATGAAAATATAATGTTGCATCAGAAACCTAGTTTCCTAGTGTTCACTTTATTAAAATTTTACAAAAATTCAAGAAAAAGTCAGTTGTCATGCATGAAAACTGAAAAAACTGTTATAGGAATATTTAATTTCAAATTCAATTATGGTTTAATATATTCAAACCCATTTTAATTACTAACTGTCCATTGCCAAATGGAAATTGCAACTCATTAATTTTTCAATAATTCACATGATGTAATTTGATTGCAGCGAAAAGCTGATTCTGTCCGTAGTTGATACTTTTTATGAAGAGGGATACCAAGAGGCAGGTTATGAGTACATCATCATTGACGACTGCTGGTCTGAAAGAGAGCGGGATAAAGACGGAAGGTTGGTTGCGGACAAGAAGAGGTTCCCACGAGGAATGAAGTTCATCGGTGATTATGTAGGTATCAAGTAATAATTTTGTATATTTATATAAGAATATCAAAACTTTTTGGTAATTTTGTAGTGTAAAATGGATATCATTTCTGTCTAAACACTGTTTGTTTCTCTCTAGCAGGAATACCCAGCGTCACAAATAGCACAGATTCCTTTAGCAATGATTTTGATAATATTTGCATCCTTTATAGAAGCTAATCCTTTATGGAATACTGGCTGATGTCAATGTTTAGTAAAATAACTTTAAAACCATGGCACATATAAATATACTTAATGTACAAATCAAATCCATTGTGTTTAGAATGTTTTCCTCAGAAAAGATATCTTATTTGAAAGATTGCTGAAGTTATTGCTCTGTAGTAAGTAATCTGCTTGTACTTACAGTCATAACCATTTAAAACAACAATAAAAATTCTGTTTAAATGCTGCTTTTAGTCAATAGTCGTAAAAACTACTACAACTGGTAACTGTGTAAAATACTCGTGCTCAGCTGCATATTATTATTATTACCCAGTATGACGTTCTAAGCAAAGATGCTTTGAACAGTTTTGACTGTTCATAATAACTTTGCAAAGAATATTTGGAGACTATATTTCAATGAAACACTTTCTTTCTTCTCTTTCTAAATCATGTCCTTACATTGGTCCTACTCAGAATTTAAAATAATTAAAACCGTCATGATAGTATTTACACTTGCTATTGAATATTTTATACCAAATTAAAATAATAAGTATTGTTTGTTTTGACTTGTAATATATGTCACCTCCATACAGGTGTTTTGTACAAAGATATTTCCAGACCGTATAATTAAGACCATGACATTACTATTTACTTGGCGATAAATGCTCTGTGTCCTTGGGATATACCCAAGAGCGTTGGATTTTCAAAAATATTGCACTTTTTCTATAAACCTTTGACCAATCCATACTGATATTATAAATTCGAAAGTAGCTTTGTCTGTCTCCTGTACGCCTAAATGGCTGAAGAAAATCGTGTGAAACTTTGCACATGGGAGAACCATCACCTGCATTTGATCCGTGTAGTATGTTCCCCTGAGATAGTAAAATACAAATGTTGAAGAAAGCTAAGTTCTTTCTAACAGCTTCGGTGACACAATAAGCGAGATCTAATTACTGCACCACGTTCTCTCGAAGTTCCTCAAAATCCTACTGTCATGCTCGACATTCTTCAGTTGCTCATGTTCTTTGCTCATGTTAGTGCGTACAGCTAAGAAATGGAATTCCCTGTTGGAGTTTTTCCCGGCAGCTACAATCTAAGTAGTAGTCTTTAAGTCAAGAGTGAATAGATTTTTTCTATTCAAGCGTGTTTCACCGTCGACCACATCATCGCTTACCATCAGGTGAAATAGTGGTCAAGCGCGAGCCTATCAAATATAAAAAATAAATTCCGGCCAAGTGCGAGTAGGACTCGCGCACGAAGGGTTCCCTACCATTATCGCAAAAAACGTAAAAAAAAACACGTTTGTTGTATTGGAGCCCCACTGAAATATTTATTTGATTATGTTTTTAGTATTTGTTGTTATAGCGGCAACAGAAATCTGTGAAAATTTTAACTGTCTAGCTATCACGGTTCATGAGATACAGCCTGGTGACAGACAGACAGGCGGACCGCGGAGTCTTAGTCTTAGGGTCCCGTTTTTACCTTATTGAAAACACTAACATGTTTACAGATACATGCCCGAGGCCTAAAATTCGGCATGTACACGAACATAGCAAGTGTCACGTGTATGAGGTACCCCGGCTCTCTCAACCATATGAAGATCGATGCTCAGACCTTCGCGGAGTGGGGCGTGGATTACCTCAAGGTGGATGGCTGCTTCGTAACTGAGGATCTCCTCAATGTTGGTGAGTCTGAAGCCTGTTTCCACTAAGACTTACAGAAAGGTAATGCTCGGACAAAATTAGTAAAAATTGAGATAAGAGTGAATGGGTTTAGACAAGCTGCTTCACCGTCGACCACATCATCGCTTACCATCAGATAAGATAGTGGTCAAACGCGAGCCTATCAATCTATACACATAAATAAAATTGGAGTGTATGTTTGTAATATTGAAATAACCGTTTTTTACTACATGTATATATGAATATATATACGGTACATACACCAAAATAACATTTTTACAATTTTTGTCTGTCTGTCTGCCTGTTTGTTCCGGCTAATCTCTGAAATGGCTGGACCGATTTTGACGGGACTTTTATTGGCAGGTAGCTGACGTAATAAGGAGTAACTTAGGCTACGGAGTAACTTAATTATTTTATTATTTAACGAATTTCGCCGGGTCAGCTAGTAATGAAATAAAATAACTGTGCACCTCGCTGGAATGCTCGCCCACGCCCGCCAAACCGCGCGGCGCCCTGCGTTCGCCTCGTGCGCCAATAACAAGAATCGAACGTCAGAGCGATGTCATAACGCCAGGTGCACAGCTATTTTGAATAAACTCACGACTTTTTTCCATGAGGTTAGGCAGAAACTACAGAACTCCATCTGCTACATGCCTTACATACATACACCTTTTGCTTCGTTTACTTTCACAGGTATATATAGTTCTTGCCAAACTTCTTGGCCGCCCTGAAGTTGGCTACAGTGGCTGCGCAGTAGTGAATCTCATACAAAAACATGTGCCTTGCGCATCGGAAAGCCAACTTCAGGGCGGCCAAGAAGTTTGGCGAGAACAACTATTTTCTTAATGGCCCTCCGCAAACTTCGTGTTTCGACAGTCTTCGGATTTCTATCAGTTGCACTTTGCACTTGGTGTAGATCGGACGCTCTCATTCAACTTGAAAGTATATAGAGTTGTTAATACTCTTTTAACTTAATGTAATTTATTTTAAAAATGGGAGGAAAGCTGCTAAAGGAAAATAGGATAATACTGCTCCGTTTTATCGGATCGAAGACACTCGGGGCGTGCCATTAACCCCAGTAATGACGGATCCGTTATAACGGTACTGTAAATGTGGTGTAAACATTACCCCCAATAGCGACGGATCCGTTAAAACGATCGTGGAAATACGGATGTTCTGTGTGAATGAGCCCTTATACGTAATGTAACAGGAGTCTAGCCTATTGCCATCAGCCGAGCACAAGTCCAGACGCCAGGCTGCTGACTGAGACTGAGAAATACCACATGGAACCCAATAACAGTTAGCCCGAACCGGTAATCAAACCCAACACCTTATCATGCTCGGCAGTATTATCCTGAATAGAACCTTTATGTCAACCTAAATGCGAGTAAGTGTTATCCCGTAACTGAGTTTGGCGGTCAGACAAGCAATCGCTTCGGTAAGACTGGAAACCAACTCAAATATAGTTGGGGAAAGCCCAAGCAGATTTTATACTTTTGTATAATACTCAAACGGATCTTTGTGTCTCTGAATTGGCTGCAAGACCCTGCGCAGTAGCTATTTTTTTGTTAATGTTGAAGGTGAAAAAAACATTGTATAACTTTCTCTTTCACTCGCTTACTTTTGTCGCATCGTCCTATCTCGCTTACTCTATGCAGTATACTCGATGACAAACTGTTTCTTGCGCAATGGTAGGCAGAGCCAACTTCAGAGACACAAAGATCCGCTGTGACTATTACACCGTCTTAACCCATAACACAAGTAAATCAGTCAGTTAGTACGCCATATAGTGCGATCCTGACGCAATCCTTTTGTTCCCAGGTTACATCAACCTGGGCCAGCATCTCAACAACACCGGCAGACCGATGGTGTACTCCTGCAGCTGGCCTTACTACATCGAGTACATTCACAGGAAGAAGGTATGATATCTACGAGCTTAGGTTATCAACATTCAACGCGTTCTTTCAAATACTTCTTTCGTATCAAATGAAAGCTACTAAATTGGCTATTCCAAATATATATATTGTAACACTTTTATGATCCTATACAAATTCAAGATAAGCGTAAAATAAGTTTTTGCTATCAATCAAAATACATAACTTATTTGGAGAACTCGTTGACTACTAAAACAAATTATTATAAAAACCAAAACCCGGCTGAAAAAAAAAATTAATTGAAAAGAGAAAAAGAAGTACCGTAGGATGGGGTTACATTGAGATCTGGGGCAACTTTGATGATAACTTTATTTTTTTAGGTTTTTAAAGCTAACTCCGTGAAAACGGAATGCACGTCAATTTTCTTTTTAAAATTTGCAACTCTGGCAAATGTCAGCCATGTTTTGCATCAACCTCAGCGCAAGAATGCGATTAATTGATGCAGAAAAAATATATTAAATTGTACAGTGTGAATTCATTAAAAATAAATTGTAAATTGGGGTTACTTTATATTGCTATGAAAAACAATGGGGTATTAAAGTAACCCCATTTTTAATTTAACGTTCATAGGCTCGTTTTTTTTTATTTTATCCCAAACTATGGAAGAAATTTATTTTTTATTTTAGTGTATAAAATTTTTTGTAAAGTCGCCAACACTGCATTTATTTTATATTTTTCAAAATATAATTGAATTAGTTATGTCAATTTTTTTTTCAAAATTAATCAATTTAACCTCGTATTACCGGTACTAGATATAATTTAAAAATTAAATATCATGAGGTGCTGCAGGCGGGGACAAACAAAAATTACAAAAAAATCGATCAACTCTTTGGCAGCACCTCATAATATTCGATGTATAAATTATATCTAGTGCTTGTTTTTCTCTTTTCAGTTAATTATTTTTTAGCTGCCGGTTTTGTTTTTATATTTTTGTTATGACATCCAACAACCCGCTTTGGGTCCGTGTGGTGGATTACGGCCCATTCCCTCTGACAGAGCGGAGGCCTGTGTCCCAGCAGTGGGAACATGAGAAAGGCAGATGATGATGATAATGACATATTATACAACAAAGTTCCCCGCCGCGCCTGTTCGCGATAAACTCAAAAACAAGAACGGATCATGTTGCTTTCATGCGGTTTCACCAATAGACAGAGTGATTCATGAGGAAGGATTAGGTGTATAATTTGTTAACGTTTTGTGTATTCCCGACACCCAGGCGGGCGTAGACGAGAACGACGGGTGTACCATAGAGATTTAAATTATACCAATTACCAAAAAAATTAATGCATTTAGCGATAAGTTAATTCGGAGCTTTGGTTATAGAATTAATTAGATCATCAAAACATTTCCATTCAGTATTACGACGACAATGAGCCCGATAGTGGCGAATATTGTGGATGTCTGAAACATCGCCGCCGCAGTAAATTACTCGAGTATTTCGACAGCTAAACAAATAAGTAATCCATTTATTAGTACCGGTGCTTATCGCCTTTATCGAAAAATTTAATGGTCTTCCAAATAGTTATCAAATAATGAGATACCAGGGGCCTTGGATAACATAGTTTTAATATCATGATAACGAATATCGACCAATTTGCCGTCTTCTTTTGATTAACCTGCACTTGTTCGGACTATAGAGGTATGCGGAACAGAGCCTAAAGACCCGCTACCTCCATTGAAAAGGGATGGAAATGTTTTGTTTGGTAGGCAAATTCCCGATTGTTGTTGTACCTTCATTACGCGATGTGTCATCAGGATTTGTTTGTAAGTGGCGTTATGAGAACACAGAAATATTTCAAATTCCAAATATTTTTTAGTAAAAGTAGGTCCAATTTAGAGATCAGGTTTAGGGTCCGGTGACCCAGGCGAAGATGGCGGACCAAACTCGAACCTACAGACTGGACGCTTGTTCAAAACCGGGAGCAATGTAAGGAAGAAAGGATAGCATTTCGCCTGCAGTATGTCCTACTGCACGGGCTAAAAATAATTATGTAAATGTATTTAGGATCCACAATCGGTAGATACCAATATTTATAAAATCACTGCACACACCTTTGGTTTGGAAGATTGCCATCCCAATCAAAAGCCTTTGTTGTGTTTACGGTTAGCTTAGGCTCTAGACAGACAGTTGCAGTCGGAAAGCAGTTGAAATGCAGTCCGTCTGTCTAAAGCCTTATTGACATCATTCTAAACAAATAATTGTGGATAACCGAAGATGGCGGACCAATTATTTGTATGCACCATCAGAGGAATCCGATAAATTTTGATCTTTGTCGGACTGAAGCATGCAACACTCATATTACAGCCAGACTACGAGCTGATATCGAAGTACTGCAACATGTGGCGCAACTACCACGACGTGCAGACCTCGTGGACCAGCGTCGAGAACATCCTGCACCACTACCAGAGCAGTTATAAGGAGCTGGCGCCGCACCACGGGCCCGGCGGCTGGAACGATCCCGACATGGTGCGTATGAGAGACATAAACAATAATACCAGCAAATGTGGACCAGCGTCGAGAACATCCTGCACCACTACCAGAGCAGTTATAAGGAGCTGGCGCCGCCCCACGGGCCCGGCGGCTGGAACGATCCCGACATGGTGCGTATGAGAGACATAAACAATAATACCAGCAAATGTGGACCAGCGTCGAGAACATCCTGCACCACTACCAGAGCAGTTATAAGGAGCTGGCGCCGCACCACGGGCCCGGCGGCTGGAACGATCCCGACATGGTGCGTATGAGAGACATAAACAATAATACCAGCAAATGTGGACCAGCGTCGAGAACATCCTGCACCACTACCAGAGCAGTTATAAGGAGCTGGCGCCGCCCCACGGGCCCGGCGGCTGGAACGATCCCGACATGGTGCGTATGAGAGACATAAACAATAATACCAGCAAATGTGGACCAGCGTCGAGAACATCCTGCACCACTACCAGAGCAGTTATAAGGAGCTGGCGCCGCACCACGGGCCCGGCGGCTGGAACGATCCCGACATGGTGCGTATGAGAGACATAAACAACAATACCAGCAAATGTGGACCAGCGTCGAGAACATCCTGCACCACTACCAGAGCAGCGACATGCTACGTATGAGAAAACAGCAGGAAAAACACGTAACAGGTTATACTACATTTGCGATAACATTAGACGATTAAATTAGCCCATTCTGCAGCCCGTTTAGCCGATTTTGACTTCTATTGCGTTGACAATACGACAAATGGTAGCTGTAGTAAACAGTTGGTTTTGGTAACAGGTTTATGCTTTTTATGTCATCCTTATGTTTACGGGATAGAACTCAAAATCGGTTTGTCGGCAAAAGGACTGTAAAAAGATTTGGAAACATGTTTATGTTATTTCAAATGGCATTTAGTAACAAAAAAGTGTAACATGTTTTTAGAATAAGAATAACTCAGGTGTGGTACTTTTGCTCCATACTAAACTGTTCCCATCATCCTATTCCAGCTAGTCTTCGGCACAGGCGCCCTCTCCAGCAGTCAGAGCCGCATCCAATTGGCGCTGATGGCAATGCTGTCGGCGCCCATACTGCTCAGTTGTAACATGAAAAAAATCACGCCCTACGAGAAGGAACTGCTGCAGAATATGGACCTTATTGCCATTGCACAGGACCCCCTGGGTATCATGGCACAACCGTATCAGGTATGTTAATGTATACTTTTTATCGGTTACATTTCGGGGATTGTTCGATGGAATGTCATGATCTAATTTAGCCTAGACCGTTCCGTCATCGGACTACAAGACGTACGGCGATATGCCATCGGTACATAGCGGATATCACACCCATACGTACTAAACGTTTTGGGAATAAATTAATTGTGCGTAGATACAGCTAAGGAGTGGAATGCCCTGCCGGAGTCTGTGCTTCCCAATAGTTACATCTTAGGGGTTTTTACGTTAAGAATGAATAAGTTACTTCTAGTCAAGCGTGCTTCACCGTCGACGTCATCATCGCTTACCATCAGGTGAGATAGTGGTCAAGCGTGAATGAATAATAAATAATAAAAAAATCTTACTTACATTATAAATGCCAAGAGCAGTGGTGGCACAGTGGTAACGGCCTCGACTTACGTGTTGTCGGTCGTGATTTCGAACCTAGGCAGGCGCTTAACCTTGTGTAAATTATTTCATCACCACTGCTCTTAAAACGGTGCAGGAAAACATCGGGCGGAAACCGTCCCAGAACTGTCTTAGGGTTCTAAGACAGTCAGCCAGTGCGGGTTGGTGGATTAAGGCCCATTTCCTCTCACAGACAGGATACCTGTGTCCCAGCAGTGAGAACATTATAAGGCAGATGATGATTTTAAATTTGACAGTGTGTTTTTACAAGTTTTAATTCAAGCTTCTAATAAACTTGTCTTAATAGTTATGGAATGTGGGCCAAACATCATTAAATTTCACACTAAATTTTAAATCAGTTATCCCGAACTGATTGAACTGAAATTTTGCATACACTTGCTAAGAAGTAACATTCTTCTAAATCGAATATCGTGGACTATTAAAGATGGCGGACCAATTATCTTTATGATACAAAATAAAAGGGTTTTTTGTGAGTAATACAAAAAATTATAAAGGAATTCATCATCACATTGAACTATATTTTAGTGAAAAGATTGCTGTAATGTTAGCAAAACTATTAATATCCTGCAACACATTTGGGATAGGAAGTAATCCTAGTTGCAGATAAAACCTAGGTCCTCTTGATAATAAATCTCTGTGTGGGCGCGGACGAATAATAAATTGTTTTAGTGCGGCTAGCGTGCACCTGGTACTAACAACTATCCATTAATTTAAATGTTCTAATACCTTGTATTTTGGTTTTATAGATAGCCATATAGTTTGTATGCAGTTTTGACTTATTTTAATGTAATTTTAAACACCAGTAGGTATAACTATTTAAAAAGCTTTTATTAAACATGACTTGTAATTTAGTTTGGGCAAATCTTTTTTTTTTATTTTTATTGTCAATAGGCTCGCGCTTGACCACTATCTCATCTGATGGTAAGCGATGATGTGGTCGACGGTGAAGCACGCTTGCCTAGAAGTAACCAATTCACTCTTGACTTAAAGACTCCCCTAGATTGTAGCTATCGGGAAACACAGACTCCGGCAGGGAATTCCACTCCATTATTATCCATTTCATTTCATCTTGCAACAGAACTCTTTTAAAACTACACGATTGACCAGAAATTTTACATACACCTTTGCGTTGGATGACAATGCACGTGACATAAGTCTTAATTCAATATGGCGGACTTTCAAAGATGGCGGACCAATTATTTACATGCACCCCCAAGATATAGCAAATGTAAAGCAAATAAAAGAGTTTGCTAAGAGGAATACGAAAAAGCTTGTTTTTAAAGCCTCATTGCCCGCGCAAGGGAGACGTGGTGGCTTGTAGCATCATAAAACATTAAAGTTGTTGTGGAAACTAAACTCTGCGTCACCCACTTAAAAGTTGTATTTCCATTGAACCAGTTCCAGGGAAACTTTGACGTAGTAATGGAAATTTAACTCTACACCTCCCACTTTAAAGTAATTTTTCCGTTGCACCAGTTCCAGAGCGGGATGATGGACACAACCACCTGGGTGAAGCCGCACCTGCCGCGCAAGGCCGACGTGTTTCCCTCCTACACGTTCGCAGTCGTCAATATGGACGTGGAAAATGTTGAGGGGTCTATTAAATTGAGCAGATTCTTTCTTAATGCGACGGATGGATATTCTGTGTTGGTGAGTACGATATCACTTTTTTTTAAAACGTTGCCCCACACAAGGGATTTCTCCTATACGGTGCATTTACAAACATTTAAACTATATATACGAAACAACTATAAGCAGGCCAATAATTATCCTAATTATGAACCGATTAAATTCTATTAGAATTAAAACTAGCTGTTGCCCGCAACTTCGTCCGCGTCAAACACGTAAAACAAAAAAAACCGGCCAAGTGCGAGTCAGACTCGCGCACAGTTTTCCGTACCATTATCGCAAAAAAAATCACGTTTGTTGTATGGGAGCCCCACTTAAATATTTATTTTATTCTGTTTTTAGTATTTGTTGTTATAGCGGCAACAGAAATAAATCATCTGTGAAAATTTTAAGTGTCTAGCTATCACGGTTCGTGAGATACAGCCTGGTGACAAGTATCGCTTGGGAAAAACAGACCGCATTCGGTACTTTTAGTAAAATAATCGGTTTATTCCGTCGAAAAACGCTAGTTACGTTGGCACGGTTTCTTTGTTTGGAATGAGGCATTTGTATGCTCGTATATTATCTGTAGTTCAGGTTTCCTCACGATGTTTTCCTACCCCGTTGTCAGTGATGTCCAAGATAAACTTACAAACAACATAATTATGAATTTAAAAAGTCACAGTGGTTCTAGCCCGGATTTGAACCCACGACCTCAAGCTCGAGCTGAGGCGAGGTTTAAGCCATTGGACCAACACGTCATAACATTGTTTTAGGTTATGTACAAGTAAAATTTAACAAACACGCTTCGAATTACAATCCATCGATACACGTAATTATAACACGATATCTAACGACATAAACAAAATCGGTTCATCCGTTTCGGAGCTATGATACACAAACACACAGATACATACGTCAAACTTATAACATCCCTCTTTTTCCGTCGAGGGTTAATAACTCCTCTCTTTTTCCGTCGCGGGTTAAAAATCTTACGTGAAACATATTACAAAGTGAGATAGTTCAAACACGGCATATCGATCGACTATAAAGGTGCAGCCACACTTCATTACACTAATGAGTAGGCGAGGCGCGAGGCGAGAATGAACCCCACCACTCACTTTTATATAGAGACCTGTCTGTTACGAACTGCGGTTATTAAAACTGTATGTTGTAACTGTAGGATCTATAAACGTCGGAGACCTCATCGCTTACCATCGTCATGACATGATTCATGATTTTTGACATTAGAATTTTTATTTTTTGACATTTCTTAAATTAATTTCGACATTTTTAGTCTAAATTATTTGAAATTTACATTTCTAGGTTTTAATTTTTATTTGTATTTATTACAAATAAAAATTAATACAAATAAAAATTAAAACCTATTTATGTCTTTCTTGTATTAATTAAGCTATTAATTTTTAATTGCTTGTTAATTGTATTTTATTTTACATAAATTATTATTGTTATTTATAATTATTGTGTTTGTAAAGTGTTGCATGGTGTAATTGGCTCTGGCCCTTCTATTTCAATAAATAAATGAGATCGACGTATAGTAGTCACACCGGATCTTTATTTATTTATTTATTAGCTGACCCCCGGGGCTTCGCTCCCGTCAATTGGCTACTTACCTACCTACACTACCTACCCTACCCTACCTACTCTACCCTACCTACTCTACCCTACCTACTCTACCCTACCCTACCCTACCCTACCCTACCTACCCTACCTTACCCTACCTACCCTACCCTACCCTACCCTACCTTACCTACCTACCCTACCCTACCTACCGTACCCTACCCTACCTACCCTACCCTACCTACCTACCCTACCCTAGGGGTATGAAAAATAGATAGTAGCCGATTCTCAGACCTACTGAATATGCATATAAAATTTGGTAAAAATCAGTAAAGCCGTTTCGGAGGAGTACGGTAACTAACATTGTGACACGAGAATTTTATATATAAGATTTACTTTAACATAACACGGCCAAAGGCCAATTACATTAGTTAGACATGTTGACTTTGAGTCTCTGAAGTTGGCTCTGCGAACCATTGAGTATACTGCATACAGTAAGCGAGATAGCACGATGCGACAAACGTAAGCGAGTGAAAGAGGCAGTTATAAAACGCTATCTTCACTGCGCGCGAGACGATTCGTGATGATTCTTGAAAAGAAGTATATAATATTAGTATGATATATTATATAAATGTGATGTGATTGGCAGAAGTACTAACACCACGCGTGCGGAGCCGCGGGCGGTAGCTAGTATTTAAATAAATTTTAAATTAGTATTTACTTAAGAAAGACGAACCACAATTTTCAGACTATTTCTATTTCGTATTTTAACGAAAAACAAAACCATGTTTGCTCAAGAAAAAGCTTGACGAGTTCTAATTTAAATATTTGAATAAAAAATCTTAGTTAACGTAAGATCACAGACGTCGATAAGAGATTCTCAGAAAAGCTTCGTTCATTACGTTAATGCGTACTCGGGACTAGACGGCCATGTACATAAAAATTGTAATAAAGAAGTTCTTTCTTAAATTATACAATGTGTATCAGAATGAACGCAAAACCTGAAAGTCCAATCATTGTACTGATCATTATGGACAACTTTTACTATAGGACAAACCGTTAAATCGTGAAAAATATCAGTTGATTAATACATTATGTCGAGTTATTCTAACAAATATATGGGGCAGTTGATTTGAGAAGGTTGGCTCCATACGAGAGGAAACCCAAACCCACGCTCACATAGACGCGCTTTACGTAAAACAAAAAACATTACAACAAAAAAAAAAAAATGAAGAAATAACAAACTCAAAAGTAATAAACTAAAAAAATCTTTTAGTCTAGCATTTTGAGTTGGCGCCAAACAAACAAACAAGCAAATTAATTACTTAAAGCGTAGAATGATTAAAGAAAGCTAGGTTAATCTTCGTTGATAGTTCGTTCGTTTGATTGGATCATTTATATAATGGATTCCAATAGATGGCGCGGTTTTAAATTTCGGACGCATCTACTCAATTTATTAGATTTGTTTTGTTACAATTTTTGGTACAATGAATCTTAAAAAAGGTGCAAAAAAATACTATAAAACAAATTGTCGCTGTATTTAATTAAAAGTATTCACGAATCGAGTAAACCCTTTTACTTGCAAGCCGCTGCTAACACCATCTATACCCGTTGAACGGAACCGAACGCGATCGATGTTCTTAGAAAAAATATCAGTTTAATCAGACGAAAAACGCTAGTTACATTGGCACGTTTTATTTGTAGGGGATGAGGCATATGTATACTAGTATTATATATCTGTGCCCGGACCGCCCTCGGCAAGACTACCCAAAAAAGTATTGTGAACTTAGGATATCTATTCTGTGGATGATCTATTATCTAGCTACAGTTAGTAATAAAACTAGAATACTTCTCCGCGTTCCGTATTATTATCGATATCTTCTAAATCCCCTGAGAAATAAGAACAGATCTGATTGGCTAGAGGATTACAGGTTGGATTATTGTAGTATTGATAAAAGGAACTTTTATTGGTAAATACCACGACTTATTGGAATGAACAGTAACAGGCAATATGCCATTTCTATTATATTTAATTTGTTTTGAAGACACCAGCGATTAATAATCTTTCCATCATCAGACTTTAAGAAGTACGGCGATTCGCCATCGGTACATGGTGGACATGCCACACAAATGCAATAAACGTTTTGGAAATACTTTCATTATGCGTACAGCTAAGGAGTGTAGTTTCCTGTCGAAATCTGTGTTTCCTGAAAGCTTCGCCCTGGGTGTCTTTAAGTTAATAGTGAATAGGTTACTTCTAGGCAAGCCTGCTTCACCGTCGACCACATCATCGCTTACCATCAGGTGAGATAGTAGTCAAGCGCGAGCCTATCAATAATATAAAAAGGTCTTTATTAATAAAGTACACATGGAACCTTTAGAAAAATAAAATAACTCCTCACTCAAATATCAAGTTGCTAAAGTTAAAGTTTTATCGCGCTATCGACCGGTGAAGACAAGGCCGATAAAGTGAACGGATAGAAGTGCATTACGCTAATCACTCAATAGCGTAATGCACTTCTAAGTTGATGCGAAGGTTATACCCAGTGTGCCTACACGGGAACTTGAAAACTTGGCTGTTAATTCTGAACAGAAAGTCTGTTAGATTTTCTTAAACTCTTACTGCAACTATGCGTAGACGTCACAGACATAAATCTAACTAGATAACGCAAATCCCTGTATATATAGCACGCTTATTTATTTATTTAAACTTCATGTACAATGGTGATACATAGCCGGACTTAATGCAGCAAGGCATTCTCTACCAGTCAACCTTTGGGTTAAAAAGGACACAACAGTGGTTGGAGTACAAAATAAAAAAATGAGCATGTATTAAAATCGGATATTAATAAACTATCTAACTAATAAAATACATAAATATTTTCTATAACAATAGACTAATAAATATTATAGTAAATACTTTATTATTATTTTAAGTGAAACAGAAATTTAAATATAATAACTATGACGAAGACCGATCTACAGGGTGTCCCAGAAATCGACGTCAAGCCGTAAATGGGTGATAGACCAAGTTATAACAGTTCTCAGAAAAATACGAAAAAAAATCTATCTCATGTTTTTAAAAAATTATGTTCACTTTAAAAATTTACTAAAAAAATCAATCCCTGTAATTGTTCTTTAACTCCAATTGCTACAAATCCCATAATTTATCTAATTTTTTTATTATTATGTAATCTTGAATAATGCTTGTGTAGATTTTTGCCTAGAATTTAAAGCCAACTCCTCCTACTTAGAAGAAAATTAAACTTTTTCAAAACCAAATTATTCAAATTTACTGTTTCGCCCAACTTTAACTGACTGTACTGAAAAAAAAATGTACTACGCTAGTTTGGCAAGTAACATGAAAAATTGGCGCATTTAATAAGGATTCAAAATAGGTGTACCACTTGCTAGATTACGTTTTCAATAATTGGTCAAATTTTTTTTTGTAAATAGCTTCGGTTTTTACACAAAATGTCCATACTTCCTTAAAATGACTTTAGCTTACCTAAAGCTTTGCTAAACTCCGTTTCTAGTTCGATAGAGACGTTACTTAATTTAAGAGCAAAGTTATGATACATTTCAAACTGCCTTCCTTCGACGGCAATGCATGAACATTTATTGTAATAAAAAAAATTAAATCTGATAATTTGTTTTTTTTTCTAAGATGGGAAAACTGGTCCTGACTTAAAGTAAAAAGGTTGAGTCACTATCTAATCTACACAAGCATTATTCAAGATTACATAATAATAAAAAAATTAGATAAATTATGGGATTTGTAGCAATTGGAGTTAAAGAACCATTACAGGGATTGATTTTTTTAGTAAATTTTTAAAGTGAACATAATTTTTTAAAAACATGAGATAGATTTTTTTTCGTATTTTTCTGAGAACTGTTATAACTTGGTCTATTACCCATTTACGGCTTGACGTCGATTTCTGGGACACCCTGTATGTAAGAGAGGACAAGTTAGTTAGTAAGTTCCGGATTCAAGTCAAGGGGAAGCACGTTCCAGAGTTTTATAGTAGACAGTGTAAGAAGTAAATAGAAACCCGGTGCGGTGAGACGAAACTTCTCCATATTAAGCTCGACGCTTGTTTTTCATACCTGTTTGAAATCCAAGCGTGCCACTTTTTCTCACACAATTTAAAAACAAATATACTTACCAATGAAAGAAAACATTTCCAATGCCTCGGCCAACTTTTCTATACAGTTTTTACGGTTCAATATGGCATAATTAGGCATTTTTGTAGATTTCAGTGGATCTCCGGTGCCGATAATGCTAAATGAAAAGCTCAAAGTACGATCATTGATCGTACTTTTACTCCGTTTTTTGGCACGCGAAGTACATACAAACGGGGCATCTAGTTAGATTTATACCTGTGGTAGACATAATTATATTGAAGTAACACGTATTTTCCATGTCAAAAAAAAATAAAGTTAAAGGTAAGTGCCCGACGGTTTTTGTCGAACTGTTGTATAATTATGTTCAAATCGCGCCGAAAACGTAACCTGCGCGATGTAGGATTTTGTGATTGAGTCCGTATGAGGCGTCAGAGATGTCACTACAAAATTAAAAGACATAAATACAATGTGTACAATAGTTAGTATGTTCGATAAGTTGGTTTTGTCAAAAGTACCAATTATATTCTTCTTTTACAGAACGTGTTTACTGGCGAGTACTTCTTGAACGTGTCGAGCACGGGCAATATCGACGTAAAGGTGCCTGGAATGGGTGAGTCACACTGCCATATACTACAGTTAAAATCATCATACATATGTAATTATCAACTGTAGTTATGCGGTCAGGACAGGACTGGTTGAAGACGTCATGAAAATTTTATTTTGGGGTAATTAACAGACATGATAGACAATTTTGACCTCAAAATAGTAATGTATTTAGTGCTAAAATATTGCAACCTACTGCGTCATTCGCATATTAACAAGCACTTTGAGTGCCACTAAATGACCATTGTTAATTACATACATATCTATACTAATAATATTATAAAGCTGAAGAGTTTGTTTGTTTGTTTGAACGCGCTAATCTCAAGAACTACTGGTTGGAATTGAAAAAATCTTTTTGTGTTGGATAGTCCATTTATCGAGGAAGGTTATAGGCTATACAACATCACGCTAAGATCAATAGAAGCGGAGCATAAATGAAAAATGTTGCAAAAACGGGAAAAATATTCCTTTTTGAGAGTTTCGATTGCGTGCGCTGCACAGCGGTTAAAGTTACGCAACATTCATGTATGTAGGGTACGTAGGGTAGGGTAGGTAGGTAGGTAGCCAGTTGACGGGAGCCAAGCCACGTGGGACGGCTAGTAAATTATAAAATTATGTCTGTATGGTGTTACAATAAACGGTCTGATGAAAATTCTTCCACAACGATAAAATGGCAATATCTTAGATTAATTTCCATTATTTAATTTTTACCAGACTTTTTTTGTTGCAGATGTCGTCATGTATACACTCTACCCGCTGTAATAATGTAACAACTACCGTTATGCTACCATACAAGTTGTTCCATTCTACGCAAATGTCAACTCTAAGTTAGAGGTTATTAAGTTGACTTTTGAATGATATGAATTGTCATATATCAATAATTTTAGATGTAATGAATTGTATTTGACTGTATTTGTAAATAATTTAGGGTTGCTTCTTGCAAGTGTGATAATTGTTTATTTGATGTTCCTGATGTTTGGGTAAGTTTTAAAACGAGTCTTATGAATACTTTAAGTAATTTTAGAGAAGAGAAATTAGGTAATAATGTCACTAACACAATAGTATTAAATTGTTTTAAGTCAATGTATCACATATAAAAAGCGAAAAGTGACGTAATAAAATCAGAGAAATTAAATGCTTATCATTATCGCCTTAAGGTTGAATATTCCTTTGCATGACATTTTAATGTAACTACCGGCTTGCGTGTATCACCAGATGTATACGAAGCAAAGGGAGCGTGTGATCGTACCAGGTTCTATAGTTTCTGCCCACCCCATAGGAAAATGGGTGTAAGTTTATGTACTTACGTGCTGTTTAGATCTAATCAAGTTTAATTTTTTAACCGACGAAAAAAAAAGAGTAGGTTCTCAATTCGACTTGTATATTTTTATATATGACCACGCGTAAGTTTTATGGAGTGGTCCGATTTCAAAAAAAAAATTATCGGTAAGAGTATACCTCAAAGTTGGTCCCATTTAAATTATAAAAATAAAATCCACCCCTAAATGTAGAAAATAAGAATTTATTGATAATTTTTCCACTGAATTTTCAATCAAACCGATTCTGTTGAAATTTACTTAACTGAAAAAAAAAACCTTTTTATCAATTAAATGAACCGATGAAATAAGGAACCGAAAAGCAAAAAAAAACTTGAGTCTAGCATTATGTGGCGGCGCCAAACAAACCATCAAAGAAGATCAACCTAGCTACAATCACTCTACGGCTTAGGTAATTAATTAGCATGTTTGTTTGTTTGGCGCCAATTGAGAATGCTAGACTAAAAGTTTTTTTTTTAATTGCGTCGGTAATTTTTTTTGTTAAAAAGGCTTTTTTTGTGTTTAGTTGTAAACAAATCATTTCCCTGATTTTATTATGACAAGAGTTAAAATATTGTAAATTATATAAGAATAATTTTATATTACGTTCCTGACGGCTCAGTACTATAAAATATGAATATAGAATACTAACTACAAACCGAGTCACAGTTGTAGGAGGCGTTCGCAAAGCAATGAGGTAACGTCAATAAGAGGACTTGCTTCAAAGAGTTTGAAGGTTTTGCTCAGCTCGCAATATATGGCTTAAAAGCTTTTTTGTCTTGTTCCATTTTTTAATCTAGAATAAAAAGTAGGTTAGTTAGAATTGTGGCTGGGTTGCGTTCTATCTGTCTAGGTTTCTTTATAACCGGCTTCAAAAAACTTTGTTCGACCGTATGTTTTATTTTTAAGGTTTAGTTGATTTACTATTGTTGCTGTGTTTTCTTTTTAAACCCCGACGGAAAAAGAAGGGTGTTATAAGTTTGACGTGTGTACAAATTTATGATGATGAACTGCTGACCTAAACTGATGAACTGCTTTTGATTTCGTTTATTTTTGTTTGCAAGGTTACTTTATTGAGTGTTTTAGTTATGTTTGATGAAAATCGGTTCAGCCGTTCTAAAGTTTGAGGTGTTTTACTGTTTAAATCGGGGTGTTTTCGCGAGATAACGTGTCATTATTACGTATAGACACCCTTCGATCGACAATTATTACGCCGTCAACTCAGAAACATAAAAAAAAAACAAAACAAGGTAATTCCGAATTTTTCTCAGCAAACTCTTTCAGTTGACACCCATCTCACGGAGGTGCATAAAAATAATTGGTCCGCCATATTTAAGAGTCCACCAATTTGGATTTAGAATTATGTTACGTTACTTACCGTGCATTGTAATCCAAATCAAACGTGTATGCAAAATTTCACCTCAATCGGTTGAGTATATTTTTCAATTCAGTTGCAAGATTTTGTCCATATAATTATACTCACTAGCAAGGGAAGTTAAATAAAAACTTGTAATAAGCAGAATTATTTGCCCAAAACTCAGTCTATGTGCTATTCCAGACTATAATTTGTCTCCATGCCAATTTTCATCCAGATCCGTTCAGCTATTCTGGCGTGTTTGAGTAACAAACTTACATCCATCCATCCATACTTTCGCATTTATAATATTAGTAAAATAAGATAGTAACTTTTATAAGAGGTACAATCAACACGAGAGATTAGTATGCAGGAGGTATTTTTTGCGTGCACATCAAACTCTTCCGTCCACTGTACTGTAATGTTCACAGAACCTTGATATAAGTGTAAAGTTTTAATTGTTTTATATTAATGTGATTCGTCACGCTGTATGCGCGCATTATTTTATTGTTATTTTAGTCTCAAATGTACTTATACGTAAGTATTAATGAATGATGAAATTTTGTTTAAGTTTAATGCTAGAGCATAATGGTAAAAAGTATCATGTTACTCAGTTACTGGATTGTGCATGCAAGTCAGATAGATAGTCGCTCTATGTAAAATACTGGTACTTAGCTGCAGGCTTATTATGTATGAAAAAGCAATCACCAATAATTGCGCAGCAATCGCACTGTCATCGTGCGATCGATCACTATATGTCATAAACATCGGTATTACGTAACCAATCGCTTGCTGTTTGTCAAATGCAATTATTTCGAAAAAAAAACCACCATAGACTCTAAATCTTCTTTACTTAGTTATTTGGGAGCGGTTGGCAATCAACCAACAACAAGAGAAAAAGTACTTAATCACAATTTGAAAGTCAAATTTGCTCGCCATAATCGCGATCACCCTGCGTTCAAATGAACATTTTATTTAACTGATTGTTCCATACAAGCAGCACTGTCGAAATATTGCTATGGTGTAGCTATAGCTGATACGTAATCGGATTCGCGATTGAAGAGCAATTATTGCGCAATAATTGCTTTCGTTTTGCTTTAAATTCAATGCTATCAGTATGGTAGGCACTTATAGGTACATTGTTGCTGTATCTAACGGAAAATGATCATATATTTCACTGTTGATCGTAAGACTTATGGCACTTAGGACCATTCCTAAAGCGTAAAAACGTCTTACTTTCAGTTTAAATAACGAAATTTATATGACGTGACACATAGTCAATCACGCGTAAACTGTTTTAATTCACCAAACCGCCAATCTCTGCAGTTTATGAACCCTTGACAATATGTCAATATAATTTTGCGATATTTTTCATTGGAGAAACTGTTTTACGAAATATGACTCACTGATTACCTACAAATTGGAACTATTCATGGTAGACCGGTTTTAATGACTGTGTTCATTAGTGGCGTAGGAATAATTATGATGATTTTATTTTATATTATGACAAATAACAAGGCGTGCTCAATCTCTGCCCATTTTTAAAACTATGGTAAAGAATCACTTCCTCTCTCTTTAATAGTTGTTTTTCTTGATTTCTCTGTTTTTGTTCCATACTTATTACTGTATATATTTGTCTATATAATATATATGTATATGTATTTATTTATATATAAATAGTACACCAAAGACTACCTACAGTGCTGTTTTTCCTTTCATTTTTAAAATCCATCCAAAGGTTGTCTTGAAAAGATCGCTTTTAGCGATAAGGCCGCCCATTGTGTCACCCAGTGTAATGTTTACTTCTTCTATACTTTCTGTAACTTTTATGGTGTACATAATAAAGAGTATTCTATTCTATTCTATAACAATAATAATCAGTCACAAGGGCCATATAAGAACCATGGCCATCAAAATATTTACAACTACCTGACCCCCGTGGCTTCGCTCCCGTCATCTGGCCACCTACCTACCTACCCTACCCTACCCTAACCTACCTACCCAACTCTACCTACCCTACCCTATCTACCTACCAATTTGTAAAACTATTTATTTGAATAAGAATGATTAATACTTCAATACGAATGTAAACAGCTTTTGTTTCTACCGGCGATTTAATTAAAATTTAGAATATAAAAGCTGCTATTGTGACTTATCTATGATAGTTAGATATATTCTCACACAGATTTTTTTATAGGTAATAATGAGTACTTTAACGATGTAGTACATATTTTTTGTGTATCATCAATAGTTTTCTCAGCGCACGCCAAAGAATGATTTTTATACGCAAAATTTTGCTACTTTGGGTTACATTATTGCAATATTCATATGGATCTCTATTTTTTTAAATTAATTATAGCCTATGTCAGTCAGGAATAATGTAGCTTTCTACTGGTGAAAGAATTTTCAAAATCGGTTCAGTAATTTTTAATTTTATTCGTTACATACAAATATACAAATCTTTCCTCTTTATAATATTAAGCGTAGATTTCACATGTATGTAATGGAATTAAATTGTCAAAATAACGTTTGTTCAACGAACGAGCTATTTTCAACGAAATATTGCGTTAATCCGTATGTCTGACAGGTCAAATATTAACTTTATTCACGAATTTATTAAAAATGTTACCATATGACGACGAATAATAATAAATATGTTATGTTTAATATTGCTTTTCATTTTATACCCTTGTAATATTTTTTTTTAATCGGTATCTATCACAAGCATGATCTGTATAGTAATTAAATCAACATTTTCATTTCCTCGTTATAACTGTTACCAGAAAATGTTGATAATTTTTATGTTATCAACAACCGCAAACTTGACTTCATATCATAATGACAATTTCATCTAAATTACAGAAGCAATTAGGTTGCAACTATATATCATTACTGGCAAGTATACCATTCCTCAGTTCGTTAGAACGGCTGACCAAAATGAAGTTATCTATCGTGGTTCTAACATTGTGCATAGCACATAGTGCGTACAGTTTCGGATTTTTCGACAACATTATTAAAGCACCCGGAAATATTATTAACGGAGCGACCGGCCTCGTAAAAGGAGCGGCCGATGGCTTGGTAAATGGAGCGAACGGCCTCGTAAATGGAGCGGCTGGCGTCGTAGATGGAGTGGCTGGTGGCGTCGTAAAAGGCGCGGCTGGCCTCGTAGATGGAGCGGCCGGTGTCGTAGATGGAGTGGCCGATGGGGTCGTGAATGGAGCGACCGGCCTCGTAAATGGAGCGGCTGGCGTCGTAGATGGAGTGGCTGGTGGCGTCGTAAAAGGCGCGGCTGGCCTCGTAGATGGAGCGGCCGGTGTCGTAGATGGAGTGGCCGATGGGGTCGTGAATGGAGCGGCTGGCATCGTAGGTGGAGCGGCCGGCCTCGTAGATGGAGTAGCTGGTGGCGTCGTAAAAGGCGCGGCTGGCCTCGTAGATGGAGCGGCCGGTGTCGTAGATGGAGTGGCCGATGGGGTCGTGAATGGAGCGGCTGGCGTCGTAGGTGGAGCGGCCGGCCTCGTAGATGGTGTTGCAGGCGGCATCGTAAAAGGCGCGGCTGGCCTCGTAGATGGAGCGGCCGGTGTCGTAGATGGAGTGGCCGATGGGGTCGTGAATGGAGCGGCTGGCGTCGTAGGTGGAGCGGCCGGCCTCGTAGATGGAGTAGCTGGTGGCGTCGTAAAAGGCGCGGCTGGCCTCGTAGATGGAGCGGCCGGTGTCGTAGATGGAGTGGCCGATGGGGTCGTGAATGGAGCGGCTGGCATCGTAGGTGGAGCGGCCGGCCTCGTAGATGGAGTAGCTGGTGGCGTCGTAAAAGGCGCGGCTGGCCTCGTAGATGGAGCGGCCGGTGTCGTAGATGGAGTGGCCGATGGGGTCGTGAATGGAGCGGTTGGCGTCGTAGGTGGAGCGGCCGGCCTCGTAGATGGTGTTGCAGGCGGCGTCGTAAAAGGCGCGGCTGGCCTCGTTGATGGAGCGGTCGGTGTCGTAGATGGAGTGGCCGATGGGGTCGTGAATGGAGCGTCTGACGTCGTAGATGGAGCGGCCGGCCTCGCAAATGGAGTTGCTGGTGGCGTCGTAAAAGGCGCGGCTGGCCTCATGAATGGTGTCTTTCAACAGCCTACCGATCTACTGCCAGACAATCTTTGTGCTCGAGACGTGACTGAGGAGTACAAGAAAGCCATGACCGACTTCCACCACAAGCTTTACACCCACGTCGCCGCCCGCTGTAATAACCACTTTGTGTTCTCTCCGTACACCATCTGGCTATCCCTGACAGCCTTAGCCGAAGGAGCTGGTCCGACAGTTCAAAGCGAAATCTTCACCTCACTGAATTTACCCCAAGAGAGGTGCATCCGGTTGAAATTTTATGACATAGCACTGAATGTGGAAAAGCCTGGACGGGACGTCTCTCTTCAACGGCATAGGAGTTTACTCCTAGATGAAAGCCTTAAAATTAACCCTTCTTGGGGTAACATGGTGCGGTCGACAGGACACCTCAACTTCGCTTACGCAGCGATCAAGAGGAACCCACAGGCTACTTCTCAACGAGTCCGCAGCATGATATTGAATCGCAATAGAGTTGTGTTAAGAGGGAGCTCCGTTCTTCTTGATTCTTTAGACTACGAAGGTCTTTGGACGACGGCGTTCCCCGAAGCGGATATACAGATCCAACCATTCTTTAATGAGGTGGGGCAGAAGATCGGAACAGTTGAAATGATGCACATGAAGAAGAAAGTCCGTTTGGCTCACGTTCCGTTTTTGGGCTCGAAGGTGGTGGAGTTGCCCGTTGGTGAGAATGGCCGGTACACTATGTTGATAGCTGTCGGTACTGGGAACGGCATCTTGAAGAATGCTATAGACATCTTCATGGGTTCGATCTTAGAGATATTCTCGCTGCTGCAGATAAGTTTGGTCCCTGTGGGTATAGCGATACCGCGGTTTGAGATGACTTCGGAGATTGACGCACGCGGAGCGCTTGAAGATATCAATATTCGGTCGTTTTGGAGAGACCCGGCTGCTACAAGGTAAAGATTAAAACTTCTTACCCTTTTAAAGTATCTATATACTCTATTTTTCCGATTTATTGAATAGAAAATACTTGGTACCTAAACGTTTGATGCAGTATTTCGATTTCGTTTTGGTCAAGTTTGCTTTTATGTTGAATCACCCGACGGGTCGCTGGCTCACTCCGCTAAGGAGAAATTTATTTGCCTCTCTTTTTGCGGAATCTTCACGTCTGAATCCTGGTGACGCGCGGCCCCTTCCTTCTCCTGATGGATGCGAGACGAGTATGTCGGACATTCGCATCCATCAAAAGGACGTCCGTAGGGTGCTGCGCAACCTCGACGTGAATAAGGCTAGCGGCACTGACGGAATACCAGCTATAGTTCTTAGAACCTGTGCGCCTGAACTGTCTCCGATCTTGACACGCCTATTCCGCCTTTCATATGAGGCTGGAAAAGTGCCGAATGCTTGGAAGCAAGCTAATGTACAGCCCGTGCCCAAGAAGGGCAGTCGAGCTGACCCGGCCAACTGCAGACCCATATCTGTAACCTCCATACTCTGTAAGAGTATGGAACGTGTACTCAATATTAAGCTCCTGGCATACCTAGAAGCAAACGATATCCTTAGTGACCGCCAATATGGCTTTCGCCGAAATCGGTCTACTGGGGATCTTCTAGCGTATGCCATTCACATCTGGAGTGAGGCCATCGAGAGGCACGGGGAGGCGCTTGCCGTCTCCTTCGACATCTCGAAGGCTTTTGATAGGGTCTGGCATGAAAGCCTTATTGGTAAGCTTCCTTCATTCGGTTTGCCCGGTGGTCTGTGTGATTGGATTGCAGACTTCCTGAGAGATCGGTCCATTCGAGTGGTTATCGATGGCTGCTCGTCGGACCAATTGGATATCAATGCCGGGGTCCCTCAGGGGTCGGTTCCCTCAGCAACTTTATTCTTGCTGCACATTAACGATCTGCTAAAACCCGGTACCTTTGGGTATGCTGACGACAGCACTGTTGCTGAGAGATACTTGTCCAACGCTCGTGCTACCGGGCCTCAGATTCAGTCTCTCCGGGAGGCCATGGTGGAGCGCTTGAACCTGTCCTTGCAGGCAGTCTCCGAATGGGGCGATGCCAATCAGGTCAGGTTTAATGCTGCTAAAACCCAGGCGTGTCTGTTTTCCGCTAAAAAGAGCCAATTTCACCCGGCTCCAACTTTCCGAGATGCGACCGTGCCAATAACTGACCATCTTGAGCTTCTTGGCGTTACGTTGACATCGACTCTCAATTTTGGCCCATACATTGAGGCAAAGGCTCAGCTGGCTGCCAAAAAGCTGGGGATCCTTGCAAAGGTGAGAAGGTACTTCACGCCAGAACAGCTGCTCAGCTTGTATCAAGCGCAAGTTCGATCATGCATGGAGTACTGTTCTCATCTCTGGGACGGATCTGCCAAATACCAGCTTGATGCACTAGAGTCGATCGAAAAGCGGGCCAAGAGGCTCATCGGTGATGAGACACTGGTTAAGTCAAAGCTCCAGAGCCTTGAACACCGTCGCCGAGTTGCCAGCTTGTCGGTTTTTTATCGGTTACATTTGGGGGAGTGTGCGATGGAATTGCATGATCTAATTCCGCCCAGCCCGTTTCATCATCGAACTACCAGACGTACGGCGATGCGCCATCGATACATGGTGGACATCCCACCCATACGCACTAAACGTTTTGATAATACTTTTATTATACGTACAGCTAAGGAGTGGAATTCCCTGCCAGCGTCTGTGTTTCCCGATAGCTACAATCTAGGGGTCTTTAAGTCAAGAGTGAATAGGTTACTTCTAGGCAAGCGTGCTCCACCGTCGACCACATCATCGCTTACCATCAGGTGAGATAGTGGTCAAGCACGAGCCTATAACAAATAAAAAAAATAAAAAAAAAAACTCAAAACATGTTCTGTCAGTAATAAGTAGAAATCTTGACCTTAACCTCGTAAAGGTCGCAGCTATTGTGGTTATTTTTAACCGTTGTGTCATTGCGAGCCTTACAAGCGGCCGACTGTCCGTCACGAACGAGCGAGATGTATCACACGAATACAAAGATATGTAGGTTCCTAAAGGTATTTAGGTTAGCACGTTATGCTGCGACATAAAAACTCGCCACCCGTATTCGCGGCAAGTGACCTACTCATACACTTTGCCTTCTAGCTATGTGTTTCATGTCAGGAGCTTTTATAGAGCGAGCCTATTGACTCTATCAGGAAGAACCTTTTGCTCTGGACCGATAAAGGAAATCTTTACGGAAAACCCCCGGCCTGATGATTGAAATTAAAAAAAAAAAGAATACCAGTCTGTAAGCCACTGCAGGGTAAAGATATCAAAAATAATAATAATAATGTCCTGATCGTAGCTTGGACCCTTCCCGTTGGCTACACTTTTTTTTTCTAAATATATATGTAAGTACATATATAAAAACGCTGTATGTAGGTGTAGAAATTGCATAAACGAAATAATATTTTTATTAATTAATCACAATTTTATTTGCAGATTCGTGTCAACTCCTCCAGCAATACCCAGTGGGCTAATCCAACGCGTCTCCATAAAAGTCGATAGTCAAGGAGTGTCGCCCCCACCAGCCGTCGGCAAGGACCTGATCTCAGGTCTGGTGAACCTTGCTTCGAACACCGCCACCGGTGTAGCCTCAGCAGTCGGCCACGAGTTTGTGGCTGATAGACCGTTCATGTTCGCCCTGTTTGATTCCGAGACTAGAACGTGCTTGTTCGCTGGAGCCTATTCTAAGCCTGAATAACTGAGTAGAGAAAATGATAATAAATTATTAATTAAAAAATCCTTTTTCTTATGCCTCTCAGCAAACCCTTTCATTTGATACCCATAACAAGGAGGTGCATAAAAAATAATTGATCAGCCATGTTTGGTAGTCCGTCATATTGAATTTAGAATTATGTCCCTTAACTAACCATGCAATGTTTCACCTCTATCGATGGGGGATAACTGTTTTAAAACTCAGTTGCAAGATTTGACCCATACCTACATACCTACCAATTGACAAAGCAAGTTAAAAGAAAAGGTTATTCTAAAGGGGAGTGATGGATTGTCTTTTGTTTTTGAAATAACTTGCTTGGTCTATAAACTCGTCCGTATTCTTCAAGCATCTCTTTACAAGGTACCTGATTTTTTCAAGCTTTATATTTACCTTGCTTGTTATGGTGGCCACACAGACTTCCTTTCTGATACACCGACATTAATCGGTAGATACTGCTGCGTTGCACATACAAAACTTTATAGAAGTTGATGAAAGTCTGTGAAGTGTGGACCCACCATTAAGCTACTCTCTATTAAAATCTATTTAACTTGATCATCGTTACGTAATACGTGCAATTTATGGAGAGATTTTAAAATTGAAAATTGATTTTGAATGTTTATTGCTCAGATTAGAGAAAAAGTTTATTGAATTAAAGACGAAGATTGAAGTACGTACTTTAAATATCGTGGTATTCGTTTCGCGATGGACTAAAGGCTTTATCCGCATGTAAGAATCTAAACGTGCCATTAACAAAATTGAAAAAGGTTTCATAGCTAATCCAATGTCCTAAAGTAGGGCTACAAATTTAAAACAACTCTAAGCACTCAAGTTTGAATCATTCTGACCTTTCCAATGATAATAGAACTCTTCGATAATGTTAGGTAGTGTAGGAACCTCCTTTCTATAGAAAATTATGACCATGTCAGCACTCGGGTCTGTCCAACGAAATTATAATGAAGCTTTCCTTTGATTAAAACAGAATTATTTTTCGGCTCTCTTTATTTATTATATTCAAATTCAATTATGTTATTTGAATGGTATAGTATAAATGATATTTTATTTGAAGTATGACAAAGTTTTTATCCTTTGTAAAACCCATCACCTCATTTTATTTAATACACCACTGAAGTAGGGTACTTTGGCGATATCTGTGAGTGGTGCAATATACACAGACAAACCCTGGTTTCTGAATCCTGATTTAATCCCTATCAGATATCATGTAAATCAAAATAACTACAGTACATTTAAAAAGACAACAGGGAGAGAGACAGAATGTCAGTTTTTGTAGATTGAGGGTCTAGCTAGAAAAACTGACATTCTTTTAGCGATAACGATGGCAGAAAAGTAAAAAATGTATGGAATTATCAAGCGACACTGAAATGTCACGTAGTCAATCCAATACATTTTAGCATTTGAAAATCGAAGCCACACAATATCACCTCGCCTAGAGCCCCAGGAGGTACGATAACCGATCACTTTCGACTTTCTGAAACCAGGGAATTATTTATCTCATAGCTCATCAATTCTTATATGTGGGCACGCTATACGCCGATGCTATAATACAAGTGAGGGTTTCAGCATCAAACAGTGCGTACAAAAACGGTCGGTCGGCGATGAAATCGTTGCCAACTTTGGGGTCCAGCCCGGTCGCCGCGTCTTTAGGGGAGGCGTGTTCTGGAATTGAGGAGTACAGCCCATGTTTGTCGAGGGTCAGGGTCGCTCGCTGGACGAAGCTGCTCGGTAGTGCTGGTGGGTGGGACACGTTCCTGTTGTATGGAAATAAAGTTTATTTAATCATTTGCCAAAATTGGTCTGGTTTGTAAGACATAGGGAAAAATTTCCTAAAAATAGTCGAGTTTAATTTACCTACGTCTGAATATTCGGTATGTTCGATATTTATATTTGCCTCATAACTTAAGCTAAGTGATACGGTCATCAACCAATTATTTTATTGGATACTTTGAAGACAGTGGCGGACAACCACAGGAACTGATTCTAAGGTCTTCAGCTCTTAGATTTGATGACTCAATTGGCGTCGAGATTAGCGACAGCAAAGATTCTATCTACGCTACGAGTTGCAATTTAGGACAGCCTATATGTGATTGTTTTAGTTCGGGGCGATTATGCCCGTAAACTACGATACATGAAAATGGTTGCACTAGATAAGCTGGGGGACTCAAGAAACAAAGAATTTACCTGGTCGCGGCCGGATCATTCCACAAACTGGTCACTCCCAAATCTTCAATTAAGGACTTCACGTCGTGCTCACTAGATATAACAAGGCGAGGAATCGCTACCTCAATCGGAATCAAGCTCTCCTTGATCGACTCAAACATCTCAAAAATCATCTCAGTGGTGACTATCCCAAAGGCTGTCCTGACATCGTTCGCTTCAGGGAACATTGCGAGAACCATTTGGTAGCGCTCGTTCGCACCGATCGGCAACGCCAACACTTTCGCTCTTAGGCTTTTAATGTATCCCAGTCTTGCACGTTTTGTTATCTTCATGAGATCCACAAATCCAACTGGATTGCCAACTTGGTCGTGAAAAGGAGAACGCTCGATTTGTGCGTCTGCGAATTCTGTGGTCCATAGTGCGTTGTAGTCGATTGTATCTAGAATAACAGAGTTTCCATTGAAGTTAATTCTTGGTAGTTCTGCGTGCATCAGTCGCTTGATCTCTGTGGCCGTTACTGCTGGGTTGTGTCTGATAGGTGCACTGAGCACATCCAGAAGATTATGCTTCGTCACGATATCGTACCAACTCGGGTTGGGTGTGACGCCTGCGTCGAGCAACAACACACGGTTGCTGATAACTTTGATGTCGTCAGCTTGGACGATGAGAGACGTTGCCAGTTGGTAATACTTCTTTCTGGTACACTCGTCGTAGGGAACATTTAGGAGATTAAATATTTGTTGCCTGGTGTACGAGTCCGCTCCTTCACCCATTCCCGCAAGGATGAGCCACACGGAGAGGGGAGAATAAACGAAGTTGAATACTGGACTCCTAGCAGCGACTGCCTTGTAGAACAATATAGCGAAGTCGTACATATCAGACCGGTATTGATGCAATACATCTTCGTGGACATTGCACGGTTCAAGGATATGAGTACCGCGCAAATCGAAACTGTGTGGGCTCGAAATGGATAACCCAACACAAGCAGCTAGTGAGGCGAAAATTAAAACTTGCATTTTACAACACGTCTTTTGCAGATTCGATGATGTACTGAGGACTCCTTGAATTTCCGTGCTTTTATATTCGTCAAAAAGTATCAATTAGGATACCTAATTGTTATTGATGGAAATGAGTTAACTTTTTAATTAAATAAATCCATCAAAGTAATCGTTTTGATTTAGACAGTTTCCAATAATAGGTAACGTTTTTGTACGTCATTCCATTTAATTAAATTACACATAAATCTTTTTAGTCTAGCATAATAGTGATAGGAGTCATCAATGGCGGAAAATAAGGTAAAAAAATACATTTGCGACCAATACTTGGCCGACAAACTACCAACTAAATCCAGAGATACCTTTTTGGCATCAGTCAAACTGAGCAACAATATCTATATCTTAGAAGTTCCTGCGATCATCCGTAAGGCTCTCATCACACAAGACAGATTATTCATAAATTGGACTTCCTGCCCGTTGCGAGACTTCACACTGGTAACGAGATGTTACAAGAGCCAGCAGTACGGTCATGCGGCTAAGACGTGCAAAACTGCTGCCCTCACATGTGAACATTATGGTGAAGAAGGGCACGCTATCCATGACTGCACGAAGAAAACAGAAGCGCATGTGCAACATGTCTCCGCTTCAAAAAACTAGCCAACCATAAAACGGAAGATCAAGAGTGTCCTGCTGAAAAACCTGCCGAAAACAGGTACATAAACTCGATTGACTATGAAGGCGCCTACTAAGTACGCCACATATTTTTTAAATATTTTTCTTACATTATGTATTATTCTAACAGATGATATGAAAATAACATTAAATCTGAAAACTGCGACGCTGGGACCCAAGATTATCTTAATATCTGCTCATACCATGTATATAAGACTATCTCTGTGTCTTATATACATGGTATGAGCAGATATTAAGCTTCATTAGAGATCAAGGAGTAACCCTAATAATCAAATAATTGAAATAACCTATAAGAAATACAGAATTTTTGCAACAACCTCCTAAAGAACTTGAAAATAAATTACGATTAAAATGAATTAAATAGAGCAGGAAACAATAGTAAGCAACTTTGGAAACATAAAAAACCTCGCCCGTAGGTCAAAACAGCGTGAATCTAATTCGAGCTTGCTGCTTTCTGAGTCATCACCTCTATTGTCAGCCAACCATGTTAATACCTTTTTTGTAAATGTTGGGATATCTCTTGCCGAACAGACACCTTGCCAAAAGTTGAATAACAGATCTGCTCTAAAATCTTTTGGCTTGCTAGACACTGATGAAGGCGAAGTAACCCGAATCTTGACTGGACTAAAAGATGACTGTGTGACGGTTGGATGGGATAATATAAGCAATAAGATCCTTAAAACCTTTAAGCACTTCCTGGAACCTCCCTTAACACATATATTTCGTATTTGTTCATCTAAAGGTGTTTTCTCTAGATGTTTGTTTGAAAAAGCAGTTTTAATACCTATCTTTAAATCTGGAGACAAAATCTTAGTAAATAATTACAGACCAAAATCTTTACTTCCTTCTATATCTAAAATACTAGAGGAAATTGTAAACAGAAGACTAGTAAACTATCTCGAAAAAAACAATACACTTCAGCGCAATTTGGGTTCAGGGCCAAATTATCTACAGCCGATGCGGTTCTTAGTCTGACAGATTATATCGAAGAAGAACATGGCAAAGGTAACCAGACTCTGGGTGTTTTCCTTGATCTAGACAAAGCCTTTGATACGGTGTCCGTTTCCATGCTACTAAAAAAGTATCATATGCCGACGACACGGCGTTAATTTTTACCGCGCAAACCAGTAATGAATTGTACGAATACGCCCAACAAGGTTTCAATACTGTGACTAATTGGCTGCAAAGCAATTTACTAATACTTGATGCAGATAAGACGAAATATCTTCACTTCTCCATGCACAAGCATCAAGTTAACAGTACTAACTCTCATAAATATGGTACGCCCATAAATGTGGATTCCACCCAGTCAGCATGTGTAATTGTCCTTTTATCCTCAAAACAAACAAAATAAAATATATCGGGGTTATAATAGATGAAACACGCTTTATAAGACCACATATAGAAAGCCTACTTAATAGGGTGCGCAAATTAATTTCTGATTTTGAAAGTTAAGAACGATTGCAGACTCAAAATTTATCTAACAAGTCTATTTTGCCCTATAGACCGATAGCGCTGGCCGATTTTGATGTCATAAGTTTCAAAAATTCTAAAGTTGCTAATTTCTTGCCTGTGGATATAGTCGTACATAAGTAACTTATTATTGCGTTTTGTGTCACATCTGGTACTTGCATTTTCAGTTATTCGATGATTTGTGATTGATTATTTTTATTCAAATCAAAACTGGCAAAATTAACTTAAAGTTTAAAATAATTATGGTATCATATCTAGGATAGTCTGCGGAGTGTGCAAACCCAATTTGTGTCATATTCGTCCAGTGCAAACTGACATAGGGTCAGTATGAAAAAATAGTGCACAAAAAAAAAAAAAAAAAAATGAAATAACTATTTCCTTTCTCAGATCACTTAGGCTTAGATTAGGCATATGCCTATTAAATAAATTTGTGCCAAATTAGGCCATGCTTGCCATTTTAAGATTTTTAATTATTTTGCTTTACAAACTAAAAACGCTTAAAAAAATATTACAATTATTAGAGTTCACATATTCAATATCATAAATGCATAAAAACTCGAAATTGTAAGTTTGTGTCATTTTCATGCACTATAAGTATTTAAATTAATAAAACAAAAAAAATTGTTGCGGTCGAAGCGAGCGGATGCGGCCAGGCGGCATACGTACCTACATACGTACCTACTCACACACTTTCGTTCGGTACGATTTCTTCTTAGATGCGAAGGGTTCATAAATAATAACATAATATCATTTTGAGTATTGATTGATTCTTATCTCCGCTACGTAATTATACCCGCGCTCGCCCTTCTTGCGAAGAAGTCTAGTATTTTTTCTTAAATAGAAGAGAGAGAAGATTTCGTGGATAAAAACAACACAAATTATGAATAGTGTTTTGTTACACCATAATAATCAAAAACACGTAAACTCTAATAACTTGCATTTTCTTTTGTGGATTTTACAGGTTGTTGTAATAAAAAAATTAAATATCTATAAAAGTCGTGGATGAATTCGACACAAAATCTTTTGAACAACCGATATCAGTACTCCAAAATGCGTAACACCTATTTAAGCTATTGTAATATTCTTTAAGAGCTAGTTGGGCAATGTGTTAGGTACTGGTTAAGTACTAGGATTCTCGTGGACAGAGATGACCCAAAATGCCTATGTACATCAGTTACTACTTCGTTAATATCATGAAAGTAACATTTTCATCTCTAATTTTCTTTTCGTCCAATACTGGTCGAAAATACAAATACCTAAATTTCTACCTATACCTTATATATAAATACCTAGGATGACACAAACTAATGTATTAGGTTGTGCATATGGTCCGGCAACTATATGCGAAAAACAAACAACTTTAATATTTTTGAAACCTCAAAACCTAGCGCTATCGGTCTACTAGGTCAATCTGTCATTCAATACTGTATCACTTCATGGGGTGGAGCATCACAACGCATTTAGCATATTAGTAGTCAACTCCCATCCTTCTCTCTACCCCACTGATCTGCTTTACAAATCCTGCAACGTGCTGACTGTTCGCCAGCTTTTCATAATGCACTTGGTTTTAAAACAACATACCATGCTTTGCTATAACGCCGTAAATAAAAATAATAAGAGACGAAATAACATTGTCTGCGATTACAATACACCCTTAAAACATGTCTTTGTAAATAGATTTTTTCATTCTTAGGGCCATTGCTAGAAAATTAAGTATCTTAAGTTAAATAAAAGCTGTAAAAATATTATTTTAAAAGGGAAATAATTAATCGGGTGAAAAATATACTGAATGGGCGACTACTATACTAAGTAAGCAACTATTTATCCGGTTTGAGGAATACCTTTTAGGAGGTTTTTGTGAGCTGCAGTAATAATATTGTGACATACTATAATTGTATTTGGGGTTCTATTTTTTCTATATTAGCATATTATTCTTCATCGTAAATGAAGGCGACATCGCTGTGCAGCGCGGGAATTCGGGTATAATTGTGTTTTCAACGAATTGGTACAAGAGCAAGCGGAGCGAGTTCGGGAGCTTAGGGCACCCCGACACGGACAGGTTAGGTTCGAACGAGATGACGGGAGCTGAAGTGAGCGAGCAAAGCGAGCGAACTCAGCTCCCGTCATCTCGTTCGTGTTAGGTTACTTTAGACCCTGCGGACGGAAATAGGAGCCCCGTCGACTATGTTGCCAAAGTACTAATCAAGTCGCTGTTTTAAACATTTGTATTCGCCCACTGTTTGTCGCCCACTTACTATTTCAGTAAGCCATATTTAGTATTTTTTACATCTTTAACTTGAATTTAATGTCGCTCGTTTAAATACTACCCATTTTAAAACATTTACTTAGCATCTCTTACGGAGAGACAGAAGAGCTCCTGGTTACAACGAAATAATATTTAATTTAATTTATTTTAATTTGTACATATATAAGTTATACTTATTGTTAATTTATTATCATTATAAGTTTTAAGCACTTTCTAGAATAAACCATCATTTCGTTTCTTATAATTTACATTTTTCAAATATAAAAAAAATATATAAAATAGAGGCCAACCGGTATCGGGAACAGGATCCAAGCTACCGGTGGTTAGGGCTCCAGAGACAGGAACCTCCTCACAATGCGAGCCGTGTCGAGGAGTACTGCCTTCTGTATCAGGCGCTTGATCCCTTTATTAAACGATATTATTATAATTATATTTTCGTTAGTAAGGGTTCAAGTCTTTTTGGTCTTCTTAAACCCATAACGTATACTATATTTGTCCATATCTGTAGAAACGTATTGCAAACTTATTAATTACCTAAAGGTGCGATAAAAAATTGCAAACCTTTAAATAAATAAAAATGTAAATAAGTGTTCATGAATTCACTATCTTATCAGGTCTCGACTTTCATACCCAAGAAGATATCAGTAGGTGCCTAACCATCAGATTTGATACGTGTGTCGTTCGTGGACCCGTGGCTGAAACAGAACACCTACTACATATCTACTAAGTTGTTATTATCATTAAAAATAAAAACCGGTCAAGTGCGTGGCGGGCAACGCACAGTAATAGGGTTCCGTAGTAGCACAATAATGCGGACCAAGAAGATGGCTTTTTGTTTTTTCATTAACATTTAAGGTTTCGACGGCTCATGCCAAACGCCGCCGCCGCCCACTCCAATGCGTTATTCGAGCATAAACATTATTTATTTAAAAAATATTATTATTAATGACTAGCTGTGCCCGCAGCTTCGCTCCCGTCAACTGACTACCTAACCTATCCTATTTGCCTTCCTACCTAGGGTTGACCTATCTACCTACCATATTTTATTCTAGGGTCATCATTATTTCGCAGAGAATCTTACTGACGGCGCCGGCAGAAGGGGCTGACTCTCTCACTCAGCAAAAATTGATCCAACTTCTAAGCCTACCTAACGACGCGTGCGATCGACAGGTGTACCTACTACCAAACTCGCATGTTCCCGGTCGGTAGATTTCGGTAATCAGTCGGTAGATTTTAGAAAAAAAACTTCATTACTTAGTCCATTTTAAAAGGTCACAAGAGATTAAATCAGTAAGGAAGAGTAATTAGAAAAGCCCAGACACTTCGCCCAATCAAAACCTGCATCTCGTACTCATCAGTAGCAATTGCGACCACTAGAACAACAAACCTATCAGTACCTATATTATGAAGAGGTAATTAAGTGATTGTTGTTTTTAAAGCTGATAAAAGGATGGCTTTAGAAGATATGACATGCAAGCTTAGCCGCGGATAAAAGATAATTACGGACAAGAGTAATCGAAGATAGTAAGTTTCCAGACCAGACATAGACAAAAACTGAGATCCAAAAAAAAACAAGTATTTTTTCCTTCACCATTTATTATATTTCATCACTCAGTATAAGTGGGCTGCGTATAAGCAGCAGAGATCAAACACGTGTACGTCTCGGCATCGAACAGAGCGAACAAGAATGGTCGATCAGCGATAAAGTCCCTTCCCAGGATAGGTTCCAGTCCAGTGCCGCTCCTATAAGTGGACGCTGGCTGTGGTGGGGCCTGCTCCAGACCTGTGTTATTGAGGACCAGCGTGGCGCGCTGCACGAAGCTGGAGGGAAGAGCTGGCGGGTTCGATAAGTACCTGCGGTTGAGGGTTCGTTTTAGCGAATGTATTGCAGCTTGGGAATGGGGATTGATTTTCGTAATGGTTTTTGGTTCCAGCCCGGAAAGAGGACCGTTCCTTATCAACGATGTAACAAAAAGAAGAGCTTTGGAATTAGTCGTCGTAGTTGTTTACTTAATATTGTACCATGCAATTTATAATACGATAGAACTTGGCCTTGTTCCTTTCACTTTAAAGACTGTGATAAATGATAATCAGTAAGTGAGCTCCTAATTTCTAATGTTACGTGTTGCAAACTGCCTTATTTCGTACGCAAAATTCTAGACGTTTCTGTCTCAGATTATGTAACGATTAATAAGATATCAACCTCTCACCTAGTAACAGCCGGATCAGTCCAAAGATCGTTGACTGCCAAATCTTGCAGTATGACCCTCATGTCGATATTGCTAGTGATCACCATGCGAGGTATCGCCACGTTAATGGGCATGTCGCTGTATTGCAGATTATCTATAAGCTCAAGCACTAAATCCGAGGTAAAACTGACCACTAATGACGGAAGGTCGTTGCCGATTGTCATACCAAACATCATTCGATAGCGTTCGTCCGAACCGACTGGTAATTCAATCATTATTGCGTTCAACTGTTTATGATGCACCATTCTTGCTCGTCTCTGCACCCTCATGATATCTACAGCTCCGATAGCTTCTCCTTGCAAATTATAAAACGGTGCTCGTTCAATAACTGCATCAGCGAACGCTGTAGTCCACAATCCGTTGTAGTCCATCGTGTCTAGGAGGACCGAGTTTCCACTTAGATCGAGTCTTGGGAGACGCGAAGACATTATTCTTTTAATCTCGTTAGCTGTAGTCTCAGGGTTGTTTCTCATTGGTGCTCTAACTACCTCGAGGAGAGCGTTCTTCGCAACTAAGTCATACCAAGTTGGGCTTAGTGTCACTCCTTCATCGATTAACAAAACGCGTGTGCTCTTAAAGTTCACTTCGTTGGAAGGGAACACGCGAGTAGTTGCCAGTTGGTAGTACACCTGTCGAACGCACGCTTCGTTAGGTAGACCTAGAAGTTGGATCAATTTTTGCTGAGTAAGAGTATCGGCCCCTTCTGCCAGCGCCGCAAGCATGATCCATATCGAATTTGATGAGAATACGAAGTTGAGATTGCTTCGGAAAGCTACCGATTTGAACAATTGGATGGCAAACTGGTAAACGGACAATCGGTATTCATAAGTGAGATCTTGATTGACGTTACACGATGGTGAACCAAAAACTGATGAAGAGAGTTGCTGGTTCTGTTGCGTTGATATCTGGAGACCACAACACACGACAAGCAAAGTCAGAATTAATTTCGTCATGATTTGGCACGTCCTAATGATATGCCGAGATGTAATCTACTAAGTTGTAGGTAAGGATTCCAGTTTCTTATATATAAATACTTATAAGTATCTAGAACTATAGGTCAAAGAGAATAGCATAATCTTTCGCTATCCTCTTTGACCTACACAAGAGAAATATTGTTAGTGATTGTTTGTCTGTCTGCTTGTGTGTTGCAAAAAAAAGCTACTTAGCTTTCATTGTTTCTTAGAATTCCAAATATTCAACGGCCCAGTTTAATCAAACTTTGTTTTTACTTAAATCGTAGGCAACCAAAAGCCACACATACTTTGAACATTTGGTTGGCAAAATATCAACTATTTTGCAAACCGAATGATCAAAGTATTTTATATTAACAGATGGGCTAGCGTTAGTGCATAATGCAGTAGATAAAAACATAATTAGCATTGAAATGTCTCTCAAGTTCAACAGGTGCTCGGACAAAATGTCAGTTGCAGGTCGCGTCACATTCTCAAGGTCGATCGAAAGTATTTAAGTAAGAAGGAGGAGGTTAAAAGGACAAGTCATTTAAATAAAGCGTGGTAAAAACCGTCTTTTCGATGTTGGGAACATTCGAAAAGCCTGAAAATGTGACCTTTGGTTAAAGTTTCGGGTCGGAAGACCGGATCCATTTCGAAGTTATGTAGATAATACCTACTCGTATTGCGTTCTGAGGCGCTCACTCGGCTGAGATTCTAATAACAGTGGCACAGGTTGATCTTAAAAGTGACGCAATGCTTGCCGAGGCAGGCCCGTGGATAGTTGCAAATTAATTAATTACACATCGAGTTACCTCCGCGCCTCGGCAAACACGAAGTAGGTACGTAGGTATAGTCGTTGGTTCCGGCCGTCATTTGTAATCAGCTGTTTTTGACAGTCGTAACCGTTGCCAGAAACAAGGTCAGATAGACAATCATCATCATTACAGCCGAAAGATGTCCACTGTTGGGCATCGGCCTCCCCCAAGCGTCGCCAAACTGATGGATCCTGAGCGATTCGCATCCACTAGACTCCCGCAGCTTTGACCAGGTCGTCGCTTCTCTTACAGGGAGGCCTTCCAACGCTGCGTCTTCCGGTTTTCGGTACGCGGTCGCCACTCAAGAATTTTTCAGCTCCAGCGGCTATCCGTTCTGCGTGCAAAGTGCCCTGCCCACTGCCACTTAAGTTTGGCAATTCTTTGGGATATTCTTGGTTCTCTTGCGGATGTCTTCATTTCTGATTTGATCACGCAAAGAAACTCCGATCGACAATCGCTCCATGTAAAACACTGGCAAGCTGGTACCAGTTGCATCCGGTTCGACTGGAAGCCGACCTCTACCTAGTCAAAGTCAAATAAAGTGGCTGGGCAGATTGATTTACCTACTATTGTGTTCTCAACCAACCAAAAAGCAAAACAAACACGGTTTCTACCAGCATTATTTAATACCAATCAATACAAAATTAACGCCCACCTAATTAAAAAGTTGCTCTTAAAGTAAACCACGCAAGTTAGAGACTAAACTCAATCAATTTTTATTTACATCATTTGGGTACGTGGGTTGTGTAAACAAAGTAGACATAAGACAGGTGTAGGTCTCAGTGTCGAAAAGACCAAACATGAATGGTCTGTCAGCTATGAACTCGCTGAAGAAGGTTTCCTCAGGTGTCGTGGGAAATCCAAACGAACGGAGCTCGGCGATTGGTGCTGGGTTCACACCATCTTTGTTAAGTGTTAGTGTCGCTCGCTGGACGTAACTGCTCGGCAATGCAGGTGGGTTTGACACGTATCTGAAAGAAATCGTTGTTTTAAAGATAAACAAGTAATTTCAATCTTTTAAAATCTTATTATGTCTGTTAACATACAGCCTGATTATTTTGGTTCTTTTATATGTTTATAACGGACATAAATACCATTTCCTTACGGTGTCAGTTTAACTCGACTTAATACTATATTTTTATATTTCATAGATTCTGAATAGCTTTCAACAAAATACGTTCCATAGAGTAAATTGTAACTAAGTCATTCAAAACTCCTTCATACCAACTAAATGTTCTTCACGGAACGTCCTTAAAGCCTCACAAATTCTTAGTTGAAGGGCAAATCAGGAAGGGTACTTCCTTAAATGTTTCAATAAAGAATTATTAATGCAAAAATTGATTACATTTTACTTAAGTCCCCACTCCCTAACGGATCCGACCACTAATTGTTTTTGCGGTCAATCGATTGAAAGGCGGCCTAATTTACATTAAATAATTAGTTTGTGCAATCATACCTGGTAGCTTCAGGATCTGTCCAAAGATTAGTAATCCCGAGATCCTCCAGAATAGTCTTTGCATCCAGCTCAGAATTGATTGTGAACTGCGGCAACGCTATGTCTATTGGTACTTTAGTCTCCCTCAACGATGCCAACACATTTAAGAGGATTGTGCTCTTCATCTCTCTGATAATAGGACGTAAGTCAGTATTTCCAACCACCAGGGCAATAACAATACTATACTGGTTATTCACGCCAATAGGTAATTCTAAGATCTTTGCTTCTATTGACGGCACATATCCTATTTTACCGCGTCTTTTCACCCTCATAAGATCAACTGAACCGATGTTTTTTCCGTTTAAGTTGTAGAACGGAGCACGCTGGACCACCGCGTCGGCAAACGCTGTGTTCCACAATCCGTTGTAGTCCATAGTATCTATCAAAACTGAATTCCCGCGGAGATCAAGTTGCGGGAAGTTGGCATACACGGCTTGTCTGATCGCACTCGCTGCCACAGCTGGGTTGTATTTAATAGGTGCCGTCAATACATCGAGAAGAGAATTCCTAGAAACGAAGTTATGCCAAATCGGATTGGGGATGACTCCTTCATCGATGATCATCGCTCGGTTGCTGACGACAACTGCGTCACTAGTGAACGAGAAGCGACTCGCCGCCAGTTGGTAGAACTTTTGACGAACACACGGGTTACTAGGAAGAAGGAGGAGCTCGAATAGATGGTGTTGTGTGTAGTAGTCCGCTCCTTCTGCGAGGGCAGCCATCGTCATCCACATGGAGAGCGGCGACATGACGAACTGGTAGATCCCGCGGGGAGCTACTCGTTTGTATGTTTCAATGGTGAAGTTGTGCAACGCATCACGGTAGGCCTCGATAACGTTCGGGTACTCGGGGCATGTTCCCGAGTTAATGTACAGGTTGTCCAGATATCCATGTATCGTCACTACGCCTCGTTTACTCGTAGAAGCAGAGCATAGTGCGAGTGACACTAACACAATAACCGCTCTCATTATCCCGACGCAACCGAAATAAGAATTAAAACCAACTGACAACGAAAGATAATCTGGGTTCTTATATAGGCGTTGTTATCGTATTTATAATTGAGTTTTTTGACCTAAACTCAAGGAAAGTTATTGTCTTATTATAAACCTTTATCCCTAAAAAAATGTTCAAACGCGGTAATGGCAGCAAGAAAAAACGGTTTGATGCATATCTATCTAGACAATGATAGCTAGCCAGTATTCAAGTAACTGTTCTGTCAAGGTCAACACGATACCGGAATGAAAATTAGAAATTCAAATGAGGTAAATAAATATTTTAAATTTACAAAACTGTATATCATTTTTAAGACATGTTTTAGCACGCTTAGCTAAACAACAGGAGTCCCTGGTCATAACATGGACAACAAATTTAAAAGATTTGCGGAGATCTTTGCAGAGAAAGTAAACCGAATATTGCCAGAAACACAGGAATAAACAATTATTCCTGTAATTCTGTCGATTTTAATAGGGCGGGACACTTCTCTGTTTCGATCATTTCTGAAATCCGTGGTTCGAAATGAGGACATAATATAAAGACTTGGTCAATTTAGTAAGTTAGAAGAACCTAACCAAGAAGGGTTCGCCCTCATTAGTGTTTCACGTTACTAATTAGTGTTACAATGGATACAACTTAGTGCAAATATCTCCCAGGTTGAACTGTCTCAATGTGGTAAGAAAGGGGACACTAAACTTTCAACACAAAGGATAATCTTATACTGGATAACTGTGTACTTAGATTAACTTACAAAAGATCCTAATTAGTATACATCGCTACTGTCTTCATCTACTGATTTTGTGCCCGGTTAATGACAAAAGAATCGCCCGTACTTATTCCATGGGATTTAAAGATGTCTGGGGAAATGAGGGCGTACCATAGTTACACTTTTGCGTTACCTCCCTGGGAATACAGACGTAGTGTTTTGATAATACATCACAACAAGCGTGGATAAAGCGAAAAACTACTGGAACACAGGTATTGCACTAGTAGAAAGATTCTTTACGTTTCGGGTGCAGTACAACAGAATAGATATAGTACGGAACCACATATGCCAATCATAATAAAATGCTGTAGGTAATTATTTTGATTACATGATGCCATTACCATGTAGGTAAGAATAAAACGAACGTTACTCTAATTTAAGTCAGTCGGTCGAGATTAAAAAAAACTTCATTACTTAGTCCATTTTAAAAGGTCACAGGAGATTAACTCAGTAAGGAAGAGCTATTAGTGATTTATTTTTAACACCAGTCGGTTATGCGTAATACCTGTTTTTCAGAAGTAAAATATCAAATGCAAAAAATTGCAAGTGTGCCTCAAAAGAAGTTTTGCAAAGGTCAGGTAGACGAAAACAATTATAACAAAAGTTAAGGTATATTAAACTTAGGGTCGATTTTTCAATAGTCTGATAACTTTTATCTGAGCAATAAAAATGGCCGTTTGACAAATTGTCTATGCAAAAGCTGTCAAACGGCCATTTCTATTCAGTATATTTTTTATTTGGTTACGGACTTACGGTTAATCTAACGCAAACGTCAACGCACTTTCGTTAGTAATCCTTAATTGAGTAGGTATTATTTATTTAATGAAGTCGGTAAAAATCACAAAAGCTTTACAATGAAAATGGCTGGTCATTCTGAACAAAGACAACCAATTGTATTTCAAAAACTCCAACTAATAAAAAATAAGTAAAATTAATTGAGATGTTTTTGTTCAATAGCTGACAAAAATTATTACGATGATACAATCGATCATGAATAACTGACTCGTCTTAAAGGGGTCAGCCGGATTGTTGATGTTCATGTATCCTTAGTTTATTGGTTTTGCCTGGATTTACCGTTCAATACTTGAGACCGATCCAGGGAAAATACAATATTACGTAAGAAACAGCAATCAGCAATCATCGGGCGATCAAACGCTTTATGTCAAAAAAGTCGGCATTACCATCAGTGTAGTTATGGTAGGTCCTGCACAATCGTTTCCTAATCGCTCGCTGTTTGTCAAATGCACTTGTTTGAAAAATAACCGCCATAACTCTAAAACTTCTGTATTGTAGTGCAATTATTGCGCGTAAATTGCTATCGTTTAGCTATTGCAGCCTGCCTGGAGCGAAGTGTATTTAATAATACGGGTAATACCTACAAGTAGAGTCACCAATTATTTTAGAAAAAAATATATTGTATGATAATAGAGGTAAATAATGTATTTAATTTTATAAAACGAGTTCATTTTAGTGTATTTTTAAAAAAAGCTTTTTTTTGCCTAGTTAAATGTCAGAAACGCATTCAATTAAAGTTATATGAATAAGGTACATTCAGATATATTTATTTGCATAAACATAAGTATACAACAATACATACGATAACTAATAATAAGTGCATGCAGGATTTCAATAAAAGAAATGGTTCAAAAATCAAACATGTTTGCCACATACTACGGCGCGCAAATCTTGAATTAATACAATAAAAATAATAAATTAAATTATGTGTCGGGTTTAGTCAATAGTACGGACGTCAAAACAAATCACGAGCACGCCACCTGTCGGCAAATCAAGAACAACTACGCTGTGGCGCGCTTTCTCTAACCACTTGCGTGGTGAGAACAGTAGAATATGGCAGTTGAGTACTGAACGCCTTGGAGCTAAGACGTCGTAGAATCAGTATCGATCCGTATATTAGTAAGCAAGATTGTAACTGTGAACTATTTAAATAAACCAAGTGTATCGAATAATTTGTGTTATTTCATTTGCACGACTGTACCCACCGACTTGCCCCATACACTATGTCTTAACCTAAGGGAATAAAAATACATCCTGACTTCCCGATGGTTTGCATCTATCGGCCAGCCTTGATGCGACATATGCATGAATACAAATAATAAACTAAATGATCCTAAAAACAATTATCATAAATGTCAACAAAATAAAGTAAAACAGTGAAAATTTAATAATAAACATTTATCTTAGCGTAGGTGCTACGCTATGCTCTAGTAGATTATAAGGTGCCTGCATGCCTAAGTGAAATAGAGTTCAATATTTATTAGAGTAAAATAGAGTACAATATTCTATATCCGAGTAAAAAGACTACAATAATATTAGAGTACAATATTCTTATTAGAGTAAAATAGAGTTCAATATGTCATATAAGAGTGAAATAGAGTACAAAATTCTATAGTAGAGAAAGTACGGATGGCAACCCTACCTACAAGTGATATCTAGCAGTTGACGTGTGTTTCAGTCGGCCAATTCTGAAGACATTTCACCGTGATGACTTAGCTGAAGTGCGCTCGATATGAGCTGTCATTCCAATCAATACTAGCTCACTTCGAATTTTACAGTATACTCCTACAGATAATCACTTCTTTTTGCCCTTCTTTCAGTTACATAAGTCGTCGCAAGACATTTCACTGTCAACCGCCTCAAGTCATTCATTTAGTTTTTAATGGCCGACGGAAAAAGAAGTTATTAAGTTTGACTACTATACCGATTTTAAAAACTGTTTCACCTATAAAAAGCTACATTATTTCGGAGTAACATAGGGTGCTATTTATTTTCAAAAAAATTAGAGACCCTTATGAAAATTGCAATAATGTAACCAAAAGTAGCAAAATTTTGCATTTATAATTAATTATATGGCGTTTCCGAAGTCGGTGTCTTTTGTATCCATTATTTTTCGTTATTCGACGCCGACATCGGAAAAGAAAGTTATTTTTAGCTTTGTAGTGTTTTGTTTTGTAAGTCAAAGTGTAAGTCAAGTAACAAAAAATTATACCGACTTGCAAAATAAAACACTACTTCCTACCAAAATTAAAAAGAGGAAAATAAAAAACTATTTTCCTCTTTTTAATCTTGGTAGGTAACTCCAATTAATATGAAACTAATTTGTAGCCAAAGCACATCTCATGACGATTCCAAGCTCAAACACGACTAGGATACATTGTTTTATTTCTGAGTTCTAGTGCCCAATTGTGGTCTTCTTCATCAATTCCAGAGTGCAAATGATTGCATTAATGATGAAAATACCAAAATCACTATATGTATGCCTATAATATTTGAGGAGATCCCTCGATTTTTCTAGGATCCCATCATCTGATCCTGGTTTCCTTATCATGGTACCACCCTTGGGATATTTCCTTTCCCACAAAAAAATAATCATCAAAATCGGTTCATAAACGACGAAGTTATCCGCGAACACACCTAAAAAATATATATGTATATATACGGTCGAATTGAGAAACCTCCTCCTTTTTGGAAGTCGGTTATTTTTTTTTACCTTTTGTAAGACCCATCACCCAATTTATTTATAGCTGTGTCTATGCACGATGAAGAGGCGAAACGTTGCTGTCATGACCCGCCACTACCGAAGCGCACAACGCGCGGTCTAGGCGGGGCGGGATCGCCCATTTTCGCCGCCACCGTACGCTGAAATGCCGCACGCACATCCGAGTCCGTTCCTATATCGACTGCTGTAAACAAATACTCGGATACGGATGTGACGCAACCCACTGCAGCCGCGAATGATGATAACGCAACGAAAAAGAAGGGGAAGCGGCCCCGCTACATATGGCCGTCCATACCAGGGCGGCATTCGCTTCCTGTCGGAGAGCGCAGAGGAGTATAGGGCGGTCCAGCGTTGAAAACCAGGGTCTGCCTGTGCACCACTGTCAGATATCGCCAAGTACCCTACTTCAACGGTGCATTAGACACAGTTATAAATAAATTAAAACAACAATAGCAATTTTGCCATGCTTAAACTAAACTATAATTAAAAATCAAATCACATAATTAAATTAATAAGCACCTAATAAGCCGGTCGAGGACAAACGTTTATTTTCACAAAACTGTATGAGTTTAATAAATAAAGAGATCCGAAAAATAAATAAAGACCGAAAAATCATTCTGTTTTAATAAAAGGTAAGTTACATTTTTTTCATAATTCCGATGGACCGACCCGAGTTCTGACTCACCATTTACTATCTTTTATACGTAACCTAACATTATGGAAGAGTTCTATTAACATTGGAAAGGCCAGACTGATTAAAATTTTAGTGCTTAAAGACGACGGCAAAGTTGTTTTAAATTTGTAGCCCTACTTTAGGACATTGGAATAGCTATGGAACCCTTTTCAATTTTGTTAATGTCACGTTTAGATGATAATTTAGTCCATTGCGAAACGAATATCACAATATAGATATTGTGATATTCGTTTCGCAATGGACTACCTACTGGAGTACCTACGTACTTCAATCTTCGTCTTTAGTTCTAAAAACATTCAAAATCAATTTTCAATTGTAGAATCTCTCTCTATAGCACGTATTAAGTAACGATGATTAAGTTAAATAGATTTGAATGGAGAGCAGCATAATAGTTGTTCCACACTACACAGACTTGCATCAACTTCTATAGAATTTTGTCTGTGCCACACAGCAACACAGACTAAATGTCGGTGTATCTGAAAGGAAGTCTGTATGAACCCACCATACAAAAATCTGAATCTTGTAAAGAGATGCTTGAACATCTTGTTTATAGACTAAGCAAGTTATTTCGAAAATTTAAACACAATCCATCACACCAATGGCGTTGCGCATTGGAGCAGCAGGAGCGGCACGCCCCGGGGCGGCACCTTTAGTGGAGAATAAATAGGTACTTCTGTACAACCTACTACAAACAAACAGAGAATTTTAATTAGACCTGTCATACTGTATGAATCAGAATGTTGAGCTGTGAAACAGATTGATGAAAAATGATTGCATGTAGGAGAGATGAGAATGTTGAGATTAATGTGCGGCTTGACGAGATTGGATAAAGTGAGAAATGAACAAATTAGAGAAAGTTTGAAAGTAGCGCCAGTGACAGAAAAGTTGAGAGGTTACCGTTTGTCCTGGTATGGTCATGTTATGAGGAGGGATGGCACGCATGTTACTAAAAGAGTTATGAATATAAATATGGATGGATGGAAAGGGAAAGAATGACCAAATAAAATATGCATGGACTGCGTGAGGAGTGATATGAAAGAAAAGTGAGTCAGTGATAGCATGGCAGGACGGTATGGAAGAAGAAAACGTGTTGCGCCGACCCCAAGTAACATGGGATAAGGGCTGGAAGATGATGTTACGTACAGTAAAAAAGGACACTGAGTTTCTCGGTTTGGGCAATTTTATTGGGCTTTGCCACGTATTCATCCCGGAGTCTGGATTTGTGCCCGGTTGGTGATGATAGGCTCACCCTCTATTCCATGGGCCTTAAAAGGTCGCGGATAAATTTGAAAGAGAGGTACCGCGGCCCTGGCACAAGCAACTGAAGGAGCACGGGTGGGTTTTAGTTAGTATAAGTCTGACACGCTCTACCGCTTCACCCAGAGCGGGAAAAGTCATTGGTTGATTTATCACACCAAAAAAAAATAAAAAATTGGTCTGAAACATAACTAGCGACACGTGGGTGTACTATAGGTACACTTCTGCTTAACCCTTTAAGGAATACAGACATGGTGATAAGATACATCACAACAAGTCCTTGACGCGTCGATGAAGCAACAAACGACTCAAACACTGGTATTTGACTAGCACAGTGAAACCTAACGTGTCGGGTGCAGAACAAAATACTAAATATAGTTTCTACTGTACCACAAATGCTAACCAAAATAAAATTATATGATTGCATTTGATGACATTATTCCGTTATTTAGGTAGAATAAAACGAGTGATTCTCTAATGTAAGTCAGTCGGTAGATATTAGAAAAAAACTTCATTATTTAGTCCATTTTTAAAGATCACAAGCTTGTCACAAGAGATTAAATCAGTAAGGAAGAGTAACTAGAAAAGCCAAGACACTTCACCCAAACCAAAATCTGGATCTCGTACTCATCAGTAGCAATTGTGACCTCTAGACCAACAAACCTATCAGTACATTATGAAGAGGTAATTAGGTCTGTTTGTTGGTAGCAGTTACCTCTGATAAAAGGTATATTTACAAGATGTGTCATGCAAGCTTAGCCGCGGATAAAAAATAATTACGGGTAAGAGTAATCGAGGAGAGTAAGTTTCCAGTCCAGACATAGTTAAAAACTGACATCCAAAAAATAACAAGTATTTTATTCCTTCAACATTTATTGTATTTCATCACTCAGTATAAGTGGGCTGCGTATAACCAGCAGAGATCAAGCACGTGTACGTCTCGGAATCGAACAGAGTGAACAAAAATGGTCGGTCAGCGATGAAGTCCCTTCCCAGGATAGGTTCCAGTCCAGTGCCGCTCCTGTAAGTGGACGCTGGCTGTGGTGGGGCCTGTTCCAGACCTGTGTTATTGAGGACCAGCGTGGCGCGCTGCACGAAGCTGGAGGGAAGAGCTGGCGGGTTCGATAAGTACCTGCGGTTGAGGGTTCGTTTTAGCGAGTGTATTGCAGCATGGCAATGGTACTGCTGAATATTGGTCAAATTGATTTAATCGCAACAGGATTGTTTTTCGTAATGGGTTTTTGTTCCAGCACGGATAGAGGACTTGGCGTTCCTTATCAACGATGTAACAAAAAAGAGAGCTTTGGAATTAGTCGTCGTAGTTGTTTACTTAATATTGTACCATGCAATTTATAATAAGACAGAATTTGGCCTCGTTCCTTTCACTGTTAAGACTATGTGATAATCAGTAAGTCAGCTCCTAATTTCTAATGTAACTTACTTCAAACTGCCTTATTTCGTACGCAAATTTGTACACATTTCTGTCTCAGATTATGTCACGTTTAATAAGATATCAATCTCTCACCTAGTAACAGCCGGATCAGTCCAAAGTTCCTTGACTGCCAAATCTTCCAGTATGACCCTCACGTCGACCTCGCTGGTTATCACCATCCGTGGTATCGCCACATTTATGGGCATTTCAGGGTATTGCAGACTCTCTATAAGCTCAAACACAAAATCCGTGTTAAAACTAACCACTGTTGACGAGAGGTCGTTGCCGGTTGTCATAACAAACATCATTCGATAGCGTTCGTCCGAACCGACTGGTAATTCAATCATTATTATGTTCAGCTGTTTATGATATACCATTCTGGCTCGTCTCTGCACCCTCATGATATCCACAGCTCCGATAGCTTCTCCTTGCAGATTATAAAACGGTGCTCGTTCAATGACTGCATCAGCGAACGCTGTAGTCCACAATCCGTTGTAGTCCAACGTGTCTAGGAGGACCGAGTTTCCACTTAGATCGAGTCTTGGGAGATGCGAAGACATTATTCTTTTAATCTCGTTAGCTGTAGTCTCGGGGTTGTTTCTCATTGGTGCTCTAACTACCTCGAGGAGAGCGTTCTTCGCAACTAAGTCATACCAAGTTGGGCTTAGTGTCACTCCTTCATCGATTAACAAAACGCGTGTGCTCTTAAAGTTCACATCGTTGGAAGGGAACACGCGAGTAGTTGCCAGTTGGTAGTACACCTGTCGAACGCACGCTTCGTTAGGTAAACCTAGAAGTTGGATTAATTTTTGCTGAGTAAGAGGATCGGCCCCTTCTGCCAGCGCCGCAAGCATGATCCATATCGAATTTGGTGAGAATACGAAGTTGAGATTGCTTCGCAAAGCTACCGATTTGAACAATTGGATGGCAAACTGGTAAACGGAAAATCGGTATTCATAAGTGAGATCTTGATTGACGTTACACGATGGTGAACCAAAAACTGATGAAGAGAGTTGCTGGTTCTGTTGCGTTGATATCTGGAGACCACAACACACAACAAGCAAAGTCAGAATTAATTTCGTCATGATTTGGCACGTCCTAATGATATGCCGAGATGTAATCTACTAAGTTGTAGGTAAGTATTCCAGTTTCTTATATATAGATACTTATAAGTATCTAGAACTATAGGTCACAGAGAATAGCATAATCTTTCGCTATCCTCTTTGACCTACATATAAGAAATATTGTTAGTGATTGTTTGTCTGTCTGCTTGTGTGTTGCAAAAAAAAACTACTTAGCTTTCTTTGTTTCTTAGAATTCCAAATATTCAACGGCCCAGTTTAATCAAACTTTGTTTTTACTTAAATCGTAGGCAACCAAAAGCCTCACTTAAAATACTGTGAACATTTGGTTGGCAAAATATCAACTATTTTGCAAACCGAATGATCAAAGTATTGTATATTATCAGATGGGCTAGCGTTAGTGCATAATGCAGTAGACAAAAACATAATTAGCATATAAATGTTTCTCAAGTTCTACAGGTGCTCGGACAAAATGTCAGTTGCAGGTCGCGTCACATTCTCAAGGTCGATCGAAAGCATTTAAGTAAGAACAAAAGGACATGTCATTTAAATAAAGCGTGGTAAAAACCGTCTTTTCGGTGTTGGGAACATTCGAAAAGCCCGAAAATGTGAACTTTGGTTAAAGTTTCGGGTCGGAAGACCGGATCCATTTCGAAGTTATGTAGATATTACCTACTCGTATTGCGTTCTGAGGCGCTCACTCGGCCGAGATTCTAATAACAGGGGCACAGGTTGATCTTAAAAGTGACGCAATGCTTGCCGAGGCAGGCCTATGGATAGGTGCCAATTAATTAATTACACATCGAGTTTCCTCCGCGCCTCAGCAAACACGAAGTACGTAGGTACAGCCGTTGGATCCGGCCGTCATTTGTAATCGGCTGGTTTTTGACAGTCATAACCGTTGCCAGAAACAGGGACATCATGTTACCCAGTTACTGGGTTGTGCAGGTCAGATAGACAATCATCATCATCATAACAGCCGAAAGACGTCCACTGTTGGGCATAGGCCTCCCCCAAGCGTCGCCAAACTGATGGATCCTGAGCGATTCGCATCTACCAGATTCCCGCAGCTTTGACCAGGTCGTCGACAGGGAGGCCTTCCAACGCTGCGCGTCTTTCGGTACGCGGTCGCCACTCCAGTGCTTTTCGGCCCCAACGGCGGTTCTGCGTGCTATGTGCCCTGCCCACTGCCGCTTAAGTTCGGCAATTCTTTGGGCTATTTCGGTAACCTTGGTTCTCTTGCGGATGTCTTCATTTCTGATTCGATCAGGCAAGGAAACTCCGATAGACAATCGCACCATGTAAAAGACTGGCAATCTGGTACCAGTTGCATCCGGTTCGACTGGAAGCCGACCTCTACCTAGTCAAAGTCAAATAAAGAGGCTGGGCAGATTGATTTATCTACTATTGTATTCTCAACCAACCAAAAATCAAAACACAACACGGTTTCTACCAGCATTATTTAATACCAATCAATACAAAATTAACGCCCACCTAATTAAAAAGTAGCTCTTAAAGTAAACCACGCAAGTTAGAGACTAAACTCAATCAATTTTTATTTACATCATTTGGGTACGTGGGTTGTGTAAACAAAGTAGACATAAGACAGGTGTAGGTCTCAGTGTCGAAAAGACCAAACATGAATGGTCTGTCAGCTATGAACTCGCTGAAGAAGGTTTCCTCAGGTGTCGTGGGAGATCCAAACGAACGGAGCTCTACGATTGGTGGAGGGTTCACGCCATCTTTGTTAAGAGTCAGTGTCGCTCGCTGGATGTAACTGCTTGGCAAGGCAGGTGGGTTTGAAACGTATCTGAAATTAATCGTTGTTTTACAGATAAATAAGGAATATAAATCTTTTATTTTTTTTATGTCTGTTAAAATACAGCCCGATAAGAAATTATTTCGGTCCTTCTATATTTTTATAACGGACAATACCATTTCCTTATAGTGGCAGTTTAACCAAGCTAAGTTTATTGCAGGGATTCGGAATAGCTTTCAACAATATCAATCCATAGATTAAATTATAACTGCTGAATAAAATACGGCTAGCGTCAACTTCGTACTTCAAAACTCCTTCAAACCAACTAAATGTTCTTCACGGAACGTCCTTAAAGCCTCACAAATTCTTAGTTGAAGGGCTAATCAGGAAGGGTACTTCCTTAAATGTTTCAATACAGAATTAATTAATGGAAAAATTGATTACATTTTACTTAAGTCCCCACTCCCTAACGGATCCGACCACTAATTGTTTTTGCGGTCAATCGATTGAAAGGCGGCCTAATTTACATTAAATAATTAGTTTATGCAATCATACCTGGTAGCTTCAGGATCTGTCCAAAGATTAGTTATCCCGAGATCCTCCAGAATAGTCTTTGCATCCAGCTCAGAATTGATTATGAACTGTGGCAACGCTATGTCTATTGGTACTTTAGTCTCCCTCAACGATGCCAACACATTTAAGAGGATTGTGCTCTTCATCTCTCTGATAATAGGACGTAAGTCAGTATTTCCAACCACCAGGGCAATAACAATACTATACTGGTTATTCACGCCAATAGGTAATTCTAAGATCTTTGCTTCTATTGACGGCACATATCCTATTTTACCGCGTCTTTTCACCCTCATAAGATCAACTGAACCGATGTTTTTTCCGTTTAAGTTGTAGAACGGAGCACGCTGGACCACCGCGTCGGCAAACGCTGTGTTCCATAATCCGTTGTAGTCCATTGTATCTATCAAAACTGAATTCCCGCGGAGATCAAGTTGCGGGAAGTTGGCATACACGGCTTGTCTGATCGCACTCGCTGCCACAGCTGGGTTGTATTTAATAGGTGCCGTCAATACATCGAGAAGAGAATTCCTAGAAACGAAGTTATGCCAAATCGGATTGGGGATGACTCCTTCATCGATGATCATCGCTCGGTTGCTGACGACAACTGCGTCACTAGTGAACGAGAAGCGACTCGCCGCCAGTTGGTAGAACTTTTGACGAACACACGAGTTACTAGGAAGAAGGAGGAGCTCGAATAGATGGTGTTGTGTGTAGTAGTCCGCTCCTTCTGCGAGGGCTGCCATCGTCATCCACATGGAGAGCGGCGACATGACGAACTGGTAGATCCCGCGGGGAGCTACTCGTTTGTATGTTTCAATGGTGAAGTTGTGCAACGCATCACGGTAGGCCTCGATAACGTTCGGGTACTCGGGGCATGTTCCCGAGTTAATGTACAGGTTGTCCAGATATCCATGTATCGTCACTACGCCTCGTTTACTCGTAGAAGCAGAGCATAGTGCGAGTGACACTAACACAATAACCGCTCTCATTATCCCGACGCAACCGAAATAAGAATTAAAACCAACTGACAACGAAAGATAATCTGGGTTCTTATATAGGCGTTGTTATCGTATTTATAATTGAGTTTTTTGACCTAAACTCAAGGAAAGTTATCGTGTTATTTTAAACCTTTATCCCCCAAAAAAATGTTTAAACGCGGTAATGGCAGTAAGAAAAAACGGTTTGATGCATATCTATCTGGACAATGATAGCCAGTATTCAAGTAACTGTTCCGTCAAGGTCAACACGAAAATATAAATATTTTAAATTTACAAAACTGTATATCATTTTTAAGAAATGTTATAGCACGCTTAGCTAAACAACAGGAGTCCCTGGTCATAACATGGAAAACAAATATAAAATATTTGCGGAGATCTTCGCAGAGAAAGAAAACCGAATATTGCCAGAAACACAGGAATAAACAATTATTCCTGTAATTCTGTCGATTTTAATAGGGCGGGACACTGCTCTATTTCGGTCCTTTCTGAAATCCGTAGTTCGAAATGTGGACATAATATAAAGACTTGGTCAATTTAGTCAGAAGAACCTAACCAAGAAGGGTTCGCCCTCATTAGTGTTTCACGTTACTAATTAGTGTTACAATGGATACAACTTAGTGCAAATATCTCCCAGGTTGACCTATCTCAATGTGGTAAGAAAGGGAACACTAAACTTTCAACACAAAGGATAATCTTATACTGGATAACTGTGTACTAAGATTAACTTACTAAAGGTCTTAATTAGTATACATCGCAACTGTCTTCATCTACTGACTTTGTGCCCGGTTGATGACAAAAGAATCGCCCGTACTTATTTCATGGGATTTAAAGATGTCTGGGGAAATGAGGGCGTACCATAGTTACACTTTTGCTTTACCTCCCCGGGAATACAGACGTAGTGTTTTGATAATACATCACAACAAGCGTGGATAAAGCGAAGAGCTACTGGAACACAAGTATTGCACTAGTAGAAAGATTCTTTACGTTTCGGGTGCAGTACAACAGAATAGATATAGTACGGAACCACATATGCCAATCATAATAAAATGCTGTAGGTAATTATTTTGATTACATGTTGCCATTATCTAGTAGGTAAGAATAAAACGAATGCTACTCTAATTTAAGTCAGTCGGTCGAGATTCGAGAAAAACTTCATTACTTAGTCCATTTTAAAAGGTCGCAGGAGATTAACTCAGTAAGGAAGAGCAATTAGTGATTTATTTTTAACACCAGTCGGTTATACGCAATACCTGTATGTCAGAAGTAAAATATCAAATGCAAAAAATTGCAAGTGTGCCTCAAAACAAGTTTTGCGAAGGTCAGGTAGACGGAAACAATAATAACAAAAGTTAAGGTATATTAAACTAAGGGTCGATTTTTCAATAATCTGATAACTTTTATCTAAACAATAAAATGACCGTTTGACAATTTTTTTTTACAAAAGATGTCAAACGGCCATTTTCATTCAGTATGTTTTTTATTTGTTTACGGTTAATCTAACGCAAACATCAACGCACTTTCGTTAGTAATCCTTAATTGAGTAGGTATTATTTATGTAATGAAGTCGGTAAAAATCACAAAAGAAACAATTGTTAATAAATCACAAATGCTTTACAATGAAAATGGCTGGTCCTTCTGAACGAAGACAAAAAATTGTATCTCAAAATTTCAGATTTATAAAAAATAAGTAATTTTTGTTCAATAGCTGTCTAAATTATTACGATGATACAATCGATCTATGAATAAGTGACTCGTTTTAAAGGGGTCAGCTGGATTGTTGTTGGTCATGTATCCTTAGTTTATTGGTTTTGCCTGCATTTATCGTTCAATACTTGAGACCGATCCAGGGACAATACAATATTACGTAAGAAACAGCAATCAGCAATCATCGGGCGATCAAACGCTTTATGTCAAAAAAGTCGGCATTACCATCAGTGTAGTTATGGTAGGTCCTGCACAATCGTTTCCTAATCGCTCGCTGTTTTATCAAATGCACTTATTTGAAAAATTTCCGCCATAACTCTAAAACTTCTGTATTGTAGTGCAATTATTACGCAAAAATCGCAATCGTTTAGCTATTGCAGCCTGCCTGGAGCGAAGTGTATTTTATTATGCGGGTAATACCTACAAGTAAAGTCACCAATTATTTTAGAAAGAAATAGATTATATGATAACAGAGGTAAATAAAGTATTTAATTTTACAAAAAGCGTTCATTTTAGTGTATTAAAAAAAAAGCTTTTTTTGCCTAGTTAAATGGCAGGAACGCATTCAATTAAAGTTAAATGAATAGGGTAGATTCAGATATATTTATTTTCATAAACATGAGTATACAATAATACATACGATAAATAATAATAAGTGCATGCAGGATTTCAATAAAAGAAATGTAAGAATGAATGTGAAGTTATCCGCGAACACACATAAAAAAAAATATATATATATACGGTCCAATTGAGAAACCTCCTCCTTTTTGGAAGTCGGTTAAAAATTGTTACCTTTTGTAAGACCCATCACCCAATTTATTTATAGCTGTATCTATGCACGATGAAGAGGCGAAACGTTGCTGTCTCGACCCGCCACTACCGCAGCGCACACCGCGCGGTCTAGGCGTGGCTGGATCGCCCACTTTCGCCGCCACCGTACGCTGAAATTCCGCCTGCACATCCGAGTCCGTCCATGTACATAAGTTCGTCCCTGTATCGATTGTTGCAAACAAATAGTCGGATACGGATGTGACTCAACCCACTGGCGCCGCGACTGATGATAACGCAACGAAACAGAAGGGGAAGCGGCGCTACAAATGGCCGTCCGTACCAGGGCGGCATTCGCTTCCTGTCGGAGAGCGCAGAGGAGTATAGGGTGGTCCAGCGTTGAAAAACCACTGTCAGATATCGCCAAGTCCCTACTTCAACGGTGCATTAGACACAGCTATAAATAAATTAAAACAACAATAACAATTCTGTCATGCTTCAACTAAAATATAATTAAAAATCAAATCATATCATTTAATTAATAAGCACCTAATAAGCCGGTCGAGGACAAACGTTTATTTTCACAAAACTGTATGAGTTTAATAAATAAAGAGATCCGAAAAATAAATAAAGACCGAAAAATCATTCTGTTTTAATTAAAGGTAAGTTTCATTTTTTTTCATAATTCCGATGGACCGACCCGAGTTCTGATTCATCATTTACTATCTTTTATACGTAACCTAACATTATGGAAGGGTTCCATTAACATTGGAAAGGCAAGACTGATTAAAATTTGAGTGCTTAAAGACGACAGCAAAGTTGTTTTAAATAGTAGCCCTCCTCTAGGACATTGGATTAGCTATGGAACCCTTTTCAATTTTGTTAATGGTACGTTTAGATGATAATTTAGTCCATTCCGAAACGAATATCACAATATCTAAAGTACCTACGTACTTCAATCTTCGTCTTTAGTTCTATAAATAATCAAAATCAATTTTTAATTGTAGAATCTCTCTCAAAGAGAATATGGTTATGGTTATATCGTCGTTGATCTCTCTATAGCACGTGACCCGTGGCTGAAGCAGAACATCTACTACGTTGTTATTATCATTAAAAATAAAAACTGGCCAAGTGCTTTTCGGGACACGCGCAGTAATAGGGTTCCGTAGTTGCGCAACAATGCGGACCAAGAAGAGGACTTTTTGTTGTTTCATTACCATTTAATCGGTTTCGGCGGTATATAAAGTACCTACGTACTTCCATCTTCGTCATTATTCCATAGACATTCATAATCAAATTTAGAATCTCTATCACGAATTCTTTTACGATGATCAAGTTAAATAAATTTGAATGGACCAAAATAGTGGTTCCACACTACACAGACTTTCATCAACTTCTATAGAATTTTGCCACACAGCAACACATATTAAATGTCAGTGTATCATAAAGGAAGCCTGTATGAACCCACCATACAAAAATCTGAATCTTGTAAAGAGATGCTTGAACATTGTTTAAGAATACGGACTTGTTTATAGACTAAGCAAGTTATTTCGAAAAACAAAACACAATCCATCACACCAGTGGCGTTGCGCTTTGGGTCAGTAGGAGCGGCCCGCTCCGGGCGGCACCTTTAGTGTAGAATAAATAGGTACTTCTGTATAACCTGCTACAAACAAACAGACAATTTTAACTCTATTTAATCATAGTTAATGTTCTAAATCCAAAGGGAATAATCTACAATTTCACTGATTAGACCTGTCATACTGTATGGATCAGAATTTTGGGCTGTGAAAAAGATGGATGAAAAATGATTGCTTTTAGGAGAGATGAGAATGTTGAGATAGATGTGCGGCTTGACGAGATTGGATAAAGTGAGAAATGAGTGTATTAGAGAAAGTTCGAAAGTGGTGCCAGTGACAGAAAAGTTGAGAGGTTACCGTTTGTCCTGGTATGGTCATGTTATGAGGAGGGATGGCACGCATGTTACTTAAAGATTTACGAATATAAATGTGGATGGATGGAAAGGGAAAGAAAGGCCAAATAGAATATGCATCGACTGCGTGAGGAGAGATATGAAAGAAAAGTGTGTCAGTGATAGCGTGACAGGACGGCATGGAAGAAGAAAACGTGTTGCGCCGACCCCAAGTAACATGGGATAAGGGCTGGAAGATGATGTTACGCACAATAAAAAAAGGACACTGAGTTTCCCGGTTTGGGCAATTTCATTGGGCTTTGCCACGTATTCATCCCGGAGTCTGGATTTGTGCCCGGTTGGTGATGATAGGCTCACCCTCTATTCCATGGGCCTTAAAAGGTCACGGATAAATTTGAAAGATAGGTACCGCTCCCCTGGCACAAGCAACTGAAGGAGCACGGATGGGTTTTAGTTAGTATAAGTCTGACACGCTCTACCGCTTCACCCAGAGCGGGAAAAGTCATTGGTTGATTTATCACACCAAAAAAAAAATAAAAAAATGGTCTGAAACATAACTAGCGACACGTGGGTGTACTATAGGTACACTTCTGCCTAACCCTTTAAGGAATACAGACATGGTGATAAGATACATCACAACAAGTCCTTGAAGCGTCGATGAAGCAACAAACGACTCAAACACTGGTATTTGACTAGCACAGTGAAACCTAACGTGTCGGGTTAAATATAATATCTACTGAACAAATGCTAACCAAAATAAAATTATGTAATTGCATTTGATTACATTATTCCATTATTTAGGTAGAATAAAACGAGTGATACTCTAATGTGAATCAGTCGGAAGATATTAGAAAAAAACTTCATTATTTAGTCAATTTTAAAAGGTCACAAGAGATTAAATTATTAAGGAAGATTAATTAGAAAAGCCCAGACACTTCACCCAAATCAAAATATGGATCTCGTTTTCATCAGTAGCAATTGTGTGTGACCATAAGACCAACAAATTAAGTACATTATGAAGAGGTTATTAGTTAAGTGTCTGTTTGTTGGGAGCAGTTACCGCTGATAAAAGGTAGTTTTACAAGATGTGTCATGCAAGCTTAGCCGCGGATAAAAAATAATTACGGGTAAGAGTAATCGAAGATAGTAAGTTTCCAGTCCAGACATAGTTAAAAAACTGACATCCAAAAAAAAACAAATATTTTTTTCCTTCAACATTTATTATATTTCATCACTCAGTATAAGTGGGCTGCGTATAACCAGCAGAGATCAAACACGTGTACGTCTCGGCATCGAACAGAGCGAACAAGAATGGTCGGTCAGCGATAAAGTCCCTTCCCAGGATAGGTTCCAGTCCAGTGCCGCTCCTATAAGTGGACGCTGGCTGTGGTGGGGCCTGCTCCAGACCTGTGTTATTGAGGACCAGCGTGGCGCGCTGCACGAAGCTGGAGGGAAGAGCTGGCGGGTTCGATAAGTACCTGCGGTTGAGGGTTCGTTTTAGCGAGTGTATTGCAGCATGGCAATGGGTACTGCTGAATATTGGTCAAATTGATTTAATCGCAACAGGATTGTTTTTCGTAATGGGTTTTTGTTCCAGCACGGATAGAGGACTTGGCGTTCCTTATCAACGATGTAACAAAAAAGAGAGCTTTGGAATTAGTCATCGTCGTTGTTTACTTAATATTGTACCATGCAATTTATAATAAGACAGAACTTGGCCTCGTTCCTTTCACTGTTAAGACTATGTGATAATCAGTAAGTCAGCTCCTAATTTCTAATGTAACTTACTTCAAACTGCCTTATTTCGTACGCAAATTTGTACACATTTCTGTCTCAGATTATGTCACGTTTAATAAGATATCAACCTCTCACCTAGTAACAGCCGGATCAGTCCAAAGTTCCTTGACTGCCAAATCTTCCAGTATGACCCTCACGTCGACCTCGCTGGTTATCACCATCCGTGGTATCGCCACATTTATGGGCATTTCAGGGTATTGCAGACTCTCTATAAGCTCAAACACAAAATCCGTGTTAAAACTAACCACTGTTGAAGAGAGGTCGTTGCCGGTTGTCATACCAAACATCATTCGATAGCGTTCGTCCGAACCGACTGGTATTTCAATCATTATTATGTTCAGCTGTTTATGATATACCATTCTTGCTCGTCTCTGCACCCTCATGATATCCACAGCTCCGATAGCTTCTCCTTGCAGATTATAAAACGGTGCTCGTTCAATTACTGCATCAGCGAACGCTGTAGTCCACAATCCGTTGTAGTCCATCGTGTCTAGGAGGACAGAGTTTCCACTTAGGTCGAGTCTTGGGAGACGCGAAGACATTATCCTATTTATTTCGTTAGCTGTAGTCTCGGGATTGTTTTTCATTGGTGCTCTAACTACCTCGAGGAGAGCGTTCTTCGCAACTAAGTCATACCAAGTTGGGCTTAGTGTCACTCCTTCATCGATTAACAAAACGCGTGTGCTCTTAAAGTTCACATCGTTGGAAGGGAACACGCGATTAGTTGCCAATTGGTAGTACACTTGTCGAACGCACGCTTCGTTACGTAAACCTAGAAGTTGGATCAATTTTTGCTGAGTAAGAGGATCGGCCCCTTCTGCCAGCGCCGCAAGCATGATCCATATCGAATTTGGTGAGAATACGAAGTTGAGATTGCTTCGCAAAGCTACCGATTTGAACAATTGAATGGCAAACTGGTAAACGGAAAATCGGTATTCATAAGTGAGATCTTGATTGACGTTACACGATGGTGAACCAAAAACTGATGAAGAGAGTTGCTGGTTCTGTTGCGTTGATATCTGGAGACCACAACACACGACAAGCAAAGTCAGAATTAATTTCTTCATGATTTGGCACGTCCTAATGATATACCGCGATATAATCCACTAAGTTCTAGGTAAGGATTCCAGTTTCTTATATATACTAATAAGTATCTAGAACTATAGGTCACAGAGAATAGCATAATCCAGCGCTATCCTCGTTGACCTATAAATACACATAAAAAGTATTGTAAGTGATTGTTTGCCTGTCTGCTTGTGTGTTGCAAAAAGTAACTACTTATCTTTCTTAGTTTCTTAGAATTCCAAAAATTTGTTCGAACGGTCCAGTTTGATCTAACTCGTTTTTACTTAAATCGTAGCCAACCAAAAGCCAAACATACTTTGATCATTTGGTTAGCAAAATATCAACTATTTTGCAAACCGAATGATCAAAGTATTGTATATTTTCAGATGGGCTAGTGATAATGCATAATGCAGTAGACAAAAACATAATTAGCATTGAAATGGCTCTCAAGTTCAACAGGTGCTCGGACAAAATGTCAGTTGCAGGTCGCGTCACATTGTCAAGGTCGATCGAAATTATTTAAGTAAGAAGAAGAGGTTAAAAGGACATGTTATTTAAAAAAGCGTGGTAAAAACCGTCTTTTCGGTGTTGGGAACATTCGAAAAGCCTGAAAATGTGACCTTTGGTTAAAGTTTCGGGTCGGAAGACCGGATCCATTTGGAAGTTATGTAGATATTACCTATTCGTATTGCGTTCTGAGGCGCTCACTCGGCCGAGATTCTAATAATAGGGGCACAGGTTGATCTTAAAAGTGACGCAATGTTTGCCGAGGCAGGCCTGTGGATAGGTGCCAATTAATTAATTACACATCGAGTTTCCTCCGCGCCTCGGCAAACACGAAGTACGTAGGTACAGCCGTTGGTTCCGGCCGTCATTTGTAATCGGCTGGTTTTTGACAGTCAAAACCGTTGCCAGAAACAGGGTCATCATGTTACCCATTTACTGGGTTGTGCAGGTCAGATAGACAATCATCATCATCATTACAGCCAAAAGACGTCCACTGTTGGGCATAGGCCTCCCCCAAACGTCGCCAAACTGATCGATCTTGAGCGATTCGCATCTACCAGATTCCCGCAGCTATGACCAGGTCGTCGACAGGGAGGCCTTCCAACGCTGCGCATCTTTCGGTACGCGGTCGCCACTCCAGTACTTTTCGGCCCCAACAGCTATCCGTTCTGCGTGCTATGTGCCCTGCCCACTGCCGCTTTAGTTCGGCAATTCTATGGGCTATTTCGGTAACCTTGATTAGATTAAGCAAGGAAACTCCGATAGACACTCGCTCTATGTAAAATACTGGCAAGCTGGCACCAGTTGCATCCGGTTCGACTGGAAGCCGACCTCTAACTAGTCAAAGTCAAATAAAGAGGCTGGGCAGATTGATTTACCTACTATTGTATTCTCAACCAACCAAAAAGCAAAACAAACACGGTTTCTACCAGCATTATTTAATACCAATCAATACAAAATTAACGCCCACCTAATTAAAAAGAAGCTCTTAAAGTAAACCACGCAAGTTAGAGATTACACTCAATCAATTTTTATTTACATCGTCATTTGGGTACGTGGGTTGTGTATACATTGTAGATATAAGACAGGTGTACGTCTCTGTGTCGAAAAGGCCAAACATGAATGGTCTGTCAGCTATGAACTCGCTGAAGAAGGTTTCCTCAGGTGTCGTGGGAAATCCAAACGAACGGAGCTCTACGATTGGTGGAGGGTTCACGCCATCTTTGTTAAGAGTCAGTGTCGCTCGCTGGATGTAACTGCTCGGCAAGGCAGGTGGGTTTGACACGTATCTGAAAGTAATCGTTGTTTTACAGATAAATAAGGAACATCAATCTTTTAAAACTTCATTATGTCTGTTAAAATACAGCCCGATATGAAATTATTTCGGTCCTTGTATATTTTTATAACGGACATAAATACCTTTTCCTCATAGTGGCAGTTTAACTCAACTTAATACTATATTTTTATATTTCATAGATTCTGAATAGCTTTTAACAAAATACGTTCCATAGATTAACTTGTAACTACTAAATAAAATACGGCTAGCGTTGCCCAAGTCATTCAAAACTCCTTCAAACCAACTAAATGTTCTTCACGGAACGTCCTTAAAGCCTCACAAATTCTTAGTTGAAGGGTTAATCAGGAAGGGTACTTCCTTAAATGTTTCAATACAGAATTAATTAATGCAAAAATTGATTACATTTTACTTAAGTCCCCACTCCCTAACGGATCCGACCACTAATTGTTTTTGCGGTTAATCGATTGAAAGGCGGCCTAATTTACATTAAATAATTAGGTTGAGCAATCATACCTGGTAGCTTCAGGATCTGTCCAAAGATTAGTAATCCCAAGATCCTCCAGAATAGTCTTTGCATCCAGCTCAGAATTGATTGTGAACTGCGGCAACGCTATGTCTATTGGTACTTTAGTCTCCCTCAACGATGCCAACACATCTGAGACGATCGTGCTCTTCATGTCTCTAACAATAGGACTTAAATCAGTATTCCCAACCACCAGGGCAAAAACAATACTATACTGGTTATTCACGCCAATAGGTAATTCTAAGATCTTTGCTTCTAATGACGGCACATATCCTATTTTACCGCGTCTTTTCACCCTCATAAGATCAACTGAACCGATGTTTTTTCCGTTTAAGTTGTAGAACGGTGCACGCTTGACCACCGCGTCGACAAACGCGGTGTTCCATAATCCGTTGTAGTCCATTGTATCTATCAAAACTGAATTCCCGCGGAGATCAAGTTGCGGGAAGTTGGCATACACGGCATGTCTGATCGTACTCGCTGCTAAAGCTGGGTTGTATTTAATAGGTACCGTCAACACATCGAGAAGAGAATTCCTAGACACGAAGTTATGCCAAATCGGATTGGGGATGACTCCTTCATCGATGATCAGCGCTCGGTTGCTGACGACAACTGCATCGCTAGTGAACGAGAAGCGACTCGCCGCCAGTTGGTAATACTTGTGACGAACACACGGGTTGCTAGGAAGGTGGAGGAGCTCGAATAAATGATGTTGAGTGTAGTAGTCCGCTCCTTCTGCGAGGGCTGCCATCGTCATCCACATGGAGAGCGGCGACATGACGAACTGATAGATCCCGCGGGGAGCTACTCGTTTGTATGTTTCAATGGTGAAGTTGTACATCGCATCACGGTAGGCCTCGATAACGTTCGGGTACTCGGGGCATGTTCCCGAGTTAATGTACAAGTTGTCCAGAGATCCATGTATCGTCACTACGCCTCGTTTACTCGTAGAAGCAGAGCATAGTGCGAGAGACACTAACGCAATAACCGCTCTCATTTTCCCGACGGCAATATTTACACTGACAGCAATATATAATCTGGATTCTTATATAAGCGCTGGCGCTGGTATTATATTTGTAATTGAGTTACCTAAATTCAAGTTATCGTGTTATCATAAACCTTTATCCCCCAAAAAAATGTTCAAACGCCATCCACGTTATTGGTTCGTTACAATACCTTAAAATGGTAACAAAAAACGGCTTGATGCATAGTTATCTGGACAATTATACAAATGCAGCGGTCACCAGTGTGGTTCAAACAACTGGTTTGTCAAGGTCAACACGATACCGGAATGATAATTAGAAATGCAAATGTGGCAAGTAAATTAATAAAACTGTATATCATTTTTAAGACATTTTTTAGTACGCTATGCTAAATAACAGGAGTCCTTTTTCACAACATGAACCAATATAACATGTTTGCTGAGATCTTTGCAGAGAAAGAAAACCGAATATTGCCAGAAACACAGGAATAAACAATTATTCCTGTAATTCCATCGATTTTAAGAGAGCGGGACACTTCTCTATTTCGGTCCTTTCTGAAATCCGTAGTCCAAAATGTGGTCATATAGGTCACTTGGTCAATTTAGTCAGTTAGAAGAACCTAACCAAGAAGGCGGCCCTCATTAGTGTTGCATATTACTAATTAGTGTTACAATGGATACAACTTAGTGCAAATATCTCTCAGGTTGAACTGTCTCAATGTAGCAAGAAAAGAAACAATAAACTCTCAACACAAAGGATAATCTTATACTGGATAACTGTGTACTTAGATTAACTTACAAAAGATCCTAATTAGTATACATCGCTACTGTCTTCATCTACTGATTTTGTGCCCGGTTGATGACAAAAGAATTTTTCAAGATGATTTCAAGATGTCTGGCGAAATGAGGGTGTACCATAGTTATTTATTTAAAACTTAATGCAACATACAGGTACACAGGCGTCCTTAATGCCTAAGGCAATCTTTACCAGTCAACAAAAGGTGGTGGAGAGATAACATGGCATGTGTATAAAAATTGAAATAATTATTGAAGTAAATTTGAATAACAATATATATATTGTAGCTAAAATAAACATACATATACATTTACTATAATAAATACCTTTATATATATACATATAAAAATTAATAGAAAGGTGATTAAGTGAGACGACTCTGCTAATGGTTTAGAAAATAATGTCGCATCTTCCGCTTAAATGCACATTCACTGGTCCTGATATCGAGAGCAAGCGAATTCCAGAGAAGAATGGATTGAATATAAAAGGAAGAATAAATAAAATCAAAAGTATGAGAAGGACACAGCAAGAGAAGATTGTTAGACGAACGCAGATTCCTAGCGTGTGAAGTAAACAGATATTGAAAGTGAGGGATGAAATAAGAAGATGGGTTGGGAGAGTTGCGTAGAGAGAAAAGCGTGGTCAAAGCGCGTAAATTTCGCCTTTCGCATAAGTTACACTTCCGCCTTACTCCAATACAGACGTATTGTTATGATGATACATCACAACAAGCATGGATAAAGTAAACAGCTACTCAAACACAGGTATTTCATTAGTATAGTGATTCCTTACGTTTCGGGTGCAGCACAAAGCACAACAGAGTAGACATAGTACGGAACCACATATAATGCCAATCATAATAAAATGCTGTAGGTAATTAATTTTGATTACATGATGCTATTATCTAGTAGGTAAGAATAAAACGAATGCTACTCTAATTTAAGTCAGTCGGTCGAGATTCGAGAAAAACTTCATTACTTAGTCCATTTTAAAAGGTCGCAGGAGATTAACTCATTATGGAAGAGCTAATAAGTGAATTATTTTTAACACCAGTCGGCTAAACGTAATACCTGTGTTTGAGACGTAAAATATCAAATGCAAAAATTGCAAGTTTGCCTCAAAACAAGTTTTGTGAAGATCAGGTAGAAGGAAACAATTATAACAAAAGTTAAGGAATATTAAACTTAGGGTCGATTTTTCTATCGTCTTATAAATTTTATCTGAGCAATAAAATTGACATATTTTCTATACAAAAGCTGTCAAACGGCCATTTTTATTCAGTACTAGCTGTCCCACGCGGCTTCACTCCCGTCAACTGGCTATCTACCTACCCATCTAAACCGTTTACGCAGCGCGCGCAACGGAAACTCTCAAAAAGGAATACTTCTTTCCGTTTTTGCTACATTTTTCATTTATGCTCCGATCCTATTGGTCGTAGCGTGATGTTATATAGCCTAAAACCTTTCTCAATAAATGGGCTATCCAACACAAAATTCAATTCTAACCAGTAGTTCCTGAGATTAGCGCATTACAAACAAACAAACAAAATCTACAGCTTTATAATATTAGTATACATATTTTTTATTTGGTTACGATTAATCTAACGCAAACGTCAGCGCACTTTCGTTAGTAATCCATAATTGAGTAGGTATTATATATTTAATGAAGTCGGTAAAAATCACAAAAGAAACAATTCTTAATAAATCACAATAGCTTTACAATGAAATTGGCTGATCCTTCTGAACGAAGACAAAAATTATATCACAAAAACTCCAATTAATAAAAAATAAGTAAAATTACATAGTTGAGACGTTTTTGTTTAGTAGCTGTATTGCACTTCGTAAGAAGGTAGGCACTGGAATTTCGTAATAAAACAATGTATCCTAGTCATGTTTGGGCTTATTGGAATTGAAATGAGATGTACTCTGGCCATAAATGATTTTCATGTTAATATGAGGTACCAACACTAACAATAGTTAAAAAAACTATTTTAAGATAAAATAAACTGACTTCTAAAGCAAAACAAAAACAAAGTTATTTTTCGCTTTGTAGTGTTTTGTTTTAGAAATTAGTTTAATTTTATCTAAAAAAAGTTTAAAATCGGCTCGCGTTTGACTACTATCTATGATGAACACGTTTGCCTAGAATTAGTTCCAGTGAAGAGCGAACAGGTTAGCCTGTTCACTCTTTACTTGAAGACTCCCAGGTTGTAATCAGGAAATTTAGACGCCGGCAATGAATTCCACTCCTTAGCTGTACGCCTTCTTTACGCACAATAAAAGTATGCCCAAAATATGTGCCAAATTGGTTTGGGATCTTTTCTTTTTGTTGGGCGTTTTCTTTGTTTTGAGTAGCTAACATCTGAATGAAAAATTAATGCTTGAAATATTGTCGTGGTTGATTAAACAAATGTTAGTAAAGTCTAGTTTTCATCGTTAACTACGCAATTTAATGTTAGTTAGTTTAGTTTTTTCTTCCCATAATAAAAAGTAGTTATAATCAAAAACACAAATTTAAAGAAAAATAAAGATATAATATCAAAAATAAAACTTTTATAAAACAAGCTTTTTCGTATTCCTCCTCCCTTTCGAAAGGAGAAATACGAATTGGGGAATAATACATAAGCTTTCGTATTACTCCTCCTTTTCGTATCCCTTTCATTTGATACCCATATCATGGGTGCATAAAAATAATTGGTCCGCCATCTTTATAGGAAGACCAACGTATTGGAATAGAATGATGTGCCTTAGCTAATCGTGCATTTTCATCCAAACAAATCTTATATGTATTCCAGTCGATTGAGCAGGATAGTATAGGAATACTGATTTACCATTCAGGTGCAAGATAAGATCCTACATAACTACTAACTAACAAGTCAAGCTCAATAAAAGCTTGTAATAATTAGAGACAAATGAAATTTAAAAAACCTCCGACACATTTTTATTTCATGCTACATAATTTATCTTGTAGTAGACAGTGGTTTAACAGTAAAACGACCATAACTTTGAACGACTGAACCGATTTTCCTCAAACATAGCTAAAAACACGCAAACAAAAAAAATGAAACTAAAATCGGTCATCCGTTAAAGAGCTATGATACCATAGACAGATACACAAAGACAAAGACACACGTCAAACTTATAACACCCCTCTTTTTACATCGGCGGTTAAAAACGGAATGAATGACTTGAGGCGATTGACAGTGAGAAGTATCTTCTCACCGTGAAAACTTAGGTGAAGTGAATCAGAAGTGAGCTAGTTTTGATTGGAATGACAGCTCATTTCGAGCGCACCTCATCTATGTCATCACGGTGAAATGTCTTCAGAATCGCCCGACAGAAACACACGCTAGATATCACTTGTAGGTAGGGTTGCCAACCGTTCTTACTCTTATATGGAATATATTGTACTCTATTTTACTCTAATATAGAATACTAGCTGAACCCCGCGGCTTTGCTTTCGTGAACTGGCTACCTACCTACACTATCTACCTACCCACCTACCTTACCTACCTAGCAACCTACTCACCTGCCCTACCTATCAACCTACCTATCCTAACCTCCATACCTACCTACCCTACCCTACCTACCTACCCCTACCCTACTCTACATACCTACCGACCGTACCTTACCTAGCTACCTAGCCTACCCTACAAACCCTACCTATCTACCTACCCACCTTTCTTACCTACTTACCTACCTACCCTACCTAAAAATTAGTAGGTAAGTAGGTATACTTATCTACTAATTTGTTAAACTATTTATTTGAATAAGAATTAATACTACAATACGAGTGTAACCAACTTTTTTTTCTATCAGGCGGCGATCCAATTAAATTTTAGAACACAAAAGCTGCTATTGTGACTTAACTATGATAGTTAGATATATTTTCTCGCAGACTCTTTTATAGGTAATAATGATTATTTTAATCATGTAGTACATTATTTTTGTGTATCATCAATAGTTTTCTCAGCGCACGCCAATAATGAAATTTATAGGCTAAATTTTGCTTCTTTGGGTTACATTATTGCCGAGACGAAACTGTGCCAGTGCGGATTGACCGCCACTCCTTGATTTACGACTAGCGAACGCTTTGAAAAAATTGTATCAACAGTGTGTTTGTATCGACTTGTAGCTAATTGGTAGAATCTTATTAGCGATTACAAGGATCGTTTGGGAGTCTAAGAAGCCCAAGAGAATTATCCGTTTCATGATGATTTGAGAGGACACCTCCGAATACAAAACAGAACGTTTTCATTATAAACTGTGACTCACGTTGGATTTTTTCATGTAGTTCGCATGCCTTTGCTTTGCTAGAGCTAGAGCACGTTGCAAAGTAAGGCATCGGCACACATGGAGTATTGTGACGGTGACAGGTAAATCCGATTAATACGCTCAAGGCTTTGGTAGCCCATTTGTCCAGGGGCATCCGTTTTGCTCTCAGTGTTGAATGCACTAGTTGTTTGTATGCAGTTTAATGAAGTTTGGCAAGGGAATTGATTTCCTAGTGAGGTTGAGTTGAATTTACGGATTGAACGTATAAACAGATTTATGAGGGCTTACGAAAGTATTATGGATTCACAGTACGTTTTACGTCTGTATTCGCAAAAGTATTCGTGAATGTTTGCAGAAGAGTCGAGTACTTACTATATCGCGGAAATCTCTAATAGTAATACCCACTGAAATAGGAAGATAAATCAATCATTTAAGCATATTTCACTTGTTAACAAGATATTAGAGTGTTCCAAAACGGTAGAACGGTTATATTATCGCTTTTAACAAAAGCAATCACGAAGTCAGGCAAGAAACGTAATCACCGTATAAGTGCCTGTAATCTACCATAAATGCTTTTCCGTTCATTGAATTATGTGTTGTTGAGCTCCCGAAGTGCTGTGGGTAGAGCTCAAACTGTACGTATAACAAGAAACAATTAAATGATTGAGTGAGGAGAGGGCACAAGTGAACACAGACGTTGGCAAAGTTGAGTGCAGCTTGCTTACTTTGCAACAAGTTACTTACACTTTACTCGACTACCTTGTGGTGTAGTGGTGTGACAGAGCGGTTTTGGATGCCATTCTCAGATCGGGTAAACTGTTACTGGGTTCTCCAATATTGGGAACCCAATAACACTGATTGACCCGAGAATTGAATCCGGGACTTCAAGCTCTGCAATTGCGCATAGACCGGCGAGGCAGTCAGTCTCTATTGAACAAGTTAAGGAATCCTACGTAATGTTTTCGTTTATAATAAGCACAAGTAACATATAAAAATCCCCCGACACAATTTTATTTCATGCTTTTTAAACTACATAATTTATCTAGTAGTAGACACGCTTCGATCGACAATTTAACGAACGTGTAGTTATTATGTCTCGATATCCTGCGATTATACCCCGATTCAAACAGTTTAAAATGCCAATCACTTTTGATCAGCTGGACCAATTTTAATCAAAAGAATACTCAATAAAGTCACCTGTCAAATAAAAATAAACATAATCAAAATCGGCTCATCCGTTTAGGAGCTACGATATACACAAATATACAGATACACACGTCAAACTTATAACCCAGATAAACCCTCTTTATTCCGTCGGGGTTCCTCTTATAAGCTTATTGGCCATAATGAGCCCCAGAGATAGGTACCGTCAACACATCGAGAAGAGAATTCTTTGCAACGAAGTTATGCGAAACCGAATTGGGGATGACTCCTTCATCAATGATCAGCGCTCAGTTGCTGACAAAAGCTGCATCGCTAATGAACGAGAAGCGACTCGTTGCCAGCTGGTAGTACTTGTGACGAACATACAGGATTCTAGAGAGGAGGAGGAGCTCGAAAGGTGGTGTTTAGTGTAGTATTCCGCTCCTTCTACAAGAGCAACCATTGTAATCCGCATGGAGAGTGGCGACATGACGAACTGCAGCCTTACTGTGTAATGAATTCGGCAAGGCTAAGGGTAAAGAGTATGAATAATCGACCAATCACATGGCGATTATTACTGAAATAAGAATTGAAACTAACTGACAGCAATAGATAATGTGGGTTCTTATATAGGCACTGGTATTGTATTCATAATTGTGTTTTTTACCTAAACTCAAGGAAAGTTATCGTGTTATCTATCTTCTATACATATAAAATGCTTTGTCCTGAATGACTGACTGACGGATCAACGCACAGCCTAAACCGCTGATCGTAGAGACCTGAAACTTAGAGGATGTGTTCTTTCTATGACGTAGGCATCCGATAAGAAAGGATTTTTGGAAATTCCTCCCCTAAGGGGATAAAAAACGGGTTGCAAGTTTGTATGAAAAATCTCATTCCTTCGGCCAAAATTGTCGATACTTAGTACAAATAGTAATCTAAGTAAATGATAAAGGCTGTCACTATTAGATTTTCGACACGACCCCTAACTGACGATTTAGGGGGTATAAAAGTGTTTTTGAAGAATCTTATTTCTTGGGTTAATAAATTTGAAAGTTGACATAAATACCAACCTAAGTAAACAATAAAGGTTGTCATTATTAGTTTTTCGAATAAGCGATATAGGGTGTGTCAAAGTTTTCTTGGAGAATCATATTTGTTGGGATAAAAAACTTGAAGCTTGACGTAAGCACCAACCTATGAAAATAATAAAGGTTGTGGTTAAGCTAAGAATCTTACTCGACAGGTTATCGTTTTTGACGTAGGGTTCTAGGGGAGCACCAAGCAGGAATTTTCGGCAATTCAACCTGAAAGACCTAGAAATAAGGTGAAAAGGGGCAGCATTTGTTTGTATGGAAAATTTGATTCCTTGGGAATAAAGTAAATAATTGAAAATTACTTAAAACGTTTTTAAAACTACCCACCGGATAGGGTTAAGGAGTGTTAAAGTTTTTTTGAGGAATCTTACTGCGGCATCTTGCTAAGAACGAACTACGAAAAATAGAAAGAGAAGCAAAGAGTGAATAACATATTTGGGTTGCTCAAAACTATAACTTCAACAGGGCAAAATGGGGTTATTAAGTTTTTAGGGGAGGTTTTGACTTTGTGGCGGTACCCTAAAATTTATCTTATTTAAGTCAAATAACGAATCTGCCCAAACCATTAACCCTGTATATGTAAGATACCCCATTTTTTATTGATTTAATAATAGCTTATTTTTAGTCGCCTTCACTAACTGCACATAAGAGTCATTTATAGGATAAACAAAATCACGCGAACGAAGTCGCGGGCGAAGTGCTAGTTATAATATAAACCTTTATCCCCCTAAAAGAGTTTAAAATTTGAAAAAAATATTCAAATTCATGTTGTTGGTTCTTCTTTACAATACCTTATAATGGTAACAAAAAATCGGCTTGATGCATAGTTATCTGGAGAATAATACGAATGCAGTGGCCACCAGTTGGTATAAAAGCAACTGCCCCCGCACCCTGACGGACGTTTCAAAACTATCATGTTGCTGTCAGCCTACGTTACAAATGAGGTATTTCCTCAAGTTTGCCATATGGCATTACTGCCCAGAATTGTATCCTTATAAGCGACACTATCGTATGGTGTAATAATAGCGTGTGTATTTTTTTTCGTAATCAACGGTTTCGATTCCTGGCTGAATATTAATATTTCAAAATTCCAATGATGCAGTTGTAGTTTTCATCAAAATCAGGCTTGTGACTCCTTTGAGTGTTTCTCGCTATTCCTTCGTGGGCTTAAAAAACTCACCTGTGTATAAAACGAAATTAAAAGGAAAACTAACACAGCTAAGTACGTTTTACAAGTTTACGAGGAATAGTAGCTAACTCATAAAATGTACTTGGAAAAGTAAAAAAAAAATGTATATTGATGTATGGGACAGCAATTTTCGAGCGGCTAAGTTTATTTTGTCCCTTCGTTAGAGCAATGTTCGGTGCTTACATTGGTTATGAACGTTAGTAATGTCTTCCTACCTACTTATTTTGGTAATTCTAGCTGTTTATACGGAACCATATATGCGCGTGTCAGACTCACACTTGGCTGGTTTTTAAGACATGTTTAGCACGCTTAGCTAAAAAACACGAGTCCCTGGTCATAACAGGGAAAACAAATCAAAAATGTTAGCGGAAATTTTCACAGAGAAAGAAAATCGAAATTTGGCTGAATCTTAGAAATAAACAATGATTCCTGTAATTCTGTCGATTTTAAGAGGGCGGGACATTTCTCTATTCCAGATATTACTATTTCTTTTCTGAACTTAACCCGTAATGAGGCCTGATCAAATTGGTCAATTTAGTCCATAAGAAGGACTTAACCAAGATGGATTACCATTCGTGTTTCACGTTACTAATTAATGTTACAATGGAAACAACTTAGTGCAAATATCACCCGGAATGAATTGTCTCAATGTGGAAAGAAAAGGAACACTAAACATTCAACACAAAGGATAACCTTATACTGGTCTAGCGGACGCCACGCGGTTTCACTATCACAATACAGTGATAAAAAGTAGCCTATGTCACCCGGGGATAGTGTAGCTTCCCAACGGTGAAAGAATTTTTGAAATCGGTCCAGTAGTTTTTAAGTTTATTCTTTACATACAAAAATAAAAATCTTTTCCCTTTATAATATTATATTATTAGTAAAGATAACTGTGTACTTAGATTAACATACAAAAGGTCCTATTTGGTATATATCGCTACTGCCTTCATCTACTGACTTTGTGCCCGGTTGATGACAAAAAGCTCGCCCCTTGCTATTCCATGGAATTTAAAGATGTCTGGCGTAATGAGGGTGTACCATAGTTACAGTTCTGCCTTACCTCCACGGGAATACAGACGTAGTGTTATGATAATACATCACAACAAGCGTGGATAAAGCGAAAAGCTACTGGAACACAGGTATTTCACTAGAAGAATGATGTCTTACGTATCGGGTGCGGTACAACAGAATACACATAGTTCGGAACTCATATGCCAATATAAGTTATTAAGCTGACATGGTCACAATCATTAGCTGGTTCAATTCTCGTGATCATGGCGCTTGTAACGGTGTCGAAATATTGAGCTCTCAACCCAAACCTAAATATACATGGTAAATATCCCGAAACAAATATTAATTCTTACTCATATGCCAATTATAATAAAATGTAGTAGGTAAGAATAAAACGAATGTTACTCTAATATAAGTTAGTCGATCGAGAATCGAAAAAACTTAATTACTTAGTCCATTTTAAAAGGTCGCAGGAAATTAACTCAGTAAGGAAGAGCAATTAGTGATTTATTTTTAAACACCAGTCGTTTATACGTAATACCTGTATATGAGAAGTAAAATATCAAATGCAAAAAAGTTTTCCCTAAAAAGAACAATAATGGCCACAAAAGTTTTTGTGAAGGTCAGGTAATAAGAAAACAATTGTAACAAAAGTTAAGATACATTAAACTTATTGGTATATTTTTTATTTGGTTAGGTACGATTAATCTAACTCAAACGTCACTGCACTTTTGTTAGTAATCTTTATTTGAAGTAGTTATTATTTATTCAAAAATCAAAAAAGAAAACATCAATACATATAATAAAACAAAGTAAAACAGTGAAAATTAAATAATAAAAAATGTATGTTAGTATGGTGCTATGCTAAGCTTTAGTAGATTATAAAGTAGGCATGCCTAAAGACGGAACCACACTTATGTGGCGTGGCGTGTCGTGGCGCCTGCCTTCGCAGTTGATTGGCTACAAAACTCGTTGCGTTATGACGTAGGCTGGAACAGAGTCGTTTGATTGGTGGATCCCGCGCGACGCCACGCTACGACACCTAAGTGTGGTTCTAACTTGAGTACAAAATTATATATTAGAGTATAATAGAGTACAATATTCTATATTAGAGTAAAATAGAGTACAACATTCTATATTAGAGTAAAATAGAATACAATATTATATATTAGAATAAGTACGGTTTGCAACTCTACCTACAAGTGATACCTAGCAGGTGACGTGTGTTTCTGTCGGTCGATAGAATGATATATTATGATAGGTCTCAAGACAATTCACCGTGATGACTTAGATGAGGTGCGCTCGAAATGAGATAAAATAAAAAAAATAGAAACATCCGAATTGAGAACCTCCTCCTTTTTGGGAAGTCGGTTAAAAATAACCCATAATTAAAAAAAACTAATCGATTGTAATAAACCTGACATTTTCCTGCTCATTTAAATGTAATACTTATAAGTAGGCTGTGAATAAATCGAAACTATTATAGGCGTATACGTCTCCGTGTCAAACAGTCCGAAGAGGAACGGTCTATTGGCAATGAAGTCCCGTCCCACGTCGTCCTGCAGTCCTGTGGAGGCGTTATACGGGATGTCCCGGAAGAAGGGGGCCGGGCTGATGCCTCTGTTATCCAGCGTGATGGTGGCACGCTGCACGAAGCCGCTTGGCAACGCTGCGGGGTCGGATATGTACCTGAAGTTGATAGATTTGTCGTTTATTCTTATGAGTTTACAAGCTTTATAAATATTACCTTGCTTTCGTATGTGTGTCCGGTAACTTGTAATCGATTTTTCAAGCACTTCCTGGCATGGGTTTGAGCTGAAACTCGGCGTACTTATGTAACTTTGGGAACATTTAATTCATAGTACGATGGAGCTGGTGTTATGATAGAGCCCGAAGGTGAACATAGCAACTACTGAACCTGATACGATAGCACCATCGTGTTTGGGATCATTGCATATGTATTGATAAGCGATATTACATTCTGTACCTTACTTTTAATTATTTGAGTAGTAATTGCTGCTGTCAGTGTCAATAAGAGAGTAATAAGACCACTTATAATTATATCTTTTAGTGGTTTCATTACTCTCTTAGCTTTACAGACAGAAGGTTAGGCAGAACGCAGTCTGCAAAGCTGCGCAAGGATTATGTGTTTTTTTTTGTAAATTTAAGTTTAACGAATTTGCTGCGATATAAGCCTAAAATTCCCAGTTGAATACTAAAAGGTTGTTCTAATAATATTGAAAATAAGACCTTTAACATTCTCATTAACACGTGGTGAAAAATGTGTTCGAGCAAACTTGTCAAGATCATGTCTAGAGCCAGGTTAACCTAAGGTAAATATAACATAGAAACAATATTCAATGCATAATAGGTAAGAATTATTAATTACCTGGTGGCAGCAGGATCTGTCCAAAGACGGGTGACTCCCATATTTTCCAATATACTCCTGACGTCAATCTCAGAAGTCATCGTGTACCGCGGAATGGCGATCTCCAACGGTACATAACTCTCCCGCAATTTACTCTGAAACTCCAGCACTATGGTACTTTGGACGGCGTTCACTATGTCATCGATACTACTCGTATCGAGGATCAAAGCGAAGATCATGCGATACCGATCATCAACACCGATGGGAAGCTCCACAACTTTCGCGTTAATACTTGAAACTTTGGCTATCTTCGCTCGCTTGGTCACTCTCATTAAATCAACGGCACCGATTTTCTGCCCGAATGGGTCGTAGAACGGCGAGCGTTCGATGACCGCGTCGGCGAAAGCCGTGGCCCACAGTCCATTATAATCCATCTCGTCAACGAGAACCGAGTTGCCATTCAAGTCGAGACGCGCCAACGTTGCTGAAGAAAGGAGCCTAATAGCGCTAAGCGATCCCTGAGGGTCGTATCGGAGCGACGTCGACGCTACTTCGATGAGACGGTTCTTCGAAACGAAACTGTACCAATGCGGATTAACCGCAACTCCTTGATTGACGACTAGCGAACGCTTTGAAAAGATGCTCACATCATTCGCGGGTTGGTATCGACTTGTAGCTAATTGGTAGAATTTTAGACGAACACAAGGATCGTGTGGGAGTCTAAGAAGCCCAAACAGCTGTTCTTGCGTATATGAGTCGGCTCCCTCGGCCATCGCGGCGAGAATTATCCACACTGACAACGGAGAAAAGATATAATTATACAAACTGCGATGGGCGACGTCGTTGAACGCTAGAGTTGTAAACCCGTAAAGAGAAAGACGGTAATCTTGTGTCACATCTCGGTACAGGTGACAAGAATCGACACTGCGTGAAAATATCTCTTGACCAACAACAAATGTACACACTAATAAAACTAAGAGAATTATCGTTTTCATGATGATCTGATATAGGACACGTCCGAATACAAAATAGATTTATTTTGTTATACACTGTGAATCACGTTGGATTTTCTTATATAGGTCGCCTGCCTTTGCTACGCTAGAGCACGTTGCAAGGTAAAGGCATCGGCACACAAAATATATTTTGACGACGACAGCCCATTTGTCTAGAGGCAACCGTTTTGCTCTCAGTGTGCCTGTTGAATGCACCAGTTACTCGTGTGTTGTTTCATGAAGTTTGGCGTCTGAATTGATTTCCAAGTGACGTGGAGTTGAACAGTTTATAGACTGGACGTAAGGGAGAGTGTTTCAAGGGCTTTGTAAACCATTATGGATTCACATTATTTACATCTGTATTACCAGAAGTGCTTTGCAGGGGTTTTGAGTGCCTGATAGATATACCCGTTGAAATAGGTAGCTTTATCAATCATATCAGCTTACTTCATTTGTTAACTAGACATAAGTGTTCCAAATCGGATGTTACCGTATGTAGAATAATTATGTTATTCCTTTTTACACAAGCAAGCATAAAGTAGCACAAGAAACGTAATCACCGAATAAGTGACTGTAATTTAGCATAAATGCTATTCCTCTCATTGTATAATGTGTTGTTGAGTTCCCGAAATGCTGTGGGTTGAGGTCAAACCGTATTACAAGAAACAATAATTAAATGATAAAGTGGACACAAGTTAACGCAGAGGTGGGCAAAGTTACATTGAGTGCTGCTTGCTTACTTTGCAACAAGTTACTAACACTGGCGCTATAGCGCTGTATATGGACATGTCAAAAGCATTCGACTGAGTCAACCATAAAATACTCTTGAATAAATTATATGCAATTGGTGTAAGAGGTAACGTATACAAATAAATTGAACTATGTCTTCGTGACAGAAAACAGATTGTAGTATTAAAAAGAGTCTCTTTAACTACCAGAACTGAAGAACCAGTTGGTTAGAAATATCCTTTCCGGTGTCCCTCAGGGCAGCATTCCAGGCCCACCATTTTTACTGATTTATATAAATGACATGCCGACAGTTCCAATTCACCGTGATGAATGACTTTATTTGCTGACGATAGTACTATATTATTTACCGGTAAAGACAGAACTGATTTAAAACTTGACTTAAGTAGTATTATAAATTAAAATGTCTTGACAAAAATTACTTAAAAATAAATTAAGAAAAAACAAAAATCATGAATATGAGACAGCGAGTACAAACTCAAACCAATTTAAATATATGCTACTCTCAAACCAGCATAGAAGAAATCGAAGTAATCAAATAACTAGGTCTTTATATTGATAGCAAAGTAAATTGGAAGTCTTATATAGAGCAAGTTTACAAAAGATTTAGAGCTTATCATCATCATCATATCAGCCGAAAGACGTCCACTGCTGGACATAGGCCTCCCCAACTTTCAACCGTCGTCAACCAAGTGGCAGGTGGTCTGCCGCGTCCGCGTTTCGTCGTTGGCAAGTTAAGGGCAAGCTCACCATATGATCATCTGGCCTTCACTGGATGTGGCCATACCATCGGAGTCGATTTTCCTTTACTTTGTCGATTGATGAGAGCGATTTTAAAACTTACTCTCACGTACTCATTCCGGATCTTGTCTAGTCTGGTGACACCTGCCGTCCAGCGCAACATTCGCATTCGCATTTTGTAGCATTACTAATTAATAATTTGGCATTACATATTATACAAATTTATTTTAATTTGTATTGCATGACAATTTGATGTATTGTATTACAGACTGATATTATGAATTTTGTATGCCTCAACGGCGGGACATAGTAAATCTACCTGTAACCATCACAACACCTTATGAAACTATGATCCACAATAAATTATTTGAATTTGAATTTGGAAGTCTCTTTAAACAAGTTAAGGAATCTAACGTAATGTTTGCGTTTATAATAAGGAAAACGTTTTTTTCGCAAAGCCCATAATAAGCTTACTGGCTATAATGAGCCCCTGGAAAGCAAATGTTGACGTCAAATAAACGAGTCGAGACTCGAGACGGAGATCGGCGGAAAAACTCAGTCATTTTATGTAGTGCAAAAATACGACCATTATGAAATATATTATTATTTGGTTTCTAATATTGTAAAAAAGTATGAATGTTAAACCTTTCATTATTTACAAGACAAATATTTTATTGAAACCATAATAAGAAATCTATGCATAGTCTAGTCTATAAAACTACTTCTTACTACTACGCTATAACCGCGAAAGTTTGTGAGGGTGGATGGATGGATGTTTGTTACGCTTCGACTTTAAAACTACTAAACGGATTACTGTAGTTTCATCTAAATGATGAAACTACAGTAATCTTGGAGCACGGTAGTGCCCTCGCCAAGACGAGCCAAGCGAATCGCAAGGGCACTACCTACCTTTTCATCGTTTTTTTTGAACCCTCATAACTTGGGTTTAGACTATACCAGATAAATAAAATTCTCGAGACATGATGTCAATAGTGGACTTATCAAATATATAACATTTCAATTGCATGGCTTTTAGCGAAACGGCCAAGCCACATATTTTGACTAAGGTGTAGAGTTTGTGAAGTTAGGGCTATTAGAATTAGAAGCTTGGCTCTACATGAGATCTGATAACATTTTGAAAGTGGAGCCATATGGTCTCTTCTTGGCTTCATTTTACATGAAAATGTTTTTGGAGGTTATAGCTAACATAACAAATACACGTAGGCTGTAATTTATAATCTATACTAATATTATAAATGTGAATGTAAGTTTGTTTGTTACGGTTTCACGCAAAAACTACTGAACCGATCATCATAAAACTTTGTACATATATTCTTGGAGGTATTAGAAGTAACATAGGAAACAACTTATAAAAAAAAAATATGGCTTCACTGCGAACGAAGCCGCGGGTAAAAGCTAGTAATTTATAAGTGTACTAGCTTCTTGTAGCGGCTTCGCCGGCGTGAACGTCGGAAAATAACCCAAGGGATCACATTCCCGGAATAAAAAGTATCTTATGTGCTATTCCAGACTATAATCTATTTCTGTGCCAAATTTCATCCAGATTCGTCCAACCGTTTGAGCGTGAAGAAGTAACAAACATACAAACACACACACACATATTCAAGTCTCAAAACGCCTTTATAATATTAGTGTGATTGTGCAATTTAACCAAAATAGGAAAGAAGTGGGCGAAGTACTGATCACTGACGGGCTGAATCTAATAGGATACAGATATTCTAGCTTATAGTTATCAAAGAGGTTGTCAATGAAAACTGATGAAGCAACGGGACACCAATCATTACACATCAACATCGTTCGATAACCACGTTAAGGTGTAGATTCTACAAGAATGAATGTGGTCAATTAAGGCGAATAGTGCTTATAGTTCAGTGAAGACTGAAAAAAAATACTTATCGATTGCCCGTATACCGGACGACGTTATAAACTAGTGACTGTAAAGGCTACCGAAGAGAGGCATGACGCAACAATGTGACTATGATACAGCACGTTAATGTGTATATCCGTAGAACTAATTTGTATATGAAACAGTTGTCGTATTGCCTCATCGCGTCTGTCTGCGTGAGCCTTAAAGTGTGTGACATTTAATGATCATGAATATTTATTCATTAAATACCATCAACGTTATATAAGTATGAATTATTCTTCCCCAAATAAAAGAGTTTATAATCTCTGACATTTAAAGGTCCTATTTACGACTATTATTAATTACAATATTTTTCTAAACTAATCTTCCTAATGCACTAAAGTAATTTGAGACCTTGCTAATTGACACACATAGCTGATAAAAACTGCTGGCTACCTGAGATTTTAATTATTCTATGCCACCCTGGGTTATCTTACTAACTTCGAATTAGCAGCTAACCCCGTATCATTTATGTATGGTACATATTAATTTAACCACGTGTTAGCATTAACTAACTCTAGAGTTAAGTTTTTCACGCAAGTGGCCTAATAAGAACAGTGGGATAAAAAAACTTCATCGAGACCTAGTAGACGGGTGTCATATATATATATATTTATCAAAGTATCTATTACCAAATATATCAAAAAGAGAATAGAATTAAAAGGTCTTCATATTAAACAAAAAAAACTTTGATTTATTAAAAATCAATACGATAAAAGCAAATGAATACTTCAATATTTTAATCCTCGTTTTATTTTAATTAAAATATTAATAACCATCAGTAGGCAGGTAACCATCAGTAGATAGGTACAAAAAATTGCACAGCTTTTGGAAGTAATCAATTATAATTAGACGTTGATATAGCTGTCTCACGATGCGAGTACGTGGTGATTTTCGGCTTATTTATTTTCTTTTTAGAAGTTGTTCCGGTGGTTTTATTAATTTAGAATTGTTTTTTTTATCTTTTCATTCTTTCAAATTTCTTTCATACTCTAGTGCATGTTACCGGTTGTGCATTGTCTTCTTATGACTTGATGTATAGAGAAAAATGCTGCGGGTACCCCGGTACTATGGTTACCATTTTGAAAATTGAAAAGGACTGACATAAAGCCGGACCACTGAAAAAAAGTCCGGTCATATTAGTTACGAAAAAAAATGCTGTCTAAAACCTAACACCCGAATACAAAAAAATCGCGGTCTGAAAAGTATAAAATTTCGTCCAAGCGAAAAATCCGGATTAATTTGAAGGCCGGACAAAAGGCCAAATGTCCGGCAATGTCCGGATAAAGCCCTACCCGGTACAACTAGTCATAAATAAAACGCCAGGTCGGTGGCGCTCGGAGGCCCAAGTCGTGGTGGTGTTAACAAGTTGCCAGAACTCCAGCGTCCATCTGAATGTTGATTAGTGTCGTAGTTACGAGTTGAACACCAAGGAGGGTTTTATTTATGTTAGGGTAGGTGTACTCTAATTACTCGTAACTTGCTATGCAGGGATTTGCTGAAATATCTCGTTTACTACCGTTCGTTTTTAAACCCCGACGGAAAAAGTGGGGTGTTATAAGTTTGAATTGAGTACCTGTGTGTTTACCTTTTTGTGCATCTGTCTTTGGCATCATAACTCCTAAACGGATGAACCGATTTCGATTCAGCTATATTTGATGAAAATCAGTTTCGCCGTTCTAAAGTTATGGGCTTTTTACTGTTTGAATCGGGTTGTTTGCGCAAGATATTGTGTCATAATAACATGTTCAATATATTGTCGATCGTAGCGTGTCTACTACAGTTCTCGACAAACTTGTTGGCCGCCTTGAAGTTGGCTACAATGGCTGTGCAGTAGTAAATCTCATACAAAAAGAGCACCGATCGTGCCTTGTGCATCGCAAAGCCAACTTCAGGGCGGCCCAGAAGTTTGGCGAGAACTATACTAGATAAACTATGTGCCATGAAATAAAGATGTGTCGGTGGTTTCTAAATATTTAAATTTGCTCATTTATAATTTTAACAGGATCTGACAAGAAAACCTGCCTGATATCAATCAAAGTTTTTCTCACCTTTTTATTCAGTTTTAGCACAGATATAAAAACATGAAGTCTTTGGAATGGTTTTATCAAATTGATTAAAATTAATTTTACAAATAAATGATTCTAATTGTAAGTGATGGGATAAAGCTAGGTCAGCATTATTTATGATCCCTATTAATTGACCAATTATGTAGTTCGAAAATGGCCACTTAAATTTTGGTGATTGCATAAAAAATGCAGTAAAAACATCAAATCAGTATCTATCTAGTCTTTTCCAAATATACCGAGGTCGGCTTACAGTTAAATAGGTACTACTAATAAATCATTATTTTCGAACAACTTTAGAAGGAGGTTCTCAATTCGACTGTATGTTTTTTTTTGTATTTGTTACGCGATTATGCCGCCAATTGAGGACCGATTTTGAAAATTATTTTTGTGTTTGTACTCTCGAGGTGTTCGCATTGTCACCAAGTTGAATCTGATGGTGGGATTTCATGGAAATCGAGGGAACTCCTCAAATATAACAGGATTATAAATAGCGAATTTGGTATTTCCATCAACAATGCAATTATGTACACTCAGAAAGTATCATTTGGTGAAGTGGAACTGATGAAGAAGGCCACAGATTGCCACTGGAACTCCTAAATAATTTGGATGTCACGGTTATAAAATATCTCGAATAGTTAACCGACTATGATTTTCATCATATAATCTATACATATAAAATGCTTTGTCCTGAATGACTGACGGATCAACGCACAGCCTAAACCGCTGATCGTAGAGACCTGAAACTTAGAGGGTGTGTTCTTTCTGTGACGTAGGCATCCAATAAGAAAGGTTTTTTGGAAATTCCACCCCTAAGGGGGTAAAAATGGGGTTGGAAGTTTGTATGAAAAATCTAAATCCTTCGGCCAAAATTTTTGATATTTGGTACAAATAGTAATCTTAGTAAATCATAAAGGTTGTCATTATAAGATTTTTGAAACTACCCCCAAATCATAATTTAGGGGGTGTTGAAGTTTGTATGTAAGAATCTGATTTATTGGGTCAATAAACTTGAAAATTGACATAAATACCAACCTAAATAAACAATAAAGGTTTTCATTATTAGTTTTTTAAAACTACCCCCATAATATTATTTAGAGGTTGATATTTCTTTTTGAAAAATCTTATTTCTTGGGTTAATAAACATGAAATTTGACATAAATACCAACTTCAATAAACAATGAAGGTAATCATTACCTATTAGTCTTTTGAAACAACCCCCAGAAGACGATTTAGGGGGTATAAAAATGTTTTGAAGAATCTTATTTCTGGGGTTAATATATTTGAAAGTTGACATAAATAACAAGCTAAGCAAACATTAAAGGTTGTCATTTTTAGTTTTTCGAATCTGCCCCCAAAAAGCGATATAGGGGGTGTCAAAGTTTTTTTGGAGAATCATATTTGTTGGGATAAAAAACTTGAAGCTTGACATAAGTACCAACTTATGTAAACAATAAAGGTGGTAATTATAAGTTTTTAGAAAAGCTTGGGGTTAAGCTAAGAATCTTACTGGACAGGTTTTTGGTTTTGACGTAGGGTTCTAGGAGAGCACAATGCAGGAATTTTTGGAAATTAAACCTGAAAGACCTGGAAAGAGGGTGAAAAGGAGCAGAATTTGTTTGTAAGAAAAATTAATTCCTTGGCGATAAAGTAAATAATTGAAATTTACATAAAACGTTTTTAAAACTACCCCTCAGATAGAGTTAAGGGGTGTTAAAGTTTTTTTGAAGAATCTTACTACGGAATCTTGCTAAGAACGAACTACGAAAAATAGAAAGAGAAGAAAAGAGTGAATATCATATTTGGGTTGTTCAAAACTCTAGGGCAAAATAGGGGTTACTAAGTTTTTAGGGCAGGATTTTACATTGTGGCAGTAACCTAAAATTTATTCTTATTTAAGTCAAATAACGAATCGTCCCAAACCAATAAACCCTTTATATCTACGATACCCCATTTTTTTTAGATTTAATAATAGCTTATTTTTAGTCGCCTTCACTAACTGCACATCAGAGTCATTTATAGGATAAACGAAATCACGCGAACGAAGTCGCGGGCGAAGTGCTAGTTATAAATAAAAATAGTACTGATGAAAATGTTACCATCGAACTGATCTGATGATGAAGCCGGAAGATAGGCACTGGAACTCCGAAATAAGACAATGTAGTCGTACTTGGGCTTATTGGAATTGTCTTAAGACGTACTTTGGCTATAAATGATGTTCTATATATAGGCTATAAATGTGTAATTTGAGGTACCAAAACTAAAATGAGAAAAATAAATACATTTGTATAAAAAATTAAACAGACTTCCAAAAAAAAACAATATGTACCAAAGACATCGACTTCAGCAAAGAAAGTTATTTTTCGCTTTGCACCGTTTTTTTTTGGAAGCCGGTTTAACTTTTCTGTCAATTTTTTTTTGATTAAACGCATTATGCGGTGAACCACATTCAACACGGCCTTAATTCATTATACCCGGTTTTACATCTTCGCAAGTGTACAGAGCAAACATCTTACACTTGGACAAAGTGATATGAAGGTAGTAATGAAGGGTACTGTGTGTACAGACTATCATCGAACACACATTACCCACACTCTTGAAAAGTCGGGTAATTATCACATACATTAAAAAAAAAAAAAAAAAAAAGTCTATAAATTATATTTATTTTGCAATTTGGTTAAAAATAACTCTTTTACACGTCTGTCTTTTGCCACTTTAAACTAGAAGTGAACCTGAGAAGAAAAACATAAAAAAACTCAGAGGTCAAAGTCTCTCTTAAAGTCCATACAATTAATGTTATGGCCCAAAATATACAAAAGACATACAAAGTAGCCGTGAAAAAGGTAATTTATGAATTGTAAGATGCTAATGCAACGAAGAAGTTGTTTATCTTAGAGAATATGTAATGACGGTAAGCTCTACCACGGGTTCTGATCTTCAAAGCTTTAACAAGAAGAGAAAAAATTGGATTATATATGAGTGTAACATTGCATCTGAGATGCAAATAAGATGGATATGCTTTTTGATGTTTTTTATAAGCTTTTATTTAACTCGTCTTGTTGGTAGTTGGTCATTTAGTGTTTGTGGGTCAAATCTTGTATTCTTCTTCTTTTCGAGTCGATGGGAAACTCTTCATAAATTTTGGGCCCAGTAGGAATAATTATTGTTAGTATTTATCTTGTATTTACTGAATTAAAAAAAAAACATGTTTGGAAAAAAAAAATCGTCGAACTAAAAAGCTTTTGGTCTAGCATTTTAGGGTGGCGCCAAACAAATTCAACGAAGATCAACTTAGCTATAATAAATCTACGCTTTAGCTAATTAATTTACATGTTTGTTTGTTCGTCGCTAACTCAAAATGCTGGACAAAAAGACTTTTTTTATGTTTTGCTTTTTAGTTTACTTAATTTCAACAGAATCGGTTAACAATTGAAAATTCAGTGGACAAATCGTCTTAAATCCTTTTTTTCTGCCTTTTGGGGTGGATATTATTTTTAAATCTAAATGGGACCAACTTTGAGGTGTACACTTTTTTATATTTTTTAAAACCGGACCACACAATAAATTAATGCGTATATAGAATATACATGTCGAATTGAGAACCTCCTCTTTTTTTCGTGGGTTAAAAAAGTTATCCCTTATCGATTGAGCTGTTGTTGCATTCACGTTTGATTTGGATGACAATGCGCGGTAACTAAGTGACATTATTCTAAATTTATTATGGAGGACTCCCAAAGATGACACCCATGACATGGTTTGTTCTTTTTTACGTTTTAAAATGAATAGTTATTGGTAGTTCTAAACATATAATTTATAAGGGTAAATAATAACTCAGAGCTGCAAGATCGTTCACCCCGAGTTCTTATTTAAGTGTTTTTGTCCTTTTTAGGGTAAGCGTCGTGCCTGGCGCAAATAAACAATTTTTCTTTCTTCTTTAAGGGTAAATGCTGCCTCCCATAAATGAATATCTTAAATATGTTTTAGTAAGAGGAAAGCACCTGAAAAACTGTAAAGCCTTAGTAACATTTCTAGCTCTACTGAAATGTTTTACTAAAACTCACCTCAGAAAAGTTTGTCTGTAAAATTTTCCTGGAAATGTACCCGCTAGTTAACTATTTTATATATCTGGGTAAAAGTGGGTTGTTGACATTTCTACGAGTTTCCATTAATCAAAGAGGTAAAAATATAACATAAATGAAACCACGCAGTTATCACTGCTTGATGATTGATGTAATATCCCAATTTCCGTATTTTTTTTTCAAATAACCAACCTGTATTTAAACCATAAAACATCCTTTGAATACCAGAAAGGCTTCAAAGGCGTAAAATAATATTTGTGCTCGTAATTAATTTGTCCCGACGTACCCACGGTGGTGCAAGACATAGCCCGCCAAGTTATGAGTCACAATCTCGTCGCCCCATTCAAGAGTACTCCAGTTAATTTAATTATTTACACAGCTATACTGGATCACATTGGATGTGGTGCTTTCATTTTCGGTGTAAAGCTGGGGCTTAAGCTTGGCTATAATATCAGCTAATTGTATATGTAATTGGATGAGGAAATAAAGGCTTCGACTGAATAGGATACGACTTTGCGACCCGATTTTGCGATGTTTATTCCCAGTAATTGAGTAGATATTTTTAACCCCCGACGGAAAAAGAAGGGTGTTTTAAGTTTGAAGTGTGTACGAGTACCTGTGTATATATTTGAGTATCTGTCTGTGGCATCATAGCTCCTAAACGGATGAACCGATTTTGATATAGTGACTTTTTTTTGTTCGAAAGGTGACATAATCGGGAGTGTTCTTAGCTATGTTTGATGCTATGCCGTTCAAAAGTTATGGGCGTTTTACTGTTTGAATCGGGGTAATTTTGCAAGATATCGTGTCATAATTACGTGTTCGATAGATTGTTGATCGAAGCGTGTCTACTACTAGATAAATTATGTAGTTTAAAAAGTATGAATTAAAAAAATTGTCGGGGTTTTTGGAAATTTAAAATTTTATTAGTACAGATATAGTTGAAGGTCGATGTGTGGCCTCGTCGCGAAATTACTGGTTTATATTCTAGGTTTGACCAAGGACTTTCGGTAATCCCCGAAAAAACTTTATCGCAAAAAATTAACCTACTTCAAAAGCAAAATACTAAACTCTGCTTAATAACTTTCGTTTCGGAAGTCGATGTCTTTCTTACCTCATGTTTTTATCGTTTTGCGACACCAACTTCAAAATTTGTGGTTAACTAGCTGTTGCCCGCAACTTCGTCTGCGTAGCATTAGTACTTGAATAGCCTATTTTTTATAAAGCACCATAATATTATTGGTGTGTGGGCTGCCTTACTTAAGAAATGATTGGTTCACCATACAAACTTCTAACCCCCCTCCACAACGGATAAAAACTATCCTATATCCTATATCAGTCTCAAAAAATCTCCTTACAAAATTCCATCTAAATCGGTCCAGCGGTTTAAGCGTGAAAAGGTAACAGACAAACAGACAGACTGACAGATTTACTTTCGCATTTATAATATTAGTATGGATACTTAGATGATCCTAGTTGTAACTTTACTCCGAGTTTAACTAATAATATTTTTATACGTTTGGGTTCTGACTAAAAATTCTTGTCAGATCTTAGTTTTGAGTAGTCAAACCTAGGAGCCATGGAGCTTCAAGGTTTGACTATGAACTTTATACAAACCAAGTAAGTGTGACCGCAGACAATGGCATCGGCGCAGCGTTACAGTGTTCTACTACATACTACTGAAACTATGATTAACATTACGTACAGTGCGTGACCAGTTTGTGTGCCTCGGTCACGAACGATGACTAATAATGATATTGTAATGGTAGCCTTTGTTCATAACGTTGTGTAATACTGTATTATTATTATTTTACTAGTTTATTAACTTAATTGGTCTGGGGTGAGCACGAGGGCCTTGAAAGTCTGGGGTAGAGCTACACGCGACAGCAGAAGTGTGTCTATGATAACTTTAGCAGTATATCAACGTAATAATATACATACAAACATAAACTCACGGCTTTTCCCTTTCCCTTTGGGCGGATAATTGAGTCCAATTTGTTTACTTATTATTTTGTTAATTACTAAGACATTGTATAATCTGACATTACTTATCAATTTTAATTTATGACATTGTATACGTTTTAATTTATGACTATGGCTTCAAAATACATTTTAACATAAATACATTTAGTGCTCTTATTAATGGGTACGATCTACAGAAAATAGTGCACGATAGCTCTCGGAAGCAAAATGGCGACCACTAAATATCGTCAATCTTTAAAGTTGGCAACACTGAATCTGTACTACACGTCAAATTGTCGAGTAGCTTGTCATAACCTAGCACCTGGCTGTATTTTGTAATTTGTATTTTATGTAAAAATATGTAGTTAAAATACTGTTTTTGTATTTCATATTTAAAAGTTTCTAACTTAAAAATATTTTGTATTTGATATTTTAAATACATGCGATGTAGTATTTTGTAATTTGTATTTAATTAAAGCAAAGCATGTATTTTGCCCAGATTTAGCCTAGATTTTATCTAATTTTGTCCTTATTATTGATCATTAAATACCCTCTCAACTTATACAGCATGTAGTTAATACTGATAGTGTCAGTACACAGTGTGCATCAAAAATACTGAATGAGAAATGAGGCGTGCAGCAACTGACTATTTTAATTATCAATTGATATTTAATTGCCGCTCCATCACTCGCTATCGCATCGATTTGAAGCAATTACGTTAATTGCCACTGTGTGATTGATGTATTGTCTAACGCGTCTATTAATAGTTACACAGTACAGTGGACTATTATTGCCTTTGATATTGATATCTTTTGATATTTGACTGCTGTCAAAGGATCCCTACAATAAATAAAATCAATTATAGGCACGTGTGTCTTGAATTATATCTAGGGATAGCAAAGCAAAAGCGAAGCCTGGTGATTTGGCGGATTACACCAAATCCAAACTTCGATTTGCTACTAAGAAAATCCATATCGAAAGACGAGACCCTTGTCATAGTGGCCTTCTATCAACAATAAAGGTCGGCACAAATTATCGGACGCGGCTGACGAACGCGACTGACAGCCGCGACTTATAGAGTATCTGGGTAATGAATGTACGATAAATTGTGCAAACTATCGGACGTAAGACGCTGACGTAACCTTGGGCGTTCGGACATCCGATAGATATCCGGCCCGCTGGATATTTTTGTCTGTGAACAGATTATTAGTCACCGTTGTCAGTCACGTCCGTGAGCCACGACCGTCAATTTGTTCGCAGCTTAAGAATTGTCAAATTTTCACGTAGTCAATACTTACATTTTGGCAAAGTAGACAATCGCTATCGCTATTAAGATGTCAGTTTCTGTAGCACGCAGATTTCAAATAGAGAACAAACTTATTAATCTCGACAGTGGTCACAAAAGTACCGGCGATTGCTACTAAATACATTACAAGGGTCTTCCCACAAGGGCCATACATCGTGCAGGATAAAAACACGCGTCCTAGCAGATAGTAAGCCTGCACAAAGTTTCTACGACGACGGTATAAGCCAGCGACTTTATGATGCGGCACTAAAGCTGTGTGTTCACTGCGCGACAAATGTTGCTTTCAACGTGTTGTGTTCTGGCTAGATTATGTGGTGACATAAAGACTTGAGTCTTTCAAGGCGAACAAAGATGCGCGACGCGACAATGTGACGGCCATGCGAGGAATATTTTTCAATGAAATCGTACTACGTTTTTATTTATTGAGGTAGAACAACTTATTCACTTAATGGTCGTCGTATCGCATCGCGCATCTGTGTGGGATATCCTTAACAATGAACAAAAAACTAAAATAAAAATTTCCTTAAATTCTTGGCGGGACCCATTCTATTTCTATAGGTTTTAAAAAAATATACCAGTGGGTCCCGCCTTCTTCCAACTCACTTTTTAGTTAGTTTTTATGATTTTGGTCCTAAAAATGATTGTCTTCTAAATATTATACATGTCTGCCTGTTAAAATACTCCAACCGTAACTGGTCACAGAAAGTGAAAAACTCTCTCTTAAAACATTAAATGTTTTAAGAAAATAATTATTGATGAAACTTAATGGCATCTGACATGTTTTTTTGCAAATTACGGACAGCAATATTTCAATTTAGGTCTTAAACAATTCCATTTCTTAAATATAATTCTAGTTGGGTCACCCACAACGCAACTTTTTTTTTATAGAATAATACCTATTCATAATAGAAAATAAATTGCGCTGTCAGAAAAATGTCATACGGTAAGGTAGTTAGCTAGTATAATTATTACTTGACAGACATTAATTGCCTCTTAGACCAAAGTTTCTTTTCAACTCGGCCTAGAACTTTACACAAAGCAATTTGTGAAAAAGATATAAGTTACACCATGTTTTTATCTAGATCACCATAATCTTAATCAGTAGCAGCTCACAAATAAAAGACTGTCGACTAAACCTGTCGCTAACATGTATACTGCTAAACATACCAAGCGTGTGGCCATCTCCTAAGTTTTCTGCTGCTCTAGTACTTCGGCAAACGAGGCACGTGCTCCTAAAACCCGGTTCTTGAGCCCCAAGACATGTGTGATCTGTCTCATATGAAAGTTAAGCTACGTATGTGTATAATGTATGAATGTTGGTGTATATTATGTCTGTTTGTTGAAAGTTTGCTTTGACATTGAGATGGTTCTTCAAAGACTCTCTTGGTTATGTTTGTAAGTATTGTGTCCTATTTTGAATTTCAAAATCGTACAAAGACTACTTATTCTAGCTAAAACGATTTCAACAACTTTAACACTGTTTAGAAGTTTTCTTTGCGTTCTATGGGTGTTGAGTCTGAAAACTTTAAAAAGTAAAACAAATTGGTATCCAATTTTTACCTAATTTGGAACTCGGTAATATATTGGATAGTCCAAATGTACGATCTAATCGTACAAACAATGACACAGATTATACATATAGCTGTAATAAAACGATGAATGGCTAAGCAAATGTTCAAACTATTTGGGACCATAGCAATCAGAATACAACGGGCAATTAATGAAATTATTAGGTACCCTTCATGTTTATGTACATAGTTGGCGAAACTCCAACTATCTGTCATAACTCATGTTTTGTTGTTCTAAAAGCACTCTTGTTTTACTAAACTTATTTGAGGTTTGACTTTGCATGGCATTTCTACTACTTTATTAACAAGTTTATATTTAGTTTCACCTGTTCCAGCGTCTGTATGCTGTTATGTATCAAAATTTCTGTTCCATCGAACACATGACACAAGTAATATTTAAATATTTGAAAGACCTCCGACACATTTTTATTGCATGCTACATTATTTATCTAGTATTAGATACGCTTTGATCGACAATCTATTGAACACGTAATTAGGGGCTGCCATTAATCACGTGATGTTAGTATTAGCATTTTTAACAAGTCTCACGTGATTAATGGACGGTCCCTTATCACAAGATAAGTAAAACGCCCATTAATTTTGAACAGCTGAACCGATTTTCATGAAGCATAGCTAAGAACACTCTCGATAAAGTCAAGTCAGCAAAATCAAAATCAAAATCGGTTCATCCGTTTAGATCTATGATGCCACAGACAGATACACTAACACACAGGTACACACGTCAGACTTATAACATCACTCTTTTTACATCGGGGGTTAATAAACACAAACATCAGGACAAGTGACATTTAATAAAAGCTTATAAAAAGTTATGTAAGGGCTGATATCTGAATTAAGTACTTTAAATAATAAGAACGTGTCAAACCCTATTTCAATGCCAAAGTTTGACAGCTTTGAATTTGTCAAATACGCAACTTCAAATTCTTAATTTAGAAATCAGGATTTTGTCTTGCTTAAGATTACCCTAGTCAGTCATTCTTCCATACAAACGTAGTATGGCGATTACTGTTTCCCTTTCTTTTTCACTGTTTTCCCGCATCTTTGGGCGGAAATAAATACCTTAAAAAGAAGGCAAATTGCAAAACATTCACCATACAGGGATAGATTAGCAGTTAAAAATGCAAATCATTTTATTTTAACAAATACGTTCAGTTTTGTTTAAAAAATTTCGCGCGCTCCTTTTCTTTAAATCATCATCATCCATTTATTATTTTTATACCATGAGTGTGTATCCGTACGCACACTAGCTTCTTACTGCTCATCACAACGTCTATCCCTTTCGTACGTGTTCTCGGATGAGATAGCATGCATTTTAACCCTGGTCACAAAATAGTTCGCGCCGCCGACTAAGGCAACCTTAAGGAATTGGAAACGCTCTCATAACTCCATTCAACCGAGGCATCGATTCTGTTTGCTATCAAAAATATCCTCTAAGGAAAAAAATTGACAGCCTCAACATTATCAATGTTAGTATGCTATTGATACGAAAGAAAATGAAAAAAAAAATTAAAAATTACAAAAAACCCGACTGCTTATAAAGCGAATAAATAAAAATAGATACATATGCGCGAGCTAGCTGGCCAAAACAAGCTGTATCCTCCGACTGCACAGCATGATTTAGTTCGCTTTTTAAGCAGTCGGGTTTTTTGTTATTTTTAAATAAATTGTTTATTTACAACTTTTTAGTTATTTTTTTTAGAATTAGGTACACCTCTTAAAACCCTTTATTTTGATACCCCACGCGATGGGTTTGGAAGAAAAAAAAAATTTGGGCACCCACAATATGGCGCACAAAATCCGCCATTTTACTATTTTCCATTTTTAATGTAGCCAGTGACACTCACAGGGTTAAGACGAATCTATTGACGTAAGAATCATCAAAATCGACCAACGCGTTTGGTTTCTAGAACGCCACATAGGAACAAACATATATACATACATATACTGATAAACACATTACCCTCCTTCGGCAGTCGGGTAAAAAGAGAGCTTTTCGACAAAAAGGAACTGATAAACAAAGCACAAACTGACACTATGTATTTATAAAAGGTTGGAACTAACCTAATTTGATTAGTTAAAAGAGTAGATTTAATCGTGTTTCTATTTCGTGATTCCCAACTAGATTAGGGTTTGTTTCCAGTCTACAACTGGAACTGGACTGGACTGGATTCAACTGGATGCAGCTGAAAATCAATACCTATGTAACGAAGAGCGAATGCCTATCTGTACTCCTCAAATTAATTGCTGGGTAACATCTGATTTCCTTCAGCAAGACAGGCTGTCAGGCTTACAGTCTTCTGACCAGAGCTGTGCAAAATACATGCTTTGCTTTAATTAACATACATATAACAAAATACTATCCATATGGTGTACATAATAAAGAGAATTCTATTCTATTCTATTCTATCTCGTTTATATTTAAAATACCAAATACAAAAAATTTGTTAGTCAGGTTTATTTTAACTTCATATTTATATTTAAAATACAAATTAAAAAATACATTTTGGTGTTAGGTTATGACTAGATACTTGACAATTTGATGTGTAGTATAGGTTCAGTTTTAAAGATAAAGATAAACATATTTAGCAGCGATTTTGCTTGCGAAAGCAATCAAGCGCTATTTTCTGTAGAATTTACCTAATAATAAGATCGCTAAATGTATTTATGTTGTAATGTATTTTTGAGCCATAAGTATTTGAAATAATAACTACAAAATACCTCAGCGTTAGGTATTTGAAATACCAATTAAAATACATTTTAAAAAGTAATTGAATTACAAATACTAAATTTGTATTTGTATTTCAATTACGTGTTTTAATTACAAGTAATTAAAATACTCACTGTGCGGCTGTCATTATTTAGCCACAAACCCCTTTATAAAAAATTAGAACACAATTTAATCGACTCTTTTGTCTATTCCAAAGATTACTTCTACTTTGTGAGTCTATACAAATGTAACGAAGTGGAATAAACGATATAGTATTGACGTTTCAAATAGCCGCACCCAGTGGTCAATATGTGTCTGGTCTGCGCTGTCAGTCTGTTCGTATTAGAAGCGAAGCAGGGCTATGAATATTTTACATTACATACATTAATGAAGGGAAGGGGTCGATAAATACATCGAATATTTACTAACTGCCAGTTACAATAGGTTGTGTCTTGAAGTTCTCTTATAGCCGCCAGTGATTTGTTATCAAAAATGGGTATATTGATCAAAAATAAGTTTTTCAATACAATAAATCTTTATTTTAAACAAGCTTTTTACCTTACCGTGCGTTGTCATACAAACCAAAAGTGTTCATAATTTCTTCATAATCGGTTGAGGATAACTGCTTTAAAATTGAGTTGCAAGATTTGACCCGAACATACACACATACCTACATAAATAGCAAGTTAAATAAAAGTTTGTAAAATAGGTCGGTTCAGAGAACGCTACGCTTTGCCGTTAACTGTGCACAAAATATCAAATAGAAATCTGTCAACAATAAAATTTCCTAAAACAAAGCAAATAAATAGTTGGTAATGCTCATAACCAAACAATTTCCATTATAGTCAAAGCACTTTGTGTTGAGAAGTTGTTTATATGATTATAAATTCTGGTATTTAGTGTTTTCCTCTTAATAAAAGGTTATGCATATCGTCTTATTTGACTCGATATTCGGTATCAGAGAGATGTAGCCGAGATCAAAAGTAACTCTTCAGATACTGAATCCCGATAAATCAAGGAGACTTTCCGGGGATATACAAAAGACTTTTATGTGGAAAAGGAGAACGAACCTTCACATAGGGGTCCATTCTGTTAAGAAATATCTAAACTAATATTCTCGCCTAAAGTATTTTATAGGAAAACATAGATGTAGGAGGAGAAGGAGCACCGACTGGTCCTCGTTTTAAACTGAAACTTATTTAAACTAATGATGTGTGAATCCTAGTTTCAGAGAAAGTAGAAAAATTTGGTACTTCTCCTACATCTTAATTTTTACCCGACAAAAGCAAAGTCAAGCAAGCTGTTTTATATTAAAAGTTCGTACGAAATAAAACTAGAAAGAGCTGAAGTTCGGCTAAGGCATTAACCCCGAGTTTCTCAGTTCAAAATGATCACAGAATGAATGTGACAAATTGTCAAGCACGCGTTATCTGCAGTAATTGGCTGTTGAAATGTATTCATCCAAACACAGCAGATAACGCGATTTAATCGACTCTTTTGTCATATTAATTCTGCGGTAAATTTGAGCTGGTAAACTCAGAGTAAGTCCACCATTGTAACTTTGTGTGTGAAGGTTTAAAAAAATAAAATAAAGATAACTAGATTATGGTAATAATTTTTTTGGCATCTATTTCGAGTTTTCTTAGCAAGAAAAGAAAAGAATAAGACAACAAAATCCAAACTGAAGTTTACTCAGAACCATACCGTATCACATATGTCAATTATCAAAACAATGCCACCCCAATGCCTGGGAAGCAGCAACCTGCTTCCAAAACGTCAGTTATAATTGAAAGCAAAAAGATATAATGCTTAATGTAGGTATTGTTAATGTAACCAGGCGAAACAATATGTCGTCGTGGGGAAGTGGGAACCCATACGAATGTAGGGGCGCGAGGTGAACGCACTCTGATGCGATTGCGACTCAATGAGCTCAATAGGGTAACTTTTGCCAATTTTTCAAGTATTTTATTGATGGTAGTGCGATCTTTTGAAGTTTCTTGGGATGGATAAAATGGTTTCTTTTTCTCGAATAATGGTTTAATGGATCAAATTGTAGCGACAAATGTAATATTGCGAAAGAGCTCTTGCCAATAAGACAATCATGTGAGTGGTCTTCTTGGATCTAATACCTTCTACAAAAAGATATAATATTACTAGCTTCTGCCAGCGGCTTCGCCCGTGTGAAATATATTTGGGATTACCCAAGGGAATATTACTATTCCAGACTACACCAGACACACCCTGATCCGGCCAGCCGTTCTGGCGTGATTGACTAACAAACATACATCCATCCATCCAAATATTCGCATTTACAACATTAGTAAGATTGTTATAATATTTTTAAATATACCATCTGGAAGTATGTACCGTACTGAACAAATTCTCAAACTTTTCAAAGATCAATAAGAATGCTGAATAGGACAAAGTAGCGGGAAAAAGGAAGTTGTAGTCAAAATTCTACTCTACAAAGACTTATAACATCTAGTCATCAACCAACAATGTCTCAATTTAATTAAGTAAAACGTTTTGCTCACTACCAAAGCATTAATTGCGTCTACATTGATATTCTGACTGTCTACCTCGAAGCTAACAAATAAACATACTGTTACTGTTTAAACACAAACAGAGGAATCAAAATCCTTTAGTTAACCAAGAGAACAATGACAATGTAAATTGCTGAATCGATTCTTAACCCTTCTTGAAACACTATCAAACCACGACCATATCGCTTAGGCACAGACAAAGTGAAAATATATCAACGAAGCTGATGTTCGAAATTCCAAAAAGTAAGGGCTACATTTTTGTCATATACCCAATAGTTTCACTACGCTTTCTTTAGTCGCATAGTCTAAACGCTCGTGAGATTGAACGCATGGCGTCCCTCCGTACGAGTCATAAAGTAACCCTACCTGCCCTCAGTAAGCCACTAGCCATGAATGTAGCTTAGGCCGTGCTACTGAATAAGTAAGCACCGAAGACTCACTCCTAGACTCGTTTAATGGAAAACATACATAGGAATTTAGCATTAATACCAACACTTAATACACAAACAAATTTCGACACCAAAAAAATACTAAACAAATGCATGTCTTCTTCTTTAATTAATTATTATTTATTAATCTATCTACCGTGTGCCTATGTATCGAAAAAACTGGTAAGAAACACACACACCCTTTCGTTAGTAATTCTGTCACATGATAGCCATGAATTTAGTTAAACGTTTTTGTATACAAGGACCAGCAGATCAGAATAAAGCACCGACTGATCTTGAAACACCATTATTTTATCGTAGAATGGCCGGCTTTAGTTGTGGAGACAACTATCAAAAAAGCTACCTACGAACTACAGCCAATAGCATCGCGACCGTACCATGAGCATCTTCATTTGAGTAATTTTGCTTAAAATAAGTTTTTGGACTGACCCTTCTGAAATATCAACCAGATGGCCAGCCCACGCACGTCGCAGCCGCAAATCGATCCACCACACATGTCGCTGATCGCTAACCAATTCCGAGTACACACCCTAATGCCGACCTCAATTCTTACGCATTTTAGCATGTAAGGGCTTCCCGGTATCTTCTTTGAAAAGTTATTTTGATAGATAAGCCGTTTGAACAAAATTTTGTAAATAAATTTTTTAAGATACCTTTTTTTTTCATTGTGTAAGATACCTTGTAAATTTATGAAAGTTGCACCAGTGACAGAAAAGTTGAAAGGAAACCGTTTGCCCTGGTATGGAATATGGCTTCATGTGATGAAGAGGGATGAAACGCATGCTACTAAAAGAGTTATAAATATAAATGTGGATGGATGGAGAGGGAGGGAACGGCCAAAGAAACGATGGATGGACTGTGTGAGGAGTTATATTAAAGAAAAGGGAGTCAGTGACAGCGTGACGGGGGACAGGACGGTATGGAAACGGAAAACGTATTGCGCCGACCTCAAGTAACATGGGACAAGGGCAGGAAGATGATGACGTTGTAAATATATCTATTTGAAAAATTCACCTGTAGAGGAAGATCGTGCTTTCGTTTCAAGCACTTCCTGGCTAAGAATTAAGCAGAAACTTGCTAAACATCTAAAATTTTGAAAAATACATTGCAATTTTACGGTATTATGGAACTCATCTGATTATGCAGATGGAAAATGGCCATAGGAACTGGTCTAAAAATAATATATAACCATCGTGTTTTGGGCTCGTTATATCTGTATCAAGTATTACTAAGTGATATACCCTTAACAGTTGGTACATTTAAGTTCATATGTTCACATTGGGTCATGGAGGTATAATTGTGGTTAACAGTCTATATGTATATATCTTGAATAGATTGTCACTTCGTCTACGTCCACTGCGTAGAAAACTATCAAAATCTCGATGTATCATTATAGAGTCCGAATTGGTAGATAACTTGTAGTAACAAGTATGGTTGACTCTTCCAATATTCTCTAGAGAAAAATAACAAATCTCTCGGCCTTGTTAAAAGGTATATTCTCAAAATCTTAGTACAGTAGTAAGCTCTACTCACAGTTATTCAAAACAGCTGACCGACAACAAAAGGCTACACAAAAGTTCAAATCTACATCTCATGCGACGAAAACCGTCTGAGTAAGTAAGTATTTGTATTTGTCACAATGTTTCCCTCAGAATTTCAAGTTTATTGTGTGTTTGCCAAGAGCTAAACCTATAATACAGTTCATCCATGTCCCAGACTTCTCCGAAAATGATAAGTACCAGGATCAAGTATAAAGGCAAATGTCGGAGCACATTTACCAACTTAGAGAATAATTTATTACAATACGGTTCCATAAAAAAGGTTAGCGCGATCTGGACAAAATTATGCCTCGCCAAGTAGCAATATGTATTCACTGGGGTTACAAGTCCTAGTGCGAACTATGATCACGATTTCTCGATCCCGAATGTATTTATATCTCTCGTATTGAAATCATTATTTATCTTTTGTTTTTCGTTCTATCTTTGCTATTATAAGGGACCTTTACTGATACTCAAAAACCAACGCAACGCAGAGCGGTCGTTTCCTTGTTTGTAATATGGCGAGTTTCCTGATTTTATTCAGTAGCCATATTTACTTTGCGTCCCTAAAATCAAAATGTTTCCGAATGATTCCAAGAAAATCGGTGATACGAGCGACGGTAAATCAATAGAGATCCTCTTTCTTATACTTGTTATGTGAACGAAAGAATAACTAAGATGAATCGCCTTTTTCATCCCCGGCGGAAAAAAGGGGTGTTATAAGTTTGACGTGTGTACCCGTGTTTGTTTATTTGTGTATATGTATATTTGTTTACCTGTCTGTGGCATCATAGCTCCAAAACTGATGAACCGAATTTGATTTCGTTTTGTTTTGTTTAATATTGACTATATCGAGGATGTTCTTAGCTATATTTGATGAAAATCAGTTCAGCCGTTCAAAAGTTATTGGCGTTTTAATGTTTGTATCTGGCGGTTTTCGCAAGATATCGTATCATACGACAAGATAAATTATGTAGTTATCATCATCTGCCTAACCTTTTCCCAACTATATTGGGGTCGGCTTTCAGTCTAAACGGATTTAGCTGTATACAAAGGATAAATTATGTAGTATGAAATAAAAATAAGTCGGGGGCTTTCCAATTATTTACTTGTATTATTTTTCTTTCGTAAGAGTGTCCGGCAACTCACAATTGATTTTCAAGCACTTAGCATCCGATTAAGATGAAACTTGGCATACTTATGTAACTTTGGAAATACTGAAATAATATGGTTCCATGGTGATGACACATGACCACCTTCCGGTTCCATCGTAAGACTAGCTCTCACGATGGAACCGGAAGGTGGTCATAGCAACTCCTCAATCAGACAAGATAACACCATCGTATTCGGGCTCATTAGATGTGTTTGATAAGCAGTGATAGGAATAGGTAGTGCCTATTAGCCTAAACTTCGAAGAACAGAGACAAGAAGCGGAGACTTCCTTAGGACTAAATTATTTCCGGGACATCAGTCTCAAAATTTCGAGACAACACTTACATATACATTACATTATAAGTTATATTATATTATATATTATAAGTTATATTATATTATATATTATAAGTTATAATGTTCCCACTGCTGGGACTCAGGCCTCCTCTCTAGGAGAGGGACATATAGACTAATGTAGGATATGCTGATATAGGATAAGTGGCTATTATGGAGTTATAAATTATGTCTAATCGCAAACTTAAGATAAATCACTGCTTACCATCAGGTAGGATCGCAGTCAAGCACTAGTTTATATCAATTAAAAAAAAAAAGAATTACTTGTTCCAAATAACACATTTTTTAAAATGTATTTAAGTGGTGTCTCGAAATTTTGAGACTGATGTCCCGGAAATAATTTAGTCCTAAGGAAGTCTCCGCTTCTTGTCTCTGTTCTTCGAAGTTTAGGCTAATAGGCACTACCTATTCCTATCACTGTTGATAAGTGATATTACAATTAGTATCTTTCAGTACAAAAATTTGTTTAGAAAATAAATTGTAAAACTTATATTGTACTCGTATTACTACAACATGTGTACCTGCTTGGACCTCACTATACATTATGACCGTTCTTTTCTCTATGATATACGATTGTACCTAATACAAAGTACACAATCTGTCTTATATCTACCTCAGATAAACTACTTCAATACCGTAAACCGTTTCGAACACCCGTTCCCATAGAGATGTGACCTCAATGCGATGTGAATAAAGGAAACTTAACAACTTCGTATTCAGCGCATTTTCAATCACAATGAAATGCTACAAACGAAATATTCAGCAGGTTGGAACACTTGGAAGTACAACATGTTTGTACGTGAATTCTGTTTATTCTGTAGAACTGCGACAAACATGTCTCCTAGGGGTGTAGCACGAGAATTTGCTTGGCTCTAACTAGACGAATCTTGAAAGTGGGTTTAGAATTCGGATGGATTTTTGGTGAAAGGTCCCCGTTGGGAATCTGCCCTTTTACAAATTAAGGTCAAGATTGTGAATTAATGGTTAAAGTCTTTTTAAAATCCAGTTGAGTAGAGCTAATTAGGGCTGCTAATTATTCCTTTTGTAAACTATGTCTTCAGCGACTTTGCTTAAACCGTACGTAACCTTGCGTTTTTCTTTCAATCAACCAAGATTAACCTAGCTATAATTATTCTACGCTTTAGGTCATTAATTTGCATGTTTGTTTGTTTTGCGCCAACTCAAAATGCAAGACAAGAAGTTTTTATTTTTTCGCTTTTCAGTTCGTTATTTCGTAGATTTAATTTATTGTAAAAAAGGTGTTTCTTCCCCTCTTGTTACAGTCAATCTGCCTAGCCTTTTCCCATGTAAATAGGTATGTTTGTCGACTTCCAGTCTAACCGGATACTGTTGAGAACCAGTATTTTACTTGGATCGACTGCCTGCCTAACTTCCACAACCCAGTAACTGGGTAACACGATACAACTTGGCAAGACTGGTGTCAGATTCTCTTGCTACCCGTAGACTATCGTAGTTCATCAAATAACAGCCGGGAATAACGGCTTAACGTGCTTTCCAAGGCAAGGGGTGTCTCGCGTGGTCACCCATCCACGGACCGACCTCGGCAAGCGTTGCTTAACCTTGAAGATCAACACATGCGGCTATTATTTCTTATCCATGAGTTCCCGTTTTCTTACAGTATAGTTATTAATTAATAATTAACAAACTTTAAGCCAGTTAGTTCGTTTCGTGGAGCATAATTTCACGATTCTTTGATGTTCGCTGTCCTCTTTAGTTAGGTACTATATTTATAGGATAAGGGGTAAGTAAGGGAGGCTAAATGTCAAGTATTCTAGTTAAGTGTCTACTTGTGAAAACCACATGTTAGATCTTAAGACCCTTCACTTGTAAAATATATGTGAAAGTTATCTTTTGTTTGTACTATGTAGACTTTATTTGAAGCTGTACTTGTACCGAAAATGTGATCCTTAGCTCCTAAGTACACAAGTAAAATTTAAAAAACCTTCGACACATTTTTATTTCATGCTACATAATTTATCTAGTAGTAGACACACTTCGAACGACAATCTACTGAACACGTAATTATGACACGATGTCTTGCGAAAACACACCGATTCAAACAGTAAAACGCCCATAACTTTTGAACGGCTGAACCCAAACATAGCTAACAAAACTCTCGATAAAGTCACAAAAATAAAAAAACGGTTTATCCATTTAGGAGCTATGATGCCACAGACGGATACTCAAATACACTAACACACGTCAAACTTATAACACCCCACTTTTTCTGTCGAGGGTTAAAAATAGATTTACTTAGAAATATTTTTTCAAAACGCATAGGAATCTGAAAAACCGCAGAAGGCACATAGCCTACTCATTTTATTTTCACCAGTTTTCCCCAAATTTTTTACACAACTTGTATTAAAAAAAAAACTTGAAGGTTACGTGTTTTAAGCCAAGTGCGCGATCCCGTCAACAGCTATTATCTAGGTTTTTCCCCATTTAAAACTAGTAAACTACATTAATTGCCATTTCTCTCTTACCTTGTAGGTCTAACAATAGAGTAGCTGCCCTTCTTGAACTAAAAATCGATGTTACCAACCCCGTACCACACCACAAAACAAAATTACTAGTTTTTTTTTTTGTTGATAGGCTTGCTCTTGACCACTATCTTACCTGATGGTAAGCGATGATGTGGCGACGATCTAGCACGCTTGCCTAGAAGAAAATTATTAACTCTTGACTTAGAGATTCCCAGGTTGTAGCCAGCAGGAAATATGACAAGTGACAACAAACCGACTAGCCTGATAAAAAACCTTTCTCTCAAAATATTAACTGACGACAATAATTCAAACGTTGACATGACAGTCCGGTGAACCCCCCAGTCATAGACACCAATCGTGTAAACGACTAACCATAGACTACAATACGACTGCTTAAAACGCCATAAATCATCGGCACATCCGCGCATCCGGCCCGATGCTCGCTCTAGCGGAACCGGAAGTAGTCACAGCGCCGGATATGACGCGAGCTGCCTGACAGTTAATATCCTGTTATGCATTGCTATGTCATCGCCTACCGCCACTCGACTGTGTGCCTTATCGCAGCCGAAATAGAGTGTTATTTCAGTTATATGTAGTTGGTGACACATTCGTATGTTCTAGGGGTTGGCGATTCGATTTGTAGAGCGGAGTGCACTTTTGAACTGTGCGACTGTCTGTTGTCATTCGAGTACATTTTACACGGGTTAGACTTCGTAATTGGATTCCAAGAATGTGGCTGTTATTTCTACAAAATTAACAAAAAATTTAAAGGACGTAATTTTTTGCGAACTTTATGCAGCCCTACTATCTACCCGCTGACTCTTTCATTATACTATGGCATCTGAGCTCTTCGTTTAACTTTGAACTTTATGCAGCCCTGCTATCTACCCGCTGACTCTTTCATTATACTATGGCATCTGAGCTCTTCGTTTAACTTTGAACTTTATGCAGCCCTACTATCTACCCGCTGACTCTTTCATTATACTATGGCATCTGAGCTCTTCGTTTAACTTTGAACTTTATGCAGCCCTGCTATCTACCCGCTGACTCTTTCATTATACTATGGCATCTGGGCTCTTCGTTTAACTTTGAACTTTATGCAGCCCTGCTATCTACCCGCTGGCTCTTTCATTATACTGCGGCATCTGAGCTCTTCATTTAACTTTGAACTTTATGCAGCCCTGCTATCTACCCGCTGACTCTTTCATTATACTATGGCATCTGAGCTCTTCGTTTAACTTTGAACTTTATGCAGCCCTGCTATCTACCCGCTAGCTCTTTCATTATACTGTGGCATCTGAGCTCTTCATTTAACTTTGAACTTTATGCAGCCCTGCTGTCTACCCGCTGACTCTTTCATTATACTATGGCATCTGAGCTCTTCATTTAACTTTGAACTTTATGCAGCCCTGCTATCTACCCGCTGACTCTTTTATTATACTATGGCATCTGAGCTCTTCATTTAACTTTGAACTTTATGCAGCCCTGTTATCTACCCGCTGACTCTTTCATTATACTATGGCATCTGAGCTCTTCATTTAACTTTGAACTTTATGCAGCCCTGCTATCTACCCGCTGACTCTTTCATTATACTATGGCATCTGAGCTCTTCATTTAACTTTGAACTTTATGCAGCCCTGCTATCTACCCGCTGACTCTTTCATTATACTATGGCATCTGAGCTCTTCATTTAACTTTGAACTTTATGCAGCCCTGCTATCTACCCGCTGACTCTTTCATTATACTATGGCATCTGAGCTCTTCATTTAACTTTGAACTTTATGCAGCCCTGCTATCTACCCGCTGACTCTTTCATTATACTATGGCATCTGAGCTCTTCATTTAACTTTGAACTTTATGCAGCCCTGCTATCTACCCGCTGACTCTTTCATTATACTATGGCATCTGAGCTCTTCATTTAACTTTGAACTTTATGCAGCCCTGCTATCTACCCGCTGACTCTTTCATTATACTATGGCATCTGAGCTCTTCATTTAACTTTGAACTTTATGCAGCCCTGCTATCTACCCGCTGACTCTTTCATTATACTATGGCATCTGAGCTCGTCATTTAACTTTGAACTTTATGCAGCCCTGCTATCTAGACGCCGACTCTTTCATTGAACTATGGTATCTGAGCTCTACGTTTAACTTCGATCACTACCTCCGAGAAAAGAGGAATATTATCAAATGAGAGCCAAGGAAAAAAGCTGTCTTAATTCACCAAAATCAAGGTCAACCATACAAACATGAAAATATAGGCAATACTAGCTTCTGCCAGCGGCTTCGTCAAAGTCGAAAATTATCCCGAGGGTACATATGCCCGAGATAAAGGTAACCTATGGGCTATTACTGACTATAAACTATCTGTGTGCCCAATTTCATCCAGATTCGTTCAGCCGTTCTGGCGTGATAGTAACAAACATACATCCACACACACATCTATCCGTCAAAATTTACACATTTATAATATTAGTTAGATTCACAGATGTCTTGCTATTAGGATGCCCTCTTGTACAAAATACAGAAGTGGCGTAAAATTCATTGCTTTAACCCTATCCTTCATATTACACCCAGAACATAAACTTAATCCTTGGCCAAACCATCACAAAGTCCAGAATAGATCCCCGAAAGTACACAAATCATGGCAGATGAAGCAATAACGTTGAGCGCGGGAAAAAGGTTACAACTGCCACGACAAATGAGTTTTCTCTGACCTGCAAATAAGCGGCCATACATATGAAGGAATACATTACCAAAGCTGATCTCTTATTGTACGATAAGCTTATACAAAGCGAGGTCTGCTTATACTGGAAATTTAACCTAGTTGCAAGAACAGTTTATACTGATCTCTTACTGTAGGAAAAGCCTATACAACGCAAGGTCCGCTTATACTGGTACCGTTTGATATTGTGCGTACAAGCGTCCACACGCATCAATACTCAAATATAAAGACGTGCGATGAGTTGATATACTCAGAACTGAAGCTAATTTCGTATTACAAATACACGGGCCTTAATTCAGGGGCGTTGTTTGAATATAAGTACTTGTTTGTCCCGGGGACGTACGGTAGCGGTAGGAACCCGAGTTACAGAATAAAATGAAAAAAATTGTTCTACAATATAGAAAAGAGATCCCGCAGTCATTGCGCCAGGTAAAAAGTAACAACACTCTTCCATTACTTTGATGGAATGTGCGATACAAAGAGCTATTTTGTACTAAAAAAATACCCCGTGACAGATCTGCGACATATTTTTGCAAAAAATTTCACGGAAACTAAAATTGTGAAATGAGAATTTAAAAAAATCCGAGCACGAATCCCGTCCCAAGGGATATCAGTCATCAAATTTATTTGATAGCAACGCGGGTGATACCGCGTGAACCACTAGTTTGGAACCAAATCCCTGGTCCCAATATTATTGGGTATCAGCCCAACAACGTTATCGGTCGGAAAAGGCAGTGTGTAACCCAGAAGCTGCGAAACTCTAAAGTTGCAATATATTGGTCCCTGTGTCCAATACAGTATCTCCCGGAGCTACATAATGTTGGTCCTTTCAACATAAACTGAAATTTCTGAAATAGACGCGGCGTCTCACGTTAGGCGGCGCGGACGGACTGCATTAAATTCAAACATATGGAGCGTTGGCATTTTCGTATAAGCGACGCGCGTGTAGACATCACGCTGCACGCGACGATGCGACACCCCGCGTCTCCGTAAACGAGGACTTAGACTGATAGATATTACAACAGTAAGGACATGGTCGTAATAAACATAAAAAATGTCCAAATTGAAATTTTCAAAGTCGTCAAATGAGGGTAAGTCCACAATATCTTCGTCGGATTTGCCTAGTCGTTTTAATTGTTTTTTTTTTTTAAATCTGTAAATCTGAAACTTTTTAGATAGATATATGTTAAAGTATATGTTCTCCCAGAAAACCGCATCTAATCAGCAATCAACTTTTCGCCCTAAATATGCTAGATCAAATCCAATATGGCACCTGTTTTGAAACGTTCCCGCATCATGTTGGCTGCTAATGATATCCATTCAATAATTGCTTTTAATTGTACCGTTAACTGTATTTGATTGGCGTATTATTGGCGATATCTGTCACCACGGGGCGTAGTCAATACGTAAATGTACGTATTTATTGTTAGTGCGTAATTATAGGCCTTTATTCAGCTGTTGACGGTGATAGAGTGTCATTAAAATTATTATATTGATCGTGAAAGCATTATTTCTACTAGTGTAGTTTATATAAGAGTTGCTTGTTCCCACAGCTTTGTTCCCGTGGTATTTCCCAAAGAAACCGCGCATTTTTTCTAGAATCGATTTTTCGAAATCTACAATGTGATATTGTTGTTTCGGAATCGGTTCTACATTTCCAGGCAATACCCGTTTCAAGCTTTTAAACAAATAAATAATCAACTATACGTCTTTAAAAAAAATAGAAGACAAACAAAACATATTCAACGAAAACTATTCAACTACACAACGACGCACAAAACTTATTAATCAATTCCGTTAAACATTTTGAAGACCATGCGTCTTCAAAATGTTTAACGGAATTGATGAATAAGTCTGAAAAACTTTAATAGGTGGGTGCTGTGAGGACTCACCAATTGAGAGGCAACCCACTTGCCTATTATAAGGCTGGCAACAGATAACTAATTAGTTTTGGAAGGTGATTGAACTAGGAACGCTTGTCAAATAATAGGAAAGATTTTTGTTTAGCTTTTGGTTGTGTCTTTTGGGTACAAGTCGCCTGAAGACGGGTGCTTTGTTGATTAAATATAATATTTCAAAGTAATTCCTGCTTATAATTTATAGCTCTCTGAGCTACCGTCACAGTACTGACAGTCTCATCAATTGGGTATATCACTTATTGAAATTCCCCAGAAAATAGGGATACTAAACCAGTTGATGACACACGGAGATCTTTCATTTCGAAAAATAAGTTATGGAACTCAAATACAGTTGGCCGGGTCACATGGCAAGGCGAGGTGATGAGAAGTGGAGTCAATCATTGACGGAGCAGCGTCCAAAAGAATGTGGGTCATCGGGCAGTGAGTTGGATAGACGACATTGTTGCCTCCGCGTTTAGAACCTGGATAAGGGAGGCACAGAAGCTTGGGGATTGGCACAAGGAAATTGAAACTTATGCGCAGCAATGGCACTTAAACTTAATAATGTAAGATGTTTAATTGACAAACTAGTTGTACAAAACAATCCATACTTTATTTTAAATATTACTCCAAAAACATAGCTTTAGCGTAGTGATTAATATCAGCAACTACATACAAATGGTTGTTAGACATCAGTTTATGAAGATAAATTGCCCACCTGATGCTGCTATAAGATTTATTGTTATTTGACAAACAACTATATATAGCTGCCTACTCGAGAGAGACTAATTAGTAAGCAAATAAAGTGAATTAGAAATATGCATTAATTTATTACAATAATTAGTCGTTCGTTTTCATGAAATTAATCTTGTTAATTCGTGATTTTATACATATATTGAGGCTTGAGCAGATGAAAGGAAAGATCAGTTTACTAACTCTGTCATTTAAGTCACTAAAGGTTGGTAAGCTAAAGTTGTAATGGGCTGGCCGAACTTTTTTAACAACTCAGCAAACCCTTTCTTTTGATACCTGTATCATGGGCTTCAAAAATAATTGGTCCGTCATCTTTGAGAGTCCGTCATATTGGATTCAGAATATTCAAATTCGCAGTCCATTTCGTTGAGATAACTGTTTTAAAATTCAGTTGCAAGATTTTACCCATACATACTAACTAAAAAAACCATTTTAACAAAAAAAAATGAGTTGACGCCGCCGCCGTGACGAAATAACGAACCAAAAAGTAAAACATCCAAAAAAACTTTTAGTCTAGTATTTTGAGTTGGCACCAAACAAACAAACATGCAGATTAATTAACTAAAGCGTAAAATGATTGTAGCTAGGTTGATCTTCGCTGTTTCACCAGTGGGAAAAGTATCAATAGATCCTTTATTCCTAACTTTAGGGATGGATTTTGTTTACTTTGAGGTATACTCTTTCTAATAAATAGAGAATTTTTGAAATCGGACTATTCTATAAAAAAGTTATGCGTGGTCATACATAAAAAAATAAAGGATGAAGTAAGACATGTATAATATCGAATTGAGAACTTCCTCCTTTATTTTTCATCGGTTAAAGAACTAATTTAATAACAAGACAAGTTAAATACTCGTAGAAGCTTTTAAAAACGAATAGGGCAATTCGCAAACAAGCACACGTAGGTGTGGTTTGAAGCTACTACAAGCGGCAATACTTTATCACAATGGGTTGTCAACCTCGCTGCCACCTTACTGACCAGCAACATAATATTTAACCAAGGCATAAACAACACAAAAATCCCTACTACCACTAGAATGAACCTCAAACTTATATCAAACAAAACCGATAAAAGCCAGACCATACCGAAAAGCCATTAAACAAATGAAAACTAACATACCGCCGCAAGAAAAGACAAAAGCTACAATATTATCATTAGTAGCGATCACAAAATGGAGTCAAAGCTTTCAACACATTAATTTGAACACCTCCCGCCATTTTGTTTCTCTATAAACAATGGACGCTGGCCAACGAATATCATTTGCATTGTAATGAGCGAGTTATTCTACTGAAACTGGAACTAGGCTACGTGATGTAAAAATAGATGGTAACCCCTTTTAGTTTGATTATTGTGTTGTCAAGATTTGTCGTGTAAATTCAGGGGGTTAACATAATAATGTTGTAGTGCGACGTATATTCATTAATTTTATAAAGAGAGAGTCCGATTGTATGAGTTTGTTCAGGTAACCACTATGTAACACACAGGTTTGTGTAGGGTAACCACTGGAACCACTACACCTATTTGAATTAAATAAAAAAATTAAAAACACTAAGTAAATAATATAACCAAAAAATTAACACTTAAATTTTTGAGTCGGGTTTTTTTTTTAAATTCATTTAAGTGTAGTGGTTCCAGTGGTTTAAAGTTATATTATTCAATGTCATAGTCTATAAATTATTATGGCGCAGGCAAAGCCGGGGCGGGAGCTTCTCTGGGTTTCTATAGTATCTAAACGCCTATTTTCTTTGATACTTTCCTAGACAGGTGCGACGCAATAACACGTTTTAAGAGAAATGATTGAAGTCGGTGAAACGCATGGTTTTTTTTTAATTATTCATAAATACAATCTTGAGTACAGTTTTACATTTATTTTTGCACCATTAAACCTGGATAGGTTTGTGTTGGTACTCACATTCTCCGTAACAACTATAATTATCAATAAAATATTCACTCATCCCAAAAACTAACTATACTGATCACGCAATCGTTTAAGCCGTAGGTAAGCATCTGTCGGTACAAGAAACAATTGTGCGTAATTGTGAGTGTGTTCGCAGGCGTTATGGCAATTGTCGAGTCATTACTACATGGGCAAGTTTTAAAAAAACGGTAGAGTCACCTACCATGTTTAAGTTCCATATAGGTAGGATTTCCAAGGAGGTGAGTCTATCATTCTCGATCTATATAATTCATGACCATTATGCGGGTTCAAATCCAAACTCCGAGCTGCTGAAGGCAAACCAAGCACTTTGCTCTTTGCTCGTCCTGGGAATCAAATCTAAGACCCCTCGGGACATGCATATCCTTCGTTTAATTTAGTTAAAAACTATGATGGATCGTTGTTTTAACTTGAAACTTAATTATGCTAATTGAAAATGGTGTACACGTGTGAGTTTTCGTCTCGGTTCGGATAAGGGTGTTATGAAGGATTATGAAAATATATTAGCTTTTGTTATGAAACTTGCTTCAGGGTGACTTTAGCGTGCATATTTTAATTTAGTTTAAAAAAGACATTTCCCTTAAATAATTATATCTGACATTACATAATATAGAATGTGTAGTTAATTACTTATATCATTATTTACTTACAAACTTCTGCCAGCGGCTTCGCCCACACAATAAGCATTTTCTTATCCCACGGGACCATTATACCGGATTAAAAAGCCAATGTGATATTCTAGACTATAATCTTTCTCTGTGCCAAATTTCATCTAGATCCGTTCAGCCGTTCTGACGCGATTAAGTAACAAACAAACATACATCCATTCAAACCTTCGCATTTATTATATAAGTAGAAAGAAGGTAGGATAAATAACGTATTAACAAACTGAATAATACTAGTAATATTATGATACGCTCTTAGCGTATAAAAATGGGAGAGGGGAGGAACTCAATGTTCATCAAAACTTCGACCTCGTGGCTTTTAATGGGAAAAGCGACCAGCAGCCGTATTGCATAAGTGCGCTAAGATTTAACTCTATCCAACCGACCAAATCGACCAATCACATGCGAGATGAATGAAGCGATGTGGGTTTCCGTTTTGTGTGATTGGCCGATTTGGTCGGTTGGATAGAGTTTGAACTCTTTGCGCACTTACGCAATACGGCTGCGGAATGTTGGCAGCATAGCGTTGAATGGCAACGCTGATTCTTTGGCCGGGGATAAGACCAGCAGCCTAAGTACGTTAGTGAATTCAGCAAGGCAAAGGGTTTGAACCCATGAAAGAGTATGAACAATCGACCAACCACATAGATGGAAATCCACATCGCGTCTTTCATCTCGTATGTTTTTTTTAACGTCACTTATATGAGAACACTTGGGCGGTCAAGACCTATCTAACGATGTCTTTATTAAAAAATGAAATATATGAGTTAAAAAAAAATGTTACATACATACAAGATACGCGCGAAAAGCATAGGTGAACCTTTCCTTGCAGTCGGGTTATAATAAATAAAGATAAGTACCTAGTTTATACCAAACAATAGTGCTTCAAAATTACTGATATGCAAAACACTCTCTTTACACATGAACAAATTGAAACAACGAACGTTTAATGAAATTCCAGTTTAAAACCAATATTCATACCTTCAAATTCAAAGTTACAAAATAGTTCTCGTTGAAAATCAAACATACCGAAGCGAAGTATGCCACACGATTTATTAAGTAGTGGTTACAGGGACCCTATGTTTGCTATCAACCATCTATGTAGACTCGCAAACAAACCCGTGATAAAGCAGTCAAAGAGAATAATCCCCTTACTTCGTTGATATAGGGTACGAAATCGTGTAATAACGCCTGCAAGTTATGACGTTCTGGTGATCTGTGATGGTTTACGTGACCCAAATAAGAGAGGATCCGAGCAAATTTCAGGTCGTATTGGATTGGAACCGGCCAGTCATCGCAGGGGTATTATTTTATAGTCAATGGCTTGAGTCCACGTTGCAGAGCAATCCGGAACATTGGGCGGTGATTTGCAAAATTGTTTCTTTAACTTTGAAATATGGGGTTAACAACTAGAGGATATTTTGTAAGGTGAAATGAAAATGGTTTTACTGAGAACAGATTTGAATGGTAAACTGGATAGTCACTAATTTTTAATTTCACTAATCCCTATTTGGCCTAAAAATATCGTTCCTTACGTATGTCTAAAAAAAGATCATTTTGATCCTTGGTATGAATTCAGAATCGTGGTCCGTTTTTCATCCGGTACATAGCTAAATGAAGTTATATATTCAAAGACGAGATAAGTTGGCTAGAATTGTTACATAATGAATTTACAAATAATACTGAAACAGCCGCACCAAAATACCTTGAAGTCCTCCCTTCATTCGAGACAGCAATAACGAACATGACGTTCAGTATTCATGACGAAAACATAACAAAACAAACTTTTATCCCAATATTACAAACAAGAAAGTAATTGTGCAACTCAAACACGTACCACGGCGACGATGGAACTCTACACAATGGGCCACGACCGGCCAATGACAGCCGTCTGACATTAACATGGAATTAGTAAGTACGTCATCCCCTTGACTTAAGCTAAACGTCAGGAAATAAAAGCTATAAAACAGATAACATTCTAGCTGCAAATCCTGCAGCTCGTAAAGATATACGAGGAAATAAATCGCATACTACTCGAGAGAAAAACATATAAATAAATGCTAACGAAACATTTGAAGGGACAATGAGAATACCTCTTATTTCAAACGAGAATTGAATTTGTAATGCAGAATTGCACATCAATATCGGGAATTGAACTCAAAATGTTACTTTGTAAGACAGCGAAACAAGTGTTGATAATGTCGATATGACATTCAACGTTCTTGGAGAATAATTAGAACAAGGTGTGTGAAACTTCAAAGCTTTATGTCGAAATTGATTTGAAATTAGAACGGCCTCGTCGATAAATGGTTACCTGTGATTGTACTAGAGAAGACTATGTAGGCCCTAAGCCCAACAATGAAAACCACGTTGATCCAGCATCAACGAAACGACAAAAGAACGAGAGACCACCAATCAGCGCTTGGCTTTCAAATTTATAGCCAATCAGCGCAGAGCTGCGGTCTGTAGCAGTAAATTGTGAATAGCTCGCAATTAGTACTGTTAGTTGTTGGACAGACCCGGTTTTGGAAACTTGACGCGTGATTCGTGAATTGCGAAATTCTACAATTGTTTTAATTTGGTTAGAAAAAGAATTGAGAGTAGTGATAGAAAACAAGGTTTACCATTACGAAGGACAAAATAAATGGTTTAAAAATACCAAGCAAGAAACTTATACTATTTTGTTGTTGTAGATACAGGCGATAGAGAATGCGAAGAAAAGGCTTTTATCGGAAATAAAATGCCAGAGTAGGATTACGGCACACGAGAGCAAGCGTATAAAGTGGAACACATATCGTTCGGAGATAAGCAACACTTTCTATGAGAAGGGACAACTGTAGGAAAAGGACACGAGGAAACAGATCGTATCGACATCTATTGTTTATTTAACATCCCTGAAAAGGGAAAGTTAAGAAGATTAACTGAATATCTCGCTCAAAAACCGACATTTTTTCGGTAAGATATAATAAAACAAGGCGGGAAGTAGGTACTTTGGCTCTTGGCGACACCCCAGTCCTTCCCAATTTTACCTTCCACGAAAATTCACATTATATTTGAATAATCAAATACGCTGAGTTTTCTTCGAGTTTGTTAGATATGTATTTGCGTAAGTGGGTACGACAGGTCTTCTTCGCACGGCTATATTAGGATAGAGTATTTCGTATTATATGATTACTCAATTATTAGAAAAATAGCTGTTACCTGCGACTTCGTCTGCGTAGCATTAGTATTCTGAATAGCCTATTTTTTTATATCGCGCCATAATATTATAGGTGTGTGGGCCGCCTTACTTGAGAAATTATTATTTCATCATACAAAATTCTATCCCCCTATCCACCCCCTAAAAGCTGATTTACAGGATCAAAACTTGCCTATGTCCTTCTTAAGGTCTCAAACTATCTCCATACCAAATTTCAACTAAATCGGTTCAGCTGTTTAAGCGTGAAGTTAACAGATAGACAGACAGAGTAACTTTCGCATTTATAATATTACTATGGATTGGTTGTTTGGCTGAATTCACGGAGATGAACATTCAAATATCGCTGATTTGGTTAAATTTCGTCATTTGCCTAGCCAATTCCTATGTTTAGGGCCACCTTGCAGTCTAACAATATTCGAAGTAATTGGCAAGAGCGACTGCTTGTCGGACTGCCACAATATACGACATAACATCACGCATAAAATCCCCGAAGAGTTAGGCAGACCACCCACATACACCATATATTTACTTCAGAATACCTTAAAGCCTATATGTTCCCCAAATAACGCCGTACTGGCCGTAATCCCGCTCAGAACCAGAATATCAATATTGAACCTCATTTTGGACAGTTTTGTTTGCAAAATATTCTTTGATTTACATTATGCTTTTTCAGCTATGAAGAAATTATAGCCATCAAATTTTCTAGGTACAAATATTTTTAAACGTTTAAGTCGTTTTGGAGGAGTATCCAAAAGTAGCGAAAAAATATCGCGTTGTTAATTATTTTTTTTAAAGCAAAACTACTTGTTATATGAAAAAACCATGTTTCACAAATAATGTACATGAAAAAATATATAAAAATATTAGCCGTTACTAAGGAGTATGCCTTAGAAAGATACCGTTTTACGGCACTTAAGCGATTGTTGGCCTTAATAAGAATGGGTTGTCAGAGTTTCAGTATGAAATTGATATTCAAACCATGGACTGAGCTGATCAAGCATTTCTTGAACTAATCCAATGGAACGTGTGGCTTCTACTTAACCATGAGCCCCATAAACTTGTGTAGACAGTTAAATTACTCTTAAGCACGGTTTGGAAGTGCAACTTATTCGTCTATCGGTAGCATATAAAGCCGTATATACCTAACACTGTCCGTATTTCACGGCGGCAGTGGAACCATATATCCCGCGCTGGACACTTTCATTGCCACCGGATACGGCGGAGAACGTATTGCGATGAGCTACTTTTCTCGTATTGTGAATACTTTACAGTGGCCCGAGATGGCCGATTGGAGGTTTGGTTATTCATGCTTTTAAATATGGGAGGGCATTTGTTGTTATACTTGTCTCTATACTCTGTTTCAGTTTTTATTAATATTTCAAGCGTAGGAGACAGAATTATAAAATAAAAACAATTATAACCGACGAAAAAAAGAGGAGCTTTTCAATTCGACTGGTTTTTTTTAAACGTATGACCACGTGTAACTTTTTATGGATTGGTTCAATTAAAAAAAATATAATTGGAAAATGTACCTCGAAGTTGGTCACATTTAATTTGTTTGGCGGCAACTCGAATTTTTTTACTTAATTAGCAAGCTTAGCAAGACTTAAAGGATATTTTTTTATTTTTTGCTTTTGAGATCGTTTAAAGCATTTTTTTTATTAAAAAGATTTTTGAAACACCTTTGATTGCTACGTTTACCAGTTAAGTAACTTTTTTCTACGAAAGTGTGTTGTCTCCTGGACCTCATTAGATGAACGTCATTTTCCTGTTTTTGATAAGAATAGAATGGATAAAAATAAATAACAGCACAATCTTCAAAAACCCCAGTGCGTCCAAAAGCAATGTAAATAACATGAAACATTGTATCTTCTTGCAATAATGGAAAAAGTTACGCATCCCAAATATTAGGTGAAGGAAGACCAAGTTTATTTATCCCGGAGGAGCGACCAACGCAAGGATCTCGACTTATAAACGCGGGGCTAGGGATGAGCTGCTAATTTGTATTTATTGCGGGACCACGGGATTCCGGGACTCAGTTGCGAAGAGCGCAACACAAATATATTTGAGCAGCACCGATGTCGGCTCTTATTTGGTCCTTTAACGCTTCGGGCGAAATTGTAGACTATCAGTTCTTACTTGAGTAAATTAAATGTTGAATACGTAAATTGTTGAACATTCTGAGTTCTATATAGGTCCTTATTTAATGCAGAGCAGTAGCAACTAGAAAACAATTTTAGTTTTAGATTAGTACCCAAAAAAAAACAACTTGAAACTAGCTTTCATACTAATTTATTTTGATTAAAAACAAAATTTTACAGTAAAAAATTGCATTGTCACGAGGTACAATCGTTTGTAAAAAATCTTAAGCCTAATTACGTACACTAAATACGTACTAACTTTAGAAACTGCCTCATTTATATCATCTCTCATCGGCCCATCTCTTGGATCGGAATATTTTACAGTGATCCTCTCTTTAGCCACAGGATTTAATGTAACCGGATCCTGTTCTTATTGTTCTATCGGCTTTAGCACCATCAAGTTTGCTCAAGAAGCATTGACCGACTAAGCCGATATAAGAGTCAACACACTCGACACGTTACCCGCGTGGATACAAGACACCATGCATAGTAAATAGGATGTGATAGGTATGTAATCGGAACCCAACATGCACTGTATGAACGATATGTAGAAGCAGACACTCTGGTAGCTGATAATTTTGAAATACAATGATAAACTATGATTATTGTAACTGCAAAACTTACAAAATTTCAGTTCGGAAATCGTCGATGAGTCGGTCAGTCAGTCAAAAAGATCTTTTAATCCACTCAGTGATAGAAATAAAGTACCAAGTTTCATAGGTAATATATATGTAGCTAAAGTAAAATATCGCCATGTTATTGTTTCTTTATAATAAGTATGACGTCTCTATTGGTAAAATCTCATTGGAATGAAACGTCAAACGTGACAGAACGAAAAACCCATTCGTCACTCTTGGAGGAATAATCCGCGATTAATCAAACATTATTGTTTACTCGACCAACTGTCGATAGCCGCTCGAGTGGTGACGTGGCGGGCACTGATTGGCTGCCGAGCGCCGAGTGCCCGCCAATCGAATTGGACGCTCCGCTTTTCTATTTAGTCAAGTCAAGTATTTGTAAAGAGAACAAACAGTTATTGGATAAATGATTAAGTTAAATGGATAATACTAAAGATCGTCTATGCTAAACAAGAGTTAACGTTTAAAATCCAGACAATCATATTTCACGTTCCTGGGTTCTGCGTACTTCCCTCTTTTTTTAAGTTCTACAAATAAACACAAATTTGTAGTACCTACAACAAGGCTCAAGAAAATATGTGGCTCGTTTAGATGTCAATGTGTACGCTTTTATAATAAGCTTCCAAGCCACGTACAAGATCTAAGTCTTAATAAATTCAAATCATTCATTAAACGTCAGTTGTGACAGAAAGCGTTTTATACCATTAAAGATCACGTTGAGAACAAAAAGGCTTGGGAGCTCCAATTCATTTTGATTTTTTATATTTTGCACCGTGAATTTTGTTTTTAATTTCTTTTAATTTAGTTTTTCTTTTTTTTTGGTTTTCATGCAATGACAAGAATATTTACTATTTAAAGTATTATTTTATTTTAATTATTGTAAATGTGAAGACTATGTAGATCATTCTTTTTTTTTGTTTTTAATTTTAATTTATCTTAGTTAGTTTTTAATCATGGTCTGGCATTTTGAGTTGTTTATGCGGCCTACCCAAATGTCCTTTCTTTGGTATTGATCGTCGGATCGCTGAACTCCTTAAATTCTGAGTTGGCTGCACGGTTATTGACAAATGCGTATACTGATTGGACAGGTCCTCTCAATCTGGCTGGTTCATTCCTCAAAAGACCATTTCAGACATCAGTCTACATGGTCTTCACATGATCTAACCAAGTTTTTGTCTGGAGTTTAAAAGAGACTGTGACCTCGTGAGTTTGTTTCGGCCTTTCTTCTCAGAGTAGTCAGATAGGAAACGCCGACCTCATCTAGTTTTAAAAAATATGATCGACATGTAAAAGTGTTTGTACAAACCTACTTACAGAAATAAAATCATTAAAAGATCCTCAAAGTCCAAAATACAATTTCAAAATCAAAATTTGACAACTGAAATTTCGCGTAGCTACTCACACCACCCAGCCTGGTTTTGCAGTCCGTAGTCGATAGATCTCTCTGTGCATTCAGAATGCTGTCCACTCGAAGATGATTGATCGGACCTCTCGACGTGAATACCCGGTTTTGGGAATGGTCAGACAAAGCCTGGGTCCGGGCTTAGGGCTATTAGTCCTAAGCGATGTCTATTGTTACGGTACGGTTTGTGCTGAAACTAGTGCTGTGAGTCCTAGAGCTGTAAAGAATTAATTCCTGGATACATGGGTGCCTAGTACCTACCATGCTGACGATTTGGTGACTCAATGTCTCCGAGACTAAAACATACAAACTAAGGGCACGGTCTGCTTCCAAACTAATAAACTGTATTGCCATTTCTATCTAACCTTGTAGATCTAATTGCAGAGTAGCTCATCTTGAACTACATAATTACTTTTTAATAGGTCTCAATTAGACTGCGACCTTAGACATATTAAATGACTTCAAAGGAAAATACATTGCGTGTATTTGTTTAGTGTATTTAGTTAGTAAGAATTTATATAAGTGTTGTTAAGTTTTTGTTTTTCACTTGAGTATACTGTCCTGATTTCCAAATCTCTCTCATTGAGATTTACTGTTGGAGAACCCAAGTATGAGTTAAACTCGCCTTTGTAAATGGGCTGTCCTATTGTATTTCTGTCTGTTTGTTTTTTATACAATAAATAATATAAAAAATGTACCCACAAAATGCACGTAAATACTCAAATACGACCGTTACTCAAAACAAGTCTTCTTAGAACACAAATTCACGATTCCGTACGATCGGTCGATACTGCTAACATTTAATCTAGTCAAAAACCCTTCAAAACTTTAGATTTCACGATACCAAAAAGGTTTCATCGTTGTGTTGCACGTCACTCCAAACTTTCCCTTCACCTGGCATTTCCAAAATAAATGTTTCAATCCGCGAACTAAAAGTTGATTTATTTGCGACCCTCAAAGGATTTCGGCTCACAGACTGATTTAGGTACTTTTGGCGTGCATCACAGAATAGCAAGCGGATCGAGGTCATGTTATTTATCTTGGATGTTATTAGAGTCGTTGGAGATAGTCCGAACACCGAAAGTCTAAATATCATTCATTCTGTCTATCCTAGAAGTAAAAATCGAAGACATATGACATTTTCCAACACGCAATGGGGCCCATAGTTTATATTAACGTAGCGTAGTAGTTTATGGTCCATTTCCTCTCACAGAGAGCAGGCCCGTGTCCCAGCTTTTGAGGCTGACATTTGAGGCTGATTGTGTTATGTAGTCTATTTGTTTTTTTCTTTTTGTCTGTCTATCATACCGAGGCTTCTGTGTTCTTTGCTTCGGAAAGCACGTTAAACCGTTGCCCATGGCCCCCGGCTGTGATTTGTAGATTTTGACGGATACATAAAAGCCAGAAAATCTGAAAACAATCTTGCAAAGGGATATCGTTTTACCCAGTTATTGAGTTGTGGCTTTCAGATAGGCACTCCCTCCATGTAATATACTGGTATGAATAATGATGAATCATTTTTACTTTAGTTTTGACAGGCATCGAAATCGCTGCTGCTCGCCGCTCCGCCTGCTTCTCTAGACGCAGCCTACCCGAGGGCGGTCGACGAGAGATTATTACAAGCTCGCAGCGACTCTATGAAATTACTTAGTGCCCTCACTGACGCTTAGCGGCAGTAATGCGCCTAAATTCAGACATTTCTGCTTCTTGCTACAAACGCTGGCAGGTTGAGTACTGGCAGGTATTTAATGCCTAAATACCATGGAAAGCGAAGTTGAAATTCTTGAATTTTTAGATAGCATTTGTTTATTACAAGTATTGATTTAACTTGCCTAGTTAATCCTACTACAGATTTGTAAAACTGTTTATGTCTGTTAAAGATAATCTCTGTAATTTTTTATCCGATACAAAAAAAAAACTATTTTTTTATACAAAGCTATACTGTCGACGAATGCGCGGGAAAATACTAGTCAAACATGTTACACACCTTCGATCCTATTCTACTAATTCGATTGCCTAATTGAAATATTAATCATGTCAGTAACTGTACCTACTTTCTATATGGGAACCTTAAAAAACATTCATTACTTCCTAAACACAACAAAAAAACATCTTTATCTCGAAGAACAACAACAAACATTCTAACCCGGCGAGTAGCGGATACTGACACAATATCATAACACGCCGCCTGCCATTTTCACACGATGCCACTGCTACCCTCCTGTGCGGCGAAAATTAAATGTTGAACTCGCAAACACTTGTAACACAACGTTAAGGTACGCTTATACGGGCAACTTTTAAATTGCTCAGCGCAATGTTGGACAAATAATAGATTCGGACGAAAAACTGAGACGCCTTTGGCGGCTTATCGATTATCTACACTTTTGGCACAAATAAGGCGTGTCAATGAAATTCACCCTTGTAAATTGACGACCCTTGACAATTTTATAACTATGCCCGTGGTTGGGCCAAGTTCATCATGCGAAGCCACTTAAATTATTTTCGTGTCAAATCAATTATTGTTGCTCTCCATTTTGGGCGATGTTAAGCAACTTCATAAACGAGGCTATCTAACCGGTTTCGGAATTGCCTCAGGGCAATAAGATGTAATATTTCCGAAGGCATTAAAGCTAATATTAGTAACTAGCTATTACCAAAGCCTCGCTCTCGTAACCTATCCCAATGGAACTATATGTGTGTGTGTGTGTGTTTCTCTAGCATCTTTCCCCGAGCAATAATTGCCCGTGTAGCGCACCTTTACTTTGCTGCATAGCCAGTTATTGTTCGACGTAACTACAGGTTAATTACCGCTAAACGCTGCGTTATTTTGTTTGTAATAGTGCTGTTTACTGCGGAAGGTAAACAAGGTGTAGTGTGGTAGCATTGTGGGATGTGCGATTGTTTCTTGACAGGAGTATGACTTGGTAATGGTTGCTGGGGTATGGTTGAAGTTATTGACGTCTCTTGTGTAAACGGTTGGATTAAATTGTCGTCGAACTCGTAATAAAATTAATATATTTATTTATGTTACTTAGGGCAACGCCAACCTAAAGTTGCAACTGGGTCTAGAAGCATGAAATTTTTCTCGAGGTTTCCTTATATAAATGATGAATGTGAGCACTAAAGAAGGTTTTTTTTTAATATGAAAGTTCTTTCCATTAAGGAGTTGAAAAGGGATAAAAGTTTATAAGGAATTTTGTCATTTTCGCATGGCCTTAACCTTAAGAAAGGTCACAAATAAATGAAGCTGTTCAAACATATCAATAAGTTAGTCATCTGTTGGTATTTGCCTGATATCAAAAATATGTCATTATAATGACCTACAACGTTAAAGGATTCGTAGATATGCATTACATTTTTACCCTTCTATATTGTAGACTATAAAATAATAATCTTTTTATTTAAGCAATTTCTAGAATACCTAATCTAATTTCAGTCCCAGCCCAAAAAAGCCTGAGAATTCAAAATGATAAACCTTCGCAGAATTATTACAAAGTATTAAACATTTTTTATCGTCTCAAGCTGATTCTTGAGTTTTAATAAACGAAGAAAAAGGTTTTCTTTATTGAAAAGATTTTTTCATTGACATTGCTAGACTTAAGAGTACTAGGACTACATAACTTGCAGTGGGAAAGAACTAGCTAGCAGACAAAGGCGAGAGGCCCCGGTGGATCCCTTTTTAAACAAAGGCAGTCGCCCCTAACACCGGTAGGGCCCCAGTCTTCATTGTTGAGGGAACTCTCGACTACTTTTCCTATGACAGATGAAAAATTATGTTACACTGAACTTTTCTAACAGTTCGTTGAACGTAATTTTAAGTTTGTTATTTGATTTAGGTCCGCTGGGTGACGTTTGATTTAAAGTTTAAATATTTGCGAGGTTTTTGATTGAAACGTAGGCAAGCGAGTGTCCGTTCATAGTTTGGGTTTATTCCACTACCTACAGGTCGAGCAGGTTTAAGTCGTACTACCTACTATTTATTATATACTTTTGCAAATGTTTGTTTGTGACTCTTTCACGCAAAACTACTGAAAGGATTTTGATGAAACGTTACAGTTATATTTAGATTACCCGTAAGAATAATACATAGGTTATAATTTAGTGACAGACAGTACTAATTTAACGCAGGCGGAGCCGCGGGCGGCAGCTAAAAGGATCTAAAAGGAATAATACCTCGAAAATGTTATCATTTTTATTACAAACAATAAATACTTATGAATATGAGCTATATATATATAGCTCCTATATATAATAGAGTAACAGGGAAGGTTATTTTTTTGACCGGTATATATTTATGTGTGTTCATCTGTTTAATCATAACTTCTAAACGACTTTTCAAAATATGAAAAATGAGGTGTCCTTGAAAGCGTCTGGTTTGTTCGCTGGTTATAGGCTATTGGACGTCACATTAGATTGAATATGGCGCCCTCTAGGGGGCACGAAGACAAGAAGAAGGAAAAAACACTCACGGGATATCCTCTAAGAATGTGTATGAATTTCAGTAAAATATTTATTACAAGAAAGTTGTTTATTTAATACCCGATACATGTCGAAATGTTTGTACATAACAATTTCAGATGAGAATATTTTATTGTTTCATACCTTTTAGAACGTCATTTTTCGAACATATGTGTAAGAACAAAGGACTATAAGTATGACATGACAAAGCAACCATTAGCAAAAGACACAATTCAAGTCACAAAGCATATTAAAAGAGAATTTATACTCAGATTAAAATGCTTTTAAACTTAGTAATGAAATGAAGCTGGAGCATAACCATGACTGGTTCTAACAACAACAAGTTACAGGCACTATAATTTTCAATCAAACTAAAGTACAATCAAAGTCACCTTTCAAAAGGTTACTCAAAAGACAATCGATTAACATCAATCATACTAATTAAAACCACAAAAGTTCATTCATAAACAAAGTTAAAATCTCATAACTCTTTGCTGTCACATTCAAGCGCCGGCCATGTTGAAAACAAAAAATTAAATTGGATTCGAAATTTAAATTCCAATAATAAAAGTACACAAAGAGGGAATTTTATGTGCATTGCGCTATGCAAAGTAACAAGCGATTATGGTAATCTGATCCTGTTATTTTAATCTGGAGGTTACATGCTACTTTGGAAGTTAAACACGTTGTGTAGATATTTCACCCTTTCACCCCTAGTTACCATTGTACGTCTTTTTTTCTTATGGTATCCTTTGCATCCATCCGTCGAAAGACTCGAAAAATTTGTTGAAAGATGGCCAAATTAAATTTAAACAGAGTTTACGGTTAATACAATAGGTACATACATCGTATTAACATTAGGCAACTTACACATAAACTTAATCTTGTACTCTGTCAATGAACGCATATCTTAAGAGGACCTTACATTACGATAGAGAGCACTAAGGATTTTTGTAAACTCATCACTTCAGAGGGGTAAACGAGGATTAAAGTTTGGATATCGAATGCTCGACGGGACTTCCCGTCGGTAATATACATACGGCATATCTTCCTAGTTACCTCCATTCAAACTGAAACCCATTCCACATAAGCACAAGTTTCATAAACAGGAGTGATTGTTGTAAGTAGTATCTAGTTGGTTGGCGGACGGCGCGACGGGCGGTGCGGGCGCAATCTGGGAGTGATGCCAAACTGGGCGCGCTGCCAACAAGCCACTCATACGCCTCTTACTGGCGCGTCTAACTCGCTTCAAGACGAACATAACGAACGTATTTAATCAACTCGCAGCTTGTTCAATACGCATAATGTCGCAGGGTAGGTAATTGGAAAATGGATTGGAGTTTTCTGTAGTAGCCCGGAGTCTGGACTTATGTCCGGTTGATGACAAAAGGCTCGCTTTGTATAAATTGGGACTTAAACCTAACTGGCCATATGTGAGTGTACGATAACTATACCTCGCTTAGACCTACGTGGAATACAGTTATAGGTAATTGGAAAACTAGTGTTTGTGTTCAGGGGGGAGGCCATAAGCTCTAAGAGTAAGGTTATTTTGAGTGTGTGTAAGGGACGAGATGTATATGACTTGAATCCTCGACCTCGGAGGTGGAAACTAAGAAAGATTCTGTTAATACTTACGAGGTAGTATCAGGCATTTCATTTTCAAAAATATCTAGTCTATTTAAGACGATTGGAAACTTGAATGCTGATTGGCTAATCTAATAGTTAATTCACAATCATCAATCATCTTTATGCTGATTGGCCAGTACATGACTTGAATGTAGATAATAACCTATTCAGCGCGTATCTGACAATCACCGATCCTACACCTTATCTTGTTACAGCTACAACCTGGTTGATAGCTACAACCTGGGAGTCTTTAAGTCTAGAGTAGAATAGGTTTATTCTAGGTAAGCGTGCTACATCGTCGACCACATCATCGCTTACCATCAGGTGAGATGGTGTTCAAGGGCGAGCCTATCAATAATAAAAAAAAGTCTTTGTTCGCGATTAACTCACGACCAGCTGGTACTTTTCAAAACTCCTGGTAGGTCGTATGATTACACGAAAATCTGTCGAAACAAATAATCCAGTTCTTTGCTAAACTCTTAGGATTTCAGCCTAATTCCAATCAGCCAATTATACCAAGTATTAAATGCCATGCAAAAGAATGTAGTCCCTAACAAGATTGTTTGCGCACAATTTAATATCAATTTATAGGCGGATCGCGTCAGGAATGTGCGCAAAATAAACAGCAGAGCTGCGGTACCCTCGTCAGATGTGACGCAAATATTGTGACGTCATGTTATTGACAAACGTAATCAAACAAGACATGGAACAGGAAAATAAAGAACAGTCTGTACGCTGCGGCTCTGCCCGCGTGGAATTTGTTCTTTTATTTTCATAAATTTGTCATTCTAATATGTCCTGCTTCTGTTACAAACGTGAAAGTTTGTGAGGATGGATGGATGGATCTTTTTACTCTTTCACGCAAAAACTACTGAACGTATTTTGATAAAACTTTACAGAAATATAGCACCTACATCAGAATAACGCAGGCTATAATTTAAAAAGATATTGGGAGAAGCACTAATACCACGCGGGCGGCGGCTATTAAATTATATTGCTGTCAAATTTCATCAAAATCCGCTTAGTTGTTTTTGCCCCCCAGTCCGACTAATAAAGTCCCAAAATCTCAAAGGCCCCCGCCAATCTTCCTCCACGACAAAAACAAATGGACGGACATTTCTAAATCTTGCGTTGAACGCAAGATTAATTACACAAATGCCCTAGCCTGTCAGCTGGGCATTAAGATCCAAGTCCCGACCCCGAACGACTTCAGGAATCTCACCCGATTTCTTAGGTATGAGAACATTCAGTTCCATACCTACACTCTGCCGGAAGAGACGCCCACCCGTGTGGTTATCCGTCGCATTCCGAAGGAGATCCCGACTGAAGACATTCGTGCTGACCTCTTGGCACAAAAAGTCCCAGTTTTAGCTGTCCACCGCATGCATAAAGCGCGCGGAGGTCAGCAGTTCGACATGGTGATGGTCGAATGCGAACACACCGAAGGCCACAATCCGATCTTCCAGATCAAATCGGTCTGTTCACTTTCAGGTATCTCTATCGAGAAACCTTACCGTCCATTTGTTGTTGGTCAGTGTCATCGCTGCCAACTATACGGCCACAGTCAGAAGAACTGTTTCGCCACCCCGAGGTGCGTCAAGTGCCGAGGGGATCATGGCACCCAAGACTGCCCTCGCCCCAAGAACCCCGCCGAATGCACCGAGCCACCGAGCTGCGTGCTATGTGACCAGGTCGGTCACACGGCCAACTACAAGGGGTGTCCCCGCGCTCCCAAACTTGAGCCTAAGATGGCCAAGCGCGCCGAGAACCGCGAATCCCGAGCGGCTCCCCCCCCGCAAACCCCCTCCCGACTAGCGCCTCAGAGGCAGTCGCCATGGGGAAAGCTGAACCACCAAAAGGCGGCTCCCCAGACCAACCAGAAGACCATCCCAGGTCTGATGGATCACCCCATCCCGGCAACAACTCTCAGCCCGGCCCCTCAGGCTCCAGCAGCTCCCATGCCCGCTCAAGGCCGTCATGTGGCTCCCACCACTGTCGCCGCCGTGAGCCCGTCCCCAATTTCGCCCAATACCAGACGCAGCGTCGCCGATATCATCATCGGTGCGTATGCCATCTGGATGACAGATGAGGCACGATCGCTGGCCGCCGAGATCCAAAGGATCGAGGCATCTGGTTCTAGACCAAACCCAGCCGAGACCCAAGCCCTATTTAATAGGTATCCAACAATAACACAAGAGCTAGACAGCCTTGTATATAGAAACGGCCAATGGGTGCGCAATTAAGTCGTACCCCTTGCCCTTTCAATTAGACTTCACGCAATTCAGGCGTTTTTTCCTTAAAATCTCACGATTTGCCAACTATGGCACACTCTCTAACCTCCCATGACCCCTCTACTCTGCTCCTTAAGAGCCGTAGGGCGTAGTAAACATGTTAACAGACAAAACCGATTCGTTTCGTCCTCGCCGCCGAGGCCCGTCGCGTACTCTCTCAATAAATTCCCGCCAGCCCGCGCATAGCTGAGCATTAGTTAACTTTATTAGATATAAAAGGAGTTTCTTATCCGTTCTTCTCCACGTAGGTAGTTTACGAACGGATGGTAAAGTCATTGTCTAGATCCAGTCATAGCTGTCCCCTAGCGACGCCCTGAGCCGAGGTTCGACCCCAACTGGGGTAGCCCTCAGCGTTGTCGCTTAGGTTTAGAATTTTGTGCCTGGCTGGAGGCTCTACTTATAGTTTAGTCTCCACAGGGTAGCCCGGTTAAGCAGTAGCCAATCACTTTGATTGTACTGTGAGACGTCACTCAAAAAAAAAAAAAAAAAGTTGTTTTTGCGTGAAAGGGTTACAAGCATCCATCGTCACAAACTTTCACGTTTATAATAATAAGTACGACTAGTAAGAAAGATTTTGTGATGTTCTACAAGCGGGCAAGACTGGCCGAGTGGAAGTATTGTAACCTCGGAAGTTGGATTGAGGGGATCAGAGGCTTTAGGCGGAGTCACATTATCAGCGTTAACGATTAACAAAAAGTTCTAAATATGCAAATATGCATAGTAGAGAATTGATGGCTATAAGAATAATAAAAGGCCAAAGAAAAGATGGATGGATTGCCTACTTGAAAGGTGATGAGGTCTACAGGGAAAAGCAAAACAATTTTCCCCGACCCAAGAAAAATTGGTGCAAGAAAATTATGAAAAAGTTTTATATGAATGGGTTTGACATTTGCTAGCGAAATGTCACATGGTGAGTCCCTAACATTTCGAGCTTTTGACGAGCTTTGTGACTGACAGGATAGAATTACACGTTGTGTTAAACGCCAGGGTGATGGGAGACTTCAATAGGACAGTCAAGGGTCAAAAGTACAGTCTTGCTCCCCAAAACTCAAATGACTAGTTATTCAAATTCATTTAATTCTGAACAAACTATTGGGATAGTTTTACAAAAGCTTAAATTCGAGTATTAGTATCATTGATTTAAAAATAAAACTCTGCATTATGAACACTGCAGGCAGAGGATGACCAGCCAGGAACACATGTTTCCTATCTAATCACCCTCTGAACAAAATGTCGGATATATAGATAATAAATAGTTGCGACTACTCCGCACTCTGCTCAGCGGCGACGCAGTTTTTTTACGCATTTTGGCTTGGAAGACATCTTTGTGGGTCTCAGCAAACATTTCCGATGCGCTGCAGAAACGGGACAGTCGCAACAACATCCCAAAAACATTATTATATTGCGCAGGACATCCAGCGATCGCTTGGTGTAGTTGACCTAGATTACCAGTTTAAAAGCTCTGACAGAAGGTCTTAAAAAGAGTAATTTTTACTAGATCACAGCATTTTTACTAGATCACAGCAACGAGCAAATCTAGGCGCCAACATGTTACCCCTGACCGCCAGTGCCCTACGCTCCCTTTCAATGTTTAAATCATCCCTAAGGTCGTCGGTGATGAAATGTCCAAGATATTTAAATTTGGACACTCTGTTTAAATGTAGTCGATAAATAATGCTATTTCTACATAAAAATTAGCATTAATAATGCTAATGTTTTTATACTACACCTGCTCGGAAAGTACCTTGATACTTTATCAAATTTACGGTAGAAATTACGTCATTGCATATCGAACAAATATGCGGCGAGAAAACGCATCTGAGCGGGAGAGAAAAGTGTATGAAAATCCATTTCTTACGTGGTTTTTCTTTTTTAATTTTGGGTAAGACTATGCGCTGGTAACCTAAATATCAAAAGCCAAAAAGTTTTTACAGTGAGTTTTTATCTCCAAGTTCGCAAAATGACACTGGCCACTAGCTGTGTGTTGGATGGTGTCAAACAATTTGAAAAAAGAACATGTGAAAATTGCAGACGCCATTGGCGCCATTTTCAATTTGTGTGTTGTTTGAGGATTCAGTTTTATTTTTTATTTATTTTTTTTATTTATTTATTGATTTGCCTACAATTGTTACACATATACATACAAGATTACAAGTGCAGAAGTTAGATATCAATTGTGTACAATATTAATCGGCAAACACAGCGTTCATAAAAAAAAAAATACAATCGGATGACAAGTTAGTCCAATCCTATAAGTTAATAAGTTTTTAACAAAAACCAATTTACTAAAACAGTATTTACAATACAACAGTAACAAACGATATTATGCCATGCTGATCCTCTTTACTTGGTTCCTGTATTTATTAAGGGAAGCACCAAAAATGTCTAGCTTATCGTCAAATTTATTAAAGAGCCTACACAATCTGGGAACTGGGGAGTTAATGCCTAGAACTGTTTTTCTACGGGGCGGGTAAAATAACTTAATGGGTTTCCGGGGATATTTGTGGGGTATATTAAAGTTAATTCTCGAAACAAGTTGTGTGCAGTCAATCACATTATTTATAATCTTGTATAAGAATAGGAGATCGAGAGCGTCCCTTCGCGTTTCTAGCGTTTTGACATTGAAGAAATCCAAACGTTTAGCGTAACTGCGTACCCTTTTGGCTATGCCTTTAGAGAAAGCAAGATGATTTAAGAAACGCTTTTGTATACGTTCTAGCCTAAGAGTGTGTGTCGCGTAGTGAGGACGCCAGACAACCGAGCAGTACTCCAATACACTGCGAACGAAGCAGTTGAACAGCAGTATTTTGGTTTTGGCCTGGGAAAAGGGTTTAGCGTTACGTATGATGAAACCAGTAACTTTTGCGGCTTTTTTTATTGTTGCATCTATTTGGGGAATAAATGTTAATTTTGTATCAAGAAGTACCCCTAGGTCTTTAACGACATCAACTTTGTTCAAATACTGACCGTTCATGCTATAATTTGACTCAATGACTTTTTGTTTTCGAGTAAATGTAATTTGGGAGCACTTCTTAACATTAAACTGCATGTTATTTTGGTCGCACCACTCCAAAAGCCTGTTAATATCTTCTTGAACTAATTTAACGTCCGAAATTGACTTGATGACTCTAATTATTTTTAAATCATCCGCAAACAAGAATGGTATAGTATTATTCAGATAGTCCGGTAAATCGTTAATAAAAATAGTGAACAATAACGGGCCTAGATGTGATCCCTGTGGCACGCCAGATGATATTCTAAAGACATCCGATTTATACCCATTAACTACTACATAAAAAGTTCTTCCAGTCAAGTACGAAGAAAGCCATTTGACAAAGGAACCCGCAAAACCGTACGATGTAAGCTTATCTATTAGTACCGCATGAGAAACTTTGTCAAATGCCTTACAAAAATCAGTATAGACTGCATCTACTTGTTCATTGCTGTCAACATTATCAATAACATGCTCAATGAAAGACGCTAGATTACTACAAGTAGATCTACCGGTTATAAATCCATGTTGATGGTTCGAAACAAAACTTTTAAAGTAACTTTGAATTAATGGGCATATCAATGTTTCAAAGACCTTGGCAAGAGTACATAGAATTGAGATTGGCCTATAATTACTTACCAACTGATCGTCATCGGCTTTGTAAATGGGAACTACTTTTGCTAGTTTCCATTGTTCCGGGAAAACACCAATAGAGAGCGATTTATTATAAATTATGTTTAGGGGAATCGTAAGTTCTTCGGCACAACAATATATAAATCTAGCAGGTATTTGATCTGAACCTGGGCCCTTAGTAATATCGAGCAATTTTAGCTTTTTCAGGATATCTTCCTTTTTGATATTTGCTATAGTAAAAGAATCCGAATTATTAATTACGATCCGTGAGTTACTGGGTAGACGGCTACCAGATGGTTGACTATCTGAGGTGTAGACGCTTGAGAAATAGGATCCAAACATATTACATACATCACTTCCAGTTTTTGCTGTAGTCGAACCGTCAGTCATAGTAGCGGGGTAAGATTTCGAAGCACCTCGTTTGTTTTTTATAAATGTCCAGAATGATTTTGAATTTGCTGAAATATTTTGTTCTATTCTGATTATATATGCACTAGAATTTTCGTAGAAAAGTAAAATAAAACTATCAAAATGATAAGTAGTGATAGTGATGATGAAGATTTTTTAACTCCGCCGCAGTTGAAGGAAACAGCAAAAATACTGATTGATAACCTTTTACCACAGAAATCAATTAAAAAATATAATAAAACTTATGACGATTTTTTGCAATGGAAAAGTGAAAAAAATGCGGCATCTTTTTCTGAAACTGTTTTGCTAGCTTATTTCAGTGAAAAAGCGCAAAAATACAAATCAAGTACGTTATGGTCTATGTACTCAATGTTGAAAAGTACTATATTGACAAGAAACGACATAAATATTCAAGAATACAAAAAACTTACAGCATTTCTGAAAAGAAAGTCGGAGGGATTCCGTAGTAAGAAATCAAAAGTGCTTACTACAAAGGATGTTTATTCCTTTTTGCAGAATGCTCCAGATGACAAATATTTGTTGATGAAGGTAAGTTTATGAACAAAATGCACTGGTTTATGATTTATTACGTACCTATTTATGAGTAGAAATCTACTAGGTTTTCATGTTTGATATTTTTGTTTACAGGTTATTTTGATTTTAGGAGTAAATGGGGCCTGTCGTTCGCAAGAACTTGTGGATATGACAACAGACGATATCGAAATCCTCGAAAATGGAATAATCGTCAATATTCCTAAAACAAAAACCAAAATTCAGCGATCATTTGTTATATCGGGCTTATTTTATGAGATAGTGAAGAAATATAACGAAATTCGCCCCAGTGACCCCAAAACCAATCGGTTTTTACTACAATATAAAAACAAAAAATGTACGAAACAAGTAATTGGGAAAAACAAAATAAGTACTGTGCCAAGAGAAATAGCTTCCTACCTTAATTTACTCAATCCACTAGAATACACTGGCCACTGCTTTCGCAGAACTTCAGCGACTATTCTTGCCGATACTGGTGCTGATTTAACCACAATAAAACGTCACGGTGGTTGGAAATCGTCCGCTGTTGCAGAAAGCTACATAGAGAATTCCGTAGAAAACAAAACACGAATAAATAACCAAATATCGGGATCGATTAATGTGCATCAAGACTCATCTCCTCAACCATCAACGAGCGCGGCGATGCCAGGTGCCCCTCAGCAGCCAGTTGCCCCTTTGGCACCACAGCCTTCTACGAGCGCAGTGCCAACAGCACAGCCAGTTATTCCTCCTACATTGTCGCAAACATCTCAAACAAACATTAATGGAAAAAGTGTTACATTAAGCTTCACTAACTGCAACAATTTCAATATAAATTTCAATTAGTAAAGATTTAGTTTTTTATTTTCCTCGTAGGTGTAGTATAAAGCACTATGTATCACTCGAGAGAAAGTGCGATTTCCGATCTCGGGTGTTTTAAACGACACCCTCGACGGTAATCGGTCACTTTCTCCTCTCGGTGAACAATGTACTATTGTAGAAAAAGTTAAATTATCCACAACTGATTAATTATTTTGCATAGAAATTAAAGTATAGATTATACCTACGTGAAAAGTTGAAACTCTTCTGTCTAAAAAATTGCCGCCCTTGTTTTGGTAGTGTGACTGCAGTTTTGACGCTTAATTGTAAATATCTATAGAGCCCCATGCAGCTCATTCTTCGCCAAATTCATGGGTCTACACATCCATCGGCCATCCTCCTTTTTACCCGACTGCCGAAGGAAGGTAATATGTTTATCAGTCTATGTCTGTTTGTATGTCTGTATGTATGTATGTCTGTATATATGTCTGTATGTATGTCTGTATGTATGTATGTATGTATGTCTGTATGTATGTATGTTCCTATGTGGCGTTCTTGAGACCAAACGCGTTGGCCGATTTAAATGATTCTTGCGTCAATCGATTCGTCTTAACCCTGCGAGTGTCACTGGCTACATTAAAATTGGAAAATATAAAAATGGTGGCTTTTGGTCGCCATATTGTGGGGGCCCAAACTATTTTTTCTTCCAAACTCATCGTGTGGGATATCAAAATAAAGGACGTTTAGAGGTGATTTCAAAAATATATAATACTTATATGTTTAAATGTACCCAATTTAAAAAAAAATATCTAAGAAATTATAGATAAAAAAATAATAATTAAGAAAAACAATAAACCCGACTGCTTTAAAAGCGAACTAAAAACGTAAAAAAGAAGAAAATCATGCTGTGCAATCGGAGGGTACATGTTCGCGAGCTGGCTGATTAAAACCAGATGCATCCTCCGACTGCACAGCATGATTTTCTTCTTGTTTACTTCTTTTTAGTCCGCTTGTAAAGCAGTCTGGCTCTTTCACAATTTGTATATACTCGTAGAATACCAAAGCATTTTTTTGAGATCGTCTGACCATCAGCCTTTTAATGTTCCCACTGCTGGGACAAAGGTTTCTAATCTGTGGGAGAAGTAATGGGTCTTAATCCACCACGCGGGCACAGTGCGGATTGGTGGATGTCACATGTCTTCGAATTTTTGGTTCTAGGACATGCCGGTTTCATCACGGTGTTTTCCTTCACCGATTTAAGAGCAGTCGTGATGAATAATTTACACAAAGTGAAGCGCCTGGCTGGGTTTAAACTCACGACCTGTGAAACATAAGTCGGGGCCGTTACCACTTGGCCACCACTGCTCTTGGGGAAAGTAGCCAAATTATTTTATTTTCTCCAAAATTGTAGATCATGAATCAAAAGCTGAGCAGTTTTAATTAAATTGTATGAAAGCCTCTACAAAGCATACGAAAACCTTTTTATTCAATTCGCTAGTGCCCACCCCAAGTAAGCTTGTTTCCCTATTTGACATTTTCGCAGTGGCACCCTATTTTAGACCCACCCTCTTGATTCTTAATAACAATGGAGACGAAAATGTATTATTTTAGAAATATATTTTATTCAATGTACCTATTACATTAGTGGCCGATGAGTTACAGAAAGAAAGAGATATTTGAATAAGGAAATTTATCTACGAGTAGTAGTAGACGCGCTTCGGTCGACAATCTATTGACACGCAATTATGACACGATGTCTTGGCTCGCGATGTGTATTTGTGTATCTGTCTGTGGCATCATAAACGAATGATCCGATTTTGATTTAGTATTTTTTGTTTGAAATGCGAAATTGTCGGGTGTGAGCTATGTTTAAAATCGGTGCAACCGTTCAAAAGCTGGGCTGTTTACATTGGAGTATTTTCACAAGATATCGTGTCATAATTACGTGTTCGATAGATTGTTGATCGAAGCGTGTCTACTACTAGTTAAATTATTATGTAGTTTAAAAAGAATGAAATTTTAAAAAATTGGCGGGGTTTTTGGAAATTTTTAATTGTTCTTAGAAAATAAGTGCGCGTTATCATCTATCTACGCAATTTAAATTGCGTCGCGTCATCAGGCAAGGGTTTTAGGCTCTGCTAGTAAAATAGGAATAGCAAAAATTATATTTCACACAAAATAGTGCCTAGTAGTGAACCATAGCCAGCGACAAATACGCGAATTCGGAGGGTCTCAAAAAAACTTTCAACAGCAAGATTTTAAAAAGTTATCTAGGTGTTAAACCGTAGTTTTTGTTCAACCACATTTTCAAGGACACAACTATTTGAACTTAAAATACTATCGATTAGATAAACTCCTATTAAGACTCATTCAGAAACTTCCTAACACAGAATAGCTACAACTCTAAACCACGTCACACCTGAATATAACCCCTTGAACTCAGACACCTCACTAAAAGGGTTCATGGTGTAACCCGTAAAACCAGAAGAGAATTGATTGTCTGTAGCCAGCAAGTTTGACACCCCTAGGTCGCGACACCCCCACGTTGGAACCCCGGGATAATAACCCCTAGAGCGAGTGGTTGTAGACGAGTACTTATATAGCTATGCCACGCTACTGTGACTGAAATCACGCCGGATTAAGTGTGGTCTGTGGCGGAAGATTTTGGCGGGAACCTGGCATCATAACGCTAATAATAGCTGCATGGGTCGATATTCATGGTTAAACAATGCTTGCCGAAATTGTTCCGAGGATGGATTACCATCTTAACATACCTTAGTCGGGACCAAGATCTTTGACAGTCGTCACGGATAGTCAGAAGCCTGGAATTCTGATGTCGTGTTACCCAATTACTGGGTTGTGTGGCTTTAACCGGATGACTTTCATCCGGTTAAAGTTATGAAGAGGCTGGCTAGGCAGATTGATAAGTGAGTTCACAAATTATAATTATACTGTAATCGAACCACTACACTGTCGAAATTGAATATTCGAAAATATCAATATCAAATACTTTTCGAACGAGATGTCAATTTTGAGTTCATTTTCGTCATCAAGCGCGGAAATTATGCTGCTTACGAACACATGCCTGAATGTGACATTCTTTTGCTGTGAAAGGAAATTAAAACTCGGGGGTGTTACAAGGTGGAAGACGATAATGTGAGATTGTGTGCAATTTTTTAATATAAGTAAATGACAATCTTTCTGTAATGAATATAATACAATAAAATGACTTGGAAATGGAACTGGCCGCAGCGGGTGATAAAATACTCGTAAAACCATTAGCAAAATTAATAATAAAAATAAAGAAAAAACCTAAATGACATCAGACATTTTTTTTTGGCAATTCCGGACAGTAAATATTGCAGTTTAGATCTTCAATAACTTCACCGCTTTCTTAATAATTTATTTTCAAAAAGAGAATGAATAAAATGTAAAATTAATATCGGAGCGCTGTCAATATACCTATTGATTTTTCGAAAATTCTAAATTTCAAACATTTAATTTTACTTACAAAATGTGAGAACGTGAAGTGTACCGTACATCCTATACGGTACCAAAATGGTTGTAGCCAACGTTTGGATGACCGATTTCAATCCTGATCCTAAAACTGTCAATCCCCGCTATCACTTTTACCACACCTTACCCTACTTTGCCGCGGGCAATCTTTCCGTGCTCCACAGTCAGTGCAACTGATTGTGTCCCCATAACGAGTCTTAACATGGCCCCAACTTCTCTAGTTAGGGAACCACCGCCAACTGATAATTTACCTACTTGCACCAATGAACCAACTTATGTGTTGGTAAGTTTTGTTCGAAGTTGGTGAGGTTGGATGGATAAGATTACGTGTAAAACTGTGAATAGGGTTGGTTGTGTAATTGGGACCAATAATATACTTGAAGTGGTGATAAACAATTTGTTGATGATAGTAGATGTACAGAGATTTTTGTGACAATAACCTACGTTCTGTAATGTAATTTTAAGTTTTGTTGTGCACTTATTGGTTGCCCTCATGTGCAAAGTTTATATAGCTGGTTTGCTGTAAGAAAACCCAAATATAGGTTAAGATCGAATATATAGAATAAGGTCTTTTGTCTTATGTTTTGTAAGATCTGTGAATGACTGTACTAAACACCAACGTTTGCGCCAGGCGCGTCACAAAACACGAGAGAGAGAGAAAGACATTTCGTAATAAAGAAACACCGTACTAAAATATACACTGTCCCATTTGCACGTTTTTAACCCGCAACTGCCACGAGTTAGCATTAAGAACAAACAACTCACTCTTGACAATCCTATTTGCGAGGTCTTACTTTCAGAGAGTCGTCCTGTTGGCAATACGATTCATAAAGTGTTGTAACATACGTACATATATGTAGTCAAACAGTAAAGAGGTCGAAAAACCTGATATGAGAGCCAACAATTTGTCTGGAAAGGTTGTCTACGAAAATACTTAGTGGAGAAACAGACAACACTGGAGGTGTTGGCATTGAGCCAAGATTTACACATAGCTAGTGTCTGTGTTACTTCAGTAAGATGTCTAGTGGCGAAAATATGGTAGGGATCACTAGTTTCATGTTAGCATAAGTTGTAGGGGTATGGCTCTTGCATTTGTTGTAAATAGATTAGCGATAGGAAGGTTGCTTGACAAAAACCCTTGGGTTTGATACAATGATAAATAAATTATTTATTTCTGTTATAGTTTTAAATTGTTTATTTAAAACTAAATAAACAATTTAAAACTATAACAGATCGGTGTTTCCTTTCTGAATACTCTGAGAAGGAACTCCAAATCTCCGATACAATCCCAGGTTCTTTTAAAATCCAGATGCTTTCTTGGACTGAAGTATCACTCTTGCGAAGGTTTTTTTAACTACAGACAGACTTCTCCTTTCGTATTGCAATGTTTCTATGACGCAAAAAAATAACAGTGACTCTAATCATAGTGGGTCTCACTGCACCAGACGTAAACAATCAAATACCATCACTCGTAGATATTATTATTATTTCAGACTTCGAAAAACATAGCAACATTAACCCAAAAATGATTAAGTCCACAAAATATACACCTCAAAGTGAACTAAAAATAAAACCAAGCCTGCACGTGTCCACACCAAAAATAGAACCGAAACAGAATGTAAAATCAGAGCTGAAGTCATCAGAAAGTATTTTGCATACAAGATGAAAGAGGGCAGGAATAGCTGCCGACCTCAGAATTGTTAGCGTCTGTGTTGTTATTTATTTGCGAGTCTATTTCTGGACACACGGAATTCGTGAGTGCTGTCAGTTTTGAGGTCTCTTGTTGGAGTGCTGGTGGCGTGTTTGTGGAGGTGAAAGTGGTGATCGGTAATGTAATTTGAAGGTGCCTGAAAGCTACATAGGTCGGTATTTTGACGATACAATTGACGGAATCCAGTGCAATATTGAGATCAAGCTTTTTAATACCGTCCCAAGTAAGTATTTAAGAAAAGATGAGCATTGGTATTCTTTCAAAACAATTAGAAACGTGAGACTAAGTAATAATAATTAAAACGTAGGAATAGCTTAGATAACTACTACTGAAGTTCAAATTATGCCGTGACAACCGGTCACAAATAGAACCTCCTTTTTTTCTGGACAATCCCACCGCACTATTCCCAAACCACTGCAACTCCTGAAAGCCAGAATCAACAGAGGCGACCACCAGAAAAGCGCCGAGGCAATGAAAGTTGACGAAGTCCCGGAGAATGAATTTAACTGTCTGGGACCCCGCAACGAAATTAACCAGAAAAGAATAAAGGAGGAGTAGGAAAACAGAAACATAATTTCCATTTCCCTCCATATCAAGCAGAAGACAGAAAAAACAAGACCAATAGGCACAAAGGTTCGCTTACATCTGGAATAAGCCCAGTTGTCTAGCACCACGGATAAAAATTAACATTAATATTAATGGGTCCGAACATTGTGAGCTTTTCAAACCGCTTGACGGCCCGAAAATTTGTTCTAGTTTCCACAAGGTACTTATAATAAATAACTCCGGATCCAACATAATATTGCGTTCACTTTTGAAACTGCCTGTGAATTGAAAGCCAATTAAAACGTGGCAGGTTTATTCTTATTAAGCTTATTCTTACACTAAAATTTATAAGAAGAAAACACACCTCTGCAAACCCTTTGACGAGCACAATCGTGATGTTATCTGATGTGAAAGCCGAAAGAAAGCCCTTGATTGCAAATTCTAACACGAAAAGGAAATCATAAACATGACCTTCGCCTTCGCCCCATTAAATACGCCGCCATGCCTGTTACACCGAAACATCAGCTCAACGTCCTACATACATACGAATAAATATGTACTGTTTACATTCTTTTTGAGAATAAAACACGGGATAAGGAAAGGCTTACGGCTTCAGCAGGGTGCGCGAAAAATACATACACATGTATGGGAGGATCGAGAGGCGAACGCCATACAACGATCACAAAGGAACGATGTACTGAACACTACTTACTTGTGAGAGCAAATTGGTTCAGCCAGCTTGAAATTACGCCGAGCTGGGTAGGTACTTGGTTTCAAAGATTTGTATTAGAAGGAGCATACAATTTTTGAGTGGTTTCTTTTTGTGTGAATTTTTGTAAAGGCCACGTAGGTTTGTAAGTTTAGGGAATACTTTAATTGTGCGTACGGGTAAGGAGTGGAGTTTTCTGTTCGAGTCTGTAATTCCTGATAGCTACAGCCTGGGGGTTTATTAAGTCAATAGTGAATAGAATACTTCTAGGCTAGCGTGTTCTAACGTCGGCTACGTCATCGTTTATTATAAGCCTATAAATCATAAAGATAAAAAATGCTCGAATACTTTTATTTCATAGTTATTGTAACAATAGTACAGACTTATTATGCCTACAGCAAAAGTACAAAGAAATTATTACAATACCCTGCCCCATTCTTTAGGTGAACAGCTGGATACAATTTGTTTACTAACAATTTTGTGTTTACTTACATTAGCCAACATGAAAACGTTTTCTTAACATTGTGTTCAAATGATGTTTAGAAAATGTTTACCAATCACACATTAGTAAACATTAAAATATTAATTTCATAGATATCAAACATTTTTAACAGCAGTGTGGGAGCACCTTTACACCACAGAAAATGTTATTACGTATAATAAACTAAGTAAATAATAATTTATTCGCACTTTAAACCTTCTCTAACCGTCCCTTTGCATAATGCCATCAGCGTGAAATCTCATTAAAATGATTTGCCGTCGAGCCGAGCAGCGCCGCGCGGCGAAACGAGACTCTTAATAGATATTAAATGTGACGTAATTACACGCGATTGAACTGAATTACATCGGTCTTACACCGTTTGTGTGCGTTTAGCTATGTAGTTGGTACCTAATCTCCGAAACTGCTCATCGAACTCAGAGATTTTGCATGTTTAATTGAGGTAGATTCATCATTGAGGGTTTACAAGGCAAGTTCACGGCACAAATGGGCGCCACTCTGGCGAAAGGTCATCCTCTTGGAAAACTTACGTTACGACATGAAAATGACCTTGACGTCAATATAACTAGCAGACGCCTCGCGGTTTCACCCACGCAGTTCACGTTCCCTTGGGAATACAGGGATAGCCTATATCACCCGGGGATAGTGTAGCTTCCCAACGGAGAAAGAATTATTGAAATCGGTCCATTAGTTTTTAAGTTTATTCTTTACATACAAAAATATTATAGATGTCTGGAAACACAAACGCTCTGACAGGTTCTGACTTCTCAGTGCTGCCACCTAGTGCACATCATTTCAGAAAATATTCTTTCAAAAATAATTATGATGAACTGTTTCAAGATAAATTCAATTATTCTTTCAATTTTCCTGTAGATATGCCATAATGGAAATTTTATATCAACGACGTCGACGTTCCAAATTAAAATAAAAGTGTAATATAAAATTTCGGAGTATTGTATGACCCTTAACGTTCGTCCCTTTCGGCGTCGCTTCGTCTTTTATGACCCACGAACAAAATGACACGGTTAGTCGCTACGAAACGTGCAAGCTTGCTACGCCGTAGTAATGACGTAGCGCCGTAGCACAGTGATGTAGCATAGAGGGGCGGGCAGGGCGACAAAATTTCACAATATTACTGATTTTATCTTCTGAAACCATATAAAGAATAGTAACTAATTTGATAATAACGCCTCTAAGTGAGGCAACAGTACGGGTTCTTTGGAATCCCTGTATATTTTAGTCTTTTAAATTGTATTTTAGTGTTTAATTTGAATTTTGTGTATATTTAGTCTTTTAATTTGTGTGTTTTATGACCCACGAACAAAATGACACGGTTAGTCGCTACGAAACGTGCAAGCTTGCTACGCCGTAGTAATGACGTAGCGCCGTAGCAGTGATGTAGTATAGTGGGGCGGGCAGGGCGACAAAATTTCACAATATTACTGATTTTATCTTCTGAAACCATATAAAGAATAGTATCCAATTTTATAATAACACCTCCAAATGAGGTAACAAATGAGGGTTATTTGGAATTCCTGTATATTTTAGTCTTTGAAATTGTAATATCTAAATAATGGGTTGGCGAAATTTTACCCAGTAGCAGCGTACGTAGACAGACGCAGTGAAATGTGTTAGCATGAAAACCGCAATCAAATTATTTGAAGTGCTTTACGATAGTTTAAAATGTCAGATTTTATGTTTTGCGGATTGTAAAGGGATTCAAATGACAATAAAACGTTGGCACATTATTTAAATAGGTTGTCTGACAGAAACATTGAATGGTTTTAGAGTTTATTGTTGCCTGAAAATGGCAAATAATACTTGAATTTTGTAGGGTAGGCTACGTTGGCAATACTATAAGTATTGCCAACGTAGTTCAAAAACGTTATCGTGTTAATGGAGAAAATCTTTAAAATCATATTTCTATATATATGATTTTAAAGATTTTCCCAATTAACACGTTCGTTGCCTCACCTCGCGCGAGACACAATGCCTTTTTCATTGTTTCAGTAATTACGACAACGAACGTGTAAAATTAATAACCAAAAGTAAAATTAAAAAAAAAACCAACATATCTTTATTTCATACTACATAATTTATCTAGTAGTAGACACGCTGCGATCGACAATCTATTGAATACGTAATTATGACACGTTACCTTGCGAGAGCAGCCCGATTCAAACAGTAAAAACCCTAATAACTTTTGAAAAGCTGAACCGATTTTCCTCAAACATAGCTAAGAACACTCTCGATAAAGTGACATTTCAAACTAAAACCAGAATTGATTCATCCGTTTAGGAGCTATGATGCCACAGACAGATACACAAACACACAGGAACACACATAAAACTTAAAACACCCCACTTTTCTGTCAGGGGTTAAAAATGTGTTAATTCAAAGCCTGTGTATATAGTATCTCTTCCATAAATCTAAGAACTTTTCAAACCACACTATGAAGGAATGACATCACTTAGCTTACTATGCATTGCCATCCAAACTAAACGTGTATGCAAAATTTCATTTTATCGGTGGAGGATAACTGCTTTAAAATTCTGTTGAAATATTTCACCATTTCTAAATCTTGTAAACATCAGAGAAAGCCATTTATTAACATAAAAAAGAAATTAAAAGATCACAACTGGCATTCTAAATTGATCGATTTTGGCCAGTCTTATTAAAAAGTTTGCATAACGATGTATAATTTTTCAACTTTAGAAATTCATTTAATTATTAAATGAATGTTTGAATAATAGTTAAATACATATCGTCCGATTAATATAGAAAATTTAATGAAAGGAAAAATTAGAAAGAGGGTTTTGTAATGTTTCCTTTTAATTAAATTAAAAAAAATTATCACCCGACACTATAATGTCAAAGAATTAAAGAAGTAAAATTTATAAAACCCCAGACACATTTTTATTTCATGCTTTTTGAACTATATAATTTATCTTCTAGTAGACACGCTTCGACCGGCAATCTATCGAACACTTAATTATGGGACGATGCCTTGCGAAAATAACCCGACTCAAACAGTAAAACGAACACGAACACTCTCGATAAAGTCATATTTCTAATAAAAAAAACTAAATCAAAATCGATTCATTCGTTTAGGAGCTATGATGGCACAGACAAATACACAAACACACAGATACACACGTCAAATTTATAACGCCCCTCTTTTTCCGACGGGGGTTAAGCATAACATGCATTGGTCCTTTAATTTTGATATAAGTAGTAAAATTTCCATCCTAGCGTTGTGCCGGGTCCACCAGTTTGTTAATTTTTCAGCGATATCTTTCAGCGAAAAAACTCCGATTGAAAGTATAAAAGTGCCAATTACTTTTGAGCGGCGGTATCGATTTTTATCAAATATAGCTTAAAACGCTCGATTAAGTCACCATTCAATGGTAATGTTTCTATATTCCCTGACTACAATTACGTTTGCTAATCAGTTTGTCTTATTGTAAGTAGTAATCTGTGGAAAATGTAGTGGGAAGTATATTTGTTGAGTCATATGTTTAAGACACTTTGTATATTTTTAGTATACTACTGTTTATTTTCCCTATAAAAATAAATAAATTCAAATAAAAATTGGTTCATCCGTTTGGGTTCTATGACGCCACAAACAGACACAGATACACACGTCAAATTTATAACACCCCTCTTGTTCCGTCTATCTTCCCTACCCCCATTTTGATCCTCTGCCACGCTTATTGGATGTAACAGAGGATTTATAACCACATAATTGTACAGGATGTTGCCTTCATAGCCGGACCCACCTTATACAGAGTCCTATTTAAATATTCATAACGGCCGAACAAAATTCTCGGCCCCTATTGGGTTCCCGTTTATTTCGCGGTGAGTGTACCTGGGGTAAGTGTGTTATGTTATAATTTACTAGAGTTTGTTCGCGTTTAATATTAAAATGGTGTTGTTTTAGACTGGCTTGAAATAACTTTGTGTGCTAAGTTTAGTTATCGTGACTTAGAAGCCTATTTGCACCCTAAGGGCGGTTACGCACTACATCCGATCCGTGTCCGTGAAATTTCGGTTCAGATGTAGCCGTAGTACTTCTTGTAGGGAAGCTTACGTATTATTAGAATATTTTGAACTCGGAACTCAAATCACGGACATGGATCACGGACACGGACGTGTAGTGCGTAGCCACTCTAACAATTCCTGACTTGTATATTTATTTCGTTATAGAGAGATTTTAAAAATGTATCTTGTCGGCACTAAATCTACTTTTTTATCTAGTCATTGGTTTCCTACTGCTGGACAAGTCATTCCAAACACTTTTCCCAATAAATCCTCCTAATGCTATAGTTCTATTATAAATGCGAAAGATTGTGAGGATGGATGGATGAATGGATGTTTGTAACCACGGAACGGATTTTGATGAAACTTTACAGAAATATAGTTTATACATATAAGGCTACACACTATACCTATATATAACGCTAACACATAGGCCTATGTGTTTTCTGATGTATAAACTATATTAATTATAGAGATAGTACGAGAAACACTAACACCACGCGGGCGGAGCCGCGGGCGACAGCTAGTCCTACTAATATTATAAATGCGAAACTTTGGATGGATGGATATTTATTACTCAATCACGCCAGTACGACTGAACGGATCTAGATGAAAATTGGCACAGGGACAGATTATAGTCTCTCATTGGCTACTTTTCATTCCGAAAAATAAAACAGTTGCCATGGGACAAGTTCCGACTTTCACGCGGGCGAAGCCGCTGGCAGAAGTTAGTCTACTTACAAAGCTCAAATACTGTTTGACATAACATTTTGCACGAAAGATCCTTACACACGGAAGTCAGCAATTAGGAAAGAGTTTTGAAAGTACACTCTAAAGGGGTATAGGGTATGAAAGTTGGTTTAGAACTTATTTTTAGTTTATTTTTACCGATAACTGATCCCAGCGAGCAGACGACTTAGTTTGTATTGAAATAAGTTAAAGACATCGATAAAAAGACAAAGTAAAAAATATAGGTACAATGTACAAAATTCTAATTAACATAACTATATTTACACTAAAAACAAAATCTAAGTCTAAAAAAAAATTACCTGTGAATGAATTTACCTGTTATGCTTGTAATATCTATACTACGTATACGTATAGATATTGTTAGTTTGGGTGCATCGTCCGCACGTATATGAATTTATGCACGTCCATGTCCGCACGTATATTTCTCTCTGATGGTGGCACATGTGTTGGATCATTCGGTTCCCTTCATGATGGTTGAGCTGAGTGGTGCCGATCCATGCGTAATGTTCGTGAACAGGCGCCATCAGTTGGGATTGGTCATAACTTAGCTGCCTCGGCCTGTTATTGCATTTTTATGTTAAACTTGTTTTTTACTCTAGACGCTTTTACGTGCACGTCTATTTGCATCGTTCTCAAATATATGTATTTTTTTCAACAAGAATGATGTAACCAATAACTTGTAATTGAAACTGATGAAAAAGAGTGTCCGTGGAGTTTCTTGCAAATTCTTCTCCATTGAGATCTACTGACGCTTGCGAATTTGCAACAAGTCATATTTAATTTTTTTTTGTTTGACAATTCAAAAGTACCTCTAAGGTTTATTTGAAATAAACTATTTTGATTTTTGATTTGATTTGATTTGATTGATGTGTTTGTATATAAATGTTGTAAACCACTTTTTTTAAAAGAGTAAGTGTGGAGTTTCTTGTCCATTATTCTCCATAAAAAACTACTTTTCCGAACGGGCGGTAGAATCAACTATTATTACTTTTTAATTTAAATTTTTGACGTTCAAAAGTGCCGCTTGGTGAAATAAATAAATTTTGTTTGTTTATTTGTTTGAAAGCGAGCTTATAAAAGCAATTAATGGCTATTTTCTTTAAATATACAACGGATTTTTTTTTACAAAGAAAAACGCTTTCCAATTAGCAATTCCCCAACTGAAAACAAAGGCGATCCTTCATTTCTATTAGAATATTCTTTGTCTCTCACACCTCTCAGTTGACAAAAAGAAAAAATATCTTCAGGGGCCTACCATGAGCTTTTAGAGGTTATACCCATTGTTCGTAAAGCCTCTGTCACACACAGCGAATCTTCGCTACGAACAACACTCACAATGACAATTCGCTGCCCGCCTGTCACATACACCGAGTTCTACACGAGAATTTCGAGAGTCTGGGGTGCCCCAAATACAAATATGTCGTCTATAAGTGCCTGACCACAGCAAGTATTCGCTGTGCGTGACCGAGGCTTAAGAGACGGATGGAGGCAAGTCATAGACATCTGTCTCTTACGCTTAATAGAAATAACCTTGCTCTATGAGCTCATGGTAGGGCCTTAAGACCTAATTAAAATACTGGCAGAACAAAAGCTCATGCCTTAAATCAAATATTAATTTGGAACCGTCGCGCCACCTCGCGTAATCCTAGGGAAGACGACCAATTTAGCTGATGTCGTTCATCACGAGGCTCTTAACAGGTAGAGAGCCTTTTTAAAGTCCCTTCAACGTAGGCATCGTTTTCAGCATGAGTAATGTGGAATGATGAAGGTTTCTGGGCTTTGTCTATACATGTTTAGATTCAGTATTAACGAGTAAAATTAGAACTAGATACTAGTAAAACATTTTATCTACACTCACAACGTAATGTTCCGAATATGAATTCAAAATATGTTTTGTGTGGTTTTTTTTTTCGTGGATAGGTAAACTTTAAAAACCCGGCCAATCGCGAGTCGGACTCGCGCACAAAGGGTTCCGTACCATTATCGCAAAAAACGGAAAAATTCACGTTTGTTGTATGCGAACCCCACTTAAATATTCATTTTATTCAGTTTTTAGTATTTGCTGATGGTGTATTTCTGTTGCTGCTTTAAAGCAACAGAAATACATCATCTGTTTAAATTTGAACTGTCTAGCTATCACGGTTCATAAGATAAAGCCTGGTGACAGACAGGCAGACAGACAGTGGAGTCTTAGTAATTGGGTCCCGTTTTTACCCTTTGGGTACGGAACCCTAAAAATAACCATTACAGTGCAACATTTTTCTTCAATTTTCAAACAACTGCATCATTAAATAACTTTTTAATTTTTATAGCACACTTACTTTTTAATTGATTGGCTTAATGTAGAAAAAAAGTGTCACTGCGCGCTGCGCAGTCATGCGAAATGAGAAACTAAATTTCCTGCCATACCACATATTTTTTCTGTTTCTACTGTTGTTTTATTTCAACTGTATGAGTGATGATAAAATACTGTTTGCAACGGCATATAATTAGGTATTAAAACACTCGTGTGGTACTATTATCACACTCGGCTTGACCTCGTGTGATAAACCCATACTCGTGTTTTAATATCCCCTATTATATGACCGTTGCATAAACTACTATTAGGTACCACAATACTTTAGTTAGGTATAAAAAGCATCATCATTTGGCGTGGCGTTTTCCAACTATATTGGGGTCGCTTCCAGTTTAGGCGGACGCAGCTAAATACTAGTATATTACATGGACTATTACTACTATTATTACTGCCTATCTGGACTCCACAACCCATTTGTGGTTGCATGTCAAGACTGAAAGCTAGGTTTTCCGAAATGTGAATGTAATACATTTCAGTCAACTAAGAAGAACCAAAAGATTCTAATTACCAAAATAAAGTTATGAACTTCTAGATGTTTCCTAACAAACATTGTCTAACATTTTAAAAACTAAATTAAAGAAGACTCAGAATTATTATAACGTAAACCAAAAAGGTATTTCCTGCAAATGTTAGCGAGCTAAAACCGGGATCGTTTGCTAATGCTCTAAAATTCTGCGAGCATTTTTCTACGAAACACGAAAATGAATTTGTTTTAGGCAATTTCAGTTCTCGACGCTGTTCGCGACCGGATTGTCCGAACTTTGTTTCAGGCCAGATGGTCTGAAAGTTCGGAATTAAAAATATACTTTCGAGCTTTCTAACACATTTCATGAAAGAGATATACAGGATTATTTGAGGCTATGTTGCTATTATTTAAAGCGGAAATATGTTCGATAATCTTAATGATTAAAGCGGTCTGAAAAAGCAAACTATCTGTCTTACATAAAATCAGCGCAGTACCTCCATGTTATTTCTTCTAAAATAAACATAATATGAAACGATTTAGTAGTCATACGAGGAAAAAAGATGGTATTTCACGAACGCAAAGCCTACCTTTGATGGGTGGACCTTTGTAAGTTTCATAAAAGAAAACGTCATGAGGCACATTAAAAAAAAAGATCTTTTGAACGAATCCCTGCCAGGGTCGGGTTATGTGTTTTTAAATGTGTCAAAAGCAAATATTTGTGATGGCAACACCATAAAACGGTTTTGTTGAAAATCCTCCTTTTTGATACGCAGGCGTGTAAAAGGAGTTATTTCGTTGGCTTATTCCTGGCTGTTTTTTTTTGTGAAAATTTGTTTTATGTGTAGGTGCATATATAATTATGTTTTAATGGCACAATGTTAGTTTACAAGTAAAATTTAAAAAAAACTCCCAACATAATTTTATTTTATACTACATAGTAGACACGCTTCGATCGACAATCTATTGAACACGTAATTTTGCCACGATATCTTGCGGGAGCAACCCGATTCAAACAGTAAAACGCCAATTCATTTTGAACAGCTAAACCAATTTCATCAAACTTATCTAAGAACACTACTAATAATGTCACCTTTCAAACAAAATAAAAACTAAATAAAAATCGGTTCATCCGTTTAGGAGCTATGATGCCACAGACAGATACACAGACAAACAGGTCAAACTTATAACAACCTCTCTTTTTCCGTCGGAGGTTAAAAATAGCAGGTGAGGTTCAACCTAGAATTCTGACTAAAAAATTTGAATTTGAGTAGTTATTTGTCAAATCTGAAAACCTGTTAAAATTTTCCCTTATCATAGGGTTTGACACGTTCTGAACTCTTAAATACTCAATTCAGAAATTAGCTCTTATTTTCATAGTAAGCCTCAAATCAAGAAGAAAACGACGAAACCAAAGACGGGTGGAAAAATACTCAGAAAAAGATAACTACCTCTTGTTTCTGCCTTTCATATGACCGGGAATAGTTAAGTTTCTTAGATTTCCGTTTTAGGAGAAAGAAATGAAATGCGTTTGATGAAAATTTTTCCTGTAACTAAGCCTTCAAAGATACATTTTTGGGGAAAACTAACCTGACTATTTATTGATGTTTCATACAGACTTAATTCCTTATATGAACCCGAATTGAAACGGGTTTTATCAGAGAACAAAAGGGATAAGAGAAAGGGTATTTTGAAAACATAGTTGGTCAATGTATTGTGGTTTTATTTGAAGCTTGTACCATTGTACAGACTTCAAATAAAACCACAATACAGATGAAGAGACCATATTTATTATTTGAGGCAGGTGTGACTGGAAATTCCAGGAGGGGGACGCTCTCGACTCTATGAATGTATGAACGTAGTCGGAGCAAAAGGACCATAAAACGTTCCGTAGTTTCTACATACAAAGAATATGAGTTTAGTTACGTTTGTATAACCCGGTTCCATAAATAAACGAATCTAAAACGGCTGTGCTTATCATGTTCTCTCGCTTCCACACTAGTGCCGTCTATAGAGTGCAAGCGAGAGAACATGATAAGCACCGCCATTTTAGATTCGTGTCTTTAATGATCGGGGTTATATGTGCTAATTGATCGATAAGACATTGAATGATACCTAAAGGGATTGAGCAAACCTGATAAAAATAAGTTATTCATTAAAAAATCTTTTTTTAAAAGAAGCTTTTTTCATATTCTTTTCAGCAAACCCTTTCATTTTAGCCACAAAAATTACTAGTCCGCTATTTTGGGCCGTCCGCCATATTGGATTTGGAAAATGACTTCACTTAGGTAACGATGCATTGCCATACAAACTAAACGTGGATGCAAAATTTCACCTTAATCGGTGGAGGATAACTGCTTAAATAATAGCTTGTAATAAAACAATGGTGCGGTAAAAACGGTAAAAATATGGTAACCCAACCCCTGCCTGCCAGTACGGGTTGTGAAACTGTCTAATGGAACGTGTCTACCACACAATAACAAATGACGGCGTTGTTTTGACGGACATTGAAAGATCGTTAACTACATTTACAAGTCTTACAATATTTTTTAACTCCTGACGGAATAGGTGTGTTATACGTTTGACGTGTGCACCTATGTTTTTGTATATATGTGTAAGTATATAGCATCCTAGCTCCTAAACTGATGCACCGATTTTGATTTAGTTTTTTTTTGAAAGGCGAGTTTATTGATAGTGTTCTTAGCTATTTTTGATGAAGATCGGTTCAGCCGTTCAAAAGTTATGGGCGTTTTACTGTTTGAATCTGGTTGTTTTCGCAAGGTATCGTGTCATAATTACGTGTTCAATAGATTACCTATCGAAGCGTATCTACTACTAGATAAATTATGTAGCATGATATAAAAATGTTTCAGGGGATTTAAAATTTTGCTTGTTGCCGACTTGCCGTTAAAATCAAAGAGAATACGAAGGGTTATGAATATCACTCGTTCGTGCTCGGGTGAAAATAGAATCCTTGCTGATTATAAGATTCAGGGTCAAGGTCGAAGGACGAATAATAATAAAAAGCTCATCTTTACAAGTATGCTGTCATAATATTGTAATTAATAAAAAAATATAGTATATCTTCAAAAACCAAATAAAATGGTCAACCACAGTGCCATCTCTCACTTTTCTGAAGCAATATACATTACACAGAGTTACCGTGCAGCCGTCAAATTAAACATTTTGATGAATCTGCCGCTTTGCAATATGAAAGCATTTTACTTTACATAGCATGAATAATATTTCATTCTTTATATCCACTTCGTGCAGAACGTATTTTGTCATTTTAATCTCGAATATTTTTCTTTAATTTATGTTTTGTTGCTGCAGTTTTGAATGCTATCTCTTGGGTGTATTATTTACTGTATTTTCAGAGCTTTTTGAGCAGCTGCATATTGAGTGGAGCTGTTGCATTATACTCCATTTTAAGAGTAAGACAATTCTGAACTCCGAAAATAATTTCAACGACATACGTTATCGTATGGCGGTAATTTTTTTTTTGTTATCTATTGTATAGATCCAATTCTGCCAAAAAAAAACATTGTCAATATTACTAGATATTTTCTTTCATTCTACTCTTTGCATAAATTACTGCAAATAGACATACAAAAAATTAATAATAATTTACAAAGTAAGTAACATAATTGTTTGTCTTCACTCGTAGCAAAATCTTTTAGTTAATAAAAGACGACTTCAGAGAGGAGTAGAAAATGATGCAAAACTTGTTGAAGTAAGCTCGGAGGGCAAAAGAATCGCCGCCGTTTTCTATGACTCCACTTGTTCGTAGCGGGTAGGAGCGTAGCCGAAGTGCTACGTCGCCTACGGCGTAGCAAAGCGCAAAGACCTTAGCCAATTGAATTATCGTCAGGGAAGCTACTGGGAAGCTATTACAGTAGGAAAGTCATAAATGTTTAATTTACAAGAAAGTAAAATAACTGTGTAAAATTATAGTGAATATATAATCCAGTATAATTTTATACTTTTGTAATTAAACCTCAAATATGATGGGTTTTACTGTTTGGATCGGGCTGCTGTGCTCTCCGCAAGATATCTTGTTATAATTTCGTGTTCAATATAGATTGTCGATCGAAGCGTGTCTATTATGTAGCAGAAAATAAAAATATGTCAGGGGTTTGTACTATAAGAATACCCACTGACTAAACAAAAGCTACAATAAGTTCTAAAGTTCAATTGAAAGCCACAGTGAGCGTCATTCCGTGAAATCACTAAGCCTGATTGGCCATTCGAAACGTATCTGAAATACAACAGGACACTGATTCTAACCGCAGACACGTGTTTCGGAGTGCGATACTCAATTCAGCACTTTACCTCGATATCTATTGGACCGATTCACGTATCAACATCAACTTGAAATCTGGGACAATCACGTGCAAAAGGATGAATCAGTTTAGAAAAATTCAAAGGTGGATTTACGCTATACTGTAAATTCTTGAAATACTAAAAATGTAGGCTGACGATTCACCAATATTTGCGCCAGATATCTAGTGGATGGACCAATATCAATCAATCTACCTATACTTTGACTGGTAACACTATATCCCTTGCCCAGACTGGATAAGCCAATACCAAAGCCATAATTAAGTCCGCTTCTGCAGGTTGATGTGCATCAAGTGTTAAATAAATAATTGCAAATTCAGATGATAGGTGATAAAGATGTACGAGTATGGACTAAGTCAATCATTAATTGATCGACCCTAAATTAATTTTGATAAGTCTACCTACCTATGGGTACCTTATGTAACATTGTACGTGGTTGCTAACACATCAAAATCCGGGTAGCAAAAAGATAAAAATAAGATATACCTATTTACGCTTACAGCGGATGTCTCTAACTGGCAATACTGAAATGAGTAATTAAATAGTCGTAAACTTCGCGCACGGAACTGGTTTGTTGAATGTTGGTAGTTGACTTCCCTCTCAATACGTATGACTAACGCTCGTGGACTTCCTGCGGTTCGTGGACTAGTCTCGACCGGCGGTCACTTGGCACTACGCAGCAGCAGAGTGACAGTGTCTGCACAATAGTTAATTGTACCTCTGCCACGTTTCTTATCGTCACCTCGAACGACATATGTTACAACAATTTTATTACTTACACGTTACCGTGAACAAATAGACAAATAATTAAACTCAGTGTAACCCCTGATTGGGGTTCGTCTGTACCGGACATCTTTCGTTGTTGCTGCAAGGGCTATGGCTGGACAATTCTGCGTGCTACCCTCTGATACGAAAATCGACCTACCTAACTGGCTGTCACCAGTCACCTACGTTCTGGGAACTACAGGATAGTGGTTTCCTTTCGGCGGTCTTGAACTTAAAACGCGCTCGATGTCGAGAAATTACACCAGTCTCCTGCTGGTTGGGTTTCTAAAATTATTATATACAATTATAATTATTATTTTATTTAAATTATTGTATCTACCCTCTCTTCGAGAGGTTGATTTCTCTGCCAGCCCCCTACTAACCGTTACACTTTTTGATTTACAAAACGCCAAAGATGATCATTTCTAAATCCTAATACCACTTTAGCATACCTCAAAATGGAACCTAAGACCCCACGTCACAATTTACGACCTCTACTACGAATGACATAAATTACAAGCAATATTGCCTCAATTATAATGTTGAAGTACACGTCAGTTCAAAGTTGGGACAGTTTCTGCGATAGAGGGGAGATAACAGCTCTCGTTAGGAGTGCGTAGGTACCGGGGTGTGCCGGAGATTGTCACGATCAATTAGTGCTGCTTGTCTGCTCACCCCTTAAGGAAGTCAAGGACATCAGCGTTATGTTTATGTGGGTTGTAATGATGATATGTCTGAACTTTATACTGTTTATTTCGTTTGCTAAGCGTGTTGATTCTGATGATAATTTTGATTAGGCATATTATTGATTTGAGCTTCCACAGAGAGCATGAATTATATTTTTATAGATACACTCACGCTCGACCAGTTTCTCACTTGATGGTAAGCGACGATGTGGTCGACGGTGAAGCACGCTTGCCCCTAGGTTGTAGCTTTCGGGAAACACAGACTCTGTGATTTGTATGTGGCAATATCCCGAAGTATTGTTAACCTTGTAGATTAAGCAAGTTTATATTTAGCAGAGGACAAGAAGATTATGAGTAAGATCAAATATAAACACAAGCAAAAGCGTAACGTGGCGTAGTACAAGCATTATTTTTTACCGACTTCCCAAAAAGGAGGAGGTGCTCAATTCGGAAGATTTTTTTTAAAATGTATTTTCGGGCATAACTCCGTCATATATAAACGGACTTGCAAAATTCTTTTATTATTCGTACAACCGATTTCCAAAAAAAAACCAAGATGTGAAAAATAATTAAAAAAAACGAAAACAGGAACACTGACTTCCGTGATTTTAGTAAATTTTCACTTTGTAGTGTTTTGTTTGGAAGTCAGTTGTATTTTTTTGTAAAAAAAGGTTTTTAAAGGGTGAATGTCCCTCTTGTTGGGATTATTATAGAAATCACGTTAACTGATATCATTATTGCTTATCAGACCCATCACGTACCAAAGTTATGTCATTAAAAGGACGACATTTTGTCACGAAATATTTGTAATAATCATTTACTATCATCATTAATTGCTGCATCATTATTTTTTATGTATTATTAAGAATCGATCGACAAATGAAAAGGCACCATCACTCTTCTAAATTCCTACTAATATACTCGTATATGTATTACTTTAGATGTTTTGAGTTGTATGTTTGTAACTCGATCACGCTTCAACAGCAGTACGAATTTACATGAAACTTGGCACATAGGACTATGACATGGACTAAAAATCATCATTTCAGCCGAGTCTTCCGTTGCTGGACATAGGTCTCTCCCAAGCGTCGCCACATTGACCGGCCCCGTGCGTCTCGCATTCAGCGGAATCACGCAAGCTTCACCAGGTCATCGGTCTACCTCATGATATAACAAACAAGGAGATATGCCCGGAAGACGAAAATATATCGGCAACCTGTGTCTCCAGTTTGCCCCTAACACGGCAACTACTACACATGCAGTTCAGTAAAGGCAATAGATACGCAGTCGCGCACACATCCGCATTTCTTAAATCAGTAAATTTTACATTTCTATGTTCCACCTAGTGGGAGGCCTTCCAACGCAACGTGACATTATCTACTACGGGATTATTATAAAGAATACTTTTCATCCGGATCATTTAGTAGTTTTCCTAGAATCTGAAAAAATCTTTACTTCATAAATAATATGTGTTACCTTACTAAATAAAGCTTCTGACGCGATGATTCACAAATAAACGTAGCACATAAGGACACATCACTCTGACACGCATATTGCCGCCGTATCGCGAATAATTGAATTTATGCTGCGGCCCTCGTTAGCAGTCTGTTTTACATGTTAACACGATGCACCGAGCAGCACGACATACGAGAATATTCCGACAAAAATCCAACATTCGTTCGTACAGTTATCATGAATTTACTTAATTTTATTTTATGTATATGCAAGCCTTCGATGACGCGATTATTTGGAAACGTATCTCACTGCGCAAAATAAAATCGGTATTGGAAACTGAATATAAAAAGCAACACAGAGAAGAATTGAGAGAATTTACAGATCATTCTAGAATAGTAATGGTGTATCAAGCTGATTTCAGATGGGGAGAGCTAGACGCGCGTTTTGCAGACGTGTGGTAGAATTGACTTACTAAATCGGTTCTACGTATGGATAAACTTCTACAGACGATTGCTGAAAACGCACAGTGGCAAAATGTTTAGCTAAATTCGGATTCGTTTACTCCATTTGTAGTAAAGAGTTAGTTTTGTATCTGAAACTTGCGTATAAAATGTGTTTCTGTATTTTGTATACAATTTGCTGTTTCCACACAATTAGTTTTATAAGCAACAACAACATGTTGCTCCGACAAAATTCTGTTTATTTAATTATGGTTTTCTGTGTGACACATCCAACTAATTATTTATGGCTCAACAATCTCCTTAGCACAAATTATTTCGGGTTGGTGCACATGCATTCTTTATCCACACAACTCTATCAGTTGTGATCTCAGCAGTCTCCCCCTTCATAAATAACAATCTTTCACAAAAGCCATACATGGTTAATTTGACTTTTTCTCTATCTATCTACCATGATTCATACCTAAAACCTTCCTCACGACATATTCCTCATTCCTCCGCATCATGTGCCCATACCAAGGCAACCAAATTCCACACATTCATTATTGATATTATCTTGTTCTAGGAAATGTGATCATATTATCAAGCAGCGTACCAATTAAATTTTCAATGTATCCTAAATCTAAAATGATCATGACGTAATTATCGGAAAGTGAACAGGGAATTATTTACATTTCATTAACAGGTCGCCTTCCGACAATATTGTATAGTCGTTAACCTTTATAAATAGTGGAAGTTTTCGACCCTTTTCAACGCCGACTACATAACCACTAAGTTTCACTATTACATAAATTAGTGTTAGCTAACTAGCAACCATAAATTTCTAAAGGTGTTTTAAATTTTACACTATAGCCACTTACCTCCATTATGTGGTCATTCCAAATATTTGATGCAAACATATTGGCTTTCGAATATTATGTACAAAGCAAATATTTTCATACTTACTGTAACATCGCATATAACTTTGTTCAGGGTTTGGAACTAGTCCGCCACAGTATTAACAACCACTGATGTACGAGATAAAAAAAAACATTTTTCAAAATAATACTACCGACTTCCAAATTAGAAAACTAGTCGGGATCTTTGGTAGGTACCAATTTTTTTGCGTTATGGACACCGACTTCATATTATTATATACACCGGACACCGGAGAACGTTATTTTTCACTTTGTAGTTTTCTTATTTGGAAATCGGTAGAATTTATTTGTCAAAAAGTTTATTTTTATTTTTCACTTTTTAGTTGTACCTACCTAATAGGCAAGTAATTTAGTAGGGTACCTATAATGGCAGAAAAGATTACCCGAATGTCATGAAACTGAACATAACCGGTGAAATGAGAGTGTACCAAGGTGAACTGTACACATCTGCGTGGGGTACGCAGATGTTTAGAGCGTGGCCAGTACGCTTAGTGTTGATTGTTATGTTATGAAATGGTATAAACAATAAACAGACATGCGATTGCAGCAATCCCGAGAGATTTTCCGCTATTTATTGAAAAGTTCTGTTGTTTACAAAGAATTATCAAAATTGGTCCAATTTGACGGAGATATTGGTTAAAATAACAAAAAACAACATGAAGTCGAACACAGAACCTCATCCTTTTTGGTAAGTCGGTTAAAAAGCGCCTAGGCAATGAAGCACGACAAGTCCCGGGGATCGATTCCACGTCATAGATAACGGAACCAAATTGATTAGAAAAATAATTTAAAGTAAAAATCGTTTTAAAACACGCTTTTATTTTAATGGATTTAAAAGTACGAAATGTAATATCGTTAATTAATACATAACCAATTAACCCAAATACGATGGTGCTCTGCATTTTGTCTGGTTGAAGAGTTGATATGGTCATTTTCCGGCCCCATCAAGGAATCAGCTCCATAATATCCTACGTTTTCAAAGTTACATGAGCACGCCAATTTCAGCTTAATCGAATGCCAAGTGCTTGAAAAATCGATTAGGTACTAGTTTCCGGACACACATACTAAAATAAAAAGCTTGTAAAAACCCATTTCATTCTTCAAATACCAATCTTTATGCCAATTTTCTGTAGAAAACTTAGATCGGTATCTACATACTCCAGCCATGAAAAAGTATCAAGCAGACTGATGCACCTTTAATTGCATTCATTGAAACCCCTTCACGCACTTAAGTTCTATAGAAAAGGGGCAATGAATACATCCGTGTGTGCATTTGAAGGGTAAGTACATTCAAAGTTGTGAGATAATTGCTATTCTCTCATGCTTCGCAACGAGTTTAGGAGAGCTATACCAATGCAATAAAACGTGATCATCACATCTAAACTGCTTGTCAATATTTAAGCTTAGTTCTGTTTTATTACCTAAATTGGCACATACACCCGATGTCGAACGTGGCAAGGGAAATAGGCTATTTCAAGGTCAACGTTTGACAGGTTTTCAAGCAGTAAGTGGTAGAGTTTGACAAATACCTTAAATACGCAACTCCAAATTCTTAATTCAAAAATTAAGGGTAAGTATCACATCACTTTTTTAAAATACTTCACTATTTTGCAGAAGTAAGAACAAAAGACATAAAATGTATTAAAAACTTTTTTAAATAATAATTTTAAATTTCTGTTTCTTCGACTTCCAACTTCCTTTATTTTTAACTTTTTAGATGTGGTACATAATGGAAAAGTTCTATAGTAAAGAACCTAAAATTCCAAAAGTTATGCCAGAATGGATTACCCGAATTAGACCAGTGCCGAAGCCTTTGAAAATGGTAAAAAGTGACAAAAAATAATAGTAGGATGAAACCCATTGGAAAAGGAAGAGCATATAACAAAAAACCGGCCAAGTGCGAGTCGGACTCGCGCACCTAGGGTTCCGTAGAAACCTCAGCTTGAAGGTATTATAGACTGAGTATTTCATATGAATTTCAATTTATTGCCTCTACGCGTTCATGAGGAAAGGGTGTAGTAAGTTTAAAATTATTAAAAATATTTTTATTATATGATGTAACTAAAAATTTACGGTTTTCGCAATTTTTCCTTTATCTGTGCTATAAGACGTTGCTTCTTACCAAATTTCAAGATTGTGAGTTCACGGGAAGTACCCTGTAGGTTTTGATTCCCTTGCGAGTGTCGAAAATTTGCAGAAATTTGCGGCATAAACGGCTGTATCTTTTTTTGCGTTGGCTTAGAAGTTGGATTTTACACAGCTTTAAGGGACAGTAGACCTGAGTATTGATATAAATTTATGAAATTGATAGTATTTGTGAAAAAATAAATATTTTTAACCAAAAAAATTACAGATTGTTTGGGACATAAAAAGATAAGTTTTCACCAAAATCCATGTTTTTTTTTTGTAAATATGAAAGTAAAAAACCAAAAGCTCTAATTTTGAATTTGAATTTTTGATATAAATTTTGAGGTTATGTGAAAAAAGTGTAAATACAAAAGTTGTAGCTCTTTTTATTACCTATAACTTTGCCATTTATTTTTTTCCATAGGACTTGTAGTTTTGCCGGAAATCGAGATAAACCGTTTTCTACCCTTAAAAACTCACCCCCTTGCACTTCCCGACCTCAGATCGCCCGTAAATTATTTTTGTTATATTCTCTTCTTTTTCCAATGGGTTTTATCCCACTATATTTTTTTTCCTTTACAAAAATTATCACAACTGCGTACAAGAGCGTACCGGCGGCGTGATGTTATGTTATGAAATGGTAAAAACAATAAACAGACATGCGTTTGCAGCAATCCCAACAGATTTGCTTAATTTATTGAAGAGTTATGTTGTTGTTGTTATCTTCGAAGTTCTTCATCAGATCTTTACCAAATTTAAATAGGACTAATTTTGGAACATATTCTTTCAAGCAAAATCATCACAATCAATTCATAATTGGCGGAGTAATCGCGTAACAAACATACAAAAAACATACAGTCGAATTGAGAACCTCCTTCTTTTATGAAGTTGGTTAAAAAATAGGTTATAATCAAAAACATAAAAGTAATGAAAAACTGTAAATGTAATCTCTTGAATAATGTCATGATTGTTCTAAAAAACCTGCAACTAAAAAAAAACATTTCATTGCACAAAATATCAGCATATTCGCTCACTAACAAGCTTGAACGTTCCACTCTACATCCGACCCCGCCATTGTCCGGGTTATGATAAAGCGGATACGGCAAATAACCCTCGATTAAATAAAACGATTTATGTGTAAACCTTCGTACACACCGGTCATATGAAAGATAAATCTTTTCATATTTCTAAACTGTCACCAGGCTGTGGGCTATGAATAAATTTGATCTCCTGTACAAGGCCATACATGTTAGTGTAGTGAACAGACATAGAGAACGCCGTAATGGCTCAGATGTCGTACTATGAATTGTCAACGCCATCATGATCCGTTGTGAAGAAATGATAATGCTATTCGCCTTGTATGACTCTGGTCTCTTTTACACGACGACATCATGGTGGTTTTAAGATGTAATAGTAGTGCCTGTGGACTTAATGCTCAGTCTAGGGACCGTCACAAAATTGACAAAGCCGTAAAAAGAGACAAACGATTGTGCGGCCACTACCTTTATCTTTTCTGTAGGTCGTATAGTGACGAAGGTGACACTGACTGTTACGTAGACTTATCAGCATTCTAGAGAAAGTCAACTACTAGCCCACGTAGCCCACAATCACTTTGTCTCTCCCACACTTTTCTCACCGTATTCACTTGACAGACGGGGAACGTTTGTACAGTTCTCTATGCCCATAGTATTGTAACTCTTTGCTTAAAACAACATTGAAGGGTATCAACATTAAAATTCTCGTTTCGTTTCGGCTTCAAAAGGAATGATTAAAGGGTACAAAACAATTGAAAATTCAAAATGTTTCAATATTCGTTGAAATTGGAAACGTGTTACTTTGAAGTAACGGAGTAAAATGAGTTCACATCATTCTCGGAGACAGATTTTCCGAACATGACGAGTTACTCGTGTCTGGTGTAGTGTGAGTTAATTCATTGCACACCACTTTTCACGATAACTGCCAGTAGATTTTACCTTTGGTTTGAAACTATCTTACTGTCACTTAAAATGAGGCAAATAGATCTTAAAACCTAGAATTTTTCTTTTTCCAATTAAAAAAAAATTATTTAAATAAACTTTTTGGCTTATCAAATGCACGGTGCATTGCCAACAAACCAAACGTGTATGCAAAATTTCTTCTTAATCGGTTGAGGATAACTGCTTTAAAATTCAGATGCAAGATTTGACCCGAACACACACATACATTTTAAATTAATAAAATGCTTGGAAATTGATATTCTATCAGCGATTACGATTGCCAAAAAGTCGATAGAAATTGATCGACAAGCGCTACCGAAATGTCACGTTGTCAATCCCAAATATTTTAGGTATTTGAAAATCGTAATCGGCAAAAAAAATTGACTTGGCCCTCTATTCGATTTTTGACGTGCAAGTAACAACTAACCACCACACACACCAAACTTTTTTTTTTTTTGGGTGGGAAATCCATCCATCCATCCAATGACTTCTCCCGCTCTGGGTGAAGCGGAAGGGCGTGTCAGACTTTTACTGACTAAAACCCACCCGTGTTCCTTCGGTTGCTCGTGCCTGGGCCGCGGTAACTCTCTTTCAAATTTATCCTAAAGAACAAAAAGAACAACAAAACCCGGCAGAATAAAAAGTGAATGATCCAATAAGAGAGGGACAGAACTTAGTTCGTCAACCTATTATGATTAAAAGCGAGGGTAAGGAACAAATAGATTTTATTCAATTTTATTTGTCAATTTTCCGCTTTCGCGATAGAACTTTTGATCGTATTATCAATTTGGCCGTCCGATAAAAGTATGGCATATAAAGAAAACGTTCTACCGAGTTGGACGTCGGACTTCAGAACGAAAGGCAAACACTGAAGTTTTACTTATGCAAGCAAACTATTGGAAGGATGAAATAGTCCCTCGATCCGATTATATTGGGAAATCGATTGCAAAGGAAACTAGGAATACGAATCAGGGTATAGAATTCATTTGATACTAAGTAGTAAGTTATGAGGTGGTTGTGTAGGTAAAGATTAATTAAACAAATAACTGGTAGTGCTAAATCTCATCTGTCGCTGTCAGCGATAAGCCGCCTTTGTGCCCGTAGAAATTAGTTTTCTTGTAAAAGAGATGTGTAACTTTTTTTTTGGTGTACAATAAATGTATATATACTATTCTATTCTTGAAAACTTAGATTGCTAGTAGCTCGAAGTGAGTTGTCAATCTTTAGCTTCTCGGTGGAAAATCGCGCTGGCTGCTTGTATTAAAACAGTGCTTGAGTTACAAACAATTTAAGTGTTATTTCTTTAACACAAGCAGCTTAAGGCGTATAATATATTCCCCAATATTTACGCAGTAGTGGCCGTGAGCCCGCCAGAATATCAATATTGAACCTCCTTTTGAAAAGTTTTGTTTGCGAAATATTATTTGATTTTGACAAGTCGTTTTGATGGAGTAGGTATCCATAAGTAGCGATAAAATATAGTGTTGTTAATTATTTTTTAAAGCAAAACTATTTGTTACGCGAAAAAACCATGTTTCGCAAGTAATGTACATGAAACAATAATAATACTATATCTTTTTTTCAAACATTTTAACCTAGCCGTTATTAAGGATTATACTTTAGAAGGTAACCATTTTACGGCACTAAAGCGGTGGCAGGCCCTTAAAGCCACCTTAACATCTTTACCTAGCCCTTCGGGGTGTCAGGCGTGATATTTAATCGATGAACAATCTGTCAAGCATTATAATTACAGCAATTTCATCACTGACCTAGGAAGCCATACATAACTATGATGTAAGCATTAAATCGAGCCCTTACCGGCCACCGTAACTTATCGTAAGCGAAATTTTTCTAAAAGCCATTTTTACCCTAAACTCATTTAGCCATTTTTACCCTAATGCACCTTAGGTCATCCCACTAAAAAGATAAATCTACATTTGGTATCGTTCCTCCATCGTTTTGTCGATTTTTACCAGATCCGGCAAATGATTGGTTGTAGTAATCGATGTCACTGATGGCAGTGGTAATTATGCCAAAATGTAAGGGATTGCTCGTCACATTTCGGGAATCCCATACATTTTTGACAATTTACCTATCGCGACGCTTTCGCTGACAAAAATTAGATACGCTAGTCTTTCTAAAGAAGCTCTGCAATATCTTGTATTGTTTGCAATTATTTGTCGATATAGTTTCAATGCAAACTTATCAAAACGCCCAATTCCACAAAAGGTGGGTGACTAAAATGGGTTTATTGCTAAACGAATTCAAATAATCGTACTATTTTGGCCAATCGTTTGAAAGTGACAGTGACAGAGTGAAGTTTGAATACCTACATGTAGCATTAAAATGTCGCGCGCACACCATGTGTGCGTAAGCTACTTTTGTTTCTTTTGTGTCTGCTAATTAACGCTCAATGGGCATTTAGACCCAATTGTCAATTTAACCTCGTTTTAGCAACTAACTCTGAGTTATGTTTTTTGTGCAAGTGGGTAGTTGGTGAAAATGGTGTTAACCATCGAATTTGAAAACCGTAATCGCTTGAACCATCAGAAACCTACTTAGTCCAAATTACCTACCTAACAACTTTTGGTTTTCACGACGTTTTCCAAATATGTACTTTGACACATAAATACATCCTCAATTTGTTGTGCAACTATACACTGGCCAAGTAGTTAAAAGAATTCATCAAAAAGTTATCTTACAAATTTCACTAAAATCTAATTGTGCCAAATCTGCAAGTGTTTCTAAAAATCAGCTCTTAAACATTTCTAACTCTACGCCAAAATAAGACCTCCTTTTCACCTTAAAAATACATTGTTTCAAAAAATCTCCATCAACCTACACAGCTTTTAGTAATTAAAAGAAAAATCACGCTACAACCCTTTCTCGAGACAGGACTCCTTTTGATGAAAAATAAATTTGATGAAAACTGTGAGTCATACAGCCAGCATTTTTTTCTTCAGGCGCGTCTAGACGTGCCGACTCGTAATAAAACACGTCTAGCCTAAGTCTGGCTTACTTCTAAGGCAGGCGGGCGTTACAATATAATGCGTGTAAATGTCAACGCGTTTTTAATCTGTGGAGGTGAGACACGCGTCTTTTGATTAATCTGAACGTAACTTAAGGATTTTAATGATTGAATGCGTGTATTCTAGAACGACGTTCTGGTTTTAAATTTTGATTTATACTACGGTCCATGGATAGATTTTTTATCTTTGACAGCGACCTTATTGCTAAGGGAATAAGGATCACTGCGGTGCCAAATTAGAAGTAAAATAACCGTAGTCGGATTGTAGCAGGTATTTTGCGTTCTCGACTGAATATATTGGTCTAGAATACGGTCAGTAGCAAACATTGTCAGATACTTTATGTCAACTTCGAAAAATATAATGTATCGATGTTGATGAAAAAGGGTGCACCGCTTGCACCTGGAAAACTCCGTTTATGAAGGAATTTAAATCCTGATTAATCGCTGAATAATTAGAATCTTACAATTCCCTCTTCAAGGTGGAACGCCTAGTAGCAAAATGTTCAGGTAATTATTTCAGCTGTATATATAAATGGTAAACAAATAAAAAAATATAAATTCAGTAGAATCAAAAATATGCACGATAGTGCAGCGCCAAGTTCGCTGTAAAAAGTGTGGCCAATAGAACATGATTCAATTTTCCACATCATTTATCGCTTCACACGTTTACTCATTCAACAAAATGCGAATCGGCAATTTCATTTCCTAGAATTTTGAGAGTAATATTTATTTAATAAAAATCAATAATCAATTAAAATGTATTCAACAATTTGTAGCGTTAATTTTTAAACACCGTCGTACTGTGTAAATCACAAACAAATTGTCTTCACAGCAACGAACAAACTCTAATTTACACCCCATAAATAACGGAAGACAGGCAGCGTACAAATTAAGAACGATAATTTGTAGTTTCCACGTCTTGCCGAAACTAATTAATTGTAAGCACCCAAGGGAAAAATATACGCCCCTAAAAACTGTCGAGGCGTGCACGAGCTAAAACTTTCCAAAATCAATAAACTGTATAAACATTCTAAGCAGACATTAATGTTTCTTTCGACGTTACACACACACGCACGCAGTTACGTTCATTCGTAAATCGTATCGGACGTACACCCACACAGACGCCGAGCACGTACGAGTACGAACGAAAGGCGCGCTATCTAAAATCTAATAATCCCTTGCTAGTTTCAAAACTACTTATTACTATTAATTTACATTCTAGGACTTACAGTCGGCTGATAGCTGGTGTTATCCAGAAAAATCCGGTTTTCGCGTACTCTTCGCGTTCACCGCGTATTACGAGAAAAAGACAGCAACAACTCGCGACGTAATTTATATAACTATCACTATTTCACTGAAACACAGATCGCAAATAAAATGTATATTGTTCTTTAATTTTTAAGGGTTCGGAAACGATAACTGCGAGGTGAGAAGGATACGCGCGACTTGGCGGCGTCGATACGCGGACTGAGCGGCCATGACAGTCTCGGCTGGGGTGCGGTGCGCCTGCGCGCTGCGACCACCACCTTAAGGTCATTCCCCATTGTTCACCTCGTGATGAGGGTACGAAATTGATGCCAGCTTCAATTCCAACTGAAGAAACCTTTTTAAGTTTCCAAATCCTGTTTACAAATGGTTGATTTAAAATGGCAGTCCTCGTTATGAGGTCTAATCTGTTCTTTTATGATGTCAAATCGTTTCAAATGTCATCGTTGCATGTAAAAGCCCAGTAATGAATGTTATTAGATTCTGTCGGCTATTGACTCCGGGTTGTTTAATTTTATAATATTTCAGGGTGAACATTTTCTGAGAGCTCATGCTGGCGTGTATTTATGCTTATACTGGCGTGGCGTGAAAAATTTTCACTCACAGGGAACTGAAGTTTAAGTGGCATTAATGCTTGATGCCCTTGTTTCTTGAAGCTACAAGTAGCGTAGCAATATTGTGTTGGGATTAAAATATAAACGAACTAGAGTGATATATTACTTGCTGCTGTTCTTTTAGCGTTACAATATACTGACAAGATGAAAGATCACATAACTCTATTGAATCAATTCGTCATTCACTATTAATACTTGTTCTTAACTCATAAAGCATAAATTAAACTAGAGATTACTATTTTAATCCTCAAAAAAACTTTCTTCCTTCACTTGCAAGTAGACTATCATGATCCCAAAACCCTTAAACCTTAATATTTTACACGTCCAATGGCTCTCATGAAAAATAGGACAAGAAAAGACCCAAAAAGAGATGTTACAGCGATCCGCATAACTGCTATAAGTCATGGCGTGACAAATAACGAGCTAGCCGAAGACGGGTGAACATAATCAATCAAACTTGGGTTCCTTACAACCTTGTATAGGAGTAACTACTAACATATGAGAGACTATAAATATACCAACAGTATCAGTATTATGGAACCCACTAGTTTTAGAATGGACTTGTGATTAGGAAGAACAAGAAACATTTTGTGAGCCATGAACGTGGACGGCTTTAAGACCAAAGAAATGATGGATTGAGTGAAAGATGCGACAGCCAGAATAAGGGTAATTGCTGAGATGGTGTCCAGAGATGCATAGAAGAAAAACCCATTCTACGCGCCGACCCCAATAAATTAAGAAGTGGGCAAAAAAATTATCACCTAGGTATGAACGATACAGTTGAAGCACTACGAAAGCGTCCTAAAAATCAAAATGACATAATTATTTTGACCATATACTGTATATGTTTTGTGAATAACCCCTTAGAGTTCACCCGGCTACAACCACCCACGAGACGTAGGAGGCATGGAGACAGATACAATTGGAACATTCAATAGCCAAGATGAAGGTTATTGTACCGGTAGGCCACGCCGGCGTAATTACACGGACAGTGGGTGGCGAAATAATTCTGCCGAGGGATCCCCGCCTTTCAATACGTACACAAAATCAAACATTGACCGAGGACAGAAACATTATTTTCTTTCGAATGATCTGAAAACAAAATTCGTATTTTATTTTTGTTAATGTTAAATTGGTGTTTGGGAACGAAAAATACTTCTATTGGAACGTTCAATATAAATTATTTACGGAAATTTGACCCATGACAACTTTGAGGATACAAACGATTCTTTATTTACTGTTCAACAATCTATCAAAGTGTTTGTAATTTTATATTATGCTGACCTTCTCAACCCACGCGGCTCCGACCAAATGCCAGTATTCATAAGTTTCCATATAATTTGTGAATATAATTTCATAAATCTACAGAATCCCGAGGGAAAGTTGGTCGTCCGCTAGGTTTTTGTTGTCCTATTTTGCTAACTTTTCAAGCCTGTGTTCTGTACTGTAAACCAGAAATAATTAATGTTAAAACTTGCGCGGTGCCTAATGTTATCAGTGAAACACAACTTGTATAATGGTTCGGGCCTGCCTAATACCTTGCTCAAGTGCTAAAGCCTCGTCTAGACTACACTCTGACTCTCAGGCGGATAAAATTGTGCCGTCTGGAATCTTTTGTGCTTAAACAAAAGGCGACAATGAGGCTAGGAGGCGTTGTTCCCTCTCGAGTAGTGTTAAGTATGTGAAATTACAACTATCTAGGCAAACCTGCGCATAAGTTTGATGTACACTTAAGCATTCTTGGCATTTCAATTGACGAAACTTGTAGGGAAGTGTTGTTTTGTTTTAGATGCTTATTTTGTACTAAGTGTGAGCTTATATTCCTGATGTAAAATATTAACTATGTCACTACCAGTTTGCCTGAAATTATTATCAATAATATTTCTTTAACAAACCGACAGTTAAGTAAGACACGAAAACATCTCATAAATATGCAAATGTCTAGCTGTTATTCAGATATAATCCGATGTTCACGGAAACTAAGCACGCAACGAAATCTGCACTCCATCGATTTTCACATAAAGTAGTTAATATATACCAATTTTAGTAGCAAAATCGTAATCTGGAACGATAATTTAATGTAAATTAATTAAGGATAAATTGTATAGTGGAGTCGTAAGCCGAACTATGATTGTTATCAAGGGTAGGTCAGCACTCAAGGGTGAGCTGAAACAAACGACGTCTGGGAAACGATGACCACTCAAAGATATTGTTGGGGGACAAAGCGGAGGACACTTAACATTAGAACTTATTACGGCGTTGTATTCATCGACTTTTGTATTGTGCAATAAATAACATAGTTTGTAGTTTTTGTTGGTGGAGACTTAGTGTTGTTTTAACACTTTCAGATGCACACAAGACCACGATTTTCAAGATTTGAAATTGCTGTTATGGTTTAAAGAGGTAATAGACTCACTTGAAGGTGGACTATCAAAATTGCTCAATACCGCCGCCGCCGCCGTTAATGCTGACCACTCATGAAAGTACAATGGAATTATGTTAGGAGGCTAGGTAAATGTTAATTACGTTTTCTTCACTACCAAAAAAACCCTAGCCTCTTTTATAATCCAGCCTTGTCCCGATTGTTCATGGGTCTCATTATAATTGCCAATTAATGACATGAGACAAGTATTACTACAAACGTACGTTACGTATTGCCATCAAAAACATTATTTAATATCAATATTAAGGTATTCGACTCATCTAACGCCCACGACGGTTTTATTTCTGGATAACAATTGAACATCGCTAACTTTCCGTTGACATTCATCCTTAGGAATTTTCCTTCCATTCATGACAAGAAAGCCCCATTTCTATTTGTACTTTGTCATAATCATCAATGAAATAGTAATAGTACACTGATAGGAACTTCTAAGAAACTCACTTTGCCCAAGTTAACTGTTATTTACTTAAGTTAATTGGACAATTCTGAGGAACTGCCGGTTTGTAGAGAATATTAAGGGCCTACATCCGCCTTAGTGAAACGTAACTGTGTAACTGCAATAGCATAATATGTAAATCAAATAATATTTTGCAAACAAAACTGTTCAAAAGGAGGTTCAATATTGATATTTTGGCTCCGAGCGGGCGCACAGCCAGTACTGCGTTAACATTGGGGCGTATATACATCGCCTTTATGCTATTTCAATTATAAAGAAAATCCAACCATCATTTTTTCTGTGTAAAAATATTTTGAAACTAGCTTCTGCCCGCGGCTTCGCCCGCGTAAAAAGTGTTTTATCATCCTTAGGGAATACAAACTCCTATATCCTATGTCCTTCCCAGGGTCTCAAACTATCTCCAAGCCAAATTTCACTAAATCGGTTCAGCAGATCCAGAGATTACCCCCTACAACGTTAAAAACTTTACCTCTTTATAATATTGTTATAGATTATTATAAATGCGAAAGTTTAGATGGATGGATGTTTCAGAATGGCTGAACGGATCTGGATAAAATTTGGCACAGAGAAGCATAAAGACTTTTATCTCAGTAGTATGTTCACTTGGGATATTTCTTTATATTTGATGGATGCATAGATAGATGGATAAATGGATATATCATTCTAATGTGTAGGTATGCGGAACAGGGTATAAAATCCCACAAACCTCCATAGAAAAGGGAGGATCTTCTGACCAGATGATTATTGTGTCTGGTCTGGGCAGCTGCTCAATGATTATTGTCGCACTGTTGTATGTGTTCTAATCGCGCCGAAAACTTTCGCGATGCAGGATTTATGTGACGTCATGTCATTAGGTCGTAAGTGGCGGCGTTGGTGCCGCTACATTACCCCCACTGGAGACTGGAGGTTGGAGTCGTAGTTGAGTCTTCCGTACATGTCGTGATGCATGCCAGGCTAGTGGAAGATTGGTTCTCGTGAGTCAGAATCGGCCGTCGCCGAGTTCGCGGTGAGTCGGTACTGTATGCGGTTGTGGCCCAGTGAGTCGAGGTGATGACATCCTAGTGAGTCGGGAACTGGCTGGCTGTGTGACTCGCTGCTCGAAAGCTTGAGGAAGTAATGATATCGTCACAATTAGGTAGCTCTGCACGAAGGCTGCACTGATGTTCATGTTCGAGGGACTTCTTCCGAACGAACCTCTTCCGCGTCTGACTTTTCCTGCCTCTCTGCCGATTACTCTTCCGTCAGTATAACTGTCTCTTTGGTGTCGTTATTTGCGCTCATCTCAGAGGCGCTCTCAGAGACGCTCGTCGTTTCTTCGATGACACATTATTATGTCACTATAGGGATATCAAATTCTCCAAAAATATCCGGTGAATTTGGACGTTCAGCATTCTAAGGTTCAGCAAGTTGGCACCGTTTTGCACACAGAGAAAGTTTTTTTGCGTCTTATTGGAGGCCTACGTTATAAGAGGAATATGTGTGCAAAATTTTAAGTTTCTAGCCCTTGGAGTTTGGTCTGTGCGTTGATACATCAGTCAATCACTTTTGCCTTTTATATAAAGATAGAAATAGAAACAGAAGATAGCTAGATTGTATTGAAGAGCAGAAATAGAAATAGAACAGAAGATAGATTGTATTGAAGAGCAGAAATATAAATACTAAGTTTCAAGTCATTTTGATGATAAACAATTTATTTTTCTTACAAACTTTAACACCCCTTTTTACCCCTTCAAGGGATGAAATTCAAAAAAACCTTGAAGACGTATTTTTTTATGTATGTTTAAAGGCTAAATACCATATTTCATTAATTTCAAATTAAAAATGACAGAGTTGCATACAAACGTTCATCCCTTATCTAATTCCCTTAGGGGTTGAATTTCAAAAAATCCTTTCTTATTCCTTGTCTACTTTATAAAGGGAACCTTTGTGCGAAATTTCAGCTTTCTAGGTCCAAGGATTTGGGCTGGGCGTCGATGAGTCAGTCAGTCAGTCAGGACTTGTCTTTTTATTTATATATAGATAGATATCCAAGTCGTTTTGGAGGAGTATCCAAAAGTTGCGAAAAATATCGTGTTGCTAATTATTTTTAAAGCAAAACTATTAGTTATACGAAAAAACCATGTTTAAAAAATAATGATACAATAATATTTTCTATTTTTCAAACCTTTTAACCGAGCCGTTACTAAGGAGTATGCTTCAGAAAGTAACTGTTTTACGGCACTAAAGCGGATATAGGCCCTTAATATATTTTTTAAGAAACAATTAGTTAGAAGTCAATAAATGCCGACATTTCTCTAACAACTAAAGTTCATTTAGATTTGTTGGCTGATTTTACTCGCAAAAGATCGATGCTAAAAATAGATATAAGTTGAAATATATGTACCTTATGTAATAAAAACGGTTGTCTTAATAAATTAGATCGTAGGCGGGCACGTAAATAGCAACTGTTAATTAATATTACTTATGATACGAAAATAACCGTGTAATAAATAAGGTTAAATATATTTGTTTACACTGAACTTTACGGTTCCCACACGTTACTCCAAGGAGTAACATAACAGAGATTACTAAATCGTTTCTCATTATTGAACACTTCACAGAAGCATTTTCGATCACATCGCAGATATGTTCAAATTACTAGTACCCACTATAATCCTGTATCATCCAACTGCTGGGCAATTCGATGCAAAACTTAATAGACAAAATTTTGTCAGGCTCATCTTTTTTCGTGGATGAAACAAAAAATAATGAAAATGTAAACTAAAAAGTTATAAATTAAAAAAGTTTATTCAAAAAATCAAAAAATCTCGACTGCACTAAACAGAAACAGACGTAGGTACCTAAACAAGAAGAAAACTCCGACTGAAAAACTTACTTAGTTTTGTAGTCTGAGGATACATATTCACGAGCTGTCTGACCAGAACCATTTTGTATCCTCCGACTTTTTGAATTAACTTTTGATTTTTTAATTTTTTATTCATAACTTTATAGTTTACTGTTTTCGGTTTAGGTACATTTAAACAAATACGTGTTATATATTTTTAAAATCACCTCAAAATATCCGTTTATGTTGATACCCCAAACGATAGGTCAGGAAGCAAAAAAAAATTGGTCCCTCACAATTACCACACATTACTCTCCTTCGGCAGTCGGGTAAAAAACGAATATCTCTTTGAAACATAACTGGTGACATGTGATTTAAGTTCAATAAGTTTTAATTTTTCCAGTATTACAATATTTAGATGTGACACGAAAACCGGAACCGGAGGAACCGGTTCTAACTGCTTACCAGACCCGTTTCTCAAAAACCTGGAACCGGATGCAGCTCTGCATGCCCTAGACACGATGTACCTACACCGCTGGCTAATCCTTCCGGGAAGTAATAATATTATGATTCAAACATTAACCACAAGTTTGAAAAAAAAAAAAAAATCGACCCGCCTCGAGCAAGCCTGGATGGTGATTAATACTGGTGCCTTCTCTGTAAGAGAAGAGGCTCCGCCCTGCAGTGGGATACTAAATTAGTAATAGCCTGGCAATATCGACCACAGTCTTAACACTTGGTCGGTCCACCCCTACGTACCTTAACTATTAAGTAAATTAACCACTAATACTGCCATAAATCTGTCTGTGCACTCCCTGTAATAGGGGTGGGTCACCCCACGGATACACCGTAGGTGGGAAACCTGTCCTATATGTTTAGTACTGTTTATGTTTGCTTGCCCGCCAGTGTAAACAAAGGACTAATAGAGTGTGCCGTCTTTTCGTGTTTGATTTGATTTTTTAGCGTCTGCCCCACTTACTGATATAGAACCCCTTTTAAGTAGATATCTAGTTACTTTTAAAGCGTAGGATACTTAGTAAATAAACTACAAAATCCATGGCGGATTTACACCCAAAGTTATAGTAAGTAGGTACTTACTTTGTAAAAGTAAGCAAGGAGTGGTTTTTTAGGGTTCTGAAGTCAACAAGGAACCCTTATAGTTTCGCTATGTCCGTCTGTCCGTCCGCAGCTTAGCTCAGAGACTCTTAGTACTAGAAAGCTATAATTTGGCATGGTTATACATATTAATCATTCCGACAAAGTGGTAAAATAAAACCATGATTTTTTTCCGGTTATTTCCTATAGACGTAAAGTGGGGATGTTTTTGTTCTCGTCTTTCCCATGGTGGGGTATCGTTGGATAGGCCATTCAAAAATATTATGGGTGTATTAAAACCATTTTTCGATTCAGAGATCGGCTTATGTAAAACTTCAAATTGAATTTTTTTGTTAGAGTCAAGTGTCCCCACCAGCGAAACGGTTACTATTGGCTATGTGAAAAAAAATCACAGCAGTAGTATATATAACGAAACTAAAAGGAAAACTATCACAGCTAATTAGGCTTTACAAGTTTACGAGTAATAGTGGACCAACTTAAAAAATGTACTTGGAACAGTAAAAATTTTGTAGAAGTGCCATTAAATAATTACTTTAATAACCACTTTCGAGAACGAAATAGTGAATACATTCAAAATTTATTATTTTTCAATTCCGAAAGAGAAAGAAACAAGGAGCGTGCGTAGGAGGATCCAGGAATGATCCAACCATTCACCGTGGCTCTAACACGCGCTCGTATCTCAATTGATATACTTCATATAGATTATTTATTGCAGCTTATTTAGGTTCGTTGTTTGTTCCTATCATTGTATAATTTGATTTAACTTTTTGGTAGTTGAGCAGGCTGTTTGAAAATACAGATACTAAAATATTTGTTTTCTTTCTTCTATCTTACTACCTACATTTACTATCTTCGTAACGGCAATACTGCAGTATTCAAATTATTAAGTGATGCTGGTTATAAATCTTTATGACAAACGCTTGCCTCTTACCCGCGGTGGTACTCAAATAGATAACAATTATTCTGGATTTTATAACTTCTTGTTCAGTTACCATAGTCCTATATGGGCTATTTTTAGACGTTGTGAGCCGCTAAAACCGTTTGAATGTTCATATAACAACAAAAAACCGTCTTCTTAGTCCGCATTATTATGCAACTTCGGAACCCTATTATTGTGCGTGGCCCAACACGCACTTGGCCGGTATTTGGCCAAGTCCTACTGTAATGCCAAATTTGACAAGGTTTCAATTATAGCTTGACATCACCTCAACTTCAAATAAGAAATCTGTAAAACAGATATTATTTGTTTTCTTACAATATGACATGATTAATCCAACCTATCTATCTCAAAAACTGCCAAAAACTTTTTCCTTTCGATTCAATCCTTTGTTTACATTTTTGGGAATCAGGACGAAACGTACTATACGAGCTAGACCGTGAGTTATGATGATCGCCCCCGCAAGGAGCACCTGTGATAAAGCACGCGACCCATTTGTTTCGTTATTTGAGGACCCCTGGCTGGTTCCCTGACATAATATATGGAGCGGCTATAGAATCTTATGAGACGGGCGTATAGCTTCATAATAGTGAGCCAATATTATCTTATTGGATGTTTTTGTGTTTTGTCTAAGTAAGATTGCAAAATTATTTTAAGTTTGAGACAATTGGCTTATGTATCATAACGCCTGTATCAGTGGGTTTCGCAAAGGCGTACGAAAGGTATGTGAGATGTGGGCATAAAAAAAATTAACAAAATAAAAATTCCGGCGAAATAAAGAATTTGGTCAAGCATTTTGTGTTGGCGCCAAACAAACAAACATGCTAATTAATTACCTAAAGCGTAGAATGACAGTAGCCAGGTTGATCTTCGTTCATAGTTTGTTTGGCGCCGCCTCAAAATGGTAGACTAAAAGACATTTTGCTTTTCAGTTCGTTACTTCGGCGGTTGATTTTTTGTTAAAAAAATTCGCAGAATCGGTTCACAATTGAAAATTTAGTGGGCAAATTATCAAATTATAAGCTTTAAATTGCAATTTTTTGTAAGAGTCAAGTCTCGCCCCCTCCATCCCCCCTAAGTGAAATAAATTCTCGGCAATAGTATATATAACGAATTTAAAAGGAAAACTATCACAGCTAAGTAGGCTTTATAAGTTTACGAGTAATAGTCGACCAAATTATAACATGTAAGTCAAAGTCAAATATATTTATTCAACTGGGCCAAAAAGCGGCACTTTTGAACGTCAGAATTAAAAGTAACAAATCATAAAATAAAAATTGATTCTACCGTGCATTCGGAAAAGTAGCTTGTTATGGAGAAGAATGCACAAGAAACTCCATACTTACTCTTTTAAAAAAAAAGTGTTTTACAATATTTACATAAGTACATACATTAATAAATTCATATATGTGAGGACGATGCACCCAGAATAGCACTATACACTATACTACGTACAGGTATAAAGTATTAAAAGCATTAACAGGTAAATTTATGAATGTGATAAATAGGAACATGGTTCTCACATACTTACAAATATTGAAAACATAGGTAAAATACCTAATTCAACACCAACGGAACAGTGTGTGAGTCAAATTCTAAAAAAAAAAAAAAAAAAAAAAAAAGCAATAACTATGAATAGGAATACAAATTAACAAATTTGATTTTGTCCACCCTATTGATTGCCCTATGGAGCAGGACCAGCATGTTTCCAAGCATTCTTATCTTGAATATAATCATCTAATTTGTAATATGCTTGTTTACAAAGTGTGGTTTTAACTAAAGTTTTAAATTTACCTTCATTTAGTTTTAATATATCACAAGGTATTTTGTTATAGAATTTAACACAGTACCCCATGAAAGATGAGTTTACTTTAGCTAGTCTATAAGATGGTTGATCTAACTTATCTTTATTTCTCGTATTACATTTGTGTCTATCACTGACTTTACTAAAGAGATGTATATTTTTCCCTTACATACATAATATTTTCATAAATGAATTGGCAAGAAACTGTCATAATATTAATATTTTTAAATAGTTCCCTAAGAGATTCTCGATGACTTAACTTATATATTGCTCTGACAGCTCTCTTTTGCAATATAAATATGGATTCAATGTCAGCCGCTCGACCCCACAGTAAAATACCGTATGACATAATGCTGTGAAAGTAACTAAAATAGACCAAACGCGCGGTTTCTACATCCGTTAATTGTCTTATCTTTCTAACAGCATAAGCGGCTGAGCTTAGCCGACCCGCAAGAGATGTTATGTGAGGACCCCATTGCAGTTTGTCGTCTAGAGTGATTCCCAGGAAAACTGTTTGATTTACAAAGTCCAGCTTCTCGCCATTCAATATGATGTCGCATTCGGGACTTCTAACATTCGGTAATGTGAATCTAATACATTTGGTTTTTTTTTCATTTAGTACCAAATTGTTTGCTGTGAACCAATTTTGGACCTGAAGAATAGAGTTATTCACATCAAAAAGATTTTGTGACCGCCGATCTATTTTAAATATCAAAGATGTGTCATCAGCAAACAACTGTACTTAGAATAGTAAAAATTTCTTAAATAACGTTGTTAGTTGTGTAAAACAGATTGTAAATATTTGCTAATGAACAAAAATAAAGTCATAACGTCCTCTATAATAATGATTTCTAAATTAATGTCTAACGCATTATTTTATTAACGCATTGGAGAGGGCGGAGTCGTTGGCAGTACCGGCCCGTATGGTGCATACGCGCGGCGTTGTCTATTTTGTGTAAGTGCAGAAGTATTTTTGACGTTTTGTAATTTAATGTCAAACTAGATCAGATTGCTACGCAAATTCCACTACCCGACCATAGATGGCGGTATTCTCAGTGATCGCAATTATAAACTTAATTGCGTTTGCCGTAAGGTTGACATTCGTGTCGTGGGTCGATATTAACTACTACTCAACCAAGGCCACATCAGTGCAGATGACACATTGCATTTTAATTACATTAATTATCGATAGGAACCCGATATCTTAATTCGAAAAAATAAGTCTTGGATTTTGTTTCATATTACCAAATACATTTTTTTTGTATGCCCTGAACGGCAAAACATGTAGATCCTATTACCAAATGTTATTTTAAGGCCCTGCAAATCTGTTTCATACTCACGTTTTAAATAATAAATATCTTATCTTATACTATTATCTTACAGAAAAATTAAATTAATTATTTTCTTTTGTCAAACCATCTATTAAGTCAATATATCACCCGAATACATCACTAATTGAGTAGAGCGAGCGAGCGAGCTTTCGAGAGCGAAATAGTAAACACATTCATTTTTTTTCAAATGCCGGGAAAAAAGAAACAAGTAGCATGCGTGCGAGGATCCAGGAAAGTACCATAACATTCCCCGTGGCTCTATCTTGCGCTCGTATGGGCTCTTTTCGCAATTGAGATCCTTCATATAGATTATTTATTGCAGCTTATTTACGTTGGTTGTTTGTTCCTATCATAGACTAATTTGATTTTACTTTTTGGTAGTTGAGTAGGTTGTATGAAAATACCTATACTGAAATATTTGTTTTCAATCTGTAAATATTTGCAGAGTTTAACGAAGACTATCTCAATAACGGCAATACTGCAGTATTCAAATAATTAAGTGACACTGGTTATAAATCTTTATTACCTCTACGCGCGTTGGTACTCAAACAGATATTTCTTTTTCTAAGTTCACTTGTGGTTGTGAAGTTGGAGTATATATATCTCCTTCTTCAGTTACCATCGTCCTATGTGGGCCTGTTGTTTGATTGGTGTTTTTAGATTTGTGAGCCGCTGAAACCGTTTTAATATTCATGTAACAACAAAAACCCTCTTCTTATGTTTCTCGTGCGCATTATTATGCAACTACGGAAACCTATCACTGCGCGTGGCCCGACACGCACTTGGCCGGTTTTTTTCTACCTCTAGGGGTAGATATTATTTTTCAAATTTTAATGGGACCAACTTTGAGGTATATTATATACATGATAAAATAAAACATGATTATATCATTCATCATTATCACCACTCGTACAGTCGTTATGGATAATCAGCGCCAGGAAAATTGACACCATTCTTAACATAAGGTACCTAAAGGACTGACAAAATACCCATAATAACTCAATTTACACATTCGTGCTGTTTGTCGCTAAGGAGTTCGGTCCAATGTTCCATATCTTAATAACTGCTGATCGGATATTGATAAAACTTGCACTATTCTCTAAGTTGAGAAATACCTAATCCAATAAAAAGAATATTTACCTTCCGATAAGTAGTTTCGGAGAAATGCGTAGCCAAACATACATACATACAAACATACGCTTATGAAAATATTATATTATTTTGGCACACGTGTTTAGAAGCCCATACAGAGTAAGATTTGAGAATATTGTGCAATTCCAACAATATTACAAGCATATGTGTCGAATTGATTACCTCCGTTTTTTAGGGTACCGTACCTCGAAAGGAAAAAACGGAACCCTAATAGGATCACTTTGTTGTCCGTCTGTCTGTCTGTCAAGACCCCTTTTCTCAGGAACGCGTGGAGGTATCAAGCTGAAATTTATATCAAATACTCAGATCTACTGTCCCTTAAAGCTGTGAAAAAATCAAACTTCTAAGCCAACGCAATCAAAAGATACAGCCGTTTATGCCTCAAATTTCCGCATATTTTCGACACTCGCAAGGGCATCAAAACCTAAAGGGTACTTCCCGTGAACTCAGAATTTTGAAATTTCAACAACGTCTTATAGCACAGATAGAGGAATAATTGCGAAAACCGTAAAATTTTATTTACATCATGTAATAAAAATATTTTTAATAATTTTAAACTTACTACCCCTTTCATCATAGTAAAAAAATTGAAATTCATATAAAATACGTCAGGTATATAATACCTTTAAGCTGATGCTTGTACGGAACCATCGGTGCGCGAGTCCGACTCGCACTTGGCCGGTTTTTTTAAGTAGGTAAAAAAGGTGTAGTGTTACCCAGTTCCTGGGTGGAGGCCAGGTAGGTAGTCGCTCTATGTAAGATACTGGTACTCATCTGCATCCGGCTGGCAGCCGACCACATTTTTGGGAATAGGTTAGGTACATTCATTGGTGTAAAATACTTATTGGGAGGACCTTTATGTAAAATTTTATAGCACTCTATCTCACTAAGTAAAATAAAATAAAATCTATACAAATATTATATATGTGAATGTAAGTTTGTTTGTTACGCTTTCACGCAAAAACTACTGAACCGATCATCATGACACTTTGCACATATATTCATGGAGGTATTAGAAGTAACATAGGATACTTTATATTAAAAAAAGAAAGATTTTTTAATGGCTTCACTGCGAGCAAAGCCGCGGGTAAAAGCTAGTAATATTATAAAGGCGAAAGTTTGTGTGTTTGTATGTTTGTTATTCTTTCACGCAAAAATTACTTAACGGATCTGGATGAAATTTGGCACAGAGATAGCTTATAGTCTGGAATAGCACATATGATACTTTTTATCCCAGGAACATATTCCCTTGAGATAATTTTCGACTTTGACGCGGGCGAAGCCGCTAGCAGAAACTGGCGCAAACTAAATTACGATAAATATGAAACAATTATTGACAAGATACCTATTCCTAATACTAGATATTTACTCCAAAAACGTAATTTATAAATTCCAGTTTCAAATCAAAGATCAAAGAAAACCCAAAATCAACCATTTAGGCTCTTTAATATTGAAATTGGCACAAAATAATTAAGTAGCGTTCCAAATAAACGTTAATTAAATAGGCAGGTACCTATTATATTTGTACAATCGTTATTCGTCACTGAGCAACAGCTGGATCGATATGTAATACGAGTCGAGTCCCTGCGAGTTATATCGTGTGTCTGTCGGTCGGTGTAAGGTGAACTGTGCTGCTATTCTGTCTCACTGTGGTAACTTAGGTAAACTGAGCTTAAAGTGAGTTTTCAATCCCTAGCAATTTGATGCTAGTGCCTAGCCTAGAATAAGAGCTCAATTCATGTTCTTTACCAAATTTTTCTGTTTTTTGTTTTTACAGCTAATATCAAAGTGACAACATGGTGGGTGTTACGAAGCTCAAGAAACCACAGCCGGTGTATTTTGGACATCCTTTTCAGTTTTGGAAGGTGAGTCGGTTTTTACAAGATTTTATTTAACTTACAATGTACGTAAGTGTGTTCGGGTCAAATCTTACAACTGATTTTTAAAGCAGTTATCTTAAACTGATGAAGATGAAATTTCGCATACACATTTAGTTTGGAAGACAATGCATGGTTAGCTAAGTGACGTCATTCTAAATCAAAGATGGCGGACGGCCCAAGATAGCGGACTAGTTATTTTTTGTGCACTGCCATGATATGGGTATCAAATGAAAAGGTTTGCTGATAAGAATACGAAAAAAGCTTGTTTAAAAAAAGATTTTTTAATGAATAATTTATTTTATTATTTAAAAATTCATATCGGAAAATGCACGTACAAGTTTTTCAAGTTCTTCTAATTTACCGCGTATCTTTTCCATTTTATTATTGCCCTAATGATCTCATTCGGGCTATTATTTAAACGAAAATTAACCAAATCGGTTCAGCCGTTCTCAAGTGATGCGCTTACCAACGAAAACCATTTCTATTATTTATATAGAAGATTCCAACCAGATCAAAAATTCGAAGACATGTGACATCCACCAACTAGCACTGGGCCAGCGTGGTGGATTAAGGGCCATGCTCTCTCTCTCAGAGAGGAGGTCTGTATCTCAGCAGTGGGAATATAAATAGTATAGACTGATGATGATGATGATATAGAAGATTACACGTGGCCATGCCTTCATCTTTCAACTGTCTTCCTACTATCATTTTATGAAACGCAACCTCGTTATCTGTCTGTCCTGTTACAACCTACTTCGCTCGTTAATAAATCAATCTACCTCGACTTTTCCACGGTAAAGGTATCTAACAGTATTCTATCTTCATACAAACGGTCGGAACACGAGTCATACCTACGCGTCTCGAGTTCAGCCAACACTCGATACACTACAGTCGCAAACAGTCACGAACGATGTGATGGTTTTGTAAGCAGTAAGCGTGCGATTTGTGAATATTTGATTGAAATACGTAAAAGTACTTACTGAATTAATAATGCAGAGAGCAATTATAGACTATATTGAGCTGTTTTTGGTTGCTTGAATTCTTCTATTACGCACCCAGAGATAACATTTTTGAATTTACCTGGAATCTCCGAAAGGCAAGACTATAAAAACAATTATGTACCTAACCTACTAGTACGTATTTTTTTTCTTTTTTAATAGGTTGGTATTTCGCTTTTTCCACCGAGTATACCTGGATTAATACATAAATATGTGGATAGGGTGTAAAGTCACACACGAGTGACCTACCGAAGGTCGGGTTTAAAAAAAATCTTTTAGTTTTTTCCTAGGATAGGCTATCTTTTCACTTAAGTACTTAGCTACTTAATATGTTATTGAATTAGACGAAATATAATTATGAAATGATTACCTATGAGAGTTATACAATGGTAGGTACCTCCTAGTAAGATTTAAAATAAGTATATTAAAAAATATAATATTTACCTGAGATTAGAGAAAATAATTTGAGGTAACTATTTACAATCATAAAACTAGAAAGAAACTCAAGTAGGTAGAGACGGGCGGCCCTAACGGATTTTTTTTATGACGCGCGCTTGTAGTCACTTATTTCAAGGACAGGGCCGAGTCACAATACAGTTTGATATCCTTACCGTGACTTTTCCCAACTTTTTTACATTCGGATTCTAGTCTAACCGAATTCATTTAAGACGACAACAGTCGCCAATTACCTTGAGGGAACAAAACATGCACTCGTTTAACACCCGCATGACCCAAAATTCAGTAGAATTTTTACTTTCCTTATTATTCTATGACTTTAAAAAAAAACATTACATCAAAATGTAGATAATTAAATTTTCTTTGATATGGTGCAAATTTCATTAAAATACGCCCGGCGGTTTAGGTGCGATTTTCGTTTTTTTTTGTCCGTGTTAGACAGAACTTTACGAATTAATTACACTATGTTATATGAATTAAACTCAAAATTTTCATACATCAAATTACTAAGAAAATTGTCTAATATAACATAATTTTTTCCATAATATTACGACTAGCCGTTTAGACGAGATGTTTATCTGACATAAGTGAGAAAGTAGCCACGAGCGACTCTCATTTGTTAATAATTCAATGCTAAGTTTCTAAAGAGTCCAAATGAAACGGCTAGTATGCCTGTGGTGTGGCAGATATTCGCCCCCTAATAGCTTATAGCATAATATTTATTAGTAATAGCCTATGTGCTGGCTCAGGAGGCTCACATTTGACATCTGCCTTGCGAGAAAAATTTGGGTCGATTTCAACAATTAAACTAATCGCGATTAATTCAACTACTCAGTTTATGCAAATACAGCGTTCTGATTAGGAGTTTCTCAGCGGTCTCAACCAATCAGAACGCTGTATCTGCTTAAAAACTGAGTTTTGTTGAACCAATCGCGATTGGTTTCATTGGTGAAATCGGCCCTATTCACGTGGTGGGTACGAGGTAGTGTTTTATAGTTAGTGTACCCATGTATATGTAAGTACCTACTGACTTAACTTCTTGTAAATAGTTAATCTAGTTATTCTTTGAAAGGCCGTTTAGTATTTGACGAAGACTTTCAGAATTATTTATTTAACTTAAATCTTTTAATAAACTAACAGCATAAACTTTTCAAGAAAAAAAACGGCCAAGTGCGAGTCTGACTCGCGCACTGAGGGTTCCGTATAAACAGCTACATTCACCAAAATAAAAGGTAACATTAGTAACGTTCATAAACAATGAAAGCACCAAATGTTGGTGGCTGTAACGATGGGACAAAATTACCCTTGCCGTTCAAAAACTGTTGTCCCCATACTGTCATATACAAAATTTGCTAATACTTTCATTGTGCGCCCAGCTAAGGAGTGGAACTCCCTTCCGGGTCTTTGCTCCCTGATAGCTACAACCTTGGGTTCTTTAAGTCAAGAATGAATAGGTTTCTTCTAGGCAAGCGTGCTTCACCGTAGATCACATCAAGGCTTAACATCAGGCGGGATAGCGGTCAAACGCGAGCCTAAAGATGATAAAAAAAAACTTATTTATTTATACTCCAAAGACTCTCGATTCCCGTCTGTAAACTACGGAAAACTGATTCATGTGTTGACACTTTGTCATGAAGCCAACGAAAAGGAACGAAAATTTGTGACGATAATTTAATTAAACTAATTTTATTTTTAAAAGCTTTATAATTATGACTTTGCTTTCGTATGTGTGTCCAACAACTAGTAATCGATTTTTCAAGCACTTCCGCCAGGAATACGCAAGTTTCAACTTGGTGTACTTATGTAACTTTGGAAATATTGAAATAATGTGGTACCTACTATGGAACGGCAGCCTATTTTCGTTAGTGAATTCGGCAAGGCAAAGGGTTTCGACCCCATCAATCGACCAACGACAAGCGAGATGAAAGACGCGATGTGGATTTCCGTCTATATGATTGGTCGATTGATGGGGTCGAAACCCTTTGCCTTGCCGAATTCACTAACGCAATTAGGCTGTGGTCTCATGATGGAGCCGGAAGGTGGCCATATCAACTCCTCAACCAGACAATATATTACTATAGTGTTTGAGCTCACTGGATATGTATTGAGAATAAGTATTCTGTGGCTGTGACTGAAATATGGTTTGACCCAACCTCCATCTACGCTGGAATATGTTTAAGTTTCTAAAAATATCCTTTGAACGTAACACATTTAACTGAGTGTACCCTATGGTACATTAAAATGAAGAAGATTAATGAATTTGTAAATTAATTAAACGTATATTTTAGTTGCTTAATTCTAATTAATATGGAGTCTACGTTTTAATGAGTCATTTTTCATTTTCTGCGCGTCATCACGGGATCGATCCCTCCATATTTTCGACGTGAGCGAGTTTTACTAAGTATTTATTTTTGCAATGATGTGCTTGTGATAGAACGTGATAGACTTTCTTTTTTTTTATGTGATAGACTTGTGATAGATCTACGCCGCTAAATCTCGAGAGCTACTCCTGAATATGAAGGCCTGGGTTTGATTCTCAGATTGAGGAAAATGTTATTGGGTTTCATAAGGAAGCCAGAAGGTGGCCATAGCAACTCGTCAATCAAATACAGCATCATCGCTTTTGGGCTCATTGTATTGATAATGAGCGATATTAAATTTAGTTCAAAAAGCTTATTTAAAAAAAGATTTTACTTACCTATTGTCATCTGAAATTTCTCAGTATCAGGCTGGAGTCTGAATTTGAATAGATTATCCCGGTTGATGGCAATAGGCTGACCCCTACCACCATCTATTTCATGGGACTTAAACATACATGCCTAACTGGCTGACTAGGGACTCACTAATCAAGGGTAGAATAACTATTTGGAGAGAGACAACCATTATTTATCACTCCTTCATTTTCTATTTCCACAGGAACGACAAAGAAAGGAGATGAAGACACTAGTCGATGTAGAAGACATGAAGAAGATGACTGACGTCGTGGACTACGATTTAGTGCATTTACAAAAGTAACTATCTATCTTGTTGCATGACTGTACATTTAAAGTTTCAAAGACTGCTTGGATTTGCTAAAACGATTTACTTTATGAAGTCTAGACTGAAATATTAATGAGTTTTACGACTTTACTTGTCTCACTAATGAGCTACAGACATGACAATGCAAAAATCTCTAATTTCGTTAATACTCGTATAATCAATACACATAATAAATCTGTAGAAAAGTCGTATTTGTATATCGAATTTTTTTCCAAAAAAAAAAGGGTGTTAAAGGAGAACCAACAGAACCCATTTCCAGCTTTTTTGGAATTTTCGTCTGTTTATTTGTGCATGCACCACGTAAAATGTACGAAACCAATTGAGATAACTTTCATAAAAAAATTGTGCGTAACTTGAAGTATTACTTAGTTTTTGTTTCATTGCACTCGGAACATACGCAATTCAGATACTTGGATTGTTGAACTCTATATTTGATAGATGGCGTTGTGCATTTCGCGTTATTTTCTGATTGGCGGTGTTAAGATTTTCCGCGGAAGAAATACCAAAGAAAAAAAATTGGTAGGTAGTTAGGGTCCCTAAGACCCACGCGCCGGCGAACCAGGGAGTCAACTCTCTATGTCGAATCGACGATATACCTTCAAGGGCGATTTCAAGTGTGGCAAGAGTAAAAATAATAAATCTCTCGGGATTGCTGCAATCGCATGTCTGTTTATTGTTTATACCATTTCATTACATAACATCACGCCAGTACGCTCTAAAGGGGTACGCAGATGTGTACAGTTCACTTTGGTACAAACTCATTTCAACGGTTGTGTTCAAGTTTCATGATATTTGGGTAGTCTATTCTGGCATTATAGGTACCCTACTAAAGAACTTGCCTATTAGGACCAACTAAAAAACTTTTTTACAAAAAGATACTACCGACTTCCAAATAAAAACATTACAAAGTGAAAAATAACTATCTTTTTGGAAGTCGGTTTCCATAACAAAAAAAAATAGTACCTACCAAAGACACCGACTACCAAAGAGAAAGTTATTTTTCACTTTGTAGTTTTTTTTTTGAAAGACGGGAGTTTTTAAAAAAATGTTTTTTTTTTATGTTTACGTATCGGTGTGGTGTTCTGGAATGCTACTAGATGGTGCGCAGCAAATCTGTCCTTACTTTTTTGAAGTCGATATTCTTCTCCCTAGAGTAAATAGTATTCTGTGCAGTGAACGCTCGATCTAGATAGGTAGAAAGGTATGTAAGGTAGGTAGGTTTAGGTAAGTAGGGTAGGTAGAGGTAGGTAGGCAAGTAGGGTAGGATAGGCAGTTAACGGGAGCGAAACCGCGAGCACAGCTAGTAATAATCATAAAATTCTTTATTTCTCCTCACAATGACATGTTTATTCTAGGTTTTACATATTATATCTCTTATTAGCAATGTGAGGATCTGGTGTCTGACTTGGGCATAAAATGCCTGTATTACAAATCACCAGGTCCCCATCCCACTGAAGGATAGATAGTTTTCATAAAAATTATGGTATTACAATCCGAAGTTATAAATAAGGAGATTCAAGACTAAAAATTTAAAACATTTTGACGGTAGAAGTAATAAAAACGAAGCTATAAACAAAAAGTTAAGCAGAGCGCCTGTATCTGTGTGTGTGTGTGTGTCTAAGACTGTATGAAGTTAGTGTATGTAATGTCACTGTGTAGTATTGAGTTGGTTGAATGTCAGGTGTAGTATGCCGTTGTGTACGTGTTAGGGTTTGGGTGTAAGTTATAAAATTATATCGTACTAATTTTATTTGAATTAAGTAGATTTTCTGTAAAACTATAATCCAAATTTTGCAACCAGTTAGAGACCAAAGAATTACAATTGGTTTTTGGTAAATGATATATATTTAAGGCCCGGTTTAACTTATTGTATAAGTTTGAACCCTGGTAGCAGAAAATCCGAATTGCAAATTAGTTTTGAATGACGTTGCAGAACAGACTACATGTTTGCGACGTTTGTTTCTGGTTCAAAAGATGTTAGGGAATGTTGTTTCATACCCGTTTCAGGATGAAGAGCTGTCTCACAGTAAGTACCTTCCATTTTGAGTAGAGATCATTTGTGGGGTGATAAAAATGTAGAAACAGGCTTACCTTTAAGAGTGCTCTTTGTGCTCCTCCAACTTTTAGGAAATAAGTTTTACATGTATCACCCCAAGTGGTGATACAGTATTCAAGCTGGGACTAGCAGAGAGCATAGTAGACCGATTTTATAACAGATTTTGATGTAGTGTTTCTAAAGGCTTTAAATATAATTGTTAGTCTACACACTCTCGCAGATAGAAGATTAAAATTATCGTTAAATTTAAGATTTCTATCAATAAATACGCCTAAATACTTGGTGAATTCAGTACGTTTAAGGTTAGGACACTGACAACTTGTGTCATTTGCATTTGCGCGCGAATGGGAGATAATGCTTAATGAGGAAGCCAGTTAGTCATTGGTTTTAATGTAAAATGTTATGTAGGTCGTTTTATCTATATTAATCGTAAGTAAATTTTTCATTACGCGCTCGAGTCGCTGCGAACGGACGCGTTCACAATTTTTTCACATAAAGTTAAAGTTATAATTATTATCTTCACACAAAACTGGACATTATTGTCAGGCTCCGAAAACTCAAGTTGCCGCGCGGCGTCATATTCCTGTCTTATCGCTCTAGCCACAGACCTGTGAACAGATAGACAGTTAGGCTGCCAAGATGTCGGACTCACCAAAAACATTTGCGCATTCACTCCCAGATCTCTCCGTGGACCCAACAACTGAGGGATCACACGACAATGTAACACAGCGCCGCATGTATAAGCGTGGGCATGATGCCGAATGCGATCTGCGATTTGAGGAGTACACCAATAAAATATCAAAAATACTCAACGATTGGAAAATTGATTTCGGACGGGACATATCAGAGATCAATATTACGATGAAGAACCTTAACCAAAGCACCCAGGAGTTAAAGTCAGAAATAGCTGGTATCAGAGAAGAATATACAAAGATTAAAAGTACCGTTCATGGTTTGGAATCTAGACAAACCAAGATGGCAAATCAACTTGATTTACTTGAAAAGTCGATGCAATTCCACAGCAACGAATATGAAGACGTAAAGAAGAAACTCGAAATTCATACTAAAGAATTGAAGAATTTAAATAGTCTTAAAACTGAACTGGCGGAGATCAAGGACCAAAATAGGAAACTAAGATCTGATGTAAACACAAACGAGCAACGTGAAAGACAATTGAATATTGAAATTGTTGGCATACCTGAATGTAAGGATGAAAACTTGAATGAAATTATCTTAAAGATAGGTAAACATACTGATATAGAAGTAACAATGAATGATATTCTTCAAGTGAACAGAGTGACTCCAAAATCTAAGATTCAGGGCAGGCCAAGAAATATAGTAGCGAAATTACGCACTCGTCAGCTGAAAGACAATATTATTTCTCAAGCACGTAAACGCCGCCTGTCAACCAAGGACCTGGACATTCAGGGCAAAGGTGTTCCGGTTTATGTTAATGAGCATTTAACAGTATTCAATAAAAGTCTTCTAAAAAAAACTAAAGAGATGGCCAAAATGAAGGAATATCAGTTTATTTGGACAAAAAACTGCAACATCCACGTGAGAAAAGCAGTTACTATTCCTGCGATATCTATCAAGGACGAGGAGGATCTGAAAAAAATCGTTTAACTTTTCGGGATTGTTTACTTAATATTGATGAAAGCAGTGTTGGTTGTTTGTCATACGTTTTGGCTCTGTCCGTGTTTACTGTGTTCTGTATTTTATTCGAGCAGTGTACGGTAGTTGAGGATCGTGTAAGGGAAACACGCTTAGTGAGAGTGCGACGATTGAGGTACGCATCATACTTAAATAATTTGGTCGCTCATGGGTTTGATTGTTACGGGAACGAAAATACGACGTTAAAATATTTATTTAAATGTTATTTCAATTTTATGGCTATTCCAATAGTTAAAAAAAAGTTATTTTTAAAAACATACAGTTTAGCAACCTATGTGAGTACATATTATAGCATTCGTGACTACTTGATGGAACCACCTGGGAATCATATATTGGGCATTCTGCATACTCATCCGACTTATCTAGAATATAAAATCATTACTGCTGTTATAGTCGCACTGTCTCGGGACGCACCCATGCGTAGCGCATGTGTTTTACATGTTAGCTATCTTACAACTTACTTTTATAACTTTTTAGCAACTTACCCACATTATAATTCAATAGTAATTTGTTTATTAATTAACACAATCCTCTGTAGTTATTATTTGAATTTAAAACAAATTATTTTTATAGTAAATTGTCGTGAGTTGGAGTTGGGTCCCGCCTCCCCGGGAGTCATGCCGTTGCAAGACACGATTACTAATAATTATTATTATTCTACCCGCGAGTTGCGAGTTGTGTTTGCTCGGTTTTTGTCTAATTGTCCGTTGTTTGTTATGTTTTCTAGATGTACTTTCAGTAGAAGAAACCTTTTACAATGAAGCCCCGAACCTTAAACGTTTACTATCAAAACTGTCGTGGTTTAAGAACTAAAACTACGCAGTTCCAGCAAAACATTATGTGTAATTCTTATGATTTAATTATTATAACGGAAACGTGGTTGCACAGCGGCATTTTTGATAGGGAATTGTGTGACGATAGATATGACGTGTTTCGTAAAGACCGTGATTTGGGCGCGACGAGCAAATCTTCGGGTGGTGGTGTGATGATACTCTCGCGACACGAGCTGGGTGCGTGGTGCGTTGAGCACGAGCAAAATTCAATCGCTACGGAATTATTAACCATAGTAATACCGGCTCGCGCGCTATCGGCGTCAGCTGATCTTTGCGTAAGCGTTGCCTATGTACCACCTGATACTCATCGGATACCCTCGGATATCGACTACGTCTTGCAAAGTGTCGCGCATGCACTTACTCACAGCACTAACACATGTAATTGCCTACTTGTGGGGGATTTCAATCTTCCATGTATAAAATGGAATTTAAGCGGACCGACTTTTCTGAAACAGGGTGCCGTTGAAGTGCAAAACGCTGCGGCACGCTTAGTTCATGATTTGTCGTTTTTAGGAGTAACACAGTACAATACACTACTGAACCACAGAGGGCATACTCTTGATCTAGCTTTCTCCAACTTGCCACTTGAAATAACTGAGTGTCTATCACCCCTTGTGAAGACTGACCTACCTCATCCAGTAATTGTTATCGAAATTTCTGACCTCGCAGTTTCTCCGCTCCGTGAGTTGTCCACTCCTAGACATAATTACCGCAAAGCTGACTTCAACCTGTTGAATAGTTATTTTTCTGAAATTGATTGGCATTCAGTTTTAGACAAGACTTCAACAAATGTTGCTGTGGACACATTCTATGAAATAATTCAAACAGGCATTAACAAATATGTACCTTTTAATCGAAGGTCAGGATCTCGTAAATACCCTGTCTGGTATAGCAACTCCTTAATTAAAATAATTAAAGAAAAAAGCAAGGCACACTCGCGTTGGAGGCGGTATCGTAACTTATTAGACTACGATGAATTCGTATTATTACGACATAGACAGCGACAAGTCCACGAGATTTGTTATAATAAGCACTTGCAGGAAATAGAACGCAGTTTAAAAAAGAATCCTAAAAAGTTTTGGACCTACATAAAAAACATGCGTGGAGGCTCCAATTATCCAAAAATGTTATCTCATAATAACGTCAATTATTCCGAGGGTCGGGCAATTTGTGAGGCTTTCAATGACTTCTTCCATGACGTATTCGGTGAACCCTCTGACTATAGACTTGCTAATTCTTTGATAGCGGACGAAAAAGATCAATGTCCTGACATAATTTCCAACTTAAAATTTACTTCGTCAACTGTGGAGAGGTCGTTGAGTGCCTTAGGCATTGATAAGGGCCCTGGAAGTGACGGTATACCCCCATTATTTTGGAAGAACTGTGCAAAATCTCTGGCACCTCCAATTAGTTCTATTTTTAACACTTCTTTGAAAGAAGGTACCTTCCCAAATGAATGGAAAAAAGCTTTCATTGTTCCAATTCATAAAAAGGGTTCGCGAACAGTTATAGGAAATTATAGGGGTATTTCTATACTAAATACAATTGGTAAAGTATTTGAAAAACTGGTATACAACGCTATCTATCCATATATCCTCAGAGGAATCTCTTGTAAACAACACGGTTTTTTAAAGAAACGCTCAACTATATCTAATTTAGCTAGATTCTCAAACTTTGTTCTTGAGAATACAGATAACGGCGGTCAGGTTGACGTGATCTACACGGATTTTGAGAAAGCTTTTGATCGTGTGGATCACGTCATCTTGCTCAACAAGCTGTACAGACTGGGTATACGCGGGGATCTTTTGCGATGGGTACAGTCATATTTATTTAAACGCTCACAAGCTGTCGTACTAGGAGGTTACCGTTCCAATTTTATTGAAATCCCTAGCGGTGTTCCCCAAGGATCCTACTTAGGACCTCTTTTTTACAACGCATATCTATTTGACATCACTGATTCTTTTGAACACTCTGATCACTTAATGTACGCTGATGACAAAAAAATATTTTATAAAATAAGATCACCCGATGATTGTAAAGCTCTTCAAGAGGATCTTAATCACTTAAATAATTATTACACAAAAAACAAGATCACTGTAAACGTCGCAAAGTGTCAATGTATCAGTTACACACGTAAGAGGAACCCGATTGTTTGCTCATATAATTTTGATGGAATTGTCATAAATAAAGTCCAGATGGTTAGGGATTTAGGAGTTATGTTTGACAGTAAATTAATGTTCTCAGATCACATAGACCTTATAAGCACAAAAGCTTATAAGAACCTAGGATTTGTTCTTAGATCATGTAAGGTATTTAAAAACATTGGGGCTCTTAAATCTGTTTATTTTGCATATGTGCGCAGCGTTTTAGAATATGCGTGCCCAATCTGGTCCCCCCAATACATAATTCATAAGAATCAAATCGAAAGGATTCAAAAGAAATTTATTAATCATCTTAACTATCGCCTTCGTAAACCTCCGTTGTCCTACGAAGATAGCTGTCGAACGTATGGTCTGCTAACACTTGAAGAAAGACGTAAAGTGATGGACATGAGTTTGCTCTATGACATACTCAACGGACGCCTTGATTGCCCGGAGTTGATCGCACAGATAACTTTTAACACTCCCTTGCGGCGCACTCGTCATACACCAATGTTGCACGTTCCTCGGCACTCCACAAACTATGCTAAGAATTGTGTACTGACTCGCATTGCTCGAATTTATAACGCGGAATTCTCAGAAGTTGATATGTTTAACTGTAATAAACCTACATTCAAAAAACGAATAGTGAAAACTATGAGCGGAGACGAGTGATAGGCAACCGATCTTCTTCTATTATTCACCTTTTATGATTTTGCTTTTCAGAATTGTGATCTAAAATTAACTTCATGTAAATTTGTATTGTATTGCATCTTTTAGTTTTGGTTTGTAATGTCTGGCATTAGTCCGTTCGCATGTTTTATGCATATATCCCAGTTACACAGGGAAACCTATAATTGGCCATAAAAACTGTAATACGCATATATTGTAAAATATTTTTAAGTATCGCTGTTGGTTACCTAAATAAATAAATAAATAAAAATTTCTATTCAACCAACTGGTCACAGAGTTCATTCCTATCTCAGCTTCAGAATACTGCCCTGAGGAACTCCAAAAGTCACTGGGACCTCTTCACTGGTTATGTCACCGATTTTTAGACATTGTGTTCTGTCAGTTAGGTAATCTTTAAATAGTTTTAATTGAAGATCCCGGATACCAAGGCTTTCGAGTTTCGTTATCAGGATAAGGGCAGAGACTGTGTCAAAGGCCTTCGCTAGATCTAAAATATTCCAATGATTTTTCTCTTTGAATCTAGGTTGTTAACTAAATCATTTGTTAGTAAATAACACAGCATCGGCGGTGGATCTCTTGGCTCTGAAACCAGATTGTGCTTGTGACAGAAGATTTTTATTTTCCATGTAGTTAATAAGTCTTTTGTTAATGATGCGCTCTAAAATGTTTGATAGGGTAGGGAGAATTGAGATTGACCTGTAGTTATTGACACAATCTCTGTCACCACTCTTATGTATCGGGTGAACTCTCGACTTCTTATCTAAAGATCTATTCTATGGAAATACACCGGTTGTGAGAGACAAGTTATGGACGTATGTTATGGGTAATGTTGGAATATCTTTATTTGATTTCAAGATACCGCTAGATATCATATCGTTTCGATACCTACCGAACAATCACTCTTTAACCCTGCTATTAACTTCCCAATCTCACCTACATCCGTAAAGAGCAGGCAAAATTAATGGCTACACAAGGTTTATGGTGATGGATTTCGTTTGCTGATTATTCTTAGTGATTTTGTCTGCTAAAGATTTACCAACATTTGCGAAGCATTGGTAAAAATTATTTACAGAATTTTGGGGGTCATTGGTGCTTATAAGTTCAATCGGGTGGTTGTTTTGGATTTAGTTAATTATGTTATTTCTTTGACTATTTTCCATTTTTTTAAACTATTTTCCTGCGTTTTGGAATTGTAATTTCTCACAGTCTCTTTTATTTATTTTTTTAACAAAGATGAACAAACATTTCGGTATCGTGCAAATGTAGTAGCCTTATATATCTCATTGTCTGAGTTTTCTTTACCTTTTTATATAGATTATCGCGGTTTTTAACACATTTTAAAATCCCTGGGGTTAACCACGGTTTTAAATTTTTTTCCTGTTTGATTTCTTTAGTGTTGTTTTTGATAGCCGTATAAAAATGCGGTGGATGAAATTAGCAGCATCGTTGGCGCTTTTAATTGTGTATAGTGGACTAAAGTCAACATTTGAAAGTGCAGTATTTAGAAGGTTGTGATCTAAGTGCATTATAATTTTGACAGGTTTTTTGTTTAGGGAGACTAGCTTTATACAAAGCAACATTATTATGATCCGTAATTGTTGTTCGAATTATAAGAATACGAGCTGTTAGTTTAGTCTTTAGAAACGTGTGATCCAAACATGTTTTATTGTGGGTAGGTAATGTTTATGCAGGCATTATACTGTGGAAAGCCATCATATCTAGATATGCAGGAACATTGTTGTCAGCACTGTGTTCGGCAATGTTAATATTAATATCCTACAATAATATTCTATTTTGCTTAGATGAGTATTTTAATAGTATTTTATTAAGAGATTGTAAACAGTTATCAATATTTCTGTAACCCATTTCTATAATCTTTATTTAAGGTAATCACAAGACAGTTTGCCCCCTCAAAAAAGATAAATAAACTATTCTTGTAATACACAACAACACCTTCATTCTGCGTAAGGTTATTAGTGGTGGCAAAACTGTAATATCCATTCAAAGATGTATGTTAAGAAAACGGTTGATGGCAACCAGCACTCTACCAAAACAATGCAGTCCCAATCCACCCCAGTAATGGCTATAATCGGTAACAGTCCAGGTAGGTTACATTTTACACTCCGAATATTTTGTTGAAACATTTTTTGGAGTTTGGTAACAGATGCCAAAATCAGCAACATTAAAAGAGTCTATTTTACTTTGTACTTGATTTAACTCATTGAATTTCTTAAATAATAATTTAGCAGGATCGTATTTGTAGGTTAATTTGGCCGTAGTATTATGTGCTGTTATATTTTTTATGAAAATGAGATAAATACGTATGAATTCCAGTCTTGATGAATGGTTGCGAAAATTATTAAAAATAGTATTAGGTACGATATAATATTTTAGAGTGTATGTTAGTATTGTTTGATAGAATATAGTGTAGAGTATTATTAGTCAATTGTACTGTGTGAGTAATTCTTTTGTTAATTTGTATGCAGTGTACATGAACAGAGTAATGATAGGCTCTTACTAAATAAATAATGTAAAAAATAATACATGCAGTTGGAATTTAAACAAGTTTTTCAGAAATGAAAAATAGTCAATGTTTTGTAAAACTAATCAATCACGTAGACGGGGTTGGTCTTCATTACTTCTTAAAAACACCTAACAAAAAACCTTGCCAAACGAAGTCCAACGGTGATTGTAGTTATGTTTTTTCGAAAATAATATGTTAACATAGTGAAGAAGCCTAATTGAGGCAGTGAGAGATTTAGTCACGTATGCGCGTACGCTTTGCTGATCCTACTATATTCAGATTAGTAGTACTCAAACGTTTTTCACGATTTGTCTTATTGTATGAGCCAGTAGCCTTAAAACTGTTCTCTCTTTATGGTTGATGTGAAGTCCACTATTATAGGGTCTGAGGGTTTGTTTTTCAGCTTTAGACGAGATACATCTCTAATATCGGAGTCCACAATTGGAGTATCAATAACTTCCAATCTTTTTTGCCATCTCAACTAGCTGTTCCTTGTTCTCAGATTCATTGACTGGGATATTTCTAACTCGATCATAGTAGACCGTGCATCTTTTCAAAATGTTCAATATTCGCATCCAAAGTCTTTATATGGCTCTTTAATGAATATACAGTTTTCCTGTTGAAGAGTTTTCAAGTCAGTAAGAACGTCATCGTATTTCCCGGATAGTAACACCATCGATTTATTTACTTCAGCATTTTGGTTTGTGAGCTCCTTCAGTGATAGTTATAAGGTGGTTACTTTGCATCTTGCTGCTTTTTTTATTTCATCTATTTTAGTAAATAAGTCGGACAATGAAATATTTGCTGCAATTGAAAGATCATTAAACCGGTGTTTGCTTCGCTTTGTAATTTTCGAATCTTTTTGCTGCTAACTTTCAGGTGTATAGAGCGCAGGATCCGATCCAAATTGAGTGGGAGAGATAAACTTTGTGCTATTTTTCGGTGATGTACAGACTTTGTATTTAATTCCAGCTTTCGGTGGTATTTTCAGTGTACGTAAAAAGAATGTATTATGTTACTATAATAATGTTACACCTTAAATTACGGGGCAATATTTACCCTCCAATCGCTGTCGCTTATGAACTGCGGCAAGCATCAATGCGCTTGTAGTGATGAGGTGCCGCTGCGCTGTGTGCCGTATGACGTCGCGTACGCAGCAAAGTTCAGGATGCTAGTTGTGTCGACCGTGGTTGTCCTGCTCGTGCCGCTTCACTGCTTAATTGCAAACTCCGTCAGCGTACTGCGCACCTAGTACTTGTGTTACTTGGCCTAGTTTATATTCGGAAGCAAATTTATATTTTAACAATAAAATTGATAAAGTGGACACGTCTAAACTCGTTCGAGATACGGGGGGAGGTGATACAAACCTAAGTTTAGATAGTAATCTCATACCAAATAACTGTGTTTCCAGACTTGTAATCAATAGAACAGGAGAAAAAGTCAAGGATTTGTTAAACCATGAAGAAATAAACCTATGACACAGAAGAGAGAAGCTAAAACATCTGCTAGAACAAGAAGAGGGAGCGTTGATACAGGAAATGGCTACGAAGCAGAAGATGGAAGAATGTGGCTATTGTACGGAGAAGGAGAAAAAACACAAAGGTTATTTGGAAGAAATTGAGAAGGAGAAGATTAGAGAATGTCAGAAGGCGCTGGAGAGGGAGAAAATGTGAGTGCATAATGTTGTAAGCATCTGAGAGCTTGGCTGAACAAGCACAAGGTCATCTTGGCCTAAAATCACCAAAATACCACTTCCACGTACGATTTACGTCTGGGCTCATCCTTCTGACCGACCGACTTCTTGAAATCAAGTAGTATCTATCTGTAGAATTGAGAAATGGTTCAAGTTGCTGTATTATTGAGATAATGCCATCAGTCTTCTTCTTTTTCTTTTCGTGTGAGGATGTGGCCACCTCTGGTGTCAGAGTTAATAAAACCACCTCTGGGAACCCTACAGGCCTCTGATTTGGCTATTTCAGACTTAAATTAACGATATAAATCCAGCAGCCTAATTGCGTAAGTGAATTCGGCATGGCAAATGGTTTGATCGCCATTAATCGACCAATCACATAGAGCGAAGTCCACATCGCGTCTTTCATCTCGCGTTTGATTTGTCGATTGATGGCTTCAAAATAATTTGCCTTGCCGAATTCACTGTCGCAATAAAGCTGCAGGTTTCCTCACAATGTTGTCCTTTCCCGTTGCCTTTGATGTCCAAAATAAACTTAGAAAGAACATATGAATTTGAAAAAGACACATTGGTACTTGCCCGGATTTGAACCCACGAGAGGCGAGGTCTTAGCCACTGGGCCACCACGGCATCCGTCATCCGTCATCAGAGTAATAGAATTAAATTATAGTCTCCCTTTTCGTGACTTAAGTAAAATTGAGAATATTGGTAACCTTTATAGATTTAGTTTTTTCTTTCGTTCCTCAGAGTGGTTCAGTCAGCCATCTGGGTATGAACTTTGGCTGGTTGTGTGCCGTAAATATCGAAACAATTAAAAATCTATTATGTCTCGCGTGGATCTACGTTTTAGGCACTTACTAGGGGTTAGTCTCGGGTGGTCTCGGGGTTAGATTATTGTAACTTACCTACAGCTCTGAAATTCATATGAGCCAATTTAATATCCAGTCCTAGGTTTTCAAATAAAACCGTTTGCAATATTAGTTTCATTACGTATATCATAAAGCATACCATTTACTGTAACAGCAAAGCAAACAGTACCAGCCGCGATGTTGGCTCGGTGCCCACTACGTATAGCAATAATGTATGTATTATAAAGAACTATGCTAGAGTCGTTTCATTTAATCTAGATTCCAGGAAAAAGCTTCACTTTTATGCAGATTTGGGAAAACAGAAACCCAATAACTGCTTACAGATTCAGCTGTGAAACTTGTAGATATTTGGCAGAAAATATTAAGGAATCGGTTCCCGGCAAGTGTTGTGACCACACTGAACTGTTTCAAGAACAGGCTGGATAGATTAGATATCTCTAAGTTATCTGAAACACACGCATCAGCTAACTAGCTGCTAGTGTGCCTAAGCAATAATAATTATGCTTCCTTCGTGATTTTAGAGCAAAAGGCATGCAATGCACGAAGGAAGATGAGAAACGTCTCAAGGAGCAACAGAAAATGCAAATGGAAGAAAAAAGGTCTATAGAAAGAGAAGAACAGCACGTCGAATTGATGTGGCATCATGTGTTAATGGATGATTATAATAGTAAGGTAAGGATGAAAATAAAATTGATATGTTATGTATTTTAATCAATATTCCTTTGATTAGATCAACTCAGATACGGCTCAATGATATATATATAGCATTGGGTGAGTGCTCATATCTTAATTACACAACCCCATCGATCTAACAAGGACTTTCTCTTTGAAATACAATGAGAGTAGATAATCAAGCTTATTACAAATGCTACTTCATTTCTAGGAACATTTAGAAAAATTAGCAGCCCAAAGAAGACAGCAAGAGACATTGGAAAGAAGGAGATGTTACGACGAACAAATAGCGAGCGCCAACAAGAAGAGACAAGAACTGATACGACAGGAGAGGGAGAAAGAGAACAGGAAGTTAGAAAAGATGAAGAAGAAGATGGAACAGGATCATTACGAAGGTAAAGTAAGGTTATTTAAAAGGTATTTAGATGTTAAAAGAAACGAAGACGACTCACTGATCAAACGCTGGGAGGGCTGCCCTAGAAGGACAGACACTTTGGTGTTGTTCTTCAGAATGGTCAGGTACGAACATAAACCAAACAAAATGAGTGTACTGTCACGGTCTAAAGTGCAGTCCTCTCTTCACGAAACTATAGCATAGCCAATCAGTCTCGCTTACGATCTTCTTATATAGACACATCACACTCATACACACTCTCACCTGAATATCGAACTCTTTCTTAATGAATAAATGAGAACGCGACATGGCCGCAACGTAATACTATTTATTAAAATCACAAAACATGTGGGTGGTGATGTTTCAAATCCGTCCTCATCTGTAGACGTTATAATATAAAACACACGTTCACCTAAACTTTATAACATTGTGGGTAGATTTCAAACATAATACCCACACGTTTTGTCGCCAACATCGATCGCACTTACTCCCGTATATTGCTATTCATCAAGAATCCTAGAAAGCGCGGTAGATAATCATTTAACTTTGATTAGAATGAATTAATTAATTTCATAGTCAAACATAAGTGTCCATCCTACTATGTGAATTTTAGACTTAGTTTTGAACCGGCTCGACACGGACTTTTGTAGTTATATCTAAGTGAAATGAGTAAGTATATATTTTTATCTTTGTGTGGCGTTGACCACGCCCCTTCACCTCGTGCTTAGACTGTGCGATGTCTTATTGTTTGCGATGAAATATCACGCACACACTTATATGCACAGAACCGTACAGGTGACTATAAACATAGAGATCTGACTGTAATTTAGACCCCTTACTGTACTGATGCTAGGTAGCAGGTGACGTTCTGTAGTAGAGTTTATGTATGTAGGTCATAATAATTTCCGAATATATTGCCTCGATTGGCCTATAATTAGAAAAAGCAACTTAATATGGTATCCACCTTTTCTAAGAAATGTATGTATATTGGTAGGTACCTCGGTCGATGATACCTTTTAGCTAACCACCGTTTTTATTCCAGCCATCAAAAAGAAAAAAGACCAACAGGAGTTGAACCGAAAGAACTTCATAGAAGGACACGAGCAAAAACTGACGCGAATCAAAAACGAGAAGATGAAAGCGAGAGAGATAGACAATGGCACTATACGGGTAGCATTGGAAGAACTACGGAAGGAAAGAGAGAGGAATAGTCAGCAAATGGTAATCACGAGATTCCATTGCTATTGATGCAACTGAGCCCGTGTGAAGCTTATGGTGCCTCACGGAAGGCTTTTATAATATCATAGGCTGATTAGGATTATGCTTTTGATGTGTATGTTTGTTCATATCTATACTGAATGTTACGCTAAGTTTGTTTGTTACGCTTTCATGCAAAAACTACTGAACCGATCATCATGAAACTTTGTACATATATTCTTGGAGGTATTAGAAGTAACATACATTACACTTTATTAAAAAAAAAAGTTTTGTTTTTGTGTTTTTGGCACAGGTCGATCTAATTCTAAGGAGATTAAAATTGCAAATGCTAGCAAAATAGCAGCCATAATTTGATCATCCGTATTTCAAGCATGTTGATGAAAATAAGCACTAATCAATTAATCACTCTATCAGTCTCTTCAATGTAGATTTTGATGACACCAAACTCATGTTCACAGAAAAATCTTCAACTGCAGAAACAAATTTGCATCGAGAACTATAATCGCGAGAGGAGAATGGCTTCCGCTATGCAGGAGGAAGCAGAGATGATAGCGGATGAATGGCAGAAGGAGGCGCACCACAAGACAGATGAACATCTGCGGCAGGTCGAGCACGAGCAACGAGTGTGTAAGGAGGTGAGGAAGTAAAGCTTCTGTAGGAACCACTGAGTGAGTGTGGATAAGTTCTGAATCTATCCAAATTGTTCCCGAAGTGCCAAAATAAACAAAGATGGACTACACGGAGTCAGTAGTAGGTAAATTATGCATATTTGTACCAAACTGACGATTCAACGGGTTCGATTCGCACGCAACGAATATTTGTAAGGAACTACAGATAGTTGTTCTGGGTGTGGCTGTTTGTGTAGGTGAATTTAAATGTTGGAAAACGCACACACAATACAGGAGAAATTCATAGTGAGGGGGAGGAACGTTTTTAAAACAAGGTAATAAACATGATTATCACATAACTCCTGTAGGTATTCCCCAAGAGTTAGGCAGAGGAACCAAAAATTGTAACTATCGGTTCAGAAAAGACATTCAGTGTTGAAACGTACTCTGTTACAACTTAGTGCTCGTTCACACAGAGGTCCACTTTATCGTATACGTTTTTATTCGGCGCTGACGTCTGTTGTTGTATGAGCGAGTTCACACTCATCACTGTCATGTGACAGTATTCCAGAACCAGTAAAAAATACCGATTCGACAAAATATACAACAGTCCGTTTTACAGGTGCGCTGTAGCGTATACGTTTTTATTCGGCAATGGTGTAGGACCTGTAGGTAGTTGTATGAGCGAGTTCACACACACAACAGTATTAAAACACTGATCCGTTTTGTTTGAAAGTTGGTTGTGCACTGACTAAATGTAGTTTGAACATGGCCCCCAATAGCGACGGATCCGTTAAAACGGTAATATAAATGCGGTGTGAGCATCACCTCCAGTACCGAAGGATCCATTATAAACGCTCCTGGAAATACGGATGTTCTGTGTGAATGTACCCTTACTACCAATGCGCATAAAGGTTGCCCTAGTCGACGGCACGAACTATTTTGGTGTACGTTACTCCAGCCAGAAAGTATCTCCTAGAGATATATTAGTAGAACGTATAGTTGGTGCCTTATCTGCTGTAAATGTGCCCCCACATAAAAAATGTGTGCCCCCTATCGTTTTGAAAAAAAAAACGGAAAAACGATTCTTGCTGGGGTAACGTTTTTCTAGCAGGAAAATTCTAAACGAGTGATCGGAGAGAGAAAAATTGTGCATGGCCAGAGAGCTTATATGTGTGCCACTATGTGCCCCCAAAAATAAAATCTGTGCCCCTTCAGATTTTCGAGATATTGCGTTTCCTGCTGCAGTAACGTTTTGATGAATCGTATATCTCTAAAACCATTGCATGTGCCCCTTTAGAATAAACATACACGAGTAGCTCTTAATGTGTGCCCCTGTGTGCCCCAATTAGATTTAAGAAAATATTTATAGTTTTCAAGTTATCGCGGTTTTATGAAAATCCGAAAAAACATCGCAGCGCCTAAATGAGACAGAGCATAAGTTTGCTGAAAACTGTATTCGGTCCTTCTTGACGCTAATAATAACCATACAAAGTTTCAAAACGCTTCATGCATGCGTTTTTGAATAATCTTGCTGAAAGTCAAAACGATGGTGTCATAACTTTGACGGCAAAATACAAGGAACTGGCTAAATCTCAGATGTGTAGGTGTAAACCAAAATCATGTGCCTTTAGTCAAAAATATATGGTGAAAATATTGAGCTTGGAATGTTTCGCATTAAGTAAATATAAACAAAAAACCAAATTAAGTAAACAACGGCTGGTTATCCGTCCAAATTTGGATGACTACTAAAAAGCGACGGATTCATACATATCGATGACCTTCTTTATTGGACGTATTATACCTAAGCTGTTGTCCGTACAGTTGCGTTCAAAAGTTTTGGGGACTAATTAAATAATATATTAAATGCACCTTGTGACTATATTAATGAAACAGCTTGTTGATGTGGAAATTATTATTTTTCTTCCCTTAATTTTAATTCTTAAAGTAATTATTGCATCAAATCACAGATCAAATTTCCTACGTATAAATATTAGAAATAATTTGCACGTTGTGTAGTCATTATTTAAATCACAGATCAGTTTTTCATCTAAGTCTAACTTATAATTAGTAAATTCGCTTCACAAAAAATCACTGATCAGTATTAAGAATAAGTTTAGTATTGTGTAAGAAAATATTAAATTTGAAATCACAGATAAATAATTCTCTTACGAGTAATTTGCTTATACAAAGATTCAGATAAAGTGTGTTAGTATAGTAAACCGCATAAAGATATAAATGTAAACATCGAATGTGTACAAATTACCTGATGGTATTTGGCTATAAATAAACATATTTATCCCATATATGTTACAACATTATCACCTGACTGTGGAATGACACTTATATATTTAAAACATCATCAAATCAAAATTATGTGACACTACATCAGCTTTAATATAATCGTTGGTTAATAATTATAAATCCCTCATAGGTACGTAATACGACATACAAAATGGAAACACGTTGTTGCAACACAGATCATTGTAATCATTGTAATCAGAGCGTAACATATATATATATAAAGACAAATACGAGCTTTTTATTTATATAAAAAAGAGCCACCTCTTTTTAGTAGTAGTAGGTATTCATCATACATTTCATGAACTATATTTTTTTTAAACATCGTGACCAATCAAATTTTTGGTCAAAGACCTAGCAAATGGCAAATATCTGGATGTATTTCTTTCGTTCACACATATATTACTGGATGTAATTTAATGAAATTTAGAATGGAGAAGATAGCTTACCTTGGAATAGCACTTAGTCTATTATTTATAATGTACTTAATCATGTGTAAGGTCATAGAAACGGCTAGTAGAACATAATCCAGTAACAACTTTATTTTATTATTTATTACTTTTCTACTTCATGTACTCAGGCACAACACGTGTGAACCGGTTAGGGAGTAAAATAAAGAAGGTCATCGATATGTATGAATCCGTCGCTTTTTAGTAGTCATTCAAATTTGGTAGGGTAACCAGCCGTTGTTTACTTAATTTGGTTTTTTGTTTATCTTTACTTCATGCGAAACATTCCAAGCTCAATATTTTCACCATATATTTTTGACTAAAGGCACATGATTTTGGTTTACACCTACACATCTGAGATTTAGCCAGTTCCTTGTATTTTGCCGTCAAAATTATGACACTATCGTTTTGACTTTTAGCAAGATTATTCAAAAACGCATGCATGAAGCGTTTTGAAACTTTGTATGGTTATTATTAGCGTCAAGAAGGACCGAATACAGTTTTCAGCGAACTTATGCCTTGTCTCATTTAGGCGCTGCGATGTTTTTTCGGATTTTCATAAAACCGCGATAACTTGAAAACTATAAATATTTTCTTAAATCTAATTGGGGCACACAGGGGCACACATTAAGAGCTACTCGTGTATGTTTATTCTACAGGGGCACATGCAATGGTTTTAGAGATATACGATTCATCAAAACGTTACTGCAGCAGGAAACGCAATATCTCGAAAATCTGAAGGGGCACAGATTTTATTTTTGGGGGCACATAGTGGCACACATATAAGCTCTCTGGCCATGCACAATTTTTCTCTCTCCGATCACTCGTTTAGAATTTTCCTGCTAGAAAAACGTTACCCCAGCAAGAATCGTTTTTCCGTTTTTTTTTTAAAACGACAGGGGGCACACATTTTTTATGTGGGGGCACATTTACAGCAGATAAGGCACCAACTATACGTTCTACTCATATATCTCTAGAAGATACTTTCTGGCTGGAGTAACGTACACACTATTTTGTGCGCGGGGTTAAAATGCATGCTATCTCATCCGACAACACGTGCGAAAGAGATAGATGCTGTGATGAGCATTATGAATCTAGTTCGCGTACGAATACATACTTTTGCAAATTTGTAGCGAATTAGATGATGATTTAGGGCGAAAAAAAACGTGCGAAATTTTATAAACAGGCCTTTGGGAGTATGGATATCATGAAAAAACGACTAAATGTATGTTTTCAAAATAATTTATTTGCATTGTTGAACTACTAATCTATTCCTGTATGGTGGCTGTTATTTATTTCCGCCCAAAGATGCGTAAAATTAGTGTTGAAATATGGAACTTTCGACGCTCATGAGTTTCAAATAGGCTAGATAATGATGAGAAAAATTGATATCATTTTTACGGTTCCGTACCCAAAGGGTAAAAACGGGACCCTATTACTAAGACTCCGCGGCTCGTCTGTCTGTCTGTCTGTCACCAGGCTGTATCTCATGAACCGTGATAGCTAGACAGTTGAAATTTACACAGATGATGTATTTCTGTTGCCGCTATACCAACAAATACTAAATACAGAATAAAATAAATATATAAGTGGGGCTCCCATACAACAATTGTGATTTTTGTGCCGATTTTTGCGATAATGGTATGGAACCCTTCGTGCGCGATTCCGACTCGCACTTGGCCGGTTATTATTTTTATTTTGAACGTACATCGCCAAACAGTGGAGTAATCGCCAGACTACGTTTGTATGGAAGAATGATCAACTAGTGCGACCTTAACCCCGAGTTTCCCAGCTCAAAATGATCGCAGAATTAATGTGACAAATTGTCAAGCACGCGTTATCTGCTGTGATTGGCTGTCGAAAATTCATTCAACCAATGCTTCCCAACCTATTTCAAAGCAACGTAGATTCCCAGTTATGATCTAAATTGCTTAAATAACTAACTATCAATCTAAAATGCCAGAAAGCAGCAGAAGAATATAAGCGCCACATTCAGACCAGGAACCAAGAGTTGGAACGAGCGAAACAAGATAGGAGCGAACGAATGGAACGAGTGAAGAGAACGGCTCTGAGTGAACTACAGCGGAAAATCAACAGCGCCAACCAGGAGCTGATGAAACAGATGGACTATAGGCACAGCCTGAGCTGCCAGATCAGGGAAAACGAGAGGCACTTGGTGAGAGAGAGAAGCTTACTTATTTCATAAATATCGGTGGTTAGATTTTGTTGCATGTTGGTACAGTGAACTGCACGTCCAAGATAGCAATTAGATTTAATACATACCGCCTTTATGCTGTCGTAGAATGGACAGTTCGTTACTAAATCAATACATAAATAACGGTATTTTTTATACGAGTGATACTGTTGAAATTGTACTTGTAGTTGACTGTACCACATTCTCTGCAAGGTTATTTAAGGTAAGGGCGCGTCACAATAGCGACGGTAAGACCTATTGTGAGAGAGTAGCTGGAGAAACGGTATGGTACCCTTGGTACCGGCTGCACAGGTACTGTCCGGACATGGGAGCTTCCGGCAGTGCCTGTGCCGCATAGGCCGGGTGTAATCGCCCCTTGAGGAATGCCCAGCCCGTGAGTTGCAGCGTGTCCTCGCGGCGGTTGGTACTGCGGATAATCCCTCGCTTCCGATCGTGGTTCAGTCCATGGTCAGAAGCGAGAGGGCGTGGGATGCCGTCTTCTTCTTCTGCGAGGAGTGATAGTCACAAAAGAAACTGCGAAAAGGGAGCGGCAGAATACAACTTCTCTCCTATCCGTATTACATGCACCGGGCGGCGGTGGGCGACAAACGTTATCCAGCCGCCATAGGATATGGCCTGCACCTGCAGGCCATATCCTATGGCGGCTACCTAATAAGACTTGGGGAGTACTGCCTGAACAATCAAAGGCCCAAGACAGGTAGCTGCAGAACACTGTGTTGTTTGTTTTAGTCTGTCTGACAGACCCTTTCGCCCACCCCGGGGCGGAGGATATTCATGAGAATTTCCACAGAGGTTAGTAGGCAGGTATTTTCAGAAGAGAGAGTAACCCAATAAATAGGTTTTTGTAGTTTTAAACAAAACAGATCGGGAAAAGGAACCCATGGAGTCCTGTAAACTGTGTTTTTAAAAGGGCAACTTTTAATTTCAGGAATCTGAATTAAAAAACATTGAAAATAAGGACAGGACTTATACGAAGAAAGCAGCTATGTTTAAAGATGTTATGGCAACAAGATACGCAAGTTCTCCAGCAAGAACTAGGTAAGTAAGAGTCAGGTTCTTAAAGAACGATTTCAGTTCCTTTGTGACACATATTCTAGGTCCTTGAGATCATCGTAAAACCTAAAATTATGTATTCGTATGCATTCCACAACCTTCTTCGACAAAGCATTTACAGTACAAGCAGCTCGTCTGTGGAATGCATTACCTATTGAAATAAGGCGTGCTCAAACATTACCAACATTAGAAAAAAACTGGCCAAGAGCGTGTCGGACTTCGTACATTTAAGGTTCCGTACCAAACCGCAAAATTAAGTTGGTTGGCATACGAAAAATTAGGGAAATTCTTGAAAAATCTGATTTATCAATATATTCGTATTTGTTAGTAAAATATATGTAATAATAAACAATATCACCAATCTCGGTCAATGGGAAGTTAAAAAATTCTTCGGCACAAAATTTTGGGTCAGTGGATTACGAAATGGGGAACTATGAAAAAAGAAACGGCCAATGCGTGTCGGACTTCGCACAAGTAGGGTTCCGTATTCCGTACCAGCCGCAAAATTATGTTGGTTGTAATAGGAAAAAATATGGCATTTTAAAGAAAAAAACTGATTTATTGTGTGTATTTGTTGATAAAATATACGTAATACTAAACATTATCACCAAATTTCAAGTTCTTAGGTAAATGGGAAGTTAAAAAATTCTTCGGTACAAAACTTTGAAAAAAAAGCTGACTTTGGTGGCTTCTCATTCCTTTGTTTTCCAATATTTTTAAAACAAAAAGCACAGTATATATCTTCTCAACGAGATTTGAAAAACAATACCCCACTCGATGAGATAGGGCAAAAAATAATAATAAAAAAAAAAACTAAAAAATGCCTATTTGTATGGCTTTGGGTCAATTTGAAGACTGTAGCTTCAACCGTTTGGCTGTATAATGCGTGTGACAGACGACGGACAGACTGAAACGTGAATGACAGCAATAGGGTTCCGTTTAGACCCTTTGCGTACGTAAAATGGTGAAGGAGCATTTCCTTTCATTTGTTATTATTTGTTTATTATTTTGTATTTTGTGTAGATACACTGACTGCCCTATGTCCCTCTCCTCCCGTCCAGAGCAGCCAAAGGTTGTTCGTGTTTGTGCGATAAGACCGCCCATTGTACACGTCTTACCTTTCAAAATATTTGTCCTGTGATGTACCTACAATAAATTATATAATATCTAGATAAGTAAAAAAAAAAACAATAATCTTATTTAGGTAAGTACGAAAAATACAGATATTTTAATTCTAGGTAAATAAAATGGTTTTAAATTACCTGCTTCTGTTGTTTTTCAGCACCAATCCTGTTCACCCTTTCCGAAGACTAATGGAGACACAAGACAAGAAGAAATCTCTTCACCTGCCATCAATAGGATAATTTCGGTTTTGTACATTATTGTCGATAAACATGGTTAACTTGAATGACTTCATTTGATAAATTATAACACAGATACCTTGATCGCCATCTTTTGACTTCATTCTTCATTTCGAACTATATTGTTTTGCTTTGCACGGTTTGTGCATTTAGCCAGTGTCACGTTTAGTTCCTTTAGTTTTATACAGGAATACAGTCCCTTTGCCCAAAAACTTTGTTATGCATTAGAAAGCGGATGCACATGCAACAAATTCCAATATTTTTTTGGAATATTTGGCAGCAAATATAATGAGTCGGTCTTATAGCCAAGCTTTGCGTGAAATATCATTAGCATTACTAAAATAACACTCTCAGCTCCACTTTACAAAGATAGAACCTGTTTCAATGATTCCGATCACAATGTTCACTAGCCACTTTTACTCAAAAAAATCCCGCCAAAAATCCCCATTACACAAGCACAGAGTACATCATTAAACAAGGTCTGCAACAGGGTCTGCAAGGCCATCTGTCGGTTATTTGTGATACCTACTATGTCTATGGCTGGATACCTTTTTCATCCGGTTCTGATTTTCTATTCTTAGTGCCGTTACACGCAGCAAGATGGCACAGGCAAACTTAAGAAATACATTTATTATGCTTTTTCATTTAATGATGAACTCGCTAGAGTAAATTTTTTTCTATGATGATGAAAGTAATAATTATATTTTATCATCCACATTATTTTTAAATGACTTATAAAATATTTTTGTAAGGATTTTAGATAATAGTTATAGTAAAACGTGAAAAATGAAATGGAACGTAAATTGTGATTTTTCCGGCAAAGATTGAAAGTTTAAAGATCTCCGGAAGACTTCAGAAAGTTGAACTTTTCAAAGTTTGTGATCGTATCGTAATTTTTAAATCAGTGACGGTACTTCGAAAAAGTTATGAAATGCGATCAATCAATGCATACCTAATATAATTATTTAGGCAAGGTGAATGCAAAATAATTATCCCGCACGTGTTGTGTTAAATTCGCAAACATGAAGGATGAAGAAGTTATCTTTCAAACAAACATAAAACGATGCTCATATAGGTTTTTGCAGCAAACTGCTAAAGCTATGGGCTTGCCGGCCAACGTAAAGGTATGTAAAATTCATTATACTTTAGCTAAGCAATGAACATCAAACAACATAGTTTTTCAAATTTCAAGTCCGCACATGACGACATAACTAAACTTTACTTCTGGATAACGTGGTTTCTTAGTATCGCATTTAAAATAAACTTAGGATCAAAACTCTTTGAAATAACTAGACTTTAAATCATCTTAGGAGATTTTTATAAGTTGTAATATTTTCTTTGAATATTCTCCAAAATATATCCCAGTTAGGGGAAAGGAAAAATAAATGGTTAGTTGTTTACTATATGGCTAGTAAGTACTGTACTTTGATTTTTGCAAATATTAAAATATATAATTTTTATTTGTAACAAGACACTACATTGCATTACTTTGGTAGTAATGCAATGTAGTGTTTTGTTATTAATTTATAATAATGCTAAATGGGTTCGCTTATTTTACAAATTTTATTATATATTTATATCAGAGATGGCAGCAAGGAATTCTAATCCTTCCATTTTGTGTGTATAAGTGTGATGCATACCAAGAATGTAATGTTTTATCAGCAATTATTAACATTAGTAATGTCAGTCAATCAAAAAAGCTTTCAAATTCCAGAAAGTGTATCTGATCCAATTGATCAACACAAAGAATTTCAGCAGTCCAAGGGAGTTAGACTCGTTGGTGCGGCACATACATGAGGAACAACAACATAGGACACTGGTGCGCAGGTTGTCACCTAGGAACTGCAGGAGGAAAATTACACATGTGAGTTCATTGCTTTGATGTCTATCCTCTGAATATTAAAGCTCGATTCTCCAAAACTTTTTTATCTTGGATATACTAACATAATGTTTTTATCACCAACAAAAAAGCAGGGACTATTATGCAGTTCATGTTTTTTTATAACTCTAGTAAATTTCTTCCTTATCCATTTTTAGAACTACAATAACAGTCTTGAAGAATCTGTTCTTAAATTAATATGTGTTCTACACTTTCAGGAGGGCCCAGAAATCTCCTCAACAAACAATAGCATATCTCATCTGATCTCAAAACCACTGAAGCAAGTGAGCCACATCTATGTACTGTACTCCCAAGATGGGCACTCCCCTATGAAATACCCTCAGACTGTGTCAGCCAGAAGACTTCCTACCACCAGGAGTGATCGAGTACTACGTAGCTCCAACCGGGCTACAACACCAAGTTACTTGCTGAACAATACTCACCTAACTTTGCTAAAAAGTCCTGGTTCGGATAAAAGAAAGGAGTCAAAAATTATAATTTTAGGTGTAGATGAAAACAAAAAGAAGGCTTTGAGTAGGATTTTTGCTAAGGAGATTATTGAAAGCTGGCAGGATGACGGAAGGTTGGCAACGGTACCAAGGAGTGAGGTAATAAGTCTTTTGATGTTATTCTTCATAAATATTTATGATAGTAAGTAACTTTGTTTTAACTATATTCTGCAATCCTATAATATTAAGAATTATTATATTATGCAATACAGCAGAAATTTCTAGTGTGAGTCAAAGATTATTTTCAAATAAAAAAATGAAAAAGCATCTTTTCAATACCCAATAAACATATTCCTCAGAATAGTATTACTTTACAGGACATGTTCCCACCGCTAGGCGAGCGAGCTCGCAGACTGAGCGGCATCTACCCCCTCCAGTCTAAAGAAATCAAGCAGCCAAGCGTAGTAGTGAGACGGGCAGATGGATCCATCTCCAAAATCAAAGCTATCATAAAGAGGCCGCTCACACAACACAACTACAGCAGTGATAAACAAACACAGGCGGGCAATACGAATTGGTCCTTACTAATACCAAATACATCACAACAAGTAACTTCCAGAGAGAATTCAAGGTCATCTTTCATCGTAACAGCATCAAAAACTGTTCACAGAACATTGAATGTGACCGAAGTATCACCAAGCAACAAATTCAAATTCAAATTCAAAATTTTTTATTTCACATAGGCCTACATGGGCACTTATAAAACGTCGGCAAAAGGTGCACGGTTCGGGTTGGTCGTTTCCTATGGAGAAGAACCGGCAAGAAACTCCATGGTTACTCTTTTAAAATGGTTTGGTTTTACAATATTTCCATGTTACAGCATTAGTACTTAGATATGGGGGGACAACGTAGGCCCGACAATAAGTCGTAAAAACTAAACAAAGTAAATAAAAGATTGTAAAACAAGATGAAAAGTTAACAAATGTTAACAAGCATATCTAGAAATCTAGAAGGCCTACAATGTTCACACATTCACAAAACAATCGGTAAAAGAATCTATACAAAGGTAGTAAAAAGAAAACCGTATATCAAAACTAAATTTAACATGAGGCACAAATGTTGATATCAGTGCTGTAACTATTCTTTGAGGGTAAGGGCGTATAAATATGATTGAAAACCATTGTAAAGAGTCTAATCAAAAGAAGAAAAAATGAGATTGAGAATAGTTAGAGACATCCACATATTTGTGCCGTTTATGAGTTACCAGGGAAGCCACATGCGCAGAAGGAGCTAAAGCCAAACTTTTTTATCTTCAACGTAGTCCTTGATTTTATAATATGCTTTTTTAATAAGGACACGTTTGATGTAGTTTTTGAACTTTCCATCGGTCAGTTCTATAACTGCCTTTGGCAACTTGTTATAAAAGCGTATACTGTTTATAAGAAAAGACTTGCTAGTTTTCGTTAATCTGAATTTGGGTATTACAATTTCATGCTTACTGCGTGTATTTAAATTATGGAAGTCGCTTCTAATTTTGAAAAGCCTTCGATTTTTGCGGACATACATAATACATTCCAAAATATAAAGTGAAGGCAGAGTCAGTATATCGATCTCTTTAAATTTTTCTCTGAGTGACTCGCGAGGGCCCATTTTAAAGATCGCGCGGACTGCCCTCTTTTGTAGGATGAAAATTGAGTCAACGTCTGCTGCAGACCCCCACAGCAGAATGCCATAAGACATAATACTGTGGAAATAAGCATAGTATACTAACCTAGCTGTAGCTACATCAGTTAACTGTCTCATTTTTCTTACTGCATATGCAGCTGAACTTAACCTACCTGAAAGAGTTCTAATGTGCGCGCCCCACTGCAGTTTTGAATCGATAGTAATCCCCAAGAAAACAGTTTCCGCTATAACTTCAAGATTTTTGCCGTCAAGATACAAATTTAAATCACGCTGTGGTACATTTGGTAAAGAGAACTTTAGACATTTTGTTTTATTCGCATTCAGTAAAAGATTGTTAGCTGCGAACCATTTTGAGAGAATAGTTAGGCTTTCGTTGACATGTAAGACATCCGTATCTTTCCTATCTATTTTAAAAATTAGCGAAGTATCATCAGCAAATAGAATTATATCAGATAATTTGGCCATCATAAAAGGGAGATCATTAATGTAAACAAGAAAAAGGAAAGGGCCGAGAATTGAACCTTGAGGCACGCCCATCTTGACTAGAGACCCGGAAGACGTCGCCCCATTAACATTAACTTTTTGCTGCCTGTTTGATAAATAGGAAAGCACAAGATCAGCAGCTTGTCCTCGAATTCCGTAGTGGTGTAATTTACAGATCAGTGTGTTGTGGTCAACGCAGTCGAACGCTTTTGAGAGATCACAGAAAATGCCAATGGCATCCTGGGACTTCTCCCAAGATTCCAAAATGTGGCTGATGAGTTTTACTCCCGCGTCCGTTGTCGACCTACCTTTCGTGAAACCAAACTGCTGACTATGCAGAATCCCATTTGAGTTAAAGTGAGACAACATCTGGTCCAGCATGATTTTTTCGAATATTTTACTCAATGCTGGAAGCACAGATATAGGTCTATAATTAGAGGGATCACTCTTACATCCTGATTTGAAAATTGGTACTACTTTACTGTGTTTCATTAAGTCGGGAAACGTGCCGCTGTCCAAACATTGGTTGAATATGCCTGTCAGGATAGGAGCAATTGAGTCAATAATACCTCCAAGAACCCTAACGGATATTCCCCATAAGTCTTCAGTATTTTTTATGTTGAGACTTTTGAACGCGTTCTTAATTGTATCAATACATATTGGTTTAAAATTAAAGTTTGGTATCTCTTTAGTAAAGTTTTCTTTAAGGAGATCTTCAGCTAATTTAGATGAGGAGGGAAGAGACTTCGTAACCTCTAACGGAATGTTGGTAAAGAAATTTTCTAATGTCTCAGCGACTTCTTGCTTATCAGAAATGGTTTGATTAGCTATTTTCAAAGACAACTCATTTTGGTCGCGCTGTTGTGTCTTTCCAGTTTCTCTATTAATTACTTGCCACACAGTTTTTATTTTATTACTAGAAACACCAATTTTGTTAATAATTATTTGAGATTTTGCTTGAGCGCAGACTCTTTTGAATATTTTGGAATAGTTTCTAACATAAGTGTGAAAAGCTTGATCGGAAGTCAAAGATTTTTCGTAATATAAATTATATAACATATCTCGGCTTTTTCTTATGCCCACAGTGGCCCATTCACTAAATTTCGATTTGGAATTGTTGACTTTAACTGTTTTTACCGGACACGTTTTGTTGAATTCTTTGCAAACCGTAGAGAACAGCGTGCCGTAATTTATATTGGGGTCTTTTGAATCAAAACTAGCGTTACAAAGGTTGCTAAGAACATTATTATTAAAAGAGTTTAATTTATTTTTGGTAAGAGGTCTTAATCGAATTGATTCAGCCAGGTTAAACTTTTTATCTGACTCAAAAGATACTAGTTGACCAGTATGGTCTGACCTAACGCCACTAATTAAAAACGAATCTTTCACTTTACAATCAGTGAATACATTATCTATGCACGAAGCTGAAGTTGCCGTTATTCTTGTCGGTTCATTAAATAAATGTTTTAAATTAAATGATTTGAACAATGAAATGAGCTTACATTTTTCAGGTGAATTGACTAACAGATCTATATTTAAGTCACCACATACAAAAACTGATTTATTATCTCTAAAAACTTTACTTAATAATTCTTCCATTGCAATTAAAAACAAAGACAAATTCGATGCTGGTGGTCTGTAAACACACAAGATAGTATGGCCCTCGACCTCTGCACATGCTACCTCACATAAGCGATCAACAGAGTAAGCAGTGATATCCCTCCTTTCTTTATATTTAAGATGACTATTACAAAGTATCAGGGTACCACCACCCACTGTGGATCTGTTGTACGCGCTGGCAACTGAAAAATTATTTACATTAAACAACATCCTATCTGGTTTTAACCAGGTTTCACAAAAACATAAAATATCCATGTGGTATTTATCTGCTAACAATTCCACGTCTAAAATTTTGCCGGAGAAGCGATTTATATTTTGATGATATAGTAAAATATTACTATTCGTCTTCTCTTTTGTCGGCTCTAATAGTTTAAAGTATCTACTGTAGTATTATCAGAAAAACTGGATAATACTGTTAAATTACTAAACCTAGGCTCAGTTAAATCATCAATAACTGCGTGTATATTAAAAGCTAACAATGTAGCTAATAAATGTCGACTTTTTTTGGGAAGAAACATATGCTCCCGAATCAAAACAAAATCACTAACAAAATTGTTAGTGTCAAAAAATAATAAACGGTCACTATGACGACACGATAAAATATGCATCAAGTTATTTAAACTTGAAATATATTCATTTTCCTGAGCAAGTAACTTGTCAGAATAGGGCAATGCACATAAAATTAATTTGCCTAATCTTAACTTAAGTAGGGTGTCGATACCATTAACTATGTCCCTTTTTGTTACACTAAGACTATTTCCAAAAAGAAGTACTACAGTAGTTTGCTCATTCAATTGTGTATGTTGAATTTTATGAATAAGCTCATTAAAATGCAGTTTATGATAACAATGGTTCACTATTGTATGTTTAGAGTGGTTATTTAATAATGACCCAAAACCTGTTCCTAGTCCATCAGAATATACTAAGACATTACTTTGAGTGGGGTTCAAAGTTGATACAGTATGAGCAAGAGGTAAGGTTGAAGGAGTAACATGTTGTGACATGAGAGGTAGCGGAGTGGCAGCACAACTACAGGTGAGGTTGTTAGTCAGTGACTCATACCTCTCTGCACTATACTTCACCAGGTCCACCAACTCACAAGCCTCCTGCATGCGCTCACTTAACATCTGTTGACTACATTCATATTTACAAAATATTTCCTTAAGTGTATTTTCCCTACTCAATAATTCCCTTTGAAGGTTCTGAATGTCAACATCATACATTTGTGAACTAGTTTCTAATTTACTAATACATATATTTAATTGGCCTTTTAGGTTTCTGAAATCTCTTCTAAGTTTAACATTATGTTTGTAAACATTTTGAGTTTTTAAAAGTTTCTTATATTTCTTAATACTCTTGTTGATTTTAATATATTTCTTTATTTTATTATGACTACTTAGAATTGGACATTTAGCTATGGTATCATCCACTGTAAGGTCTATGGTTATGGTGGGCCGCTCACATGCCAGTCCGGATGCACTATCCATCAGCTCATGGTACAGGTTCTTGGTGTTAGAAACCTCTTGGCTGACTTTCAGCGAGTCCATGGAGGTTATGGTGTTATGGGCCTCGCACAATTCTGCTTCTAGTACAGATATACGCTTTAGTGCATGGTCATGAGTGTCATGGCACTGCTGAAAATCAGATAATTGTTGACGGAGACGGTGATGCTGGTCCAGTACATCCAAATGCTGGGAATGTAGTTCTGCAAGCTGGTTTTTGAGTTGAGCGTTTTTGTTCACTATTAACTCAATCTCAGATTCACTCTCCTCCCGTTCCCGCAGTAGCTTGCTGCACTCATCTCTAGATGAATCCAGCTCTCTCAGCGCTGCTTTTAGTTTGTCATTCATGTCACGAACGGTAGCTGCCCGGGTCATCATATTGACTGTTTTCTTTATGCAACACCTGTAATGTGACAGAAAACAGCTGAGTAAGCGAAGAGAATATTGAGTTAATTGAAAACTTAAGAAAGTAGGAGGAGTTTTAGGTTAAAAAGAAGCAAAATGTTTGAAAACAATAGAAGTTTCATAAAAAAAGACAAAAGAAAAAATTAAAAAAAAAATATGGAGGTATATGAGAAAAAGAGAAAAAAAAAAAGAAACTAAGAAGAACAGCTATTTGATTAAATATTCTCAGACTTAATTACAGGTGATACTTTATGGAAAGGCTTTATTAAAACATTAGTGTTTTTAACTAGATTAAATTTTTGTTGGATTGTTATGAACATTAGTTTTAGTGGGAAAGTCTATTAACAATGTGATCTTTGCGGTTTATATAAAATATTTAAGCTAAATTAAAGACATATATTATGTGTGAAGTAGGGTTTGCAGTGAATGTTTTGTCTGGGCAAGTGTTTTCGTCCTCGATTTTGCTTCCACAATTTGTCAAACAAAATGAGACACAAACGTAGCCGGTGTGTACTGGACGTCGCTCAGAGCCCTGAGCAGTATATGAGTGGTGTATAGTATTTAAATAATAAAGCAATAACACGTAAATCAAAACAAAATACTCCCCCGGTTCAAAGAATTCAAATCCACAGTTCAAACGTTGACAGCCGGTACATGACTTGGTGAAATATCAATTGTTATTGAGTTAACACAACAAAACTGGTCACAAACACTACGTGTGTCACTTTGCACGTTAATTCTAATATAAATAAAGTATTTTTAACAAATTAAACACAATAAAACAATAATTTTAAAATAAATTAGCTAAGAGGCCGTTTTTTGACGACCTGTCGCCAGTGTTGCCAGCGTCGAAAAAAAGAATAAAAAGAAATCAAGTGGCGTAGTCTAGTTTTTAGGGTTCCGAAGTCAACAAGGAACTCGCTATGTCCGTCTGTCCGTCCGCAGCTTAGCTCAGAGACTCTTAAAACTAGAAAGCTATTATTAGGCAACAGTTACATAGTATCTACAGCTTCAACAGGAATGCCACAATACAGTAGTAACTGCAGTAGCTCAGATGAAATGACCCTATCAAACATACCCCCAGATAGCACACCACAGAATGGAGAGTATTATCACAAGAAGATCAGGGCTGCACGTAGGAGTAGAAAGATGGCCCAGTCAGTGTCCGTTGCTGAAAATGAGTGCTGTCTACCGAAGATCAATGAGGTGTTTAGCACATTCGATGATGTTTGCAGTAGAAGAGTGACACAGCCTTTATATGTGCAAGTTGTTACTGAACATGTAATTGGTAAGTTTATGTTCAATATTTCTTTTTGTTCTTTGCTTATCTTGGAATCAGTTTTGGAAACAGCAGTCGCTATTAGGAGCAAGTCTCTTAATATTAAGACAACTCTCTCTACAAATTATCCAGCTGTAGGATATCGCGTCTTTTAAGTCTGCTGAGACAAACTGGTATTGTGAGTTGAGCGGCCAGTTGGTTGGGGTCTCTCCAGTCTGGACTTGTATTTTTGAGAAAACTACCTTATTTCTTCCTCAACTGTGTTCATTCGTGTACTTCAGTGTTCTTAATGAACCATGGAGCAATTGATATATGTTTCAAGATGTTATTTTGAATCATGCTGATATTTGAGCCACACGCGGAGCCCCACAGTTGAATGGCAGTAAGTCCAGATAGGTTTTAATATTTATTTTATTTTATTTTACTGGTGCACCAACATATGTTGGTAATTATACCTTAGGTCGAGCTCCTTTCGTTCAGTTTCAATGTGCCTTCTCCATGTTAGTTGCTGGTCGAGGTTAGTCGCTGAAAAAATAGTTGGCAGCCCAACATTGTCCAGGGATAGACATATAACAGGCCTCTCTTTTGTGCTTAGCTCCAATCTCCTATGCTGACCTCATCCAGGTTCTTCCCTGATCTCGCCACCGGACAACCAACATTTCTTCCAGTCCTTGGACGTCACTCGATCTGAGATTTAACTACCTGCCATCACCGCGCTATGTCAGCAGCCAAATTGCGTAAGTGAAATCGGCAAGGCAAAGAGTTTTGACCCCATTAATCGACCAATCACATAGACTGTAATCCCCATCGTGTCTTTCATCTCGCATGTGATTGGTCGATTGAAAGAGTCAAAACCTTGCTGAATTAACTGACGCAATTTGGCTGCAGGTGTCAACTTCATTTGATTTGTATGATTCGCTTGCCCATATCAAAGACTTTCGAACGTCATCAGTTCAAGACGTTTGGGACCATAGCTTGCCACAGTTGAAAAGCCAATAGCATTATGAGCCCGAGCTATCTTCTATTTTGATGGGAAAAAAGTGGTTAAAAACTTAATTGTCAAAATTGATGATTATACAACAGCCATTAGGACTCTGCTGCGCAGTACCCCACCACTCACAAGCCGTCACATGTATTTTCTATTGCGCATTGAATCGCGGAATGCCAAGCTGCCACTTGGTTTGATTCAATCTGTAGCAATAATTTGGGCTTTTTACCGACTTCAAAAAGGAGGTAATCGATTCGACACGTATGCATGTACTATTGTTGGAATCAGTGCCGTAAATGGCCTTTTCTACGCCCTGTGCGAGCTACTATAACTGCGCCCTTGTTTTTTTTATAATTTTAGGTACTTCGTATGGTAGAGTTTTGAATATGAAAGGTAGCATAATATAAATTGCATTTAGGTATGAATTGGTAAAAAAAGTTTATTCGAAAAGATTTGCAAGATTATTCACAACTACACAATACACAAATGAATGAGACCACAAAATAATGAGTTCAACTAGTAAAGATTTATTAAAGCAAGCCATAAACTTTTTTAAAGATTTAATATTCGCGCTTTCTTTATTGCGAAATCGTTGATAACCTTTTCATACGACAGGCACCGTCCTATGTCGCGTTCAATCGACAAAATTGCCAGGCCGGTCAACCTTTCTTGGCCAATCGTTGAGCGCAAGTAAGTTTTTATTAATTTGAGCTTACTGAATGATCTTTCGCAGGAAGCTACAGTCACTGGCATTGTTAAAAAAAATCTTTATAGCGACTACTATATTGGGAAACACCTCTTTCAAATCTAGTTCGACTATAGCTTTAAGAAGACCCAGAATTGAATTACGGTCACATTTAACAAATAATATAGTCGTTTCAACTTGAGTCTTTAAAGTGTCTAATTTAGCCGAAAATTCAGTAGCAATAATTTAATAGACGTTTTTAATGATACTGGTATATAGGTAGGTACGTATGTGTTGGAATCGAGCACTAGTATAAAATAATAGTCCTGCCTGGTCTGGCCATTCTTGCGCCCCCCAGAGTCTACGCCCTGTGCCTGGGCACCGGTGGCACCGCCCTATTTACGGCACTGGTTGGAATTGCACAATATTCACATAATAATATGTTATTCTATGTGGGGTTCTAAAACACGTGCTAAACTTCATAAGAGAATGTATGTTTGTTTGTATGTATGTTGGTCCACGTATTTCTCCGAAACTACTTATCGGATTGTAATCATTCTTTTTGTGTTGGATTGAGTATCTCTAAACTTAGGGAATAGTGCAAGTTGCAGTAAAATCGGTCCAGCAGTTTTCAAGATATGGCAAACTCCTTAGCGAGAAACCGCACGAATATGTAAATTGAGTTATTATGGGTATTTTGTCTATCCTTTAGGTTCGTACTATAGAAATTTCAAATTTTTCGTGCTTGGAGCAAGCCGATTGCTACACTGAAGCTGCCAATAGTGCCCACTGTAGACCTTGGGTACTGCATCGACTGTACATCGCTCGGATTAACTGTACATATTTCCCAGGAACACCTTTCTTCTTAAGGGCCCACCACAAAATCTCACGATGTGTGCCTCGTTTGTTTTCCATGAGTTTTTATTTTATTTTATCCTACACTGTCCCCCAAATCCTTTCCGGTATGTAAACAAGTAGGGACTATCAGCGCTTGACGATAATATCCGAACTACGCCGGACGGAACCGAACGTCTTGAGACGCACTACGTTTTTTCGTTACTTAACGATTTCTACCAGGCAACTCCTACCTCGTTAAGGAACTACATTCCAAAAAATATTATTGTATTTTTATTGCTTTATTTCCAGCGCCAATCCCGGCACAGATCCCCGAGCCTCGCTGCCAGTACCAGGGGAGCAGCACGCTGGAGACGATACACAACCTGAGGCTCCCGTACCAGCGAACACTACAGATACCGACCACCACCAACACTCACACCGTTTACTCTACTCATCTGGTTTCTACTGCGTGAGTATTGTCGCTCCAATGATGGGCAATGGATTGGGTCTTAGGGCCGATTTTGCCTATGATACTAATCGCGATTAACATAATTGATGAAATCGGCCCTGACTGCATGGATTGGTGGTTGGATGGAGATTTTCTGCCCTGTTTTTCATGCAATCAAAATCAGAAATAAAAACTATTTGCGCTGCACGTAGGGTTGCCAGTTCTTATAACCAAAAAGCCAGACAGACCAGTCAGTTTAGCCAGACGTCTTTAATTTTTACAAAAAATATAGAAACGCCTAACAAAAGCTGGAAGGGCCGGACACCATCTAATTTGGCCGCTCACGCAACCAAAAAGGCTGACTGTGCAACCCTAGCTACATGTAATTATGAAATATTGAAAGCAATGAGTTTGCTAAAATCTAAATAGCTACACAAGTTTCTTTTCTTGGGTTATTTGATTTGCAGGTGCACTAGTGTAAACTACACATTTCATCACTTCCAAACCGCACCGCTTTCTACCAGGCTCTCATAATAAACAGCTGGTGTGTTGTGAAGCTTACAGTATTCATGACAACATTCCTAAAAATTATTAAGTAATCACTAATGTAAACTACACATATCATCACTTCCAAACCGCACCGCTTACTACCAGGCTTTCATAATACTCAGCTGGTGTGGTACAGCTTGCATGACCAACATTCACAAAAATCATTAAGCAATTACTAGCACAGTGTAAACTACACGTACAGGTAAGGGTGAAGACATAACGACTTTCGTATTGCGTAATACACTCGAAAGGCGATAGATAGGTCTTAGAAAGGATGTATGAATTCAACTCATAGGGTGGGGGACATACCTACCCTTTTAAAATTATATACGCAATACCGAAAACATTTAAAAAAATGTGTCATACTCTTTCATGGAGTTGTTCCTTTGCCTTGCCGAACTCACTTACGCAATTAGGCTGCTGGTGTGTTGTGAAGCTTACAGCTTGCATAACCAAATTCACAAAAATGATTAAGCGGTTACCAGCACAATGTAAACTACACATCGCATCACTTGCAAGCCGCGCTGCTTTCTACCAGGCTCTCATAACACACGGCTGGTGTGTTGTGAAGCTTGACTGAACAAACAACATTCACAAACATAACTTACGAAAATCATTCACTACTCACTAGCACAGTGTAAACTAAAAGTTTCAACACTTGCAAATCACACTGCTTTCTACTAGGCTGTCATAACATACAGCTGGTGTGTTGTGAAGCTTACCGCTTGCATGTTGCTTGCAGCAAGGCGCATCCCTCCACCACCGGCCCCGTGCACACCGTCTATAATATTGCTAGTGAGTAAGTTTTCTTTTCAAGCATCGTATTCACTAGGCAACACGTGACGTTCAACATGTTCGGCGACGTTTTGTCCAATATTTTTTATTAATCTACCTGACGGAGAAAAATAAATTTTCGGTCAACTACCCCATTATGCCAAGGGAACGTACCACCGGGATAAGTCCTGGTATCGGTTTGTCATAATCCAAGTCTTCGCGTTTGCTAAATTTTATCCAAATCCGTGAGGCGTAATTGGGTAACGTACAGACATTTATAATATTCGCAAGATTTATTTACAAAACAAAACATTCCTTAGATGTAACATTTCAGGACTACATGGAGCGAATGGGAATGGACATCAGGATGCGGTGCATCTTGTGCAACTGGGCAGGACCCAAGATCATTCTCGAGTACCATCTTAGAAAGGTAGGTGTCACTCATATCTTTATTTACATTCCATAATGTTAAACAAAATCTTACAACAAAGGCTAAAAGTAAGGCACAGTAAAATTATGAACCCTGTTAGGTATAGGCACGGGCACCTTCGATGAAGAATATACTAGATTCCCGGTCAGCGATTCAAAAACGGGCCGAACAATAGAGCCACAAATACGGTTGTGGCCCTATTTCAAATTAGTATGGTCCAATCATAGCCAACATTAATACGTTAAAAATGCCGTAATGTGCGTTCAAAAACTGTGCAAATAACCACCGTAACACCTTGATTTTGGAAGAAGTATCTTTTTTTCTGTAAGTTTATATAATTAAGTGTTTTTCGTAAAGTAAAAACCTAATTAAATATTAAATAAGAATCAATTACCAAATATTATGATTGTTTGACCAACGTTTGCGTCTAACAAGCGAACGCGCCAACTATTGTAACAAACATCGACAGAACAGTCGATGTTTGTTACAATAGTTGGCGCGTCGGAACAGAGAATGCATGGAGTAGTTTGTTAAGTTTTTTTTTTAGCTGTCCTAGTGATCCATTTCGCTGTGCAGAATGGGTATCTATTGTCGCAAAAGAAAGCGGAGAAGGAACATAGAAGCCTTTTAAATATTCGAAAATTTGTTCGATTCATTTTGATAGACTGGACATAACTGGAAACACGCAAAGGCGTAGATTACTAAAAACAGCGGTGCCCAAATTGCACCAAAAAAAAACAAAATAAAGTAACCCCGAAATTTCCTACATAGTGTTTTAACCTTATTGCTGAAACTTTACGTTTCATTTTATAATAAATATTTTGTACCTACTTATACATATAACTGACTTTTAATTTTCAAGTTTTAAACCCTACCCTACCTTCCTTCCTACCCTATTTATTACGGTTTACCCTAGCTACCCGCCCACGTATGTATGTAATTTTTAAACTCTCTTTATTCAAGTCAACAAAACAAAAAAAAAATATTCAAATCGATCCAGCCGTTTTTGAATTTTAGTTAGACCTACAAACAACAATTCATTTTTATAATATAGAAAGATAAATAGATAAGTGTGTGGCCATTTAAGCGACTTATTTTCGTTCCTGATTCTTAATCTAGTATTTTTATAGATCGATGATATTAAAAAAATATTGAACGTTTCGACTCCACTCATTCCTTGTCCAAGCAGTGAGCTCGGTCATGAAATTTTTGTTTCTTTTTTGACACATTGTAATTTAGACTTTAAAACTTGTAAGAGTAAATTTATATAGAGCTCATAATTTTTTTATTGCTCTTTGTACATAGTTTTGTAAATGCAACTTTAAACATTGCATTTAAGGTTGCATTTGCATTAATGTATATTTATTTGAAGTAGAATTTTTAGAATTACATTCTTTTTTTGAAAACAATTGGCGTCAGTTTTAAGGATAAGTTTTGTGTGGGATCCTATATCTAGTGTATTCTTCATCGAAGACGGGCACCAAACACAAAGAAAGAAAATTTAGTTCAAATAAATTGCACTAGATGGCGTGATAAGCTTCGATTTTTTACTGAATTTTTGACAAAGTATTAAAATTTTCTAGAGACGATCATAAAAAAATATGTTCTTATTTAATTAACTCTCCTAAGCACAAAATTAAGGTTCTTAATTCACATTTAAAAGATTATTTGAATAGTTCATTTAAAATAGATTCTGATAGATGGCGATCTTGATTTTTAAAATTTATTTTGTAGCACATTTTGGTAAAATGAAATTGTAAAAACGTGCAAAAAAAATACTATAAAACAAATCGTCGCTGTACTAAATAAAAGTATTCACGAACCGAGTAAACCCTTTTACTTGCAAGTCTCTGCTGACACCATCTATATCCGTAGGACGAAACCGAACGCGATCGATGTTCTTAAAAAAAATGTCAGTTCAATCAGACGAAAAATGCTAGTTTCGTCGGCACGGTTTCTTTGTATGGGATGAGACATCTGTATGCTAGTATAATATTATCTGTGGTATAGTTAGGAAATTTTACAAAATTAAATTATAATGGAGTTAGAATATTACTGAAACGAAGTTCCTTAACGTAGCTTACGGTAGACGTTATGCTCCCTATTGAGACGTTCGGTTCCGTCCGGTGTAGCTCGGATATTATCGTCATGTGCTGGCTGCATACTTGTTTACATCATAACACCGATAATTCTGCAATTAATGTCGAATTTCGTCTCTTTAACTCTGTTACCAATACTACGTATACCGAAGACCCTAGTCCTAGACAAAGTCACATTCTTTCAGCGATGACGAACGTCGAAGAGTCGAAAATCTATGCAAAATACCACGTAGGTAGTTTTTTTGAACGACGAACCATATAACAGTGGGCTCTTAGAGTAAGGTTATTTTGAGTATGCGTAAGTAACAGATGTATACAAGTAATACACATCTGTCCCTACTAATGGTTGGTGGCCTTATTGTATGGCTTATGGTCACCCCACAGTTGTTATAGCTAGAATTGCGGTAAGATCTTACAATGAAGCTGATACAATGTCAATTTATCTAGGCTCTCTGGTGCAAGTGCCGGGAATCTGGGTTTTTCCTCTTTGTGATAGAAAGTCGGCCATATCCATCCCCGATGTCTCAATTTTCTCGGACGGATCGGTTTCCTCACGATGTTTTCCTTCACCATTCTTTGCCCAAATGGTGATTATAATTGTTTACAATTACTCTCATTTCAGGTGCATCCAACAGAGATAGCGGATTGCCAGTCAAATGAGTTCTGCGCGTCGTACACGCTGGGCGGACTGACGGCGCGGCGCGTGTGGCTGAGCCAAGTGCTGCAGCTGTGCGGCGAGCTCTACATGCTGCGCCAAGTACGACGAGCCGGACTGCTTCATGGCGGCGCTGTCGGTCAGTTAGTATAACTCATTTCGAGCCGTGCTACAATCTTCTAACTCTTTTCTCTCTCTGTTCGCAGACAGTATCGTACAATCCAGATGACACTAAAACTACCAGCATGACAACCTACAACAAAGTTACCGGAGAACCATTCAACCAGACAGCTTTTATTAGTTATTATCAACTTTTTTGATAACATTTTTTTTTGTATATTTTTTTCCGACTCATTTATTTTGTTTAACATTTCACGATCTCACAAGGTGTTTTGTGTGTACACTAGTCTTCATCAAATTTGTATTTTAAGCGAAGAATTCACTAGGCAGACCTGGGGCCGTATTATAACGTATCAAAGCCATCAGTTGAATAAAAACTTAACCGACTTCCAAAACAAAACACTACAAAGCGAAAAATATTACTTTATTTTCGGAAGTCGGTAAGATTTTTTTTTTTCGATTTGACATCGACTTCCGAAAACCTTTGTTTTGGAAGTGAGTTTAGTTTTTGTGTTTAAATGTTTTATATTTTCGAACATAGAACCTCTTCCTTTTTGGAAAGTCTGTTAAAAAGGGGAAAGCTCTTCGCCCTTATTAACATTTACATTGACGCGTCAGAGTAAGGTCCCTGTTTGCTATAAAGCCTTACAAATAATTTTGACGCGTCAGAGTTAGGCCCCGGTTTGCTATAAAGCCTTACATATAGTTTTGATGCGTCAGAGTAAGACCTCTGTTTTCTATAATGCCTTACATATAGTTTTAACGCGTCAGAGTTAGGCCCTGGTTTGCTATAATGCCTTACATATAATTTTAACGCGTCAGAGTTAGTCCCCGGTTTGCTATAATGCCTTACATATAGTTTTGATGCGTCAGAGTAAGACCCCTGTTTTCTATAATGCCTTACATATAGTTTTAACGCGTCTGAGTTAGGCCCCGGTTTGCTATAATGCCTTACATATAGTTTTGATGCGTCAGAGTAAGACCCCTGTTTTCTATAATGCCTTACATATAGTTTTAACGCGTCAGAGTTAGGCCCCGGTTTGCTATAATGCCTTACATATAGTTTTGATGCGTCAGAGTAAGACCTCTGTTTTCTATAATGCCTTACATATAGTTTTAACGCGTCAGAGTTAGGCCCTGGTTTGCTATAATGCCTTACATATAGTTTTAACGCGTCAGAGTTAGGCCCCGGTTTGCTATAATGCCTTACATATAGTTTTGATGCGTCAGAGTAAGACCCCTGTTTTCTATAATGCCTTACATATAGTTTTAACGCGTCAGAGTTAGGCCCCGGTTTGCTATAATGCCTTACATATAGTTTTGATGCGTCAGAGTAAGACCTCTGTTTTCTATAATGCCTTACATATAGTTTTAACGCGTCAGAGTTAGGCCCTGGTTTGCTATAATGCCTTACATATAGTTTTGATGCGTCAGAGTAAGACCCCTGTTTTCTATAATGCCTTACATATAGTTTTAACGCGTCAGAGTTAGGCCCCGGTTTGCTATAATGCCTTACATATAGTTTGACGCGTCAGAGTACGGCCCCTGTTTGCTATAATGCCTTATATATAGTTTTAACGCGTCAGAGTAAGGCCCCTATTTGCTATAACGCCTTACATATAGTTTTGACGCGTCAGAGTAAGGCCCCTATTTGCTATAATGCCTTCAAAAATAGCAAACGGGGTCATGCCCGCTGAACCTTGAAACCATTGAGGCCATTCTCTCTGACGGTCACACCCTAACCAGACACAGGACATACCTATAGTAGGTTTGAGTAGGAATTACATGGCCCGAGGGTAAGTCCGTCAAGTGACTTCCCCGCTTTAGACTATCTGACGTCATTGGAAATCCAATATGGTGGATGGCCGCCTTGAGGAATCGTCATAATTTGTGACCCATTGGGTAGTGTCTATGATCTCATTATATTGTTAACTAAAATAACACTGTCTGAAACTAATTATTTTTTTAAGTTTACTACGATCCAAAACTTAACTCGGAGTTAGTTGCTAACACGAGGTTAAATTAATAAAATGTCATACAATATAATTATATTGTGTGAATTAGATTTCAGTTTTTCACGCCGATTTTAGGAACGATAGTTCCTAAAATCGGTGTTCCATATTATAGATTTTACAATATTATTTTAAAATGTTTAAGGTAAGGTATTAACAACACCAAACTTTAACATTACGTTTGACATATTTACATATTTGTATGTAGTTTTTTTTTAAGTTTAAAACTGATGATTTCAGTTAAAGATTATTTTTCTTCGACTTTTCCTAGCTTATAAGAAATACACATATTATCTTTAATAGTACAATATTGTGCTAAAATAAGGCTGACTATGAAAGGTTTTAGAAAACTGTTTTGTAAGTGCTTTTATTTTTGGATATGTTACGTTTTAAAACATTTGGTAGACTTTTGTTAATTTGTAAATTAAGAAGTTGATTCTTCAGATTTTATAATCACGTTAGGTTCCTTTTGACATGTTTATAATTATTTTTCTTTTATTTTACTGTTTTTTTTTTGTGTATCATTTTGAACATATCTGACTTTTTGAAATGTAAAATACTGACATTGCTGCGGCCAAATCATTGCCGATGTATTTTGATGACAAATTGTTATGTTTTAAGGTTGATTTATTAAAGTAAATATTTTGAATTGTGATTTATTTTTTTGAATGCATTGAAAATAAGTTTCTCTCTTACGTGTAATATGGGATAAAAATGGTGCATTTTTAAACTGCAGGCTTTTGTCTCGTTTAGGTATAAGCAAGAGGTTGGTGTTATCAAAAAAATCATAATACTCTGCGTCTCGAGGTTTCACCTGGTAGGGACTTTGGATCCCTTGCCCAGGATTGTTCTGGCATCCACGTGCCCATAACATAATATTTTTAACCGACTGCCCAAAACGGAGGAGTTTCTATGTTTTTTTTTTGTGTATGTTCACCGATATCTCCGTAAATTCTTTTAATTTGGTGAAGATCTGATGAAGAACTTCAGAGATATACAAAAGAACTCTTCTATAAATAACGGCAAATCTCCCGGGCACGGTATAGATATCTAACAGTATTCTATCATCATACAAACGGTTGGAACGCGAGTCATACCTACGCGTCTCGAGTTCAGCCAACACTCGATACACTACAGTCGCAAACAATCACGAACAGTATGATGGTTTTGTAAGTAAGTAGTAAGCGTGCGATTTGTGAATGTTTAATTGAAATAATTACAAGTACTTACTTACTTAATATGGCAGAGAGCAAATTATAGACTATAATGTGCTGTTTTTGGTTGCTTAAATTCTTCTATAGCGCACCCAAAGATAACATTTTTTAAAACCCTCCTCCGGAAGGCAAGACTGTAAAAAAATAATTGGTATACCTAACTTACTGATACGTATTATAATTTGTTTCTTATTTTAATAGGTAGGTATTTCGCTTTTTCCACCGAGTAAAATACCTGGATTAATAAGTATGTGGATAGGATGATAAAGTGACACACGAGTGACCTACCTACTCTCGCTTTAAAAAGAACTAGTAGGTAGTTGCCTAAGCTAGGCTATATAATTATTTATGTACTAAGCTGCTTACATATATTATTGAATAAGACGATTTAATATCATTATGAAATGATTACCTATGAGAGTTATAAATAGTAGGTACCTAGTAAGATTTAAAATAAGTATAATAAAAATATAATATTTAGGTACGTCAGATTAGAGAAAAGAATCCGAGTTATTTACAATCACAAAACTAGAAAGTAACTCAAATAAGTAGAGGCGGGCAGCCCTAACGCGTGTTTAGGTGACGCGAGCTTGTAGGCACTTATTTCAAGGACAGGCCCGAGACACAATACTGATAGATATCTTTACCGTGTCTCGGGGTTGCTGCAATCGCATGTCTGTTTATTGTTTATACCATTTCATAATATACGATCACGCCAGTACGCTCTAAGGGGGTACAGATGTGTACAGTTCACCTTGGTACACTCTCAATTCCACGGTTATGTTCAGTTTCATGATATTCGGGTAATCTATTCTGGCATTATAGGTACCTTATTAAACTATTTGCTTATTAGGTAGGTACCTACAACTAAAAAGTGAAAAATAATATAACTGTTTTACAAAAAAATACTACCGACTTCTAAATAATAAAACTAAAATAGAAAAATATTATATAAATATCTAAACTCACTATATAAATTGAATATAGAATGACGTCACTTAGCTAATTATGCATTATCATCCAAACTAAACCTGCAAAATTTCATCTTAATTAGTGGAGGATAACTGCTTTAAAATTTAGTTGCAAGACGACCCGAACTCTTACGTTGCACTTACGTATATACATACATTGCAAGTTAAATAAAAGCTTGTATAAAAAGGATTTTATACTAAAATAAAACTGACATTCACTAAAAACTAGCAACCCACAGCCCAAGCTGGCTTATGCTAAACAAAAGAAAATATTTGACAATACTTTATGCAGTATTTGACATTCATACATCATCAATTTACCAAACTTATCAATTTTGTAAAGATTTTAGTAGGTATCTTTATTTGTAATTGACGAAACAATGGCGACTCCGCCGCCATGCAATGCAACGGTGTTGATCCCAGCCAGCCAGAACCCGCCCAAAGATGGATTCGGTCCACGCGGGGCGCCGGATTGTTACTATGTAAGTGAAATTTGCAGAAATTATATTTTCCCCAAAAACACTGCATAATATTAGCATAATATTTTCCGTCCTCACTGAGAGCATTCACGTGTAATGAGCATTCGACGTCGAATATTCGAGTGGTATGGACGTTGAGCCGAGCGTTACAAAGCTTAGACGCAAGCGCGAACTTCGGCCGGTGTGGACGTCGCAACGATTTTCGCAGAAACGGCTCGCATTCGAATGTTCACGCAAATAAAACGCTCGAAAGCGAGTACCTACTCAGATAATGATTTCAATGAGTAGGTACGTATGTAGGAATATTACTGGCCAATTGTAAAGCAAGGAACAGTTCCTTGATCTTAAGTGTTTGTTACCTTTCTGACCAATAAAAAAATGCTGCAGCCACGACCGCTCTATCCGACATTTGGAATTGAATGACATTTAACGAGATCGTATTCGAATGCTCCAAGATCGCAGACTCGAACGTTCATAGTTTTGCTTGAAAGTGAATGCTGGGCTCGCTGGGAAGCATTTGTTGCTTGCCTACGATGGCTTGTTTACAAATGCTCCCAGTGAGGACGTTCCTACTTAGGGGTGCTTTTCTTCCAAAGATGTGTGAGGCAGCGAGGCAGTACGCGACGTTTTCTTACCGTAATCGATTGCTGCAGATGGTATATTTTTTTAGCGAAACTTTTATAAAAATGTGCAAGTGCTTTCACTAAGCGTACAGCTAAGGAGTGGATTTCCCTGCCGGAGTCTGTGATCCCGATAGCTAACCTCGGGGTCTTTAAGTCAAGAGTGAATAGGTTGGTTACTTCTAGGCAAGCGTGTTACACCGTCGACCACATCGTCGCTTACCATCAGGTGAGATGGTGGACAAGCGCGAGCCTTTCAATAATAAAAAAGCAGTTTGCTTGGCATTGAGACATTCACTAATCAGAAGTTATTATGACACAATGGCATGCATGCACTTGCACACTTTCATAAAAAATTCCTTGCATGTGTATTTTTTCCTTACTTTTCCCACATATACATCACAGTTAACAACCTTGCCAACTTCCCCAGACATCTCGCGTGCTGGACTCGACCGCTCGCTACGTGAAGTTCGTTAAGAAACTGCGAACTCTGGAGGAAGAACAGCGTAAAGGAGCCGCCAACACCCTGAAAGAGTTGAAAGATACGCAGAACAGCGATTTCTTTATACGTTGCGATCGCAGGTTGGTTTCACGGTGTTAGACGGTTGCGAGAAAGGGATGGTGCTATACGTTCTCTATAGCTTTGTCTCTTTCTCGCTTTTACACTTGATGATACTGCGAGCTTTCGAGGAAGTTCACAGGTTCGCTGTATTCGCAGGTTTGTTTCTTGATGGGCAGTTGCAGGAAATACATGGTAGGTAGGTACGTTACGTTCTGTATAGCCGCAGTTTTACAAATAGCTATGTCTCTTTCTCGCATTGGACCAATGAAGACTTAAGCACATGAAGACTGAGAAAGCAGAATGATAAGCAGAACCAGAACAGTGACTTGTTTAAATGATGCAATCGCAGTATTGCTTCTTGACGTATCATTGCAAGAAAGAGATGGTACTATACGTTCTGTACCTGTAGCTCCATCACTTTATCCCAATTGAACCAATAAGGTAGAGCTGGCGCAGACCTGAGGTTTTGAGGTTCGCCTCCGATTATGAGTATGAAAAACAAAAAAAATCGTCTTTCTTACAGGTCTTTAATCAACAACGTGGCGAGACGTGTCGACCTCTGCTTGGCGTCTTACCAAGATGATCTAAAGACGAAGAAGCAGAAGTAAGCAACACATACATACATAAACTCACGCATTTTCCCATGGGGCTAGGCAGAATCTACAGAACGCCTCCTGCAACGATCCTTTCATACTTCTTTTGCTTCACTCACATTCATACATGTAGTCATACACACACGCCGGTTATGAGTACTGCGCACCTGCAGCCGTATTGCGTAAGTGAATACGGCAACGCAAAGAGTTTAATCGCTATCCAATCGACAAATCACAGGCGAGATAAATGACGCGATGTGGATTTCCGTCTGTGTGATTGGTCGATTTGTTCGATTGGATAGCGGTCAAACTCTTTGCGTTGCCGTATTCACTTACACAATACGGCTGCTGGCCTTTCTGAAGAACATCACCAATTAGGTCTATGTATGTATATATACCAATAATATCTTTCTAGGGCGTCCCCTACCGGCGTTTCCATTCACGTCTGCCTTGTAGATACATTTCGTTAGTCGCCTTTCATCCTCTTAACATAGCCAAACCATCTTAACATACTCTTTTCAATTTTAGTAACTACATCTTCTATACATACGTAGGTACATTATCTCATTTTTTAAGCTCAAAATACAGAACACAACTTGCTATGATCTGTACCATACTCCTTTTGCTTCTTTTACGTTCATTTATCTGAGATTAGGTATTTAACCCTCTCTGAGATTTGTTTTACCCGACATTTTTTATCAGAACGTCTCGTGTGGCAGTAATTATGCTACGAGTTACGACCCCTTCTTTTAGTCGTCTTACTAAACAGTTCAAAGATGTTTACGCATTAGGGCAAAAAAAAAACCTACTCATTACCTCCCTATCGTTTTATGTTACTTGGGGTTGGCGCAACAAATTTTCTTCTTCAATAAAGCCTTTTCCCCGTCACGTTATCACTGATTCTCTTTTCTTTCATATCACTCCTCACACAGTCCATCCATCTTTTCTTTAGCATTCCTCTCCGTCTTCATCCACCCCCATTTATATTCATAACTCTTTTAGTAACATGCGTTTCATTCCCCCTCATCACATGACCATACTAGGACAAACGGTTTTCTTTCAACTTTTCTGTAACTGGCGCCACTTTCAAACTTCCTCTTATATAACCATTTCTCACTTCATCCATTCTCGTCACTCCGCACATCCATCTCATCTCTGCTAGGTATATGCAATCTTTTTTCATCCATCTTTTTCACAGCCCAACTTTCTGAACCATACAGTATGACAGGTCTAATCACGGTCTTGTAGATTTCCACTTTGAATGTTACTAACTAATCACACTAATTGATACATCCATAAACAGAAAACTTTTACCTGTAGACTCCTTGACCTGCTAACCCAAGAAGAAGAACACAACATCCGTAAGTTCGTGGAACAAGCGCAGGCGGGTGTCGAGGCGCTGTGGCAGGATAAGAAAGAACGCCTCGCGTATCTACTGGCTAAGAGGCAGAAAGAACACGAGGAGAAGTACAAGGATCCTCCCATGTGAGTGTAGTAAACGAGCTCAACATCCGTATGTCTGTAGTTCTTGCAGGACAAGAAGGACCCCATATGAGTGTTACAAATTGAAACTCAAATCCTTTATTTCAATTAAAACATTTTTGAATTGTCAAACAAAGGATGAAGACCAATCACATCCGTGGGACCCGCAGCCGAATTGCGCAAGTGAATTCGGCAAGGCGAATATTCACATGCGAGATGTATGACGCGATGTGGATTTCCGATTGGTCGATTGTTAGTGGTCAAGAACGACATTCGCACCAAAACCGCTGGGCGTATTTTAATGAAATCGCCACCATCTCAAAGATAATTTAATTATCTACATTTTGATCAGTGGCTTTTTTTTTAAAGTCATAGAAAAATAAGGAATGTACAAAATACTACTAAATCTCGGGTCGCGCGGTTGTGAAACGAGTGCGCGTTTTGTTCCCTCAAGGTCGTTGGCGTTAGTCGTCGAAAAAAGTAAACTATAACTAAAATAAATACAACGGGCGGCCTTATCGCATACCGCGATCTTTTCCAGGCAACCTGGAACTATTATCTTCTATCTTCATCCATTTCTTCTATCTATCTTCTTCTTCTTCTTCTAATCTTCTTCTATCTAATAAATAAAATTGGATTGTCTGTTTGTAATATTGAAATAACCGTTTTTTACTACATGTATATGAATATACTAGCTGATCCGGCGAACTTCGTTCCGCCTAACAAATTTCTAAAGTAAAAGATTTATATGAATATCTAATCCAATCTCTGAAATGGCTGAACCGATTTTGACGGGACTTTTATTGGCAGGTAGCTGATGTAATAAGGAGTAACTTAGGCTACGTTTATTTTAGAAGAATTCTTTTATTTTAGAAATTTGTTAGGCGGAACGAAGTTCGCCGGGTCAGCTAGTCTATACTAATATTATAAAGCTGAAGAGTTTGTTTGAACGCGCTAATCTCAGGAACTACTGGTTGGAATTGAAAAATTATTTTTGTGTTGTATAGTCCATTTATCGAGGAAGGTTATAGGCTGTATAACATCACGCTACGATCAATAGGAGCGGAGCATAAATGAAAAATGTTGCAAAAACGGGAAAAAAATAAATCCTTTTTGAGAGCTTCCGTTGTGTGTGCTGTGTAAACGGTTTAAGTTACTCAAATATCATGCTTATGATGGAATTGTTCCTCTTTAAAAGTCCGCGACAGCATTATTTCTATCTTTTAAGATTGACTATCTAGTTTTGAAAGATTGACCTTTTTATGGTAATCAAATTTGTTCATTTGCGAAGGAGTTTTATCAACATCTATCTTAATCATGATGACATTGACACCTCATAGTTTCACGCCAAATTCGCGTCGAGCCACTAATGGGAAATTTAGCGACCTTACTAAGAAGGTCACCAAATTTGTCAGTAACCATTGTGCTCAACAGATCTAAGTTCGTGCACGTACACCCGTGCATTGTCGCGCTGCGGGCGCACCAGGTGCAGCAAGCCCAGCTCTACCAGATGAAGGAGAAGCAAGCGATGAGGATGGCGCAGATGGAGGTCGACAAAATGTGGCATGAAGTGGCGCTCAAGGAGTCTGAGGCTTTGGTGAGGAATACTCTTAGATTAATCACGCACGAAAAATTAAAATACAAATGAAAAGAAAAATAAAAATGCACGGTTAGCTAATAAGTGACATCATTCTTAATCCAATATGGAGTACTCCCAAAGATGGCGAACCAATTATTTGTTAAACAACCAAATGATAGGAATATTAAATGAAAGGCTTTGCTGAGAAGAATACGAATAAGATTGTTTTAAATTAGCTTTTTATAAGTAATAATTTTTTTTGACATTCGATGTATCCAATATCATAAAACTCCTCGTTTCAGGCGGCCCGCATGGAGCTGGATGCGATCGAGCGCCAGCGTCGCAACCAGGAGATGGTCAGGGACACCGACGAACAGATCAGATTGAAGAACATCAAGCGCCAGCAGGAGCAGGAGATGCTGAAGATGGAGACGCTGAGGATGATGGCCGAGTTCGAGGAGTTGGATAGGAAGGAAGCCGAAGGTGAGAATATATGTTAGAGATTGCCTCCGATTTCTGAACTAAGTTAGACCCGTTTTATATAAAAATCTGGACATTTTTTAGCAATTGCCTAGCACATTTCTTAATACATCAGCTATCAGCCAATGAAATTCCCGTCAAAATCGGTCCAGCCGGTTCGGAAATTAACCGGAACAAACAGACGGACAGACATAATTATAAAAATTTTATACTTTTATATTATGCATTTAGTAAATACTTGTTCTTTTAACATTACAAACCGACACTTAAGTTTTTATTTGTATTTATGTACCTATTATGTATTGTCTACTAAACAGTTAAGGCGAAGATGGGTATCTTCGCCTTAACTGTTTAGTAGAGCTCAGTAGCTGACTTTAAAATGAGAATCACGTCTAAGTGGCTAGTCGTAATTTTTTGGAAAAAAGATATGATACATGAGACCATTTTCTTAATAATTTGATCTGAGAAAATATACGTTACATTAGACTATTTTCTTAATAATTTGATCTGAGAAAACTTTGCGTTTTATTCGTGTGTAATTAATTTATAAAATTATTTCTAAAACGGACAAAAAACACGAAAATTACACCAAAACCGCCGGGCGTATTTTAATGAAATTGTCACCACCTCAAAGACAATTTAACTATCTACTTTGATCTGAGACTTTTTTTAAAGGCATATAATAATGAGGAAAGTACAAAAACCTACTGAATTTTGGGTCGCGCGGGTGTGAAACGTGTGCGCGTTTTGTTCCCTCAAGGTCGTTGGCGACTGTCGTCGTTTTTGACACCTCAGAGATTTTTATAAATAAGCCCTGATTAATCAACCACACGTGTCTATACTAACAGCAAACCGCCTCCTCGAAGAAAAGCGTCACGCCCTGGGTCGCGAGCGCTTGCAAATGATAAAGGAACGTAAGGAGACGCTCGACAAGCAGCAGGCGAAGGAACAGCTGATCACAGACACGTGGGACTCGCTCGCCGGCATGGGACTAGCCGACGAGCTCAGGAAGAAAGAGCTTATCAAGCAGAAACGGGTATGTAGCACTAGGAACAGATATGTGTTGGAAGGCCTCCCTCTAGTTGGACCGATGATCCTAAACAATATTGTGGAAATTCGATGGATGCGAGACGAACAGGACCGATCAGTGTGACGACGCTTGGGAGGAGAGTGGACGTCTTCCGGCTGAAATGATAATCAGACGGTTGCCTGTTCCAATCGCTGTTGGGTCACCAGTTTGGAAGTATGCAGAACACGGTGTAAAGTCCCCCAAAAAACTCCATTGAAAAGGGAGGATCCTCCGACCAGACGGGTGTAGTGTTTGTTCCGGGCAACTGCCCGACAGTTATAGTCGGACTGTTGTATGTGTTCAAATCGCGCCGAAAACGTTGCTTGCGCATGCAGGATTTGTGTGACGTCATGTCATTAGTCCGTAAGTGGCAGCGTTGATGCCGCTACAAGACGAAGAATAAATTTTAAGATACCAACAACTTATAAGTATAATCTGTTTAGTCATTTCCCATGAGTATGTTAGGGGTTGGTTTCCAGTGTAGCCGAATGCAGCAGAATACCAGTATTTCACATGGTGCGAAGGCCTACACAACCCAGTTATTATGTCCATATCCTTGGTAAGACTGATTGTCAATCTTTCAGGCTTTGAATACTCGTAATAACTGTCATAGATCTACAATGATTATTCTAGTAAACAGATATGTTATGAGCGCGCACATTGTGAAGACTCGAATACATCCTAATTGGGACGTATAGTCTTTAGTCCATGACGCGCATGGCGAACAGCGATACGCTTTGTTGAAACAAAAAAATAAAATAAAAATGCCATCGTGTGTATTTAGAAAATGTATCAATTATGATACCAAAGTACATTAAACAGAAGGGATCTCTTACCATATGTAAGTACGCAATACACCTCAATTTACAAATTTTTTTTTTTTTTTTCCTAATATCTATTTATTTATTCTGTGCTAATATTCTGATATTTGGAGTTTAGAAAAAGAAAGAGATGGTAAAAACATTGGTGGCTAGTATAATGTTTGTTTATATTCACACGTAAGTGACAAACACTAGCTGTCTCTTTTTTTATTGTCGGTTTTGTCAAGCCATCCCTTTCGACTTGTAGTGAAATCTCAGATGAATGAAAAGTTTGTATGTGTGCTGCTGCTTCTACGCGGAACACTTTTTTCGGTTGTTTTGTGAGTGTATAACGTATCTGTTTACTAGAATATCTTGGTCCATATCCTTGGTAAGACTAATTGTCAATCTTTCAGGCTTTGACTACTCGTAATAACTGTCATAGATCTACGAATAACTGCCGGAACCACGGTTTCAGTCTCATTTCCAAGCTTTTATGTAACTTGCCTTGTTAGGTAGTACGAATAGGTCAAATCTTGCAACTGAATTTTAAAATAATTATCCCTAATCGTTTTAGTTGACATTTTGTATGTTATGGACCAAGTGACGACATTAAGCATAATTACCAGACAATTTGCAAAATGCCCATTATGAGTAGGCAATATGATGAAAACTATAGAAATAATTAAATTCACCGGACTTTCTCAATTGCCTATCACTAATTGGGCCGGGTAATAAACGGATGTAATTTTTTTAATACACAGTAGGTAGGTACAATTACTATTTATGCAACAAAGTCAACAAAGCCCTGCTGCGTGGGGCTCCTAATTCTCTCTGCAGGGTCTAAAGTAACCTAACATGAAGGACTCATCCTCATCGAACCTTATCCCTGAGTTCGCTTCGCTCGCTCTTGGACTAATTCAATGACCATAATTATCGAATAACCCAACCGCTACGTAGCAATATTCATAATGACCTGACAATTTGATATAAAAGTTTAAATCAGTATTGATTACATTGCCCGATTTGACTTGACTTGATTCATAATGCCCTTAAGAGCAACAATACATAATGCACTTATTAATCATTTGGTCCATGAAAAATTATGGTTGGTTTAGAATAGTGTAGATGACAATGCTCTGTAAGCTTAGTGACATCATTCTAAATCTAAAATGGCGGACTCCCAAAGATGGCGAACTATTATTTTTACCACATTAAATAAGAAAAAACATATTTTTTGTAAAGTTTGTTATAATTAATGAGTAAAAAAAACTTTATTATGAATGTCCTAGATGGAGACAGAAATATGCAACCAGAAGATGCAGGTAATAAAAAAAGATAAGGTAGCGATGCGAGCGGAAGAAGTCGCCGCCATATTGGAGGAGGGGCAGCGAATTCAAGACATGGCTGATCTGAAGCGCTGCCAGTTCGCCAACAAGCGCAGGCAGGGGAACAAGGTACTACGACCCTTATGTTATTGTAATGAAGTTGGTGTTGGTATAAGTTGCTATGATCGCCTAGGATGATTAGAATTGTTGCCAGTATGTCCAGAAATGCAAGCAGGCAAGCGAATTGGTATCAAAGTCAAAGTCATTTATTAGGGTTTCTTACCCAAAGGGTAAAAACGGGACTGTCTGTCTGTCACCAGGCTGTATCTCATGAATATGTATGTCCGTGTTCCTGTATGAATCGTGATAGCTAGACAGTTACAATTTTCACAGATGATGTATTTCTGTTGCCGCTATAACAACAAATACTAAAAACAGAATAAAATAAATATTTAAATAGGGCTCCCATACAACGAACGTGATTTTTTGCCGTGTTTTTAATATAATGGTACGGAAACCTTCGTGCGCAAGTCCGACTCGCACTTGGCCGGTTTTTTTTAAGGTAAGCCTATACACGGCACTTTTAAACACTCGATTTTATGTGATATATTTATTATTTATCAAATATTTTTTAATTAACTTTTCATACTTTCCTTAGTAACCTTAAAAAATCAACAATGTTCAGTTTTCCCATCAAAACATGTAACTCACAAAAATTGTACTAAATGCGATCTCGTTTTTATTTTAAAAGGTGTATTTTTAAGTAAGAAAAATGTCTGCAGAAGTTTTTTAAAATAAATCTTAATAGAAAAGATAATCGACATTTTTATTTTGTTCCGCTAATTTTGACAGTGTGTGTATTATACTATACTTCTAAAAATATGATATTCACAACCATTTATTGTTTCAGGAATGTCACAACGCAGTCGTGGAACAAATTAAAGAAAAGGAACGTGCGATCAAGTCGAATGTAGAGTATGACGAATATCAGAGACAGTTGGCCAACCAGCTGGCCCAACTCGTGGCTCACAAGGAGCTCACTGAAGCCCAGGCAAGGAAGCTTCACCAGAAGAACTTGCTACAACAGATTGACTATAACCAACTGCTCAAGGTAAATTGAACTATATGTCAAATAAAATAAGATTAAAATTCTTGGCTGCGGAGATTATGATGAATACCAGGGCCAGTTGGCCCAACTCTTGGCTCACAAGGAGCTCACTGAAGCCCAGGCGAGGAAGCGTCACCAGTAGAACTTGCTGCAACAGATTGACAATTTAAGGTAAATTGAACTCTGTCATATAAAATACCTGAGTGGACTCTTTTAGCCCCCGGAGAGGGCGTTGTCTTTCACTAACAGTTCCAAGTTGTCCATCTATGGAGGCTCTTAGTGTGCCCTACCATCAAGGTGGCTGTGGAATTGTTTGTCAAGCAATATGCATGTTTCCTAGGTAGAAAAATAATAATTCTATTTAGTCCGTCGGTGAGATTATCAAATAATATTGGGCACGTATTTTTTGCTTTATCAAATAAATCAAAATTAACAAAGATAAAGCGCATGAAAGTTCAGGAGTGGGGCCTTGTGACGTCACTTTGTCAGTATAAAGCGCATCAAAGTTCAGGAGTGGGGCCTTGTGCCGTCACTTTGTCAGTATAAATTGTAACACACCGTGTCGTCACACGATATTTCAACGCACTGTAGGATAAGATTTATTTCTGAGTATATGGTACATTAAGATCTTAATATTAAACAGTTTTGCACTACCGTTGCCGGTGTAGAAATGTTAAAATTAGTAAGTAGTATGTCACCGAAACGCTAAGAAGAAGATATATTCTCCCATTGCGCGTCAATAAGCAGACAATAGCTTACGCATACATGGTGTGCGCGCGACGTTTGAGGCGTACAATATTATAAATTATAATTTATAATATGCCTGTTTTTATGAATGAAATGTCAAAATTTATGAATTATTAGCTTACCCGCGGCTTCGCTCGCAGTGAAGCCAATTTTTTTTTTTTTAATGTAAATTATCCTAAGTTACTTCTAATACCTCCAAGAATATATGTACAAAGTTTCATGATGATCGGTTCAGTACTTTTTGCGTGAAAGCGTAACAAACAAACTTACATTCACATTTATAATATTACTAGCTTTTACCCGCGGCTTCGCTCGCAGTGAAGCAATATTTTTTTTTAATAAAATGTATCCTATGTTACTTCTAACACCTCCAAGAATATATGTACAAAGTTTCATGATGATCGGTTCAGTAGTTTTTGCGTGAAAGCGTAACAAACAAACTTACATTCACATTTATAATATTAGTATGATATTAGTATGAAGTAAAGATTTAATGTCAAATGCTTAAAAAATAACAATAGAAGTTAACAAGTGTAAATAAGTAATAATAAAATGTAATGTCAAAATTTATAATTTAGGAATTCATTTACTAAATAGAAATAATTGTCTAAAAGCCAGGCAAATATTGTTTTCCTAAATTTATTAGTGGGCTACACTCTGACGCGTGGGGGTAAATTGTTAAATATTTTTATTGCCATGCAATTGGAATTCCTCATATACAATTGTAGTCCCTGGCTAGGTGCAAGTAATTTATTTGGGCTTCCGCTTTTCACTCTTTTAGAAATGTGTTCATACAAAGTGAACACGTGCGAATACCTTTTTACCCGACTGCCAAAGGAGAGTAATGTGTTTATAGAATAGAATAGAATTTATCAGTCTAGGTATGTTGTTTGTTCCTATGTGGCGTTCTAGAGACCAAACGTGTCAGCCGATTTTGATGATTCTTATATAAAAATCGGAAAATAGAAAAATGGCGAATAATGTGGGATTCCAATTTTTTTTTTTCTTCCAAACCCATGGTGTGGGTTATCAAAATAAAGTGTTTTAAGAGGTGATTACAAAAATTTATAACGCTTATATGTTTAAATGTACCTTATCCGTAAAAAAAAATACTATAAAGTTATAAATAAAAACAGTTTATTCAAAAAATCAAAAACCCGACTACGAACTAAAAAGACGTAAAAGAAAATCATGCTGTGCAATCGGAGGATACATCTGGTTTTGGTCATATACATATTCGCGAGCGGGCTGACCAGGGTCATCAGCAGAGTCATTAGCTTCCCTGTTATCGTCATAATTTTTTGTTCGCATAGCAAAAGAAAATATATTTGTCCAATATTTTTTAGGTTACCTGACGGACTAAATAGATATTTTTTGTCAACTACCTAACCACATAAAAAGCCTGTCTTCAATAAAAGCATTGAGCACGCACGCCATGTTCGACTGTATAATTTCTATGTATCGGCATAGATAATATAATACTAGCATACAGATGCGTCATCCCATAAAAAGAAACCGTGCCGACGTAACTAGCGTTTTTCATCTGGTTATACTGATTATTTTTTGTAAATCGAGCACGTTCGGTTCGGTTCCACCGCGATAGATAGATCACCATCTATATCCGTGGAACGGAACCGAACGCAATCGATGTACAAAAAATAATCAGTATAATCAGTACAGTATGTCGGGACAGTTTCTTTGTATGGGATGAGACACCACTGGTATCGGTGTGTTTAATTCTATACCACATGTTCTCCACAGGAGCGAGCGAAAGAAGAGGAGTTATCACAAAGAGAGAAGGCTAAGATTGCGGCGGAAGAGTACCAGAGAGACATCGTCAAGATTATGAGCCGGTTAGTTCTTATTGCAGAGACCACTACCATCCATCATCATCATAATCAGCCTTTTAACGTTCCGATTGCTGGGACATAGGCCTCCTCTCTTTGAGAGGGAATGGGCCGTAATCCACCACGCGGGCACGGTAATGATATCTAACAGTATTCTATCTTCATACAAACGGTCGAAACGCGAGTCATACCTACGCGCGTCGAATTCAGCCGACACTCGATACACTACAGTCGCAAACAGTCACGAACGGTGTGATGGTTTTGTGAGCAGTAGGCGTGCGTTTTGTGAATATTTGATTGAAATAAGTTCAAGTACTTACTTACTTAATATGAGAGAGCAATTATAGACTATACTGTGATGTTTTTGGTTGCTTGAATTCTTCTATAACGCACCCAGATATATTTTTTTTTAAATAACTTGGATCCTTCGAAAGGCAAGACTATAATAGTAGTTTATGCAATGGTCATATAATAATAGGGGTTGTTAAAACACGAGCGCGCTCGTGTAGCGTGGGTTCGGAGGAATGAAGGCGAATCCGAATGTGATAATAATAACACGCGAGTGTTTTGATACCTAATTATATGCCGTTGCATACACTATTTTATCTTCACTCATACAGTTGAAATAAAACAAAAGTGGAAACGGAAAAATATGAGGTATGACGGGCAATTTAGATTCTCATTGCGCATGACTGCACGCGCCTCCATAGACAACGACACTACTTTTCTACATTAAGTCAATGAACCCATAGCGTCAGCGCCAATAAATTAAAAAGTAAAAGTGTGCTATAAACATTTAAAAAGTTATTTTATGATGCAATTGTTTGAAAATGGAAGGAAGTTTTTGAATTCATGTTTGGAACATTACGTTGTTAGTGTAGATAAAAAAAAATATAATATATTTTTTTTATCTACACTATCAACGTAATGTACTAGTAGGTTAGGTATATTATACCTAACCTATTAGTACATGTTGTTGTTTCTTATTTTAATAGGTAGGTATTTCGCTTTTTCCACCGAGTAAAATACCGGGATTATAAATAAATAAGTGTATAGGGAGATAAGATGACATACGAGTGACCTACCTACACTAGGCTATCTACTTACTTATGTCTGAAATAAAAGATTTTTATTTAATATTATTGAATTAGAGTAAATATCATTATGAAATGATTACCTATGTGAGTAATAAATGGTAGGTACATACCTAGTAAGATTTAAAATAAGTTTAATAAAAAAAATAAAAAATTACCTCAGAATAGAGAAAAGAATCTGAGATATTTACAATCACAAAACAAGAAACTCAAGTAGGTAGAGGCGCGCAGCCCTAACGCGTGTTTACGTAACGTGCGCTTGTAGGCACTTATTTCAAGGACAGGGCCGAGTCAGAATACTGTTAGATATCATTACCGTGATGCGGGCCTACTCCGGGTTGGTGGATCAATTGTCTTCGAATTTTTGGATCTAGGACATGCCGGTTTCATCACCATTTTTAAAGCAACGGTGACGTAATAATTAACACAAAGTAATGTGCCTGCCTAGGCTCGAACCCACAACCTACCACTGGGCCACTACTGCTCCCATCCATACTATCCTACTTAAATATTATAAATGCAAAAGATTGGATGAATGTATAGATGATTGTTACGTGAAAGCTTAAAAAACATTGTCTAAACAGCGGAACTAATTTGGATGAATTTTGGTATAGGGATGTATTGGATCTTAGTCAAGGCTATAGTATACTACATATCCCAGGAGTAGGTTCCCTTGGGCACGGGTCCCAGCGCTAAGAAATAATGTTTGGGTCAATATCACTAGACGGCGCGATATGCATCGATTTGTTAATAACCTTGAAGTTTGACGTAAGTAAACAATATAGGATGTCATTATAAGTTTTTCAAAACCAGTTCCAAAGTACGATTTAGCGGGTGTTTGTTTAAAGATTGCTAAGAATCTTACTGCACAGTGTTTCGTTTTTGATGTAAGGGTGTAGGGGGGCACTATGAAGGAAATTTTGATATCCCGATGAAGTAAATAATCAATACAACATAATAAGATTTTCGAAACTATCCCCCTGGATAAGTTGGTGTTAAAGATTTTTTGAGGAATCTTACTGCGCAATCTGACAAACATAAACAAAAACTATAATGGAGAAGAAAAGAGTGAATGTTTGGGTTGTTAAAAACTCGAGCCTCATCAGGGTAAAAAGAGGTTGTTAAGTTTTTAGGAGAGGAACCTAAAACGAATCGTCACAAACCAATAAACGATATATACCCTGTATATCTACGATACCCCATCTTTATTTATTTAACAATAGCTTATTTTTGGTCGGCTTCACTCACTAACTGCACATAAGAAAGTCATCTGAGATATTTGTTTTTTTACCTTATTAATAAGAACAAAATTCTTAATAATTAATGGCTTGTGTTTAAACACCGCCCAAAAAAGTACCTATTTTACTACCAAAAAAATTCTAAACGGTTACCAAAATGGATAAATGGTCACCAAATAACGTTTCCTAAAATATTATGAAATAAATCCATTTTTTCGTATTATTGACTGCCAAAAAAATATATGGACGCCTTTAAAGTCGACGGAGCCCCGCTGCGCGGGGCTCCTATTTCCGTCCGCAGGGTCTAAAGTAACCTAACACGAACGAGATGACGGGAGCCGAGTTCGCTCGCTTTGCTCGCTCACTTCGGCTCCCGTCATCTCGTTCGAACCTAACCTGTCCGTGTCGGGGTGCCCTAAGCTCCTGAGCTCGCTTCGCTCGCTCTTGGACTAATTCGTTAAAAACACGAATACACCCGGTATATTAATCTTTGAGTTGGATAGAATTTGGTGACCGTTGATCCATTTTGGGAACCAATTATTTTATTTGGTGCCTAAGCTTAGAGTCTTAAAAATATTTTTGATGACCGTCTAAATTATACCCATAATTAATTACGATCTAGCCTAAAAGACTAATAAGCAATTTAACTCTAACTTATTATGTTGCATTATAGATTATGTTAAAACTACGAATAGTGACCATTTGCACTTTTACACAAGTCCGTAGAACTATCTTAGAGTCTGATATAATTTATAAAAACACTATGTTCATGTGTTATATGTACCTATAGCACAGCGTTGTCATTATTTCATTCACTTTGTACACTACACTAATTCAAAAGGTTTAGTTCTTTTTAGCCTAAGCACTAGAGATAAATTTGAAAGAGAGTTACCGCGGCCCTGGCACAAGCAACTGAAGGAACACGGGTGGCTTTTAGTCAGTAAAAGTCTGACACGCCCTCCCGCTTCACCCAGAGCGGGTCGTCATTGGATGATTACCAACCCCAAAAAAAAAGAAGGTCAGAAGTCATTGGATGATTACCAACCCCAAAAAAAAAAGGATTAAATACGAAAGCACGCGAACGAAGTCGCGGCCGAAATGCTAGTTTTCCATAATTTTATGCATAGGAGAGTTGATTAAACAACAACACACAACATTTTGATATATTCTAGAGTATGTAAATTTTACACATAATTCAATAATATTGATGCATATCGCGCCATCTAGTGATATTTATTTGAACCACTTGTACTAACACCCTAATAACCTCGTGTTATTTATGACATATATTAATTTTCCCCTTGTTTTAGCAACTAATTCTGAGTTCAGTTTTTCACGCAACCGTCATAGGTCACAAGTGTGTTAACAGTAGTTGTCAGCATTAGTCTGGTTCTCAATGTCTACTTCTAAATAATATTTTTTTCTTAATAGAGCATACTTCAGCGAAGAAGTCCATCCCTTCGCAAAACCCATGATGAAGGAACTGAAAATGAAGGAGAAATGTCCCTGTTCCAAGCCGGACTACTGTGCGGTGCCGGTGTTGGGCACAAAAGGGGCCTCTGGTGCTACTGCTACTACACCTGGACCATCAACGTCCAAATAATTCTTAAGCACTCTTTTCTGCCCAACAAAGTTAGGTGTGGCTTGCAGTCTAACCGGATGTAGCAGAATACTTGGAATTGACTTGGGCCTGCTTGCAGAACTCTGGGTTAACGTACTAACTCCGAGTTAGTAGCTAACGGTTAATAATGTATGAGATATTTGTTATTTATCCTCGTGTCAACAACTAAATCTGCGTTGAGTCTTTGGCAAGTGGGCCTACGATAGGCCCTTTATATTTTGATTACTTAAATATGATAATTCGATAAATTATGTACATACTCATATTTGTCTTAATTAAAATTATATTTCAATTCAGTTCTGTATAATTGAATTTATTTATTGATCTACCGCGTAAAGGTCGAAAATTATCTCGAGGGAACATATTCCCGAGATGAAAAGTATCTTATGTGCTATGCTATTCCTGACTATCTATCTTTGTTCCAAATTTCATCCAGATCGGTCCAGCCGTTTTAGCGTGAAGAAGTCCATGGTTCGGAACCGAGTGTAACCGCGCCGACGTGGTTAAACAAGGCTTACCAGGCAGAGGTCGACGCTCGAACGCGCAAGGCAAATAACGTGAGTCAGAAGAAGAGAGCCTTCAACACGACTGCCAAGTTCTGTAAAAACGTGATGCGAAGAGCACGGTTTGACCACATTAGCAGAATCGGGAACAAACTTGCTTCATACCCAGCGGGTAGCTAAGCGTTTTGGTCCCTGGCTAAGTCGGTCGAATCAAACTTCTGTCGGCCCTCACTCACTCACCGCCACCGATATCCTCATTGACCGCTAATATGGCTGCCGCCGAAATCGGTCCACTGATGAGGATCTTCTAGCGTATTCCATTCACATCTGGAGTGAGGCCATCGAGAGACACGGGGAAGCGCTAGCCGTCTTCCTCGACATTTCGAAAGAAATTTCCTTCGGTCTGCCTAGTGATCTGTGTGATTGGATAGCGGACCACCTGAAGGATCGATCAATCGACGATTCCCTCAAATCAACGCCGGATTCCCTCAGGGGTCAGTGCTCTCGGCTAAGGCAAGTCTGTTTTCTGCTAAAAAGAACCAATTCCACCCGGCTCCATCTTTCCGTGTTGAACCGTACCGTTATTGGACCATCTCGAACTTCTTGGTGTTACGTTGACTTTGACCCTCAATTTTGGTCCATTCATTGAGGTGAAAGCTCAGTTGGCTGCAAAAAAGTTGGGGATTCTTGCAAAGATGAGACGATACTTAACACCTGAACAGCTGCTCAATTTGTATAAAGCGCAAGTTCGGTCGTGCATTGAGTACTGCTCTCACCTCAGGGACAGATCTACATTTTGTAATAGGTAGTGCGTTCAATCCTCGATAAGGACGGTTGTTATAATAATATGTGTAGCCGTACGGAGCATTTGTTGCGTGTGGCCAAAATTGAATTATTTTATTTAGCAGAATGACCTCGTTGTTTACATGTTTACCTCGTTATTTTCCATGAATGAAACTATACATGGCAATGCTCTTATTGATGTAGTCACACCAGGAAAACGTGAATAAATAATTAAACCGCGAATGTTAGTGTCAGTTGTAGGCTTTTTGGTACTTAACATTTCTGTTTTCTGTGAATTATGTAGGTCATGTGTGAAGTAGGAATTTTGTTAGGTACTTACATTCCATAAACTATAAAGAATGAAATAGATCTTTAATCAAGTCTTCACTCTTCTTATTCGTGTTCTTCATTTCTGAAAGTTTTTGCAGAGCCTGAGGGAACAAATGAACATAAATGCATATACCTACATACATACTTACTTAACAATCAATAGACACTCTGCGACATCGTAGTCGTAAAAAAATAGTTATTATGACTTTGACGGGATATATTTCGCAAAACAATATGATGTACTGGCAAACTTTCATTTTAAAATCCCTGTTCAATGATTCCACACATGATGGGGTGGGCCCAAAAACATTTTTGTTCTTGATTTAGTGCCTCCAAGAGGGCGCCATATTCAATTTGATGTGACGTCACATAGCCTATAACCAGCAGACAAACCACACGCTTCCAAAGACTTCTCATTTATCAAATTATGATAACGAGTTTAGAAGCTATGAGGGAACAGATAAACATACATACATACACACATACCGGTCAAAATCATAACCCTCCCTTTTGCTTGATATAAAGTTTTCAATCTTCGTATTCGTCGAATTCTCTGAAGGTCGTGCCCGACTTCTAATCGGAACGCTTTTAATCAAGTTTAAAGACTAATAATTGGTTAGTAAAACTTACAACAGCTGTTAGTAAGCACTGATATTAAACAATGAACACCAAAACAAAACATACAATACAGAAAATAATAGTTGAACATCGTTGCGGCCACCCCATGTGAGATGACACAACAGCAACTCACGTAAAAACCGCCTAGGCGACTCGCAATCATGCGCACCAGGGAATGATCGCATCTTTTATGCATGGTTGCATAGAAGCGATCAACTTGCGCATCTGCCAACATTTCTGACGCACTACAGCAGCGGGGCAACCCCACCAGCATCCTAAACGCGTCGATGAGTTTATGATCTTTGAGCTAAAACTGCGTAAAGGGCTGACTAGCTCCTAATTACTTAATACATAATTCAAACTCTAAACCTGCATATGGATAATTGTTTAACAAGTTTAAACTATCCGCAGGCTTATTACGTATCTTTTGCGAGAGAAAACGATAGCAATAATTGCTCTTCAATACAGAAATTTTAGAGTTGTTGGCGCTTTTTTTTTAATAAGTGCATTTGACAAACAGCGAGCGATTAGCAAACGATTGTGTAGGACCGACCTAAACTGCATGTAATGCCGATTTTTATGACATAAAGCGTTTGATCGCTATCGTTTTGCTCTTGCAAATGATACTTAATAAGCCTGCGGATCAACGTAGCAATCGCGAAATAAAAAATCATTTTTACAAAAAAAAATACTACCGACCTCCAACTAAAACCACTCTTCTCTAACTTTCTTTTTCGAAGTCGGTGTCTTTGGTAGGTACCTATTTTTTTGTTATGGACACCGACTTCGAAAAAGAAAGTTAATTTTCACTTTGTAGTGGTTTTAGTTGGAAGTCGGTAGTATTATTTTGTAAAAAAGTTTTTAATTTTTCACTTTTTAGTTGTACCTACTTGTATTAAGCAACTTGCCTTTAATGAAGTACTTATAATGCTAGAATAGATTATCCAAATGCCATGAAACTTGATCATAACCGGTGAAATGAAAGTGTACCAAGGTGGACTGTACACATCTGCGTACCCCTTTAGAGCGTACTGGCGTGATGTTATGTTATGAAATGGTATAAACAATAAACAGACATGCGATTGCAGCAATCTCGAGAGATTTTTCTTTATTTATTGAAGAGTTCTGCTGTGTATCTCCGAATTTCTTCATCAGATCTTCACCAAATTAAAATGGGAACAATTTCGAAACATACTCTAACAAACATAAAAAGAATTTTCAGAATCGGTCCACAATTGACGGAGATATCGGGGAACATAAAAAAAAAATACAAACTCGAAGTCGAACATAGAACCTTCTCCTTTTTGGAAAGTCGGTTTAAAATAACTGCTGATCCATCCAATATGTTGTCGATTTATATAGAACTTATGTAGGTATAGAACAACTTTTTTTATACCATTCCCCCTCTAAAAAGCTTATTTTATTCACTGAAAACAGTGAATAAAAAGCACTTTTAATCACTGTTTTGGTGTTTGAATTTAGAACACACCAATATATATTTGATCTCCATCTCAATGCAATACAACCTACTTTGGCATAAAATACTCGATACAAACTTCTTGTGCAAAGAATATTCGAATTTCAAATTCTTTCGTCGATTTCATTTTGAGTTTGTTTATATTTAGTAAATACTTACCAGGCCCCTCAGAAAGTATTGCGAAAAAAAGTTTTTATATATGGGAGACTGGCCAGTTATAATGTTTTTCGAAAATATGATTATTTATAAGTAAAAATAAGTAAGTTCCAATTTCAAAATTTCCCTCCACATTTTTTGCGAGTTAATTCAAAGTATTGTGTCTCACTGAAATATGGATCTGCGCCGGGAACATTTTAGAGCTATGATTTTATACGATTTCAAGTGTCGCCTGAAACCGGATGAATCGTACGATAGACTTCAAATGGCATTCATGGATGAAGGCCCTTCCAAGGCAACCGTGTATCGTTGGTATAACGAATTCAAGCGCGGTCGACCAACTTTGGGGGATGACGAAAGAAGCGGTCGCCCTTTGACGGCTGTTACCGAAGAAAACGTGCTAGCAGTGAAAAATTTAATCCAAGACAATAGGCGAATTACATATCAGGAGATTCAACACATATTGAAGATTGGATCGGGAAGCGTTCACGAGATTCTACACAGCCATCTTCGCGTGAGGAGGATAGTATCACGCTGGGTGCCGCACAACCTCACCGATGCTCAGAAGCAGGCCCGGGTGGAATGGTGCCGTGATATGCTTAACAAATTTGAAGCAGGCTCGTCTCGGCGTGTTTACGACATCGTTACAGGTGATGAGTCCTGGATTTATCAATACGACCCAGAAACCAAGCGCCAGTCGACTGTTTGGGTGTTTCAAAATGAGCCAACGCCTACCAAAGTGAAGCGATCTAGAAGCGGGGGTAAGATTTTGATCGCTAGCTTTTTTAATTTGACTGGCCACTTGGTATCAATTCCCTTACGGGATCAAAGAAGCATTAATGCCGAATGGTATACTACCAAATGTTTGCCAGAAGTTTTCTCTGTTATAAGCAACAAGCGACCAAACACAGGGCTCCGCGGGCTACTGCTCCACCACGACAATGCACCTGCGCACACCGCACTCAAAACGAGGGACTTCCTGGACAGCACGCCAGTCAAACTCCTGGGTCACCCTCCTTACAGCCCTGATCTAGCACCGTGTGACTTCTTTTTATTCCCAAAAATAAAAAATCAGCTCAAAGGGATACAATTTTCGTCGCCGGAAGATGCGCTGGCTGCGTTCGAGCAGGCTGTAAACGAGGTGTCTGCGGCGGACTGGAAAAAGTGTTTTGAAAACTGGTTTAGGCGCATGAATCTTTGTATAGAGGCTGGTGGAAAGTACTTTGAAAAGATTTAATAAAAATATATGTACGTATAGAACAATTTTTTTTAGTTTCGCAAAACTTTCTGAGTGTCCCACGTATTCGGATTGTAATTCTAATATTAATTGCTTTGATGTTTAATTAATTATAATTATGTAACGTAACGGAGGTAGTCACTGGCCCCTGAAACACAGGTGCTGTTACCTAGCTCAGCTACAAAAAATGTGAAGTCCTGAGGTTTCTCATTTTTTGTAAATTTTGAAGGTATTAAACCATTTATTTATGTATTATTATTCTTTGTGCTTTTGGCTTAAATCCTTCTTTTTCTCGTAGTCATGGTATAAAATATAGTATGCAACTCTTGAATAAAACTGATTTATATCGAGGGCCATGAATCACTCGCGTCGCTCAGGATTCTAACACTTGAATCACTCGCTATGCTCGTGATTCAATCATCATGAATCACTCCCTACGGTCGTGATTCAGTTGTTAGAATCCTTCACTTGTTCGTGATCCATCTATGGCCCTCGATTTAAAACCGTCCTTTATTCACTAGTTGCATAATATACTATTTCTCGTGTTTTTTTTTGTGTTTATGCAGTTACACGGCAGTCACCTATGAGATGGCTCCTACTGATCTCTAAAGGTTAGCGCATATAGAGCAGCAGTTTTCATAGAGTTATGAAATTTATCACTCAATCTGCCTAGCCTTTTCCCAACTATATTGAGGTCGGTTTCCAATCTAACCGGATTCAGCTGAGTTAGTGTTTTACGTGGAGCGACTGTCTATCTGACCTTCACAACTCAGTAACTGGGTAAAACGGTACCCTTTGGCAAGACTGTTAAGAGTTATGAACTTAATGTCTATTAAAATAGAGATTTTATAATCACACACCACAGGGGTCTAAATCCGCTTTTGTTTTTCTCTCTTTCTTTTCTCTTGTATGCTATGTTGAACTCTATTTTATGTTCATAGTGCAACAAATCATTATATTGCATAACTTTTACTCGGGCTTTTATGTTTCTACAGCCAGTTTGTACGTATGTGTCATGTTATCTCCGATACTGATGATCTTAGTCACGTCGTAGGTAATCGTCAATTCAAAATGGACACGTAGATCTTCTGATTAAAGTCCGTGCGCGTTTATGATTCACTTGCTGATAAATGTCACGTAGTTCTACGTAGGTAAGTACAGTCCATACGAAAATGGTACGGCTTTGTTCTTGTACCTTTGTTTACCGTTAATTTTTGTATCTAGAAAAAAAAAAAAAATAATTAGACCATTACACGGCACTTTTGAATGTCAATATTAACAGTTAAATCATAATTTATTCTAGGCGTCCATTCGCAAAGATACTTTGTTATGGAGAAGAATGTACAATAAACTCCATATCATCCGGATCGGATCTTTAAAATTCTACTCTAAGTAATTCTTCTCTATATCTAGTTGCTTTTAAAGTTTTAATACAGATTTGTAACGCACACTTTTTGTCTCGGAAAATTAGACAGTCGTGCTCCCAGTCTAACCCTCAGGAAGCTACACTAATTTTATAAAGAGTAAAGATTAGATTTTTTGTTAAATTGTTTGTAATGGATAAACTCAAAAACTTACAGCGAAGACGCGGAGAAAGGGTATATTTTTTATGTCAAATAATGTGTTTATCAGTCTATGTATCTATGTATGTTTGTTCATATTTGGCATATAGAGACCAAACGCGTTGGCCGATTTTGATCATTCTTACGTCAATCGATTCGTCTTAACCCCGCGAGTGTCACTGGCTACATTAAAATTGGAAAATAGAAAAATTGCGGGAAAAATATGCTTTTTCTTCCGAACCCATCGTGTGGGGAATCAAAATAATGGATTTTGAGAGGTGATTTCAAAAATATATACCACTTATATGTTTAAATGTAGGTAGGTACCTAACTAATTAAAAAAAAAAATAACTAAAAAGTTATAAGTAAAAATTTGAAAATCAAAAAACCCGACTGCGTGATAAGCAAATTAAACAGACGATACAAGATGAAAATCATGCTGTGCAAGATACATCTGGTTTTCGATGTCAGCCAGCTATCCTCCGACTGCACAGCACGATTTTCTTCTTGTTTACGTCTTTTTAGTTCGCTTTTTAAGCAGTCGGGTTTTTTGATTATTTAATTACCTATTTTTTAAATTTAGGCTTGCTTGCCGCACGAAAAATTACCAACGTTTTAAAAAGAAATAAAAATTTAAAGTGGATAACGACACGTGAACTCTCCGTTGTCCCCGTGACGGGGACAACGGGAATACACCAACGAGAAGCTAGGTAATACCGATGAATCTGGAATCTCTGTGACTACTCTCGATCAACAATACCAACTAGATGTAGGGTCGGCGCAAGAAATCGGTACGTCTCTGTAAATAACAGCTCACTTGAGACGTGAGCTCTTAATTTGTTAAGTTTGTCATAGTAAGTATTGTAAATGTAAGGTAGGTAGAAAGTATATATTCACGCGGACAGAATTTAACATTGATTTTGTACGTGATCTAAGAAGTTGGTTATTGATGATCGAAGGTGACTACCCTCAGTCCCATCTAAGGATCATAGAACACAAAATGTCACGTCACAATGAGATCTGAATTTACCCAATAAACAAACGTTCTACTTGATAGGATAGGGGTATTCACAATTTCTCACTTACTTAGGCCACTTCAACGTCTAAGGTTAAAGTCTATCCGGTTTTCCCTGTTGGTCAGACATGGACCTAAGTGGTTTAGTACCTTTACCTGCAGACCTTGCTCGAGAAACAAGATCTAGTTTCCGCAAGTAAACTACTATTTAATAACTTGAATACCCATAATTTATTTGGATAGAAGTTATATTAAATATGCATAGATGGTACCCTAAGTCTTTACTTAGAATAGAGGTTGTGAAACATAGGTACATGTAGATTTATGAGAAAGATTCATACAAAACAAAACTTAAGAGAATTTTTTTATCAACATCTTCCTGACTCATAAATTAAACGTAATACTGTGGTCACAGTTAATTACTTTGTCATTGACTGTACTTTAATAAGCCGTATTTTCCTGTAGGAAGATTTTAATGTATAAAATAAGGTAATGAAAAAAATTACCGACTAGCTGACTTACATTTTGAAGTTTTTCCTTAACCCGCTGTTCTATATAAGCTTTGGAATTCTTCATTTGCATCAGTCATTTGTAAGCATCCGAAGATGTTCGTCAAAGTATTTGCAGTGATCGGTTTTGTGGCCGTGGCTTTTGCCGCTGACCTCAGTGTAGGTAGTGGAAGCGGGAAGTTAATATTCGAACAGAATGTCACCGCCAGCCCAACCATCTGGAGACAAGTGAAGACCCTGACTGTGAACGCTACCAACAACACCGACGAAGTCATCAGCCGAGTAGTTGTCATTGACAACAGGCCAGAAAAGGATGGAGAAGTTAACGTAATAGAAGGAGGAGAGGGACACGAGAACATCACACTCGAACTGAAGAGCCCCGCCGTCTTCAGAGGGTTTGACTTCAGCATCCAAGTATATGCCGATGAAGCCGCGCAAGTCCCATACCACCCCAAAACTACTGGAATTGACACGCAGACGCCACAACTGCCGAAGGACCTAAACGTGAACGAAAACCAAGAACCTAAGAATGGTGGTGACATTACTATTGGAACCCCAAAACCAACGGCTAGTACTACAACAGAAGCAGCTAAAGACGACCAACAGAACATCAAAATTCCAGCTTTAGAAGGCCAGGACGAACAAACACGACTGAACCGTGACACTGAAGAACAGAAGACCAAAGACCAGGCTTCAGTTCCCACACCAGTAGACATTGGTGCTACTAAAGACATCAAAGTCGACGAAAACGCAACCAAGTCACCAGCAGAAATCGACGAAAGCTTGAAGAAATCTCTAGACTCAATCTTCGAAAGTAACTCTACGCAGAAAAACGAAGACACTCAAAAAGTTGTTCCCGTCATGCCCCAAGCTGAAAGCGACGACCTCGCTATCTTGAGGGATGAGGAAGAAAACAGGAAAGTGCGTCAAGCTACCAAGGAATCCGTTGTGCCGGCTCTACCTAAGGAGTTAACAAAGGACGATCACACCACACCTAAAAGCGGGCTATCATCTAGTACTACAGAGAAGAATGTTGGACAAGAAAAGAATGTGAAGATCGCAGCAGTGACCAGTGACTCAGTGTACTCTACAACATCATCAGACAGTGTGACCATCCAATCCAAACTTCCCGAAAATGTCAAGACAACCCAAGAATTGGAGGCTAACACCAAGGGACATCATTTCGGACACCATCACGCGGTACCCCTTCCATACGTAAATTAATTTTGCTTTCAGAAATGTGATACTTATCTATTTGCTAAGTTTTAATACTTATTATGTTTAAGTATTTATGTCGTCTTTAAGATGTGTCTGCAAAATTACCAGTATTTTAACATTTAATTTTATAAATAAATGTTTTAAATATATTTTGTGATTTTATTTAACTGGTGGTTATTTTCGAATTAAAGGTTTTCTCTGCAGTCATATAGATGGCTAGATATACTTAAATACTCATAATAACTTCTTATACTGCAATCAAAAACATTATGATGGGTTTATGATTTGCATTCGATGTACCTATCTTATGTCAATGTGTATGGATCACTATTGAAATAAAACAATAAAGTTAATACATATAAAATTTTAATAAACAATAAAAATACATCATACAACCTGGAATGCTTACAGTTACAATGCCATTAATTTTAATGGTAATATCATAATAAAATAAATGTAGAAAGGTTTGTACAATATGTAACAAAATTCAACGGTAAAATTGAGCACTCTTTTGTGGTAAAACTTAGCTTTATAACAATAAATCATTAATAGAAAAATATCGTGTAAAACATACCATGTCCAAGACCAAATAAAATATCAAACTTTAGGCTTGTTACACACGAGCACTTTCTTAAAGACATTTCAAAGGAACAGCTGCGCTTAATTACTTTATCCTCCGGAAACGTGTTTATTATACACTTAGAAATAACTTTCATAAATTAAAAACATTCACAATTTAATCCCAATGACCACAAATGTTGAAATCTTGTAAAACATGTAAATGAATTACCCTCGGCTTCAGAATTAAGAATTTAAAGTTGATTACTTTTCAAACTCAACTTTAGGAACAAAACCTTTTTTTTAAACTTTGTCACTTAACTAGGGTTCTTAACTCCAAATCCTCCTTTCGGTATGGACATACTCAGCGCTATTTTTGAGCTAACTTTTTTATTATTTCCGTTACTCTGTCATATTGCTGTTGAGTTGTGTCTTTGTCGATTTTTTTTTTTCTATTCTTAATTCAGAAACCTGGTCCTTATATTTGCTAGATTACAACTGAGATTGGAATGCGGCCGTCCTTAAAGCTAATGAATAACCCTTCAATACTGTTATCAATTTACTACATATCTTCGACAAAATAACATATCTATTTTTAAAACCATTTAAACTAAATTCTAAGAACCTACCTTATGTTAACATCTTCAAAATTCTGTACACATAGTTCGCAATAAAAAAATTGAATTTGACAAAAGCGCTCGTGCCTAACATATCATTATAAAAGAAACAAAACAAAAAAAACATTGTTTGTTTGTCCTTAACCCCTGGCCCGCGGCATACGTGTGTAATATACTTAAACACTTTTTAACGCGGAACATACGTGACGGGACTTCGCATAAGTCGGCTTGTTGTTCCACTTGATATGTTACGCTGTTTGTACTCTAAGTCAGCTCTTAAAATACATTCATGAAGTGTGATATAAACAAATAAAATTAAAAAAAAACCGACACATTTTTATTTCAAGCTACATAATTTATCTAAAATTCAAATTAAATTTATTGCATCCATAATGTACATACAGGTAGTAAATATAAGTTACAGAAACAATTATGGACCCTGTAGGGCACATCAACATTCTAGATACAGTCAGTGTCTAGGAGACAGGAATAGCGCTTAACAATTTTTCTATATAATTAAGATTTCAGTTATATATTTGCCATCTATCTGGTTTTATGTGGTTAAATGTACTAATATATGTGTGTCTTTCTGTGTGTATGTTAAATTATGTATTATATTTATTTTTTCGATACAATTTTTGTATTTATTACAATTAGTTTATTTGATATTCATAGATAATATTTAATAAAATGAATACTTAAAATGTCCATATTATATTATGCGTCAATTAATTATTAATGTCATTTTACTTATCGAGTTAACGGTAATCTTTATTTTTAATAAAATTAATAAATAAATGTCCATATAAATTCTGAGTCAATAAATTATTTATTTATGTATTTTTTATTAACAAGTTAAATGTTGTCTATATGTTTAATAAAAGTAACACTCAATATGTCCATATTATATTTTGAGTCAATTTGTTATTAATAATGTCATTTACTTGTCTTATCTTTTATTGAATTTATCCGTCAGATATTCGTCAATGGTGTAATAACTTTTATTAATTAATAATTGTTTTAATTTATTTATAAATAAATTGGGTTTTTTTTATTGGTTTTGTTTTATCTAGTAGTAGACACGCTTCGATCTACAATCATTGAACACGTAATTATGACACGATTTCTTGCGAGACACTCTTGAAATAGCTGAACCGATTTTAATCAAACATAGCTAAGAACACTCTTGATAAAGTCACCTTTCAAACAAAAAAAAAAACGAAATCGAAATCGGTTCATCCGTTTAGGAACTATGATGCCACAGACATCACGTTAAAATTATAACTCCTTCTTTTTCCGTCGAGGGTTAAAAATAAATAATCATGGGATATTCAATCAATTTGACTGTTTCCTAACTATGTTGGGGTCGGTTTGCAGTCTAACTGGATGTTGACTGCCTATCTGATATCCGCAATCCAGTAACAGGGCACCACGGTACCCCGTCGTCATCGGTCACAGGTTCAACATTTTGAACTGGTCCTATCTGGCGCAGCCGTGGGACACACAATGTTACTTTTACATTTTTTTTTATTTTGTTGTTGTTTAGTCTAAGTTTGTGTTGTGTGCTCTGGCTTGTGTCAAATAAATGTGTTTTCATTCTTTCTTTTGTTGGCAATACTGTGTAACAGTTTCTCTAGATTCTCAAAGACGTGCAAATGACAGTCGGGACCAAAGACTATAAAGGTCATTGCACACTTATCAACTCTGAAAGGGATCGTAACCGTATCGCCTTTCGCCTCGCCATCAAACAGCATCCTAATTGCGTAAGTGAATTCGGCAGGTTTTGAAGACATCAATCGACAAATTACATGCGAGATGAAAGACGCGATGTGGATTTTCGTGGCTGCTGGCGTCAATCTTGCGTAAGTACGTAACCATTGCGGATCAGCAGCTCCGGTACGTCGACTCGGCTACGGAAAGGCGACGCCATACTTACGGCTCGCAGACCGCTGATTGACCTGGCTGGTACCAGATCAGTTTGAGAAACGTAAGCGCAGGGACGACGAGCCGTAAGCGCGGGGGCGACGAGCCGTAAGCGCGGGGTCGATGAGCCGTAAGCGCGCGGAAGACGAGCCGTAAGCGCGCGGACGACGAGCCATAAGCGCAGAGACGACGAGTCATAAGCGCGGGAGCTGTAAGTTGACAACGCACCGCACCACAGTTCGTGAAGGTCCCGAGGTGAGGCGATTACGTTACGATTCCGATTAGTGTGCCTTGCAGTTGGGAGTTTCACACAAAGAATACACGGCTCGAGTTGATACGGTGACGATCCCTTTTCGAGTTAAGTGTGCTATTTCCGAGGCAAGTATGTAATTAATGGTCAACCATTCATGGACCAACCTCGACAAGCGTTTCTTATCCTTGAAGATTGATCTGTGCAGCTGTTAAACTATTAGAAGATTTTCTTTGCAATCCGTAGCAGTCAAAGGGTTAAAAACAAAAACTTAATAAATATCACTGTCATTACATAATATAAATGTGCGATATGTACATTGTAGAAATAATATCTTAATAATAATTTACTATTAGTAATGGGATTTGTCACTTTTTGTACAATATACAAAACATTTGTTTTAAATAAATGATGTCAGTAATATAATAATAAATGTGTTATGCCAGATCTTTGGTTACAATGAAATAGTAAGAATATAATAAAGAACACTATAATTTATAGCATCCGCCATTATGTTTAAATATACCTATAATTGTGTAATCTAGCTCTGTCAAAATGTAATAAAAATAGGTAAGATTACAAAACATCTATTCTTACTAAATATGCATCAAACAGAAACAATTATTCAAAATAAAAAGGCACTTAGGGAACGTACCCATACTACGTAACGGGAAACTAAAGAGAGAAGAGATCTCCCTCTAGTTTTCACGTACTAATTCATAAATATGTTTTTAAAACTTTGTTTGTAAACAGAAAGTATTAAAATAATGGCTCATATTTATTTTTATTAATACGGCGCTTGCCGCGTTACGCCAAAAGTGCGTGTATTCCTATAATTACAAGTGAACAAAGTATTATCAGGAAGAAAAAACTGGCGTGGCCTATTTATGAACTAGAGGATATTGACTACGTGACGAAAACCTAAGCCTCCTCCCCGCCACTGTGACCAAGCATAGGCTTGGTCACAGTGGCGAGGATGGAGAGGGGTTCCGGTTCCGGGGGGGGTCTTCAAAATACTACTATTTTGAAGACCCCCCCGGAACGGGTCACGTAGTATGTGTACGTTCCCTTATGAGTAAAATTAAATGGTAGCTTTTGCAGTGTTTCAAGTTGATGCCACTTCAACTTTAGGTAGGCTCTACCCAAGTTACCTCCGGCTGCTGAATTACAATTTATCAGTAAACGCCGGTTCCTGAATTGAGTAATAAGAACGTGTCAAACCCTATTTAATGTCAAAGTTTGAAAGGTTTTCAGCCTCAATAACATGATTTAAAATCTACTGCGATTAGAAATATACTCAACATCAAATTATTATCAGAATTACAAATTTCAAATTCAGAAACTAAGTTATTCTAACAAGATTGAGTTATGAAGTGCTAGTTATGTATCTTGAACCACTGCTAAAAGATTATTTACCTATACAACAAAAACAAAATTAACTTAAGCTTGTATAACAAAACGCGGGCACAAAGGGACAATTTTAAACAGTGTTAATATCAAAACGACTGACAAGCCATGAGACAGGCTGTTGTAGACCGATCTTTAAATTAAAATTTAATGATATAAAAACAGGTAAAAGGAAGGTCTTTCAGCGCCTTTTTTTTTAACAAGGACAGTCCGCTCACAGTTATGTTGCCTCTGAGTTTGCATCTGTATCAAATCACATTGATCCTTATTATAATTGCAATAAGGTTGCAGTCAGACGTAAAATAACTGTGAAAGTACTGAACCTATTAGTTATTTCATTTAGTTTATTAATGTTGGTATGTAATTATTACCTACACAGCACCGTCATAAAAACAGCTTTTCCATAACCACGTCAAAAACACCTCATCAAGGATACAAACAAGCATTACACATTTCACTTTGCAATAATATACAAATAGTCGATTTCATTTAAACTAGGGAACACATAAATGCGCGTTATTGGATTTTCAACTTTCATGGCTAAGCCGAGAGTTGAAAATCCAACAATTCAAAAATATTTAGACGTTTCCTAGTCTTAGTGAAAATAGGTATTATAAAAGCACGTCCAAGAATCTATTAGGCTGGTTGCTTACCAGATTCTATATTCAAATTTTCTTTAGAGAATTTGAATAAAGAATCTGATAACTCAGTTTTTTTATAAATAAGGCCTCATTCTTTACAAAACCTCCTTTGCACCCGCGTTACCTCAAAAATATCTCCTTACTCATACTGAATCATGGAATGTACTGGAATACCCTTGGGAATGTTATGCCGTCCTTGTAAAGCGGTCAGCTCGATGACTATCAGGCAGCCGATGACGTCAGCACCGCATGTCTTCAGCAAGTTCGTAGCAGCTGTTATGGAGCCCCCGGTGGCTATCAGGTCATCTATGATGAGGCACTTTAGACCAGGACGGATTGTGCCCTTCTGGATTTCTAGGATGTCCTGGAATTTAAATGGAGTTGGAATTGGGTAAGACTTATTTAGGACATTATACTGGAATAACAATTAACTATCACTCGATCTACTTACTATGGGAGATTAGCATAACTGCGGAAAAAAGGGGAGTAGAGTAAGGGGAGAGTTAAAGTACACCTTTGGCTAGTTGGCAGCTTTTTACCCGACTGCTGAAGCAGGATAATGTGTTTATCAGTCTATGTATGTATGTTTGATCTTAGGTTAGGTTAAAACGGGCTGGTTTCCGCTGGGCTCCGCGACCAAGCGCGTATTTTGCGTATGTTTGATCTTATGTGGTGTTCTAGAGACCAAACGCGTTGGCCGATTCTGATCCGAATCGATTCGTCTTAAACTTGCGAGTGTCACTGGCTACATCAAAAATGGAAAAAAAATGGCGGCTTTTGGGCGCCATATTGTGGGAGCCCAATTACCTTGCGGGTGTCACACTGGCTATATCAAAAATTGAAAAAAGAAAATGGCGACTTTTGGGCGCCATATTGTGGAAACCCAATTTATTTTTCTTCCGCACCTATCTTGTGGTGTATCAAAATAAAGAGTTTTAAGAGGTGATTTCAAAAATATGTAAAACTTATATGTTTAAATGTAACTGATTCGAAAAAAAAAAATAACTAAAAAATTATAAATAAAAAAAGTTAATTCAAAAATCAAAAAACCCGACTGCCCAAAGAAGCGAAATTTAAAGACGTAAACAAGAAGAAAATCATTCTGTGCAGTCGGAAAATACAACTGTTTTTACTCAGCCAGCTCGCGAATATGTATACTCCGATTGCACAGCATGATTTTCTTCTTGTTTACGTCTTTTTAATTCGCTTCTTAAGCAGTCGGGTTTTTTGATTTTGTTAACTTTTTTTCTTCATTGCTTCTAGTTTATTATTAATACAACCGAACCCTCGACCGAAATTTATTTTCAACTATCTTTAAACGGCAGAACAAGTTTTGTGTCGGGAGTTTTAAATTTTACTTGTATTTTTTTTTTTTTTTTACTTTTGATGGGTTTGCTCTTGACTCTAGTCTAAGTCAATGACAGAGACAGAGTCGACGATGGAGCGAGCTTACCCAGAAGAAGCCTGTTCACTCTAACTTTGAAGAGACTCGGGTTAAATGCGTTCGGAAACACAGACGCAGGTAGTGAGTTCCATTCCTTCGCTGTGCGCATTATAAAGGATGTTTGGAAGCGCTTGGTGCGAATTGGTGGAATGGCAACAAGGTAAGGATGGTAACTTGCAGTGCGTCTAGATGTCCGATGGTAGAAGGGGGCTGGTGGGATAAGATCGTGGAGTTCTTGAGCACACTCACCGAAGTACAGTCTGTAGAAGACCGACAAGCAGGCAACCTTGCGGCGATGAGCCAAGCTGTGAAGCTTGGCATTTACCAGTTTAACGTCGCCGATGAGCCTCTTGGCTCTGCGTTCCACCGAGTCAAGCGCGGCAAGCTGATACTTAGCTGAGCCATCCCAAAGGTGGCTGCAATACTCCATGCAGGATCGGACTTGCGCTTTGTATAGGGTAAAAAGCTGTCCAGGCGTAAAGTATCGCTTCACTCTATTAAGGATGCCCAGTTTTTTGGCCGCAATTTGGGCTTTGTACTCAATGGAGGTGCCGAAGTTGAGACTGGATGTCAACTCCATGCCTAGGAGCTCGAGCCGATCAGTCACAGGAACAGACGCACCCCGAAAAGTAGGCGATTGTTCGAAAATACTCCTTTTAGCGGTAAAAAGACACGCCTGTATTCGGCTGGTAATACCTATATTTCGGGTATTTAAAATATTTCTAGATCAGTAGAAACAAGAGACAGTAAAACATTATCAGAAACTCACCGTCCCATACTCCAACTCATACTTATAAGACACGACCTCTCCAGGCAGCTTGCCTTTCTTCCTCACCGGGAGACAGCCGATGCCCAGCTCAGCAGCCAGAGAGAAGGAGAAGAGGAACCCTCTGGACTCCAACCCTATGACGGCTTCCACATCCGGGAACTTGGACTTGACGGTTTGTACTAGCAGGCTTTGTAGGAGCTTGCATGTGGGGCCGTCGGAGATGGCCGAGAATATGTCCCTGTAATTTAGAGGAGTTTGTGGTGAGTTGTGGCGACGCTTGGGGGAGGGAGGCCTATGTCCAGCGATGGACGTCTTCCGGCTGATATGATGATGGTGATGATAAAGTAGAATGATTTTGAAGGCTGGTAATACCTATACTTAATTACAATTCAGGAATTAACATAGGCTTCCCCACTTTACAAAAGAACAATTTACCGTTTTGACCACAAATTAACCCTAACAGCTTTTGACAAAGGTAAAAACCCCAATGACTAGAAATTGAATATTAATTAAATTAAACAAACAATTCATAAATACTGTTGATAAGCACAAAAGGTAGGTAAATATTAATGTTTTCGAGAACAAAGGAAAACCGCAGAAAACTACATGAATTGATTGAGGCCCAATTGATAGGTATTATTTCGTCATAATACATCCACATGAATGGCTGATGGTTGTTTACCGCATTGTTCTGGGGGATCACTGCTCATTCAAATGTCTTTATTAATTTTCTGATGAATAATATATGAGTGAGCAAGCATGTGTGCGTTACGCCGGCCAGAATTCAACAGCCGGCCAGAAAACAAACGATCTGGCTGCGGTAATGTTACTCCAGCCGGAACTGTTTTTATCAAATAATTAATAAACTATCAGCTAACCAAATTAAAAAAGGGAACTATATTTTTTGTCACCAAAATTTATATTTGTCATCAAGTTGTATCACCTAATAAATAGATCTATCGCCACGAAATATTTTCGTTCTCAGATAAAGAGTGTTCCCAGGTATGAATTACCAAATTATTGTTAATATAATGTGTAAAATATGAGATGGATTACCAATAAAATTGTAGTGCATTACATGAATATAAACTTCGTTCTTATAACAATAGTTTTATTACTTAAATAATAGCTTGGTGCTCAGAATGGTAGATCTGTCACCAAATAAATCGATTATCGATCCCTGACTGCGACTCCTTTTTATTTGTTACATTTTATTTCGTTCAGTTATTAAAATAATAGTATTCGTTACTAATTTAATACATCAATTTATAATTTTAATGAAAATGTCAACATTAAAATAACAAATTATGGTCAATGAATCGGTTTAAGAGCGAGCGAAGCGAGCTCGGGAGCTTAGGACACCCCGTCTCGGACAGGTTAGGTTCGAAGGAGATGACGGGAGCTGAAGTGAGCGAGCAAAGCGAGCGAACTCAGCTCCCGTCATCTCCTTCGTGTTAGGTTACTTTAGACACTGCATTCAGAAACAGGAGCCCCGCGCAGCGGGGCTCCGTCGACTCTGTTGCATATACACCAATCTAACTTTATGAAATTTTCTAGTGACCTAATATATATGATTTATTGGTGATCTCTTTAAATTAGTTTGCTTAAATACTATTAGGACAAACCTATTATAATACATACAAAACCATTTATTTGGTACTTGACCCCATATCTCCATGATTTTCGGTAATTTATTGTGGAATTGATTTTATATTGTTTGGTGACTACATTTTGGTGACAAATCTACTATTTTGAGGGCAAACCCTATTATTTAAGAAACACAAAATGAATTAAATTGGTGACAGCTTAAATCATACCCATTAAAAAATCTGCTTACCAATTACAGATGCTGTATATCTAATTATCTGTTGCACTTAGATGACGAGTTTCGACATTTTCTGGCTAGAGTAACGAACACAGCAAGCGTGGTCATCAATGGTCTCTCCTTCGTTAAATGAGAAATAGTCTTTTATCCTGCTAAAGAGAACCATATATGTTACTATCATATTGGGAAACTCTTCTCAGGCAAGGCTACTCTTAATAAAAAACTGTATAGTAGATAGGTAGATTTTATTTTAAACTTTACTTCCGTATAAAATTCTGGTATTCAGCTGGTTATTTATGTTAGAAATTGATTGATAAATTTCAAACAAAACAGCTCAATTATTACTTTGATGTAGGTATTTGTTAAGGTTTGCTCAATTCTGAACTTTATTGCACTAAAAATAAAGATTTTCAATAATGTAAAAAAAAAACCTCAGATATTCTTATGCTCTTTCCTCTTTTTTGGTCTGCACATAGCTTTATTGGGTTTACATGCCTACACCTCGCCTACTTAAAGTCTAGTTCGAACTTTATGGCGACTCTAAACCCCTCGAGTCGTAGCGTAGTAACAAATTCTTTTGACAGCGAGCTGGGACACCACGCAGCGAAAATCGCACTTCGCAACCACCATAAAGTTTGAATCTACTATAGGTAGATTCGAACTTTATAGTGGTGGCTATGAAGATGAAGGTCTAACCTCAGTAGATCTACTTAGTAGTCTTAGTAGTCCACAAACACAGCTAAAAGATTACATTCTACTTGGCAACTATTGCAAACACATTCAAATACCTAATGATAAAACACTCGCCTTGAAAACAATGCTTTATCTTGATTTGATATTATTATTACCAACTATAAATAAGTCTCAATAGAAGATATATCCTTAATAACATGTAAACTCCATTATGATAAGAACATTTAGATATAAACATAAAGAATTCCATTACATAAAGGCCTACTTTTAAATTCCATAACACAGAGATCAATTTCATAACAACATTTCATAGCAACTTTTAGAGCAGAAAATACTAAATAACTTAGAAAAAATATATTTTTGTTTTGGTAATTACTTATGTATATTACCATGAAAATCATTTATAGCCAGAGTACATCTATTGCCAGAGTCATCTCACATACACTGTTTTATTACGGAGTTCCAGGACTACCTTCCGGCTTCATCAACAATCAGTTCAATGGTACCATTTTCATCAGGACCATTTATTTATATGTATTTGCTTCCTCATAGTCATGTAACTATTCTTGAGGCCATTTGTGATCTTCTTAAACAGTTCCACATCACCAAATGATACTTTCTGAGTGCAAATGCTTGCCATGTTGTTAAAAATACCAAAATATCTATATGTTTGCCTATCATATATGAGGAGTTCCCTCGATTTCCATAGGTTCCCATCATGAGATTCTGACTTGCTGACAATGGGACTACCTAGGGAGTATACCTTTTCAAAGGCAAGAAGAATTTTCAAAATCGGTTCCCAATTGACAGACAAAACAATGAACGTGTATAAAAAAAAATTGATACAGTTGAACAAAGAACCTCCTCCTTTTTGGGAAGACGTATAAAATCTCTATATTGTCTGCTATTTTTTGGCATTTATGGGTTACTTGTGTGTGGAAAGCCTAAAAGTTATATAAAGTTATCGTTATCAAAATGATAATAATTAAGGTCCATCTTATCTGTCAAGAGTCTAGACAACAACCAGATGGTTGTTGTCTAGACTCTTGACCCCCGGTTTCTCAAAACTCTTAACTAATCGACGGGTAATCGCTGTGATTGGCTGTTGAAAATTCATTCAACCTATTACAGCAGATAACGTGTGCTTGACAATTATCATATTAATTTTGCGATGATTTAGCATCGAAAAACCAGTCCTAAAAGACTCTTGAGGTATAGTATCTTGTACACCTGATGGAAATGGACAGCCAGACCTGATTCTGACCATGCTTATGTTATAGATGAATATTCTCATCAGGAAATGAGCTGGTTTAGATAAGCCTGGCTAGAACAAAGGACCTGTCAATAAGGCGACAAGGCTTAGGGGTGGCCTAAGTCCAGCAGTGAATGTATCTTGGATCATATGATACCTTCATATTTTACTGTGTTAATCAAATCAATCGGCCTCGCCTTTAGCCAACTATGTTGGAGCTGTCTTCCAGTCTAACCTGATTTAGCTGAGTACCAGTATTTTACATGGAGCGACTGTCTATCAGCCAACCCAGTAACTGGGTAACACAATAGTCTTTAACTAGACTAGTGTCAGATCTCAGGCTTCTGACTACCCGTAACAACTGTCAAAGATCTTCAAATGACAGCCGGGACCAATGACTTAACGTGCTTTCCGAGGCACGGATGAAACTGGCTGAAGAGTTGACCAAATATACCAATATTTACAAATTATGATTAGTACAAAATAATTCGCGGTTATTACTATAATAGGCAATTTTGTTGACCACATTGATAGCAGGAAATAATGGTCAGAGGATAATCTTAGGTATGATAGATTGAGGAATTTAGTCACTAGTCAGTAAACACACAACTTTAATGATTGTCAAGTCCGGCTTAACGCAAGATTGTCATAGTAGTCAGTAGGTGTAGATTAAATCATACTTGTTACAAAGTAAACAATAACTTATAACTTACCAAAATAAAATTCCTGGTTTAGGAAAGTCAGGGAAGCTCTTGATTTTGCTTTTTACTTCTAATAATTTCTTTTCGTAGTCTGCGTCCATAGTTGTAAAGGTTTTCCTCTCTTAATTCCTATTTTTTGGTTATGTTCCAACTGAAATAACAATTAAAAATGAATGAAAGAGTTGAGTTTATTTTGCCGTAAAAAGCCACGATGCATGATAAAATTATTTGTTATTATTATTCTAATTAACTCACTTATATATTCCAATTAATTAAAATATTCTACAACCAATTTACCAAATGTAAACATAATGTGCCAATTTTTTACTTTTTTGAGGTTATGTATGTCATAATTGGGATTGCCATTACATTAAAACAAAATTGCCCAGCTACAATGGCCTTGATAAAATGGAATCTGAAAAGATATGCCATCCCAACTGTTACAAACTCGCTTTATAATATTTTCATATCATAGATACCGGTGACAGTGTCGTCTCTGTCATTGCGGTTGATTTGTCAATGTCTTTGAATAAACTTTAATTTATAAACTTACGACGATTATGTTATTCTTATCACCAACCACCTACAGGGCTATAGATACTATGGAGACAGCTGTGATCTTAGGTTCTTCACAAATGAGAGGAAACTGGGCATCCCCTGGATGCAAGAAACGCAAGATTGTTGAATTGGCAAGGCAAAATGAAACCGATTGTGAGATATTACTCAAATAAACTTCTAATGCTTCTTGTATTGACCTAAGGCTCAATTGCACGAAAAACATAACTCAGAGTTAGTTGCAAATTTAACCTCGTGTTAGCCACTAACTAGTTTTCCGTGCAAGTAGGTCTAACATACTTTAAAACTACAACTTTTTGTTGCAACAGGTGCCATTGCTGGATTACAGAAAACTCTGAAATTCCGCCAACAAGAGGTATTCATTGCATACTGGCAAGCTACGACAAAACAGCTGTGCTGTCAATTTTTGTTGGTATGGCATGGCAGTTCCGCAGTTGCATTAGCAGTTCATGGTCTTTCCAGAGGCTTTTCATTTAAAGCGCTTATTACACTACACGGTATTGAGGGCCCTGAATACCGTGTACCTGATTGCTACGGTCGCTATTTTGGGGACTCCAATTCCCTAACAGTTATTACATCATCCTAAATTAGAGTTTAGGGCCCCGAATACCGTGTAGTGTAATACTAAAAGCGCTTTAACCTTACAGATATGAGATAGGTGAGGTGCGGCGAGAGTTTTCGCTATTTTACGAAAAAATATTTTATAAATGAGAGGTTATATTTTTTGCTAGCAACATTATAATGTGCTGTCATGTCAGCGTAATCGTAATAGTGTCAAATTCAAATTATAAATAAAACGTTTTTTATTTTGAATATTTGCTTTCAATTTGTACCAATATTAGCGATAGTATATAATTCATCAATTTATTACGGAAAACTTCCTATCGCCGACCTACGACAATAGCTTGTGATTAAGTTCAATACCTACAGTAACAAGTTTCCCGCGGAAAGTGAAACTTTCGCCGTACGTTCACAATAGCACAATGCTATCTTCATCTGATATAGAAAGGCTAATTGCAGAGAAAAGGCGTGAGATAGAGAGGGAGAAAACTGTGCTGGGACTGTCGCTGCCGCCGCAAGAACATGTAAGTTGCATAGTTGTTTACAAAATACCACCACCTGTGGCTGCTTCCCTGGTACCGCACGGTCGTGATATTGATTTTCTTCTACGCTCAGCTCTGCTCAGTTGATAAGTTACTGTGTATTGATTCTGTACGTACGCCGTCCAAAGGCCAGACAGTTCCTCCGTGAAAATTTCATTCTTTTTGTATAATCAAGAACAAATAATTTTTGTTTCTTTAGTGATGTATGAAGTGGAGTGTTATTTCTATTTAACTGTATGAAAATAGGCTGAACACGGCGTTTCGCAGTCCTAAGGAAAACAAAAGGTTTGTGTTTACTTATTGTTCACTTCAAAAGTTTGTTATTTGTCTTTGCTTAGTGAATTTTGTTTGCAAAGCTCTTTAGTAATGACTGTAAATAGGTGGTGTTTAGTATTAATAGTTAACATTCAGTTACATAAGGTTGGCTTAAATATTATTTTTAGATTGTAAATATAAAAATTATTTAAATATTATTTTATCTTCAGTATAAAGCAAAACCCAGGTGTTTACTTGCTTATTTTGCTCTAACATTTAAGTATGCATTAATAATTAATGCATACTTAAAAAAACACAACACATAAAATTCAAGTATGCATAACATCACAACATTTAAGTAACATTTTCATAACATTTAAGTATGCATTAATAATTAATGCATACTTAAATGTACCAAAATATATTAATTTAAATTATTTATGTAACAAAATATATTAAAGCTTAATAGCTTTAATATATTTTGTTCTAAATTTAAACTAAAACATTATTCTTAATTATATGTTAGATTTTATCCAAACAAAAGTTAGATTTTGCACATTATATTACAAAATGGTGTAATATTTATTAAAATCCTATATTAAGTTTGCATAAAGAAATCAAAATTCCACATAAGAATTAGGTAAAGCCTGAACCAGACCAACTTCAAAATTCCAAGAAATTAGAAGCTACTGCTGCACCAGTTTCTAAGCGGCCAGCAACATCATATTTATTTCATTGCAATTGAAATGCCAAGGAGTATTGATTAGACATCATAGTTCATTGCTCTGACTGAACATCAACTGGTGGACTTACCTATAGAACATTACTCATTGGGGTCAGTTCAACATGAAACTATGAACTGGCATACATATTGTGTCTTAGATTATTATCTTCAAGGATTATGTAAGTCTATGATTAAGACAGCATAGTTTGAAAATTCTTTGTGAATATATTGTATAAAAGAGTGTTACGGCATTATTATATTTTACATTTAGTTTAATTGGTTTATCGCAACTGGTAATTGCTTCCTCTATAGTTAATGTTTTTATAACTATTAAGTTACACAATAAAAATAAATATAACATAACTAAACTCAAACTTTTTTCATGGGTGTATGCAGAAAATCTTCTTTCTTCCTTATCACTTTTTAGGGTTCCATGCCCTAAGGGTGAAAACGGGATCCTATTACTAAGACTCCATGATCTGTCTGTCTGTTCGACTTTCACCAGGCTGTATCTCAGGAACCGTGATAGCTAGACACATTTTCACAGATGATGTATTTCTGTGTACTATAACAACAAATACTAAACATAGAATAAAATAAATATTTAAAACAAGTTCACATTCTTTTCATTGTTAAGTTTCATTCAACAATAATTTGTTACAGGACCTCGAAAAAAATGTCAAGCAAACCACAGGACCATCTAATAAGCTTAGGAAACAAGTGAGCTTCACTGAGGACAAAGTCCTGAGTGATCACAATGACTCCACAGAAGATCAGGAAGAAAAGCAGCTCCCAGGGACAAAACACAGAGAATTTGATGAGAGAATACCACCAGATCTAGAGAGATATATCAGGGTAAGTGCTATTGAAGTTTTTGGGACTAAGAAAGAAAATAACCAGAAAAGCTGGACCATATTTCGCCCTCCATCGAAATGTTGGTGTTGTGTCCCACATGGTAGTGTATTAGGGCCAGTAACGACATGTATTATGATTATCGAGTCTTCATTCTGTGTCTATCTGCACCGCATGTGGCCCAACGCTTTCGATTGACGGTAGAAGACCATGCAGCGCCTACTTTTTATGGTTTCTGCATACGAATTTCGTATGTATGTAAAAGATAGTCTGAGTTATAATCCAGCTTTATGGCCCAACTGCCGCAACTGTTCGTGAATTTTTGCGTGTGAGCGCAGATGTCAAGTTAACTTTTTGTCTGTACTACGAGGTCCTTCTTTACAATACATGTGGACCGTAACGCATAATAAAAACCGCAGTCATGTCCATTTCCGGATTTGAAGGTCGAAAGTCATGTAAATTTCAATCTGCAACGGCTTAAATTACTATTCGCGTGTGGTGAACCGAAGGAAATCCTGGTGATATGCCCTTTGTTAGGAAACAAAGGAGTTTATTTAATGAGTTTTCTGTCGAATTGTATTTTAAACGGAGCTCGTTATTACAACAAGAACAGTCTGCTATTCGGAGCGAGTTACCTACTAGCGTCTTTGACATTTGCTCAGATTTCAACAATAGTAACGACTATCGGATGTAAATTTTAGTCCAATTTGTTAGCATTCCCTTGTTATAGCATAAGGAAACCAGATGGTAATTGCTCCCCGTAAAATAATAATATTTAACTCAGTAAGGTGCTCCCTCACCTGAAGCGCCCGCCTGTAATGTAACATTTCACATTCGATTTTGGGCATTACATTACAATACTGCCTCGCTGACATGACGAGCATTCGCCTGTAATGTATCTAACATTAGATTCGATTTTGAACATTACATTACAATACTGCCTCGCTGACATAAGGAGAATTCGCCTGTAATGTAACATTAGATTCGATTTTGAGCATTACATTACAATACTGCCTCGCTGACATGACGAGCATTCGCCTGTAATGTAACATTAGATTCGATTTTGAGCATTACATTACAGTACTGCCTCCCTGACTTGAAGAATAGTCGCCTGTAATTTAACATAATAATAGTAATGTCACATTCAATCATCTCGCATCCAGCGGACTGCCGCCACCCTCACCAGGTCATCTGTCCACCTGCTGTGAGGCCTTTACAATTCAACTCAAGTAAAAGTGAGAATGATGCAAGAATCCTTCATATTTGAGATTACCTTTCCATTGACTAGTTGAGAAATGGCGAGGCATTATATAAAGTAATATGTTGTAGTTCTTAGGATCCTTTCCGAAAAACCTTCAATAAGATGTTGCCATGTGAAGAAGTACAATTCTGGTTAAAGAAAACACTTTTGTAATATCGTGTGCGCTACTTGATTAGACAGTTATTAATCGCGCATTGTTACTAACTTCATTATAAATTAATTGATGTTGTCATGGCGCATGGCTCCATCCAATCGTGGCGTAGGCTCTATAAATAGAAACAAGTGATGGATGATACGGGTTAGTTTCATGAAAGTTCCGAACGTTATGAAAGGTTTGGTTGAGGGTTTAAAACTTAATTTCCGCCGAAATACGTCCACTGCTGAACATAGAACTCTCCCAAATGTCGCCACATTGACCGGTCTCTTGCGCAACCAGCGGATTCTCGCAACCTTAACCAGGTCGTAGACCCACCTAGTTGAAGGCCTTCCAACGCCACTCCAGAACTTTTCAGCACCATCAGGTTTCAACTTTATTCCTATCAAAGTAACAAAGCTATGTTCCTGTTTCGGTATACTATGTTTGAGTCGGGTTCCTTTTATCTAGACCTGCCCAACCCAGTAACTAGGGAACACGAAATTACTTGGTAAAGCTCAAGCTTTTTAGACTTCTGACTATATTGGGGTTGACACAACTGTTAAAGATAAAAAAAAATGTTAAACGAGAGCGATTCATTTATCAATCATCATCAGTCTGATAGTAATACACTGATGGACAAAGTTTTCTGAAATTGCACGATATTTTACTCGAAGCTTCGGTAACTCTCATCCAGCTGCTACCAGCTATTTTCAAAATGTCGTCTTTTTAATAGAGAATCCGCACCGTATCTAAATATTAGCAAATCAGCGCTCGACATACTAGGTTCTCCTGTACCCCGGTAATTCAAGTTGCTACCAGCGTCTTCCGAAAATCGTCTCCATAATAGAGAATGCCGCAGTGTATCTAAATGTTGGCTAATCCGCACTTGACATGCTTGTTGCCTCTGTACCCCGGTAGTTCTATTTACTACCAGCATATTCCGTAGATACTCTTCATAACAGGCATATATGACGCAGTGTAACCAAATTATAAGCCAATCAGCAGTCGTCATGCTAGTTTCCTTTTCGCAAACCCTTATCTTATCTTGTGGAGGGGCCGAGAAATAACTCGGACACTTCGACCCATTTGGATCTATTGTGGTCCCCTAGATAATCTACTCCTCCCCAATCTCGTTGAAAACTCATGAAGAGAGTTTTAAAGGAGATTGGGGAGGAGTAGGCAAAACAAGGAGCTATGAGCCTATAGTCTTGGTTTTTGATATCCAACCCCTAGGAGACTTAGGTATTCGCTTACCAGCCAGTGCATCGAATGTGCACAGAAGGTGCTGCCATGCTTTCCGTGTTTCCTACACAACCTTCACATCGGTTTCGCGGTTAGACCCATCTTCGTGAGCATGTCGTTGGTTTCAAAGTGCCCAGTAAAGGCCCCAAGCAGGTAGCGGATTTGCCCCCTGCCCATGTTCCAAATGCATGCCCGTGCTTTGAACTTAGAGCCCAGGAATTTCTTGAATTGTTCCAGACTGGTATTAGACAGCCAATGTGTTTGTTGTTTGTTATGTGCTAACTCCCTGAATGTGGCGAGACACGTCGAAATGCCTACACATGGTTCTGGACCCTCAAAATCATTTGCTGTGCCCTCTCTTGCCAGTTCTCAAACGATTACTACCAGGGAACACCTTATCTCACTGGAATATAGTCCAATCATCTCTGTATTCACCTATGAATGACACTTGTGATTCGTATCTCCTCAGATATGAATCGCGCGTGTCATTTGTCATCGTGCATTGTTATTGTATGTAGCCGTTAAAGGCTTTTCAAGGTTATGTCCTGTTATCCTGAACCTTATCAATGTCGTACGCACTCAGGATAATCAATAGAATGGACAAGCCGAGTATCTGTTGGTAGGTACTACACCAAAACTGTGTGATGATTAAAAGCGGTATTTTACTCTATGGAACAGTTTCTGTTTAGAACTAATCTATGGTAGGTGCAAACCGTTTTAAATTGCTTTGAATTTAAGTTCTTCTTACAAACAGATGTGTTGCTAGGGAGTTTGCTGCGCCACTTCTTCTCCCCACTAAAACACAGGGAAGTGGTGATGAGTGATTTGGCGGATTGTCTTTATGTAGAAGTTTGACGTTCAGTAGGATGTGCACTTTTTGACTGGCTTTTGATAGGTCCCGAGCACATAAACGAGATGTATTCTAACTTTGCGTTTATGCGATTTTATCCATTCTCTTAATCACATTATCTGAAAGCCCTGAAATGGCAAATAAGTGTTACGGTAAAACAATTTAATGGGGCCACAAAAGGCCTATATAAAAGTCATAATTTTCAGTTAATTACCGCTTGTCATAAACTCATAAGGGTAATGTAGGTGTGTACAGTGTGTACAAATTTATAACCACGCATAATCGTAATAGCATTTCGCCTGAATGAACACCTATTGAAATTTGCATGTATTGAATCCATTTGCTCAATATTAGGTCATACAAAGACGAAATTATGACATTTGATGTACATGTTTAGCTAAAGTTTGTCGCAGGTTTGGCTCTGTCAAATTATCAAAGAGGATAGTCCATTTAAAGCCGTCAAAGGCACAAAGAACCTTCGTTGCCCATCTAGACTAAACCAAAATGTCTCCTGGAGTGTTTCGCTTGAAGCAATAAAGAAAAACCGCTCGTTCTTGCTCTAATTCCTTTCCTGAATTAAGTAGAATCCCTATTGTTTGAAGATATGTCAAGTTATGATCTAACTGATCTAAGGATCAAATATTTGGAGGCCCAAAAACAAACTTAAGGAATAATTTAATCAGTGTGTCCTTAAAGTGCAATCACGACTTACAGTCGACACTTTATTCTTTTAAACAGATCCACCGTGACTTCACAACAAACACAATGATGATCTAACCAAAGTGCAGTGTTTAAAATGAGTGACAGAGCGTCAGGGCCAATGCCATATCAACTAAGGAGCTATAAACTGAATGGATGTAACGCCTACATCGCCAGATTGATACGAATTGCCTCTAAACACCACTCTGATTTAATAAAGTGCACTAATAAAACAAGCGTACCTAATTGTAAAGGTTGTATGCTTCTATAGATACCACAACTATATCTTCAGAATGAAACAAAGTCATGATCACAGACATAAATCTAAGTAGATGACGCGATTTTATGTACTTCGCGTGCCAAAAAACGGACTAAAGTTACGACAAATGATCGTAATCTGAGCTTTTTATTTAGCATTATCGGCACCGGAAATCCACCGAAATCTAGAAAAATGCCTTTTTATGCCATATTGAGCTGTAAAGAATGCATAGAAAAAGTTGGCTGAGGCATTGGTAAGTAAATTTGTTTTTACATTGTTTGTGAAAAAGTGGCACGCTTGGTTTTCATACAGATAAAGGGACTTGCGTTATTTATTTAAATGTATGTTTATACCATTCCTCCTCTAAAAAGCTTATTTTATTCACTGAAAACAGTGAATAAAAAGCACTTTTAATCACTGTTTTGGTGTTTGAATTTAGAACACACCAATATATATATGACCTCCATCTCAATGCAATACAGCCTACTTGCGCATAAAATACTCGATACAAACTTCTTGTGCAAAGAATATTCGAATTTCAAACTCCTTCGTCGATTTAATTTTGAGTTTGTTTATATTTAGAATTTTGATAATGATTTTATTTTGGTCTAGGACATTTAGTGAATACTTATTTGGATTATAATTCTAATATTAATTGCATTGGTATTTAATGAATTATAATTATGTAACTTAACGGAGGTGGTCACTGGCCCCTGAAACACAGGTGCTGTTTAGGTAACTCAAACTCAAAGGCTCAGCTTCAATTTACAAAAAAATGTGAAGCCCTAAGATTTCTCATTTTCTGTAAATTTTGAAGGTAATAAACCATTTATTTATTTATGATTATTCCTTGTGCTTTTGGCTTAAATCCTTCTTTTTCTCGAAGTCATGGTATAAAATATAGTATGCAACTCTTGAATAAAACGGATTTATATCGAGGGCCAGGAATCACTCGCGTCGTTCAGGATTCTAACACTTGAATTACTCGCTACGCTCGTGATTCAATCATCATGAATCACTCCCTACGGTCGTGATTCAGTTGTTAGAATCCTTCACTTGTTCGTGATTCATCTATGGCCCTCGCTTTAAAACCGTCCTTTATTCACTAGTTGCATAATATACTATTGTGGTCATGATAAAGTTGGCTCGTCAGTTACCAATACACTTAGGGCCGATTTCACCAAAGAAACTAATCGCGATTAGTACAAATAAACTCAGTTTATTAAAATACAGCGTTCTGATTGGTAGTTTCTCAGCGGTCTCAACTAATCAGAACGTTTTATTTGCATAAACTGAGCTTAGTTGAACTAATCGCGATTAGTTGCTTTGGTAAAATTGGCCCTTGAGTGTTTTTCTGAATGGGGCACAGGACAAGACGGGACTGATACTAGGAATCTACAGCTTTATACACAGATATCTCTAAAAACAGACGGCAGATGTCTTGTAAGATCCTTGATGGATGCTTATGTCCTGCAGTGACCTTATTCCGGCTGAATAAGATGATGATGTTGTTTCTTTGAGTGGTGGTTTCTGATATCAAGTTAAGAAACTGGTCTCTAGCGATATTTTATCAGCTACTATCAAACTACCTAAAATCGAATCGGTTTATTTCATCATCTCCCTAATTTATTCTAAGTTTTGTGTCACATGTCGTCTTCTTCCATAGATCTCAATTATTTAACGGGCTGTACTAAAGATGACGTTCCTTTTTACACGACTGTCCAAAAAAGGAGTGTTATGTTTTCAGGGTTCATGTAACTTTACGGGTTTCTTTATTCCAATATAACTTCTAAACAGTTTAACCGATATCAATGTATGTGGTATCGTTAGAAGAGTTGCGTTATCCCGGGTAACATAGGCTGGGGATAATCGTGATCATTCTTTATTGGATGAGGTATCTCTCAACTTAGGTCACAGTGCAAGTTACATCAAAATCGGATAAGCAGTTTTCAAGAAAGAGAGCATACAACCGAACTCTTTAGCGACAAACTGCACGTATCTGTAAATTGAGTTATTATAGGTATTTTGTCAATCCTTTAGGTACCTTACTGTGGAACTTGCTCAATTTGTAGTGATGGTGAACCAAAACTGAAAAGAGAGAAATAAAAACTTTAGCAAAAAGGATCGAATTCAAAAGCAAAAAGAACCGAATTCAAAAGCAAAACACTAAAAAGTGCAAAATAATTTTCGTTTCGGAAGTCGGTGTCGCAATACGATAAAACATGAGGTACAAAAGACACCGAATTCCGAAACTAAAGTTATTTTGCAATTTTTAGTAAATTGTTTTTGGAGTCAGTTGATTTTTTGTTAAAAAGAAGAAAAAGTTGTTCTACTTTTTAGTTTGGTTTTCTATTAAAGCGTGTTTTTTTAGTTTATTTTTACCATTATTTATTAACTGAATGTGAGATAAAAAGTATAAGGGCAGGAAGATGATGATAATGCTTAGAGAGGCTCTCGCCACCTTTGACTTGTGATGCTTGCACTTTTCCAAATAAAGTTCGGTTCCGTACAAGATCTAGAGTAGGTCTCATCGCGTTATGTTGTTTTGATTATGGCAACGCTCCAAGTTCAGAAAAGCATTTCTGCAGACCCAGTTGATTTATATCACTTTACAGCGTTGTAATTGCACAATTTATTAGAAAAGAAGAAAAGTAAATTCCATTGCCAATTTACTGGTGCAATTATTCTGTCCTCTAATCGCCTAGGATTTGCAGGGCAATCATGTCATTATTCCTTAGGGGAGAAAGGCCATTCTTGTACAAGAATTACTTGATTTATTTTTAAGGCCCTAATGTACGAACTATTCTATACAAAAACGACCACATCACTTACGCAAATGACCCGCATTAGTCAATAAGTAATGTTATTTAGACATAATGATCAATAGTTTTGTATTTAACTGTATGAACAGACTGTCGGACAGAAGGTAGACGTGACATCATTCTTGTTCAAACACGTATTTCGTTTGGAAAGGTTAGATTTTCCGATGAGGTGGAAAATCATAGTGTAGTTTCGTAGATGTTAATAACTTGTTGTGTCGAAAATATGATTACAGGACTGTCTGAACAGGTGAGTTCATTGAAATTTGGCTGGTTCATAAATTGCTATTCATCTCGCCCCTTAAGATCCCTTCAAAATAATTAGAGACACCCGAAGAATACACTGTTCTGCTAAATTAATCTTGTTATTAATATTACAAGACGTCTAGACTGGATTTATTTTAGTCTGCAAAAGGTCACGTCAGGGCGAAAGGGGTTAACGCGTCTATTAAGGGCCACATCGCGAATTTAGAACAATGAATTCAGCGCATCATGTACCAGGCTCACAGACGCGCGTAGGAGTGAGACGATTTAATACACGAACACGGTTCGAGCAAACTCCGCGATAGAAGCATGTTTTTGTTATAAAACCCGCGTATTGTCCGGCATCTCATCTCGCATCATATCATGAAGGCCTTGTTGATACAACAACGTGTTTGATTTTCATGCAAGCCGTGTGCTTCCATACATGAACCATGATGTAAATACAGTACGCAGTTATGCCGAATGAAGTATTGTTGCAATTTCGGGTCGGATTCTTTACTGGTCTGGTGACTTTCTGGTACGATGTTAACAATTGCAATGTTCTAAGTGTTTAAATAAAGGTGGGTTTTATAATGCTAATAGTGGGTATTCACGCTATTATTAATGTAAGTAACCGTTTGTGCTGTAATATGGGTAATTTTCTGAAAGCTTTTATCCGCTTATTTGTATTTAAGCTCGTCAGCATGACTCTAGTTGACTGGCATATTCGGTCTTTTGTGCTACAATTTTGGAAGGTCTCCGTTTCATATTTATCCAACCTTGCCCTACTATTGAACTACATATTAATATTATTTTGAGCAGAGGTGTTAAGGAGCTCCGTTACCGAATCCGATATAAAAGTATCGGATAATTTCTGATAGAGGCGGCGTCTAAATGAGACACCCTTAACAGGTTTTGCTGGCGGACGAACAGACACTCTAGCCGCGGGGATCACTTGCATGTTTGTTTATTATGAAAATCTAATATCCGTAACCGAAACTAAAGGATAATCCACAATAATTTCATAACCGAACCCGGTATAATATTATTTCTATGTATGTAATTCCGTATCCGTATCCAGAGCCGAAACTTTATCCATAATAGCCATGATTTTGAGAATTAACATAGGGTAAATCGTATGTTTGGTATCTCGTTTAGTAATCGTGAAATTGTAAGTTATTTACGCACAAATTGCTTTACTGCTTAGCTAGATTTGATAGACAATAATTATTGTAATCCTGAAACTTGGTACGTCGCACGTTGCCTGTATCGATCTTATACGCGTATGATGTCTACTACATAATAATGCACAGTAATTACTTGTTTGGTTTCTAAATAACGATTTCAGAAAGTTACCTACGTCTAGGTACAAAATATGTGATCCTTTGATTTTTTTTTACTAAAATGCTGTGGTCCTTCGATCCGGATTGTTGTTATTATTATTATTATTATATACTTTATTGTACACCACTTAAATAATTACAGGACAAAACATTATAAAGATCAGTGTACAATGGGCGGTCTTATCGCACAGGCCAATCTCTTCCAGACAACCTTTGGATGGACAGAACGAGAGGAGATAGACATAGGGCTGTCAGTGTACAAAAACTATATTAAATTATATTACTTAGATACAACATAAAATACATACATACAAATAAAATAATATAGGTACTAATAAATATCAAAAAAATAGGGCAGAGAAAGAGTTTCACCATTTAGACTAAAATAGCCAAAGAAAGAGCATTCTTCTTTTAAAATAAACTTATTAGCTTTGTATTTAGACAAATATAAGTAACTTAAACTTTCAATTGTTTTCTAAGAATGTGCACTTCTTTTATAAGCTTTTATTTAACTTGCAATGTATATATGTAAGTGTGTTCGGATCAAATCTTGCAACTCAATTTTAAAGCAGTTATCATCCACCGATTGCATGGTTAGCTAAGTGACGTCATTCTAAATCCAATATGGTGGATAGCCCAAGATGGCGGGTTAGTTATTTTTTGTGCACTGCCATAACATGGGTATCAAATGAAAGGATTTGCTGAAAATAATACAAAAAGCTTGTTTAAAAAAAAATATATATATATTGCCTCTAGCAAGGCGAGTATACTTCGTTTGGTGTGTTATCGGTAGCACTTGTGCTATATTACACTATTCGTGAAACATGATGCAAATAAGTAGGTTCCATAATTTCTTAGAAAAGTCTCTTGCTCACTGCGAACTACACAGATCGAGGATAACATCTCGATCAGCCTTAAATTAAATCAATCCTTGTACGAGCTACGCTGTACATTGACCCTAACTAATACGTCCTACTTACAGTGAAACGTTGCAGTTTGTTTAGCTCAACATTAATTGTACATTATTACATTATAATATGTTATTTTTAGTAGCAATAAAACCTCTATATCAATCGGTTGTTTACTCATTCATCATAACAGTTCAACATAACATTTTCACTGTTGGGAGTTACGCCCCAACATATGGTCCTTCGAGCAATTTAGTGTTGTGTAATTTACATCTTTTACGGTCGCGAATCGGTTGGACTGGTCTCTCAGAAGCGAGTCGCCCCAGTAACCAATTGAGAAGGCGCATACCGCAGAGGAGAAGGTTGCACAATACGAAGAACCAAGAGTGTGGAGCAACAGTCAACGCTCGAAACAGAAGAGTTCATTTGAAGTCAACAAGAAAAACAACAAAACATCATGTCGGCAGCTGAGTTCTACCAGAAGCAGAACGAACTCTACGACGGCATAAAGAAGATCGGTATAAATATCAAGAAGGATGGTTGGGACAGAAAGAACGCTGACTACTTCAAACGCCGTAAGGCAATGCTGGAAAACTTGTGGTCAGAATTTCAGTTCAATCACGACCGCCGGCCCACGGAACAAAGTGTAAGTCATCCGTACTTTAGTAATGACTGCTATAACATAACTCTGCAGTGCTACAATGAAGTAAAGGAGCTTATTCTGCAACAACACCAACAACTTACGACTCTCACTCGTTTTCCGAGGGAGCAGTCGGTACAACCAAAAACATTGGGAAGTGCCAACCAACAAACAGGGGAAGGTACTTCGGAACAAACAAAACAGGAACAAGAAGCCCAGGAGAGTGAGGCAGAACAAGCTGGCAATCAAGACGAACAAAACAGAGAACCATCACCTCCTCCTCCTCGGCAAGATCAACAAAACACCGCGAAAAAGGACACGGGATCCAATAGCAAGCTGGACGATATGATGCGCAAACAGACCGCTAACTTCAAAGCCTTCATGAGAGCAGTCGCGAACATACACGTGGAGTTCCTGTCTGAAAAATGGGAGTTTCAAGACGCTCTGCAAACACTGCAAACACGCTGGTCAGCTATTGACAACCTTCACTGGGAGATAGAGTATGAAACCAACGGAGAGAAGAACGCAGTGTATGAAGAACGCTACACCAGGTATGAAAACCAGTTCCAGGAACTAAAAAAGGCTTTGAATACCAAAATGTGGTCCGGCACTCATCGGGAGAAAACAACACCGAAATTAGAGATACCAGTCTTCAATGGTAACTACAACCAGTGGATCCCATTTAAAGACCTTTTTACGGAAACAATACACAACAACAATTCCCTCTCATCTGCTCAGAAGATGCAGTTTCTGAAGAGTAAGGTGCAAGGAGAAGCGGAACGCTTGATTCAACATCTACAGATAAGTTCGGATAACTACCTGGTGTGTTGGGATATCCTCAATCACCGATATAATAATGAAAAACTTATATTCACATCGCACATCAACATGCTGTTCAATTTACCAAACATGCAACAACAGACAGTGGCCCAAATAAAGAAAATCCATGACGTCAGCATAGAATGCCTACATGCGATAAAGAATTTAGGAGTGAATATCGACACCTGGGATCCGATAATTGTACATATATTATCGCAAAAATTAGACGCTGACACACACTCAGAGTACAACGACTCGCTGAAGAACTGCCGAAAGCTGCCAATACTGAAAGATCTGCTAGATTTCCTAGAAGGGAAGTTTACATCATTGGAAGCATCGCGCCGCAAACAAGAAAACAATCAAAAACCAAATACCTCATCGAGTCAACATCAAAATACTTTGTACTCTAAAAAACAATACAGCAGTAATCAAGCAACTAGCAACAAGAAAATTACGAAATCGTTCCATGCGTCAACATTCCGATGCCCCCTTTGCGATGACGAACATGGCATGTACAATTGTGCAAGGTTTTTAGAAATGCCGAATCACTTAAAACTTAGCACAGTAAATAAAATGAACATTTGTGTAAATTGTCTGTTCAGCCATAACGGAAAGAAATGTACGTCAGCTTACCGATGTCGCAAGTGCTCGGGTCAACATAATACATTGCTACACGATGCATGTATTACGAACAAAACGGAAAAACAAACAAATTCTTCCCATGTATCAAAGGATGATGATACTTCGGAGATACTACTAGCGACAGCTGTAGTAAACATAGAAACAGCCGATGGGACCCTAATCAAGTTGCGAGCCCTCATCGATCAAGGTTCTCAGATATCTTTGATCACCGAACATGCTGCTCAACTTCTAGGAGTTAAGCGCGAGAGATGCAAAGGAGTCATCTTTGGAGTTGGACAGAAGGAAAACCACTGCAAAGGAATGACAACAATTACTTGCAGTTCTGTCTACAACGACTTCAAGTTCCAAACGACTGTCATCATTATGAATAACTTGATTAAGAACCTGCCGAATAAGACCTTTGCAAAACCATCTTGGTCCCACATACAGAACATCCATTTAGCAGATCCGGAGTTCCATAACAGCCGTCAGGTGGATTTACTATTTGGAGCAGACATTTATTCGCAAATCATGCTAGGAGGCATAATAAAGGGCGATGACACCACTCAACCTATCGCACAACAAACCTACCTAGGTTGGCTTCTATGCGGAAATGTCAAAACTTTCCACTGCAATGTGGTCATAAACAATCTTGAAGATATCAAACAGTTCTGGGAAACCGAAGACATCACCGATCAATCCAATTTATCGGTGGAAAATGAAACATGCATTGAATACTACACCAACACTACGCAACGCCTGGAGAATGGGAAATACGAAGTCAGACTGCCGATGAAGAAAGAACTTGAGAGCAGACTGGGTTCGTCCAAACCAATGGCTGTAGCCCAATTCAAAACTTTAGAAAGAAAGTTGGAAAAACAAACACACCTGGCAAAGGCCTATAAAGACTTCATGGCTGAATATATTGATCTAGGTCATATGAAGCAATCAACAGTTAGCAACAAAACACTCGAGTGTTACTTACCTCACCACGGCGTGCAACGCGCTGAATCAACAACAACAAAGTACAGAGTGGTGTTCAATGCGTCAGCAAAAACGTCAACGGGATGCAGTTTGAACGACCTCATGTACAAAGGTCCCAATCTTCAACAGGACCTACAAACATTACTGATGAAATGGAGGCAATACAAATATGCGTTTACAGCGGACATTGAGAAGATGTTTCGTGCTATTTGGGTAGCCCCTGAAGACCAACAACTGCAACAAATTGTATGGCGAGAATCACTGGGACAACCTATCCGCTCATACCAATTAACAACCGTAACATACGGAACCAAGGCAGCGCCGTTCCTAGCTATGATGACGCTCAGGAGATTGGCGGCAGATGAACATGAACAGTTCCCGGAGGCTTCAAAAGTGCTGGAAGAATCATTCTACATGGATGACCTCGTTCACGGGACACATACAATCGAACAAGGAAAGCAATTGATCGCGGATCTGAAACAGTTACTGAAAAATGGAGGGTTTAACCTCAGAAAATGGTCAGCAAACAATCAAGAACTTCTGGAAGATATCTCCGAACAACACAACGATAAGATTGTCTTCAACTTCAAAACAGAAAATACACAAAAAACGTTAGGCCTGTGCTGGAATTCAAGAGAGGACAAATTCACCTTTCAATGCACAATTTCTGACGTAAACAAGAAACAAACAAAACGAAGCCTACTTGCCGAAATATCCAAACTATTTGACCCACTCGGCTGGCTGGCCCCCGTGTCAACAAAATTGAAATTATTATTTCAAAAACTGTGGGACGGCAACTTACATTGGGACGACGAAGTGTCCGATAACATACATGTGGAGTGGTGCAAGATACAAGCCGATATAAGAGCGATAAACGCATGCGAAATACCTAGATGGCTTAAGTGTGGCGGAAAGCAGACAATGGAGCTACATGGGTTTAGCGACGCCTCCCTGGATGCCTATGCCTGCGTCATCTATGCACGAGTCCAGTCATCAACAATACTGGTCGCTGCAAAGTCAAAGATTGTACCACACCGAAAATCAACAACATTGCCTAGACTGGAATTGAATGGAGCGCACCTTCTATCACAACTAATGCGCAAAGTCAAACAGTCATTGAATCAATATGAAGTACACGTCTACGGCTGGACTGATTCCATGGTGGTCCTGGGTTGGTTACAAGGAGACCCATCCCGCTGGAAAGCATACGTAGAAAACAGAGTACGAAGTATTACTGACGTCATACCACGATCATCGTGGAACTACGTTAATACAAAGGAAAATCCCGCTGACGCCGCAAGCAGAGGCCAATACGCTAGTCAGCTGAAAGAAAATCAATTATGGTGGCATGGACCTACATGGCTACCATTGCTTAAAACAAAGAACATAGAAAAACACAATTATAACACGGACCAAGAAGAAAAAACAGTCCAGAAACAAGCCAATGTATCCCAACATTCTCAACACATCATAGAAAATACGAGCATTGTGGAAACATTATTGCAAAATCACAGCTCTATCGAACATATTATTCGCATTGTCGCATGGATACTCAGAGCATTGAACCCGAAAAGGCGACAGCTACCGAGATACCTGACGTTGCACGAATTGAATAACGCAATAAAGGTGCTCATAAAACAAACTCAACAAAAATCATTTGACACAGATCTTTGTCATTTAAAGAAAAATAACAGGGTGCAGGCTAACAGTAAAATAAAAGACCTCACTCCGTTCATTGATCATCAAGACATCCTACGAGTGGGAGGAAGATTGAAAAACGCATCGCTAACCGAAAACATGAAACATCCGATGATCATTCCACACGACAGTCGATTGACACATCTTCTCATCGACCAAGCTCATCGAATGACGTTTCACGGCGGCCCGAGACTCACTCTATCACACCTACGGGAGAAGTACTGGATCGTCGGTGGGAACCGAACAACCAAGATGCAAATCAGAAAATGCGTGACGTGCCGCAAGAACAACCCAACAAAAGAACACCAACTGATGGGTAATCTACCAAGCGCAAGAGCAAATCAAGCGCCGCCCTTTTACCATACTGGGGTAGATTACACTGGATTTGTGGACGTCAAAATGAACAAAGGCCGAGGAGCAAGAACAACAAAGGGCTACATAGCAATCTTTATATGCATGGTGACCAAAGCTGTGCATATCGAACTGGTGTCAGACCTCACCAGTTCAGCATTTTTGGCAGCCCTCAACAGAATGGCAGCAAGAAGAGGCGCCCCTCGTCACTTATACAGCGACAACGGGACAAACTTTGTCGGAGCAAACCGACAACTCGTAGAACAATACGAGGAAATTGAACAAACATACAAAAGCATCCAACTACAACAGGAAATCGCGGAGATGACAATTGAGTGGCATTTTAATGCCCCCGCTTGGCCATCAGCGGGAGGTTTGTGGGAACGAGCAGTCAGAAGCCTAAAACACCACTTGAAACGAGTAGTAGGAGAACAAAAACTAACATTTGAAGAGTTTTCCACAATCCTAACAAAACTGGAAGCCTGCTTGAACTCCAGACCTCTGTGTCCACTAAGTGAAAACACAGACGATCTAGACTGTCTGACGCCAGCACACTTTTTATCGGGTAGATCGGGGCTGACAGTCATAGAAACAATGGAAGATGCAAGAACAAGATGGGAACTAACAAGAAAGATCTTCGCAGAAATCTGGAAACGATGGAGGAACGAATATTTGTGCCAGCTATCAGCCAGATCAAAGTGGCAGGAACCACGGAAAAATCTGAAGATAGGCGATCTGGTGGTAATCCATGAAGATCATGTACCAGCCGGGAAATGGCTCATGGGGAGAATAACAGAACTTCACCCTGGGAATGATGGATACGTTCGGGTCGTTAGCCTAAAAACAAGAAACGGGCATATGAAGAGGCCTGTCACAAAACTATCCGTCTTGCCTATCAACAGTGACGAAAATGTCGAACAACAAAACACAACAAAAACAAATGAAAATGAGTCATACCTACAGGCTAACAGCGAGTCGCAAAGTTCACGACGATGCAAAACAACAAACAGAAAAATAAACTTCATCGGATTGGTCATGGCACTGCTGTATTTGCTAAATCCCGTCGCGGCCGCTAACACAACAAACATCGTCGAGCTTCAACAAGGCCTTTACTTTGACAAAGTAACCAATATGCAGCTTATACGCGGCGAGTGGAAGATTATCGTGTACTATGACGTCAAGCCCTACTGGCATGGTATAGCAATATCTAGCAAATTCACCAATCATCTAGAAACCATCTGCGAGAAAATAAAACAGAAAACACAATGTAACGTAATTTTAACACAACTACAGCACTCGACCGACGAAATAGGACACTACAACCATATGTTGCTGAATCCGCAAGGCCGAGTGAATACGAGAAACAAACGCGGGCTTATCAACGGTGTCGGTTCCATCGCGCGCTCCCTGTTCGGAGTATTAGATGATGACTTCGCGAAACAATATCAAGAAGACATTGACCTGGTCAAGGCCAACGAGAAACACCTGGCACTGTTGTTAAGAAATCAAACATCCGTGATCGAAGCAGAATATAATTTACTGAAGAGGTCGGAAGATGCAGTTGAAAAACAGTACAAAATGTTTAACCAACATTTGCTAAACCTTGAAAGGTTTACGAACAACCTCCAGAAGGAACTGAATTCCCAAGAACTGTCTATTGAATTTGTGATGTCAGCTATTACGGCAAATAGCTTAATTGAGCATCTCAGAAACGTCCAAGAGACCCTCATAGACACGGTAACAAACATATATAACGGCAAGATGAACCTACACCTCATCGCACCGGAACAGCTTCGGGACGAATTGAACAAAATCTCGGGTCAATTATCCAAGGATTTGGTCCTACCCATCACCAACATTCAAACAGAGTTATTTCACCTGTATCATCTCTTACAAGTAAAGGCAAAAATGACCGAACGATACCTTATAATCGAGGTAAAGGTACCCCTAATCAGCAGAGATAACTTCGAGATCTACCGAACAATACCAGTACCGAAAAACAATGACGTGGATATGGTCACCCTAATACCTATTGCTGAAATGTTAGCAATAAACATTCAAAAGGACTCCTACATACCAATGACGGAATCCGAAATACATCAATGCATGCAACATGACGCGACAACCCAATTGTGTCCACTACAAAAACCAGTATACCGCATGAAGTCGGACGAGAGCCTTTGCATGAAGGACAAGGAATCTCTTCACTGCGAAACAAAACATGAAACCTGCCGAGACAAGTGGTTGGAATTAAACAATGCAAATAATTTCCTCTATTTTTGCTGTCAACAATGCAAAATACGTATTATTTGTGGGCATCAAGTTTCAACGCAGCTGCTACACAAGGCCGGAGTCATAACACTCAATGACGATTGCATAATTAGTAGTGAAACTTTTGCTGTTTATCCCCAAAGGCAACAAATGAACAAAATTCAAGCCCAAGTCGACGCAGGTCCAGCAGAAATTCCTTCAATCAACAATATCATAAACTTACCTGTACCGGTTCTGAATCATCTTCACGAGAATGAGACGGTAACAGAGCAGAGAGTATTACTGCAAGAGCTTGGCAAACAAGTAGAACAAATGAAAGCCGCAACATCAGAAGACATCATGTCAGATCATGCAACACGCCATGATATCCACCAATACGTTGTCATCTACCTATTGGCTGCCGCCGCAACATTTGCGGGTGTAATGTACGCTTACAACCGCCTACGCAAACATTGGGCAAGTCAAAAGAAACCAGAAGCTCCATCTATTCCCAATCCGATGCCCCGAAGAAGGTCGACAGCGAGCATCGTGGACAACGCCTTATTTGACGTCACAGAAAACATCAACGCAGCGCACTTATCGAGTGCACGTACACTCAATAAAGCAACGTCGCCTATTGCGCGTTGTGAGTTACCGTAATAAATTATGAAATTGTTTGTATTTACATTTTTACGTTTTATAATCTAACTTGATTTTGAACAATTTCGATATACATTTAAGTTAACTTTGTGAGTGGGCAATATGTACGAGCTACGCTGTACATTGACCCTAACTAATACGTCCTACTTACAGTGAAACGTTGCAGTTTGTTTAGCTCAACATTAATTGTACATTATTACATTATAATATGTTATTTTTAGTAGCAATAAAACCTCTATATCAATCGGTTGTTTACTCATTCATCATAACAGTTCAACATAACATTTTCACTGTTGGGAGTTACGCCCCAACAATCCTAATCAGAAAGACAATTGTTTCTTGAATTTCCTATTTTGCTTTTTTTTAAAGCGTTTTTATCTGGAATTTATCAGTAGTAGCCCAGTCTGGTTTATTACAAGGGACATAACCGGTTGGATGCCGAAATTACCGAAATAATTAAAACAAAGTTTACCCACAATGTGACGCGAAAAATCTGCCATTTTGGGCGCCATATTGTGGGGAAACTTGTTTATTCACTTCTGTAGCCATCGTATATCGAATTAAAGATGTGGAATTGTGAACGGATCACGCTTGATTATACTACTGGGCTGGTTGGGTGCCACTTATGACACCCAACCAGCCCACTAGTATTATCAAGCGTGATCCGTTCACATTTCCCTCCGCTCCATTATGCAATTGCCACTAACTGCACATTATTCAATGGATACGATGTGCTGTTATGCAGATCATCCTCCGTGTTATCTAACCACTTAAGTATAAATAGAAGTTCCAAATCAGTACTTCGTTGACTCACAGAAGATTTTGCTGCGTTTGACCACTATATCACCTGATGTTAAGTGATGATGTGGTTGACGATAAAATACGCTTGACTAGAAATAAACTTTTCACTCTTGATTAAAAGACACCCAGGTTCTAGCTACCAGGATACAGTCTCCGTCAGGGAATATCACCCCTTTTTTTAGTTTTCTGCAGGAAAAAATCAAGATGCGCCTGGAGTGTAGGCTTTTTGCCTCACTAAAACCAAACCGGTGATCACCATCAGGACTTGGAACCCCGTGATTTCTTAAAAGACTGCGCTGTGCACAGCAGCACGTGATTATTGTGCCACCGTCCCTGTAGTCACTTGGTAGAAGGACAGAGTCCCCAATCTGAACGCCCGCGACCCCGGAGCCCCGGAGTCCCTTCTTGATGCAGGCGGGCTTTTCAGGAAACTGATCTGATCTTGTCTTTCTAAATTTTATACTACAAAGTTAGATCTTTCTGAATCGAAATATACCAACTAGTATCTTCCTAACTATAGATATAAGTTTCAAACAGGTTCGCGAACTCTAAAGAGGATGTAGTTTTCCGATTATAAGTTAGCCGTGTCTTTGTAAAACCATTTTGCAAAGTTAGATCTTTCTGAATCTAAATAGACTTGCTATATCTTGATCGTTCGAGGGTCGAGGAAAAGTTTCGTCAGCGTTTGATATAAATCCTCGGGCGAAATATAAAAGTTAATGAAATTTTTAACAATTTCACGAAATGTTCGGCCGTCGAATTTCAGAACGAAATCTTATCTTATCAAAGAGTGCATAAAATTCGCCAGTATTCGATCGATCTGCGGGATTGTCCGATTCTTGCAATTTTAGTCTGTAAATCCATTGTAATGTTATAGATGCGAAAGCCTAAACCGCTGAACCAATTTTGATGAAGTTCCCCTAGTTCTCTCGCCCTCATGATAATTCCAAACTTTCACGCGGGCGAAGCCGCTGGCACAAGCTAGTAGACCACAATGATTGATTCTTATAGACTTGGTTTAGCCTTCACCCAATTTCTACCTCTTTTAATCAGGCGGGGCATTTTAACTTTTCTTGGCATCCCAAAATCTGGAATGTTGCAATGTTGGTCAAGGCCTCCAATACAGTACAGAGCCTTCTGCAGCCAATTATTTTAATTGGAAATATTTTAAAATTCTATTTTGATTTGGTGCCAAACGAAATTACGGTGAAATAACCCTTGCCTTTTCGACGTAAGCCAGGTCTTGATAATGCGAATAAATAAAATAATTTCGCTTTATGTCTAACTATCGCAGTTTTCAGACTCAACCATATTTAGAACCACATTGACAATCAATTTATCGTGTCATCCGTTAGCATAAATATATTGCGCACTGTCACGAAAGCAAAACAGAACAACCGCGAGTACCAGGCAATCATAGACAGAAGGAATATGCGTGACGCAGAAAAATTCATTGCCTAGTAATAACGGATCTAATTTGCTAATGTTTCGGCTAATGTCGGCCCCGCCTCGGTCGCGCCCCGTTGCGTGATCCACCACGCCTCGTATTGTCAAGCGATGCGCTAAAATACCCTGTGTAGCGTATTATTTTTATAGTAACCGGTAATGTAGACCGGCTGTTACCCTATTTGTTCCTGGTAATGTTAGATTGTTTGTTCTTTGATGTGCGGCATTGTTTGCGGTGTAACCTTTAAAAGTCTTATATAAAACGTTTGTACAGACAATGTTTGTAGATATTTTTTTTTAGACCTTTCCCCGTTTCTTGATAGTCGAAAATTATCCCGATGACGTACGTAGTTACGTATTATGGGGATACAAATCGTATGTTAGAATAAAGACCATGGCCTACCAATGTGCCAGACTTTTTACATTATAATAATACTAGCACTCCGCCCGCGACTTCGTTTGCGTGATTTCGATTATCCTATACTTAAATGATTTTCTTATGTGAAGTTAGTGAAGGCGACCAAAAATAAGCTATTATTAAATCAATAAAAAATTGGGTATCGTAGACATACAGGTTTTATTGGATTGGAACAATTCGTTATTTAGGTTACCGACACAAAGTGAAATCCTCCCCTTATAACTTAATAACCCCTTTTTGCCCCATTGAGGTCGAGTTTTGAATAAACCAAATATGGTATTCACTCTTTTCTTCTCTCTTTTATTTTTTGTGTATGTTAGTCAGATCGCGCATTAAGATTCCACCCCTTAACCCTAGCTGGGGGGTGGTTTTAAAAAACGTTTCATGTAAATTCTGATTATTTACTTTATTCCCAAGGAATTCGATTTTTCACACAAACAAATTTTGCCCCTTTTCACCTCCTTAATGTTTGAATAACAATAAAGTATATAATAAATAATTATCGAAAATTCCTGCTTAGAGCAACACAGGAATTTTCGGAAATTCAACCTTTAACCCCTAGAACAAATACAAAACCCTGTCCAGTAAGATTCTTAGCTTGGGGTTAGTTTCGAAAACCTATTAATATAAACCTTTATTGTTTATTTAGGTTGTTATTTAAGTCAAGTTTCAAGTTTATTAACCCAAGAAATATTTTGGGGGTGGTTTCAAGAAAAAATAATAACGACCTTTATTATTCATTTAGGTTAGTATTTGTGCCATGTTTCAAGTTTATTGACCCAAGAAATCAGATATTTCCATACAAACTTCAACACCCCCTAAATCATCATTTGGGGGTAGTTTCGAAAAACTAATAATAGCAATCTTTATCATTTACTAAGATTACTATTTGTTTTTTGGCCGTTGGAATTAGATTTTTCACACAAACTTTCAAACTCTTTTTTATCTCTTTAGGGGTAAAATTTCCAAAAACCAATAAATAAATTCTTTTTATCAACCAACAGCGTAACTCTAAAATTTCACGTGTCCAACTTACAAACTGTAGAAATTTCTTTTAAACTTTCGACCCCCTTTCAACCCTCTTACGGGTGGAATTTCTAAAAACCTATAAATACATGAATTCTTTTAATCAATCAAGAGCGTAAATGTAAAATTTCACGTGTCCAATTTACAAACTGTAGAAATTTCATACAAACTTGCAACCCCCTTTTACTCCCTTAGGGATGGAATTTCTAAAAATCCTTTCTTAGTGCACACTTACGTCACTTGAGGAACCTCCCTGCCAAATTACATCGTCCAAAGGTAAGCGGTTTTCGATATTTCGTGATGAGTGAGTGACCTTTCGCTTTTATATATATAGATTATGATAGAAAATGAGAACGATGGTTAAATGCCCTTTTATAAATAACTAGCTGTGCCCGTGGCTTCGCTCCCGTCAAATGCCTACCTACCCTACCCTACCCTATCTACCCTACCCTACCTACCTCACCCTACCTACCCTACCCTATCAACCCTACCCTAGCTACCCTACCCTACCTACTCTACCCTACCTACCCTACCCTACCTACCCTACCCTATCTACCCTACCCTATCTACCCTACCCTACCTACCTCACCCCTACCTACCTCACCCTACCTACCCTACCCTAGCTACCCTACCCTACCTACTCTACCCTACCTACCCTACCCTAACTACCCTAACTACCCTACCCTACCTACCCTACCCTACCTAGCCTACCCTACCTACCCTACCCTACCTACCCTATCCTACCTACCCTACCTACCCTAATTAATAATGGTTAAAGTAATAAAGAGATCTGGCCGGCCGTAAAGACAAACATGAAAAAAAGTAAAAAAGAAAAAGAAAAAAAAGGATAAAAAGTATTCGATGTCCGTCTCCTGGTTCTAAGCTGCCTACCCACTAATTTTCAGCCAAATCGGTTCAGCCGTTCTTGAGTTATAAATAGTATAACTAACACGACTTTCTTTTATATATATAGATTTGAATCAGTATCAATCGGGCCTAATCGCAACGTCTTTTCCCGTAACAGATCCTTCAAATCAAACCTTCCTACTTAAGAGGCAAAAATTAGTCCTTAATTCATCGGCTAACCACCCAGAAAATTAAGGATGATTTATGAACAATCCAGTTTAACTATAATTTATGATTAATCCAGTTTAACTATAAACAGGCTGTCAAACCGGTCATCAATCATCCTAAGCAGAAACGAGCCTGTATATCAGCCAAGCCAATAAGATCGTTATACATACATACATAAATAAGCTCACGCCTTTTTTTACAAGATCGTTGTGTATGCAAATGTAAACACGAACTACTATTGTGATAAAAAGTCTTGAGGAAACGGAAGTGAGTTTAAAGTGTGTAACACCGTTCATGTATGCAAGAGTAACTCGGTAACGGCTGGTCAGCCATTTGCATATTGTATGTGACAAGAAGTTGGAGAAATTCTCGCGTTTAGACTAAGTTCGTGAATAATCAACTTACTTCGTCGTCGTTCGTTCGTGAATAATCGACACGGACGGGCCCTGATTGGAGTTATGGCAGCTTCAACATTCGAACTATATCGGAGGTAGGAGTATGAGGAAAGCTTTGACCGAATGTCTAGCCAAACAATAGTGCCATCCAAAAGCGAGTTTGAAAGACGATGTCGTCAAAAGTCGCGGGACACACCTGGATTTCCCGGTTCCGTGTGTGAGGGACACACGGAACCGGGAAGTCCGCAGAGAAGAAGTATGGCAGAGAGAATGATGATATTACGAGATTGAGATTCCTTCGTATCTTGTTGACCTTCGGTATTCAAACTACCCCATGCTATAAAACTTCAAAACGTATGGTTTGCTTAGACTCCACAATTTCCTTATAGTACTTTTAATTTGTTTCGCGTGTTAAGCCTTTGCTCTATAATCTTTTGATTCTTATCCCAATCATTATACCGATAAACTTTTAATTGTTTCCACAAGAAACATGAGAGAAATACTTAGAAGTGTAACCTCTACTTATATGTTAGACAATACGTACTCGTCACGCCAATAGTCCCTAGGGTTTATCGAGGTGTTCTGGCATATGCCAAAGTTGTCGATGACGGCATTGAGTCCCAAGGGTGCGGGCCTATTACTGTTTATCGGGCAACGTTCCAATTCCAGCTAATAAAAACGCGATTACGTTTTTTGCATAACTTGGGGTCGCAGCCAAGGTCCAAAATATATCGAAGTTAAGTTATTCTAAGGTTTAGAATGCCCATATGTGTGGTATTCAGACCGTGATACATTGCTAATAAACTTCTAAAGCCGCGTTGTTTTACGACCTTTCGACCGTTTCAATTTATTCTCATTTTCAAGCGAAACCAATTACCAATGCAAACTTCCGGATAGTGACGTACCCATTGCTTTTAATATTTCGTCTAATTAGTCAACTATATGTATGTGGATCATACTACAAAACAAATGAAGGGGCTTCCCCCTTCGTGTCTCGGCAAAAGTATGTCGAATCGGAATTAGAACCGCAGTTGTGTGTGTCGGACACTCGGAACTCCAGACTTGGAGCGTGACATGCTATGCAGTTGATTCTTACGGTATCGGTATTTCGTCCTAATTTAATTCAAGCAATTATGTGTACTGATATGGCTATAGCGCATGCATTTTCTTATAGCCAAACTGAGAAAGGCTCATTGTAAAAGCATTAATGCCAGACCATTTACAGACACTTCCGAACTACCAAGGAGTCGATAAGTTAGTCAAATAGTTAAAGCTGTAATAGCCAGTTCTAGAGCGTAGGTTCATATGGAGACAAACAGGTAATTTACTCCAAGGACATTCTTTTATCCAGACTAACCTATGAGTGAATCAAAGTGAATTCGTTTCATGTATCAAGACGCAAAATCCTTTAATCCATTAGATTTAACATCCACCTATTAATACACTTGACAACAAAGTCAAACTCATCATAGCCTGACCTTGAGACAGCTTTATAAGAACTGACAAATTGATGCAGGCAAGTTAAACAACGAACAAACTCGTAAGGAACTGCCGTTCATTACGATGGAGTAAAAAGATGACAGCTAAATTACTTGAATGCTTGTCGCGAGACATGCAAAACGATGCTTAATCCCTCTCTGAGTTTAGTCGATAATCTGTGTCAGACGGATAGACAGGCACTGTTATTATTGGTGTATTTATGTATGTATGTTTATGTATTGTTTGTTATGTTGTGTATTCATTAAGAATTTATGCTGGCAAACAGTAACTGTTATCTAGTAGGTCTGCGTTGTTCTATGTGCTGTGTGACAATACCATTCCTAGCTACAGTCCCTCTCGTGTCAATTTTAATCGCTGGATCTTGATTCCCAACGCTTGAAAGGCTCTCCATTCAAACAATTTTCTTGTGTTTTGATTTCTGCTCTGTATTAGTTGATTTCAGTCTTATTGGGTGTGCGTTCATCAATACAGATAATGTTTCGTTGTTAAAGTATACGTGTTCTAAATCACAGACCTAATCCATAGGTATCCGAAAAATCGTTTACGTTATAAACTTACAGTCACAATAACCATTTCTGGCTGATATCTGTAAAATTAATTGTCCCTGTGCTTGGCAAGTTCTTCCCTTGGCTTCTTTAAAACTTCGCAATCTTTTACGTTTTCCGAATCTTTCAGTCCATTAACTAAAAAATATTTCATAAAAAAAAACTAGAAATTTCCCATCCCTACTTAGTACGATGGAGTTGTACGCCCTGTGTGCCGTCGAAATGGGTCGGCGACTCGACGCTTTGCGTGTCCCGCCGGTTTTAGTTTCGCGAACGACTTGGATGGAGCTAGTTCGGTTCCGATGGAGGTCTCGTAACCCAAGGACGGTCTCAAGGTATAACGGAACGGGAAACAGTCGTGGAGTATTAATGAAAGGAGAATTTCGTGCTAAATTTTTCGGTTTAGTGTGATAATTTTTGGGAACGTGTCGTTGAGAAATTCCGGGCTGTTAGCCCGGGAAGTCTGAGACTCTGTGGGTAAGTTTGAGTGATGGAAGAGTATCATAATAGTGATAAATTGAATCTGTAACTCCCTTAAACAACTTTAAAGTAAATTACACTTTAATTTAGCTTCTAAAATCTCGGTTGTAGTTTTGAGGGTCCTCTATTCTGATCAATAATTTATATTTTGTACTGACAACAGCTGTGAATTTTATGGCAATATTACGACTGAAGAATCTATAAGAATTGTAGTTCGAATAAACTGTTGATGTACATTAATTCGTAACTACGAACTTTTTACGTCAGCGAGTGCAGTCTACAGACGATAACACATGTTATCAACGCCGACGCAAACGATTACCTTAATCGATGCAATGCAACACACTGTTAACTTTCACCGTTGATACTACCTACTAGCTCGCCTTTATAAAAGAGCAGAGTTAAAAATACATTTCATTCCTTTAGCGCCACAACCCTTTGTGGGTCTTGGCCTCTTCAACAATCTTCCATTTCGCTCTGTCACTGACCTCGCCAAGATGTTTTTTTTACCCATTCTCCTCAAATCTACCTCAACGCTTCCTGGGTCTATTCTGATTCGGCAGTTAAGAATACTCTATTATCAAATACTCGTAGTTCTGTTGTTGTAGATCATCTTCAACCTCAATTTGGAAAATTATTGGCTAAAATCGTCACAATCTAAGAAGTCCGTTGACGTTTCGCATTTTACATGCCGCGATAACTTTCTACGTAAGAAATTGAAAAATCAAATAATCAATACACTATAATAACGGGTATCATTCGCAAGCATCAAGTTTAATTAATATTAAGTATTTTTATAGCTGTCAAATTTTTTGACAACTTTATGGTGTTTTATCGCTGAAACCGATTTTCTGAAGACTTTTGGATAGACTTAAGAGAGAAGGAAAACGATATTTACCTTTAGAAACTATTTAGATGGTTATTGTATTGTATATTATCGAAATACTCAGATATCAAACAGAAAAAAATCGCAAACAAATTGAAATGGTTCTCGAGATTAGCCAAGACATACAGGCAGACAGAAGCTCGAAGGGACTTCCTTTTTCTTAAAAACTTAACAAACAAGTATGTAATTGTCGCGATTGTATGTATGTAAGTGTGTTCGGCTCAAATCCTGCTAATGAATTTTAAAGCAGTTATCCTCCACCGATTGAGATGAAATTTTGCATACACGTTTAGTTTGGATGATAATGCATGGTTAGCTAAGTGATGTCATTATAAATGCAATATGGTAAACGGCCCGAGTTTGCGGTCTAGTAATTGTTTGTGCACTGCCATGATATGGGTATCAAATGAAAGGATGTGCTGAGAAAAATACGAAAAAAGCTTGATTTAAGAAGCATTTTTTAATGAAATCTACGTTATGTTATGTTATCAAATTTCAATATACTTGATAACGATATTGTCAGTACCGTGTTTTCCAACATGTGGAAACGATCTGCCTCGTTAGGTCATCTCAAAAAAATAAATAAGACCGTATTCAACTCAAGAGGAACTTGTCTAAAATTAGTTTGCAATATATACCTATGTACAATTTTAATAATCTAAAGCAGAAAGGTTCTGGAGTAGCAACTGAAACAATGTAATAACCTAACGTTGGAATGGAAGGCCGGAATCTTCTGGATGCCAGAAGCACAGGACCGGTCGACGGCTGATGATGATGATTATGAAAATATAAACAAACTAAACAAGTGAAACAGAATTTTACTCAGTTCCTTTAAAAAAAAATTGATATCGTATTACGGGTAGTCAGAACTTAAAAACCAAAAAATCTGTCACCAGTATTGCCAAGAGGTATCGTTTTACCCAGTTACTGAGTTGTGGAGGTCAGATAGGAAGTCGCTCCATGTAAAATACTGGTATTGCACCCGGTCAAACTGGAAGCCGACCCCAAGCCTTTGGAAAAAGCCTAGACAGGACTATCAAAAACTCTTATTACTCTGAAAAGTACACATTACACTGAAAAGTACTTCAAAAAATCATCACGCTGCCGTCCTATAACTAAATTGTCACTATATGACATTTTGGACAATTTTTAGTGTTTAATTACGGAGATTTTAATCATCAAAAAAGCTCTATCTATCTCTCTAAGCAGTATTTTGCTACTATCAATAGATTCCAGATAAAAATAAAAACGCCCCAAATTACCATGTTTAGAAACCTATTATAGATAAGATTTTTTAATTGATTGAAGCGAACAATGTCGATTTAAAAGTACGCAACTGGATCTATTTTTTTGACACCGAAATCTCTTGCCTTATTTAAACTCTAGCATATGTATGTCATATGCGATAGTTTCCGGTGTCAAATTATTATAAACAGCACCGACTTTTATTATTTCGCGGTATTTTTCATCTATAACACAAATAATGATTTTGCCAGATAGTGACACTAGCTGTAGGACGTCAGCGAGTTCTCGCCACATCCGTCCCATACCGTCGCGAATCGCGTGTCTGTTTTTGTACCACTCGCATATGCACATAATGTGTCGTTCAATTAATTGAGCTATTAGTCTCGCCTGCACTGATTAATGCCCGATGCTCACGACGCAATTAACCGCGATTTTACAACATGCTGTTGACACAAGTGATTCGTTTTTCTACAAATTTTTATTGGTTTGACGTGTCGCCTGACGAAGTGCGCTGTTGAATATGATTTCGTAATTTGCTTGTTGTATTTTTCGCGTTTAATTGAGTGAATAAGAATGGCCACGGGCAAGTAACTGTCGTTTTATATTAAATCATGTTCATTGCATTATTATTTTCTGCACTTTACTTTTAGATTATACAGAAGTGTCCCACTAATCCAGCATGCCAGCACTTTGGCATATCCAGTACTCTCCGCCCGCGTCTTCCTCACATTTTCCTACACATTGGCTTATTGGTACAATTGTGTGAAGTGACTTTTACAAATATAGTACATACAATTTAATCTCTTTATAATTATAGTTAAGATTGCATCCCTGTACATTCTTATTCCTGTGAAAACGCAATCAGCAACTCCTTCCTGAACTCTATTCCGGGCCCTTTTTGAGCCAGCCCTCGCTATACGCGACCGCGTCATAATACCACCTTTTACTGGGCCACTTTTTAATACTCTACATTTCAAACAATGGTACAGTACCTAATATGGAAATTACTCTAATGTGGACCAATGCCCTCTCTTCCTAAAGTCGTATAGCTTTATTTTATTTGTCTTGATTTTTTCGATACAATCAAGTAATCCGAATATTCCAATAAATCCGGCATTGCCGGTTTTCAATAGTGCCGGATTAGTGTAAACGGTACTGTACTTACTTTTCCCGGGGCTTCGCTTGTGTGGCCTATCCTTCAGGAACCAAGCATTTTCCAGGATAAGAAGTAGCCTGTGACACTCGTAGCAAACTATCAATGACTAACAAAAATAAGTACGTACCATTTTATCGCTTTGCAATATTAGTTAAGATTGTTCATCCTTGTACTTTCTTGGAATATTCACAGCGGATCTTTGTGTCTCTGAAGTTGGCTCTGTGAACCATTGCGCAAGAATCAGTTTGTCATCGAGTATATTGCATAAAGTAAGAGAGATAGGATGATGCGACAAACGTAAACGAGTGAAAGAAATAGTTATACAATGCTATCTTAAATTTCAATATTGATACAAAAATAGCTACTGCGCAGGTTTTGCAGCCAATTCAGGGACACAAAGATCCGTTGTGAATATTATATGCCTGTGAAAAGGCAATCGGTTCGTCCTTCCTTAACTCTTTTCCGGGACCACTTCGAGCTAGCCCTCGCTATGCGCGACCGAATACATAACATTTCCAACAAAGGAAAGGTACCTAATATAGAAATTACTCTAACGTGGACCAACGCTCTTATCTTCCTAGGTTAAGGTCGTCTGCCAGTGTAACTTGATAAGCCAGGAAATTAAATTGTACTACACCAGACGGGTTTTGTATTATTCCACCGAAACGTTACGGGTGTTTCATTCATTTTCACCAACGACGATATAACCACTTGACGGCGCATACAGTGCCCCGACGCTCTAAAACTATTAGTATTTTGTCGCCTATGTAAAGGCTTCGGTACTAGTAACCATTTTAGTTTTGTCCAGTTATTAGACCTGTATGCACGCTAAATAAATTTACATTGTTTTTATCTTTTTATTGCAATTATAACGCATCAAAATGCCCTCATGCACGGTAAAGGGGTATGGGAAACATGCCAAGACATCTAGTTACAAAAAGGATGGCATAACTTTTCATCGGTTAATAAACAGTACGAAAATTATTTTTGATTTTATCAGATTATGAGACACCGCAGGGATCTACTTAAAATGGTGGATGGGGTAAACGAGCACACTTTTGATTCCCGCGTTGATGTCTTTTGGAAAAGTCTCGCTCTTTCACTAGACAATTCTAATGCTTCTATCCCTTTCTCTCCCTTTGTATTTTTATCGTAAATATCTGTGCTGTTACTTTTAATAGCTGAAGTCGATATCGATAATAATAAAATTAAACTTAATAAAAAATGTATTGAAAAATATCTGTTATCATAATATATGTTCTCAGTTCGTCGAATTTTTTCTTATATATTATGTTCCCGGATTACTCGTGGACGGCTTGACCGATTTGGAAAAATACTTTTTGTTCCTCTATGTCCCCGACATACATATTTATTTTTGTAATTGATTGATTTTGATTAAATAATATTTGTATGATTTTAATTGAGTATTTTTAATAATGTTAAAATCCATTTTATCGATATCGACAATTTTCCCTTAATCGAGTTGATCAACCCTAACGATAGCCATACCTACGCAACTTACTTTGAACTGACCAATTGCAGTCGCGCGTTCTTCCTCGTCTCCCGGCCCGCGGTAGTGAGTCGTGTGCTTAGAAGAAATCGGCCTATAAGCTCTCTAGTGGTTATATTCTCTTTGATTTTCACCAACAGATGTAACGTGTTAAACCTGTTGGCTTTACACAAAGCACTACTTGTGTAGACTGCATGTCAAGAATGATTTTACTTCGTATTGACCGCGGTTTCACTCGCTTTAATATGACTTTATATGACTGTTTAGGTTCTGTGGGACACGTGCCTAGGTAATAACAGCCCCAATTTTATATAGACTAATGCGGGTTAGGCAATGCTTGCCAAGGTCTGTCCTTGGATGGGTGAATATCCATTATATACCGAAACTCCTCAATGCCTCGGAAATCACATCAAGCCGTTGGTCCCAGTTGCCATTTGTAGATCTTTGACAGTCGTTTCAGCTAGTCAGAAGCCAGAAATTCGGACGCGAGTCTTGTCAACAGTTATTATGTCACTCAGTTGCTGGGTTGTGCAGGTTGGATATGCAGTTACTCAACGAATACTGGTATTCAGTAGCATGCAAATAGACTGGCATTCGACCACATTTTTTTTTTGTTTATTAAATATGGAACAAGACAAAAGAAAAACAGGAACATCACAAAACCCTCAAAAAGTTTGTCCTTATGTTGAAACACTTATATAATAAGCACATTTGGGAAAAGTCTTGGCAGATGATTGATGACTGTTTTGGTCTTCCAAAGAGGTTTTCTTAAATCTTAAAAGAAAATATTTATAGCGACTAAGTTCATTCCCATCGTGCGGTTATAAAGTTGTCCAGTCTAGCGAGTCGATACCATTGAAATTTCTCCTTCGCACGCTACGAGGGTTGGGTCTATCTGGACAAAGAGTCAACAAAACAAAAACATCAAATCAACCATCCAGGCCTACTTGCACGAAAAACTTAACTCAGAGTTATTTGGTATCACGATGTTAAATAACATATGAGATACATTATTGGCCGTGTTAGCTTCTAATTCGGAGTTAGTAAGATAACTCAGGGTGGCGCAAACGGGCCTACGGGTCGAAGAGGACATTGCAACTTCATATGTCGTGAATAAAGTTTTGAGTAAGAATTTCGATGCCTATGAGAGTAGGGAAAGACCAAAGAAATTTTGTATGCACTATGTAAAAGATGGTATGTCTAGACACGGGGCAACTACTGAGATGAGGACTAAGAGAGAAGTATCGAAGAAGAAGACATTTTCCGCCGACCCCAGCTTAATTGAGATAAAAGGTCTTATTCAATGTGATATTCAGTCAGCGATAGCGGTTAACGATATTCCAAATTGTTAGTTATTGATCACGTGAACTTCGGTAGCGCATATCGATCCCATACATTTTGGCAATCTCTGATACAGTGTCTTTGTCTCAAGCTTAAGCGTAAGACAATTAAAATGAATTTTGCGACTTAATCAATGCAGCATCTCTTTTAGAGACCCTTTTGCGATTGGTCCCAGGTCGCACCAAGTTGACCAATCAATAACCCGAACAATTTCTTGTTTTCAGCGCTACATAGGTCTCCCCGTAATGTTGAAGGCGGGCGAGTACTCCCCCAACAACCCACTAGTGCGGGGCGAGCGGGGCGCCGGAGGGGGGGACGCCTTTCTCGGCCTCGGAGAGTATGAAAGGAGACGCAACACTCTGAGGAAGATCCGGCAGCAGCAGTACAGGGAATATTTAGACCAGGTACTGTTACTGACTAGGTACTAGGATTACATAGGTGTTCAAGGGGTATAAGAACAGAAAACGTTAGTGTGAGGGCACGGTGGAGGGTCGACAACGCAACACTGTAAGGAAGATATGGCAGCAGCAGTACAGGAAATATTAAGATCAGGTGCTGTACAGGCTAGGTACTAGGCTACATAGTTGTTTAAGGGATATTGAACCAGCAACCGTTAGTGTGAGGAAACGGGGAAAAAGAACAGACGCAACGCGTTAAGAAAGATACAGCAGCAGTAGTTCAGGGTATATTAATATCAGATACTGTTGTATGACATGCTAGGAACTAGGGCTACATAAGTGTTCAAGAGGAGTGAGAGTGTGAGTGTTGGTCCACCAAACCAAAAGTGCGGGGTGAAAGGGGCGCGGGAGGAAGGACGCGTTCCTCGGCGATGTGAGTATGACCGACGAGGCAACACTACTTAAGTGTCGATACTTGGACTACCTATTTACTTAAGTAGGCCAAGTATCAACACTTGTTCAAGGGGTAATTGACCAGCAACCGTTAGTGTTAGGGCACGGAGAGAGGCGCAAACGCAGCACTAAGAGAGATACAGCAGCAGTTGTACAGGGTATAATAATATCAGGTACTGTTATATAACATGCTAGGTACTAGGGCTACATTGGTGTTCAAGGGGTGTGAGTATTGAACTAACAAACCTCTAGTGCGGGGAAACCGAGGCGCGGGAAGGGGCGGACGTGTTCCTCGGCCTCGGAGAGTATAATGAAGACGCAAAAAAAATATTTCTTTCTTTCAAAATCAGGAAGATCCGGCAGCAGCAGTAGAGAAAGTATTTAGAACAGGTACTGTTACTAAAACGTGTCAATGAAGGTTGAGGACGTCGTGGAGTATCTGCGCGTCAAGATCAATTGGACTCTGAGGGTCGAGAGGTTAGAGCCGCGTCACAACACGAACTTCAAGTCGTTCGTGGTGCGTGTTCCGACGCATGCACTCGAAAAGTTCCTCCAGGCAGATTTTTGACCGAAGGGTGTTATGTACCGCCGGTTTCATGGCCAGCTACGTGACACCAGTCAGCGAAACACGACGCCGACACTTCGTGTACCTTAGCATTAGTTTTCAGATATTTATTATATATTTATAGTATTTTTAAGTTGTTTATATGAATATAGTATTGTATATGTTGATATGGGCCTTGATGCCTGAAATAAATGGATAAATAAATAAAATAAAATGATATACTCCCAAAGGAAGTTCGGTTATGGCAGTCAATCCTTAATAACTACGCAGAAAAATTGAACAAGACAGAGCGTAGATTCAGTGTGTCTACTCCTTCTATCCTCATTTTTGCCCTACGGGGGACAGGACTGTGTGCAGTACATAACACATCTCCAAAAGTTGTGAAATGAAGTTAGCTTTTTGCAATAAAAACATTCTCGGAGTAAATTCTTAGAATATTCCTTTCATGCAGGGGGCTTTATTACTGTCGCCATACTTATTTCTGTATTTAAAGGTCACGAATCCCTTAATGGGTTAAACCGGCTTCTTTATAAATGACACTTCATATTGTTGAGAATACCGACTACATAGATCGAAGCATTTAATTTCCAGCAAGCCAAAAAGAAGCAAGAAGCCAAAGAACAAGCAGAAAGGGAACGTCGCGAGCGAGAACAGAAGGAGAAAGAACGAGAGGAGAGGGAGAGAGAGATCCTGATAGAACGAGACAGGTTTAGCGCCGAGAGACGACGTAGTGTGCAATATGTTTCGGAGACTACTAGCTATAATAATAATTACAAGTAAGTAAAGAGAGAGAGAGAGAGAGAGATCATTTATTTGTCCGAAACACGAGTATGCACACACAAAGCATGCAAGATATAATTACATTAATTACAAGTATGTGATAATCATCTTATCAGAACTAAAATGATCAAAGAATTCTGTGAAAATTAAATTGTACACTTTCATTATTTCAGTTATTCGAGATTAATATTGGTAATTTTTTATAAAATTGATTACGAATACCGAGACCATTTTCTCGTAAAATATTTTCTGCAAACAATTGAAGTTAATTAATTGTCTTCGACTTATTATAAAGCATGGAGATAGATTATTAATTTTCCTTATCATACAATCATGAATACCTATTTGAATATGTGGAGAGGGATAGCAAAGAAAAGATGGTTAGTTTTCGTTTTAGGCTTCCGTACCCGAAGGGTCCAAATTGAACCCTATTGCTCCCACTCACGTGTCCGTCGTCTGTCACACGGGTTTTACAGCCAAACGGTTATGTTTTAAATGTTTTTAAGGGGCTCCAATACAGCGAAAGGACATGACAAAATTATCTTGGCCTACCCCATCGAGTAGTGTGTAGTTGTTTGGAGCTCGTTGAGTAGATAAATATTGATTTATTGTTTTAAAAAGTATTGGAAAACAAAGGAATGAGAAGCCACCAAAGCGTTTTTTTTACAAAATTTTGTTCCGAAGAATTCTTAACTTCCCATTTATCTATGAAGTTGAAATGTGGTGACAATGTTTATAATTACTAACAAATACCAATATATTGATAAATCAGATTTTTCTTTGAAATTCCCAAATTTTTCCTATTACAACCAACTTAATTTTGCGGTTTTGTACGGAACACTAAATATGCGAAGTCCGACTCGCTCTTGACCAGTTTTTATTTTTTATTGATAGACTCACATTTGACCATTATCTCAGCTGATGGTAATGGTCAAGGGTGCGCGCTTGCCTAGAAAGTAACCTACTAATATTATGAGAATGTTATAAAGAATTCCAGACAAAGAAAACGTTTTGCGCTGATCACAATTAAATTAGGACCAGGGAGGGCCAAGAAACTTGGTTTAACGTTAACCAAACATTTATTTGTTTTTTTTTTGGTTATATTTTTGATTTTTTTAGTTTATTTCTGTATATACAATGTTTCAGTAAAGTGGACACGGGCGTGCAAGTGGACGGCTTCACCTGCCCGCTGTCAGTGGCCGTGCAGACTGATGACAATGAGATGTATCGGGTAAGACTTTAGCTGTTCCTTTCCTTTAATTTGGTTAGGTAGAAGCAAATCTACTTGGAAATTATTTGGGCTGGCCTTGAACGCATTACCATTATTTTAAGGATGAATGTTTACACCAATACAAACGACTATGTTATCGTTTGAATGCTGAAATAATGCAAAAATATCAGCCACACCCAGCTAAAATAACATCTGCGCCACCCTTATTTCATTACTTTATAAGTATCATAAAAATTTGTCATTGGGCAAAACTGTACTTACATATTATTGTCTTTGTCGCTCTATTTGTTATCACACTTAGCAAATCGATTTTTGATCATGGAATGTTGTTAGCAGCATACAACGTGAGTTTTCTTCATTGAAACGGCAATAAAAAGATCAAAAGATACAGATATGTTATTTAACTCTTTGTGACACCCATTTCTTTGCTCAAGATCCTATATGGTAAATAATTGTACAATCTTTAATTATCAGCTGTCACCATCCCCCACAAAGAGCCAGCTGATGCTGACGCAAGCAGAGCGCGAGCTGTCTCCGCGCAGTGCACACGACGCAGCGCGAGCGTGGCCGTCCCCGCACACACAGTGGGCCAGCGACGTCCACGCAGAGAGACGACGCAGTTATGGCGACTTTGATGGTGAATTTTATATTCAAGTCCTCATCCTCTTAATTCCCGCACATGATCCCGTTCGAAGGTCCATGTGTGGGGATTTAAGAGATTTGCTAAATGATAAACTGCAGAAATAATCAGTGCAAGAAAAAATACTATATTTGGTGTTGACTGCACGGGTTATGTACAGCAAGCGAAGCAAAAAAATTGGTTGTTTGTAAAGTAGGTTTACGATCGAGATGTTTACGTGATAACGTCTTATTGGTGATATAAGTTTTTGGGAAGTAAGGAATTAATGAAGATAACAATTTTTTCAAATTTTAAATTACATCTATCGTTTTATTCACACTTTTGATGATAAACACTTCACTTGCACTTCACATTTTGTTTCACTGTTAAACATTCAACGAAAACTTAACCGCACGAGAAAATCTCCATTCGTTTGTATGCCGCTAGAGTGAGAGAGACGGAAGATCGGTCCACTCACTCGAACGCTATGCCAGCCTCCGCTCGTGAGGATTCCGCGTGACAAGTTTCACGGAATAACTGGCAGCGCTCGAGATGAGACGGGAGATCGGTCCGTCTCTCTCTCGTTATACCTGCGATCGCGCTCGTGAGGTTTTGGTGTGACACAAGTTTCTGAACATGTCACCCGACTAAAACGATTTTAAAGACGTTATCACGTCAAAAAAAAAACATTTGCGCATTGCAATTAGTGATAATTTCTCATTAAATGAATTGCTGCCATGCTGTGATGATCTGGCGCTCCAACAATACGTGCGCGATATCGCCTATCGACGCAATTTATATTGCGTCACGCAACTAGGATGATACCTTAAAGATTTTAACGTTTTTCTCATAAACTACTTTATCGAAATAAATATGTGCCTTTTCACTCTCATTTCAGAGCGCACATCGACGCTGGTAAAGAAGTCGAACCGCGACAAGCTGACGTCAGACCTGCGTCACCAGTACATGCCGTCCATATTCGACGCCGACGCCATACAGCTTAGGAACATGCAGGCTGAGAAGGTAAAGCCAACTAAATGGCGAATAGCATTGTGTTTCAAACGAGAATGGGAACGTCAAAGAACTGTCAACTGTCACTTGAAAAGTACGATTCGTAGTAATAATGTTTTTTTTTAATTTTAATTTTATATTTAAAGTTTGACTGGTAGAAAATGCTTAAGGCATTAAGTCCACCTCTGTACGTGTATGTATTTAAAGTATTAAATAAATATAAAAATAAATATCTCTATAATACATTAGCATACAAATATTTAAAAACATAGTATTATAGGTTGGTCACAGATATTAATATAATACTAGCATACAGATGCCTCACCCCATACAAAGAAACTGTGGCGACGTAACTAGCGTGTTTCGTCTGATTAAACTGATTATTTTTATAAGTACATCGATCGCGTTCAGTTCCGTGTTACGGCTTTAGATGGTGTTAGCAGCGATTTGCAAGTAAAAGGGTTAACTCGGTTCGTGACTCATTTTTTTAAATACGGCGACGATTTATTTCATAGTATTTTATGCATATTTTTGCAGTTTAATAGTACCAAAATGTTTAACGATACAAATTTAAAAAATCTAGTCGAATGCCTTAGAAATTTAAAAATGCGCCATCTATTGGCAATTAATTTTAAATCGTCCGTTCAATTAATCTTTGAAATGTGAATTAAGGGTGGGTTTGCTCACGCACGCGGGATTGGCCCGCATTTGGCCCCGCATGCGTATGCCCCGCATGCCCTTATTGTATGCCTTATGCCATGCCTTTATTGTAAAGCCCGCGTGCGTGGGCGAATCCGCATGATACTAAAAACGCCTTAAGAGCCCAATATTCTATAATTTTGTATTTAGGAGTTGCTCAAACAAGATCATATAAGTTGTATAATAATTTCTCAAGTAAGGCGGCCCTTACACCTATATTATTAAGGCGCGATATAAAAAATAGGCTATTAAAAGTACTAATGCTACGCAGACGAAGTCGCGGGCAACAGCTGGTACACTATAACAACGAACATCATTCGTTAACATCAAGTGTAACCTAAACGTATTTTTATAGCTGTCAAATCCGACTTCTTAGATTTCACGACTTTAAATCTCTTGCTTTGACAGCTATGACGTGACAATATGGCGCGGCATCGGTCACGTTATTATTTGAACCGTGTAGTACTGGGTAACACGATATCCGTTAGTAATTTATCAGACTTTCAGGGTTTTGATTACTCGTAACGACTTCAAAGATGATCAGAAAGAAATATCATGTTTGTAACTTTTACGACTGTGGAACAAAACATCCTACTTAATATAAGTTTTTAAACTGTCATGGTCACTAACATTAACATTAGAAGCGTGAATGAGAATGTTAACTGTTTGTCGCGAGTTCTAATGATCCTACTTAATATTATAAAGGCGAAAGTTGAGTGTGTTTGTTGCTCTCTCAGGCAAAAACTACAGGACGGATCTGGATGAAATTTGGCACAGAGATAGATTATAGTCTGGAATAGCACATAAACTTTATCCCTGGAATATGTTCCCTTGGGATATTTTTTAACCGACTTACCAAAAAGGAGGAGGTTCTATGTTCGACTTCGAGTTTGTTTTTTTTTTTTTTTGTGTTTGTTCACCGATATCTCCGTCAATTGTGGACCGATTTTGAAAATTCTTTTTTTGTTTGAAACAGTATGTTTCGAAATTGGTCCCATTTTAATTTGGTGAAGATCTGATGAAGAACTCCGAAGATAAACGACAGAACTCTTCAATAAATAATGCAAAATCTCTCGGGATTGCTGCAATCGCATGTCTGTTTATTGATTATACCATTTCATAACATAACATCACGCCAGATCTCTCATATCACCAATTATGTTCAAGTTTCATGATATTCGGGTTATCTATTATGGCGTTAGGTAACTTACTAAACTACTTGTCTATTAGGTAGATACAACTAAAAAGTGAAAAATAAAAAATAAACTTTTTTACAAAAAAATATTACCGACTTCCATATGAGAAAACTACAAAGTGAAAAATAATTTTATTTTTGAAAGTCGGTGTCCATAACGGAAAGAAAATGGTACCTACGAAAGACACCGACTTCCAAAAATAAAATTATTTTTCACTTTGTAGTTTTCTCATATGGAAGTCGGTAATATTTTTTTGTAAAAAGGTTTTTTATTGACACCATGTTGGCGAAGCCGCTGGCAGAACTTAGTTACGATATATTCCTCTAGCAGAAACTGTGAACTCTGTTCACAAATATTTCGCAAGTTATAGGTATGAATACTAGAGGCGAGCCGCGAGCTTATTATTATTGGTATAGGAAATAATTCAAGATTTGATCGCATCCGCAGGAGGCTGCAGAACGTCGTCAGTTCTATCAACAGGAGCTCAAGAACCAAATACTAGAACAGCAGAGAATTAGAGAAGAGAGGAAAACCAGGGAGAAGTGAGTCTGTTACTTAATCACGATGTTTTCTATGCATGTTGTGTAACTTTCATTAGCTTTTAAATTCATCTATTGGTCTTTACTCAGTAGTGGGATGAAACAGGCTGTTTTGATTGTGTCTTCTATGGGAGTCAATTAAGCATTTTGATGCAAGTAGGCAGTTTTTTTATCGCAGCCGAGGTGAAATAGACCCTCGAGCCCTCCCTGCGAGCTGGTCAAGTGGTCAGTCCCCACGCCACGCCCGAAAAATTATCCAAGAGTTATTGGTCCGTAGTTAATTCAACCAATGGTTAAATATGCAAACCGATGGTTTCAAAGTTCGGAAACGCGTTTATTCCTCAATTGTAAGTCTTACAAATCCAAAGTAGTCAGTGTAGTAAGTCAAATAATTAATTCTGCAACTTATTTGACCATTTGTGAGGCTAACAACTGAAGGAAAATGGTGTTTCACCGGCACCATAACATCTCGAGCGTCTATTCCACCTCGGCTGCGATAAATAGGCCTAGATCAGCAAAATGTCGGACAAATAATGCCCGATACCGGTTTGATCTTTTTATTTGTGACTAAGTGTGTTGAACCAAACCTCGTTTGGTTTGATACACATGGGTATTTACCTAACATTGCAGTGTTTCGGCTCCATAACAGCCTCGCTCGGCTCGGACGTTTATTCCGTCTGTGCTCAAATAACAATCTGCCCACTTGCATCATATTTATTTATTTAAAAACTGTTCGATCCCACTGCTGCCTTTCTTTCATCCATTCCTTATGATTTAGGACGTCGTGGATCTATCCTATAGATAGGCATCAAACTCGTCTCGCCATCTACGCCTCAATATGTACATTTTTTTCTTTCAGTTACCAGTAAGTACAGCACTCCCAATCCTTGCCCATATTGATATCACAATAGATGAATCTACAGCTAATTTTAGTTTTATTTTACTTGATATTCGTAACATTGGTATCGTATTATGTTTCAGAATGTTGGAGCAAGCAGAGATGCGTCGCCTAGAGGAACAACTGCGGATGCTTCGAGTGGCTCAAGAGAGGGAACTTGGGAAGCAACATGACATTACTGCCGCAGTGAGTATAGATGATACGTTACAGCAGTGGCAACGCTCATAGAGGTCAGTGCCGAAGTGTGGCGTGCCACTGCGCGACAAGCAACATGACATTACTGCCGCAGTGAGTATAGATGATACGTTACAGCAGTGGCAACGCTCATAGAGGTCAGTGCCGAAGTGTGGCGTGCCACTGCGCGACAAGCAACATGACATTACTGCCGCAGTGAGTATAGATGATACGTTACAGCAGTGGCAACGCTCATAGAGGTCAGTGCCGAAGTGTGGCGTGCCACTGCGCGACAAGCAACATGACATTACTGCCGCAGTGAGTATAGATGATACGTTACAGCAGTGGCAACGCTCATAGAGGTCAGTGCCGAAGTGTGGCGTGCCACTGCGCGACAAGCAACATGACATTACTGCCGCAGTGAGTATAGATGATACGTTACAGCAGTGGCAACGCTCATAGAGGTCAGTGCCGAAGTGTGGCGTGCCACTGCGCGACAAGCAACATGACATTACTGCCGCAGTGAGTATAGATGATACGTTACAGCAGTGGCAACGCTCATAGAGGTCAGTGCCGAAGTGTGGCGTGCCACTGCGCGACAAGCAACATGACATTACTGCCGCAGTGAGTATAGATGATACGTTACAGCAGTGGCAACGCTCATAGAGGTCAGTGCCGAAGTGTGGCGTGCCACTGCGCGACAAGCAACATGACATTACTGCCGCAGTGAGTATAGATGATACGTTACAGCAGTGGCAACGCTCATAGAGGTCAGTGCCGAAGTGTGGCGTGCCACTGCGCGACAAGAAACATGACATTACTGCCGCAGTGAGTATAGATGATACGTTACAGCAGTGGCAACGCTCATAGAGGTCAGTGCCGAAGTGTGGCGTGCCACTGCGCGACAAGCAACATGACATTACTGCCGCAGTGAGTATAGATGATACGTTACAGCAGTGGCAACGCTCATAGAGGTCAGTGCCGAAGTGTGGCGTGCCACTGCGCGACAAGCAACATGACATTACTGCCGCAGTGAGTATAGATGATACGTTACAGCAGTGGCAACGCTCATAGAGGTCAGTGCCGAAGTGTGGCGTGCCACTGCGCGACAAGCAACATGACATTACTGCCGCAGTGAGTATAGATGATACGTTACAGCAGTGGCAACGCTCATAGAGGTCAGTGCCGAAGTGTGGCGTGCCACTGCGCGACAAGCAACATGACATTACTGCCGCAGTGAGTATAGATGATACGTTACAGCAGTGGCAACGCTCATAGAGGTCAGTGCCGAAGTGTGGCGTGCCACTGCGCGACAAGCAACATGACATTACTGCCGCAGTGAGTATAGATGATACGTTACAGCAGTGGCAACGCTCATAGAGGTCAGTGCCGAAGTGTGGCGTGCCACTGCGCGACAAGCAACATGACATTACTGCCGCAGTGAGTATAGATGATACGTTACAGCAGTGGCAACGCTCATAGAGGTCAGTGCCGAAGTGTGGCGTGCCACTGCGCGACAAGCAACATGACATTACTGCCGCAGTGAGTATAGATGATACGTTACAGCAGTGGCAACGCTCATAGAGGTCAGTGCCGAAGTGTGGCGTGCCACTGCGCGACAAGCAACATGACATTACTGCCGCAGTGAGTATAGATGATACGTTACAGCAGTGGCAACGCTCATAGAGGTCAGTGCCGAAGTGTGGCGTGCCACTGCGCGACAAGCAACATGACATTACTGCCGCAGTGAGTATAGATGATACGTTACAGCAGTGGCAACGCTCATAGAGGTCAGTGCCAATGCAATGACAACGGATGCTGACCTATTCCTATAACAAACTCTATAATCGCAAATAATATGCCTTTTGGAAATAATCATAAAGTGATTTCTCTGAAACGATATTTTCTCAATTCCAGATAAAAGAAAGCACAGCAGACTACCACACTAAGCGCGCAGAGTTACAAAGAGACATCGACGCCGAACAACGAAACATTCGCGCAGCCTCACAACCACACAACACTCACAACACCCACAACACTCACCACAGCCAGCTCAAACGTAACACCAACACCTCCCGCAGCGAAACTACCTCCAAACTACCCTTCTACTACCCCAGGGTAACAGAAAGAACCAACGAAATCTGCGACAAGAAACCTTACTCAGTTAACATACCAGACAACTCAATATTCTCCTCAAACTACGACGTCGATAGTTATCTAAGAAAAAATCTAAACTTCAACAAAGAAAAATCAACGAAATACGAAAAAGATGATGACAGCATCATCTCGGACATACCAGCTCAAAAAAACATCGTAGAGAAAGCGTTAGTACACGCCACAGAAGACAGATTGACAGACCGTCCCCAGATACCGTCCTTTAAGAACAGCGTACAAGAAGATACGTTGCCTATACCCGTGTTACGACACTCGCCTCAGAGGCTGCACAATGCTAGCGGAGACACTCACATGAGCGAAGCTATGAGGAAAGTAGACGATAAGTATAAAATACCGGCCGTCCAAAAGAATATTTTAAAGGCTATGCCAAACGAAGATGGGAAAAGTGTCAATATTCTGACGCAGTTAGGTTCCATAAGAAGGCAACTGCAATTAGAACAGTTGAAGCTGGATAAAATGATTACTAGAGAGGATGAATGAATTTTTGTAGTGGAAACCTGCTTGACTGAGGTGTTTCAGCTACTGGTTATTCCTAGTTACTGGGTTGTGGAGGTCGGATATTCCGTCGCTCTGTGTAAAATACTGCTTCCAAAAAGCTAGCCATGTGATGATGATGTGTAGTGATTAGCTCTTATGGGGTCTTACGTTTTGTCGTTAGGTCGTGCAAAGTGTTATTGGATACAAGACGTGTAACCGGTTTAAAAATAATCCGAGTATTAAATGTTGTATTGTTTATTTTGTTCGAAGTCTAAACGTTAAAAGAGTGTTTTTGAAAGTCTTAATTACCGGTTTAGGCGGGGAGCGCCTAAAACTGAATCTTTTTTGTACTTCAATGCGGTAGCGCATTGAAGGTAGGCGACAGAACCTGTTAATAACCGGTTAATTCCACAAAAACTATTTACGAACTTTTGTTGCCTAAAACCAATTGTGGAAGGTAGAACAAAACCAAAAGAAAAAGTTTCCTATGTACTTAGGCGTTAACCAGTTCGATTTTTTTCCGGTTTCCAAGCTTTGAATTGGATTTTTCGATCAATATTTCCCATTAACAGCCCAGACCCTGAATGTATGTCCAGTCAAAGGCAACAGGCTTATTCCCAATTACATAACGCTTAAAATATGACTGACGATTAGGGGTGAGTGTAGGTATTATACCTCTCTCAGCTACCCCTTCAGGGATCTACGGCGTATGATAAGCTATCTCACTTCGTTTGAACAAAGTTCTATGCCAAGAGATAACAAACGTTTTGGGATCTTCTTCATCGGCCTATTAATGTTCCCACTGCTGGGACATAGGCCTCCTCTCTGTGAGAGGGAATGGGTCTTAATCTACACCGCAGGCCCAGTGCAGGTTGGTGGATGTCACATGTCTTCGATTTTTTATTTCTTGGACATGCCGGTTTCCTCACGATGTTTTCCTGGTCCATTTTACAGCAGTGGTAATGAAATAATTTACACAAAGAAAAGCGTCTGCCTGGGTTCGAACACATGACCTAAGTCGTCGTCGTATGACACGTAAGTCGGGGCCGTTACCACTGGGCCACCACGGGATACTCCTTGGTAAATGGCATGTGATTCTGCCACTGGAAACATTGTTTTGAACCAAAGATTGACGTGTTGAAACCAGAGACAATATTGTTATGTTCCTAGACGCTAGACGTAAATGGTTTCTAGTAATGGTTTCCTGTATGCTAGACGTAAATGGTTTCATTTTGCTACAAATCTAATCAAATATTGAAAAAAGCACCGAAATTGTATTTGACTATTCCACAAGTTTCAAATATGAAATTGTTTCTACGAATTATACTGAATATCCAGAAAACTGATAATTTGGTCGTATTACAATTAGTACAATATTTTTCAGTCAAGCAGGTCCTCCAAAGTCCATAGAGTACATTGTAAACTAAGTAAACTGAACAATCCTTCCAAGCTTGGCTTCTAATGCAAAACGTTGATCTCTACTTCTGTATCTTATCGACTATAACCTTTAAAACGTAATTACAGATAATATTCACAGTTATAAACACTAGAGATTAGAAATACGTATCCTACTGTTTACTCTTTGAAAAATGTTTTAATAATATACAGTGTCAGATACAATTAGAAAAAACATAACTCTCCCTTTTGCTTCGCCGTAATCGGGTAATAAACTACGCAGACACGATGGGTGAAATCTAATGAATGATGGTAAACACAAAATATGTAGTTTTAATGTAACCACACTACCCGCGGGTTTGCAACGAGAACCAATAAAATTCGACAGCGAAGCGAGCTTGAAAATTTATAATATTAGAATGGATTAAAAGATAATATTTTTTGTTTTAACTTTGTTAGAAATCTACTCATCACGTCTGCGGAGTTTTGCTACAAAATTTTATTTGCCCCTTTAGATCAATAGAGAAAATGTATGAACAAATCTTTGTACCCTCGGATTTTATATTGGTTTGTAGTAGTACTGCACAAAGATTGTATCATTAGAAAAAAAGTTAGTCATCTCCAATAGTTAGGACATATATGGACTACTGCGAATTGAGAATGCTAGCTTGCCGATGTCAATTTACTTGATTCACTATGTGAAAATTTATATTTCTCTGTTATGTGCATCCAAGTCTGAATTCTATTTGTTTGACCTTGACAGTTGATTTCTTTATTCTATAAAATATTTATTCTTTAGCTGCTCTTGAATTTAAACTCTACTGTGTATACAGTGATCATCTCATCGATAAATTATAGTGATATAGCTAATTTTATCGATAACAAAACAATGGAAGATATCATCTTGTGTTATAGCTATACAGGACAACGACACGGTGGGCGCAGTAGTTGAGCGATCGGCTACTGCACTGCGTGTCACGGGTTTGATACCCGCACGGAACAAATATTTGTATAGCCTACAGATAGTTGTTTCGGTCTGGTTGTTTGTGTTTATTTGTTTGTAAATGCACCCACGATACAGGAGAAATTCCTTATATGGGCCAATTTAAAAAAAAAAAACAACATGAATTCATGTTGTTTTATTACACCATACCTTTTTCACAATCCTGGTAGTCTTCTCAATAATATTTGCAGTAGTACACATTTAGTTCTAATAATAATTAATAGAAAGTGAAAATAATTATGAATGTAAGTACTCGGTATCACCGCGGTAAAATGTTTGTTTGTTTCAGTATTGTTTATATTAAGTTTGTGCATGTTTAAATTGTTCTCAATTATGTTTAAATTATTGATTATTTTTATTATTTGATATTTTATTGTTAACTGTTAGTTTTCAGCTGATGTCGGAATTGTGGACAAAATATTTGAATTTATTTTGGATTTTCTTGTTTAGAGAACTAATTCTTATTTAATTTCTATTTTTCTGTACTATTTTATGAAAATATTTTATTATTTCTTTTCTTGTTCACCTTTTCAAAACTGGTTGAAATTCTCATAAAATAATATAATTAAATATGTCACAAATTGTAATCCATATATTCGTATCCTATCTATATTGCAAATTCGGCAAGAGAGGTGATACAAACTATTTTGAAGAAGAAATAAATATTTTGATAATCCCTTTCTTGCAAACTATAATAATATTATGAACATAGTCTTCAGGAATTTAATCCAATAATCTTCTGGGTAGTGTTCCATTTTATTGCAATTTTGTGCAATTGTTTTTAAATAGGTAGTGCCAAAATTTCTAACATTCCATTTATCTTATGGTGAAAATGCAATGTAGTGCGTTTCAACGCGAAAGCTGACAACAGAATTTACCGCGTTCTGAAAGACGTTGCGTTGGAGCCAGGCCTCCCTCTAGGTGGACTGATGACCTGCTGAAGGTTGCGGGGATCCGCTGGATGCGAGACGCACGGAATCGGACAATGTGGCGACATTTGGGGGAGGCGTATGTCCAGCAGTGGACGTCTTTCGTCTTGATCAGGATTAACTGAATTGCGCGTTGAAGTGCCACATCATTGCGTTTTCAGTCCTACCCTCCCTATAATAAAACCTAGTAGGTACTATATCTTATAACCAAAGCTTGGAGGCAATTTTGTATAGTTTCAAATTTTGTTGTTATCCGCACAATTTTTATATATTTAAGGTATTGAAAGACTGCATGATAGCGTAAGGAAAAGAGCTTGGCTTACGGAAAGTGAGATTAAATATAAGATATAATTTTAATGTTATTTTTATAATAGCTAATTATATTTTTACATGTTTACGCTTTAGTGAATATTTAAGCGGAGGATTTGCTAAACGAAGAAATACAGAACATAGTTAAAATACATTTTTTCAATGACTTAACTCACATGACTGTAAGAAAGTGTGAACTTTACTTTCTCAAACGCGCGTAAGTTGTTATGATTGGTAGAATAAATTTTCAGTAACCAATCACACCACTGAAGTTGCGACCAAATTGTGGATTTTTTTGCAGTAACCTATGAGAGAAGAGAAGAGAAGGTTAGAGATTTCTATTATTCGTTTAGTAAGTGTCGAAGCGTGTTATTATTTAATTGTCAGCACGTTATTCATAATTTGTTATAATGTTAACAGTGCAATTCCTAATAATATAATAGTCACGTTGATACGCGGCCCGAGAATAGTTCAAATGAGCGTTTAGTTACCTACATGATAGTTATTTTGTGACCTCATAGCATAAAGGGGATATAAACTGACGTTCAAAGATAGTGCCTAAAAAAATGGCGGCTCTGCACACGAGGTGTGCTGCTGCGCCAAAGTGAACTTCATAGCCACCTCTAAGTTTAAATCAACCTATACCATACATAACATTTGGTCTTGTTTAGTGATGATACAGTAGCCTGTCGTTTGAAAGCTATCCTGCATTTTGATGCAATATCTTTGAACGTCAGTGTAGTTACAACCAAATTGTCTTATAATCCACTTATATTATGTGGAAATATGTACCCCGAAGCTGCCTTTATAAGGCAGGTTCCGCGCGTATTATCCACTTGTTTTGATGAGATTTTGACACTAAAACTCGATCATTTTATTAAGTGGAAGTACTCGCGAAGTCTAATGACGTCACAGGCTTTACATGCGTCCATTGTGTAAGTGTAATTTTAATAAAAACGTTCAATTCGAAATAAACATTGTTTTATTTTAAATACCTTGTTACATTATAAGTCGTTTCATATAAAAGTACCTGGGCGACCGAGCTCTGCTCGGGTGAAAATAGAGTAAACGACGTTTTCTAAAAATGAAACCTAGTTAGATCGATTTATCGCACCCGAAATCCCCTGCATACTAAATATCATGAAAATCGTTGGGGCCATTTCCAAGATTGAGATTATATATAAACAAATTGTCACCCAGCGTGCTTCATCGTCGACCACATCATCGCTTACCATCAGGTGAGATAGTGGTCAAGCGCGAGCCTATTTACAATAAAAAAAAAAAAAACAAGAATTGCTCGTTTAAAGGTATTAGATTAGTTAAGTAGATACTGGTACTCAAACACAACGGTTAGACTAGAAGCCGATTTTCTTGGCCTGTCTTCCAATGACTTCTCCCACTCTGGGTGAAGCGGGTGGGGCGTATCAGACTTTTACCGACTAAAAGCCACCCGTGTTCCTTCAGTTGCTTGTGCCAGGGCTGCGGTAACTCTCTTTCAAATTTATCCGCGACCCAGACAGGCATCGAACCTAGCGGATCCCGTCAGTTTTTGCTGACATCTCTGAGCCCAGGGTGGAACACTACGCGCCGTCGACTCGGGTCTGATCCTTATCGGACGGCGATCTACCCATTACTCGCGTACCGTGGCCGGGAATCGGCTTGCGTCACCCGACGCCCAGGGCGTCTCTTGCGGCGGCTAGGGCTAGGTTTCCCTCATGTGTTCCGCCTTCTCCTTAGCGGGCATTACTGCTTCGCAGGAGGTGACAGCTTCCCATGCCCCTCCGTAAGAGACGTCACCACCGCCGATCGCCTCCACGAGGCGAAAAATAAAACAAAGTGAAAAATTACTTTATTTTTGGAAGTCGGTGTCCATAACGCAAAAAAATGGTACTTACGAAAGACACCCGACTTCCAAAAATAGTTATTTTTCACTTTGTAGTTTTCTTATTTGGAAGTCGGTACAATTTTTTTTGTAAAAAACGATTTTTATTTTTCACTTTTTAGTTCTTTAAAGATTATATACTCATATTATGATTAAATATCAGAGATGAATCATTTAGCCATAAACTTCGGAGTAGCATTACGATAAAAAAAGTGATCCATTGTTACCTAATCTCCCCTATATAAATTTTCGTATAGTTGTTATTTTTAGATATTTTTTTGTATCCTCTCACAACGTTGTCCTATTTAACCCAAAGGTTGACTGGTAGAGAATGCCTTGTGGCATTAAGTGCGCCGATGTACTACTATTGTACATGAAGTTTATAAATTCTTAGCTATAGCTTGACGGCCGTCATAGCCGAGGCAGGTCTATAAAACGCTGGCGTGACGATCTGGACTCGTTCCTGCCGGATTGGCCAGAGGAGGCAGGAGACAAAGTTGGCTGGCAGTATATGATATATATTCAATCTTTCGGTTGAATAATATAGGCTAAATAAAAAAAATGCTTCTATCATCTCCATGGGAAAAGGCATGAATATGTACGAATGCACAAAGAAAAAACAATTAAAAAAAACAACTTTTAATTACAATTTTTTTCAGTAGGAATTTTACTTAAGGGATTTCCAAGCCCTTCCCGAAGTATTAAAAAAAAACAATATAGGTATCCCAAAAATATTTGTGTATTATGCACGTGCATGGAATGCATAGAAAAAAAAAAACTACACAACGATTTGGTTCTCTAAATCAACTTATTTATTTACAGCCTGCTTGATTTTTTTACACCATCCAAAGGTTTTTCTGGGTACCTCATAGACACAATTTATTCAAAAATTACAAATGATTGTTTATTCAACAGCAACGACATCGACAGACGCCGACTTCGTCTTCGTTTTATACTATTTAGAGATAACTAATGTCTAGAAAAATATTGGTATGGCTGGTGCAAAAAAATCAGGTTGTTTGTATATTCCCTGATAATAATTAAAAACTAAACATTTTTTCGATTACGTGGGCAATTTACACGGACCAGTAACAATCAGGAGTTAAAACTATCGTACAAATTAGATTCAGTTTAAAAATAACCATTGCATCCGTGAATAAAACCATTTCAGTTTAGTCCAGAATCATTTGAATCAACTGACCGTTGTAATGTAGGTAAACCATTTATTTTAATTTTATAAAAACTTTTTACTCAAACAAAGAAGAAATTCTAAACTTAAATAAATCTATGAAAAAAAATCCTATTAATATAAACATTATATACTATATACATACATCTGTTTACAACTCCTCAGCCCACTTTATCGGCTGCAGGATTTATTAAAAACTAAAAGAGTAAACTTTTGGGAGTTCAAGGTGTTTTGTGCGTTTTGAACCATATTTAGATAGAAAGGTAACCCGTTGTAAGTCCCTGTATCTAAATATTAACTTTTTAAGGCCCTCAACACAGGATCAGACTCTCTTATGTATTTATATTCATACAACTAAACTTTTGTCAATACAGTCCGCAAAATACGCAATGGAAAGTTTGGCGTACTTCCATATAAAATTACATTGTACATATCAGCTCAAAATACGTCACGTAATTAGCGTTGTACGCCGAACTTTCGCAGCGAAATCTCGGCGGATTGCCCGCTACCATTAGTTAACATGAGAATACAGGCATTGCATGCAATAAAATTGCATCTTAAGTTCTTGATACATGTTGTATGCAACCTTAACTAACAATGTATAGCTCATACACAGCCTCATGAACACTAAAGATATCGTAATGACATATGTATGTAGTATGTACGTTTGGCAATAATGACATATGTATGTAGTTGTATGTTTCGCCAGTTATAATGATAACTGATAATATCGTGGCACAATTACATTCCTCAGTAGTACTAAATAGAACACTATTACTGATTTTTGGCAGTACTTAAAAACGGATATGAGGAGAGCCATCATTGAGTTGAATATATCTGTCGATACAGTCTTTTTTATGCATAAAATTAAAATAAATTATTATAGTTGCAGCCATTTCATTCTATGTAACTCATTTTGTCACCAATGCTCTAAAATCGGTGAATGAAAAACTTTGTGAGGTAACTGGCATGTCCTAGAACCAAAAAATTCAAAGACATGTCTTATCCACCAACCCGCACTCTGTATGCGTGGTGGATTACGGCCCATTCCCACTCACAGAGAGGATACCTGTGTTCCAGCAGTATTTTAAATGCGATGATGATTACAGTTGCTCATTATTACTTAAGTTTGATATACTGATGCAGTAGATTTCAGGTTAAGGCCGGTTTCAGAGAAGTGCTCTTACAGGCGTTGCATAGAGATGGTCCCGGAGTGGTCTTTTAAGGATCCTTCCATGTGTTGATGGAAATCACCGGGGTGGTTTTAGTGAGGTAAAAATCCCACACGTCCAGGCGCCTGATTTGCCCACTAATTAACAAAAAAAGGCCAGGTTTATGAATTAAGAATTTACGTGTCAAACCCTACGTGATGCCAGTGTGACAGGTTCAAATACCAGCGTAAGGCTGAAATGCACCAACATTACGCCAGTTATGTTGAAGCAAGTCCCATGTATGTGAAGATGTTTGACAGGTTTTGAGTTTGACTAATACTAAACCTTATTTATAAAAATTTGGACAAAATAACAATCCATTAGCAGATGTTTAATTCAAATTTGTTATAAAAAATTTGAAATTAGAATCTTTTAATTAATTGCTGAACACCGTAGATAATTTTATAAAACAAGGCTGCGAATTCTTAATTCAGAAAGCAGGGGTCAGTGATGGATCTCTTTACAACCAGCTCGAATGTATTGCATGACAGTTTAGCGTAACTTAAGTTTATTAACAGCAAGTTTATAAGTTCTTGTTATTAAAAAAAATACGTTTATCTGGGGCACAACAATTTTATCAACATATTTTACACATATTACAAGCCCCTTCGACAAAATATCGTTAAAATATAGTAAATTACGCCAAACGGATAATTTATGTTAAATAATATATTTGAAATTTCTGATATATATTTCCATAAAAGAGCTGCCATATACATAAAGTATACTGCGCACTGTATGGAGCTCTAATAAGGCAGAGTATAAGTTACTTATTTTCAGTTCTACTGACAGATGGCGTGGGATGTCTCAGCAACATCTCGAGGGTAGGTCCGCCCCGTCCGAAGGGGTCTTTGGGGAACATGAGCATATTGTTGACCCAGGTGAAGGGTAGTATTCTGTTCTCGATGATGTACCTCCACCTTTTGTTCTCATTGATCAAGTCTCTGTAGTTATCGCCTGAAACTACTACGCCATCGAATTCTGCTGCGCATTGGATAATATATCTGAAATGAGAAACATAAAGAGTTGAGTTATTTACCAAGGAGAATCGTAAAGTTACCTCGAAATACAACAGCACGAGGTTTCAGCGCTAAGAAAAATAATTGGGTTCAAATAAATATCACTAGATGGCGCGGTATGCATCGATTTTTTTATTGAATTGTGTAAAATTAACATTTTCTAGAATTGATCAAAAAATTGTATGATCTTGTTTAATAATCTCTCCTAAGCACAAAATTAATATTCCATATATTGGGGTACTAAATCACATTTCAAAGATTATTTGAACGGATCATTAAAAATTGATTTAAATTACTGAGCCAAGCCACTAGAGTTTTAAATTTGTATTGTATTTGTAAAACGTTTTGGTACAATGAAACTGTAAAAACTATAAAACAAATCGTCACTGTATTTAAAGAAAAATATTGTCACGAATCGAGAAAATCCTTTTACTTGCATGTCGCTGCTAACACCATCTACAGCCGTGGAACGGAACCGAACGAGCTCGAAGTACTTACAAAAGCAATCTCTTAATCAGACGAAAAACTCAAGTTACGTCGGCACAGTTTCTTTGTATAGGATGAGGCATCTGTATGCTAGTATTATATTATCTGTGCTAATATCTAGTAATCGATCTATAAACTTTTGAATACACTACTGTGCGAATTTTTTTCATGAATAAAGAATGTTGAGGCCCACCATAAGTCTGTTGACCTCAATTTCTCTGCAATACAGTCTTATAAATTTAAATAAGGTAAGAAGGAGTACTAACCTGTCATCATAGGGGATGCAGGCCTTGCCCTGTATTTCTCTAGACGGCGTGTAGACCACCATGCCCTGCCTCTCTAGGTAATCCAGCAGCGTAGGATCCGAACTCTTGCCGAATTTGCACCTAAGATTAATAAAAGACCGGTTTTAGACTTGAAACTGGATGGCCTTGTGGTTAAGGCATTGTCTCTCATACACGAAGTTGTGAAAACTCATTTGAACACCAAAAGCAGTATAATCCTGGATGGTCTCATTCATCTTTTGCTGGCAAAGATTTCATTTACATTATCGCTGACTTATCTTTGCAGTCTTTGAAGTAACCATTTTATTTTTAGCAATAACATCCATTTTCTATCATCTTCAGATTTTCCATGTATGCCACCATTTGATTGGCATCCAGGATATCTCCAGATTTTGATAATTTAACAGTAACTCTAGATGATCTTGGATATTCAACGCCCCGAGACGAGCGGAGGGGTCTGTCAGACTGACTAAAACCACAATGTTCTGCAGCTACTGATGGCCGGGCGAATTTCGTCACGCTCTGCGCCCATGTACGGCCGCAATATCACAGACTCCTCAAGTCTGTTACCTGCAGGCCACATCCTCTTCCACCCGGTGCGTCTACTACGGATAGGGAGGGAGGTTGCATTCTTCTGCTCCCTTTCCATCGCCTCCTCAGCGACATCACTTCCTCGCAGAAGGAGGCGAAGGCTTCCCACGTGCTCTCGTCTCCATGGACTGGACCATGGCTTGAAACGAGATGTTATTCACTTCACTGCCCAAGCTGGGCACTCTTCAACAAAGTTTGCATTACCTGAATCGTGGCACGAACGCTTTAACAATATGTCCTCTTTTCAAGAAGTAATCTATGCATATCTTCAATCCTTCCACAGAAAACATTCTGCCTTTCGTATGCCTGAAACATTTTTATATGCGTATAAGTATTGGTTATAGTTCAACATAGAAGACACATTACAGAAGCAGAATTCTGTGATAAAACCTTGTAAAAAGGCTCCTGCTGCAGATAGGTCCAATGCAACACGCGACCATTTCCATAAATATTGTGCTGTAGGGTATTTCTATAACAAGATTTTATATTGAAAATTGCATTGTCACAAGACACAAATATATGAGGAAAATTCCAAACCAATTGAGCATTTCATTTGGCTTATTCGATTTGGCAAGGGTGTCAAATTTAAATTGCTAGCTTAGTTTACATAGTGAAACTAAATTAAAGCTTGTAAAAAGGGTTGTGCCTGCCCTAAGGATCATTTTCATTGGAAGATGCTTTGATAGGTCTCATACTATGTGGAGTGAGGGCAGTTTCATTAACAGTTTGCTGCCAAAGACTGTGTACAGTCTGCATTATTTTATTGTCCTGTATTAGTCATTACGCCGCCTGGGAGGAGTTCCCGCATAGTGTATGTAGACCGAGTTATCAACTCTCTTTACGGGAGCCTCAAAAATAACATTTGTTGAAGGATCAATACAATTACTCAGAACTAATCAATAACATTGCCCCTTGACACTATTTTAATATGGTTAAATTACATAATATCTTAGTGAATAGGTACCTGGTAGTAGACAATTTCACTATAAAAATCTTAAAGAACAAATTTTATTGAAATATAAGATCATTGTCATGTTAAAATTGACTCAAAGCAGCACAGCAAGGTTAAATTCTACCAATCTTGTTTAATTTACTGAATAGAAAAAAGAAAGAAAATTGTTTATTTGCACCAGGCAATACTTACTCCATAGCAACATTACTTCCATCAATGACAATCATTCGCAAGCCCGTAGCATTCTTGGCATCTTTGCCAGGATTATATATATTACTGCCTATACTATTCCTTGAACTGCTGAGTGCAGTTCCCTGTGTCTTTGTTTCTCCGAGTATGACTTCCTTGATGTAAGCATCCTCATCGGTTTCTGTCGCACAGCTTGTCTGGAAAATATTAATATTATCTTTATATATAGTCAATTGGGAAGAAAAAAATATGTCTGAATAAGAAAATTATATGCACATATTTTCTCCATAATTCAGTATCAAAATTATATTTTTTATTAATTCAGTATCAACTAGGGAATCTGTGTTCTCAATATTTGCTTACTTCTCAATACAAAAATGAGGAGGTACAGTATAAAAATTTAAAGAATATCTTACCTTAATTAGCTCATTTTGAGTGCTATTCTTCAGGTTGCAACCACTAAAAATCTTCTGAGCTATAAACTTCAACAGTTTCCCCTTTTCAACAGGATTCAACTGAGCTATACCATTGGTTAACTTCTTCATGTTTTTGTTTTTAGAATTTCGGTTATTCTGTATTATGGTAACATCAGAGTCTCCACTCATTGATAGACTACTAGCATTAGAAACTGAAACTACAGTGCAGTCTTGACTATCATTTGAACGATCGATAGTTTTATCAACATCTATTACAGTAACATTAGTGTTTGTCTTATTCTCACTATCAGCCGTCAAATCAATTGTTAAATAGGAATCATTATTAATAATTTTAGTTCTATCTGCTTCTTTAGTATCTTTCTGAGACTGTGGACCACTCAAATTGTTATTAGTCCTAGGAAAGTTATTTATAATAAGATTCTGTAAGGTCTGACCATCTCTCTTAGCGATTGGTGTTGAACAATTTATCTTAGTATTTGGGCTGTCTTTTGTGGGAGATATAAGAATGCAGGAATCATTGTTTGTAGATAGATCGTCATCATTGATCACAATCAAGCTGTCATTTTTTCTTCTAATTTTGCTTGGTCCATCAGTTACAGTAATAGGACTTTTCCGTTTACGTTGAGGATCATATGAATCGTTTGCGACAACAATGGTTAGGTTACGAGGAGTACAATCTAATGATGACCGAGAGTGGTTGTGGGAATTATTTCGTGAACCAACCGAGTCTCTTTGTAGTCTATTGAATAACTTATGAATATTTTTCCGCACATGCTTGTGATTCTTTTTCTTGAGCTGTTCCATTTTGTGAGCACTCATTATACTTGAATTTAATTGTATGGAACATTCAGAGCTTCGATTCTAAAATACAGAAAACAGTTTATAAGAATACACAAGAAAATAAGATATTGCATAAGTTCATAACACATTAGCAAAGCACTAGCAACAGATTATAATGATGCAAGAAGAAAATTATCAAGAACAAGTAAAACTATGATAAACACACACACTATCATGCAATCAGAGAATTTTGTGAACCTATAAGAAATTATATTTATTTAACATTTTAAGAACAAACATATTAACAGGCAAGAAGGAAATGAAAAATAGGTTTATAGGTGAGACTTATTGGTGGTGTGCTTTGTTTATTTTGTTAATTGGTTAAAAATAACACTTTTACATATAAATCTTCTTTAGTAAATTTTAGCTAGATGAGCCAGTGTTTCCTAGATGGCTACTTTGAGAAGAAACACCATAACAAACTTCAACCTCCAAAAAAGCTGTTAAACATCATCACAAAAACATGAAGGGATGAATTGTAAATGACACATATTGATTTTGAGCACTGCATTGTGGTGGTTTTATATTTCAGTGTTGAGTGCCATTGACAGATAAGGCATGAAATACCATGAGGAATGAAAATAGAGGTGACAGTGAAAGGTTAACACACAATCTATAACATTGGGTCATTCATTGCTTCTTCACATAATATTAATAGTCGATAGTTTGTAAAGTGAGTAGGTATATAGAAAAAAAAAATATGTTCTTTGTTTTTTTCGCTCAGCAACATATTATGACAGCAACGATTTTTAGCTATGAAACTTCACCCTACTTTTGTATGAATAGATAAGATAAACAATTAAATAAATTAAACGCATGTCAAATGTACATTAATCCAGAAGCAGGAGGGTTTGTTAGAACACAACACCAAGCAAATGTTTCCCATGTTCGAAGGTTGCAAATCAAAATGTTTTTGTTATCGGTTTGAGATTCCACCAAACAAGCTTGCTCCACACTAAATAGGTCCTACCTTTTCCAAAGCTTTGCATGCTTACGATAATTTAAAAATTACATACTTGTACTTTTGTAAATAAACAAAAATAAATAGAGTTCACTGAAACGCGCAAATGAAACTTCAATTCAACTAACAGAGAGTGAAGATGACGATGGTTTTCCCATTGTAATGCCGCGAATATTCACAGGAAAATCACAGTTGAAAGTGTAGTATCTTCCAAAATCATATATAACACTTCACTTAAATAAAGTCAATGATTGAGCAAAAAAAATGTAAAACAGTTCAATTTTCAAAATTTTGCCAATAAAAGATGGCGGATTCTACCACATTCACAGACACGAGTTTTTTTTTACTCTGCTCTGCAATTGCTGTGAAACGGCACAGATGATAAATCTACGAAAAATCGGATACACTTATTGCTAGTTGTAAAATAAAATTCGGATACATCGTAGTACTTTGATTATTATTAATAATTATTTGTTATTAATATTTTATTATGATTAATATTATTTTTATTTTTGTAAAGAGTTAATTTTTTATATCTACAATAAAGTGTATAAAGACACCTCGACCAAATTAATTTGGTCTGAGGCAGTTCTGTTTTACGTTGCCCCACAATAGGAATTTCTTCCTTTATCGTGGGTACGTTTACAAACATTTAAACTCACTTAAACGAGACACCCAAATCCGGAACAACAATTTGTCCATATAAATATAAATGGTTTTGTCAGCCAGCTCGCGAATATGTATCCTCCGACTGCACAGCATGATTTTCCGGAGGATATTCCGGACGAATGGAACAAGGGTCTTTTGATAACTGTAACCAAGAATGGAGATCTTAGTCAATGCGATAACTGTAGAAGTATTAAGCCTTAGATTCTGTCCTACGCATAGAGTAGGCTGGTTGCCGCTCGAACCGCTCGTGCACGGACCAGATCAACAATCTCCGTATCATTTTAGAACAGCCATCAAAATGGCAGAGGGAGATCTATGTCACCTTTTTCGGTTTCGAAAAGGCCCCAACTAGCACACAAGCTGCGTATACAGGCATTGTACAGCCTGGCAGTTGTATAGGACTCGTTCAAGTGCTGTACAATTTTCCTTAAGATGTACAGTAGTATACATACAAACTCTTTAACACCTATGTGGTACAGTAGCCGTTTAGTAGCAAAAAAAAATCTTATAGACATAAAAGAGCCTACAATAGCGTCGGTAGACAGCAATATGTTGTTGGGGTCTTTTATACCACCGTGAGATGTTAAAGAGTACTTTAATAGATAAAGGGGTTTAAAAGGAGTTTTAAGTTATTTTTATAGCGCTCAAGAGAAGGCATTTTCTAAAGCTTTAGGTTCTTTGACGGAGGTTTTTAAGGCTGTTGTATTACTAATCTATAATAACGCTATGTAGCTCTGGAATACCGCTCTGAGAGCGCTATATGACATAATTATATGGCCACTGTACGGCAAACAGTAGTATAAGGAATCATACAAAACATTTTATACAGCCGTGGGGGTTATAGAATAATGTGATAGCACTTTGAGTGTTTTACCTAATAGTATTTACTAGCGCTCTTGTAACTATACCTATTTAACTGAGAAACATAACTTTATACTAGAGCTCAAAGCGCTATATTAGAGATTTATACAGCGGGAATGTGATGTAAAGCTGTACATTGAAAGATAAATCTTTGCGTTAATCGGTCAATGGCGGACAAATAAATGTTACGAATCCTACTATCCTACTAATATTATAAATGCGAAAGTTTGTAAGGATGGATGGATGTATGTTTGTTACTCTTTCACGCAAAAACTACTAAACGGATTTGGATGAAACGTCACAGTAACATAGGTTACTGTGACATCGAAATAACACATGGGCTACAATTTATATAATGTTTTTTTTGTAATTTGTTCATAATATAACGATAAATATCAAGTAAGTCGGCAAAAAAACTGCCTTCTGAGAGCTATCTTCACGTGCGCTGCCTAAACCGTTGGAGATACACAAATATAAATATGTACTGTAAGATTGTTTGTCTTAAATAGTTCTAAACAAAAGTCCTTGACAGCATATATCTACCTTTTATGCGGAAGCCACTATGACCATAAAAATTAGAGATTCTTGTGAAAATTGCAATAATGTAACCCAAAGTAGCAAAATGTTGCATATAAAATTCATTCTTTGGCGTGCGCTGAGAAAACTATTGGTGATACATAAAAAATATGTACTACAAAATTAGCTAGGGTAGGGTAGGGTAGGTAGTGTTGTGTAGGTGGGGTTGGGTAGGTAGGGTAGGGTAGGTAGGGTAGGGTAGGTAGGGAAGAGTAGGTAGGTATGGAAGGTAGCTAGGTAGCCAATTGACAGGAGCGAAAATATATATAAAGCCGTATAGCAGCTATTATATTATCCGATAATTGATCTGCTTTGTGCTAGAATTTAGTGAGTGCAACATGGAAAGAAAACAGTCATGGAAATTTAAAAAAAGATAAACGTATTTTTTTAAGGTTATTGTGACATTTTGGCGATCGTATTTATACATACACTCGTAACTTGATGTAATTAAAGTCACCATTTTTTCCTGTGGCCCTGATTAAACTATATGTAACCTTCAAAGTCTGATTTATGTTAAAATACAATTTCATAATATAATTTAATATAATTTTTGCATTAAAACTGAATATTATGAGGGTGCGTTATAATTTTGACGATAATATATACATATATATTGACATCAAACTGGTACTCGCACTAATATTTCACGTACAGAAAGAAATAAAACAATGTTAGAGTTACCGTAGTTGTCTAATCCGTATTGTTTCCTCACTTGTCACTAAGCGTACGTATGATTATATTATTTATTAAAATTTAGTTAGTTGACACCACATTAAACCTACCTTAATACTAATTTAAAGCGTTGACATTTAATATAACAATACAGGAGCGCCAAAATAAGGTGAAGATGTTATAGTGGCGCGACAAGAGCTTTTTCGAATTCTCATGGTGTTAACCATCGCCTTTAAACAACCTCTGTAGAGCCATTATAACTTACATTTATGACCACTGTAAACCTATTGTAGATCCTGTAAGCAGGATAATATGGGCCTATTTGGCGCTACAAGAGATCTGTAGCTGCTTATAGAACCACTATATTTCTTACTAATGGAACCGAGGGCGTTATGAAATTATTTTATCCGGCTTCTGTGCAGCTTCTTATAGCGCTTGTGTGCTTGTTGCATTTGATACGCTGAAGTAGTCCAGCATCTGGTCCTGCCTACTTGACATCGGAGTGCCGCTGAAAATTGTCCTTCTCTTGGAGAGTATATACAAGAATATATTCCTGTAACGCAGGTATCCACCAAGGCTGCCTCCTTTCATCGCTCCTCTTTCTTGACGGGGTTTTGCTTTGCATTTTCGACAACAAGCGCCGCGGGATAGAGAATGTAAAACATCGAGCAGACCCAAGAGATAAGATCTGGTATGAAGAATACTTCACCTTTCCTAAGAGGCACAGAAGCTGTGGAACGCGTTCACAAGTTTATTAACCATGTCAGAAACTGAAGGTTGGTAGTGAAGAGGACATCGCTTCACGGATCGCCAAAGCACGAGCCTTGCCTTGCCTACCTTCACGCAGCTGAGACCTGTTTGGCGATCGTGGAATCTGACCCGAAGGATTAAACTAAAACCTTTGAGTCAAATGTGAAATCCGTGCTGCTTTACGGGTATGAAACGTGGAAGGTCACAAACGACATCTCACGCCAGATCCAAGTTCTCATCAATCGCAGTGTTTGTCGCATATTCTGAATCGACTGGCCCAGGACCATCATCAAGCGTGTCTACTCTAGGTAAATTATATAGCATGAAATAAAAATGTGTAGGGATTTTTTTAAATTTTACTTGTTTTTGTTAAGTATACAACCGATGGCGTCAAATGGAAATAAATTTAACTGGGCCGTACTTAAAAATGCTTTATTTACAAATATCTAATGAGTATTTAACGGTTACACTATTTAGCACTTAGAAAGCTTATTTATAAAACTGAATTTATTTATAGAACTACTTATAAAACATAGTCGTGCCTTATTAGAAATTATTTTAAAAACCTTAATCTAATTTTAAGTACTCTTCAAGCTTTATCACATTATTATTATATCTACCTAATGTAGAATAGTAAAATATAAATACTGAGCAGAAGTATTCCTAGAACATTTAATTTAGTTTGCATTTTGTAATAAATTTCCTAGCACAAACACTCGAGATTCTATAACATAACTTAGGTTCAGTAGGTAAGCTCAAACTTACTGGCAGCTTTGTTATTCGCTACTCGCTGCGCAGTACTCCACCCCTTATCCCATCCCCAGTCACATGAATTTTCTACTGCGCAGCGACTCGCCTCGTTTTCCAAACCGCCATTAAGTTTGAATCGCTACAATAAGAACGCCTTATTGGCATATTATTATTATTAACAAGTTGAGATCTATCAAAATTTTATTTCACATACCTAGTAAAAAACCACTACTAAATTCGAGAAGGAGACAACATTATGTAACGCTGACGGGTGCGAGCGAGACAGAGCATCAGTGGCGAATCCAGGATTTTCGTTTGAGAAGGGCTTGACCCCGATGAGGGTAGGTTTTAGCAGTTTAGTAAAACAAAATACCTATTATGTTAAGGATAATTGATGAAAATTGCACCTTAGCTAGTGTAATGCGTACAAAAAAAGTTTAATTAGAATTTGTCACAGAAGAACTCGGATGCTTTTGGGGGGCCGGCTTGAGCCCCTTAACCCTATAACTTAGCCCCCTGGATCCGCTACTGCAGAGCATTTCATTATTTACAGGTATAGACCTCGTTGGTCTTGACGCAAGTATTGCACTCCACGCGGCAGCACCAATGGAACTTGCAGCCGCAGCGCTCCTTCACGGTGACTCGTCGGGTATTGTAGCCTCTGCCGCAGCACATGAGGGCACAGCCGTCCATCCCTGAGGACGTTCTGTTGCACTCGCGGCCCGTGGTCCCGTGGGAGCCCTGGGCAATGGGGAAGAGTTTTATTTAGTCTTGGAGACATTTTTAGATTACGCAAGTGTTCTCTTATTAGTAAACTGAGCAATAGAGCTGCCAAAAATTATAGCACGGTTGGCTCCACGATGTGGCGAGCGTTAAAATTCTACAAGAACGTTTTTGTTTAAGCTTTAAACTAAGATGTCGTCTAGTTATTATTTATCTAAAATACGGAACTGATGGGGCATGGGGTTTAGTATAAAACTATTATTCAGTCGATTAGAAAATGAATTGTGAGTTTCTGACTTTTGTTCCCGCCTGAATAGTATTTTTTAAGCCAATCTAGTGAACTGGTTGAAATAATATTAAAACCTAAAATAAATAGGACTGTTCCTATCTACGTATCTTTATATTAAATTGAATTGCTGATTAATGATAATGCAGACTAGAGCGACATTAATTTATGTAAAATACCAAGAGAAAAATGACATTGCAGCTCATAAAACCTGTTAAGTATACTAAATACGAATAATTGCAGATGCAAGATTCCATTGATGTATCATTGAATATTTCTTTATTTAATTCCCCACTCCTTCTTTGATCTACCTACATTGACCTATGTAAACCAATATAGTTCAATTCATACTTAGTGGCGACCGTGAATACCCGTCACTCATCATACCGGCTATCGCATGAACTCACAACGGAGTAGCAATTTGCCGATGAGGAGTGGTGGCGAAGTTACAGCCGCGATTTACAGGTGTTAGATCGTGGGTGTCGAACCCAGGCAGGTAGTTTACTTTGTATAAATTGATTCATCGCACCACTGCTCTCAAAACGGTGAAGAAAAACATCGTGACGAAACTGGTATATCCCAGAACCGAATCTTCGAAGATACATGCTGTCTACCAAAGCACATTGGCCCCGTGTGGAGGATTACTTCCCACACCCTCTCACAGAGGAGAGGAGAGGAGGCCTGTGTTCCAGCTGTGGGGACAGTAGCCTGGTTATGATTTAGCTAGCAATTTGCCTCGTGTTTCGAGTCACCATTAAGCTTGAATCTTACTATGCCTAAGTGCAAGCTGTTACAAATTATACCAATGGGTATAATTTATAGCGATAACTGCTAGTTTTTGCAGTCGTTTGGTAAACTCGTAATTCGTAGGTCCAGTTACAGAACCCAGTGGTTATGAATTAATCGCTTGTAGAATGTCATTTTACTTTGATGGATTGGCGCTGGTTGATGATACGATTATTTACCTACTTTGATAATAATGGTGAGCAATTACGTTTTATAAGGTCCAGGGTTTGGAATGTGGTGGGTTCACACACGACAAAGTCATCGTTTCATTTGTTCTAATTTGTTCCTTCATTTAAATTAAATTACATTCTTGAAGCTATTCATTGATGAAGCATATAGCGGGCTATTCACACACCTGCCGCAGGGGCAAAGTGAAAAATGACTTCTTTTTCGGCAGTCGGTGTTCCTGTTTTCTTTTTTTGGTTTTTGACATTGACTTCCGAAAAAGAAGTTATTAATCACTTTGTAGTGCTTTTTAAATTTGGAAATCAGAGGTACCTAATAGTCAATTTCTATATTAAGGTACCTATAAAGCCAGAATAGATTACACAAAAATCGTGAAAAATTAACATGTCCGATGAAATGAGAGTGTACCAAGGTGAACTGTACACATCTGCGTACCCCTTTCGAGCGTACTGACGTGATGTTATGTTATGAAATGGTAAAAACAATACTCCTGATATGAAATGATGTAAACAACAAACAGAAATGCGATTGCAGTAATCCCGAGAGATTTGTTGTCATTTATTGAAGTGTTCTGTTGTATATCGCCGAAGTTCTTCATCAGGTCTTTATTAAACTAAAATGGGACCAATTTGGGAACATACCCACCCGAAAAAAAATTGTAAATCGGTCCAAAATTGACGGAGAAATCAGTGAACATACACAAAAATAAAACAAAGCCGTAAATAGAACCCCCTCTTTTTTGGAAAATTGGTTAGTCAAAAGATCGATCTGGCTCTTTCTATGTTGCTACCGAAAAAAAAGGAAAAGTGGATACTGGGTGAAGAAGTAGCTACAGAATAGAAACTTGAAGAGGTAAAAAATAATAGAAATTGTCCCGATCGCGCTATACACGCGGCAACTTAGCAGGGTGGTAGGAACGATCTAGGGACCAAGGATGGTCTGGGGCCCTTGCAGCACTGCCGCAGGGCCGATCTAGGAAATTGTCTCTGCTTAAACACATCACAGTTAACCACTTTTACAACCTAGATTGCCCCCGTGGCAGTTGTGTGAGTAGCCCGCTTATGGTATAGTTAAAACAGGCAGAGACAACGTTCTGAGTAACTGACATCTCTTTTACAGTTAAAACAAAATTGCCTGTACTGTAATACCATTTATTACAAATAAGTACCTAACCCATACTTATAGTGGAGCGCCGTAAGGCATAAAAATTGTAAAACTTCGGCACCCAGGGCCAGTCAATGAATCTGTATAACGAGTGTTTTACTGAATTATTAAAAGCTCAAATAAAAAAGTTAAAAAATAAAAATTGACCGATCTCGATTACAACAATTTTTAACAACAATTTACTGGAAAATAAGAGGTGGAAGGGGGAATAAGCACAGGCACTTTACTTTGTGTAAATTGTTTCATCACCACTGCTCTCAAAACGGTGAAGGAAAACATCCTGAGGAAACATGGCATGTCTTAGAACCAAAAATGCAAAGACATCCACCAACCCGCACTGGGCCCGCGTGGTCGATTACGGCCCATTCCCTCTCACAGAGAGGAGTGTATCTATGTATGTATCTGGCGTTCCAGAGACCAAACGCGTTGGCCGATTTTGATGTAAATCTTAACCTTGCGAGCGTCATTACCTCCATTAAAATTGGAAAATTGAAAAATGGCGGCTTTTCGGAGCCACATTGTGGGCTTACTATCTATGCCACTATTTTAAAAGTTTGTAAAACTCAATAATGTTCAGTAATTAATTTTTATCACACTCACTGCACAGTAATGTATATGTTACGGCTAATACCCGAAGTGCGGCTACACCTAGTATTAGCCGGTTGGAGCTTAGCTACACCTAGTTTTAGCCGGTTAGAACTAGGTGTAGCCACGCAACATAGTCGACGGAGCCCCGCTGCGCGGGGCTCCTATTTCCGTCCGCAGGGTCTAAAGTAACCTAACACGAACGAGATGACGGGAGCTGAGTTCGCTCGCTTTGCTCGCTCACTTCAGTTCCCGTCATCTCGTTCGAACCTAACCTGTCCGTGTCGGGGTGCCCTAAGCTCCGGCTAATACTAGGTGTAGCCGCACTTCGGGTATTAGCCGTAACATATACAATAATTTCAAATAAACAAAAATCAGAATTTTGTTTTTGGAGCCCACAATAACAGCTACGTATTGAGCCTAGCAAGTTGCGACGTGTACTATTCTGTTAGGGCTCGCGTTAACAACACCGAACAGCTGCTGTTGCATTCTCTAGCCCCCCTCCCCTCCCCTCATCTTTATACCTGCAGTCCCTAGAGACCCAAGATCAAGGTTGTAATAGTTCTCCTTTTTAAAATATAACCTTAAACTCATTTAAATAAAGGAAAATACCGAAAAATTCATAATTATTTATAATAATAATTAATCAATTGGGCGCACGGTTGGCGCAGTGGTTGAGCAATTGACTGCTGCGCTGCGTGTCGCGGGTTCGATTCCCGCACGGAACAAATATTTGTATGACCTACAGATAGTTGTTCCGGCTCTGGGTGTTGTGTATGTGAATATATATTATATGTTTGTAAACGCACCCACGATACAGAAAGAAATTTCTAGTGTGGGGCAACGTTTTTCCAAAACATCAAAAAAAAAAAACAAAAAAAAATTGAGATCGCACAATTTTTTTTTTAACATTTTCTTATATACTATTGAAAACACATTTCCAAAGTTTTTATAAAGATTCATTGACTGGCCCTGGATTCCGAGGTATGAATCTTACGGCACTCCACTATTAGTTGTAATAAATTGCTTTGAGTTTGATGTTTACCAATGACTCGTTTTTGACGCAGTAGTTGGGCGACTCCTCCAGATAGACCAAGTCCTGAGCAGTAGGAAGGGTGTAGTGTGGGTTGCCGAGCCGCAGCTTGCCTCGTCGGGATACCTTCACTTCAGTCGCTCCTTCATATTTGTCTTTGAGGAAGTCACCTGGTGAAAGAAAACAATTTATAAATGAATTAACCCCTCACATGCCGCATTAAAAAAACAATTATGATTCATATGCAGTTTTATATTTATTTAATTAAGCATTGACCAGTAAACTTTATTTGAATAAAAAAAGCATTTTTGAAATCTACGAAGTTTAAAAATTTATTTCAATAGGAGGTACAATAATAATGTGCCTCCCTAATCCGTTCCTGTCTGATTAGTAACAGAATTATAAATAAATAAAAAATGCACAGCATTTAACGACGATAAATTAAAATAATTGTTTTTTAAAATATCTAATTCAGACACTATAAAATGTTTTAGTAATCAATAAACTAAAGAGTGGCTGTATTGACTAGTTGTTTTCTGTAGTGGGCGACGTGGGCGTTTGATTTACGCGGCCACCCGCCGCAAGATGGCGGGCTATCAATTTTGTTGTCACTAATTACAGGCATTTTGTGTTAATTTATAGTTATATTTTAAAGGCATAATAATTAAATTATGTTCTAATTGATTATTATCTTAATATATGTCGACATAACATCGCAAGATCGTGGTCAAAACATTACATTTGTTACCAGTTAATTAAGTAAGTACCTACCCACCTACTTTTCTATTATTTCCAAACTTTGCTCATCTTGAATAAGTTACATAAAAAAATAAAAGAACATTTTTATGGCCGCTTAAACGGCTTATTAGAAACTAAAAGAGATCCAATTCCATGTTTACGAGCTACCAAAGCTATAACTTTGGACCGCTGCAAAATCAAATGTTTTCAGAAGTCCCACTCAACAACTACCTACCAAGTTGCACTGATTTTGATTGCGCACTTTATAAAGACTAGGAACAATTAAAAATAATAAACGTTTGGGTACATAATTATCTATTATTTTTAAGGGAGGCATCATCATTATCTTCCTGGCCCTTGACCCATGTTTCTTGGGGTCCATGCTTCTTCCATTCTCCTCTGTCAAAGTGACAGTCAACCGCCAAGCGTTAGCGATTTTGAGGAATGAAACGAATGAAAAGGGATTCATTCCTCAAAATCTTTAATTTGGCCTTCCATCATCATTCACTCTTTTATTTAGTCACATATTTTGTTTCTTGTTTGTTCAGCATTCAGCAATGTATCTATCAATGGCCATACTGATAGAATAGAATAGAATAGAATATCTTTATTTCGGACGCAAATATTCATAGGGTGTTAGTAACATATAAAAACTTTTTACCTAGTGTTCTAGTAACAATAAACCTCCGCACAAACTGCTGCACATTCGGAGAGCCGAAGCTCTCAGCTACAATTGGTTCTGATTTTATCTGAATGAATAATGATATTTTGCCTTTGGTGGTACTTCTGCTGGTCTATTTTGCGTTTCGTCGTTATTGTAGTGATGTTTTATATTTATTACCGGTTTTAATTTTTATTGCGTTACGATAATTTATTGTTTTCGATAAACTTGTTACGGTTTCGGGTGGTCTAATTACAATAGATTTTGGTGATAAAAGTATTATGATTTTGACACTGTTGAAAGCTGCTTAGGCAGACAGAAAAATATTAGGTACTTATCTAAGTTTATGAGATTTTTTTCTATGAAGAAAGTTTCTAAATTTAATGGTCGGAAGTAGAAACTCAAATCGCTGCGTATTCGTTCCCACAATCAACCATTGTAAAGGACAACAAAAACGTAACCCTTTTACGTGTGAGAGAGTTCACACGATCTACAAAATTAATCAAACGCCAGCTTATCAGAAAACAAAGCAAAATTAATGATACTATTAAACAAAATCCCGGTAGAACAATTAAAACTATCAATTTGATATCAGGAGTATTAATTCGTAGGGTACCAGGGTGACAGGAGCACAGAAGAAGTAATGGTCACTCATTAACTTGCTAGGTAGGATCGGACGTCCGAACAATGTAGACTCGTTTAGAAGACGATTTGTTTAATGGAGTGTTAAGACTTGGTTTCCTGTTAAATGAAAGGTACAGTTGTATATGACCACAATTAGTTGTCTTTAGTTTGTTTCCTAGGGTTCTTTTTGGAGATTTGAATTGATTGGATGCGATCCCCCCAGAATTAAAGGACGAAACATGTTAATTATGCAGTCATGTGAACTTTAACTATGTCCCTTCGTTTTTATGTGGTCCTAGTCCCACGTTTCCTTGATGCCTACGGTAGAGGTCATTATAATTTGGGACCACACCTAGAGTAAAGGCGTCATTTATAAAATTACAGAAATTTAAAGTAATGGGTTGATGTCATTATAATCTTGTCTCCACAATAGTTTTTATTTTTTTTGTAAAGGAAATGGGGACTTGAAACTACTGACTTATTTAATGGTCACTGATTATGTTCCAGAATAGTGCGTTTTAAATTTTAAGGGGAAGATACATGATGTATATAGATGTGAATAATCGATGCGATACAAGATAAGTACCTTTTTTATTATTGATAGGTTCGCGCTTGACCACAATCTCACCTGATGGTAAGCGATGATGTGGTCGACGATGTAGCACACTTACCTAGAAGAAACCTATTCACTATTGACTTAAAGACTCCCAGGTTGTAGCTATCGGGAAACACAGAGTCCGGCAGGGAATTCCACTCCTTAGCTGTACGCATAATATAAGTCGTTGATATAAGTATTCCCAAAACGTTTGCTGCGTATGGGTGGGATGTCCACCATGTACCGATGACGCATCGCCGTACGTCTTGTAGTCCGATGATGGAACGGGCTAGGACCTAAAGCATTATGCAGTCTCTTAACGTTTCCACTGTTGGGATACAGGCCTCTCTGTAAGAGAGGAGGGAATAGGCCACATAATCCATCACGCAGGCCCAGTGCGGGTTGGTGGATGTCACGTGTCATCGAGTTTTTAGTTCGGTTTCCTCACGATGTTTTACTTCACCTTCACAAGATACCTAAAGTTGTCAAAGTTGTCTGTCATCATATCTTATGGGAGTACTCTTTGGCAGAATGAACGCAACATTATGTTGAATAATGTAGGTACAGGCTGCATTGCGTTCAAGCGTTTTTGCCATATCTAACTAACTACCTTAATATAAATGCTAATTTTCGCGAACATGCTTGGAAATTTGATCATTATTTTGACAACCTTCTTCGAGATAAATCGAAATTGCTGTAGGGTGAACTCATCTAATTCTGTGACTCGCCTAATTCGGTGATATTTGGTTTGAGCGCTATCATAGGGCTATACGAGTGAAATCAATGGTTTGAAATACAACCTTAAGCCTCTGTGATAAAGTTCAAATTCGTCTGTAAAGTTTGGGGATGCTCAAGTGAGCGAGATAGAAACAGCTAACGGTTTTAGCAGTTCGCGCGCGAATCTCGCCGGTTTCGGCAGCGTTTGTGAATTGGTGGCGAACTTTGCTGTATTTATGTAAGTATTTAACCGATTTTTTAGCTTCTTTCTAATAAAATGAATTGTAATTGATATTCCCTTGATGTGGCAGTAAAAAAATCGTCATAGTTCTGCGTCTTTTTCGTGTTAGAGTTTATTTTGTTCGTCAAAAATATTAGCGTTTTAGCGGTTGAGTGGTTTCTGTGCAATCACAGAATTATAGTAGTTATGTACAAATATTTGTGGTTTTAACTGAAATTATTGACTTATTTTGAGTGTAGTAGACAAGATTGATGTCATTTTATTACTTTTATCTGGTCTTAATTAAAATGACGACTTTGAGCCAATATTATATTTTGCTATCACGGAATTGGGTGACACTTTTTTTGGACTGTCACGTAATTGCGTGAGTAATTTACCAAATTTCGCAGCTTTTTTTTTATTAATATGAGCTCAAAATTGGGCAGACGCTAAAATCTAAGCAGGTAGGTACGTATTTATTATTTTAATTTGCTTGTTTACTTTCAGATATATCATGGATGACCCCAACAAGAAGAACATGCTATACACAGGCTATTGAGACGATTTTTAAGTGTGATATGTGTTGCGCCGAAGAATAATTCTAGATGTTACTAAAATGTTTATCTTGTTTTTTTTATGTTTATGTTAATTTTATTATAATATTAATATTGTACTACTTAAATAAAGTTAACTTGCCTAATTCCGTTATATCAGAATTACCTAAAGTATTAGCTATCACGGACTTAAAGAGGTCACCACGGAATTAGGCAAGTTGACTTGGTTTAGTAAATTTGGTATAACTCTTAGGTTTCTAGAAAAAAATCTGATTATTTGTGCTAATATTCCTCATAAAAGACTGATTAAAACTCATGCTGAGACTGAATTAAATTAATTAATAATTTATTGGTATTTTATTACTCAAATGCCTTTGTCACGAAGTTAGATGAGTTCACCCTACTGGCCAAATACATGCGAGCAGCGGGCGGCAAAAGTTGTATGAAAATCCATATCTGTCGTGTTTAGCGGCCAAATAAATTACATAGTAAACTCATATCTGTCGTGTAATTTAAAAATGGAACGATATTGTACTCCGAAACATGGCAACCTAGGAGGTAACTTATCAAAGGTTTTATTTAAATTTCGAACTGGCTTGCATAATATATATAAAATTGTTTACAGAAAAAAAAATACTCTTCAACACGGGAATAATTTTATTATGTCCTTGGTTTGCCTACCTTTGTCATTGGCTAATGCAAAGATCGCAAAGCCAAAAAAAAAACAAAATATTATGGTTGTTCGTCATTGATTTCGAAAAGTAATAAATAATACTTAATATTATAAATGTGTATGTGAGTTTGTTTGTTACGCTTTCACGCAAAAACTACTGAACCGATCATCATGAAACTTTGTACATATATTCTTGGAGGTAATTAAAAGTAACATAGGATAAAATATATTAAAAAATAAATAAAATAATTGCTTCACTGCGAGCGAAGCCGCGGGTAAAAGCTTGTAATAAATAAATTTGTTCAAATCAATAAAAAACATGTTTACATAAATCAATTGAATCATTTGAGGGTTACAATTAGTTAACAAAACAGATAGGTGTTGCGACCAGACAAGCCCATACACAATAATTATATTATTGATTTTTGATAAATTGCAGGTAGAGCAAGCGTTTGTTGAGGTAAAGTATTAGAAATTAAAAGAAATAAAAAAAAAAAAAATAGAAATAATTGTATTTAATAAAATGAGTTCTAGGTGCTACTAAAATCTTTTGATTTATTACCAATATACAAATTTACATACAGTCCTACCAACTTATCTGTGAACTGAAAGAGGACGGCAAAGGTGCCCAAAAATGAGTAAGTTTTCAAGAAGGAAATTTCACATTAGACATAATCGTTTAATAAGAATTATGGTTTTTAAAAATTAAAAACAATGATACCTATATAAAAATAATAAAATAAATAAAAAGAATTTGATAATTTACAGTTACGTAGGTACGCTAACAGTTTAGTCTCTCAGCAATAAACAATGGCTTTATCTAAAAAGTAATCCAATGAAGTGGAAATTCAGCAGATAAAATGTTCCACGGGGGGGATACAACTTTCATTTTAATGCGAAGTTAAGTAGGTACTTACCCTGCAAGAGGTACCTCGATGTCTAGTATTTAGTTATGATCAGATTTGACTAATTATAATTAGCAGTGGTACCTAGTGGTAGTGTAGTGTAATAAAAAAAAACAAATTGCTTTACAATGATTTGTTGAAAACCAGGTTTACAGTAATTGTGATCTTTAGATGAATCTGCAAACACAACTTCATCCTGGTTGTGAGGCCATACCCCGCTTATTTCCGTACCACCATCATCATTATCATTATCGCTTTCGGTTTTAGTGTCACTTACCACTTCTATAATAAAAGGTTTATCTAAATACAAATCATGTTTTAAGTATTCTCCTTCTAACCTGCGAACGTGTTTACAATGCTGTGCCCACTCATGAACTGTAATAACGTCAAAAGCTTCTCTAACTAGGCGGGAAATTTCAGCATTTTTGTGCTCAATATTTACATCAGCAACTTTTCTTTTCATTGTGCTCCATATGAGTTTAATGGGATTGAGATCACAGTGATAAGGTGGTAAATATAAGTATTTGTGTCTATTGTCTTCTAAAATGTTTTCAATCTCATATACAGGTTCAGGCTTGTTTCTCTTAATTATTTCTAAAAGCTGAGGTTTACTAAAATTCTCTCCGTAGTCAATTTTATTTTGGGTCAACCATAATTGCATATCTTTTTTTTAAGGAATTCGTATTTGGGACTCTATTCACACAAATACGGTGATAATGAGCATTATCCATCACTATTATGGATGGCTCTCGTAAATTAGGCACAAGTTTTTCAATAACCCACTTTTTAAAGTTGGTACTATTCATCTCGTCATGATAATCGCCACTTTTTGAGTTTGATTTAAACACAAGTAGTGTATTTGTAACAAATCCAGTATCTCCTCCCGCATGAACAATAATATATCTTTGCCCTTTCGATACAGGCTCCAATACTCCGCCTTCACCCTCTCCTTGCCAACATTTACCCGATGTATGCGAAAAGTGAATATAGGTCTCATCTAAATAAATTATGGGCCGGGGCTGGAGAGATTTATTATTTTTATCCACTGCATGTAAGTACTTAGCTTTCCAAGCTGATATTTCATTACGCTCCATAAGAACCTTCCGATTGGATTGAGATTTTTTCAAACGAAATCCCACTTTGTGAAGCAGCTTTCGCAGACTCTCTCGCTGTCCTGTGTAATTTATTTCTGCCTTTAAGACCTTTAGAAGCTTTTTAACAGTAGGGACGTCTTTTTAGCAGAATTAAAAATCAAAAATTAAATCTTTTTTGTAACAATTTCTTCTGCTGCGTGCCCTTCCTTAACTGTTTTTGAAATAAGTCCTTGACTCACACCTGAAATATAAGATAATAAAATAAATGTTAGTAGAAATTTGAAATCTGGCAGGTTAGTTTGCTCACTCACTTAGCAGGTTACCTAATAGATGTACGTTACCGTTACGCTAACCTGCAGCAAGAATAGAAACGAATATTTCGTGGACTTAAATAATTAGTTAAGTATCGGGTAATTTATAACAAGAAAGTTGACAACACTAACCTGTCACTGCCGAAATTCGTTTGTATATTTGATTAAATGGAATAATCGGAGACCCCGCACGAGCTTCTTATTCAAAAAAGGTTTTAACCTTGAGAATAATGTTTCGAGCATCACTTTTAATAGCTTTCGGCATATTTAACTTTATAAATTCCGCAATATCACGACAAAACAACCAGAGAACCCGAATGTAGTAGACACTGACAATCGAATGACATTTCAACATGACGGCCGTAGTTCCAATTTTCCCATTTCACTGATAAGTTGGTAGGACTGTAGTTTAAAATACTCCGGCCGCTGCTCGCATGTATATGGCCAGTACAGCAATTGTGATTTATCTCGAAGAAGGTTCTGAAAATAATGCTCAAATTTCCAAGCATGTTTGAGAAAATTTTTGTTGTTCCTAGTTCGTCCTTGATTTCGAAAAGTATTATATTTGACAAAATGAGTTCTAGGTACTACTTAGTTTTAATTTCCGCGCATTATTTGAGAAAAGTACTATACAAGCTTTGGCCAGAACTAGGCATTGATGGACTTACGTATGTGTGCCTCGGCTTCGCCTCGGACCACATTTACACGTTTGTCCATCAATGCCTCTTTTGCTGGCCGCTGCAGTAATGTACTATTTTATCCGTGGTGCTAGGCAACTGGGCTTATACCAGTTGTAAACGACCCTTTTGCCTATTGGCCTTGTTTGTTCTTGATTAATTTAGTTGCGGAATCCAAGACAATTAAATTCATTCGCCGGGACTTCGTGGAGCTTCACTGCCTCGGCGCTTTTCTGCTGGTCGCCACTGTTGATTTTGTTTTTTTTTTTGTTGGAGTTTAGGCGTTGGAGTTGCAGTGGTTTAGGAATAGTGCATATGCATATTTTTTGTATTTTTCATACTTTAGGCATAAAAACCAAACCATTATTTTCTAGAAGTGCATATTAGTGCACTAGCACTGGCCCGCTCATGATGGTAAGTATTTTTTTGGCCTTTGCCAAGCATTGCTACATCGACCGTTTTTATGGATCCGTACCCAAAGGGTAAAAACTGGACCCTATTACTAAGACTCCACGATACGTCTGTCTGTCTGTCACCAGCCTGCATCTCATGAACCAGATTATGAAATTTTCACAGATGATGTATTTCTGTTGCCGCTATATTAACAAATACTAAAAACAGAATAAAATAAATATTTAAGGGGGGCTCCCATACAACAAACGTGATTTTTTTGCCGTTTTTTTGCGATAATGGTACGGAACCCATCGTGCGCGAGTCCGACTCACACTTGGCCAGTTTTTATACTTTGCTGTACACGACAGCGGACTCTCGCGTTTGTTCGGCCCTACCCCATGAATACTCGAAGACTTACCGATCTCTCTGAAGGTGGCCAGCTGCTGCCAGCAAGTGATGAGGCTGCAAGAACCCGACACGCCATGACATTTGCATGTCACTCGGGACTTGGTGATCACGGCCTGGGGACAAGAAACGAATATTAGGTAGTTTATTTCATGGAGGACTTACAGCTAATAAAAACAAACAAAAAAGGAAACCATAGTCAACAAAAAGCCAATTAGAAAACCTCATTATTATTATCACCATCATCTTTTAGCCGGGAGACATCCACTGCTGCACATTGGCTCCTATCACGCATTGTTCCATTCTAGAACTTTTCAGACCATTTAATCTACAATGAATGACTTCAAAATCAAATTAAGCTTTCCTTGCTGTGTTTTTTCATAGGTAATGCGAGTTTTGAAGTCCATTGCCATCAACCGCACTCAAATTCCACTGGGCATATAGCAGTATATGAAATTACAGATGGCAATACTACGGACCCAAGATCCTGTGCTTCCTTGTGGTCACTAGATCAACAAGGCAGTCAAAGCTGAAGTACGGTAAGTACGCATAAAATATATGTTCCGGAAGCTAGTACGCAATATTTTCATAAGCTCCCGATCTCCACTAAAGAATAACAAACCGTCGCATTCGTTCGTAATACCCACTACAACTTTACGATTATTGGTTAGAGAGATATGAATAAAAATGCTATAACAAAGCCTTATTGTAGGCTATAGAGTTAGCCAGTAAAATGGCCGTAAACGCGGCAATTATGGCAGCTTGGCATAAAGATGTCTTCACAACGACAGAAAGGCTGTGCGCGGAATTCACAGAGCAAGGAATAACACCTAGGCAGTCTCTTGATTATCTAGAGGCGCCACTAATACTCACTCTAACACAGATAATATAATACTAGCATACAGATGCCTCATCCCTTACAAAGAAACCGTGCCGACGTAACTAACGTTTTTCGTCTGATTAAACCGATTATTTTTTGTCCATCAATCGCGTTCGATTCCGTCCCACGGCGATTGATAGATGGTGTTAGCAGCAAATTGCAAGTAAAAGGGTTTACTCGGTTCGTGAATATTGTTACGAGCTGGGGTTCAGGAAATAAATAAATGATTAAACAACCGATTTCAGTTAATCGCACTTTATTACAAAAACACTTCTTAAACAATTCTATTACTTCGCACTATTTTCCTTTTCCAATCGCACTGTATCGCTTCTCAATCGAAAACTGACCCACGACGAACCCGACCGCTCTTTATACAGCACGGAAGATGTTTCTGGGACGTTCCATACGGTTCTAGATAATTCGAGAATCTTCCAGAACAATTGACATTCAAACTCATTGTTCCCGAAGCGACTAGAAACTTCGATAAGATTAGTTCCGCCATTCGATACTAGATGGCGCCACTAGTAACTACTTAGTTCTTCCTCTCGTCACTAGATGGCGTTACGTTATCTTGTAACAATATTTTATTCTTTAAATACAGGGATGGATTATTTTATAGTATTTTTTTTGAACGTTTTTATAGTTTCTTTGCACCAAAATGTGTTACAATATAAATTTAGATAATCGAGTGGAATGCCTCAGAAATTTAAAACCGCGACATCTATTGGCATCAATTTTAAATGTTCACATAATCTTTTAAATGTGAATTAAGAGCCCAATATTCCATAATTTTGCACTTAGAAGAGTTGATTAAACAAGAATAGACCGTATACAATTTTTTATGTTCAATTCTAAAAAATCTTAATTTTACACACATTCAATAACAGATCGATGCATATCGCGCCGCACGTGATTCTATATAATAAAGACGAAAGTTTGCGAGATTGTGTGTGTTTGTATGTTTGTTTTTTGCCGCGGGAATATGTTCCCTCGGGATAATTTTCGACATTCACGCGAGCGAAGCCGCTGGCTAATCTTACAATAAATGTGAAAGTTTGTGTGGATGTTTATACTTTTAAACTTCCCAACGGATTCTGATGAAACTTTACAGTAAAATAGCTTGGACATCGGCATAACACAGAGGCTACAATTTATAGAGATATTGAGGGAAGTACTTAAGTTGCGCTGAGCAGAAGAGAGAAGTCTCAGTTAGCTCGTAGGCAATCAATCTGCATGGCCTTTTAAAAAAACCGGCCAAGAGCGAGTCGGACTCGCGCACGAAGGGTTCCGTACCATTATCGCGAAAAACGCCAACAAAATCACGTTTGTTGTATGGGAGCTCCACTTAAATATTTATTTTATTCTGTTTTTAGTATTTGTTGTTATATCGGCAACAGAAATACACCATCTGTGAAAATTTCAACTAACTAGCTATCAGGGTTAATGAGATACAGCCTGGTGACAGATGGACAGATAGACGGACCGCGGAGTCTTAGTAATAGGATCCCGTTTTTACCATTTGGGTACGGAACCCTAAAAAGGAGGAGATTCTATGTTCGTCTTTATGTTTTTTTTTGAAAGAATATGCTTCCAAATTGGTCCCATTTACATTTGGTGACGTTCTGATGAAGAATTTTGGTGATATACAATAAATTTCGATAAATGACAGTAAATCTCTTGGGATTGCTGCAATAGCATTTCTGTTTATTGTTTATATCATTTCATAACATAACATCACGCCAGTACGCTCTAAAGGGTTACGCAGATGTGTACAGTTCACCTTGGTACACTCTCATTTCACCAGTTATGTTCAAGTTTCATGATATTTGTAAAGAACTTGCCTATTAGATACCACAAGTAAAAAGCTAAAATAAAAAAATAAACATTTTTACAATAAAAACTTTTTTTACAAAAAAATACTACCGACTTCCAAACAAGAAAACTACAAAGTGAAAAATAACTTTATTTTTGGAAGTCGGTGTCTTTCGTAGGTACCATCAGTTGGGATTGGTCATAAGTTAGCTGCCTCGGCCTGTTATTGCATTTTTATGGTAAAATTGTTTGTTACTCTAGACGCTTTTACTTGAACGTCTTTTTGCATCGTTCTCACATACATGTATTTTTTTCAACAAGAATGATGTAACCAAAAACTTGCAATTGAAACTGATGGAAAAGAGTGTCCGTGGAGTTTCTTGCAAATTCTTCTCCATTGAGATCTACTGACTCTTGCGAATTTGCAACTAGAGTCATATTGGAGTAGGTTTTTTTGTTTGACAATTCAAAAGTAGATACCTCTAAGGTTTATTTGAAATATACTATTTTGATTTTGATTTATACGATAACCGCCTTACCATATTTTTATTTACGTACTCTTGAAAAAAAAACTATTTTTTTTCATTTCTTTTATCGTTTTTTTTTTAACTTTTAGCCATGAGCTCCTCATATAGATAAAATAATCAGCGACCATGGGATGCCATTATTAATAACTTAGCGACCTGCCCCAGCTTCGCGCGGCACAAATTATAACCAAAAACCTGCCTCGTTCATTACCTACTCTTTCTGATTTCCAAAACCGTATCAAAATCCGTTAAGTGATTCGGAAGAAGTTAGCGGCGAAACAGAAATGACTTCGATAGACGAGGACTACCTACTATTTAGATATATGCATGTGCGTTAAAATTTGCGTAAGTTCAAGTATCGCAGCAGTTACAGGCATAGTCAGAATTTTCTCGGGCTGACATTTTCTATGGATGACACTCACTGACACGAAGGTTTGTATTGAAAGAGCAATGCGATTTTTAGCAGCTCCCGCCGAGGCGTCTCCTAGCTCTGTGGCGTAATCGCAACTTATGTCGTATTTACTTTATTGAGAATCGTACGATAAGGCGGGCTATGAAAACCTCGAATCGAACGCGAAGCAATTCTTCGCAATTCGCGAAAGTTATTTGATGGTCATTGAATGATGCTTTGGGATCAGTCACAAGCGGATTCGTGAAAAACTTCAAACGTAATGAAGAAACGTAAACGTTTGAAAATTTTCATCGTCAGCCCCAATGTAAATTTTCTGTGTACTTACGGGTAACTGCAAAAAAACTGACGATTCCCTCAAAGTTACTCAAGAACAATAATTCCAAGCACCTTCAGGGGTACCTAATTTAGCTACCTATTATGCTGAAATTATTTAAAGTTTAACGCCGCCGCCGTTTCCCTGGCTCTTAAAATAAATGAAAATGATATTTCGGCTTACAGTCGACTTAACTATTAATACAGCACAAGTTTCTATTAGGGATTACTTGCGACTTTGTAGGACAGTGATCTCTTATAAGTCGGCTTATACGATACTAACTGAACGCTGGCGATATTTTATTGTTAGTCTCATTCTTTCTATGAAGTTATTAAATTTCTCTTTAGTAAGCTGTGCCTGATAGGATTTCACATCGGCAAAAATTAAACATTCATGACTGTGATTATTACATAACATCACGCCAATATCCCAGGGAGGGTACGGCAAAGATGCACCTACTTATAGTACACCCACAGCTGGACAAAATACATGCTATGCAAATAATTAAAACAGGTATTTAAAAAACTAAATACAAAATATTTGTAAGGCGTGTATTTGAAATATAAAATACAAAATGCAGTATGTTAACAATTTCAATTAAAATACAAATTGTAAAATTCAGTCGATTATCCATAGTGACATTTGTACTAATAATAAACTTAATTAATACACTGAAGTTTCGTGAAAATTATCGTTTGAAATGAACATGACAATAATTTACAAGATACTTGACAATTTGACGTTAGGTACGTCTCGGTCATCCTTAGAATAATTCTAAGCCGTTGAAATTTTGCTTACGCAAGCTATCGACCGTTATTTTTTGCAGAACGAACCAAATAAATTTTATGTTTTGTATTGTATTTTGAATCCATAATTATTTGGAATACTAACTACAAAATACCTCAGCGTCAGGTATTTGAAATACCAATAACAAATTACATTTTTTTAAAGTAATTGAATTACAAATACCGAATAAGTATTTTTATTTCAATTACGTATTTTAATTACAAGTATGTTTTTTCCTTTATTTAACAATTAAGTACAGGATTATTTTTTTAAATAGCAACCAAAAACCACTAAGGTTCAAATACTGCCCAACCTGTCACCCATATTTCGGCAGTTAACGGGATAAAAATCCAGACACCGGGCTGCTAGCGAGAAATTCTAGATGGAAACACCCAGTAAGACTTTGCGCGACTTAGGAATCGAACTAAGGTAATCTTCCTCAGTAGCAGCGCTTGCAACCTAGATAGACCAACGAGTCTAATTATATTACCAAGTTAATAACGTGTCTCAAGACGAAAGTGTGTGTTGCCAGTGCTTATTCGAATCACGGGACAGAGACGAATCGCTCACAATGGGCCTCAACAGAAGGCTTAAAGTCAGTTTGTAGGCTCGCAATTGTACTAACAAATATGGATGTAATCGTTAAATGAATCTGAAATAAATGATTTATTATTATTATTAATTATTATTAAAGTCACCCAAAGGGAAATGGTCTATGCCTCGAGTTTCCTCGCGTGATTGAAGCAGAAATGAAGACATCCGCAAGAGAATAAGGTTTACCGACATAGCCTGAAGAATTGCTAAACTTAAGTGGCAATGGGCAGGGCACATTGCTCGCAGAACGGATGGCCGTTGGGGCCGAAAAAGCTCAAGACTGGCGACCGCAACTTCACGCAGCGTTGGAAGGTCCCTTCTAGGCGACGAAGTGGTCAAGGCTGCGGGAGTCTGGTGGATGCGAAACGCACAGGACTGATCAGTGTGGCGATGATTGGGGCAGGCCTATGTGCAGCAGTGCACGTCTTTCGGCTGAAATTATGAATTTAGTAACTGTGTTGTGGAGGTCACATAGGCAGTCGTTTTATGTAAAATACTGGTTTGCAGCTACATCCGGAACGACTGGTAGCTGACCAGTGACCCCAACATAGCAAAAGGCCCTAGAACGGCGAATTTTCATGGATTCCTTTCAACCGACTTCAAAAAGGAGGCGGTTCTTAATTCGACTGTATGTTTCTTTTTTGAATGTTTGTTACGCGATTACTCCGCCAATAGGAATGTTGCCTGGGTAGAAAAATGATAATTCTATTTAGTCCGTCAGTGAGATTATCAAATAATATTGGACCCATATTTTTTGCTTTATCAAATAAATCAAAATTGCCAAAGATAAAGCGCATCAAAGTTCAGTGGGGGCTTTTGACGTCAGATTGTCAGTATAAATTGTAGCACACCGTGTAGTCACACGATATTTCAACGCACTCTATCGTCGTAATTTTTTGTTTACGTGGCAAAAGAAAAATACGTGTCCAAATTATTAGGTTATCTAACTGACGGACTAAATAGATATTTTTTGTCAACTACCCTTTTGGTGACCGGTTTTGTAAATTCTTTTTATGTTTGAAACCAACTCCCGAGTTGGACCTATTTTGTCACCAAGTCAGAATCTCATGATGGGGTCCTATGGAAATCGACGGAACTTCTCAAATATTATAGGCATACATAAAGCGATTTTCATCAACACTGCAAACATTATGCACTTAGAATGTATCATTTCGTGAAGTGGAATTTGATAAAGAAGTTTGGAAGTCGGTTTTTTTCTTTGAGGTAAGTTTTTCGCGCAAGTGGACCTAAACTAAGTAACGGTGAACGTACCCGCCTCCCAGCCTCGTTGTTATGCCTGTTCATCAGCTGCCTGCCCTGTTCCCGGCTGCCTCTCTTCACCTTACGCTCCCGCTCTCTGACGTCCACGAACACTTCTGTAAACCTGGTAACAAATCATTGAAATGATTATATTCATTAGTTTAGGATTAGTTAGTTAGGAGTTAAATTTTAAGGTCCTCTTTTAACCTAAGGAAATATTTTCCCAAGTCGCATTTTTAGAACAACTTCTTGGGAAATGTGTTGGCGAACTCCTGCAACTTTATATACTTCGCGAGAACTACTTAAAAGTAAGAATTTATCACTTACAAACTACTCATGGATATGTCCTAGAGTCCTAAACTACTCATATTTGTGAAGTTATGACGAGTATAAATCAAAGATAAACTTTTCTCCTGTTCAAAGTTTTCCACGAAACAAACTTTTCTAACTCCTGGTACCCCGAAAGCTTTTAGAAATGACTGAAAGAGATATTACATTTGGAAAGAGATAGTATTAGTTCTACGAATGCTACGTTTCTCGTTGCTACGCCCACCGCTACGAAATGTCTACGAGAAAATATCGACCCTTTTAATGGAACACTGGAGAATGCATTGTAATGCTATACACGTAAGGTATATTTTAGATTGTTATCAGTGATAGAGGGTAGAAATATTTCGGAGGGTTAGATTTCACTCCTGGTATGTGAGGATTTAGGAGAGTGGCCGTTGTAAAGCAGATATTTATCCGAATAATGCGCGTTTTGTTCAGCAGTACGAGGGTCAAAACCATTCGGAGAAAGCAATGTACACTTTGAGGGTTCTTAGAAGTCTAGCATTTTATGTTTCTAGGAATTTAATAATAGTCTGAATTTCTTCATTGAATCACTTTATTTTGACAACTTTATTCTTGATTTCAGTTGAAATTTCATATTCTAATTGTTGTTGGATTTCTTTCCAGCGATTTTCTTCTCAGCCGGGTGACCGGATTAACTCTTTCTCAGGCCTATGCTCCCCTGGTACAATTATCGCGTTAAAGCGTCCGTAACCCGCTAAACCCGGTTCATATCCGGGTTTATCCGGTGAACGTCGCTTTGCGAAAAAGTTTAGCAAATGAAATGATCGCGTTCAGTGAAATTCGTGCTGAAAATATTATAAAGACTCTGCGGAAAGAGAACCGTTGTGGCGAAAAATGGAACTAACATTATGATTTTTATAAAACACTAATAATATTACAATAAAATACACTGAAAACATTATAATAATATTTCTTACATAGTTTCAAAATATCAAGATGTTACAGTCGCACTACAATGACGTAATAGTGTTGTCAACATAACAAACACGGTAATTAAACACAGCTGCGCCCTCAAATCTTATGACGGTTCTCTTTCCGCACAGAATCTATGAAACTAGAGAACGTCGAAGTTAGATCGTTTCTTTATTTTGGTTTAGCAACCTCAGTTTTATTTGAAATCATTGGTTAGTAATAAACCATTCCAATTTTTTAAGAAATGATTTAATTTACAGGCCGTTTAATTTTAAAGGAAAACAAGTGAATTTAAGTAGCGTTATTTGACTAACTAACATTACCGCCAACTTTAATTATTATCTTATAATTATATAAGATATAATTAAAGTTCTGAATAAAAAAAAAATACGAGCAAACTTAGAAAATTTCCGGAATCCAGACGAAAAGGACTTCTTTTGAGACTTTGCCGCATACCAAGCGTTCCACAAATTCTTCGCGATTTATGCTCGCCTAGTCGGAAAAATACTCAAATGCGGGAAAATCTCCTTTATGAAGCCAAGACTCTTCCCAGCACATACATTCTCCATTCCTAGCCGCATACCGGACATTCTTTAGCTACTAGAAACGATGTTGCCTTGGTACAGAAAATTCAAACAGACAAATCGGAAAAGCTTTTTTAAAATGTTCCTTTCTAAAAAAGTTAAAACGCTCCACCTCTGACATACCCTTAAAAAGCTTAGATGTATGTCTGTGTGTGTAGCTTGAAAACTCCGCCCATTCGTATCTGCATTGAATTTTCCTTCGTTTTCCACACCAACACAGACAGAATCAGCTTAGAACTTAGAAGTTGTATTTCATGTGTTCCTAGTAGATGGACCTCGCCTTTTTACGTAACCTCGTCCGGCTCTGGGGAAGTTTTCGACAAACATTATCTGAAACTTTCTTATTACGAGAAAATTGAGGTCCGCTTTGGTTATATGTTCAAGGATTTGAAGAGATTTTTATATGCATTTACTAACTAATTCCATGGGGTTTTTAGATCCTATTTAAATAAAAATCCACTAGTTTATAATTTCCCTATTGCCCTAAAAGTTTTATCAGATCGCAAGACTTTAGAAAAAGGTTTTAGAGGCTTTCAGAAATAACTTAATAGAAAGAACTATAAACTAGGGACCTTTTATGGGTCATGTTAATCTTTTTTCTCCGATGTTTAATTTCTTTTGATGTCATTGTTATGACCCAAGGCTTTGAAAGTGGACCCAGAAAACAAAAAGACCTCCTTTTAGTTCCTAAGCTCCTGTTCAAACAGCCTCAAACCGTGACGTTTCAGTGTCGCAAAAAGCGTGGGACGTACAAAGCTTAGGCAACGGTTGAACCATCACAGCCTTCTATTTTTTGCTACCCTGGTGTAGGTGGCACGAAATATGCAGAAAATTCCATGTTTTTAGGAAAATGTCGTTTAAAAAACAATAAAGAGAAATGACACAAATGTTTTCATTTGTTTTTTATATTACTTTCAGTGGAAAAGATCCACATGCAAGCGGTGAAAACAAACGGCGGAATAATCTCTGTAATTCATTTTGCCCTGGTGTTTGAAAACGTTAGGCCTGAAAAAAATACACGCCGCAGTCTTCGTAGCAACCAACGTTCGTAGCAAGCAACAATGTTTTTCACTTTTTTACAAAAAAATACTATCGACTGCCAAATAAAAACACTAAAAAGTAAAAATTTAATTTCTTTTTGGAAGCGGTGTCTTTGGATCGGGTAGTAAAATATTAAAATTTAATATTTTTTTGAATTAATATGATTTTACATAATTTTCAAAATATAATTATGATTCGCGATATTGACTTACTTGAATTCAGATCCTATGTACGACGAAGACGTCATCGTCACCGGTTGACGAAAACCTGGCTTTGGTGCGAGATGTCTTTTATTTGTTACCTTTCTCACCCGTATATCAACACGGATTTGACACTGGACCCGAAGATAGAGAGTTTAACCCTTCGGGTCAGTAGCCACGATTGTCAAACAGGTTTCAACTGTGCGAAGGTAGCTCGCTGCTTTGCCGATCCGTGAAGTGATATCTTCTTCAGTTCGTCTAGTCTCTGACACGACGCTCCGTGAATTTGTGGACGCGTTCCACAACCTCTGTGCCAATTAACATCTCCGGGTCTTCCGGATGTTAATTTTGAGCACAGTTTTCGCCGCCTCCTGGCGCAGGTCTTACAATGTCGCTTGCATGTGTGTGTACTCAGCAGGCATAGATCATCGCCATAGTCCAGGTCTTCCAAGATGTATGACAATCCTCACTCTATTCCATGGCGCCTGCTATCGTTTATGCGAAGCATTACGATTCCGTCGAGAACGTCAATTAAAAGGAGGGGCGGAAGAAGACAGCACTGGCGGACACCTGCGCGCACTGCGATGTCTTTTGAAATGAGGCCGTTGTGAGTCACCTTGCAAGAATATTTCCTGTAGATGCTCTCCAATAGGACAAAGGCAAGATAAATCTCCCTTTGCCATTCTGCTGCCTGCTCGAGTATGATACTAAGAGTGTTGATTTGGTCAGTTTCTTATAAAATTGTACATTTAAGATTTTCGAGTATTTATTGGTCAATAGAAGAAATATTTCCATGAAACGAATTTCATCTTTCAACCCTTTCGTTTTCAGCGGCGGTTAACCCTTTCAGTACGTGAAAACCTCCTAGGATCGCACGCCTACGTAGGAGGTCGTCTATGGACTACGCGTTGCTACGTGTTGCTACGTAGATTATAACGCGTTTCACAAAGAGAGTCACTACTAACGGAAATATTTCTATTCGAATATTCGTTCTGTTATCTTTAGCTATCTTTTATACTTGTGGAGTTTTACTCAAATTAGGCCCTAACCACTCCTTAAAAAGTGCCATAGTAAACTTTAAATAAATTATTAGCAATAGTTTTAAATTAAAACACCTTTTCCTGAACCGTGCTGTAGCCGTAGTAACCGTAGTCGTGGCTTGAATGGAGCTACGGGCAACGCCACGGCCACCGGCTACTCCGCGATTGGCGCGAGCTTCTGAGGATTTCTGCCAGCCTAGTACCCGACCTGTCTTTAGCCATGGTTTGACATCAGTGAGGCCCGTTTGACAGGCGATTAACAGGATTTCCTTCCTCAACTAATTAACATCGAAGTATAAATTCGATTTCGCCTGTTTTTTTTCTCTAATGATGATTATTGATGATATACATGTTATTTATTGGCTTTGTTTGATGTAGTTCTATTATTTTTTAAATCATTTTAATTTGACACTAATTAGATGGACACAGTTAATTAGTTTTTTTTTCTAAGGTGGTACTTTAAGCATCGCGAATTGTTTCTTAGACCAATGATTCAGCACAAAAATACCACCAATATTTTTCATTTGAGTATGTGACTTTTTAAATTACTTAAATTGCACTTATTACATTTACAGCTGAAAAAGAACACATTTGGTCGATTTCAGGCAGGTAAGAAAATTGTCGCTCCTGAAAGAACCACCTGTGAACCACCTGTAAATTTTTCACCTGTCTTACCTCTCACCTTGATACTAGGACAAAAGAACGTTTTAGGAGTAAAATCCACCTTTTCACGTGAATTTCAGGTGTACGCACACCATTACAAATCGCGTTCACCTTTATAACTCACCCGTAAACGGGGAGGTGAATTTAAAAGGTTCGCAGTAGAAAAGGGATGGGCTGTTGCATCCCTTTCTAGCACGATGGGGAGGGTTGGCAAAATATACGTTCACTCACACATTGAAACAACATTCTCTGTGTGAGGTTTCCACGTAGATTTTACCTTTTCCCTCCCTCACACAGAGAAAAATCTCTCAGGTGAAAATTTACACGTGAAGTTTCACGTTGTACGAGAGTAACGCAGGTAAAGATACCTTCGCCTTGGTATTGCTTCCCTAGTATTCAGGTGCGTCGAATTTTACCTGAACGTTTCAGATGACGTTCTGAAAAGGTGGAAATGGCTGAAAGTGCTGATAAACGGCGCTTTCAGCAGTGACGTCATACTAAATTTGTATTGTAATTTTCAGGTAAAGACACCTTCACCTCGATGTTGCTTCCCTAGTATCCAGGGGCGTCGCGAAACAGGTGAGTTCTACCTGAACGTTACAGGTGGCTTCCTGAAAAGGTGGAAATCTCACGATTGTGCCGAGAAATGGCTTTCGGTAGTGACGTCATAATGGAAAATTGTAGTTTTCACCTGTTATGACACCGTTCATTTACAGAATTTTCCATTGGAAATTAATATTTGAATATAATTTCTAAAATATTTATTTTTGTTTGCTTAAAAATGTTTTCCTGACTATTTTGACAAATTCAATATTTTATATCGGTTTATTGTTTTTTCAGATTAGCTAGCGGCTACTAATTTTCCGCGGGGAAAATTTCGATAAAGTGGGGGAAAAGTACTAGGCTCTCATACTACGGGAAGAGATCGCGCGACATTGTTGTAGGTCAGGGACTGGGGGACGGACTGGGGAACGCGTATTTAAATAAAATAATAATTTTCGCTCAGGGCAACATAAGAACAAAGTGGTAGCTGTATAGAATTCTACAACTAGAGAACTCATTTCAAGGTTCTAGTTGTAGTAGAATATAGTAGTATGTACTGGGATAACATAAGCTGCTGGATGTATATATAATATTCTTGAATTTATAGTTTGCGGGAGTTTACCTGTTATAATTCTTTTGTTTATGTGACGTAACTCAACAAGGAAAAGTTTTCATCGAAGTAATTTGTTTTTAAATCTCGCTAAGCAATTAAAAATTATATCATCACCCCTGTTTTTCTCAAAATGGTAAGTAGAAACTACTAACTATACTGATCAAGCAACCATTATACAAGATTAATTTCAGTTTAAATTAATTTGGTTTGCCATGACGCCTTTTGTTAATTTATAACACCATTATAATTGACTTTGACAAAATATCTCAAGGTGATTAGAGATTTTTTAACAATTATAATTTCATTGGAAAGCTTATCTTTAATGTGTGTACATTACCTGTACATAAATTTACAAGCTCTTATTGAATGACCACCGAACCTACACATGAGCAGGAGTGCACATACGCGGTTGACTAACCCTTTAACCTCAGAAGTACCAGGAACGCATACTTACTTGTAGCCATACTCGAGATTATCGCCACATCCTCCCCACACCCAATCGGAGTGCAGATTCCTCGGTCTAGAGGCGCGGCTGCAGCTACAGCTTGACAGGCGACCATCCCGACAAGCTCGTGACACGGAGAGCGATACGCCGGCCGAAGTTATCGCGTGCGTGAAGGCCGTTTCCCGTGATGCTGGTGAGGAAAATAAATTGGTTAAAGTATGTAGTTTTATTTTATGAGCTGCTGGTACATAGATCGTATTTATTAAGGCCTAAATCTGGGGAACTGTGACGTAATTACAATGTTTTACGGTTTGATTCGATGCTGGGACGTTACTTGCTGTGTGGTCTTACATAACTTTCCCATGGCGGTTGAGACACAATTATGCTATTAAATCTTAACAATTTCATGGGAGAAGTCACCGTAGATGGAATAGGCATGAGGCATAATGCCTTAGATAAACTTTTCTTTAATTGTCTCTTCACCGTCTTGCACGTCTCTGCAAACCCATGTGTGAAATCCACCTCTATCACAACTGAAAGGGCCCAATATTATCTTGTATTATATAAGAATCTTTGAAATTAATTTAGGTATAGAAGAAACAAAACACTATTCATTTCAGACAGTAGAATATGCCTAAACAATAAACCAGCCGTAAATATTCGACATCTCATAATTCCTACCCAAACAAATGTCCCTTAACAGATGGCCTTCGGGTTTCGATAATATCGTCGCAATTTTCCTAGAAATCTATTTTCTATCTAGACCAGTGAGAAGTAGGGATGGTGGGAATAGTAGCAAAGGCGCTATAAATCAGTAACTGTCCCAGTTGTCTTCCAGTGGAGATTTAGAGCTCTGTTGCTGGGTACATTTTCAGCACTTGTACAGCGAGTAACACGGGTGATATAAATGGGGAATAGTTTTTGCTCTGGCAAAAGAGATCTTGTTTTAATGTATAGAACGGAAATGATGAGTTTTGTTATCGAATTCTGCCACTTTTTTTTTGTTGTAACTTTTCAAATAGCCCGATAAATAGCATAATAGTCCGTATGTTTGATTAAACGCTCATTAAAACTCAGTAAGATTTACTAAACTCACTAAATAAGAAACGGCTACCCTGTTTTTATTTAGTAGCATTTAGTAGCACAATTCAAACTCGCTCACAAAAACAAGTAACATTAATAAAAAAAAATAAAAAATACTTGTTTATTGCAAGTAAAATTTGAAAAACCCCGCCACATTTTTATTTCATGCTACATAATTACGATCAACAATCTATTTAACACGTAATTATGACACGATATCATGCGAAAACCGCCCGATTCAAACAGTAAAACGGTCATAACTTTTGAATGGCTTAACCGATTTTCATCAAACATAGCTAAGAACACTCTCGATAAAGTCACCATACAAACAAAAAAAAAACGAAATCAAAATCGGTTCATTCGTTTAGGAGCTATGATACACAAATGCACATATACACAAACACACAAGTATAAACGTCAATCTCATAATACCCCTCTTTTTCCATCGGGGGTCAATAAGGGACAAAACAAAATTTTCCACATCATCTATACGTAAATAAAGGAAAATAAAATACTCTTACTGTTATAACTGCATAATTCTTACGGCATAGTTGCTGTCCTTTAGTCAGCGGTTACTTAAAAATTGTTCGATAAAATGCCCATATTTTAACCCCCAACGGAAAAAGAAGGGTGATAGAAGTTTGACGTGTGTACCTGTGTGTTTGTGTATCTGTCTGTGGCATCATATCTCCTAAACGGATGAACCAATTTTGATTTCATTTTTGTTTGAAAGGTGACTTTATCGAGAGTGTTTTTAGCTATGTTTGGTGATAATCGGTTCAGCCGTTCTAAAGTTATGCGCGTTTTACTCTTTGGATCGAGGTATTTTCGTTAAATATCGTGTTTCGATAGATTGTCGATCGAAGCGCGTCTACTACTAGATATAAATGTGTCAAGAATTTTCAAATTTTACTTGTAATTAACAAGCTTTGAAATGCTTCAAAGATTTTTGAATGTAAAAACCTTCACATATAAAGCTTTAATTAGAACGCTCTTGACGGATACAAGTCTTTGTCAACCGCTGTCTCCGTCGCATTCTCGGAATTTACTGGCCCGAGACCATCTCCAACGTAGAGCTGTTGGAGAAATGCCACGAGAGCCCGATCGACCGCCAGATCAAGCGTCGCAAGTGGAGATGGATTGGCCACACGCTCCGAAGGGATCCCGATCACATACCCAAGCAAGCTTTGGACTGGAATCCCCAAGGAAAAAGAAAGCGTGGCTGGCCCCGTCAAACCTGGAGTCGCACCGTGTTGGCAGAAGCGACGGGCATCGGTATGACATGGAGCGAGGTGAAGCGTGAAGCTCAAGACCGATCGCGATGGACGACATCTGTGGACGCCCTCTGCCCCATCTAGGGGTCATAGGATATTAAGTCAAGTCTTTACGGATACTTATCCAAACATTACTAATTTAAAACTATATGTGCCGAATTGAGAACTTCCTCCTTTATTTTCGTTGGTTGATAAAACGAAACTACACATAACGTACCCTTATAACTTATAACTAAAGACACAACCGAATACTAACAGTATATAATATTACCTAAAACAATATTCGTTCGCCGCGGTCGTAGCCTCAAAATTGTCTCTGCGATATTTTTATTACGTCCTATGTCAATTTCTTTTGTTCTGAGTAAAGCAGAATTTATATCTGTATTTATCTTGATACATAGTCTAGTCTGCCGTGCCGGCCTTGGGTGGATATTCTACTTGGGAATCAGGGAATGTATATTAAAAATGTTTCTTAGTATGAAGAAAGTATATCTACTTTTGTTAGAATTAAATATTTTTCATTTAACATGATACAATTCCAGTTTTTTAACCCCCGACAGAAAAAGAAGGGTGTTATAAATTTGACGTGTGTATCTGTGTATTTGTGTATCTGTCTTTGGCATTATAGCTTCTAAACGGATGAACCGATTTTGATTTAGTTCTTAGCGTTCCGTACCCGAAGGGTCCAAACGGAACCCTATTGCTGTCACTCACATGTTTGTCTGCCCGTCTGTCCGTCTGTCTGACCGTTCGTCGTCTGTCACACAATATTATTCCGAAGAATTTTTTTAACTTCCCATTGACATATGAACTTGTGATTGACATATGAAATTTAGTGATAATGTTTATTATTACTTATATTTTACTAACTAATACATAAAAAACTGATTTTTTCTTTGGTACAGAACCCTAAGTTTGCGAAGTCAGACACGAACATGGGCGGTGCTTTAGTTCGAAAAATGACTTTATCGAGAGTGTTCTAAACTATATTTGATGTAAATCATTTTACTGTTTGAATCGGGGTATTTTAACAAGATATCGAGTCATATTAACGTTTTCAATAGATTGTCTATCGAAGCGTGTCTACTAGTAAATAAATTATGTAGTTTAAAAAGCATGAAATAAAAATGTGTCGGTTTTTTTTTAAATTTTACATGTGTAAAAAAATCTTTTGTTCCGAGAATTTATTTATTTATTTAAACTTCATGTACAATGGTGATACATAGGCGGACTTAATGCAGCAAGGCATTCTCTACCAGTCAACCTTTCCAGTTGCTTCCAATTTTAAACTCGAATTAATTAATTAATTATTAATTTTTAAATCTTTGAAACTATTGTTGATTCTTTATAATTTCATTCCTGATATACATGATCTAAAATCTAGATAAAATTAAATATTAGATTTTGATTAAGACAGACATATAGTCTGGTTTCCCTTACCATTCTCAGAGTTTCATATAGGTAATATTGTTTCGCCAAAGTTCAACAGACCTATATAACGACAAATGGTCAAGGGAAAGAAAAACCCAATTTTGGCCAGAATGTATGACTCAACTGTTCTAACAACCCAACATCTTATATGTTGGGTTGTTAGAACAGTTGAGTTTGTATACTTTCATTCTAGAAAATAAATGATTTGATTTTGATTTGAAAATTGCAATGGGTTCCGAACAAAACAATACACAGATTCTGTACTGCCTGCATTAAAAATTGCAAAGATATTTCATGAACCTATCTAAATAAGTACATGTTATATACTTACCAATCAAAGTCAGAGGCCCAAACACAGTCTCGTCCCCCGTGACAGTACAATTCCACCTTCTCCCTTGGAACTGATACTGGCACTCATTGATTCCCTGCTTGACTCCTGAACTGACAATGGGCATGTGATCCTTATGACGACGACACACTCTTCTCTGGCCAGGGGTCAGACCATGGAGTTTGGCACACACTCGGGACTTCTCGGTGAAAAGATCTGGCTGGTTCGACCATTTCTCGAATTCTAGAAGGCCCATGTTGCTGAAACAAGGAAAGATGGGTATTACATTATTGTATGCCTTACTGCTATTGTCATGAGGTTTATTTTAGCCTACTCTTGTGTTGGCTGTGGCTGTGTCATATGAAAAATATGTTTGTCTATGGCGTCGACATCATGACATTCTTGTCGTTTGGGTTGATTAATGGATTTCCTAAGTAACGCTCATTGCGCTATCTAAAAATATTTTTATAATATCTTATTAAATCTAAAATAATCAATTCATTTGAGTTTAGGAGAATATTAAGTATCAATAATTTACCCCCATGCAAAAAAATGAAATTGTATGCCGTTGACATCTATGGTACTGTGACTGTTTTTTTGGGTTCCGTACCCAAAGGGTAAAATCGGGACCCTATTACTAAGACTCCACTGTCTGTCTGTCTGTCAGTCGCCAGGCTGTATCTCATGAACCGTGATAGCTAGACAGTTTATTTTCACAGATGATGTATTTCTGTTGCCGCTATAACAACAAATACAAAAAATTTATTGTGGGGCTTCCATACAACAAACGTGTTTTTTACCGTTTTTTGCGATAATGGTACGGAACCCTTCGTGCGCGATTCCGACTCCCACTTAGCCAGTTTTTTTTAAATACTCTTCTCATGTGCATGTTTTTAATCATTTGATAGTGTTTGTTGGTCTGAGTTATAACTTAAATTAACGTTGACACGATATAACTTTTGAAAAAATCGCTGAAAACGTAGAAATAAAAATCAGAAAATTTGCTGGGCTTTTTAGGGTTCCGTTCCTCAATAGGAAAAATGGAACCTTTAAAGGATCACTTCGTTGTCTGTATGTCTGTCTGTAAATCAAGAACTTTTTCCCTCGAACGCCTATCGTGTTGAAATTAATATCGTAAAAAAAAAAACAAATTTCTTGATCAACGGAATCAAAAGATATCGCCATTTATGTCGCAAATTTGACGAATCCCAAGGGAAACAAAACCTATGGAGTGCTTCCAGTTGACCCGAATCATGAAATCGATTGCTATAAGACATGTTTCTTGCCACAATTTGTTTTGACGAGAGAGTGTTTTTTTTTCGTTGCCTCTGAGACTTCTGGCGGTGTCGAATTAATAAATTCATCATTACTTGACGACATTTTCAAATAAAAACAATACAGCGAAAAGAAAAAGCGCGCGGAATAATTTTTACTTGTTTACAAATTAGCGATGCGTGCGCATCAGCGCTTTCGTTTTTTAAGGCAAATGCATAAAAACAGCCAGTATTACTAATAAAGTAAATTAATATTTTAGTGTTTTGTTACAGATAAATGGTTGTAATTTATGGTCAAAAATAATTAAATTAAAGAGTGTAATGTTTATTTATTATATTTTATCTCCCAAAGTTAATTTTATTCATAAAATATTGACCACTTTTCTGACATAAAAACTCTCTGCTAAGATTTAAAAAAGTACCGTTCGTTTTAGACGGAGTATCTTGATAAACCGTGCGTTTTACCTTATTAAAAAGAAACTCGCGCGTTTTACATTACAATAACGCACAAGTACGTAACGAGATACAATACGATATTGAAATTGTTGAAATAAGAGACCCTTTACGAGCAAATATGTTATAAATTAATTTATTATGGGTATTTTGTCAATCATTTAGTTACCTTAATATAGAACTCGCTAACTTTTTAGTGCTAGGGTACTAAAACTGAAAAGAGTGAAATAAAAACCGAGCCAGACGGAACCAGAACCTTTAACCGACCTCGTCAAGCGTTGCTTAACATTGAAGATCCACCCGTGCTTCAGTTTTTATTTAGCTACGAGCTCCCCAGCCGAAGCCACGGGCAGAAGATAGTCGTAAATAAATAAATTGTCTTCCTAAGATATTAATTTGTTGGTATAGCTCTATACTATAGAAGATGGTCATTATAAATATTTATGGCTAGTAATTTAGCCTCGATGGTCTGTTGTCTTCTAATGGGCTGTAATTAAATATTATTGATTCATTGTTGTAGTTTTTAGGGTTCCGTACCCATAGGGTGAAAACGAGACCCTATTACTAAGACTCTATTGTCCGTCTGTCTGTCTGTCACCAGGCTGTACCTAATGAACCGTGATAGCTAGACAGTTTTTCACAGATGATGTATTTAATTTTTTTGTTGCCGCTATATCAACGAATACTAAAAACAGAATAAAATTAATATCTAAATGGGGCTCCTATACAACAAACGTGATATTTTGCCGTTTTTTTCGGCAATGCGCACGGTTGGCACGGTGGTTGAGCGATTGACTGCTGCACTGCGTGTCTCGGGTTCGATTCCCGCACGGAACAAATATTTGTATGACTTACAGATAGTTGTTCCGGGTCCGGGTGTTTCGTATGTGAGTTTATATGTTGTAATCACACCCACGATACAGGAAGAAATTCCTAGTGTGGGTCAACGTATTCTATTTAATAAAAAAATAAGAAAAATGTTACGGAACCCTTCGTGCGCGAGTCCAACTCGCACTTGGTCGGTTTTTGAAGTTAATTATATAGTCTTTGTCATAACAGTATGGCACGGTCTTCTTTAATGAAGTTTCTAGTACGAAGAAACGGCTTTGTTATTAAGTGCGTCTTTGTACTAATTACTACGAATGAAGTTTAAACAAGTTAAATCTTATATCTTACTTCTCATACTTAATATTATAAAGGCGAAAGTTCGTGAGTGTATGTGTATGTGTGTTTGTATGTTTGTTACTTCTTAACGTTAAAACGGCTGGACGGATCTGGATGGAATTTGGCACAGAGATAGATTACAGTCAGGAATAGCACATAGGATACTTTTTATACCGGGAATATGTTTCCTCGGGATAAATTTCGACTAACACGAGTGCGAAGCCGATGCCAGAAGCTAGTAATATTATAAATGCCAAAGTTTGGATGGATGTATATTGTTTACTCAATCACGCCAGAACGGCTGAATCATTGAATGAATTGAAAAAAAACACTTTCGACGCGGGCGAAGCCGCTGACAGAAGCTATTGTTTATTATAAAATTACTTAGGAGCTGCACAGGTAAATTTTGTCGATAATTGGCGTTAAGATAAGATAAGATTTATTTTGTAAAACATGAGTACAGTATGAAGGTCTTATAATTAATATGAGGTGGCTATTAATGCATGGCGTACAAAATTAGTTGCACTAGACAAACAATACAAAAAATACAATATAAATATTTAAATTAAATTGAAATTATAATGTCAAAATTTAAATTCAATTTTAAATCACAATGTCAAATTTAATTTTTTTTGAGTAAGACAGACAGAAAAAAAAACGCACGTACAGAATTCTTTACAAGCAAAATATCGTAATGAAATTTCTCTATTGATAACCCCTGAAGGGACGTTTTAAATTTGTTTAGAGGCATACATTTAATAAAAGGTATTTTATCTGGAGCAATACCAAAGAATATCTTTTTAAATAGAGCAGTTTTACACTCGTATTGACATAACAAATTTTCATATTGGTGTTCGTATTGAGATTCTCTTATCTGCTAAAATTTAAATAATTGTTGATTAGCTTTTACAAATAACCAATACATACAAAAATGTCAAAGACAGTATTTTTATTTTTTTAAAGTAAGGAACGCAACTTCTTCGACTACACATTGATCGTATACATCTTTTTTGCATACTGAATATAAGTAAACAACACCATATATCAAAATAGAAGCGAACAAGCCTTTAAAAGTGTGTCATTATTTACTTCCTTGGGTAATTGGAATAATAGATATGCAATATGAATAATACTCTCACTCTTGCAGATTTCCTCTAAGTGAGGTTTCCAGGTTAATTTATTATCTATAGTTATACCTAAGAATTTTGCATTTGTAACTTCTTCTATTATACAGTTATTACAGGCAATATTAACTAGTGGATTCTTACGGCGCTGGTGCAAATAAATAAGTTCTGTTTTATTTGAATTAATTACAAGATTATTTTTGTCAAGCCAATTTATAATGTCACTCAGATAATTATCTATGTCATTTTGGTAATTGTTAGGATTAGTATATTCCACAAAGTCGCGCTGTCATCTGCAAATTGTACCATTTTATGATCTATAGTTTTTGGGAGGTTATTAATATATGTAAAGAAAAAGGGTGGCCCCAGTACGCTTCCTTGAAGTACAACATATTTTATATGCTTTGGTTTAGATACGTACTTTATCTCCAATTTAGTCATGTGTACATTTATTCGTAACCAATTCGTATGTTATACTAATAAACACGAATTCAAATCGAATAAGAGTGAGTAAGGCTGTGTGATTTTAATCCGATGGATTTGAGACGCACAGGACCGATCAGTGTGGCGACGTTTGGGAGAGCCTACGTCCAGCAGTGGACGTGTTTCGGCTGAAATGATGATGATGATGATGATGAAGAGTAAGTAGTAAACTGCCGCGTTGGTCTAGTGGTCGTAAGCGCTGCTGCTGTGCATGGGGTCCTGGATTCGATTCCCGATTTGGGCAAAGAATTGTTGGGTTTTTCCATCTGCAATTTCTAAATAAATAATGTAAATAAATTGTTTTATTTTGAACCTAACACTTTAGTACATTTGAAGATACCCGCCAAACTGCGTAACAGTTTGTCGGTGGGATAAGCGCTCGTATTAAAACATCGTTAGATACAATTTTGATCTAAAGGTTACTAATAATAATAATAATTCTTGGACCCTGTTCCCGATACCGGTGGGCTACTATTTTTGTATTTTTAAATGTTTTTTTTATAGAATAATATTTAAAATGTAAAAGTATGTATATATAATAAATAAATGGAATAATAATTCATTCATTCTCAGGTAATTTCACCCATTGCATTGAAAATTACATAAATATAATAAATAAATCAAATACAAATAAAATAAAATAATAGTTAAAATTAAATGAGATCATTCAAATACACTGTCAATAAAATAAATAATAATAAATAAAATAAAATCATTAATATTAAATTAAATAAAATCAGATAAAACCAAAATTTACGTAAATAGATATTTTAACAAATTATTATGATGAGCGGATACATTGCAAAACCTGTTCGAATAAACTATCGTTGCGACATTGAGCGCGCAGGTTCTTTGCAGCACTATTACGCATGATATTCACACAAACATTGAAGATCACGACTGTCCATCATTCATAATAATAAGAGGAAAACACGACAACGTGAGTTCCTATCACTGTACAAACTGACGTCAGATGTTGTCCAATGTAATATTCTTATCAACTGTGCAACTATTGTTGTTAGATGATTCATCTATGTGCTCCTGTTATGTGATTGAGAAGCGAACGTGATATGGTAAGCAGCGTAAACGAGTTAAACGCCAATGGTTCAGTGGAGTGAACGTGATGTTCTGAGTTCGATGCTCTAATAGGAGGAATTAATGCACCCTTATTTTTTTTAGATTCACTTGCTTTTGCCCATATCATCCATCAACAAGCAATCCACAAGCATTGTGCATGGATAATATGGTCGATAAATTATGATACCTAAAAAGTTATAAATAAATAAACTTTATTCAAGGAATCAAAAAATACGACTGCCTAGGAAGCGAACTAAAAGAGCGTAAACAACAATAAAACTAAGCTGTGCAGTCGAAGGATACATCTGGTTTTGGTCAACCAGCTCGCGAATATGTAACCTCTGACTGCACAGTATGGTTTTCTTCTTGTTTACGTCTGTTTAGTTCGCTTCATAAGCAGTTGGGCTTTTTGATATTTTTAATTAACTTGTTTTTTTAATTCCCCAAAACAATTGAGAAGCGAACTAAAAAGAAGTAAACAAGAAGAAAATCATGCTGCGTTGACGGAGGATACATCTGGTTTTGGTCAGTCAGCTCGCGAATATGTATCCTCTGACTGCAGAGCATTTTTTTTTTCGAATTAGGTACATTTAAACATATAAGTGCTAAATATTTTTGAATCACCTATTAAAACCCTTTACTTTAATATCCCCCACCCAACGGGTTTGGAAGAAATAATATAATTGAGACCTCACAATATGGCGCCCAAAATCCGCCACTTTTCTATTTTCCAATTTTAATGTAGCCAGTGACACTCGTAAGGTTAAGAGGAATCGATTGACGTAAGAAGCATCAAAATCGGTCAATACATTTGGTCTTTAGAACGCCACATAGGAACAAACATTCATACATATATAGTCTGATAAATTCATTACCCTCCTTCGACAGTCGGGTATAAAGAGAGATGTTATAAGATTGTGTCAGGGAACACAGGTGTGCCGTTATGATAGTTCTTAGTTAGTTATGTTGCAAGCACTATTTCCATAGACAAAATACACATAAGTCTGTGTACAAATAGGGCAATCTTAACAGCCTGCTTGACAGCCGTCAAGATAAGTAGGTAACACGTCAGTTTATGACTGCGTTTATTGAATAAATAATGAATGAGTTTTTTTAAAATAAATAACATATACACATGTAGTGAAAGTAGGTTGGGATTATGCAAGGTACACATAAACCGGGAAATGCACAAGTAAGGAGTCAAGCCCACTGTATTTTGGCTACTGAATTTCTAAGCAGGCTCATCTTACTCCTGTACTTACTACGTACCTGTACTTCGCTTATCGTTAGTTTTACAAAAATGTCTCCGACTTCGGAAAAGGAAGTAATTTTTAGCTTTGTAGTGTTTTGTTTTGGAAGTCGGTTTGTTTTTTTTTTTGTTTTTTTTTTTTCTCTTTAGTGTTAGTAGGTACCTTCAATTACCATGAATATCATTTATAGCCAAAGTACATCTCACGACGCTTCCAATAAGCCCTAACCCAACTAGAATACATTGTTTTATTTCGGGGTTCCAGTGCCTACCTTCCGGCTTCATCATCAGATCAGTTCGATAGTTCCATTTTCATCGGAACCATTTATTTACAAGTTTTTGCTTCATCACAGTCACTTATCTATACACATGTCTATTATCTTACAGCCGTAACTTACTTATCATTAAGTAGTTCCAGGGGCCATCTTTGGTGTTTATCAGTTCCACTTCACCAAATCATACTTTCTGAGTGCAAATTATTGCATTGTTGATGAAAATACCAAAATCGCTATATGTATGCATATAATATTTGATGAGTTCCTTCGATTTCGTCGGGATCCCATCATCAGAGCCTGACCTGACCATGACCATGGGGCCACCTGGGAAGTACACCTTCAAACAAAAGAAGAATTTTTCAAATCGGTGCAGGCTTCTTTGAGTAATCGGGGAACATACATTAAAAAATTAAGATTCTGACGAATTGAGAACCTCCTTTGGGTTGGAAAAAACAAAGTGTCATGCCGCGTCTGTTTGCGATAGACTCAAAAAGTACTGATTGGATTTTCATGCGGTTTTCACCAATAGACAGAGTGAGGAAAGTTTTGGTGAATAATTTGTTAAAGTTTTGTGTAAATTGGGAAATATGACGACAATTTGTTAAAAATGGCGGCAAAAGTTGGGTTGTTGTTTGTTTGTTGCCGGTTGGGAGTTTTACTCCAAAACGCTGCCATAAAATCCCTTTGAGATACAACAAAACACGATGATGAGATATTCCTCTTGTATAGACTACAAAAAAGTCTGCGATGGCATATATATCTTTCTTTTTTAGCTTTTAGTTAGCTTACTATACCAATTCTAACTTCTAATAAAATTGTCACGTACAATGCGACAATTGGAAAGGTATTTAGACGGATACAGTATTAATCCTTATCAACATAAATACATAAATTACTATAAGTATTTCATGCACATTATGATAATCCTTTACACCATATAATTTAAATGAACAACTTAAATATCTTAAGAGTTATCGCAAAATAAAAACGTTGCTGGAATGCTTTTGGAAACGTGTAACGTCTAAACGTAATATATGTTCGTTTTTACACGTAATCAGGCAGAAGTTAGCAATGTTGTATGAAGAAATATTTTAGTTTGTTTTTATGTATGGTAATGTACATAACAAAATACATTAAAATACTTCAAGTAGTGTAGACATACGTTACATTTAAATCTGATCCACATATTCGAAGCAACAAGCTGATGCGATCCTACGACAGAAAAAACATGTAGGCATAATTTGGTCTGCAGGCAGGCTCCGGGGTCGCGGGTCAGACTGAGAATTCTGTTGAACCACCAACTGACTCCAGGAAAGACAGTGGCACAGTGAACACTTGCTGCCGTGCACAGCGAGGCTCAGGGGAGACGCTCTTTCAGTCTCTCCAGGGATGTGCCCTAACAGGCGGTGCACAGAGTGGGTCCCGGGGCCTTTTCTACATGCTGATGGTCATAAACGGGGATGGTTTTAGTGAGGTAAAAACCCCCACATTCACTGGTCTTTTCCCCAAAAAGCTTTTGAAGGTTTGACCCCATCAATAAAAAGAAAAAAAAAAGCCATAATATGCTCTACTAACCGTGCGAAGCCGGGGCGGGTCGCTAGTTAACTATAAGTTCAGGTTCCCTAGCGATGTTTTACTTCATCTTTGTCAGAGATATCCAAGATATACTTGGAAAGTACATATATATTGAAAAAGTTACATTAGTATTTGGGCGGATTTGAACCCACGACTAGTGCGGTGAGGGCACTGGGCCACCACGACAGTGCTTCATATACTTCTTTATAAATAAACCCATTCTATCACATTCGTTCTACCAAATTCATACTTGGTGTTTAATATAAGTAAAGCGTAAGTAATAAGTTCTTCTTGCTTATCTCTGCTTGCCGTATGATGCAGGGTGAGTCCGATTGCTAGGAACCCATGGCGCAGTTGTTGAGGCTGTTTGTTCCTGTGGTGTCAAAATAATAACTAAAACCCGGTCCGGAAGTCCCGGCTTTTGGCCATACCTTCAGCAAGTACTGTGTCTCAAGCTAACTCGCCTCTACTTCGAGCGCTCACCACGCTAATGCCCTTCTGACATCAGAACCGGAGTGTGACCTATTTACTGGGAGATGGATGTGTGTCGTGAATGTTTAAAGTCTTGTGAGAAGATGGATGAAAGATAGATACATTTTTACTTCGGTAAGGTTTTTAGGGTTCCGTACCCAAAGGGTAAAAACGGGACCCTATTACTAAGATTCCGCGATCCGTCTGTCTGTCTGTATGTCCGTCTGTCACCAGGCTGTATCTCATGAACTGTCTGTTGCCGCTATAACAACAAATACTAAAAACAGAAAAAAATAAATATTTAAGTGGGAGCCCCACTTAAATATTTATTTTATTCTGTTTTATTTTGAACCATATGTGCGCGAGTCCGACTCGCACTTGGGCGGTTTTTGTTCTTCTTTTTTTTTATCTCGTGTGTTTTATTTTTATTAGTTTTTAGTTGTATATATAGATATATTTTGTTCTGCCTAATTATAACAAATTTCGGTTTTGGGTTTTTTCATTGTATAACGCCTTAGGTGTGACCTGTAAAGTTATACGCATCCTTAGTAATATAAAGGCTTAAACCAAAAATGTAGTTTTTTGGGAAAACCTGTTTAAAGATTCAAAATTGTTACATTCCAGCTTATTTTTCTAATAAAATGCGTGTGAGAGAGACACAAATATAGTTACCGAGCCGTTAATGTTCTTTTTCTCTCTCTGTTAGCGGTAGCCGGTAGATAATTTCGTTTTGTGCCCTTAGCATTCAAAATCAAACATTACAAAAATTTTGACTTGAGCCCTTATATTATTAAGGGTGCGATGTATACTTAAATAAATAAATTCTATCTTGGATTTATGCGTTCATGAAAATGCCCAATTCCTACTTTGTTCATTAGAAAACTTTTTGGTTGATCTTTCAAAGCTTATCGTAACATTATGATCGGGTTTCTTAATTATATTATTACTAGCTTTTACCCGCGGCTTCGCTCGCAGTGAAGCCATTAAAAAAAAAAAAAAAATGAAAAGTATCCTATGTTACTTCTAATACCTCCAAGAATATATGTACAAAGATTCATGATGATCGGTTCAGTAGTTTTTGCGTGAAAGCGTAACAAACAAACTTACATTCACATTTATAATATTAGTATAGATGACAAGTTACGGGTTAGCGATGGTTGTCTTACGAAACCTTAAAGAAACCAGATGCCTTCATTATTGTTAGGTAGTCCAAGTAACTATCCTAGCGTCTGTTCCCGAAAATGAGCCTGTAATGTTTAGATACCTTGGTTTCGCAATTTTCCATCTTGTTTGTGTTTAAAGCCAGCTGGTGACAGATGGCTAAATTATAAGACCCGCACGGGTCAATCACAACGCTTGCCGAGGATGGCCCCTGGATGGGTGAACTTTTGTTGGTTGGAGGGAGGGCGTTTTTTGACAATTAAGGGCCTTCCACCGCTTTAGTGAAGTAACACTGTTACTTTCTAAAGCATAACGGCTAGGTTAAAAGGTTTGAAAAAATATAATTGATTCATGTACTTTATTTGTGAAACATGTTTTTTTCGTGCAACAAATAGTATTGTTTAAAAATAAAAACTAACAACACGATATTTGTTCGCTACTTTTGGATACTTCTCTAAAATGACTTGGATATTTAAAATATTTTGATCCAGAATTATTGATGGCTAGAATTTCTTCATAACTGAAATAGCTTATGTAAATCAAAGAATATTTTGCAAACAAAACTTTCCAGAGGAGGTTCAATATTGATATTCTGGCTCCGACGTACGACAGTACTGTGTTTACATTGTGAAATATATACTTCGTAAACACTTTTTCTTTCTTTATTTTTGTTTTAGGTACTACCTAGTGTACTTACCTAATGGCAGATGGGCGTGAAAAAGTCCGTAGTTGATGCACAAGAAATAGTAGGTACCCGAAAAGACAAAAAAGGAGCATTGCGTAGTATAAAAAGAAAAATGGTTTATAACCAAATTTGTTTTAAATTAGAAGAACAAAATAATATAGAACCCTTATGTAAAACTATGTCAGTTAATTTGCTTGTTTGTTACCCAATTATTACGGCTAAGTTTTGGTTTGTATAGTATTATAAAACGTAAATAGACTAAAAGATGTGGATCTGTACTGCAGAATACTACATTTCCCCGATGACCCCAGATTTTTATTCAACTAGATGAAAATTAAAAAAGATAAAAACACAACATCTTTCATCTACAGAATAAATTATCCGATGGTTTTTAAATTTGATTTTACAACTTTTTGTGGTAGAAGAACTCGATACTTGTATTTTTTACATGTCCTTTCTTGCTATGTCAGTCATATTTCATCATCCATCGTCATCACCATTTCAGCTGAAAGATGTCCACTGCTGGACAAAGGCCTCCCCCAAGCGTCGCCACATTGACCGGTCCCGTGCGTCTCGCATCCAGCAGATCCCCGCAACCTTCACCAGGTTATGGGTCACCTAGTGGTAGGCCTTCCAACGCAACGTCTTCCAGTACGCAGTCGCCACTACAGAACTTTTCCTACTGCTAATTAAGTTGGGCGATTCTTCGGGATAATATAGTGAAAGTGTTTTCCGAAGTACCTAGTCATATTTACTTCATGGGAACTCTTTCTTGAATCAGGGCAGACAAAAAAAAATAGGATTTTATAAAAATAATACATAATCTTGATTATTAAGGTGCACTTTAATAGCCTCACAAAATAATATAATAATTAAATATAACACAATATAAATACTGATCAGTAACAAAAAATATGGCTAAATAAATAAGAAAATATTCGTTGTATCTGCTACAATCCCGCGTATTCTATATTTATCGACTAGTAGTGTAAATAACGTCAATACATAGATTTGCCGCCATTGTTCTAGATGTGCATTTGTCGTGGTCATAAAAATAAATTGGAAATATTTTACAGCTGCAGTAATACCGATTATAATTAATTAGGAATCTAATTATGACTTCAAAACACGCATCACGACACATCCTTGAGATTTTAAAACAATATGAACGGTTTAGGATGACCACTTAATCTTTAAAAAGAGAATATCAGAAGTGGGATACCTTAAAATTACATTGACGTTACATTCATTTGACGTACAAAGTCTTTCGCACCTCCAGGTTTCCTTAGACGTATCTTCCGTAGATCGAAACAGTGAAGTTCAGGCCACTGCCTCTCTGGGACTTCAGCTTGATCTTGACGAATCGCTGTCCAATACCTCCGGCTGAGATGCTTGGGTATCCTCCTGAGCCGTCGCGGTCATTATCCTTGACGTATATAGCCTTAATATACGCGTAGTTGGTTAGTCCTGGTTCGGGATACTCGATGATGCTGGTTCGTACGATGAAAGGAAAGCCGTATTTGACTTCGTCAGTTTTGTAGACAATGACGTCACCATAGGTGGCCTGACCAATGATCAGGTCGTGGCTTTGGCAGGAGGCCGCGGCCACCACACAGAGTAAGACGGCGATACTTGAAGTTCTCATTATGTTCGTTCGTTTAGCACTGAAGTGATAATTAGCTGCAGATGTTTATATAGATCTGGATGGCTTTATGTGTGATCGAGGCAGTAAAAAATTGAGAATGGGTTTAATCGTGAGGAAAACGATGTATGAATTTTATGATATGAATTAATATTAATCCTCTCTTTTTTCTAAATTGTGTTGTATTCAAACTTTTCTTACGGCAACACCATAAGTAACTTATGTTTTAAAGTAGACAGCTGTATTAATTTTAAAACCTATTTAGGTACATAACGTGGTATCTGAGATAACCAAGCCATAGATCAGAGAGGAGATCTTATTAAACTAGTTGAATTGGCAGCTTAGAAGAGTTTTTGAATATAATATACGGGTGGTTTTATCCCTATCTCACATTTACGAAAAGACTATAAAAGGAAACGTTTATTTTTGTACGACTGCCGGAAGAAGGTAAAGTGTTTATCAGTCTATGTATGTATGTATGTTTGTTCCTATGTGGTGTTCTAGAGACTAAACACGTTGGCCGATTTCGATGATTCTTACGTCAATCGATTCGTCTTAACCCTGCGAGTGTCACTAGCTACATAAGAATTGGAAAATAGAAAAATGGCGTATTTTGAGCGCCATATTGTGGGGGACCAAATTTTATTTTTCTTCTAAACCCATCGTGTGGGGTCACAAAATACATATGCGCGAGCTGGCTGATTAAAACCAGATGTATCCTCCGACTGCACAGCATAATTTTCTTCTTGTTTACGTCTTTTTAGTTCGCTTTTTAAGCAGTCGGGTATATCGATATTTAAAAAAAAATAATACAACTTTTTGTTATTTTTTTTAGAACATGTACATTTAAACATATAAGTGTGGTATGTTTTTGTAATCATCTCTTAAAAGCCTTTATTTTAATACCATACCCACACGATGGGTTTGGAAGAAAAATTTAGCGAAATAACAACGAACAGCGCAAGGACAAGAACGAAAATACTTATAATAAATTTCATTCTTAGAGGTGGTAATTAAATATCCTGCCTGAAAGTTCTTGGCTCACTCTAGCACTAACCGGTCTTCTAAACAAACTGCCTTCTTTCTGAGAGACGTATCAATCACGGCAGACATGTCATATGACACGGGTTTGCTCAATGTCACGGACTAACAAACATGTTTATAGGAAAACAACAGTTTCCGTTATATCGGGAAAGTTTATAGTTTACATTATTATTAAAAGGTTCCTTCAACTTTCATTTACTGGATTATGGCGCCACACTCTCAAGCAGAGACGACTGTGTCACCGCATTGGGAACATTACAGGTTGGGGGAATTTTATTATCCTTGCGTTCTTTCAAAATTTTTACGTAATCAGCACTTTTAACCGACTCCCCAAAAAGGAGGAGTTTCTCAATTCGGATGTTTACATTTTTTATGTTTGCTCGGGCATAACTACGTCATATTCTCGAATCGCGAGTGGTATTGTGGGTCGCCCGTGCATTTGTTGGTACCTATGTGTATTTCGCGCGCAGCGAGGTACTTTGTGTCGACAACGTGTCTGGTTGTCTGCCGGAGAATCGACCCGGAACACGTCGGCTGTCCCTTATCCCCTTAATATTATATATTTTTTCCCCCTACCAAACCCTCGACCGGCCACGAGATGGAACGAGCCCAGGGACCACCACGAGGACAAAGGTAAGTTGTGCACCATCGTACCACTTTCCACCTGTCTGACAGGAACCAGTATCTCAAAAAACAAACCCCTAGCTGACCGCTGCCGCGTATCGCGGTTTCGCGAGTATAGACCTTGTAGGATCAAGTGTCGCAACAAAGCTATGGGCCCCAGTGTTCGGCTGTTGGCTGTGGTCTGAAGGCCTATATACTAAACAATTGGTATGGTAGTCACAGCGGATCTTTGTGTCTCTGAAGTTGGCTTTGCGAATCATTGCGCAAGAAACAGTTTGTCATCTAGTATACTGCATAGAGTAAGCGAGATGCGACACGCGAAAGCGAGTGAAAGAGGCAGTTATAGAATGTTTTCTTCTACTTCAACATTGACACTAAAATAGCAACTCGCGGTCAACGTCTTTCAGCCAACTTCAGAGACACATACATATATCCACTGTGACTACTATAGCGACATTTAACGCGAGCGATGCCTCGTTCAAAAGCTAGTTATCTGTACATAATTACATATAAATAAACAATGAATGTTTGTCCTCTATGCATTCCCAAAACCATTGATCCGATTGTGATGAAACTTTGTCGGGTTGTACAGCGTACGCTCGCGAAGGTTCCTGGCCCAAAACATCGGTGTGCTTGCTTTTGTATTTACAGGCTATTACGAGAATATTTATCTTATTTCAAGATTAAAAGGTCAACCAGTTGATAAACCCCCGGTTTCCCACGTTTCGATTATCGCAAAATTAATGTGACAAATTGTCAAGCTCTCGTTATCTGCTGTGATTGGTTGAATGAATTTTCAACAGCCAATCACAGTAGATAACGTTAGTGATTTATTTTGGTAAGCGGGACTTTCTTACTCAAATTTTACGCCATTTTATTCCTAAGTAATCATGCCTAATATTTCTTATGTCGTTCATCAATTAGACGAGTAGTGCGAAGTCGAACCAACCTTTTCAGAGAGGCGCCACTGACGCATGCACTCCGCACGCTCAACCAGATTGAGCGAGCGGAGTGCATGCAAACGAGACGGACCTATTTTTAACCGACTTCGCAAAAAGGAGGAGGTTATTCATTCGAATGTATTTTTTTTATGTGTGTTACCTCAGAACTTTTTATTGGGTGAACCGATTTTGATGATTCTTTTACAAAGCTTGTCATGTGGTCCCATTTAATTTTCTGATGAAGAACTTCGGAAAAATACATCCGAACTCTTCAATAACTGACGGCAAATCTTTTTTATTTTTATTTTTTATTTGTTATAGGCTCGCGTTTGACCACTATCTCGCCTGATGTTAAGTGATGATGTGGTCGAACGTGAAGCACGCTTGCCTAGAAGTAACCTATTCACTCTTGACTTGAAGACCCCTAAGTTGTAGCTATCGGGAAACAAAGACGCCGGCAGGGAATTCCACTCCTTAGCTGTACGCACAATGAAAGTATTTTCGAAACGCTTTGTGCGTATGGGTGGGATATCAACCATGTAACGATGGCGCATTGCCGTACGTCTTGTAGTCCGATGATGGAAAGGGCTAGGCGGAATCAAATTGTGCAGTTCCATCGCACACTCCCCGAAATGTAACCGATAGAAAACCGACAGGCTGGCAACTCGTCGTCGGTGTTCAAGGCTCTGGAGCTTTGAGTCAACCAGCGCATCATTGCCGATAAGTCTCCTGGCCCGTCTGTCAATCGGCTCAAGTGCGTCAAGTTGGTACCTGGCAGATCTCTCGGGATTGCAGCAATCGCATGTCTGTTTATTGTTTATACCATTTCATAACATAACATCACGCCAGTACGCTCTAAAGGGATACGCAGATGTGTACAGTTCGCCTTGGTATACTCTCATGTCACCGGTTATTCTGGCATAATAAGTAGGTACCTCACTAAAGGCAAGTTGCTTATTAGGTACAATTAAAAAGAGAAAAATAAAAAACATTTTTACAAAAAAAAATACTACCGACTTCCAACTAAAAACATTATAAAGTGAAAAATATCTTTCTTTTTCGAAGTCGGTGTCCATATCAAAAAAAAGTAGGTACCTACCAAAGACACCGACTTCGAAAAAGAAAGTTACTTTTCACTTTGTAGTGTTTTTAGTTGGAAGTCGGTAGTTTTTTAGTTTTAAGTTTCCTTCATAAATGTTACTTATGGTGTACAATAAAGTACATAATAAATAAATAAATAGAATATGTTAAATAAATAACAACAAAATTATAAACCAAAAACAAAAAAAAAGAACCTTGAAAATATCATTGATTAGATATATCTCGTCATGGAAAACCCTTGAACGTTTTCGGAACAGGAAACACCGAAGGCAGACGTACACCATAACGTAAATAAACACTGATAAGAAGCTTCTACCACATAAGTAAACATGTTCAACACTAATATTGTTAGCAAACACAATTGAATAGTGTACTCAGAATTTAAAGGTGTGAATGAATTGTTCAAATCTTTGTAAGTACACAATTTAGCTGTGTTTTCTGTTTTATAATAATTATGTCTTGGAAAACCATAGATCCATACCATTTACAGCGTGGTTCCGACACCGACGCAAAAATGAGGACCATGGTTTTCAGTTCATGATTCTGGACATAGTGTTAGATTTCTTTTTTTTTATTGATTTGATAAGGTTCACCAACAATTGCTTACAATAATTAAAACAAAAAATACATGTTTAAACTAATCTTACAGTGCAATAATTTCACAAACTCAAAGAATCAAAATGCTAACTTAAATAGTAATAAGCGCTAATTAATAATTAAAACACATACAAGTGGATAGTTATAAACCATAAACTTGAAAAATTTAAAAAGAAATAAAAATTGGTAATAAAATATGTTAAAAAATATACAATTTTAACAATTATTAATAAAATTGATAAATAAAAATTGGTTATAACTATACAATTGATTAAATTAAAAAAAAAATATAGATAAATTAACAATATAAATAAAATTAAAAAACATTGGTAAAATTGACACAACATATTATTTCCTATGAACTTGTGAATATCGATTTTTTATTTAATCTGTTCAAAATCGTTATTCCTGTCTAACACAATTAGATTTTTAATTATTCTCCTTTTTCTTCCCGCCGACAAAGATAATCATGTACTGGATCCTTTTTACGACGGTGTACATCCTGCATAGATAGAATGGTAGGTGGTACACTCGACTTTTGCCTTAAAACCCGTCAATTTTGCTATTAACGAAGGATTTAACACGTTCCTGATTCAGAAACCGGTTATTAGTCACCAGTTACGATGATATAGGTCAGTCGTGGATGCCACAGTCATATCTTTGATTTGTTTGGGCTTTAGGATATTGCGCTGGTTTCCTCACGATGTTTTCCTCCTCTGTCTCTTTATCATAAAAATAGGCTTTATTTTCTTTAGTGATAATACAAGGGACTTTACTTTCGTGACTAATTCCAGGAAAATCTGTAACAATACACTGATTGTCGAGGTCTTACATGCGTTTAAGATCGTTCACTAACTGACGGTGACGTCATAGCTTCAAACAAAGCGTTCGTTTGTTTTGGTGGCACTTCCCCATTTATTATAATGTGTGATATTCTTGTTCAATTGTTTTTATGATGATTAGTTTAGCTGCAACTAATACAGATTGCACGTTAAATTAAAAAGATGAGGTAATCGTTGACTCGTGTTAATTACAAGATTTGTCATCTCAAGTATGACTAGACAACCGTTACCTCGACTGCATAAAACACGAATTGTTAAAATTAAAGAGTTTGCGATCAATTTGTTATAATCTTTGCTACACAGTAGTGCAGGCAATTATTCGGACTATGTCGGTAACAATGGTTTGCCTTCGAATCTCCTCATTTCTGTTTCGATCACGCAAGAAAACTACAAGCTTAGCACTCTCCATACAAATTCAAATAGCATCTCTATTAAATAAATAAAATAAAAACTGCTCAAGTGCGAGTCGGACTCGCGCACGAAGAGTTTGGGATTATTATCGCAAGAAACGGCAAAAAAATCACGTTTTTTGTATGGGAGCCCCACTTAAATGTTTATTTTATTCTATTTTAGTAATTGTTGTTATAGCGGCAACAGAAATACATCATCTGTGAAAATTTCAACTGTCTAGCTGTCACGGTTCATGAGATACAGCCTGATGACAGACTGACAGACAGACAGACGGATCATGGAATCGTAGTAATAGGGTCCCGTTTTTACCCTTTGGGTACGGAACCCTAAAAAGTAAAATATTTTAATTCAGAACAAAGATGTTAGTTTACAAACATTATTTATAAACTATGTAGTAACAAAACGTAGACAATATATTTTATTTATTTATTTGGTTGGTACTACACATTAATTATAAACTATGTAAAACAAAAATTAAAGGGAGATGGCCCAAATACAGGTCCCTTAAGCCTTAAGTGTACATGGTTTAAAAATTATCCTAAAAATCTATTAAAATGATTTTATTATTTTTATTCATGACACATTGTTTACACAATTTTTTCTTTTTCTTTAAGTTACTTCACTTTGACATTTGTATGCATATTATTGCATTGTATTGGGTTAATTTCTACAACAGAAAAGAAATGTTTTCTAATTATGAATTAAGTAACATGTTTTTTTTAAAATATGCAAAAAAATGTTTAGAGCACAACAATTTCTTGAAGATACCCAAGTTTCCTTACAGAATGGGCAATCTCTAATATAACTCTAATCTCTATAATAACTTTGTCTGTCTGTTACCTTTACCGATTTAGATGGAGATAGGTTGAACCCTGGATGATTTTTATCCCAATACTTAGTGTGTTCCCTTGGGATGAAAAACATTTTATACGCAGTTGAAGCCGCAGGACGAAGATAGTTAGTTCATATATCTGTTGCGCTAACTTAGACGCACTGGGCACATGCATAATTACATTATGTACCCAATGCACCACGATGCCCCAACAAAGCTTATCGCGGATGGCCTTCAGAATGCCGTTGGCGCTCCCACGCACTCTTGTACAGCACTCACTCACTCTGCGCATCATGGACGCCATCTTTTTTCACAGAACGGTGTTGACACCATCCACACGTGCTTCGGCAAACATTCCAGATGCGCTGTAGTGCCGCGGAAGCTACAACAACATCCTGAAGACATTATGCACTGATCTCCGAGGGTGTTTTATGCCCTTTGCGTATATCGAACCCAAAGAGAGCAAGTGTACACAGATTGGAAGAAAGTTTTAAAGAGAGTAGTTTTAACTTCACTCGTGCTATCAGTGTGGCGACGCTTGTGGGGGGCTATGTCCTGGAGTGGACGTCTTTCGGCTGAAACGATGATGATACAACGTGGAAACCGGCAGGCCAACATATTGCTTCGGATTACCAACGCCATCCGTTCTGTTTCCTTATCAGCATTGTCTTTCAAGTCCTCAGTAACTATGTGCCCTAGGAATCAAGGGTGATTCAAAGGCGATATATGCTGGGTTTTTTATTTGCCCTTTGGTTAAGCACATGGCGCCTTCCGAATATATCTATTTTTTATAGCTTTATGACATCTATATTCCATTTGAAATAACATTACACATTTAAGCCATCCCTTTTTATAACCCGTTCAATCGATTTTGGGTTCAATTTCGTAGATATAAGGACGGCATAAAAATTATAAACATGTTACCAATATCAACTGTTTACTACAGCTACCATTTGTCATGTTACCAACGCAATAGAACTCAAAATTGATTGAACAGGCTGTAAAAAGGGATTGTTTAAATTTCTAATGCCATTACAAATGGAATATAGAGGGCCATATTGAATTTAGTATGACGATATATTCTTATATCCAGCGAACGATCAAGACTTTTCGAAAGATAGGTAGGTACATCACTTGTCGAATTGTGAGGGAACACATGAATTTACATACAGGTTAATAAAATCATAACCCTCCCAGTCGGGAAAGAGTAGGGAAAGATCAAAGAAACAATGGTATTCTTAGATATAGTATTTAATGGTAATGTTGAAAATATCACAACATATTTATTTTTATTTAATTGTTACATAGCATTTTTTATTAGAGCCTTCGCTTTTCCCAGTGACCTATAATACGATTCTTCGAAAATAGCACGATCGACGACGCGATTGAACTTTTCTAAAGACAATGCCACCTGATTGTACTGTTCGAACAACGGCTCTATTTTGTCTATGCGCAACTGTAACTCGAAAGTATCGCCATGATTTTTTTTAAAGACGAAATTATCCCTGAACTTGGCAACATAACATTCGAATCTTTTTAAACTTCCCTCGTAGCTCAATAACGTCATCTGTAATTCATTGAGCACCCGATCGCGATCCATACTGACACAGTGGAATGTAATTAACCTGAAAATAAAATGAGATGGTGTTATTAACAAGGTCAAAATAACTGTGCAACACGACCTCACTCCCGCCTACCCACGCGGCGCCCCGTTTTCGCCTCGTGCGTCAATAGCGAGAGTCCATCGTCAGAGTGACGTGACAGCGACAGGTGTACAGATATTTTGTGACCGAGCTATAGTAGGTAGCTTGTAGCTGGTGAATAGTGAAGAAGTAACATTTACAAAATGAAGGTTACTAAATAAAGTTTTACATATATATCTTATTTTAAATCTGTTCAAATAAGGAGTAGATCTTTGACAAGTAGGCATTAGGTACTCGATAAAAAAAGTCACTTAGAAATATCATTATGTACCCCACAAGCCCACAACACACGATTAGGTACATAGTTATTTACGACTTAGTACCTACGCACACTCGAAACAAAACAATAAAGTACCTAATCCAAATTATGGAGACGGGACTATGCAGAATGAATAGCACTATCCCTTTCGAGCAACAATTCCATGATGCGATCGATGACACATCATAATTATTATTGATGGTAGTTGCATACTTAGATAAGAGGTTACGATAGAATAGTTTATTTTTAACATATTCGCAAAATGAACATTATTTATCATTAAAATGTTATGGCAAAATTTTGTTATGTGTGTGCACATGTTCAAATTATGTTGCAGGCATTTGACGTTGATCTATGTAGGTATAAAATCACTTACTTCCGAGTAATTTTCCTGTATTCCGACGATAGGCTTGACTGGATAGGTAGGTAATTATTTACTTTAAATCTTCTCCCAACAAAAATGATTAGAGTACCCAGCTAGCAAATCTTTAATCCTTACTTATTTATGTTTAAATTTAACTACAGCTACACTCGACAGCACTGCCGTTTGTCGCGGTACAGATCTAGAACACTGAACAGACCACAGACCAGGGTTGCCAACCGTAAAATAAATTCCCTCGAACATATGCAGCTAAAAATCTCGTATTTTGAATTTCAAACCTCGTACATTTATTATGTATCGAATACGTGTTAAAACCAAAATTAAGGCATATTGAACTACTGGATTTAGGACTTTTTCTCAATGAAATTTGCTACTGCAGGTTTCCTACAAAATAAAACATCAGTTTGTGTTGTAGGTATTTAAAAAAAACTTTATTATTACCTACTCAAGTAAAATCACAAAAACTAAATGTGTCTATATTATTAGGTACGAGAATTTGGAAGGTAACTTAGTTTACATCTCCTCTCCGAATATTATGTCAAGAACATCCTCACTGTCATCGTTTTTTCTGCCCTATAATTTATCTATTGTCGTGCGGCTATACATATCTTTTGTGGGTTCAAAAAATGATCGTATTACCATACTATCAAAATCTCGTACATAATTGTACGAAGTTGATAGTGTTCTCGTACCTCGTACGGAAGACCACAAATCTCGTATTTGTACAAGGAACCTCGTACGGTTGGCAACCCTGCCACAGACAAAATACTAACTGACTAGTGATTGACTCAATAGCAGGCACGGCTAAATTATATCAATATATTAAAAACTTATCGTTATTAGTTCATAATTATAATTAGTAGGGTCAGTTCAAACCCGCGCCGTAGAGTTTCGAGAAAACGTGTTGTAAAATACGTGTACAACAAGTTCACTTTACGATGTTGTTTGTTTTGCGACGGTTGTGAGCGTTGACCAAGACTAAGGAGATCGAAGCGCACTGAGCACTGCGATCTAATTTACAAGCCCAGCAAGCTAAAAGAGCCCAAGCGAGGTCTCACTCTAATCGCACGCTAAACGAACAAGCAAACTCGGTCGTCTTACGAGCCAAGAGAGCCTTCTCGACCTGCACAAGCAATCCTAGCCATCGTTTATACGATGGCTAGGATTGCTTCCCTCGCTTGGCTTATGCCAAGCGAAGGAAGCGAGCCCACATTCTAGCAGAACTGAAGAAACGGTTCCAGTCTTCTAATGAGCTGTACCCTTGCCTCGTGTGAATCAACAATACAGCTGGCTCACTTCACTTGCTTTATTTGTGATTAGGTAAGCTCGGTGAACGAATGTGCCCACTTTGCTTAGTTTTATTGGGTATTGCCGGCTTCCGATACTGCAGTAGTTTTTTTTCAATGGTTGGTGCTGAATTTTTTCACAACAAACAAGCTTCCTTCAATTGTAAATTTTTCAGTTCTGAACTCATTTACGTCCAATTTCTATATTTTTATCCGATAAAAATAGATACGTAGGTACTGTCCATAAATATTAATTCGATCGATATCTATTATTCGTGTGCCCATCCCTACGACCTTCATTGGGGACTTTACGACCAGAGACAATTTAATACACAGAACGTACGAGAAGAATGACAGGCCCATTGACTAAAATTTGCAACAGTGCCATCTAGTTTGTCAAAGCAGACAACTTTACAAACGTTGTGACATTTTTTTACCCGAATGCCAAAGGATGATAAAAATGTGTTTATCAGACTATGTATTGGTGTATGTTTGTTACTATATAGTGTTCTAGATTCCAAAAGCATAGGTAGATTTTGATGGATGATTTTTACGTCAATCGATTCGTCTTAACCCTTGTGAATGTCACTAGCTACATAAAAATTCGAAAAAAAAATGGCGGATTTTGGGCGCCGTATTGTTGGGCCCATTTTTTTCCCCATACCGGTGGTATGTGGAATGTGTGTGGTGTGGGGTACCAAAATAAAGAGTTTTAAAAATATAACAACATATAATTTTTGGGCGCAAGGTTGACGCAGTGGTTGAGCGATTGACTGCTGCGCTGCGTGTCGCGGGTTTGATTCCCGCACGGAACAAATATCTGTATGACCTACAGATAGTTGTTTGAGGGGCAAAGTTTTTAATAATAAAAAACACATATGTTTAAATATACCTAATTCGAAAAATAAATGTTATCCGAAAAGATACAATAAAAAAAATTCAAAACCCCGACTGCATAGGAAGCGAGCTAAAAAGATGTAAACAAGAAGAAAATCATGCTGTGCAGTCGGTTGATACATCTGTTTTTGGTCAGCCAGCTCGCGAATACGCTATATTCCGGTTTCATCATCAGATCAGTTTAATGGTACGATTTTCCACAGTATCATTTATTTACAATTAGTCGGTTAACTATTCGAGATATATTATTCCCGTGATATAATTATCATTAAGGAGTTCCAGTGGCCATCTGTGGTCTTATTCATCAGTTCCACTTTACCAAATGATACTTTCTGAGTGCAAATAATTGAATTGTTGTTGAAAATACTAAAATCGCTAAATGCATACCATATTTGAGGAGTTCTTTCGATTTCCATGGGATTCCAGACCTGAGGACCACCTGGTAAGTAGAAGAACTCTTTCAAACAAAGAAAAATTTTCCAAATCGGTCTTAGCGTGTTGGAGTAATCGGAGAATATAATACATAAAAAAAAACCGACCAATTGAGAACCTCCGCCTGTTTTGAACTCGGTTAAAAGAGTGATATACCCATAATAACTTTATTTGCACAGTCGTGCAGTTTGACGTTAAGGACTTTTGTTGTGAGTCTTGAAAACTTCGGACCCGATTCTGAGGAGACTTTCTGTATTCCCTTTCTAGGTTCGTATAAATGCGTCGACAAACAAAAATACAAAAATAAATCTATGAAAAAAAGAAGTCAAAACATAGATCACAATGTTACTTGGGAACAGCGCAACACGCGCGTTTCTTTCTTCCTTAAGCATAGATACAGGTTGGGGTAAAGGAAGAAGAAATATTTTAAAACAGTAGTGACCGAGAATTTAGACACAGCCTGCTTGCCAGTTCAAGACACTTACCAGAAGCAGTCACAGATCAACTTAACAAAAAACTAAAATAAACACAAAGAAGTTAAACAACCAATTTAATCAATAAATAAAATCACAAATTTACTCTTCGCAAAATCACTTAGAACTTTCTTGCATATTGCGTATCACCGTAATATTGACCACCCTTACTGAAATAGCCTTCGTTAGGGTTGTTGGCAAACACCTCTATCTCAAACTTATACCCACGCAGAATAGAGGGGCTCTTCAACCCAACTGTCACACTCTTCTGTCCAATTCCACCACTTTCAATATACGCTTCCCCATCCTTGTTTTCTCTCAAATCAGTGATGTACACAGCATCAATAATTTCGTTATGTGGAGCGTTGATTATAACGTCATCAGTTCTTCTCCATAAGGCAGGATCAGCTTCCTTAATTTCTCCATATATCTTCTTTGATCGAGGTGACGCGTACCCAATTCGAATGTCGCTAGATTCTGCGACACTTAAGTACAGCACGACGACAGAAAATATCACTTTTGAATACATTTTGACTGTTATCCGTCGATTGATTTCGCTAAATGGCACATTTGGAACTGTTTACTAAGGTATTTATAGGCAGAAATATATGGATACTTCAATGAGATCATACCTTCCTACTACTTCTAGTGTATTGGTCAATTTGCAGTTATATGTGAATGAGTAAACATCTCCAATATGGTCATACATGTGGATTTATTTCAAAGATACTAAGAAATAACATAACATCACCTCAAGTAACATCACATATAAGGCGTGTTCTACACGGTGCGCAATATACGCTGACGACGCGATGGCACACAGACGCGGTGTGACTTGTCTTTTGAAGTTGTAAGCCCGTTTATTGCCATAAGCCGTTGGTGACTTCGGCAGTTTTACTGGTATCATTACTGCTGGTAGAAGACAGTTGGATGCTGCTATAAATTCTCATGCTTATCGTTTATATTCTACGAGTACGAGGGGAACCAAAAAACTATTGCGCTGACCACAAATAAATTAGGAACGTTTAAGGGTACGATGAGCTGGACTCCTTTAACAACGTTAGGTCCTTGGCAGCTCTAGATAGGGAGAAGTGGCAAGTAAGTAGGCAGGCTTTTGCTCACCATTGAGACAACGTGGGCTGCTAAAACAAAAGGGCTGGAACATGATGATGACTACAGTTGGCATCGTCATCTTCCTGCCTTTGTCCCATATTACTTGATGTCGACGCAACACGTTTTTTCTTCAATACCGTGCTGTCCACCGTCATATCACGTTTATTTCATATCACTCCTCACACAGTCTATTCATCTTTTCTTTGGCCTCTCCTTCCATCCACATTTATATTCAAAACTCGTTTAGTAGCACGAGTTGCATCCCTCCTCATCACATGACCATACCAGGACAAAAGATTTCCTTTCAACTTTTCTGTCACCGGCGCCACTTTCAGACTTCCTCTAATATACTCAGTCTCACTTTATCCATTCTCGACACTTCGCACATCCATCTCAACATTCTCATCTCTGCTACATGCAATCTTCACCTAAGTTTCCAAGATGCAATTTTAACAGAATAAGCTATCCAATCATGATTGAATCACCAAAGCCGAGCCAGGTGAACAGAGTCTTACAATACACGTTAAAATGTTTATACGCTAATAAATAACGTTAATGTATAATGTTCAATTCTTAATTTTGTTCTGCACGGGTCACAGTTCCCTTCAAAGAAACGATATTTTACACTTTATGGGAATTTTACGGTCTCCATTATTAATTACCAAGTTAATGGTTACCTAGGAACTATAACATCAGCAGAGCTTGATTGTTAGTGGATCATTCTACGGTTCTAGGATACGACAGACTCTAGCGGCAACTACCTTAATTAAATAAATTCTAATTTATGGTGATAGTTATCCCCAAATATGTAAGTTTTCAAGTGAATCCAACGTCATTTGAACGAAAGTGATGTAGAAAATAAGTCTGCCAGCTCTGTTAGCCGCAATCTGTGGGTTACCAGTTAACCAGCTAAACCTGGTAACCCATAAAAGGAATGCGGCTAACTGAGAGCTAGATAATGTTGCATACGCTCCCACGATACAGGGAAAATCCCTGGTGAATCGCAGAGTTAACCCCCCGGTGGGTTCCCGCATTGTAGAGGCGGGAGTCTCAGTAGCCGTGGCTGGGTCACCCACGGTGAAGCGAAGAGGAACCCGAGGAGGGGCCGCTCATCAGGGTTTTTGCCGATAAGCCGACGACGTAGCGGCCAACAAGTACGTTGCGGTGCCGCCTGGGCGACATCGAAACTGAGGCGGGCCGCGATGACTTATGGGGCTTCCCATACCCATACGATATCACAGCTGAGCGTTGGAGGTCGCGGTGGGAGAGGAGTGCCGGTATTGCGGTGCGCCGTTCTCCCTGCCTTCCGCGGAATGGGCTGGGTCGCCACCGTCTGATGGCGGAAGCGGTGGGGCCGCAGGGGAAGAGGAGGGTCGGTATAGCTTTGGCCGCTCTCCCTATCCCCTGCGGAGTCCCACATAACTGCACTATCTCCCCGTGGTAGTGCAGTATGCATGAGTATTTTGCCAGACAAAAGAAAATCAACGGGCTGAGTTAATAAAAAAAAAAAACGGTTTGCAGATTTTTGTAGTGAGGTTTTAGTAACGCAGTAAATTTTTTAGTACTTGCAAATTTGTCCCTCGAAAAGTAGAATGACCCTAATAATTTTGTTGTTGAATCGCGAATTCTACTGGGGCGCTATGCGTGAGAAGCGAATCTTCATTCACATCATCGTGCCAAAACAGTCACCGTGATGACTTACGTGAAGTGAATAACAATACTGTAGACCTAGACAAAATGATTTCCGCACACGCTACGGAACTGAAGGCGAGCTGTGACACTGGAAATTCGCGGCAAGAAGGTCTTAAGCACCGTGTAATACGCTTACGCGCTCGAATCAAAACACGTCGACCGCAGCGGCGCGTGACATTATGTAGGTGTAAGTTTCTTTGCCGCAGGTAATGTCATTGCCAAACATTTTGATGTTAGCGTCTGGCGTTAACGCTACAGAAAAGTATTTCTCTGGGCCTCAGGTGCGCTACCATCCCAGGAACGCAGCTTTAGTAATGTTTATGTGCTTTTTACTACAACGTTACCCGTAGGTTTCGAGCCGGAACACAGCAACACTGCTTGGTGGAGAAACATGTAAAGTGGAAGAATTTTTTGTATAGGACTTCGTCCAGGGAAATATTCTCAAACCCTTGGAATACTATTCTTCCTTGGTCGAGACAAGTACCGTTTGGTGTACCTACTGAAAGATTGCTTAAGATAGGTACATCATCATGTTCGTATCTATCTTGTGTATAATGTCCTTTGATTTTCTTTTTTTAGATTCACCTGCCATGATATTTGCTTAAACCTAATGTCCTAAAAATCAAAAATCAATCAATTTATCATGATCTATTTTGATGCCTTTTTAACCCTCCGACGGAAAAGGAGGGGTGTTATAAGTTTGACGTGTGATACCTGTGTGTTTATCGTATATTTGTGTATCTGTCTGTGGCATCATAGCTCCTAAACGGATGAACCGATTCTGGTTTCTGACTTGGTGACTTTATCGAGAGTGTTTTAGCTATATTTTTTGATGAAAATCGGTTAGGGCGTTTTATTATTTGATTCGGGTGATGGCAAGATATCGTGTTATAATTACGTGTTCAATAGATTGTCGATAGAAGCGTGTTTATTACTTGATAAAATATGTAGCATAAAATAAAAATATGTCGGGGTTATTTTAAAGTTTACTTGTTAAATTTTACATAAAGTTTTATTAAATAAATATTAAAATCAGCAACTAGTTTGGCAAGGTGCTCATAATGGAAACACCACCCTAAGAACAGTCTTGTCTGTGGCCCTTCCCTTCGGTTAGCGTCAGCTTACACCGAGAAGTTTTTATCAAGAGTGAAAAGGTTACTTGTAGTCAAGCGTGCCACATCGTTGACCACATCATTGCTTACCATCACGTTAGATCAACACGAGCCTATCAATAATAATAAAAAAAGACGCGACGTGACTAATATGGAGCATTATTTGTTTCGTAAATAAAGTTCTATTTTAAACCTAATACACCCGCAGACAAGTGGAGCTGATGGCTTTATTTCTTCTATTAGTTAAGTAGACACATAGGAGGCCCTCAAAACGAGATTTGTGAGTCAGTGTTCTGAATAAATTAGTGAAGAGACCTTGTGACAATAAGGTCTAATTTAGAGTATGCTTAGCTCTGATTATACAGTAGGTAGTATACTGGACTTTGCACTACTAACCTCGAGTTTCTCAGCTCAAAATTATCGCAGAATTAATGTGAAGAATTGTCAAGCACGCGTTATTCGCTGTGATTGGTTGAATTAATTTTCAACAGCCAATCACAACAGATACGCGTGTTTGACAATTTGTCAACTTTGGTTTAATGCGTCGAAATAAATTATGCAGTTAGTACTTTAGTAAATATTATAAGGTTAAGGTAAATTATAATCTAACTGTAAAACAAATAGCCTACTTACTTATGAACTTGTAGGCTTCCCAGGTAAACAGTTTTATTTTATGGTACCTAAGTCAATTACAAATTGCTGAAATAAAAGTAGCTAGGAATCTGTTAATGAAACTGAAGCATTATATTTATGCAAAATACATCGCACTAAAGAACCAAGTAAAATTTAAAAATTTAAAGAACCCCCAACACATATTTATTTCATGCTACATAATTTATCTAGTAGTAGACACGCTTCGACAATCCAATGAACACGTAATTATGACACCATATCTTGCGAAAATAACAAAAACAGTAAAACGCTCATAACTATTGAATCAACCGATTTTCATCAAACATAGCTAAGAACACTCTCGATGAGGAGCTATGATGCCACAGACAAATACACAAACACACAGGTACACACGTCAAACTTATAACACCGGTCTTTTTCCGTGGGGGTTAAAAAGTGATACTTACCAACTTTTTGTTACAGAAATAAAGGTGCATAAATCATATCCTACTTCAGATAACAAGCTTTTATAATATATTTTAAAACAAGGCTATAAAATAAAATTGCTTTGTCACCAGAAACAAGGTTGTGTGCAAAATTACAGCTCAATCGAACACCGGGAAGTGGATAAAATACTAATTGCAAGCTTTGCATACCACCAGACACTGAATACTAATAGTTAAAAGGATAATACTATCTTGTGTAATAGCACGGGGCCACAGCGCTAAGAAACAAAATGTGGTTCAAATAAATCTCACTAGACGATGCGACATGCACCGCGTTTTTATTGAATTGTGTGTAAAATTAAAAAATTCTGGAATTGAACATAAAAATTGTATATTATTGTTTAATTAACTCTCCTAAGTACAAGATTATGGAATATTGGGCTCTTAATTCACATTTCAAAGATTATTTGAACGGATCATTTAAAATGGATGCCAATAGTTGGCGCGGTTTTAAATGTCTGATGCACTCCACTCGATTGTTTAAATTTGTATTGTAACAAATTTTGGTGCAATGAAACTGTAAAAACGTGCAAAAAAATACTATAAACAAATCTTCAATGTATTTTAGAAAACAATATTCATGCACCACACTTGCAAGTGACTGCTAATACCATCTATCAATCGCCACGGAACGGAACCGAACGCGAACGATATACAAAAAACAATCGGTTTAATCAGACGAAAAACGCTAGTTACGTCGGCGCGGTTCCTCTCTATGGGATGAGGCATCTGTATGCTAGAATATAATAGAATAGTATTTATTTCCAACGTAAGTGTTACATTGTACACCACTACTTAAGACTAGGTAGGCTAGTATTATATCTCTTAAATAGTAATAAAGTTGCATAAATCTTCGGTTATAACACAGATAATATAATCGAGGACAAAATTAACAAACAACACTAAACACTTATAAATGCATTTTAATTTCAGAGAGAACAAAACACGATGTCACACATAAGATTTTTTTGCACCAACGCACAATAAAATTACTGGTAATGAATATTAAAACCTTCAATAACACACACGTTTACGCAAAGATTTCTATCATATACTTGAGACCGGATCCTCTTTCACTCTTTAGCTTTATATTCACAAAACCAAAGCCAAGTCCACCACGAGTAATCGATGGTTCAGCCTTAGAGTCCGCCAAATCCTTGATAGCAATCCCTTTTATCTTCTGGTCTCCAGCTGGGTACTCGAAGAACACTTCTTCATCACGCTTAATCAATGGTATGGCTGCAGATTCAACCATTTTATCGTAGACCTTGCGGACTAAACCTGTTTGGTCGTAAACATGGCCTACAAACACACTGTTGGCTTGAACTAAGGCTACTATAGCAGAAACTAAAATGATTTCTTTCAACATTTTGTTCGTGGAGTGATCTCGGTGAGTCGTGTGGTGGAACTGTGTGTGATTGTTTTATGCCAGTGTGTGAATGAGACGGATTGATATGCAAGAAGGAAAGGTCAGGTGGTCAGCAATTTAGCTCAACGGTGTTAGAGGGCGTTTACATGGAGTTTACTGGTAGATGTACCCTAATTTTTGGTTGTTTGGCAAATCTTATCTTCTGATAAATTTAAGTGTTGTTTCTAAGTGATTTATCAAAGTATAATAAAGCTGGAAAGTCTGTTTTTTGTTTGTAAGCGACTTTTAAAGCACAGTTCTTATATTTTAGACTCTAAAATCTTCTTCAAGAATTAGGCTTTCAAGCCAATAATTAAGAGTGTTAAACATCATGCTACGACCTCAAGGAGCCGAGCTAAAATAAAAAAACAAACCCGCGGGCGAAACCGCGGGCAGAAGTTTGTATAAAGTAAAGTTGAAAGAAAACGCGATTGTTCTGTTGAAATCTGTAATTAATTGTACACTTTCATTGAAGACAATCGACCATATATCATTATATTATATTGTTAAACAACTACACCATAATGTAACACAAAGTCCATATCAGCGAATATTGACCATTAACACAACAAAGTAATCGCGAAAACAGTTTATATCGGAAAGAAAACTTCACAAAATCACGCGTAGATTTCAATGTGAAAGTTGAAACCAGATCCTCTCTCACTCTTCAATTTAAGTTTCACAAAATTAAATCCGAGCCCTCCCTGAGTAATCGACGGTTCTGCAAGTCCATTGTCCATATCCTTGATAGCAATCCCTTTGATTTTCTGGTCTCCAACAGGATATTCGAAGGAGACGAATTTCTCTCTTTTGAAGAACGGTATGGAGCTGGCATCAACGGTTGTTTCGTAAACCTTTCTTATGCCGTTCTGTTCCCATGTTTGGCCGACGATGACGCTCTTGCAGTGTGCTGCCGAAATGACGGCACAGATTATTAAGATTTTATACATGATTGTTTGTAAGTACGTGTGGTGTCGTGGTCGAATCGCTACTGAGTGATATTTAGTGCAGAGGTCAATTGTCAGTTTATTTAAGACCGTGGTTACATGAATTGTACTGATATTGATTGTTTAAAAATGATAATTTTAATTAAATACAGTTCGTGATTTTTGGTGATATTCATTCACCATGTTTTGTCTAAATAAAGTAGATCAATTCTTTATTAACATATATACAATTGAATATTCTAAAATAAAAACAAACCTATATACAAATACAAAAGGGAGACGGTAAAGAGCTCATTGTGCATCAAAAAATTCGTCCACATCGATGTCAATGGGAAACGTGCCCAGAACGCTGGCAGCATTGCCACGTTGGATGGCAATGCTGATTCTCTGGCCGAAGAAAAGGCCAGCCCTCTGGTCACGTGAAGAGTCGACGAACTTTGTGCTAATTTCTCGAAAAACTCGATGCGCACTCGGACCCCATGGACCTAATGTTTCAACCCCAATTAAATAAAGTTGAACTCTTTTTTACCGACTTAAAATAAAGGAGGTAATCAATTCGACACGTATGTATATAATATTGTTGGTATTGTTCAATATTCACATGTTACTCTAATTGGGCTTCGCGTTAAATTTCATGAGTGTATGTAATTAGTATGTTTGTTTGTATGATTGATAAAATACCCATAAAAACTCAATTTATACATTCGTGCTGTTTGTCGTTAAAGTGTTCGGACAAACATACATACACTTATGAAATTTGGCACACGTGTTTAGAAGCCCACATAGAGTGTCCCACATATGTAAATGTTGTGCAATTCCAACAAGATTACGTAAATACGGTATCAAATTGATTACCTCCTTTTTTAGAAGATGGTAATAAAAAAGTACTTAGAAATATTGAGAGGGTACTATAGAATTAACGCTTTTTTTACAGAAGGCGTTACATTGATCTTTTTTTTAAATATTCAATTATATAGACACAAAATATAAGCCAAGAAACAATGATAACAGGACTTTATAACTGAAGCCTTAAATAAATATTGTTTTGAACTTAACTTGCCTCGTCCATGTAACCCCTTCCTAATATTGTTTAAAACCAACAGCGAACGATCGCTCACAAGGCTACTGAGGTCACAATCGTATCACTGGACATTTAATCGATGACCGTTCAAATATAAACCTTATGCTTCTTTAATAACAGCCATCGGTTTAGGTAATCTCGGAGAATATTGAGACCATATTTTGATAAGTCGTCACTTCGTTGGTTAACGGGTAAATAAATAGTTTCTTATATACATATTATCTATTTAATAAGTACTAAGAATTGGTGTAATCTCCTTATTTGTTAAGGAAAATATTATGAACATTATCTATATTATCTACTGTATTCGTATTAGTCATCGTGTTTCATCACCACTGGTCTCAAAACGGTGAAGGAAAACATCGTGAGGAAACCGGTCGATCCTAGAAGCTAAAATTCGAAGACTTTGTACATCCACCTACCCGTATTGGGCCCGATTGATGGGTAACTGCTCACTCCCTCTCACAGAGAGGAGGCCTGCGTCCCAGCAGTGGGAACATTACCTAAAGGTCGATTATATGCGTTAGTCATTGTTATATTTTGCCGCATGATTCTCAAATGCGTTGGCACTTGATAGATCAAGTTCCAAGAAAGGACATACTGGTGATATAGTTTTCCTGTAATGAATGACTTAAATTGTTTTACCTCATGTTATTCATGTTATATTCTAGAAAACTCCAATAAAAGTAAGAACCTAAGTTTTTTTACAAGCTTGAAAAGATTTTTACTTTTATTTTTATCTGCCCGAAAGTTTGAGCATTCTATCAATTTTATTACGAGCCTGCTTTCGATCACGCCTGTTAGTCATGATAACTTCTACATTGTAATGAGCTAGCCTGTAAGGTGCCTGGGTCCCTACCATGAAAATTATCATGGTTCCACTGTGTGAGAGAGACGAAGCTATACAAGACAAATATCTCGACCCTTTTTACAAGATTTTATTTAACTTGCAATGTATGTTTGTATGTATGTAAGTGTGTTCGGGTAAAATCTTGCAACTGAATTTTAAAGCAGTTACCGTTCACCGATTAAGATGTAATTTTGCATACGCGTTTAGTTTGGATGACAATCCATGGTTAGCTAAGTGACGTCATTCTAAATGCAATATGGTGGACTGCCCAAGATGGCGGACTAGTTATTTTTTGTGTACTGTCATGATATGGATATCAAATGAAAGGGTTTGCTGAGAAGGATACGAAAAAAGCTTGCTTTAAAAAAAAAACATTTTTTAATGAATAACTTATTTCACAGTCAAACCATGATAGTTTTGGGTTTGACATGTAATGGTAGGACACCAATTTACATATTGGAGGTTGACTGTTGGTGATAGGAAAAAAACAGCCGATGGCAGAGTCCTCGGTTTGGCTGACTCATGTTAACTCTAACTTTGAAGAGATTCGGGTTGAATGCGCTCGAAAACACAGACGCAGGCCGTGTGTTCTGCTCTATCACTGTACTCATTATGATGGATGTTTGGAAGTGCTTGGTGCGTATTGGCGGAATGGCAACCAGATAAGGATGGCAACTTGCAGTGCGTCTAGACGTCCGGTGGTAAAAGGGGGCCGGTGGGATGCGGTCGTGAAGTTCTTGAACACACCGAAGTACAGTCTGTAGAAGACCGATCCTCTTTCCGACCGGTCTTCTTGGCATCCACCAGTTCAACGTCGCCAATGAGCTAATTAGCTCTGCGTTCCACCGAGTCAAGCGCGGCAAGTTGATATTTAACTGAGACTTCCCAAAGCTGGATGCAATACTCCATGCAGGAGTCTGCTGCCAGTATAACCAGAAGCCACATTTTTTTTTTACATGGAGCTGCTTATCTAACCTCCACAACCAAGTTATTTATTATTTATTCATTTACACATACAATTATTTTCACAGGTAGAACCCAAGGTAATACAATTAGTCATACAATGCGGCACCCCGAAAACTGATCCCGCACCTACTCGCGTCCCCATCCCTGTGCTCCCTGGTAAGACCTGCGGGTTTCTGACTACCCGTAATGACTATTGACTATGAATGACACGCGCAGCCGTATTGCGTAAGTGAATACGGCAACGCAAAGAGATTGACCGCTATCCAATCGACCAAATCGACCAATCACACAGACGGAATTCCACATCGCGTCATTGATCTCGCACGTGAGTGGTCGATTGGATAGCGGTCAAACTCTTTGCGTTGCCGTATTCACTTACGCAATACGGCCGCCGGAATTAGATGGCTTACGAACAAGGAACTTAGGTCTCTGTATGCCTAGCTAGAAATGCCACTGAAATACACCATGTTTAAAGTCCTCTTAAGGTACTTCAAGATTCCACCAACGAGTATCAATATTGGAGCATCATTGTTGACAGTTCCAGCAATATGTATTAAGTACTTAAGAGGTCATCATACAGTCTACAAAACGACTTAACAAATCATATGAATTTAGCCTTTATAAACAAGCACTTAAGGTTTAATTTGTATAAATTAATTAGGGAAATGGATTCCCCGTTACCGCAGTAGTTACGCAAATGTTTGATAACAATTTGGTATTAATTACACATTTGAGAAGACTTTAATTAGCTTAATGATTGTGTGCTGGTTATATATTTTGTTCTAAAATAAATATGGTGATATTTGTACATTCTACAAACTTTTGATAATGATTCTAGTTTGTATGGGGGTGGAGTAGACAATTCTTCGTCTGCCATAGGTACTATAAGGGTCAAAAGTGCAGTCACACTCTACCAAAACAGAAAAGACGATTCTTTTGTAGGCAGCAGAATTTCAACCTTTCGCGGTTACTAGGAATAATGTATACTTTAATTTCTATACAAAATATTAAATCAGTTGTGGATAATTTAACTTCTTCTACAAAAACTAGCCATTTGAGTTTTGGGAGAGTATGACTGCACTTTTGACCCTTGATTGTATATAACTTATAGTCGGTAATTACTCCCTTTCTGGCTAGATACGTTTTTCTCTATTCTTATTGTTGTCCACACTTCTTCTGTATCAAATTTCCATGCAACTTATTGTCACTGACATCTTTTCAAAGTTCCTCTCAGGTTCATTCTTTCGATTTGCGTAATTCAAGCTCCATAGTTTTAAATTTGCTCTTTTGTGAACCAGCATTCTTTACTATACAGCAGGCTTTTATCAAAACCAGAATTCACAAATTGCCAAAACAATTTCAAACCATAACACTATTAGATACAAAAACCACAACTCATTAAGACTCTTATAAAAGAAAACACGAATATCATCAACCAGCAGAGCGATCCAAGATGGTGATCACTCTGCTCCACAGTGTTCTTCTGGCACTCTCTCCTATCCTAGTACTTGGCAATGGTCGAGGCAGCTTTTCCGTAGGTTCTACCTATGGAGCCCATCTTATTTACAATCAGATTCATCACAAAAACCCGTTACCATTGATCAAGAGGAACGAAGAGTTTAAGATCAAAACGGAACACGATGAATTTATTCAAGCAGTGCTTGTGACAGACTTGGGAGGCAACGGCTTGAGTTATATGAAAGAAGGCGGCTTTGGACAACACGACGTTAAAATACATTTGGAAGGACAACGGGGCGAAGGATACAAATTTCTAGTTGAAGTTTATGCCATGTGATGTGTTTGTGATAAAATAAATGGTGTATTAAATATATTGTGATTGTTTTTTTTTCATTGTACGGAGAAGAACTTGAATTCGGAAACTGAAGTGGCAGTAAGCATCTCCGTTGAAGGACCCGAAGCCATTGGTGCAGGCGATTTTTTGAGAAGAGGCCACGAATCGGCGCGTTTGTGATAAAAAAAAAACAAATTGTTATAAAAACAAAAAACCCGACTGCTAAAATTAATTTATACCATTCCCCCTCTAAAAAGCTTATTTTATTCACTGAAAACAGTGAATAAAAAGCACTTTTAATCACTGTTTTGGTGTTTGAATTTAGAACACACCAATATATATTTGATCTCCATCTCAATGCAATACAACCTACTTGCGCATAAAATACTCGATACAAACTTCTTGTGCAAAGAATATTCGAATTTCAAACTCCTTCGTCGATTTAATTTTGAGTTTGTTTATATTTAGGATTTTGATAATGATTTTATTTTGGTCTAGGATGTTTGGTGAATACTTATTTGGATTGTAATTCTAATATTAATTGCATTGGTGTTTAATTAATTATAATTATGTAACTTAACGGAGGTGGTCACTGGCGTCTGAAATACAGGTGCTGTTTAGGTAACTCAAACTCAAAGGCTTTTTTTTTTTTTTTTTTAATTGTAAATAGGCTCGCGCTTGACCACTATCTCACCTGATGGTAAGCGATGATGTCGTCGACGGTGAAGCACGCTTGCCTAGAAGTAACCTATTCGCTCAGTTTCAATTTCATAAAAAGTGTAGCCCTAAGGTTTCTCATTTTCTGTAAATTTTGAAGGAAATAAACCATTTATTTATTTATTATTATTCCTTGTGCTTTTGGCTTAAATCCTTCTTTTTCTCGAAGTCATGGTATAAAATATAGTATGCAACTCTTGAATAAAACGGATTTATATCGAGGGCCATGAATCACTCGCGTCGTTCAGGATTCTAACACTTGAATCACTCGCTATGCTCGTGATTCAATTATCATGAATCACTCCCTACGGTCGTGATTCAGTTGTTAGAATCCTTCACTTGTTCGTGATTCATCTATGGCCCTCGATTTAAAACCGTCCTTTATTCACTAGTTGCATAATATACTATTAATTAATTAGCTGAAAGGAGAATAAATTATTCACTAAAAAATCTTTTTCTAAAACAAGATTTTTCCTAATTCTTCTTAGCGAACCCCTTCATTTGATACCCATATCATGGCAGAACACAAAAAATAACTAGTCCGCCATCTTGGGCCGTCCGCCATATTTGATTTGGAACGACGCCACTTAGCTCCTCTAATGGTCACAGAGTAAAATTAATGATATCGTCCTCATTGAAATATGAATAGTTGATATCAATAAACCGACCGCTTCTGATGCATAAAATATTTAATTTGTAATTAAGGAATACGATATTAATGAATGTCCAATAGCGCTATTAATTTTAATTAATGGTTAATTTGATTCCGTCAGTGATCCTGATAATTGTAATTGGTTATTTGGTCATTCGTGTTGCGACCTCTGTGTAATGACACCAGCAGGGGCCTCTGACGTTACCACTCTATTCTGTTTCCACTGTTAGAGGGAGACTGAGCTATACAAGACGAAGAACAGTATTGCTTTTTCATCATGATGTTCACACATTATAGTACAGCAGCCCCTGGTCGTTGAAAAGCTAAGATAAACATAAAGATAATTTATTTGCCATAACATGTGTTTACATAACTTATGCAAGCTAACAATGGTGTTCCTTTTACTTTGAATAAGTAGGTACTCAGAATACAAGAATTAACTCTGATATAGAAGTAGATAGGTCACTTAGGTAAGAAGTGCTTGTGTCTATGGTACCTCTTGTTAACCCCTGACGGAAACAGAGGGTTGTTATAAGTTTGACGTGTGTTGCTGTGTATCTGTGTGTCTGTCTGTGGCATCATAGCTCCTTAACGGATGAACCGATTTTTATTTAGCTTTTTTTGTTTGAAAGGTGACTTTGTCGAGGGGTTTCGTAGCTATGTTTGAATAAAATCGGTTCAGCCGTTCAAAAGTTATTCGCATTTTACTCTTTGAATTTGGGTTTTTTCGCAAGATATCGTTTCATTATTACTTTTTTCGATATATTGTCGATTGAAGCGTGTCTACTACTAGGTATATTACATGTACTTTAAAAAGTATGAAATAAAAATAAAATTACAAATTTAAAAAAAACCCCGACAGAAAACCTCTAAAAAGCAAAAAATAAACATCTTACTCGCGTCGGTGAACCTCCATCGTTTACCTCAGTTTATTTTATTTACTTCGCTATTATATTTATTTATTATCTTATTATATTTTGCTTTGGAAGTCGGATTATATTTTTGTGATATTTTTTAAATCATATTTCATTTTTATCTATACATAATTACCGTATCGGATCGATCCTCTACGATACTCGACTAGGTGCTGTACCATGAGCTCTTAGAGCAAGGTTATTTAAATATTGCGTAAGGGACAGATGTATATGACTTGCATACATCTGTTCCTTACTCTAAGAGCTTATAGTAGGGTAGGTTTACCTATATGTTCAGGACTTGAAGGAGGCTTACTGGAGCTGAATACCAGTACTTTATACGGAGCGACTGCAATCCAGTTACTTGGTAACGTGATACTCTTTGGTTAGAGTTCAGACTCAGGGCTTCTGATTACCAGATGGGTGACAAACTAACTTGCAATATTTCTAAGTGGGCAATATACCTAATCTAATTTTCATATAAACCCTCTGATGCAAGTTACCCACAGCGCGGGGTCCCAGCGCTAAGAAATCTAAATTTGGGTCAAATGAATCTTACTAGATGGCGCGATATGCATGAATTTGTTTGAAAATTAACATTTTCTGGCATTGAACATGAACATTGTTTGTTCTTGTTTAATCAACTCTCATAAGCACACCATTATGGAATATTGGCCTCTTAATTCACATTTCAAAGATTCTTTGAACGAATCATTTAAAATTGATGCCAATAGATGGCGCGGTTTTATATTTCTGTGGCATTCCACTAGATTGTTTATATTTGTTGGTGCAAAAAAAAAAACTGTAAAAACGTGCAAAAAATTGTATAAAACAAATCGTCACTGTAATTAAAGAAAAAAATATTCACGAACCGTGTAAACCCTTTTACTTGCAAGTCGCTGCTAACACCATCTATCTATCGTCGTAAAACGGAACTGAACGCGATCGATATACAAAAAATAATCAGATGAAAAACGCTAGTTACGTCGACACGGTTTCGAGGCATCTGTATGCTAGTCATCGAGATATAAGTTCTAACGTACTAGAGAAGACACCGTAAATTCCTACTTTGTCTCGTTCAACTGCGGCGATCGCGCCGCACCTCACTCAGTCGCTCTCTAGCTCTTTCGCGCCTAGTACTTCCGACAATAATAAATTAATTCATAGAAAAAATCGACGAAAAATGCCTTGGTGTGTGTTGAGATATTGTACTAATAATTCAAGGAACACGGCAAAGTGCAAAGGAATTACTTTTCATCGGTAAGTAAACCAATTTCCTTGTTTTACAAATTAAATAATTACCACGCGCCATATTGTATTGTTTGTCATAGACTAATCAAACAGAGTGCAATGTAGGTAGATTAGACTGACATTACGGTGAAAATATCGCATTCATTTTGCCAACCAAGTACACTGAATCATAGAATTCATTTGATTCGGGCTATTATTAATAAATATACTACTATTCGTTTAAAACATGAAGCAAAAACAGATCTAAGCGTTGATTATTCAACAAAAAGGCAAAAGATGACTAAACTCATATTTTTTAAGGGTAACTAAATAAAATATATCAAAAAAAAATTGTCTATTTATGAAATAAACCCTGTAGGTAAAATACCTACGTCGTCCATTCTGTAGTACTCCTGTCATAGTCTATAGGGAAGACATGTTGTTGCACTTTGTTGAAGAAAACGCGTAAGTGCCGTGATTTACATGGCGCTTAAGACCTTTTTGCCGACAATAAATACACTTCCGCAGCAAATCTAGCGCTGTGGTAAATTAGTTACGGTTTAGACGAATGGTTATTATTTTAGCGCTGCAGCGAACTAAAGATTCAAATTACGAAGAATAGGACAATTCAGTTATTTGACGTAGCTTCTCTAGTACGTTAGTACTTACATCTCGATGATGCTAGTATTATATTATCTGTGCCCACAGTAAATAAAACAAGAATAACCATTCAACAATTTATTTCAATACAAAACATCAAATAGCATAAACTTGTACCAGGAACTTATAGCCATCGCCTCTGTTACTCTCCAAATGTATGGTCACATTGTGCTGTCCAATTCCTCCTTCTTTTATATAACTTCGACCTGTACCATTCAAGTCATTCACGATCACTGATTCTATAATTTCATTGTTGACTCCATCCACAGTAAAATCTTCATCTCTCACCATAAATGGAATCGCGTATTTTTCATGGATTTCGTGGTATATTAAATGGGATCCAAAAGTATTTCCGATGTTGAAGCTCCCACGAGCACGACCTTGTACCAGGATCGCAGAGATTGACAGAAATGCAGTAAATATAAGGTGTTTGGCCGCCATCTTTGATAGCTCTGTTGGTTTAAGATTCGTGGTTTTCTTTTTATAACAGCCTTAATATGTTAACGCGTTATGGTTTTAGGTCAACTCAGATTAGCCGAGTTGACCTAAGATATTAAATGATTTTGGTAATTTGTAGATACTCTTTTGATTTTAAAATAAATCACTTCTCAAGCGAACATTTAAGAGCAAGGACAATTCCTGTATTTTTTTTAATGCTCGCCGTTTCGCATTCTAATCTCATTATTATTAATCTGTCAAAATCAGATCTACGTTTACATACGTATACATTTTGTCAAATTTTTGACATTGTTTGTAAGCGAGAAAGAATTAACTTAGGTACGAGAGTAGGGCTTCTCGTAATAAAACTATTGTCTTATCCCAATCACGAAAACCTCTTCACACATCTTTAATTTATAACCCAGATCAAGCAAAACATTATAAAATGTGGCAACGACCATAAAGTATGCATTATCAGCGCCCATAAATCCATGAGCCTGGTCTATGGTCCATAAGTTACCACATCTTGAACGAGGCGTGATTATAATAGCCTATAATAATGTTTAAGTAGTCCTAATGAGGTTTCTTAGGCGCTCCACACACGAAGCTACTTTGAAGTTTGATCTTCGAGTTTCGTCAAACTGCGACTAACTGTTTATGATGACGTTTATTCATTCTTATAATTTACAGAAACTGCACAGAGATAAGTTGAGATGGGCATTTAGGTTATAGATAACAGTTGCCGCTACAAGCAAATGATGAAGTACCACTTGTGTAAAGTTGCTGGTTTCCGAAACACGTCGATTGACTTCACTACCTACCTGTATCCCGCAGCACCCTGCCAGTCTGGCTCACCGTCAATTGCTACAACCGTAACCTGGGACATAAAATAAGCGATAGCGATTGTTGGAATGCCAAAATGTAAGGGATTGATCACGTGACATTTCGAAAGTGCTTGTCAATCACATAACTTTTTGAATTTATGTCATTTGCTGTCACGAAGTTATCGTTGATAGAATGTCGCTTGTCTAAGGCCTTTTGTCCTTTTTAACACGCTTTTATTAGGTTTGTATATCTATGTAAATGTAATCTATGTAACGGAATCTTTGAACGTGATTTTCACCCCCTTCAAAACGTCGGATTAATTTGAAACTTTGCACACTTTTTATGTCATAATTGTTTTTTTCGTTGATCACACTATTCTTAATTTAAATTTATTTTCTAATTTTTTGTTCGGTTTTCTATTAAATCTTGTTTTTTTTTTTTTTGCTATAAACTTTTATTAAATTGGTAGTTGCGTCAACTACTTAGTGGTACCGCGTGAGGAGCGCCTTAGCTACCAAACGGGTGATCAGAATATTTTTTGTGGGGACAACCGGTTTGAGAAGGCTCTATTAATTATTCACTTATGTAGATCCTCGAAATGTATGAGTTCGTTTATTGTGTGTCATAAACTTTGGATATTTTAAGTTTTATTGGACATTTTGGTATGGTGAAAGGTTGATTCGTTTTTATCTGTGGCAGTTGTTTTAGTGATTGACTGGTGCCATTGATATACATAAAAGGCTCTGGGAATCTAGTTAAAGTGATATTTATCAGCGTTTGTCGAAATACCAATGCGTTTAGGACTGACCACTGTACATTTCGGTAGAGATTGTCAATCCTATACACTTTTGACTTTCGAAAATCGTTTTCGCTGATACAATATCACTTTTTCTAGGCCCATAGGGCGAAAATACACATGCATGTAACTTGCATAAAAGTGTGCAAGTAGATTGCATGATATTGTGACATAAATAAAAAAAAAAGTTTTACTAAAAATACTACCGACTTCCAAAGTGAAAAATAACTTTCTTTTTGGTAGTCGGTGTCTTTGGTAGGTACCATTTTTTTTCCTTTATGGACACCGATTGGCATTTGCCCTTTAGTAAGGTACTTATAACGCCAGAATAGATTACCCGAATACCATGAAACTTGAACATAACCGGTGAAATGAGAGTGTTCCTAGGTGAACTGTACACATCTGCGAACTTCATTTTTTAGAGCTTACTGGCGCGATGTTATGTTATGAAATGATATAAACAATAAACAAATACGCGATTGCAGCAATCCCGAGAGATTTGACGTCATTTATTGAAGAGTTCTGTTGCATATCTCCGAAGTTCTTCATCAGATCTTCACCAAACTAAAATGGAACCAATTTAGAAAAATATTTTCAAAAAAATAAAATTTCAAAATCGGTCCACAATTGACGGCAAAATCGGTGAAAAAGAAACAAAGTCGAACATAGAACCTCCTCCTTTTTGTAAATTCGGTTAAAAATCAGAAGTTAACTTTATTGTAAATAACAGACATGTGTATTTTCGCCCTTAGTCTTGTAGATATTGTGTAGCATGCTAGATCAACTGCCTCAGCCTCAGGACTGATGCACGAATGCATGCATCTAGGAGGGCCTGAGGCTCTGGACAAGTGACTTCTATTAATTAAGAAGAAAATCATGCAGTGCAGTCGGAGGATACATCTGGTTTTGATCAGCCAGCTCGCGAATATGTATTTAATTAACTTTTTTTTGCGATACTGGTACGGAACTCATCGTGCGCGAGGCCGACTCGCACTTGACCGGTTTTTTTTAACTCAACCAATTGTTAAATATGCTAACCAATAGTTTCAAATCTCGGTAAAACGCGTCTATTCATCAATTATTATTAGTCTAACAAATAATAAAATAATTAAGTCTTCAACTTATTTGACCATTTGTGATGTCAAAAATTTATTATTGCACGCGTTTTAACCATTGGTTGAGTATACCCAAACAAGGAACATTATTATTAAAACTGAAATCTGCTTATGAGGCCCTAAGCCTATCAATCTAATCACTCAGATACGCTCGATTTACGCTAGGCACCCACATAATCGCCACACTGCGACTAGGAACGATAACAACAGTACGACCACAGTATTTATCACCAAAATATCAACTCTTATCATTAAATATTATTTTAATTACGTTCCTAATCTGAACTAATTAATCTGACATTAAATGAGCGGACGATAATATGCTCACCGTTTTGTTTTACACGCCGTTTTCGCGACTGCGTAATGAATGGGAATTTAGGAATTTTAATATCATGTGTTTTCGTTATCTGTGTGGGTTTTGTGGAAAGTGATAAAGGTCAGGTTATTAAGCCGCAGATCGAGAAGTATAATGACGATGGTGTGAATCAAGGGAGGTTCTTTGGTAATAGCCAGAATAGCCAGAATAATAACAATAATGAAGCCAGGCAGGTGGACTCGACGGTCTATCAGACTGTCAACAAATATTACTGCTCGTTGGACTCTATTATTGAAGGTTAGTGATGAAGTTATTGATTTTGAGATATAATATATATCTATATATATTTGATTATGTTAAACGTACGGGATTTTGCCCGAACTGAAGCTATTTACTTTCAGTTTTATTTCTATGAAAATAAGCGTCAGCAATAGCAATTTAAACGACCAATAGGTAAATGACCTTTGCAAATACTCGAACAAATTGATGCCTGAAGTTCTTTTAATATCAAATTCTGATTTGAGGACCAACAATAATTGTTTCACTGTTAATTTTTTACAATGTAAAACTAGAAACTAACTTGAGAATAGTTATCGGTGTACTGCAATAAAACTTATTTCAGTGAATTTTTCCTTTATCAATTTGTCATACTATTTTTAAATTCACTTTTTAATTTTCACCCAAAACAAATTTTTGATCAGTCCTGCTACTGAGTAGCAAGCGAACTTGCTTTATACCTAGGAGTAAGTTATAGCATCATATGAATAAAAGAAATACACAAAACATTATTAAACTTAACGAGGCATCGGTTACCCGGAGGATCTAATGACCATGTCTAAATCTGATAAGTATTTTAAGCGTTACGAAGGGATAAATGAATATCCATACACACATATAGACTTCCCAAACCATAATCTGCCCAGTAGTTGGAGAACTTACAGATAAATATTATGTTACATCCGGCGCTTTATAGGCAGTCAGTTTTTCTAGAAAGCTGGAACGAAACACAGGATCAACAATAATCGTACCTGAAGATAAAGATATAATAAATAAACACAATATATCTTAAGCCTCAAAAAAGAGTTATGCAGATCTGCTTTGTCATTGTGACTTTTATTGAGTAACAATATCAATCCGGTACTGAGTTTAGTTATACGAGTATCCAAGGGCCACTATACTTAAGAGTTATCGCTGAAAGATTATATATTCTATAAACATTGATAAAATCATTTATTTACGACGATAGGTATGTGACGTAGTTATTGATTTTACTTTTTCCTGTATGCGTCAGATATTATATTCCACGACAAGTTAGTTAGAACAACATAAAGCTTACAATGTATATATCACAGACCGCATACGGTAACAGGTACGGTAACAGTATACTTCGTTCCAAAACTCAAATCGTAGGTAAAGGTAACGCAGCCGATAATCTAAAATGGAACTGAGTTGGCTAAATCTGCCACATGGGAGAAAGTAGCCACTGGTTGGGTTTCTAACAACAGGAACTAGGTGACACATTAGGTCTAGAAGGAGATGGTGTGATTGGTAAGATTCTATTAAAAACACCGACTAATGTTTTATAACATGTAACCGTGGTCGTATGCCACCTACCGTAACAAAACAATACATTCTGCACACTTTACGACCACGGTTGTCTTCTACGGAATAGTTTGTACATAAAATTTCAGATGAGAATATTTTATTGTTTCATACTGTTGATAGGTTGCTATGCTACCTAGTTTTTACGGTAGTTATGTACAATCAACCGTCAATCATTTAGATATTCTATCTGAACAAATACACTAAATTCCACCACTGCCACTCTGTATTATTATATTCCTATAGGTCATGTCCCAGACTACGAAATTTTCTGTCGCCAAATTAAACGGATTAGAAGATTATACGTCATGGAAATTCGCAATCAAAATGTTACTAATTCGCGAAAAACGTTTCAAGTACACGTCTTCACTACCGGAGAAAGATGATTCTGCAGAACTAGAAAAGGATCAGGAGGCTTTCACGTTGATATGTCTACACCTGGAGCCGCATCTGTATCCGTATGTGCAAAGTCTTTCTTACGCTAAGGAGGTGTGGGATGCGTTGGCAGCTATTTTCGAAGATAAAGGTATAAACAGACGGATATCTTTAATGAATAATCTCTTAGATGAAAAGCTAGAGAATCACAGGTCTATGCACGAATATGTCGCATCGGTGATGAGTCACGCTCAAAAGCTGAAAGAGATTAATCAGAGCTTTGATGACGATTTGATAGCCGTAGTACTACTGAGAGGTCTACCTGATGAGTATAGACCATTGCGAATGGCACTAGAACACTCAGGTATGAAACTTACGTCTGAAAATGTACGTCAGAAGCTGTTACAAGAGGATTCCGGTCAGAGTTCTTCGAAAGATGCGTTGGATGCGAACTCGGCGTTAGTAGTAACAAGGAAACAAGTTCAGCATTCAGTTTTAAAGCTCAAGTGCTTTAGATGTGGCCAGAAAGGTCACAAGAAGGCAGACTGCTCGAAGCTGGTAAAGGAAGTAGATGGTGAAGGCAAATCAACGGTTTCTACGAAGTCGAAGAAAGTTGCATTTGGCTGTTCACTGTCGGTACACGATTCCTTCAGCCCCTCGGCATTTTATCTGGACAGTGGAGCGTCGAACCACATGAGTTTTCAGAAGCACTGGTTTAGAGACTTTATGATAACTGATAAGAATGTTGTGACATGTGCGAATGATGACAAAATGTCAAGTGAGGGTAAGGGTGACATTATGGTAAGGTTGAAAGGAGTTTTATTACCTATAAAAGATTGTTATTATGTACCCGGCTTGAAAGTTAATCTTTTATCGATTTCGAAGTTGGTGCAGAATGGGTGGAAGGTGATATTTGATTCTGATGGTTGTAGGATGTTTCACCAGTCGATAGGTCAAATTACGGGTAAGCTTGTGGTGACTGCGAGTGAAGTCTCAGGTATCTATAAATTGGATGACTGTTTTCCTGTTGTAGAAGGGGCTTTGGCTACGGTTCAAGCTGAGGACTCGTTGGCGCTTTGGCATCGGAGGCTTGGGCACGTAAATCTGGCTGATTTACAAAAGCTTCCACAGATCGAACTTGGAGGTAAAAGTGTAATGGATCCTTGTGTCGCTTGTATAAGAGGTAAGGCACATAGATTACCTTTTCCAAAGGGTGAAGCAGGGCGAGCTACTGACAAACTCGGCTTATTACACGCCGATTTGTGTGGTCCAATGTCGGAACGTTCTTATGGGGGTGCTCGTTATATGTTTATCATCGTGGATGATGTCACTAGGAAAATGTTTGTTTATTTTCTTAGGGAGAAGTCACAAACTTTGAATTTCTTCAAGGAGTTTGTGAGGCATATGGAGAATGAGACCGGATTGACAGTCAAACGACTGAGAACGGACAATGGGACAGAATTTGTTAGTAAAGATTTTAATGCATTTCTTTCCAGTAAGGGAATAAGGCACCAGTTGACGGTCCCCTACACTGCTGAACAGAACGGAGTCGCGGAGAGGTCGTTGCGCTCTGTAACGGAGATGGCACGTACTATGCTCATGGATAAAGCGCTAAATCAAAAGTTTTGGGCAGAAGCTTGTAACACAGCGGTATACGTGAAAAACAGACTGCCTCATAGCGCTAATAACGGTAAGATTCCGGAGGAGTTGTGGACAGGGAAGGTACAAAAGCTGGATCATATGAGAGTTTTTGGGTCAACGGCGTATGTGCATATTCCAAAGGAGAAGAGGAAGAAATGGGACGCTAAGGCAAATAAATATATCTTCGTCGGTTATTGCGAAGATACGAAGGGTTATCGCTTTGCGGATTTTAGCAATCCTAGACGGATAATAACAGGAAGAGACGTAACATTTATTGAAAGTTCCGATTTAAAGACGTCGGCAACTGGTTCAAATGTAAGGTCGTCATCTCTCTTAAAGACTGTAGAAAAGGAAGACAATGCTGTTGTATGGGAAATCGGTGATTCTTCACGAACGGTTCCTCGTACGTCAATGGCAGAAGATTCTTATTATGAAGATTCGGAAGAGATCGCAGAAACAACAGGTGTACAAGTAGAAGCTAGCGCGGTACCTACTCGTGCAGCTGAGTCTGAAGATCTTAATGAGGCTTCTAGGCAAGAATCTATCATTGAGGATCGTACAGCTGAAAGGACCGGTACAGCTGATGTGCATGAAGCGGTAGGACCTAGGTATCCTCTGAGGAATAGGTTGCGTAACGCACACAGCGGACTGTATTGCTACCATAGTACGCACGAAGTAGAGGAAGAACCACGATCATATAAGGAAGCATTACAAAGGTCTGACAGTCATGAGTGGCAAGCAGCAATGGAACGAGAGTTGGCGTCTATGAAGGCGCACGACGTTTGGAAGGTAGTTGAGAAACCACCAGGAACCAAAATAGTAGGAAACAAATGGATCTACAGATATAAGTTTGATGCGGACGGAAACCTGACTTACAAAGCCAGACTGGTCGCGAAAGGTTTCACGCAGTCATACGGTGTGGATTATTTTGAAACGTTTTCACCCGTCGTAAGAAGATCAACTCTAAGGTTATTGCTGGCGTTGGCTGCTGAAAATGATTTAAAGGTGCATCATTTCGATGTAAATACTGCGTTTTTAAACGGTGATTTACACGAGAAGGTTTATATGCAATTACCCGAAGGTTTTGACGGAGAAGGTCGAAAACAAAAAGTTTGTTTATTGCAGAAAGCAATATACGGCCTCAAACAAGCAAGTCGCTCATGGAACGAGAAAGTAAATGATGTTTTGCTGTCAATGTCATTTACACGTTCAGAGTTAGATAGTTGTTTATATTATAAAGATGATATTTTTATTTGCTTGTATGTCGATGATTTTATTATATTTTTTGAAAATATGGAAAGTAAGCAGAAGCTATTGACAGGACTGCGGAAATACTTTCAAGTGAAGGATTTAGAGGAAGCTCGGCAGTGTTTAGGCATGAGTTTAGAACGAGGTAAAGAAGGTACGTTTTTCTTACATCAGAAGAAGTTTATTGATATTGTTCTAAAGGATCATGGTATGAATCAATGCAAACCAGCAAAAACTCCGCTGGAACTGGATCTGCATAAGGTTTTGGCAGATGGGGGTGGAGAGGAGTTGAATCGCCAAGAACAATTACGATACCAGTCGTTGGTTGGTGCATTAAATTACCTAGCCTGTAACACGAGGCCCGACATCTCAGCAGCTGTGAGCTTCTTAGCTCAGTATAATTCATGTTGCCGATCGATACACATGAAGGCGGCTAAGCGAGTTCTACGCTATTTACAGAGTACTCGGAACTTAGGCCTTGTGTTTCGGAAATCAGTAGATAAATGTAACGGTAGTCATTATATTACAGGTTACGTAGATGCAGACTGGGGAGGAGACATTAAAGACAGGAAGTCTTATTCGGGATTCATTTTTAAGGTTGGAGCGAATATGATCTCTTGGGAATGCAGAAAACAAAACTGCGTGTCACTTTCGTCAAGTGAGTCTGAATACGTCAGTTTATCTGAAGCATCCAAGGAAGCTGTGTACCTGCAGAGGTTGGTGAGTCATGTGATTAAGAACATGAACTCGAAAATTGTCAAGTTGTTTGTAGACAACCAGAGCGCCATATCGATGGCGAACAATCCTGTTGCTTACCGGCGGACGAAACATATAGACATAAGGTATAATTTTGTTCGTCATTGTGTTAGTGAGGGTTTAATTCGGTTGGAGTACATCCCAACTGAAGACAATTTAGCCGATGCTTTAACCAAGCCATTGCCTCGCGTTAGGTTTGAGAGGTGTGTGTATGGTTTTGGTTTAGCCTTGAGTGCTTGAGCAGAGTTGAGCATGCTGTGGGTGAGTACATGATGGATGGTTGCTTGAGAGGAAGTGTTGATAGGTTGCTATGCTACCTAGTTTTTACGGTAGTTATGTACAATCAACCGTCAATCATTTAGATATTCTATCTGAACAAATACACTAAATTCCACCACTGCCACTCTGTATTATTATATTCCTATACATACTTTTAAGAGCATGATTTTTCAGTAGTCTGGTTTTAGTTTTTGAAATTATTTTTTATTTAAAGTATTTTGGGGTTTATGCAGATCAACATCACATTTTTTTTCTGTTTAGGGTTTGTTGTTTTAAGTGTATCTAGATAATACATAAGTTACTAGAGTGGACTTTGCGACGCCGTAGTCGGGTAAAAAAATAGTTTTCATGTCTTTGTCCAGTGTACCGTTTGCGTGGTATATACCTCGCAAACGGTACGCTGGACAAAAATATAATGTAGCAACTCTATCTTCATTTTTAAATCATTGTTCAATGATACCACACATGGGCTGGGGCGATTTTTTTTTTCTTGACTTCGTGCCCCCTACAGGGAGCCATATACAATATAATGTGACCTCACATAGCCTATAACCAGCGGACAAACAAGTCGCTTCCAACGACACCTCTTTTGTCAGATTTTGATAAGTACTTTAGAAGTTATGACGGAACAGATGAACATACATACATACACGTATACCGGTCAAAAACATAACCCTCCTTTTTACTGCACCGTAGTCGGGTAAAAATGAGGGCAATATGTTGGCAAAATATACGTAATAATAAACATTATCACCGAATTTCGAGTTCATAGGTCAAATGGCAGTTAAAAAATTCTTCGGAACAAAGTTTTGTAAAAAAACTGACTTTGGTGGCTTCTCATTCGTTTGTATTCCAATATTTTTTCAAATTATTAAATTATTTAACAAGTTCTAAACGCCCCCCCTTAAAAACATTTAAAAATATATTTTGAAAAATTTTGTGGCTTTGGGTCAACAAGATGTTTTTACTGTGAAAATTTGAAGATTGTAGCTACAACCATTTGGCTGTATGACCTGAATAGGGCTCCGTTTGGACCCTTCGGGTACGGAACCCTAAAAATAGAGAAAATTTAAATGTTTGTAGATCTATTTCGTGGTCTATCTCATGGTGGATTGATGATCTGATGAGAATCCGCTGGATGCGGCGAAGACTGGTTGATAGCCATATCAACCAGCCATCGTAACTTCGCGTCCCCAATCCCAAGCGTTTGGCATTGGCAACGCTTGGAGGACGCCTATGTTTAGCATTGACCCACTTCTTGACTGACTTCTTGTGACTTCTTGTCTAGCAGTGGATGACGGGAAGGTCACTGTTTCTTTAGATGCAGGATTAAATTGCATATCTTCTAGCTTATATTTCTTCACCGTGTTAGAGATTTCAAGGATAATTTGAGCAATCTCCACCATCATTCTTCCAGTCCTAATACCAATAGTTATGAGGTTGGCTCAGTTCATCTTATCCTTTCACAGATACATTTCTATCTGCTTTTGTTAAAATTTCAGTGTTTATATATTTATTTATGACTTTTAATGTTTAATTTTTAAACGATTTCCCAAAGAGGAGGAGGTTCTATGTTCGACTTCATGTATGTTTTTTTTTATGTATGTTCACCGATATCTCCGTCAATTGTGAACTGATTAAAAAAAATCTTTTTTTGTTTGAAAGAGTATGTTTCGAAATTGATCCCATTTTAATTTGGTGAAGATCTGATGAAGAACTTCGAAGATATACGACAGAACTCTTCAATAAATAACGGCTAATCTCTCGGGAGTGCTGCAATCGCATGTCTGTTTATTGATTATACCATTTCATAACATAAAATCACGCCTGTACGCTTTTAAGGGGTACGCAGATCTCTCATTAAGTCATTACACCGATTATGTTAAAGTTTCATGATATTCGGGTTATCTATTCTGGCGTTAAATTAACTTACTAAACAACTTGCCTATATAGGTACAACTAGAAAGTGAAAAATAAAAAACTTGTTTACAAAAAAATACTACCGACTTCCAAATAAGAAAACTAAAAAGTGAAAAATAACTTTATTTTTGGAAGTCGGTGTCCATAACGCAAAAAAATGGTACCTACGAAAGATACCGACTTCCAAAACTAAAGTTATTTTTGCCTTTGTAGTTTTCTTATTTGGAAGTCGGTAGTATTTTTTTGTAAATTTTTTTTTTTCTTTTCCAATAAGTACAGGTTCACAGAAGCAAATATCAATAAATATAAAATAATAAACAAAATATGCGGTTGTTAGAACTAGTGTTAGTCAAGTCATTAATGGTGAGCTGTTTACGATAAGTAATAATATAGTATACCTACCTATCAGCTATAATATATCAGTGATATATTTAGGTAGATATATAATCATTAAATGGATTAACTTATTTATTTTGACACCTGATTCCCCGTTCGTACTTAATTGAAATATGATTATTGATTTTCGATGGATCCGCTTTAGCATTATTATAATGATAAACTGTATAACAAACTTTTTTACAAAAAAATACTACCGACTTCCAAATAAGAAATAAGAAAACTACAAAGTGAAAAATAACTTTATTGTTGGAAGTCGTTATCTTTCGTAGGTACCATTTTTTTGCGTTACGGACACCGACTTGGAATATTGAGTTTAGATACCATACACGATAGGATTGGGAGCTAAGCTTTGTATGAGCAATAGGATTAGCATCGATGTTGTTTAAGTAAAGTCGGATTACGTGGTGATGTTTAACATACTTAGTCACAACCAAAGAATCGTTTATTACAAATGTACAGAAACAATTATAACCTAATTCTAATAATTACTCCACAGGCAGTCATTTGATGGTGTACGGGAGCAACGGCTGGACGTTTCCCGTACAAGATGTGAACCTCACGCTCCGATATCCTCCGGAGAACAGAGTAAGAACTGTTTGACTTTGTTTATCTATTCAACAAACGAACGACAATGGATCTTTGGTATACGAGATAACTATGCTTGAAGGAATAGGACTGGAGCCAAATGTATAACCGTGGCGCGAACAATGCGTCTAGCAATAGAACTAAAGTTACCAACAAAGCTTTCTTAAGTTGAAGAAGCAGAGAGCTGGCCATATTAGTCGAAGGACAGAATGAAGAGAGTCCGGGCCCGTAGGGAAATCTGCAAAAGAGTCTCTCGAGCGCATTGCTGTGATTACAACAACACCTAATGCTAACAGAATTGCTCTGTTCAGGTTTTAAGGGGTTCATCAAATAAAGCACACGAATTATAGTTATTAGTTTTTGTCCAATGTTGGCAATGCATTTGGCGCTCCTTGATTTTGAAAATAGGGGGCAGAAGTTTGGGTTAATCATTTACTTATTAGCCAACCAGCTTATCTTGACAGCTTGCAACGTTTGATAAAAAAATATTTTCTCCTTTTAGGCCTCCCAGCCTTTTGAGTTCATCTTCAATGGTGTAAGTCTTTATAAAAACCTTATCTGTGAATTTGGTCTGTCGTGAAACCAAACTAGAGCTGGAAGCGACGCAAATTCACTATTTTTATATACCTATAATACAAAATTTTTGTATCCACTATAAAATTTCGAGACAGTACTGCTCGTTCGAACTATGTATTAGTATATATTTCAGGAGCACTTTTAGACCTTCCAGAGGAAGTACCTACCGTACCTAATTTACCTTTAGCGTAAGCACTTCATGTAATATATACACATTTCTGTGAATAAATATTATTCTTATTCCACCATAACTTTCCTACCCTTCCTTCCTTTTTACAAGCTTTTATTTAACTTGCATTGTATGTATGTAGGTATGTAAGTGTGTTCGGGTCAAATCTTGCAACTGAATTTTAAAGCTTACTTCCGTTAACTACCACCGATTAAGATTAAATTTTGCATACACGTTTAGTTTGGATGACAATGCATGGTTAGCTAAGTGACGTCATTATAAACCCAATATGGCTGATGGCCCAAGAGGGCGGACCAGTTATTTTTGTGCTCTGCCATAGTATGGGTATCAAATGAAAGGGTTTGCTGAGAAGAAACTTCTTTAAAAAAAACGTTTTAATGAATAATTTTATTTCCTTTCTTTTGACATTCAACCATTCATCCATAGTTACACTTTGACATTTTGGCAGAATTTCGTGCGGCTAACCGTACCCATTTTAACATGTTCCAGGAGAGTATGACAGCAGAGGACGAAGATTACGTCATAACGGGCTTCAAGGTGATCCTGTACATAGACGGACCCGACAGTGAGGGGTTCATTAATAATGGAGGAGTTCTGCAGGTCAGTACAATATTCTAATGGAAAACATTAAAAACCGGCCTCAATGAGGGTGCTTAATATCACAATCATGGCTGCTTATGGTTCATGGGAGATAGGCTAGTTTTAAGAGGAATAAACTACTCTTATGTAACACATTTCAGGCATCATCTAAGTTTAAACTATTTCCAGCGCCTGGCGCAAAAAAACTTGTATAATTTGCAAACACTACTTTTGCATATAGATTTACCGCAGGCGCATAAATTCCTACTTCGTTTAGTTTATTTGCTTATGTCCCATCTGATAATAAGTAGTTGCGTGCCGTCAGATATCCAGTCAACATCAAAAATATTGACAGTGAGCTTACAGAAAGATTCCTGTCCCTAATTTCAATGTTACCCCTTAAAATAAAAACTCTGCAATGTCGCTATTGAACTGAAATAGAGTTAGTAACTCCCGAAACCACTTCGATGTAAATACAACTATAAAAGAGAACCGTGAGAACTGGAAAGAGTGGAGGGAGGCTCTTCCTCAGCTTTTACTTATATTTATTTATTTGCGTCAAACATACTGACAGTTTTGGAACAGTATCGGGCAGATATAATAATCCTACCTCTATTATAAACGCGAAGTTTGTGAGGATGGATGAATGGATGTTTGTTCCTCCTTCAACCATGAAAATGGTTCTAGGTTAAATTCGGCACACAGAGTTTATGATCTGAATTAACACATAGAATTATATTTTTTTTATCCTTTGGGATAATTTTAGATTTTCACACGGGTGAAGCCGGTGGCAAAGCTAGTAATACCTATACTATATAATACCAAATCGTACTTGTTTCCAGGAATCAATATCGCTGTCATTTGTGAGCAGCCAACTGACATCTCTCAGCTACGAGTTTTGGGTATACGGGGCCAGGAAGGACGAGCCCGGAGTTGTGGAGCTCAACTCTCACTACCGTTTGTGTTAATTAATAAAATGATTACCGATGAATGGAGAGATTAATTTTCTCTTGACTATCCTAGTACCATTCAATCAGCTACAACGATCGTCAATAGTAGGTACAAAATGTGGGATTATACTCTTTTGACAATTGGGTGGCGCATGCCAATGGGGGCTTGTATTTTCTGCTAGGGGCGCTGGTGTAGACTGAGGTCTTTGAAATGTCAAATCTCATAGATTTTATTGTTGTGAAGTTTTCCAAATATGGCAGATTAAGATAGGTACGGGATAAAATTTACCGTAGCCACTGCTTTAATAGAGTTTCATGTTTTGGATTTTTTTTTATCGAAAAAATGGGTTACGCAAATCTTTTTTTTTCTTTTCTTAAAACGTGGCGTCTCACAGTCCGGTCAAAGTGACCGGATACTGCTTAACCGGACTACCCTGTGGAGACTAAGCTACATTATAGCCTCCAGCCAGGCTTGCAAATTTTTCTAAAGCTAAGCGACTGCGCTGAGGGCTACCCCAGTTGGGGTCGGTCCTCGGCTCAGGGCGCCGCTGGGGGGACAACAACTAAGGCTGGATCTTAATAAAGTGATTCTACCATCCGTTCGGAAAAAGCCTACGTGGAGAAGAACGGACAAGAAACTCCGATTTACTATCTTTATTCTACCTATTGCACAGCACGCGGGCTGGCTTGTAGATCTTGACGGGGACGTCGCGGCGGGCCTCGGCGGCGAGGACGGAACGAAGGCGGTCTGTGTTTTCTAAGTGTGCTGGTCTCTTTGTTGCTCTCTTGGAGCAGGGTTGTGGCGTCATCGGGGATGGAGAGAGTGAGCCTTGGATGGCGAACTTTGGAGATTTGGGAGGGTTCATAGCAGGAGGCCGCTCGAATTAAAGGGTTAGGGTGATTGACAGCAGACTCAAAAAAGCGTTTTGCATTGCGTTTCAAAAACTGTTGGATTGTGGGGACTTTAAGATCGACATGGAGTTCCTGATTACGTACGTACCAGGGAGCTCCCGTGATTATACGGAGGAATCGGTTTTGTACAATCTGAAGCTTGTGAATATGATGGGGCTTTGCGAGTGCGAAGGCAGCTCAGGCATAGGTCATGATGGGACGGATGACCATGGTGAAGGTGCGCAGCTTGCACTTAAGTGACAATTTGCTGCGTGCGTTCACCATCCCATGAAGTCTGCCTACAGCAAAGGCGGCCCGCGAGCGCGCCGCCTTAATGTTCTTGGCGAAAGTGAGATGATTGTCAAGGGTGACACCTAGGTACTTGGCTTGCTCCTCCTAGGGGATCGGCTTGCCGTACATGGTGATGGGTTTGGGGGGGCGGGGGCTTTTAAAACGGTTGTTGTATTTACGGTCAGGCCTTGAGAAGAGGACAGCTTCGCTTTTATCGGGGTTGACTTCTATTCTCCAGAGGCGGAACCACTTGGCCAAGGAGTTGGCGGCTCTCTGGAGTCTTAGGGCTATATTATTGGGACTTAGGCCCGAGTAGTAGAGGACTGTGTCGTCGGCGAATAGTGCCAACTGGCTCTCTTTACTTTTTGGGATATCGCTGGTGTACAGCGTGAAAACTAGAGGGGATAATACGCAGCCTTGTGGGACTCCGGTTCGTATGGGGTGAGGGGAGGAGAGTTCTCCCTCGACACGATAGCGGAAAGTTTGGTCCGACAACCAGTCTCGTAAGATGAGCACGAGACGATCTGGCACTTCAAGTTTGTATAGCTTATAAAATAAGCCATTGTGCCAGACTTTGTCGAACGCTTTCGCTATGTCGAAAACAAGGCACCCGTCAACATACCACGCTGGAACCCAGCACTAGTGTGTTCGACGATTCGTGGAACCTGTTGGACACAGGAATGTTTGGCCCGAAAGCCGAATTGCTCATCAGGGATAAGGCTCTTTCGCTCGACAAAGTCCTTGAGTCGCTTATAAATAAGTCGTTCATAGACTTTTCCGAGCGAATTGACTTAACTGATGGGAACTGCGCAAAACTGCGGCATACTCGATTTTATATTTAATCGCACTTTTAAAGCATTAGAAAATAATTTTAATTCAAATTTGCTTCTGTGCTTGTTATAACAACGTTGAACAGCAATATTTATTTAGTCAACAATAAAACGTTAGCCCCCATTCCATACAAGTTGGACTTTACCACAATCACCTCACAACACTGAAAGAAAACCACAAACAACAAACTTTGTCCTAATTTCAGAACCTCTAAACAAAAAGAGTCTTTTCCTCTAACAAAGAGGATTCCTGTATCCCACAATGGGTACGTTATTTTTAGTTGGTTAAGACAAGTATATTTAAAAAAATTGTTCTCTCTTATGAGTTTCTTATCCAAAGGATGAAAAAAACGGGTAATAGTAAGAAGTTTTCGGCACATAATGTTTATCGAGATCATAGAAGCCTCTACCGTGGCAAAAACGGTAGAGTACGAATCCGAAGCGCACTTGACCAGTTTAGTGCATGGATAGATTGTGGTGAAATTATGTACACTAGATAGCAGCACTGCGTCAGATCCGCGCACCTGTGAAATGCTTAGTTTTTTCGACATTAGTCAAATTGACGTCAATGTCAAGTTGATGTCATAAATTACGTTTTCCAAGTAGAAGACCTCTCGCTAAAGTGGCGTCAACTGGTGGCGTGAATTTTCTTGAAAATTTTCACTGTGGAAATTGCAGTGGTGTATTTATGATAATAATATAATAATAAAATAATAAAATCGTTTATTTATTTCTTAAAGTACACAATTTACAATAATTAGCTTATGTTCTAAAAAGTGCTGATGTATAATTTGCCTGAACTAACCTGTGCTTCAGGCGTAAAAGTGCTTATTTATATTTAATAATGTAGGTATTGCAATAAATTAACAATTTTAAGTAAAACTAGGACACTGCGGAAATATACATAGTAGTGTTATTTTTAAACATGCTTACATAGTTTTAATCTAATTTTATTTTAATACTAGAAGCAGGTCTTCAGTCTGGTCATATGACAAGCCAATTGACAATTTGTAGCGCTTCAAACTCATGTCAAGTTACCACGGTGAGGGTTTTAACCCCGATGGAAAAATAAAGGTGTTATAAGTTTGACGTGTGTACCTGTGTGTTTGTATATTTGTGTATCTGTCGCATCATAGCTCCTAAACGGATGAACTGATTTTAACTTCGTTCGTTTCGTTTTTTGTTTGAAAGTTGACTTTATCATAGTCAAAGTCAAATATATTTATTCAACTGATTGATTCTACCGTGCGAGTATCGAGAATATTCTTAGCTATGTTTGATGGAAATCGGTTCAGCCGTTATAAAGTTATGTGTGTTTGAATCGGGGTGTTTTCGCAAGATATCGTGTCATAATTACGTGTTCAATAGATTGTCGATCGAAACATGTCTACTACTAGATAAATTAGGTATATAGCATGAAATAAAAGTGTGTCAGCGGTGTTTTACATTTTACTTGTTACAGAATAGATCATGTTACTAAAATTAGTTATTTGCATCAAAACAATAAATACATTCAAATAAAGTTTGACCTTTCAAAGATCGACAACTTTTGTATTGGCTAAGAAGAAGACTGCGTCTTGGCAGTTTGCTTCTACACATATGGCTCGTTTGATTTATTTAACCCCACCAGACTTGCTTGTGGTTGAAAGATAGCAGATACCTGTGTCACCAGTAACAGGTATTTGCCACAATTGATGTATTGCCGGAGTTATGTTTGTGCAACATGCAGTGTGTGCAATGCAAGTCTATCATGCATTTCCCTAACGCATGTCGTTTGCAAACCTATTTCTTATTTCTGTGACATTTTATGTAGTTTGTATCAAGTCTTTCAAATGCTGTGGCGGGTGTTGTCAAATTGTTACACGGATAAAATCATATCATGTTCATATTCATATTCTTTATTTTAACGTTTATTTTTCACAATATAAACGTTACAAATACAAAAGGAAAACTTATGTACAAAGGCGAGCTTAACCCAAAATTGGGTTCTCTGACAGCAAACCTCAGTGCTAAAGAGATATTTATAAAATTAGGACAGTTAACAAAAGCGTACAACAAATACAAAAATACATGTTCATAGGCTTTGCTGCATACAATAGCTTACATTTTCAGTTAAAGCTAATTAATCTACCTGCAAAAAGCCAGAAGTATTCGATGGTAAACTATGCTCATTATTAATGTATATACCTTGGGCTTCTAAAAAGTGACATTCAACAATTATCAAAAGTCGAAAATAACTGAAAATGTTTAACTATACTAACTAATACCATATCTAACTATTGAAAATTATATGCGGTTCACCACTAGATATTACGGTAGAGCATATTAATCCCATTCATTTTGTACTTTCCGACACTCGCTTATAGAACGTCGTTTATTTCAGGCTCTCTTATATCTAAAAGAAACCTGAAAAGGATAATAATGTCTAAAATTCTTACTCTTAACAACCTGTATTCCTCAAAATAACTCTCACTTCAAAAAACTCATTCGTATATCCAATCTGAATACGTCACCGAGTCATATAAAACGAGGGTTATTGTAGCTAACGCCACCTGAGACTCGTCTAGACTCGCTATAAAACATACACACGTAGCTGAAGTATATGAAGTTAGTTTTTATATTGATGAAGAGTTTTTTGGGACTGTGTAATAGTTTAATGGTCCCAGGTGATTCAGGTAGACTGTACTGGGGACCATTACTATCGACGAATGGCAGAAGCTCACGAACATTAGGTTGAAGAACAAAGTTTGACTGGAAGGGAATGCCTTGAGCATTAAGTCCGCCTATGTACCGCAATTGTACATGAAGTTTAAATAAATAAAAAAAAAAAAACATTAGGCTATTACGCATGTTTACGCATCCGATCCGAGTCCGTGATTTGAGTTCCGAGATAGAAAAAAATAAAGAGTATTTAATTGCCACAAAACTACATTCGAATCCGAAACCGAATCTGTCCGAATTGAAAATCTTCTGAATTATGAAGGATAGAGTTCGGATGTAGTGCGTAAGCTTCCCAACAATACTTCTTGTTCTGCAGCTACTTCGGCATAGAAATTTCTCGAATTTAGATCGGATGCAGTGCGTAACCGCGTATTGGTTATAAAGGGCCTGTTTTTGAGTAGAGAATTTGGCTATTTTAATGGCCAAATTTGAGAGATTTTCAGGCTAAATTAGATGTTTACAATTACTCATCTTATTTTAGAAATCGGGTATTCTGAAAGTTGTTATGTACCTATTATTCCTGGGATTAGGAAAATGGCTCAATAACTATTGCTAGCAAAGCTAAAGCACTGAAAGCGGAAACGGCTATTTAGAAGACATGACGGACATCCACTAACCCGCATTGGGTCCGCGTGGGGGATTACATCACTGAACATTATAGACTGATTATGCTATGTTTATACTATGCATTTTCTTGTAATGAATACTTCAAATTCAGATCTTCTTTTCTCGGTATAGTCAAATTATTAAAAATTACTTACATATCGCAGGCTTATTACATAAGAAACTGCAATCAGCAATCATCGCGCGATTAAACACTTTACGTCAAAAAAGTTGGAATTACCTACAGTGTAGGTATGTATGGTAAGTCCTACACGATCGTTTGCTAATCACTAGCTGTTTGTCAAATGCACTTAATTCTAAAAAAAACACCAAATGCCCTAAAACTTCTGTATTGAGCAATTAATATAAAAATCTGCTGAAATTGAGGATAGTTGCAAGTAGTATAGTTTAAAGTTTGCAAGGTTAAAATAATATACTCACAACCAACTGCCATTAGTCCAAGGGTAGGGTCTCCGTGTCTCGTTCTTCTCCTCAGCCAGGATCCACACAAGCGCGGCCAGTAGCACCAGAAACCGAAACACTCCGAACGACGCCATATTGCTTTTGAAGATGGCCGCCGTCACATCATTGAACTGTCACTTGATACACATTTAATGTTCGTTTTTTGAGGTGCTTATGTGATTAATGGATTTATACTGGAGTTCAGGGTATTGGAATTCTAAAGAATATATGGAGAAATTAAATAAAAGTGGGCTAGACAAAAATATAACTGAAAAGCGTGAAACTGTTAGTGTCTGGCATCCACCATATTGAAATTTCATCTTCCATAACCCATTTGGTTATAATAGAGATTTTTTTTTCTGATAAACAATGGCTTGGAAGTTTCACTTGTGATGTGAGCTAATTCTTTACTCCGAAACTACTTTACCAATTTCAAGTAGTGTGTTGGGTTCAATAATTTATTCTTGATCCTGTTTAGGCCCCGGTGTCTAAATAGAAAATTAGAAGTTGAGAACTTGGGAAACTACACTTGAATGCTAGATTACGACAAGATTTCATGCTAAAAATGAATTTGACCAGCTTTCAAATTCGCTTTAGAAATCCGAGGCTGAACAGGATCTTGAATTAATGATTTACATTGGAAACATTCCATTTCATGAAATTGGTTTAGTAGTTACGAGGTAACAAACTAGCTCACATTACATGTAAAACTTCCAAGCCTTTCTTTTTAACCTTGCCATAGTGGGGCAATAAAATAAATATTCGTTTGCTTTTATACAGATTGCTGCTTGAATAGTAATCATCCTTTTAAAGGCAAAAAGGGTACATGGTCATCTATCAACAAATTCTTTAGTCTAACTTTCTTGCTAAAGTTGAAAAACTAATCCCAACTATGGGCAAAGTGCTATGGAAATCAACCTTGATATAAATCAAGATTTGTACTGAGTAAGTATATTGAATAGATAGGTCTAACCTAGTGGGTGGACATTGTAGATTAGATTTTAAAGCAAATCTAGTCTGTTTGTCGTTGAAAATAAACTTGTGTAGGACACGAGAACTTCCATGTATCTTGTTATATTAGCTCTGCAAGGTAATCAAAGCTTCTTGTCTAACCAGATTTTTAGAACTGAGGCAGACCGGTGAAAAGTTTGGTGAATAGCCTAAAAGATGATACGGCTAAGAAGGAAGTTAGCTCTAAGATGAGAATTAAGGTAATGAATTGAGAACTTGAAGTAAATTAAGGACGAATCAATTCTTATTTATTGCCAAAGCATGAGTTGTGGATTTCGGGCTAAAGTAGAGTAAAAAATCGGGGGTAAGTTAGACATAGATGCCCGCGAAAGAAAAAGGTAACGGTTTTCTAAAGCATTTTATTGCGAGTGGCGAACCTAAATAATTGTATCTTCAAAAGAGGCAGCCAAAAGACGTTTCGGTTTGCTACAGGTGCACTGTCGAATAAACTCAGTACGTTAATGATAATGGTATTACTAATGGTGGCATGTAGTCCGGACTGAGGGATAGCCTTCTAGATAAAGAAAACACGAACAGTTGGTTCCTACTGACCATTCTCTTGGAGTAGTTCCCGAGACATTTTAAAAGCAAATATATTGTATATCGGCGTCTGGGAGTCTTTAAGTCAAGAGTAAATAGGTTTCTACTAGGTAAGCGTGCTTCATCGTAGACCATATCATCGCTTACCATCAGGTGGGATAGTGGTCAACCGCGAGCCTAGCAATAAAAAAAAAAAATAGTTCGTTACATGGTGCATTCCTCATAACCTTATTGTATATGTGTAACAAAAAACTAAAACGATATCAAAAACTCACGTGACCAATCCCTTACTTTTGGACATTTCGACTATCGCCTTCGCTGACATCGAATTCCACTTGTCTAGAAGCCTTCGTCTTGAAAAGGGATGGCGACGGTATCGCGCTACCCAGTTTACTGGGTTGTGGCATTCAAATTGGTTCCATGTAAAACACTGGTAGTCAGCTGGATACGGTTAGACTGGAAGCCGACCCCAACATAAGCGCTTGTTCGACCGCCGACGAGGAAGCGATTACCGATCAACTATTTTCCTGCCGAACAAACGGACAAAAGATATAGATCCCGTGTCTGAACGGATCTGAATGAAATTTGGCAAAGAGATAGATTATTGTCTGGAATAGCACATACGATACTTTTTATCCCGGGAATATATTCTCAGGGATAATTTTCGAAGCTAGTCAATGATAATACTCGCTCAGCCATACCCGCTAAGCGATGCTCGCTTGGCGCTCAAAACTCACGCTGAGAGACCAACCAGCGGTAATTTCTACCTACAGTGCGAATCTGAGTGCTGCTAATTAGAAGCGAGTTGTGCGAGTAATTGCACGTCGCACTGGAACACTCGCTTATTGGCCGAGCGACAAAACTATCGGAACTACACACTCGTTTTTCGCTGCTCGTCAACTCGTATGTAGTTTCTAGCTCTACAAGCTTCTCGCTGATCATCGGCGGTGGGACGAGAGCCTAATAAAAAATTCAAATACTAAATAGAAGGCGATTTCAGCTAAAATTACCAAATTAATTCGCAATGTATGTGAAGTAAAGTGTCAGTAACCTTTGATCTCTAAACTCTAGAACAGCGGAATGTCATTGGCCTGTAACAAGCTAATTGAATGCCTCATTAATTGGGCTTCTTTTTAAGTATTTTTTAATCGGATATAGTCTTAATACCAAAAAAAAACATGTTGATTGCTTATGTTTTTTAGGAAAATCCTCATAATCAGATGATTGGTTAGCAATTAAGCGTTTTGTTCTTTGGATGACTAATAAATACTTTGTATTTGAGTAGATTTTTTAGAGTTGTGTAATTTAGTTTATTAAAAATCTTTAATTCGTTCATTCACTGACAGACAATGGACAGCAGTCACTGGAAAAGGCATGCAATTTTGCACTAAGGAAAGATGTTTTTTAATTCATTACCTACATATTAAGGGGACCACAATAGATCCCAATGGGTTGAAGTGTCCGATTTATTTCTCGGCCCCTTCACAAGATAAGATGGATAAGTTTTTATGGAAGGTCATCAATGGACCAGTTCAAAAATCTTCTTAAAATAAGCTATTTCGAGCATTAAAAACATACCCCATTATTTTTTGCGACCCTATATTATTTATTCAATGTTATTACCATCTGACGAAACAGCATTGATTCTGTAAACATCTCACCGTGATGACTTAGGTGAAGTGTGCTCAAAGTGAACTCATCATTCCAACCAATTAGTTCACTTCGAATTCACTTTACCCTAAGTCACCGTGGTATGATTTTTATAGAATAGCATTGCAGTTACCGTTCAAGAGTTATTTCGTGTAGAGACAATCGATGATCTTGGCTGCAGCATTATGTCACGTATTTATTTAAAAATGTATGCACTAACACACTTGATACACAGACAAGAAGAAGGGACAGAAAAATACGCCAACTAAGTAAATACATTGTCTTTGGAATGAACCAAGTAAATACAAAGATGCAATTTGATAGACCAGGGGTCACCAAATGGCGGACCGCGGTCCGGTTCCGGACCACCGACCTATTTTGTGTGGACCTTAAGTAAGCAGTCCAATATGATGTATTTGTGTAAGTTGAGCACGTAATTTAATAATTTAACCCGTGCTTTGTCTTTAGTTCCGTCAATTCGCCAACGGACGACCGCAGAGCGCGAGATCGTCATTCGTCGCGGTGGGGAATGGCGAAGGAGTAAACGTACCGATGAACATCTCCAAGATTTAATGACAATAACCTGCACCAACTTTAGTCCAAACTTCGGATGAATAAAAAGGCAAAAAATGAAATTTTTCACATTACCTAATATTTGAAAAAAATCTTGGTACGTACTTTTTTGAATACATTTGATTTTGATAAACACGTGACAATGTAAAGGCGCGGAGGGGAGAGGGAGAATTGGCTTTAAACTTTACGGACCGTGACAGTCATATTATTTTTAAGAAAAGGACCTAAAATGTATGTAATTGTTAACCGTTATCCGAAATTAGCTTCAAGGTAAGAATCAGTAGCAATCCATCTTAACATAGACTAACGAGTGAAACTAAAGCTTGCCTACAGATTGGTGATCTGAACAGTCTGCATGCAGCAAGTTGGTGAAAAGATTGGTCAGTCAGCTAGGTTGATAGGATGGCCGATTGCCTAGGATATACCGGTATTCCTACTTTTTAACTGACTTACCAAAAAGGAGGAGGTTCTATGTTCGACTTCATGAGTTTTTTTTGTATATTCACCGATATCTCCGTCAGTTGCGGACTGGTTTTGTAAATTATTGTTTCATTTGATAGGGTATGTTGCGAAGTGGGTCCCATTTTAATTTGGTGAAGATCTGATGAAGAACTTCGAAGATGTACGACAGAACTCTTCAATAAATAACGGCAAATCTCTCGGGATTGCTGCAATTGCATGTCTGTTTATTGATTATACCATTTTATAACATAACATCACGCCAGTACGATCTTAAGGCGTACGCAGATCTCTCTTTTCACCGGTTATGTTCAAGGTTCATGATATTCGGGTTTTCTATTCTGGCGTTAAGGTAACTTACTGAACAAGTTGCCTATTAGGTAGGTACAACTAAAAAGTGAAAAACAAAAAACTTTTCTACAAAAAATACTACTCTACCCTACCTAAATTCGTCGGTAAGTCGGTAGTGTTTTTACAAAAAAATACTACCGACTTTGCAAAAAAGTTTTTTTGTATCAAATCAACTCGTGAATTGTATTTAGTTTGTAATAATTTTAAAATTGTATTTAGTTATAAGTTGTTATTTTAAATCTTTTGCATGCCTACGTGGTAAAATATGGCTGTAGGTACTATTATTTGTTTTTGTCATCGTTTGGAGTTACCCATATTTGCAAAATAAAGTTACCTATCTTTTATCTTTAAGGCTTTTTATCTGGGGAAGTCTATATGAGGTCGAAATTATTATGTTCTTCTAATGTAAAACCAGGTCGAGTAATTTTAATGGTATTCGTTATTGAGAAATGAGGAATTATTGAGAAAAGTAAGAATATTTATTTGGCAACAGTTGAATAAACAGGCGCAATATATACGACATGCAACTCTATCAGCTGTCATCTCAGAAAATAATAAAATTGACCTCTTATGTAAAATCAATTCGGTTAATTTGTTTGTTTGTAACCTAATTATTAGGGTACCTACTGAATAAATTACGGGATTTAGTTTTACATTTTTTTCATTACAATCTCTCTACTGTTTGCGGTAGAAGAACTGCGCCGCGAGACTTGTGTTTTTCACATGTTATGTTTTTGATGGGTTTCAATTTAAAGAAGAAAGAAAACATTTATTGCCAACTGTAACAGAACATGAACAAACACAATTTAGCTCTGAGGCACAATATTGTTCAGTATGGCAAAAGGAGCGGGCTCAGCATATGCTGAGCAGTGTAAAGCTTGGCTATTACGCTGGTCAACGCTGATTTACAGCCCACCCCCTTTCTCACAACACTTTCATTACATTATAATGATCAATAATAAATAGATAATTTACCCACCCCAAATATGAAATTATACCCACATAACTTTTTTTTTTTTGCCCAAGTTTATTTAATTTTTAATACTAAATACTGATATCCTTATTTGATCCTACTATGGATGGATATTTATCAGGTTCATCATCAGATCAGTTCGATGATACCATTTTCATCAGTACATTATTTATAGTAATTTGCTTCATCATAGTCGCTTAACTATTCGAGATATCTTATACCCATGACATACTTATTAAAGAGTTACAGTGGCCGTCTGTGATTTTTTTCATTAGTTCCACTTCACCAAATTATACTTTATGAGTGCAAAAGCTTGCCGTGTTATTAAAAATACTAAAATCGCTACATGTCTGCCTGTTATATGGGAGGAGTTTCCTCGATTTTAATGGGATCCCATCATCAAATTATGATTTGGTGACAATGGGTGGTCCCATTTTTTTACATTCGAGAGATTACCCTTTCAAACAAAAAAAGAATATCGAAAATCCGTCTATATATGACGGAGTTATGTCCGAATATATATAAAAAAATAAAATAAAATAGAAACATCCGAATTGAGAACCTCCTCCTTTTTGAGAAGCTGGTTAAAAAGCAGAACGGATTTTAATGAAAACTGTAATATATCCAAAAAGATTTGGACAACGGACGAAGCCGAGGGTTGGATTTAGTTTAATATAATTTTCAATCATTTAATTTTTTTGGACAACGTCAGAAAGTAGAACACCTTTCCAACTTTGTTCAAAAATGCTTTCATGAAAAACTAGCTGTCCCACGCGGCTTCGTTCCCGTCAACTGGCTACCTACCTACCCATCTAAACCGTTTACGCAGCGCACGCAACGGAAACTCACAAAAAGGAAAAAAGATACCCGTTTTGCTACATTTTTCTTTTATGCTCCGCTCCTATTGGTCGTAGCGTGGTGTTATATAGCCTACAACCTTCCTCGATAAATGGGCTATCCAACACAAAAATAATTTTTCATTTCCAACCAGTAGTTCCTGAGATTACCGCGTTCAAACAAACAAACAAACTCTTGAGCTTTATAATATTAATATAGATTATAAATTTGTTTCAAAATGATAAGTAGAAATGCACAAGCATATTGCATATATTTACAAGTAGAAAGGCGATTCTTCTTCACCAGTTCCAATTAAAAGCGATTCAAGGATAAACAATCAATGAAATCTACATAAACGATAGTAAGTTACTAGTAGCTACGAACTGCCGTCCCCTGACTAAAGCGTCACTATATGACAATTGACCGATTTTGAGATTTGAGTACCACCGTAATCAACAAAAAAATCTGTATCGATCTCTCTAAGCAGTATTTTCCTGCTATCAATAAATTAAAAATAATAACCGGCCGAAATTGCTATTATTTACAAACCTATTTTTAATCAAATTTAGTCATTGATTTAAACGAACAATGTGCCTATTCGAAAGTACGCACGCAATTAAATCTCGGCAACTCTGGAATATAACTAATAGTTGGAAAAAGAATCGATTTTTATAACTTCGCGGCTTTTTATTTTTCGTCTATATATACCACAAAGTATGATTTTGTCAGATAGTGACAATCTAGCTGTAGGGTGGCACGTCGCTAGTTCAATGTTAACTAAGAGGCCGCTTATATTAAGTGGGGCTACATAATATGTGCATTAGATACTGATAATTTATAGAAAGCTAAGATAAGATACGGAACCAGATCTGGTGATATTTATTAGGGCAAGGGAGTGTAAGGTGGTGCTTTTCTTAGGGCACACAGTGTAAACGTTGGGTGGGTTATAAAAGAATACAAATATACACGGTGAAACAAAAGACGTTAGTGGAGTGAAAGTGTTTTAAATTATTATTATAAGCATAAATTGCATTATGAAAATACATTTTTCGGATTCTCAGCGGGAATTGCATATTATATCTAATATCTAGTGATCATGCATATTTTCGCTATATATATTACTAGCTTTTACCCGCAGCTTCGCTCGTAGTGAAGCCATTTTTTTTTTTTTTAATAAAATGTATCCCATGTTACTTCTAATACCTCCAAGAATATATGTACAAAGTTTCATGATGATCGGTTTAGTAGTTTTTGCGTGAAAGCGTAACAAACAAACTTACATTCACATTTATAATATTAGTAAGGATAAATATAAAGTAAGGATTTCTTTTGGTAGGTTACCCTATTTGTAAGTGCTATAATAAACTCTATAAACGAAAATTTCATCCATATACACTAACAATTTTCACTCATAAATATATTTTGATAGATTGAAGACCATTTAGAACACCTACCTGTCTGATTGTTTACATTAACAAAAATGTAAAAAAAAACGTTTTAGTGCATTATTATCGTCTAGAAAGTTGTTACATTTTGTTATTGATCATTTATGATTAAATAATTCATTAATTGTATGCTGAATTGCAAAAATTACTTATCTAACTTACCACTTTTTCATAATTTTTGGTTTTCTATAACTTTAATGTTGAATATTTTACGCTTTTTTCATGCTTATTTGCATGCATATTACAAGCTTGTGTTGCATATAAACCGATCCTTAGTGATGACATACACACAAATCCAGACTAGGTTAGGTTAGGTTATTTAAAACGGGCTGGTTTCCGCACCTCCACGATCAGGCGCGTATTTTGCTTACGGAAAAATACAAAATTTTTTTTGTTTGCTGTTGTAATCTTTGGGAGTATCTACTGATCTGTTAACGAAAATTTTTTCACTGATGGAAAGTTGCATTGTCGTGTCATAGGCATCTTTTTATGCCGAAAAACCTTTTTAACAAATATTTGAATCGACGAAACAAAGAACTAAACCGCAAAAAAATAAAAATAAACTTCTAGACTAGTATTTTGAGGCTTTTGTGCTTCGTTGATTGTTTGTTTGGCGCCGCCTCAAAATGCTAGACTAAAAGTTTTTTTTCTTTTTCTTTTCAGTTCGTTATTTCGTCGATTCAATTTTTTGTTAACAAGGTTTTTTTTTCGCAGTTTACTTAATTTCAACCAGAATCGGTCCACAATTGAAAATTGGTGGGAAAATTATCAATAAATCCTTTTATTCTACCTGGGTGGATTTTATTTTTGAAATCTGACCACTCTGTAAAAAATTATGTGCCATATATAAAAAATATATCTACATGGCGAATTGAGAACCTCCTATTTTTTTTGTCGGTTTAAAAGGCACTGTGCCTTGTCCTGTGGGATAAATCTGGAAAGTGAAGCTGCAGGAAAATGCTATTTGTCTATAAGAGTACAGGGGAATACCCGGCAATGCTAAATGATATTGTGAGAGATGATAATTATTACTTATGAGATGACAGCTGATATTGATTTTAGTGGGGAGGAAGTTGCGTTACTGATCCCAAATAAAGGATGATGCTGATGATGATACATAGGTACAAACTTTTTTTTGTTTTGCTTTGTGCTATCATCCAATGACTGCCCCCATTCTGGGTGAAGCGGGAGGGCGTGGCAGACTTTTACTGACAAAAACTCACCGGGTTCCTTCAGTAGCGTGTGCCAGGGCCGCGGTAACTCTCTTTAAAATCTATCCGCGACCCAGACAGGATACATACATACAAGCTCACGTCTTGATCCCATGGGGGGTACGTTCATATTTCTGATGATGGTGATAGAAAACGCTACCCAAAGGAAACATTCCTTTATATATTTGAATTAGGATCAAACAAAAATAAAGCGTTACCAACATAATAATTATGTAACCAAACGTATTGAATTGTTACGCAAGACATTTACAATTCACGACTTTTTATCAGAATTTCATTATCATAATAATTACTTCTTATTTAGATGTTACATCATTTCTGGTTTAAAATATGCACAGATATTTGAAGTTAAAATCTGCTCGTGATCTCAACTTATAATAAATGAAATGGCGCATTTCTTGGGCCTAGGAGTGGAACTAAAAAAAAACTACTTTGCATTTAATTTAAGTATTATGTGGTTATTTTTTTATATATATAATGGGTTTGCTCTTGACTCTAGTCTAGGTCAGAGGTGACAGAGACAAAGGCCACGATGGAGTGAGCTTACCCAGAAGAAGCCCGTTAACTCTAACTTTGAAGAGATTCGGGTTGAATGCGTTCGGAAACACAGACGCAGGCAGTGAGTTCCACTCTTTTGCTGTGCGCATTATGAAAGAGGTTTGGAAGCGCTTGGTGCGAATTGGTGCAATGGCAACAAGGTAAGGATGGTAACTTGCAGTGCGTCTAGATGTCCGATGGTAAAAGCGGCCTGGTAATATCGTTTAAAGATTAATCATCAACGTTTTTTTTAACACTGATGTTAAACTTGAAACTGATAAAGATGACTTCAGATGTGAAGTGTAACTGATGAAGAAGATCTCAGATGGCCACTGGAACTCCTTAATAAGTATGTCATGAGTATAAGATATCTCGAATAGTTAAGCGACTATGATGAAACAAAAATTTATAAATAAATAGTACTGATGAAATGGTACCATCGAACTGATCTGATGATGATGCCGGAAGTGGGCACTGCATTCCGAAATAATACAACGTATCCTATTCGTGTTTGGGGTTATAGGAATTGTCATGATGTACATAGGCTATAAATGATTTTCATGGAAATTAGGGGTACCAAAACTAAAAAGCGAAAAGTAAAAAACCTTTTAACAAAAATTAAATAAGCTGACTTCCAAAAAACACTACATAACTGACTTCCAAAAAACACTACAAAGACAACATAACATTCTTTTCCGAATTCGGTGTCTTTGGTACCTATTGTTTTTCGAAATTCGACACCGACTTCGTAAAAGAAAATTATTTTACGCTTTGCAGTGTTTTTTTTGGATGTCGGTTTATTTTTTTTGTTAAAGCTTTTTATTCTATTACGATTTTTTCAGTGGTAATTTGTAACAACAAAAATCAGCCGCCTAGCCTTTTACCAACTACCTACATCAGGTTCCGTTTCCAGCTTAACTAGTATCCTCCATTACTTACTCCTATACTCCAAGTTGACCTCAAATTCGGCTCCAATTCGAATAATCGGAGTATTTTGCCGTTATTATTACGATTGAGTCGAGTGGAGGCCCTTCTAAGTGACTCGGAATATAGACCTTTGACATAATTGATAAAATGAACGAGTGATGTAATGTTAACTTTATAATATCGTGTCGTACTCGTGTCGTTGAAATGAAAATGATCTACGAATCGTCCGTCTTCCATAAAGAAATTAGTTACGCTTTTGACTATTGTATTGTGTTCGAAATTCAAATTATTAGGGGCGGCGTGACAACCAACTTTTGGGTCCAAGATTATACGTTGAAGAAGTTAATTCATACCTACATAATTATAATTTAGAAAAAATGTTCAAGTGTGTTCTATTTCTGGTCCATTTTGTTAATGCTTACTGAAATTGAATTCTTTGTGATTCTTGTAGTGTGACGAAATATGGATGCAGAAACAGTTACCAACAGGCTAATTATTACAATGGAGTATAAATCTTTTCAAAAGCATTTAATTTTTTCGGTGTTCCCCGCGTGCTAATGGAAATTGTCCCAAGGAATACTCTCGGAATGATATACAAGAATCCTAAAATCCTACATCCTTATCCAAAGTACAATCTATCTTTATAACAAATCCATCAAAATTGGTAAAGCGGTTTACGCGTGAAAACGAAACAAGCACACTGACAGACGAACCGAATTACTTTTGTATTTATAATAGAAAGATATGGATGGAGATTCAGACTTTATAAAAGCTTTCCCATAATTATATTTATATATAGCAACAAATCATATATTCCTACAATGCCAAGACCTTTGGACCCGCAGATATTTATCATAATTTAGCTACTATATGGAGAAATTACAGATTGAGAAAATATGTTTGTACAAATTCCTTACAACCATAAATCCACTAACATATTGGACACATCGCGTATTGTTAGGAGGTTCTTCTCATTGGACTTATTTAACATGGACTCCTTTACTTCTACACAATTTTCTATAACTTTTCAAAGCGTTTTTATCATATCATTTAATCAATACGATTAAACTTATAAGCTTATTTTGTACAAGGTATTTCTTTTTGATATATCATGTAGTGTAAAACTTCGTAAATTCTTTTCACACCGATTATAATTTGTATTAGGTAGATTCAATATTTTTGTAGCCTATTTTTAAAGAACGTCTCAGTACGAGGTAATTCTTTAACGGTTACTGGTAACTTCATAAAAAGTGTTCGATAGGATTGTAAATCATTATCAGAAACTACATTAATTTAGTAATAACAGCTTAAGTAAAAAACTAAAACCTGGTTTTTGAATTGAGGATTTGGAGTTAAGAACGTTAATAACACTACTTTAACTCCAATTATTATATAAATATAATAATTGTCAGCGTCAAATTCTTAAGTCAGAAAAACTGGACTAAGTTTTAAGAAATTTAACGCATACTTCGTAACTTCAGCTGCAGTAGAAAAACTCCTATAGCATCTTGAGTTATAATAGTCAATATTTAGATCGTAAAATTTGATGTTAGAGTAATGCTAGCCATTACAGCGATGTGTAATTAGCAGGACTTAATAACCAAGATAGCGAACTTAAGATCAATCATTGTGAACTAGTTTAACTTAAACGTAACTTGAAAAGTTAAGTTCATGTTAAGTTATTCATGTAATCATTTTTGCTTTCTTTTTAAATGATTGTACATTCGTTTTCTTTAGAAGTTTCAATGAAGAATTTATACTTTTATTAATGTTTAAGTTAATAGTTTTAGTAAGAAATTGTGGTTCACTTAGTAAACTCTAAATTATACTTATAATCTAGTGCTTATTATATTAATATTAAAATTAGACAGAGATCTAATTAATTTAGATAAATATACCGTTGTTTATATATTTATATAGTATTTCAAGTAATTTATACTTTTATTGGGTCATTCGTAAATTTTAACTTACTTTTGTTTAGTTAGCAGCTAAACCGAATTAAGTTTTCAATAAAAATTAGAGCAGTGATATTTGCTCAATACCATAATCTACCAGGTTGACTGTAGTTTTACGACAGTGCAACATAACACAATAGTATTTGCAATAACAAAGTAAAAGCAAACTAAGTTAAGTAACACAACTTTAGCAAAAACCTCACACAAAACTGATACAGATATGAGCACTACACTTAAAATTAAACATTCCACTACCATATCAAAGAAAAAAATCAAAACAAAAAGTTTGCACTCGCTAACTTAACCGTCAAACTCAACTTAACTGTCACTTAAGTTAAGCAAACGTCACACTTTTACATCACTGTCAAGTTAAACACAGTTTGGTTGATATTGTTTATGTCATCTTCGAGTTAAGTTACGATTTAAGTTGGATTTAAGTTAAGGAAAGTAGCGACGTGCGGACTGCGCGGACGACAAAGCCTGACTGGCTATAATACAGCCTCAAGTTGAGTAAGTAACTTGACTTAACTTGGCAATAAAGGCGAGCGCTCACTTGTGGAGATTATCTTGGTAACCTTTGGTATTCTGAGGTTTGATTTAATCTATGAAACTTTTCATAAAGCATTGTGGTAGAGAGATATCGCTAAGTGGATAAGGTTATAGACCTCTAGGCAATATTCTTTAAAATATTTTTTTTTCTAGGTATAGGTTGAATATATGCTTATATCGGTTGGCGCAGTGGTTAAGCGATTGACTGCTGCGCTGCGTGTCGCGGGTTCGATTCCCGCACGGAACAAATATTTGCATGATCTACAAATAGTTGTTCCGGCTCTGGGTTTTGTGTGTGTGAGTTTATATGTTTGTAAACGCACCCACGATACAGGAGAAATTCCTAGTGCGGGGAGTTTAAAAAAAAATAAAAAATAAAAAAAGCTTCACTAACATTACACACGCCTGTGTTTTCCGAACGGCATATTTTCTGAGCTTTTCAGGACGGATAAAGGAGAGGAGGGAGAATTAATTTTGAGTTTGTTGCCATCAATTGGACTTGAATCTAGAGTTCAAATAAATTTTCGTGAAGGCCCACTAAAAGAGTTTCATTCGCAATACAAGACTCCGCCGCCGATACCGCACATATCCCTCGCTAGCTACACATCGTCATACAGTTTTGATGGAAACACTCCCTATGACATTAATACTAAGCCGAGTGTAGCTTAAATGAAGTATTATTTATTTGTAGATTTTTTTTAATGGGTAAGTTTGTCACAGGAGATAAAATTAATTCTACAACATTTCAAAACAGTGTTCAAAAATCCTGTCTAGGAAAGTAGTGTAAATAAAATAAAAAAGCCATTTATTCTACTACATTAAATTATTCGTGCATTACACTTTTAAAAATAAAATTATATTGTAAAAATTAAATTCAAGGAAAGTAGTGTACCCAAGATTTATTTTTTGATAAGTAACAAGATATGAAATCTGCTTTGCGTCAATTTCGGTTTAACACCCTTAAAATTACAATGTCAAGGTTTCTAACGACAAACGAGTGATGGTGGGATTCAGAATCATGGCATGGGGTTGATCTAATACCACGAAAATGTGTGTAAGGGAAAGGTTATTGTTTGACTTCTGTAAATCAACCAACTTTCATTGCCTTCATTGGTGTGGTGGTTGCAAATGTGAGTGAGAGGTCCTGGGACCGATTTTTGGTCTACGCTAGTAAGTCTCGTGAGTATATTAGAGGAAGTTTGAAAGTGGTGCCAGTGACAGAAAAGTTGAAAGGAAACTCTTTGTCCTGGTATGGTCATGTGTTGAGGAGGTATGAAACGCATGTTACTAAAAGAGTTATGAATATAAATGTGGATGGATGGAGAGGAGCCAAGGGGAGGAGACGGCCAAAGAAAACATGGATGGGCTTTGTGAGGAGTGATATGAATTAGAAAGAAAAGGGCGTCAGTAATGGCGTGAAGGGGGACAGGACGGTATGGAAGAGGAAAAACGTTTTTATTTATATATTAATTGGCCTATCTATAATTGTTACACTGTTTATTCTAATAATACAAGCAATATGATACAAGCATAGTATACAATATGATGCGATAGACACAGCATGCAAAAATGTTGCGCCGATCCCAAGTAATATGGGACAAGGGCAGGAAGATGATAATGCTCACCAATCTCAGCGGAACCATATGCGGTAGATAATACAGTGCACAAGTATGTTAGTAAACATAGGTATACTCTTTGTTTCCTTTCTCTCATAGTCCGATGGGACGACAAAACGACAAACAGGACCAGGGTTTAACGTGATTTTCGAGGCCCGGGTGGTATCACACCTTCAACTGCTAAGAGACGGGTTGTCACTAGAGTGTCTCATGGAACAACTCAATAACACTTTATTCGAATTGGGCATCAAACCCATGACCCCATAGTCAGCAGTTGCACTTGTGACCAACGAGGGACTTTTGACTTGAACGACCAATGGGCCAATCAAACGCGTAGTCTTAAACCCTGTGCCCAAGAACTTGGTCAGCAAATCTCCAGGTACAACAGTTTAAATTAATAACTTATTATTACCACACAACACAACGGTACTTGCAGTGAAATGAATGCCTAAGAATAATTATGATATATCCGTAAGATGCTAAACAGTAAATCTATGCGGCTGTTTCTTGTCTCTGATCAGCTACGGTGACGTGCCGCAGTGTTGGCAACGACTAACTGCTTTAATGGTATTCGTTATTGAGGAATGAGGAATGATTGAGGATTCAAACATTCCGTGGACATTGTTGATTGGAGTGATTTAAATATAGTGGGTGTCTATTAGAGGAAGTTTGAAAGTGGCGCCAGTGACAGAAAAGTTGGAAAGGGAGATGTAATGCATGTGACTAAAAAAAGTTATGAAAGTACATGTGGATGGATGGACAGGGAGAGGAAGGCCAATGATAATATTTGACGGAGGAGAATGGCAGAAAACGACGAGTTGCGTCGACCCCCAGTAATATGGGACGAAGCCAGTAAAATGATGAAACATTCTGTTATTTTTGGAACACAAATAACTAACATCGGCAATAGGGATGTTGACAAAAAATATCTATTTAGTCAGTTAGATAACCTAAAAATATTGGACACGTATTTTTTTCTTTTGCGTAACAAAACGTAAACAAAAAACCGGCCAAGTACGTATCGGACTTCGCACATTTAGGGTTCCGTACAAAACCGCAAAATTAAGTTGGATTTAATAGGAAACCTTGGGCAATTTTAAAGAAAATCAGATTTATCTATATATTGGTATTTATTAGTAAAATATAAGTAATAATAAACATTGTCACCAAATTTCGGTTTTTTCGGAGGTATTTTTTTCGCGCCCTCCTTTTGTTATATGGGAGCCACCGCAAAAAAAAATAAAAAAAAAAAAGAATGTTTTTGGGTCAACAAGAGCTTATACTGGGAAAATAAAAAGACTGTAGCTCCAACCGTTTGGCTGTTAAACCTGTGTGACAGACGACGGACAGACAGACAGATACGTGAGTGACAGCAATAGAGCTCCTATTGGACCCTTCGGTTACGGAACCCTAAAAATTACGACGGTACAGTGTGTTGAAATATCGTGTGACGTCTCGGTGTGTTACACTTTATACTGACATAGTGACGTCACAAGCCCCCACTCCAGGACTTTGAAGCGCTTTATCTTTGTCAAGTTTTATTAATTTGATAAAGCAAAAAATACGGGTTAATATTATTTGATAATCTCACTTACGGACTCAATAGAATTATCATTTTTCTATCCGGGCAACATTCCTATTCGTCGTCACTGTAGAATGTTTACCATAAATTCAAATTCAAATTAAATTTATTGCATCCATAATGTACATACAGGTAGTAAATATAAGTTACAGAAACAATTATGGACCCTGTCGGGCACAGCAACATTCTAGATACAGTCAGTGTCTAGGAGAGATGAATAACGGTCCGTAACGATGTTTGTTTGTTCATACGAGCGTGTATGACCGAGATGTATGTATGAAGAAGAAGGGAATCTTATCGCCCGCCAACTGATCGACACTCTAGGTGGCCAGAGAGCTGGCTTGTTCTTTCCCCAAAGAATCAGATTCAACGTGGCAATACTGCCAGTCTTCTGCGGCACAGGAAAACACCGTGGGGTTTTAGTGGGGTCGAGTCCCACATAACTGCGTTATCCCACCGCAGTATGCATGAGCATTTCTCAACGCAAAAAAAGGTGTACCTTGTTTTTGTATATATGTACCTACGTAGTTAGGTTTAGTATAGTATATTTAAGTATAATTAGTTAAGGTATGTATATTATTATTGGCTTAATTTTCTGACATTATTAAAAGAAATATTTTTCAGCAACAGGAGAATGTAAGGAATGTAGCAGGTGTAGTTTAGTAATTTTTGCACACCTCCATGGAAAAATGGTGTGATTTGTATCATTACCTACGTACTTAAAACTTTCTTCTAGACTTGTTTTTCATCCCGCATTATATATTCATGCAATGACAACCGATTTTCAAACAACTTGTTGGTCATTGGTTTAGAAACAACAGTCAAAGATTCATCGTCATTATTTGTGTTGTGTTCGACCTGACCAACATCGGCTTGTGTTGATTTTATGATGGGCCAAAAATATAAGTAAATGAATATAGAATCAGAATGTTGTCTGATTAAACTGTAGACCAAGACCAAGTCCAAGACCAAGACCATGACCAAGACCAAGTTATGCCTAGTTGCCTGCCAATTTAAATTGTCGAGCGATAAATTAGTAAGTTAATACACAAAATGTTATTTATTTATTAAGGTTTTACCAAAAGGTTCTGTCAATTGTCGCCAATTACAGGTTAACCAGTATTAAAAAAAAGATCATGGAGTATATTATCAGCAACTTTGTATTGTTAACAATATTTAGTGAAAAATCTTAAAGTTCTAGCTATAGTTTGAATTCGAAACTCGGCTAACAAAGTAGGTGCACTGGATCCTCATCAAAATATCAAATGTGACTATAAAATAAAATAAACCTTTTATTTCCTACAAGTCGGTACAGAAAAAAAAACTATTCTAATTTAAATATATCTGAATGTAAATATATCTTGTTCATATCGCTGGTTTGACATTATAATATAATTTATTTGAGCCAATACTTCGAATCTTTTATGGCGAAACAGCTATATTCATTCAGTAGATGCTCGGAATCGCGAAAAATATCGCTGCGATACAGCTATACGCAAGCTATACGACAAACGTGCAGTTGACATAGAAACTCATTGAAATGGTGATAACGTCCACGCACATTCTGATACAAATAAATCTAATGCTATAACGCAAAAATTTATAATAGCCAAATTTTAGGCGGTACCTAATATCATATAACAGATTGTTTTATCTTCGGTATGATAATTTATCATCTATCAAAATCTACACTTTTCATGAACATGAACATAAAAACGCGATACTCTACGTAATTTCTAACACAAATCTAATGTAAAATATTCTAACGTTCCAAGCGCGGTTCTAATCGCAGGTACCAGGCGCGCACAAAACCGAGGAGATAGCTCTAACGAAGTTGTGTTAATGTTCTAAATACACGCGATATCTATGCAAATGGGCGCCACTGTCAATCTGTGACGTGAACTTATTGCTGTGTTTAGCTGTAGCAGCATCACTGGTCGCATAAATCTTGGGGTTCGAAATCAAGAAGAAAAAGTTCTTAAGCACAATATTATACAGTAAAGAAGCATAGATATAGGGATTAAGTAAAGTCAATAAAGGACGAAAAGTGTAAGAACAAAACCTGCAGAGTGCTCCAAATTGTTCTAAACTATCAACAAAGCTGATTAAATGTTTAATAGGCAAACAATGTAAAAAGTTTCATCAGTTCCTGCCAAGAATAATGAATATATATAAAATTTTATCATCTTGGTGACAATCAATATCTTAAACTTGTCAAAATGTAGGATAGATTGCGACTGAGATGTGAATGCAAGCGATCCTTAAAAATACTGGAATGGACCCTCTGGTTTATGTACATGGCTACAGGGGCTAAATTATCGGCTAAATGCTATCGGGTATTGAGGCATCATCATCATTATCATCATTTCAGGCGAAAGACGTCCACTGCTAGACATAGGCCTGCCCCAGGCGTCGCCACGTTGACCGGTCCCGTGCGTCTCGCATTCAGCGCATTCCCGCAACCTTAACCAGGTCATCGGCCCACCTAGTGGGGTGCCTTCCAACGCATCGTCTTCCGGTTCACGGTCACCATTCCAGAAACTATTGCCACCATGGGCCATCCATTTTGCGAGCAATGTGCCATGCCCACTGCCACTAAAGTATCGCAATTCTTCGGGCTATGTCGGCAACTTTGGTTCTCATTTGGATCACGCAAGGAAACTTCGAGCATGGCCTTTTCCATTGCCCTTTGGATGACTTTAAGCTTTCTGATAAGGCCCACTGTGAGCGACCACGTCTATTGACGGGACACGGGTGAGTAGCACCTGGGAAAGAAGAAAGAGACACGCAACTGAGAAATATTGCCAGTGTGCTAATCAAGCCCTTTTTCTGAACTTTGTTGAGGTCGGCATCTAGTCTAATCGGACTCAGCTGAGTACCAGTATTTTACGTGGAGAGACTGCCTATCTGACCATCACAACCCAGTAACTGGTACACGATACCCTTTTGCTAGACTGGTGTCTGATTACCCGTAACGAATGTCAAAGATCTTCAAATGACGACCGGGACCAAGAGCTTAACGTGCTTACGGGCTGTTAAAAACAAGACAAAAGCAAACAATTTCCTATCTTAACCTAAACACTGCTTTACCGTTTTAACCGACTTACCAAAGAGGAGGAGGTTGTATGTTCGACATTATGTATGTTTTCTTTTTTTATGTTTGTTCATCGATAACTCCGTTAATTGAGAACCGATTTTGAAAATATTTTTTTTGTTTGAAAGAGTATGTTCTCAAATTGGTCCCATTTTTGGTGAAGATCTGATGATGAACTTCGGAGATATTCAACAGAACTCTTCAATAAATATTGGCAAATCTCTCGGGATTGCTGCAATCGCATGTCTGCTTATTGTTTATACCATTTTATAACATAACATCACGCCAACACGCTTTATGGGTACGCAGATGTGTTATGTTCAGTTTCATGATATTCGGGTAATCTATTCTGGCATTATAAGAACCTTACTTAACTACTTGCCTATTAGGCAGAAACAACTAAAAAGTGAAAAATAAAAAAAACTTTTTACAAAAAAAAATACTACCGACTTCCAAAAACAAAGTGAAAAATTACTTTATTTGTGGAAGTCGGTGTCCATAATGCAATAAATTGGTACCTACCAAAGACACCGACTTCCAAAAAAAAAGTTATTTTTCACTTTGTAGTTTTCTTATTTGGAAGTCGGTAGTATATTTTTGTAAAAAGTTTTTTTAGATTTGTCAATTTAGAAGCGGTACAGCATAGCACATACTCGGCTAGCCATAGCTCATCAAGCAACATAATTATATAACATTTTCATACAGATGCCTGTACCGCTAGAGCGAGTCGATTGAGTCGGTTCCTGTCGAGTATTTGCTATAAACTCTAATCGTTTTACTCTGTTTAATATTTACTTACTATCAAGTAGTTATGACTACTTACGGTATGACAGGGATGCACTTGATAAATCACAGGAAATACGGATTGCTAGCTTTTCTCCATATTGTACCCTCTGTATCATGCATGGTTTTTGTGGAAATACATTGTTACGATATAGTAGTCACAGTGGATCTTTGTCTCTGAAGTTGTCTGCAAGATCCTGCGCAGTTGCTATTTTTGTGTCAATGTTGAAGTAGAAGATAGCATTGTATAACTGCCTCTTTCACTCGCTTACGTTTGTCGCATCGTCCTATCTCGCTTACTCTATGCAGTATACTCGTTGACAAACTGTTTCTCGCGCAATGGTTCGCTGAGCCAAATGCAGAGACACAAAGAGCCGCTGTGACTACTGTACCTATCTTGTGATACAACATGTATGGAAAGGCAATTTTTCCGATTCTTGTTTAGTTATAAATAAGTTAACAGCTTACATACTTGCAGGATTAAAGCCCGTCTACCTATTCTCGAGATCATCATCAACTTCACACTCTTGTAACAATTTAGCTGTGGTCGATACAGCATTATCTTCTTCATCGATGTTCTGGTTTGTTCTTAGTCGTTACTACGTATTCACTGTCTTTACTTGCAAACAATCATTTTTGTTCTCTCTGCATGATATGCCTTTAAGATAAATTTAATTTATAGTTTTATTTGATCTCTAAGCCGTAGAGCGCTCCAAATTCATATAATTTAGTACTTGTATTTGCTTTATGTCTAAGAGATTTTAAATACCTCCCTGAAGCACTCCACACTAGACACCGTACGCGCTCTCTTGAGCCTCTGGATGCTGTTATCAAATAATAATACTTATCCGACGCACGTCGAGCACAACGCATCTTAAAATAAATGTTATTTTTATATGCACCACTTAGAAAGCAATTGAAATGTTAGATTTCTCTTTTACTTAAGACTATTAATAAGATAACTCGGATATAACTTTTTATAGATAATTTATTTATATTATTGGACAGTCCTGTAACGCCAATAGTGCCTGAAATGATTTGCAAAATGGCAAGAGATTCAGAAGACATCCCAAAGAGATGGCAGTACCAACTCTCATTGCTGTCCTGTGCTGTCTAGTCGAAGAACATGGATACGAACTCTTTATAGCAGTGAGAATTCACCAGTCGGTCTTATCGACATTGGGATTGGAGAATCAAATCAGCAGAATGCTTTTTATGATAGGCAAAGAATACACTGCCATCTGGTGCTCAATTCAATAGTTTCTCTTGAAATAAAAGTGCCATCTTGTATGCAAATTATTAACTGTCTACAGTGGTGAGAATATGATTGCGATAAAATCTTTACTATTCGCTACTAGGTGGCGCTGCATAACGAAAATGTAATAACTCGTCTACTGGCTAGTAGGTGTCGCTAAGAGCTCAAGAATAATCTTATTCCAACTCGTATCAAAATTGAATATTTACTTTTCAAACTTCTTTACCGGTCTGCATTAGGGTTTATTGTTCACTATTATTGCAGTATTAATTTACAAAAACATAAAAGAAATAATGCTTTTATTTTCTATCCGTACCCTCTTAACTAAAATATATGGCATGTATTTTTATCACGTCTTCTTCACCCTCAAGAAAATTCAAGTTGTTTTCCCGTAAGAGGATATGCGTTCGCAGACATCCGACTGAATATTCCTATATAAAAAGTCTCTCGCCTATTTCCTCCTCTAATATTGGACCGATTTTAAAAGGTATTCCATAAACTGAAAAGAAAGACATATACTGTGCCCCTAACTTTTGACAATACACTATCTTTAGAAGCACTAAAATCCCTTAAACATTGCTCAACATTGCGCTGTCAACAGAGGCCATACAAATTTGACAACTATAAATAAAAAAAGAAAACATAGAAGCAGAACATATACCTATCATTTTTATTAAATTTATGGAACATCTTTTAAAATTGTCATTACTGGAGGAGGAAATCGGCGAGAGCCAAACCTCGAATTATAACTGTTTTCTAAGGAAATTCAGTCGGAGCTCTTTCTCTGCCTCTCTCTTAAATCCTGCGAATCTTTAGTTGGAACCCTATGTCCAGAGCCTTCTGTCTATAGCGAGCTTATTGACTTCGAAAAACATAGGTAAACTGCCGGCACGTCAAGCAAAAGGAACACCGTGGTATTTTAATCCTTAGGAGTCCGACAAAACCCTCTGTTCTCTTCTGACGGAGACAGGTGTATGGGAAATTCACCACAAAAAGAAGAGACAAAATAAAATGTAATTAGCGGTTTTAGCAGGATAGGCCACACACGACATGATCAGACAGACAGATGGCCAGACCTTGTGGGTCATTAGAAGCCTGAAAGGTTCACAACCAGATCTAAGTAGTCTTACTATGGTCACATGGTGTAGTGTTATCCAGTAGCTAACTGGGTTGTGGAGGCCAGATAGGCAGACGTTTAATGTAAATAAAATACAGGTATTCAGCTGCAAAGCCGGTAAAACTGGAAGCCGACCAATATAGTCGGTAAGTCTAAGCAGATGATGAGTAGGATAATTAGCTAATAACTTACACTTTATATTTTTGATAGTCTTTCAACTAAAAGTTTATAAAGATCCTGTTATTAATAGCTAAGAAAAAAACTCGACTGCTTAAGAAGCGAACTAAAAAGATGTAAACAAGAAGAAAATCATGCTGTACAGTCGGAGGATAGGTACATATTCGCGAGCTGGCTGGCCAAAACCAGATGTATTCTCCGATTGCGACTGATTTTCTTCTTGTTCACGTCTTTTTACTAAGCAGTCGGGTTTTTTGATATAACTTTATTTATTTATAACTTTTTAGTTATAATTTGCTTTTCGATTTAATTTTGAACATAATAAGTGTTATATATTTGGACTAGCTCTTTGCCCGCGACTTCGTTCGCGAAATTTCGTTAATCCTATAAATGACTCTATTTATGTGCAGTTAGTGAAGGCGGCCAAAAGTAAGCTATTATTAAATCAATAAAAATGAGATATCGTAGATATACAGGGTTTATTAGTTTGGGACGATTCGTTATTTGATTTAAAGAATAATACATTTTAGGTTACTGCCACAAAGTAAAAATCCTCCCCTAAAAAGTTAATAACCCCATTTTGCCCCGTTGAAAGTCGAGTTTTGAATAACCCAAATATAATATTCATTTTATTTTTTTTTCGTTTGTGTTAGTAATATTCCGCAGTGCTATAAATGACTCTATTTATGTGCAGTTTGTGAAGGCGACCAAAAATAAGCTATTATTAAATCAATAAAATTGGGATATCGTAGATATACAGGGTTTATTGGTTTGGGACGATTCGTTATTTGGCTTAAAGAATAATAAGAAAAGAAAAATATTTAATTGCCATAAAACAAAAACCATAATACATTTCAGGTTATCGCCACAAAGTAAAATCCTTCCCTAAAAACTTGATAACCCCATTTTGCCCCGTTGAAGATCGAGTTTTGAACAATCTAAATATGATATTCACTCTTTTTTATTTTTCGTTTATTTTAGTAAGATTCCGCAGTAAGATGGGGGGATCCTCAAAAAAACTTTAACACCCCTTAACCATATCTGGGGAGCTGAATTAAAAAACGTTTTATGTAAATTTCGATTATTTACTTTATCCCCAGGGAATTAGACTTTTCATACATACAAATTTTGCCCCATTTCATCCCCCTTAAAGGTTGAATTGCCGAAAATTCCTGCATAGTGCTCCCCTAGAACCCTACGTCAAAAACGAAAACCTATCCAGTAAGATTCTTAGCTTGGGGTTAGTTTCGAAAAACTTGTAATGACAACCTTTATTTTTATTACTTTTAGATAGGTTGGTACTTATGTCAAGTTTCAAGTTTTTTAACCCGAGAAATATGATTCTCCAAAAAAACTGTCACACATCCGAAATAGTCTTTTGGGGGAAGATTCGAAAATCTAATAATGACCACCTTTATTGTTTACTTAGGTTGGTATTTATGTCAACTTTCAAATTTATTAATCCAAGAAATAAGATTCTTAAAAACACTTTAACTCTTCATAAATCGACTTTATTATATATACGAGTTGTTTCAAAAGACTTATAACGATAACATTTATTGTTTATTGAGGTTTTTATTTATGTCAAGTTTCTTGTTTTTTTATCCCAATAAGTAGGATTGAAAAAATATATAACGTCCCCTAAATAGTATTTTGGGGGTAGTTGCGAAAAATTAATAATGAAAACCTGTATTGTTTATTAAGGTTGGTATTTATGTTTATTTTAATTATCTGAAGTAAAAAGATTCTTCAAACAAACTTTAACACCCTTAAATCGACTTTTGGGGATGGTTCAAAAAAATAAATGATTTTATTATGCCTGACCTATTTAATGACCTTTATTATTCATTCAGTACAGAATTTGTGCTGAAAGTTGGCAGTTCAGTTGACCCAAGAAATCAGATTCTTCCATACAAATTTCAACACCCCCTAAATCATCATTTGGGGGTAGTTTCGAAAAAGTAATAGTGACAACCATTATCATTTACTTAGATTACTATTTGTACTAAGTATCAAAATTTTGGTCAAAGTTATTAGATTTTTCATACAACTTTTATCCCCCATTTTACCCCCTTAGGGGTAAGGAATTTCCAAAAAATATTTCTTATCGGATGCCTACGTCATACAAGAACACACCCTCCACGTTTGAGGTCTCTGCGATCAGCGGTTTAGGCTGTGCGTTGATCCGTCAGTCAGTCATTCAGGACAAAGCATTTTATATGTATAGATGACAGCGATGTGTAGGAGTTCTTCGACGCCTAAGTGAATCTTTCTTTTGTATATAATCTAAGTAGTTAGGTTTAGTATGAGTTTACTTCTGTTTAGTGTTTGAGTTCCTATGTACATATATTTACACATACGTTTTACAAAAAAGAATGTAATTACAGTTTAAATTTTGGATAAATCCTGCGTTGTAAAGATCATGTTATTATTAATTAACCAAGAATAAACTACGTTTGTTATTAGTGTTTTTTTAGGACCGTCTGACAAGCTTCACATAATATTGCATATTTGCGTGTTAGTTTTATTATAAGAGTCGAGATATGAACCATATGGGTACTCTCAGGTAGGCGGTAAAAAGTCATCGCAAAAAATTTGCTCCGAGCATCCTGTTTGTTAATAAATAAAAAAGAACCTTTTCGCGCGGTAAGATTCACGGTGACGGCGAAATATTTTAGATTATTTTGATTTCATTTTCATAGTTTTTAAAACGTATGGCTAGAAAGTGTCTGTTGAGGTGATAAATTATATCTACAGAAGTAATTTAGGCAGAAGAAGACAAACTAAGACAACAATACAAAATATAGAAGTTGCGCTTCATGGATTTTTGTTGTTACCATGTATCGCATACTCCAAATTAATCGGGATAAAGGTATGGTGATGACTGAGGACTTTTGAAAATGAAAACCCATTTGTGGCTATTCATGTGCACGTTCTCACAAAATTAGGTAAACTTTACTGTTTTAGTCAAAATACCTATAGCGAAACTACTTGGCAATGGAGGAGACTAAATATAAAAGGATTCGATGGATCAGTAGGGCCAGTCTAAAACTCTTGTCAGATTTTCAATTCTGTGCCAAGTAGATAAAGTGCCTTCTTACTAATATGATAAATGTGAAAGTTTGTATGGATGGATGTCTGTTACTCAATCACACCAGAACGGCTGAACGAATCTGGATGAAATTTGGCACAGAGATTGGTTATAGTCTGGAATACCACATAGGCTATTCCATGCTGGTATAATGTACAGCTACCATAAATAACTATTTATGTATAATGTTCCCTTGGGATGATAAAACACCATTCACGCGTGCGAAGCCGCTGACAGAAACTGGTAATATTTAATCAGAAAATCTGAATAAGTTCAGCAGCAAAGAGTTTAAACTCTATCCAACCGACCAAATCGGCCAATCACACAAAACGGAAATCCACATCGTTTCATTCATCTCGCATGTGATTGGTCGATTTGGTCGGTTGGATAGAGTTTGAACTCTTTGCGCATTTACGCAATACGGCTGCAGAACTGAAGCCGATGTATTAAATGTAGTCTTAGGATACTCGACAAGGGTCGCGGATAAATTTGAAAGAGAGTTACCGCGGCTCTGGCACAAGCAACTGAAGGAACACGGGTGGCTTTTAGTCAATAAAGTCTGACACGTCCTCCGAAGTCATCCGCCCTGAGAAGTCATTGGATGATGCCCAACCCAAAAAAAAAGGTTACTCGACATAAACTGTCAGGTTCTCTAAGAAAAAACCTTCTTTAAATGGGCAGACATAGCCGCAAGCAAAGTATTAGTCTTAATAAAATTAACTGCAGAAGTAAGCTAATACCAGTTATTATTATGTATATAGACTGAGTGTTGCGTACCTTTATGATAAGTAAATATAGATTTAACTATATTCATAATCATGAGAAAAACTTGGCTGTTAATTCCCCAGTAGCACAAAACTGCATTATAGGATATCACAAAGGGTAACACCGGTAACTTTAGCATTTATGAAGACTTATTACAGTACACTCGAACTGCAATATCTGAAAATTAAGCTTTCGCCTGTATAATAATGCTTTTATGCGTCACGGAGACAACACTGTAATGTTGCAAGCGTCAATATAGGTATCCAGTTCAGTGTTAGTACCTACTTTAAGCTGCAATTAAGCATTTTATGGACTTAAACTCAGCTCTAATTTGAATTAAAGGCCACAAGTGTACCCTTAGACCGCTTGCATTTTAAGAAAGAACATGAGAGCTACTATAATGCAATCAGTTATTCTGTGACTTCAATTAAGAATGATATAATGCGTCTTGCTGCACTTAGTTGAACTTGAAAGTGTTAATCAACTTGTTACACGCAATCTTATAATATCACTAATATAGCCCACATTATCACTATGGGCGAACTCATATGATGCTAAATTACAGCAAACTGCTATAAATTAGCTCATATGTAACCCATGATCCCGGTAAGAGCTGAATACTTGTACTAGCGTCGGCAATTAATCTACTAATGCAGTTAAAAAAGATCTTGTAGACTTATCTTTTCAGTGCCCCAGTTTGCAAAAATATGTTACGAAAATCGGAGGAGTATTTCTTGGGATGATGTACATAGGTAACCAAATAACATAAAAGGATAGACACAGCAGGCGTATAATTTTGTAAAATAAATCCACGGATCCTTAGATTCAGCTAATGTACAGCACTTCTGTGTTACTTGGGTAGCTACATCGCATTAAAGTCAAAAAAAAAAGAAAAGAAAAAAAAAATATAATTTTATCACACAGATTATGAATTCATTATTGAATAGTGGCCAATAACAGTTTAAAGACTATAACCATCTGGAATAATGTACCTTTCAAATGGTGAAAGATTTTTTAACCCCCGACGGGAAAAGAGGGGTGTTATAACTTTGACGTGTGTGTCTGTGATTGTGTATTTGTGTATCTGTCTGTGGCATCATAGCTGCTAAACGGATGAACCGATTTTGATTTCGTTAGGTGACTTTATCGAGTGTTCTTATTTATTTATTTAACCATTTATGCACACACACATAATATACAGACAAGAAGAAGATACAGAAAAATAGGTACATAGGTATTCTTAGCTAAGTTTAATGAAAATCGGTTCAGCGGTTCAAAAGATATGGGCGTTTTACTGTTTGAATCGGGTTGTTTCTAACTGACTTCTCAAAAAGGAGGAGGTTGCTCAATTCGACCGTAAATATATAGTTTATTTTTATGTGTGTTCGCGGTTAACTTCGTTGTTTATGAACCGATTTTGATGATTCTTTTTTTTTGAAAAGGAGATATTCCAAGGGTGGTACCATGATAAGGAAACCAGGATCTGATGATAGGATCCCAGAGAAATTGAGGGGACTCCTCAAATATTATAGGCATACATTTAGCGATTTTGGTATTTTCATCAATAATGCAATCAAAGAAAAATAGGGAAAGGTTTGTGGCATACTGCGTAAATGTGGCCACCAAAGTCATCGCCCGAAACCAAAGTTGAAGCGTCGCTATGCTTCACTTGTATTATACAATAATATCAGCTCAGAAGCATAGTAGTCGACGCACGAAACTGCTGGTACTAGTATGCTAAGATAGTACCTAAGTTTGTAGACAGTTTAAGATTCTAATTTTGTGCTATGATATCTGCACTTTTGTTTTTATATCCCTAGATGTAATTTATCTGTGATAAACAGCACCTTCTGTATATTTTGTAAGATCATCTGTACTTTTTTATATTTAATTTTTGTATTTCTAACAACCTGTGATAAATAAATAAATAATGCCCGTAGATTAGTCAAATAAAGTGGGATTCCCACCCACAGTATGTATGGAGAAGAATGCAAGAAAGATACAATATGAGGAATGAAAGTAAGAGAGGCATAAAAGAAGGAATTAGTATGTTTGAGTTTGAACAAAATAGGCGCCAATCAATGTGGCGAGGATTAGTGATAATTATAAAAAAAAGTGTTTTCTCCATACAAATGTCAACGCCCAAACGTCCATACTCCACGTCACTACGTCCATACATATCGTAAAAACGTCCATACTGCTTAAACGCACCAGTTATCGACTAATAATAACCAAAACAAGCTAATTTTCAATTCAACTGCCGACAAAAAGCGACCCTATAGATAGGAAAGTCGCTAGGAACAAGTAAAATTTTAAAAAAAAACCTCGGCACTTTTTTAGAAGATGCTACATAATTTATCTAGTAGTCGACGATCGACAATCTATTGAACACGTAATTATGACACGATATCTTGCGAAAACTCCCCGAATAAAACAGTAAAACGCCCATATCTTTTGAAAGGCTGAACCGATTTTCATCAAACATAGCTTAGAACACTTTCGATAAAGTCGACTTTCAAACACAATAAAAAACATAACGAGAATATAACGAAATCGTAATCGGTTCATCAGTTTAGGAGCTATGATGCCATTGACAGATACACTTATACACAAATATACAGATACACACGACAAACTTATAAAGATGGGCTTTTTCCGTCGAGGTTTAAAAATACTAGACGCCATTACATAATGACAGTCTTTAGCCGCCGTCATCCTGTGTCCGCTGTCACTGCACTCACTGCTAACTGCCTGCAGCAAAAGCGAGAAGCTCTAGTATACTTTAACGTGTGGGGTAAGAGAGGAGAGTTGGTAAGTCGAAATTTTGATGATGTAATTAGTATTGATCGTACACAGTATACAGTCGTTACGGGTAGTCAGAAGCCAGATAACTGACACCAGTCTGGCCAAAGGGTATCGTGTTACCCAGTTACTGGGTTGTTGAGGTCAAATAGGCAGCCGCTCTATTTAAAATAGTGGTACTCAGCTAAATCTGGTTAGACTAGAAGCCAACCGCAAAATAGTTGATAAAAAAGCTAGGCAGATGATGATATACTCAAATTATAAATTGATGTTTTTAGCCAATCACGCCCTAATAGTTGAATGAATGTGTTATATTTTAATAATTATATGCAGGTCTACATAGAGGGTAAACCATGATAAGAATATAAATAACTTTTTATCCCTATACATATTACGTTAATTAGCACCGCTTACTGCCCGTGACTATTATATCAGTAATACAAAGGAATTTAAACAAACTGCCTAGTCTTTCCCCAACAACAAGTATGTTGGAGTCGGCTTCTAGTCCAGCCAAATACAGCAGAGTAGGCAGCTGTATTTTTCATGGAACGACTGTCTGTTTGACTTCCATAAGTAGTTGGATACCTCTTAGCAAGATTGGTGGCAGATTTTCTGGGTTCAGACACTTCTGTACTACAGTTAAAATATTGTCAAACCAATAACAGCCGGGACTAGACGAACAAAAAACACGTAGTTGATGTTTTGCAATAATATCAAAAATAAGCAAATTTTCGATGCAAGTGCTGCCTGCACGCAACTCTTGTCACAGAAAACTCGCTAAAGAAAAACACTAGACGCCGTTACATAATGACAGCGTTTAGCCCCCGTCATCATGTGTCTGCTACTCCGCCGTCATTGCACTCACTGCTTACTGCCTGCAGGCGAAGCGACATTCTCTAGTATTAAGCTCGTTTACTGTCGGTGACAATTAGAAAATTACATGTTACTTCTATAGCACAAAGGGATTATTAAAAAGAGTAATGTTTTAATATTTTGATGTGTAGCCGTATATCAGTCTGGAAATATCTAGACTGATATACAGTGCCCCCCAAACAAGTTGAGCAAACAAAGGCACAGCCGTGCCCTGACTAAAAACTTAGTCCATGATTCAATTCTCTAGTGCTAGTTTTAGCTAAAGTTCGGAGTGACAACTAGTTTTATCTGAAAATCAAATATATCAGTGATAAATTCTAGTTTTGACTAGGTATTTCTAGTTTCAACAAAGACATTTAGTAAAAACTAGTTCTAACTAGGGAAAACGCGTTCTATCTAATAAATTGGTTTTAACTGTAACATATACATACTTACTACTCTAATTTTACAATACTTACTATGCCAAACTGAACAAAATAAGAGCTCACGTCTCTAGTGAGCTGTTATTTACCGAGACGTATTTCTTGCGCGGGACGTACATCTAGTTGGTATTGTTGATCGAAGGTGCAAACTAACAAAACATATTTATTACTATTTTAATAAAAACCGGCCAAGTGCGAGTCGGATTCGCGCACGAAGGGTACCATTATCGCAAAAAACGCCAAAAAAATCACATTTGTTGTATGGGAGCTCCACTTAAATATTTATTTTATTCTGTGTTTAGTATTTGTTGTTACAGCGGCAATAGAAATAAATCATCTGTGAAAATTTCAACTGTCTAGCTATCACACTACAGCCTGGTGACAGACAGACATACGGACAGTGGAGTCTTAGTAATAGGGTCCCGCTTTTACCCTTTGGGTACGGAACCCTAAAAACGAATTAGGTAGGATACTTTATTTGTATCAACAAGAAATGGTCCATCAACGTAAATAGAAATTGATCCAGTTCAGCACTATAAAAAAAAACTTTCAAAGCAAATTGATGTAGGTAAATTTAATAACTTAAGTCAGACGTTAGAAGATGTTAAAAAATAAATAAATAACAGTAGTTTATAAGGGACACTCTCTTATTTCCGGTTTGAAGCCGTTTCACTTGAACTGTGATATCTTTTCTCACGATCCACTTTACGACTGATCTTCTTACATCATAACGGGGAAATATTTACTACAATTTTAATTCTTCGGTGCAATTTAACAGTTAATAGATACATTTTACATCCCCTCTCATAGAAAGGAGGCCTGTGTCCCAGCAGTGGGAACATTAATAGGCTGATGATGTGATGTGATGTGATACATTTTAAAGAGCAATGGCGGCCCGTGGTAATAGCCGATAGAACTGCAGATCATGGGTTCGAACTCAAGAGCTTTTTGTGTAGATGATTTAATTGCCACTGCTCTGAAAACGTTGCAGGAACACAATGAGGAAGCTAGCATTGCCCGCTGTATATCACATGTCTTAAAATCATTAGTTCGAACAAAAATTCGAAGATATTATTATGTGATAAAGTTTATGTAAAAATCTAATCTTTTTTAAAACAAATCTGTTTCTTATAGGTTTTTAAACGTACATTACCTCCTGTGGTTTCTATAGGACCAATCATGAAATTTACAAAGAACAGATTTCATTCTCTACCAGCTGTCCCGAAAAATGTTATTCTGTTCAAATTTATAAGCTCATACAAAAATCCAATAGAAAAATCGCTTCCTGATTGCCCGTAATATCCAATTTTTGGAGAATCTTTTCCAATCATTCAAAAAACTCCTTCAGACTTCTATGAACATTTTTAAACAAAATGGCCAACTCGGTCCAACCATTCTCATTCAAGTGATACCAAAGAACAGAATTTAATTTTTATTTTATTTATATAATTTTGAAAGAAGGACCACATAGGCCCGTTAATTCTCTAAACGGTTCGCTCGCCAAGTCGCTCGCGTTCCATTCTGGAACACGTTTCAATTCGAAACTCATATTTGGAACGCTCGCAACCGGTCGCCCTTGTAATAGTTGGCTGGTGTTATCAAAAAACCAATTTATACTGGCCTGTGTCACAACATGAAGTTTCCTTAAGTCTGTGGGATAAGGAACGTCGCGCTAGTTGACAGGGATCTTCGTAAAGTGGTCGTAAGTCGTCGGCAAGTGCACCGCGAACGAAAATATACGTCGCGCCGAGTTGTTTTGCCGCCTTATCACTGGGGTCAAAGATTGTGTGGTTTGTGACGCTATTCTATTCTGCCTATAATTTATAAGACTCTTTGGGGAAACTCGTAGTCATCACCAATTTACTTTTTTCACTGTTGTCAATAGAGTATCAGTGTGTTGACTGGGTAACTCAGAAGCAGTAATAAGAAAGGATTTTATTCTACTTCCAAAAAAAACCATGTTCATAATATTCATCTATTTATTGTTTGTCACAGGTGGAAAAACACTTCTTACAATTAGCATTTTTAATATTATTCATAATCGTCATCACCATCATCAGTATTTTAATGTTCCCACTGCTGGGACACAGGCCTCCTCTCTGTGAGAGGGAATGAGCCGTAAACCACCACGCGGGCCCAGAGCGGGCTGGTGAATGTCACATGTCTGTTTTGGATCTAGGACATGCCGGTTTCCTCACAAAGTTTTCCTTCACCGTTATCAAGAGCAGTGGAGATGAAATAATTTACACAAAGTAAAGTGCCTGCCTGGGTTCGAGCCCACGACCTACAACTTATAAGTCACGGCTGTTACCACTGGGCCACCACTGCTCTCTGTCAATATAATCAGCTATGTTAAAGATAATTTATAGTAATACAATTGGATTCCTAAATTATTGGTGGTAGTTATCCATTGCATTGATTGTTTTAGTCAACCTCATTTTACATTCATTATTATACGTAATTATTACGGTCACATAATTTACGTTTCATAAGTCAAAAAATATCAAAATCACTACAAAATAAAAAATTACTTTCTTTTCGGAAGTCGGTGTATTTTTTTTCGTTTTGACACCGACTTCCGAAAAGAAAGTTATTTGTTTTGGAAGTTGGTTTAATTTTTTTGTTAAAAGTTTTTATTTTAATATTTTTTGTTTTGTTAAGTAAGTATCCTATCTTAATATTATATAAATCTCGTGTCACAATGTTTGTCCTCAATGGACTCCTAAACCACTTAACCGATTATAATAAAATTCGCACACCATGTGCAGTTCGATCCAACTTGAGAGATAGGATAGTTTAAATCTCAAATTATAGTCGGTAGGGTAGGGTAGGGTAGGGTAGGGTAGGGTAGGGTAGGGTAGGTAGGGTAGGGTAGGGTAGTGTAGGTAGGGTAGGGTAGGGTAGGGTAGGGTAGTTAGGGTAGGGAGGGTAGGTAGGGTAGGGTAGGGTAGGGTAGGGTAGGGTAGGGTAGGTAGGGTAGGGTAGGGTAGGTAGTGTAGGGAGGTAAGTAGCCAATTGACGGGAGCGAAGCACCGGGGGTCAGCTAGTATTACTATGAAAATTATGTGTATTATTGGCCATATGTAGTCTTTTTACCCGACTACGGGAGTATAATGTTTTTCGAGTGTATGAATGTATGTATGTATTTATATTCATTTCTATAGCACGCTCTACCAGCCCAAATAGCTTGACGGATTATGAAATTTAAGGTGTCATAGGATTCGTCTTAATTGTGAGAGTGACTTAAGCTGTATAAATTTTAAATATGGCGCCACCCCTAAAAAAAGCGGGTGATGTAGGTATTTTTTTTTCTTTTCATATCAATATGGTTATCAAATGAAATTACTTTTGGAATATTTTTGGAATGGTCTACTAAATAGACCATTCCAATTATATATATCGTAACACTTTTATGTTACTAATTTGGTGTTTGAATTTAGAACACACCAATATATTCACACATACAAACTCCTTGTGCTTTTCGCTTAAATCTTTCTTTTTACCTGACTGCCAAAGGAGGTTAATGTGTTTATCAGTTATGTATTTATGTTTGTTCCTATGGGGCGTCCTAGGGATCAAGCACGTTGGACCATTTTGATGACTATTACGTCAAACGATTCGTCATAACCTTGCGGGTGTCACTGGCTACATTAAAATTGGAATATAGTAAAATGGCGAATTTTGGCCGCCAAATTGTGGACGCTTATTTTCTTCCATACCCATCGTGTGGGGTATCAAAATAAAGGTTTTTAAGAGATGATTTCAAAAATATATGTCACTTATATGTTTACATGTACCTAATTCGAAAAAGAAAATGTTAACTAAAAAAATATAAATAAAAAGTTAATCCAAAAAATCAAATAACCCGACTGGATGGTTTTGGTCAACCAGCTTGTGAATGTGTATCCTCCGACTGCACAGCATGATTTTTTCTTGTTAACGTCTTTTTAATTCGCTTCTTAAGCAGTCGGTTTTTATGATTTTTGGATTAACTTTTTCTTCGTAGTCGTGGTATAAAGTATAGTATGCAACTCTAGAACAAAACAGATTTATATCGAGGATCATGAATCACTTGCGTCGCTCAGGATTCTAACACTTGAATCACTCGCTATGCTCGTGATTCAATCACCATGAAGCACTCCCTGCGGTCGTGATTCAGTTATTAGAATCCTTCACTTGCTCGTGATTCATCTATGGCCCTCGCTTTAAATCCGTCATTTATTAACTAGTTGCATAATATACTATTTACCACATAACTTATTTTGAGAACTCGTTCTTTAATAAAAACGAAACAGTCTGAAATAAAACAAACTATTATAAAAACAGAAAATCCGACTGCAAAATAATAATTAACTGAAAGAGAAAAACAAGTACTAGGTATTATTTATACATTAAAATATAGTATGCTGCGAGGGACAAACAAAAATTATAAAACACCTACCAAAACTTCGTTTGTCAGTGCTGGCAAACACCTCATAGTATATTTTAATGTATAAATGATACCTAATACTTGTTTTTCTCTTGCCAGTTGATATTTCTTTAGCAGTCGGGTTTTTTGTTTATATAATTTATCAGTTCCACTTCACCAAATGATATTTTCAGAATGAAAAGTGCTTAAAATGTGTATGAAAATACCAAATCGGCTTTGTGTATGCTATGTGTGTGTGTTTTGTAAAAGCTTTTTTACAAAAACAAAAAAACCCACTTCCAAAAAAAATACTACTAATGATGCTTATTTTAATAGTAATTGTTTTTCTCGTTTCAGTTACCTACTTAATTATTTTTTAGCGGACGGGATTTTTGTTTTTATAATAATTAGTTTATTGCTTACACCATTTCATAACATAAGATCACGCCGGTACACTTTAGCTAAAGGGAAACATGGCATACACCCTAATTTCTCCGGTTGTGATCAAGTTTCATGATATTCGGGTAATCTATTCTGGCATAACTGTGGGCATTATAAATATAAACTACAACTAAAAAGTGAAAATAAAAGCTTTTCTACAAAAAAATACAACCCATACTTGGATACATACATTCACTCGAAAAACATTACCCTCTTATTTTGTATGTTCGTCTTTAAATTGGTTAGAATTTTTTTACTGGGTTTATAACCTATTGACTCTGCAAAACATACAACGGGCGACTTTGTTGCATTCTCTTCTGTAACGATGATTTTCTGATAATTGATGTCGGGTTGAAGGAACATTCCGAATCAATCTTTTGACCGAGGTGATTAGCAATTTGTTTAAAAGATTCAAAAGGTTCTCCTACAGAGGCTCTAGAGTAAGTATCATTCCATGCGAAAGCGATGGTAGAAATGACAAAATTAATTTCGATGGCGGTTGGCAATCCCATACATTTATGACGCTTTCCAATCGCTAGCGCGACGCTTTCGTTGTTAAATATCTATGGTATTTAGGTACAATACAGACGCAATTACCCGTCTGCGCGGCTGCTTAGTGCACTGGCGGGCGTTCGGGGGCCGCGCGGGACGAAGGCGGGCTCTCGGCCCGCCAACTTAAAAATGCCGCCGCAGAGCCTCCGAATCGATACACAGCGCGTCACGTGCCGGCGAGTGCGACCAATCGCCGAGCTCGGGTGGCCGCGGGCGCCGCGGGGGGGCGGCTCTCTCCGGCAAACGCCAGTGCACGAGGATCCACCGCGCGGGACAGACGCACGCCGCGCGCGCTCCCCCACTTATACGAGTTTCACCGAAAACCGGTCCGATGAAACGTGAGTCGTGATAATTATGTTATAGTGTGTAGTGAGCGCCGCTATGAGTGCGTGGACAGAGGAAGTGATGTCCTGGCGGGACGAACGGCTTGGACTTACCGAACTCAGGGAACCCAGTACGAACAGAAGAAAACTACGCAGTGCGCCTTACAGACTACACCGGCCGCACTTGGCCGTGCCACACGTGCCTGAGCCACTGCCAGAGCCCCAGGGGACACACATCACAAGGTTGTACCCGGAACTGTTGGCTCTCATATTCGAGCGGCTGCCGGTTCGTGACCGAGGCCGCGCGGCACAAGTTTGCCGCTCTTGGAGGGACGCAGCTGACCGCCGGTCGGTGTGGCGCGGAGTTGAGGCCGCGCTGCACCTCAGGAGACCCGCGCCGGTGCTGTTTGCGTCGCTTGCCAGGAGAGGAGTGCGGAAGTTACAGGTGCTGTCCCTTCGGAGGGGGCTGAGAGATGCGGTCGCCTCACTACCGGGACTGGAGTCCTTATCTCTCAGCGGGTGCTACAGCGTGACGGATGCGGCTTTGGCCAGCGCATTCGCTGCCGAATTACCAGCTTTACGGCGATTAGACCTATCACTATGCAAGCAGGTGACAGACTCGTCCCTCGGAAGAATAGCGCAATCACTCAAAAACTTAGAAGAGTTAGAACTGGGTGGTTGTTGCAACATAACAGATACGGGTCTGCTACTCATCGCCTGGGGACTTAGGAAGCTGCGCCACCTGAACCTGCGCTCGTGCTGGCACGTCAACGATGCGGGGATAGCGCATCTGTGCGGCGGCGGCGAGGCGCGCGGCACGCCGGAGTTGGAGCATTTAGGACTACAAGACTGCCAAAGGTTGACAGACGAAGCGTTGAAACACACAGCTACAGGTCTTCCTAAACTTAAATCTATAAATCTTTCATTCTGCGTCGCAGTCACAGACGCAGGTTTGAGGTATCTGGCGAGACTGCCTCATCTAGAGGATATCAATTTGAGAGCATGCGATGGGATATCGGATGCGGGGGTGGCCCATCTGGCGGAGAGTGGGAGACTGCGGGCCTTAGACGTGTCGTTCTGTGACAAGGTTGGTGACGAGGCCCTGTCGCACGCGACTCTGGGCCTGTCGGGGCTCCGGTCCCTGTCTCTAAGCGCCTGCCGCCGCCTCACCGACGAGGGCTTGGAGCGGGTCGCCAGGCTATCACAGCTAGAAACGCTAAATATAGGACAGTGCACGAGGGTCACAGATAGAGGCCTGCGCGCGCTCGGGGACGGCCTCCACAATCTGAAAGCGATAGACTTGTACGGTTGTACGTGTATCACTCCGCAAGGCTTGGACCACATCGTGAAGTTGCCTCGGCTTAGTGTACTTAACCTCGGTCTGTGGCATGTGCGGTGACCACACACACACTACTAGTGTCTGTGCGCGCGAGTGTGAGTGCGACGGCCATGTTGAAGTGAAGGAGCGCCAAGGTTGTAGGTATACTCTGGACGGTGAATAAAAGAATTAACCAATTATAAGATATTAAAACTATCGAATTATTATTTAGGATATGGGGCTACTTTCCGTTGTATGTTTCTGTTTTACACTCAGTTGTATGTGTCTATTTTAAACTCAGTTGTGTTATCCGTTGTGTCAGTTGCAGTTTTTGTTAATTAAAATACAAGTTTTGGTTAAGTTTCTCGATGAAAGTTGCCCCAATACCTAGTCGCAATGTTGAGCCAGGCCTTTTTGAATGTTCTCTGTTTCCTTAATTATCTTCATTAAAGTTTATTATTACTTGAACGTGACGCAACTCTTCAGTAGGTATGTTAATGTCTTAAGTTTTGTAATTTTTAAAAAGGTCTGGTTTATCAAGATAATTTGCTCCATTAGTTAGGTAGATATTTAGCCATTCTTCAAATTTATCGATGTTTTTAATTCGATCTTGTGCGAGAAGTTAGGAGACTATCCAAATTGTTAAAAGTTAGGTTATTATTTTTAATATTGTGATGGGAGCGTGATTTGGGAGATGAATTGCTTTACTGTAACAAATTCTTCCATAAATGTGAATAATGTACGATTTTAAATGAATATTCGTTTGTAGATTAACTTTTACAAATACCGTCATTTGCCACTTACGACTGTAACTCGAAAAGGCTGCCTGAACTCCATTTACTGGCATTCTTATAGTGTAGCAGTGTAGTTGATTGATTCCTTAAAGGCCAATATAAATTAATCTGTAGCATTGTTCGAAAAATTAATAGCCAAAATGAAATAACTATTAAAATGAATGGCATTATCACTTCCTTTATATAAAAATGTTTAGTATTTGAATATATCCACTGAGATCATTGTTTCTTTCAAGGAATCGAACAAGGAATGAATAATACCGATACAAGAATTAGAGATGAGTAATCGCCATTTTGGTTTTTTGGTTCTTCTTTCTACGGTTCTTTCTATGGTCTCGGCAGACTCAGGCTGGGTTCGTGAGGTCCTCGGCACTCCTCGATAGGATAGGGAAAACTTTTTGAATAAAGAAATTGTCTATGAGAAGCGTTCAAAGATTGAACTAACGATGTTAATACATTTTGTCGGTATGACGCAACGACAGTTGACAGTGATGTATACTAATCATTTATCATATGTCCGAGCTGAGATTCATAGGAAAACATTGTACAAGTACTGAAATCAGCTGATATTTTATTATTAAACTTTGTTTTCCCACTTCCTATCATATTCTTAATGATACAATAGTTCGTAGTTTGAATTAGAGAGATATTAAAATGCAATTGACCAAACCGTTGACAATTTTTAAAGATTCCTTACAAAATATTGGTGGAAAATGACATAATAGTAACAAATAGTTCTGAGAAGCCGAGCATTCTATCTTATCAAAGTCAGTGGGATATAATACGCAACTGATTGCTAAATGTGCGATAGGAAATTCTAAATATTGAGTAGCGAGACTGCGTCTTTGCTCCAATTCTAGTTCTTAATGAACAAACTTTGCTTTGGCACGATTTTGTCGAACAATAAGTTACCCGTTTTAGGCTTCCATTATAACGTCATCTTACTGTGTTCCAATTTTAAGATATACAAGATGGCTTCCAATCTTTCTAACCTCGAAAACTTTTTGTGAAACTTCTAGAACAAAATTGTGATGTATGTGATTGTTGTTCTCGAAATTGGTTCAATTTAGTCTCCCAATGTATAAAGATCTCGTTTATACGTAATTTTTGATATTATAATTATTAGTGTTTAATTGTTTTAGTGTACGAATTGTGATGAACGTACGAGGTCGAATTAAAACATAAAATACGTTGTATACTTCATGAATACGTTGTTTTTGTACAAAACGAATGTAATATAGGAGAAAAGTGTATTAAAAGTCATCGTTTAAGTTACAAACTACTTTGGACATTTTATTTATATTCCTTTCAACTACAGCTACTGCGTTGTGCTAACATCTATTGTCTGTGCTCCAGTTACTTTGCTAGTACCTATGAGAAATCCATTGTCAAACACACCTTTTTATAGAAAAGTAAAATGGTGTGTGTAATGTACAATAAAATCACTTATTATAGTAAACTATCAACAATTAACTTACTGATTAGCTACAGTAAGTGCCTATACTTTCCAAGACAATTTATTCTTCTTGGTAACATCAACACACTTTACTATAGCTAAAGATATTCTTGAACGTGTGAACTTAAGTTTTATTTGCTGCTGTGTCATTATTAAGTGTCTCATTATTAAGTCTATGTGAATTAATAATCTTCAGTGACATTCATAGATAAATTAAGACATTTAGAAGGCTTTAATGGATTTAAATTGATTCAAAGACAAAAACAGAAGAATGTAAATACTTACATATAAACTGTTAAATGAAACAAGATAGATGTACTAGAAACTCCATGGTCATGAAAAATATTTAAAAAGTGTCTTTGCATGACCGATACACATTTGAATTTAATGTCAACCTTGAAGATAAACAGCACATTATCTGGATTACTGATACAAGGACATAAGGGAACGATACGGTATAAAAAGACCATTCAAATATGGAAAAGAGCTTGGCACACGGGAAAATAATCATAGAATTTCATTCGTAAATCTTTTTATTGAAAATTAGCTGTTGCCCGCGACTTCGTCCGCGAAAAACATAAAACTAAAAAAGACATTTTTACGTGGAACTTTAATATATATATTTTACTACAGTAAAAGTAGCCTCATATACTTCTTATAACGTCGGTTGTATCCCAGCTAAAGTCCCGTCAAAATCAGTCCAGTCCTTTCGAAGATTAGCCGGAAACAGAAAGAAAAATTCAAAAGATGTCTTTTTGTTAAACTACCGTATATACTTTCACAAAACCTTTTGTTCAAAGCTGTTGTTTGACATTAATTTATAACATTGAATAACAGCCAAAATAATGATATAAGAAACAAAATAACCAAATCATGTCATAACGGTGCTGCCGTAATTACCCATAGTAGTAAACAAATGATAACTGTGAAATACTGTTACGACACATTGTCATTTGCTATAAATTGTTTTTCCCCGTACTATTTACGTTAAAGTTATAAAATAAAAGGTTTCGAGAGAACACAATCACTGTGGACAAGAATTAATAAAGATGGATGCTAACATACATAACTTCACGTTTGAACTCCCCGAGAGGTGAACCTCAACCTATACAAGCAAATACAGTACACCCGCCTTAAGTCAGTTATGCTTAAGATCCATGTAATTGCAGCCAGCGTATTGTCATCAACCGGGCACAAAGTCCATCAACCGAAACAAAAACATTATATTGATAATATTTAAAATTATCTACAATACAAGGAAGCAGATATCTACCAGACATTTATGAAGGTAACACATATATTATGGATCAGTCAGATCAGTCCAATACGTAAATGTAAAGTTCTTAAAATGTTTGCGCATAATATAAATAAAACATTAGAAATTATTGACGAAATACTTTATCAAAATCAGGTGAATGAGCTATTCAATAGACTATCAGGTATGAATATGCAGCTAGTCAATTTTATACAAGGAAGTAAGCGGGTATGCAAAACAAAATGTTAATTTGAAGGTAAAATTTTGATTTCAGGTTTAAGATTTTTGATATAAGTATAGGAGGATATCGGTTGCTAAAATTACAAAAAATAATTATTTCGAATCATCACGAAAATACAATATCAGAAACAAACCTGATAAGTCCTTTGATAAAACAACCATGAAAGTATTCAACGATTTAAAACTAATTCCGCCTTTATTAATACAATTTACGAAGAAATCTTTAACGAGACTGTTTGTCTTGACGTTAGCATCGGCGCCATCTTGAATCTTGAAGATAGCAGGAATGCGATAATCGAGCCTCATAGACGAGGTGACTCGATAACCCAGCAAAATGTTTATGAGGAAAACTGCTAAAACAAAACATATTGCTACACATTGGTGATTTGATAGGGACACATAAACATTGATATATCCTCTAACGGTCAATGTTTCATAATTTTAGTCATTGAAGATTATTGCAACAGTATCTGATTTTAACTTAAATTTTGTAATTATTGTTCAATTACTAGAATAGGTTAATTTTGAGACAAATGAATTACTTTGTAGAACTATTATTATCTAATACAAAAAGAAAAAATAATCTACTGACATAAATAAAGAACATTTTCTATTTTGTTTACAAAAATGTGAAGATCAACCTTATGAACGCTTTCGTAATTATTTTTAACAATAAATTCAATAATATGTTGTTTGTGATGTAAATGTATTTCCATCGCAATAAATATTTTAATGAATAGATGCTGCAAACCACATAGATATTATTTACCACATATATTCCATATTAAATGAAAAACTAAAAATTAATATTCATCTCTATTTTCGGCAGTCGTTTGCACTATCCGTGGCAAGTTTTGAGACCCCTCAGTACCTCCCTTATGCACTTTCAACCTCCCTAGAGACAGAACCAAGTGAACTGCATCCCCCTAGTAAGGGCAACGGCTCAAGTTTCAATTGAAAAATCACTTTTAAAGTATTAGGATTAAAGTTTTATAAATTTTGAGGAGTTTATTTAACATTTTAAAATATTTTTGAGTGTTCGTTGGTGTTGTCTTTTTTAAATGAAGTTTAAGACTTTATTTTTTTAAAGCTTTTGCATTCCAGAACGAAGGACCAATTTTCATTAATCCATTTATAAAAAAACATATTAGTATGATAATATAGTATGAAATCGTAGCAAGTCTGCTGACCACTTGTGTTATTCTTGAATAGAACAAATGTCTCTTCAAAAATAATCTACTATTATTAATTTACCAACTGTTTGAGATTAATTAAAAATAATAATAATCTTAACATTTCCTTTTATTGACTCATATGTTTTCGAAGAACTCGATCTCTTAATCATATCTTAATTCCTAAAGATACATAGGTATATGAAGTTTGACGTCATCAGATCAAGTTGTTTTGTTTTAGATTTGATCTCACATGAGGTTCTAGACAAGTTTAGTGTCATTATACCAATGACAGCGTTGTGATAGTGATTGTAAAATAGTCAAAAATATATGGGATTGCAAAGTGGTATCAAAAAATCACGTGATCAATCCCTTTCATTATAGAATCTAGATTCGCGATCATCTCAATCGCTGACATCGAACAACTCTTTGTTTAGGCCCTGTGATATCCTTTCTTTTATCAGGATTCGTGTTTTTAGAGATTATTAACGGAATTCTAGAATTATGTGGAGTGTATTTCCGTTGCTTTATACGGTACAATTAGCAACTAGTGACGTTTTTGGCTGGATCACTCTTTGCAGCTCTGCATCGGTATAACCATCTCTTGGATATATATATATCTTCTTTCATATTAAGGTTTACTAACAGCTCCTATATACAGTTCATCTTCAGTATATATAACTTACATAATCGCTTATTACAGGTTAGCTTAGTATTCACAGAAATAAGTAATAATAAGTAAGACTCATTTAAACTATAGTGACCCTGTCTTTCTTTTTCTTGTCTTGAAATTTTTAACTCTTCGGAAATTAGTCATTAGTCATTTATTCATGAACAAGTATTTGTATCTGAATTTACACACAAAAATATAACACAAAAGAAAGCTTATGACCTTATTTGATTTCTTCAGAAAATGCATTTAATGCCACATAATTACAACCAGCAGCAATATCTGGAAACTAGCCGTAGCTAATGTAACAGTAATCGCATTGAAAACCTTCCTCGAGCTAACAGAATTCGAAAACACTTGATTTAATCCCGTTACCTGTTTAAGTGTTATACGAGTAACAATGGTGACCGTAATTACAAGTGTGCTTGAAACTACAATAATTAACTATTAACTATAGGTACCTCATTTTCACCTTACCTTACCTTATTTTCACATTCCTGTGTTAAGTCTTCTTTTTTCGCTTTTTTTCTCTTAGGCTCTATTACAGATGCTCATACTTGACTCAAACTCAAAATCGGCCCCAATCAACTGCCAACCAATCACAATTCTCGAGTTTGGCATAATATGATTCTTTAGTTGGACATAATTATGTGTAGTCAATAGAGCAGGAGCCCAGACGCTTCAGACGTTACAGATTCTTTCTACACAAAATGTGTGTAGATATTGAATGAAAATAAAAGTACGAGTACGTTCCAAGTACAATGCTGACACTGCTCAATTCCACTGATTTTGTGCTCAATAACGTTTGGGTCGTCTGGGTTTTGAGCAGTCGAAAAAAAAACAAGCCAACCAAAAACAACTACCCATTTCAGTTTGAGTTGAGCATGAGTATCTGGAATACCAGCCTTAGACTCAGTTTCATTTTAATAATAATACAAGTCGATTACTGTTGCACCTGCAGGACAAACACTTCTTCTTTTACCTTCAGAGAAGGTATGAGCATTAGTCACCATGCTTGCGCTTCCTCAATGGGGGATGGCGATTTTAGGTTATCCAATCATCTAGCTTTCCTCATGTTTTTCTTCACCATTGCGATGTCCAAGATAAACTTAGAAAGTGCATATGAATTGAATAAGTCACTTTGGTACTTGCCCGGTTTATAAGTCAAGCACGAGAGGCGAGGTCTTTATAATTAAATAAGAATTTTAAGAAGAAGGCGGGATGAGCTAAACTCCTTAAAGGGGTGGCTCGCATCGCAGTAATAATCTTTTTATAATTTAAAACAGATTAAGAACAGTTTCTGCTTTGTTTACACCTCTACTAATTTTGATTATATTATTATTATGATTTTATTGGCATGGCCCACAGTTTTGTAGCATTAAAAAAAATACAAGCTAGCGTTTGAGCATGCATTTTGCGTTTGTCTGGCGTTTGCGTTGATGTGGTCGACGGTGAAGCACGCTTGCCCAGAAGTAACTTTTTTAAGTCCTAGTGCGGTTTTATTTCGAAAAAAAAAAACAACTTCTACTTTTATGTAACTAAATAATTTACCCAAACCGGAATATTTAGTAAATTCTGCTAAAATGAATGCATACCAATTGATATTGCTCAACTCTTCTTGTGCAAGTGTCCGATACTTTCTCAAATATACTGTAAAATCCTCAATAAAAGCGTCTGTAGTAATCTTGTAGTTAACGATAACAAAGTTAATTACTTTAAAGTGCAGTTACTCGGTTCTCGTAATAAAGAACTCGTTGTCTCATAAAATCCTTTGTTGACAGAATTGTTCTCATGCGCAACTTTCTACAACCTTTACTTTCATTTACATTAGTTTATTGTTTTATGGCAACTTCTTTTATGGGATAATTCATATTTCAAGCAGTTTTTATTCTGGCTGTAGTTTTAGTTGTAACTTTTTCTTTAATATTGCGTGATTTTTCATCAGCAATCAAATTTTTTCGGGTTTTACATATCAACCAGTTTTAGGATTTTTTTCGGGTTTTATGTTTTGTCGAGTATGTAGTATGCGCACAAAAATGTACCAAAGAGATTTCATATTTTTTAAGATTTAGTTTTTGCATGCTTCGTCTCTTTGGTCAACCTAAAGCCTGGAAAAGATTTTGAGTGGTGATAAAAAATCACGTTCTATATTTAAGCATTAAATTTGTTCCAAAATAGAAAGCAGGGCAGCTAATTTAAAAATTTAAGGAAAAAAATGGTCCTTTGTATTCGATTTTGTAACCGGTCTTTTGGTCCTTATCGGCTTCATTCTGATTCTGAGGCAACGTTACTTTCATTTTTAGCGTCAATAAAATAATTTAAATGGAGCAGAATACTGCCATTACTATAGTTTTTGTCGACTGCCCTTGTTACGAACCTGCAATTTTCAAGCAGACCTTGAGTATTGTAATGCAACGGCTGTAAATGACTTTAGTTCAAGAATTCGTGTTCCGTTATCACAATTTTCGACTCTTTTGTTGCGTCTTTGTTAATGACATATTAGTTGTTGTTCAAAACGGCTTTGTTTACGCCGACTTTTAATTATACTGTTAATATTATTGCTTTCTTTGTTTAGTTTTGTGTTCCTTTATTGTTTGCTTTGACGTCTGAAAAGATCTGTTGTTGTGCAAATGTACATACAGCTACAGCGGTAAATGGACACGGCAATGAGGCACTGGTCAAATCAAAGCTCCAGAGCCTTGAACATCGTCGCCGAGTTGTCAGCTTGTCGGTTTTTTATCGGTTACATTTCGGGGAATGTGCGATGGAATTGCATGATTTAATTCCGCCCAGCCCGTTCCATCATCGGACAACCAGACGCACGGCGATGCGTCATCGGTACATAGTGGACACACGGTGCTCCTCGCTGTACACACATGGTGCGTACAGCTAAGGAGTGGAATTCCCAGCCGGAGTCTGTGTTCCCGATAGCTACAATCTATGGGTCTTTAAGTCAAGAGTGAATATATTACTTCTAGGCAAGCGTGCTTCACCGTCGACCAAATCGTCGCTCACCATCAGGTGAGATAGTGGTTAAGCGCGAGCCTATTGAAAAAAATAAAAATAAAAAAAATATTAAGATTAATTCATATTTATTTTTTCTTCCAAGTAATGATGTCTAATGTTATTAGTTGGCAATAAAATAAGTCATTATTTTCGTAGCTTTTTCTAAACTATGTTGGAGTTGTATGCAGCCTATACCAGTAATTGTCAAGAATTGATTGTAAACATATATACTTACATACATAAACTCACGCCTTTTTCCCACGCGGGAAGGTAGAAACTACTGAACGGCACTTGTTTCGATCCCTACGTATTCTTTTTGCATCATTAACCGACTTCTAAAAAAGGAGGAGGTTCTCGATTCGTTGGTATTATTTTATTATTTTTACGTTCCTTCATCTAGCCGGTTATGAATACTGCGCAAATGTAAACACTTATATTGAAAATAACTAGGTACCTACATAAATATTATATGATTATTATTACGAGATTGTTAAACAGACTAGCTCGAAGTTATACTCAAATTAACTACCTATAATAACAAAATTAAGCCAACCATCGAAAGCAATTCCAAAAATGTAACTTCGCTACCTATTAAACTCAATTTTCTACAGAAATGATAACAAATAACGTGGATGATGATACAGCGAATATCATGATAACTATATACACAAAGAAATACAAATTTGATGAATGAAGAATGAAATTAGGATAATTAGTTTTCTTTGTCCTGAGGATAAGCAAAACATTGAATAAGAATCCGTTGATGTTTTTGTATAACACTACAACTAAGCTACACTATGATTTCTTTTTAGACTTTATCTCATGTATAGTGGGGTCAGCCCTCGTCATTCTCCTTCTCCACTGTGAAGAAGGTGAGGAAGGATGAAAGTCTTGAGCTTTGCTGCCGTCCAATTGTACCTACTTCTATCTGGTATTTTACAACCGTCGCGTCTCCGTGGTCATCCAAATGGCACGTTGCCTTCCGTGTCCGCGTTTCGTACATTATTATGACTGATAACCTTAAAAAAAAAAAAAAAACGGCGCCACATTTTTATTTTATGCTACATAATTTATCTATTAGTAGACACGCTTCGATCGTCAATCTGTTGAACACGTAATTATGACACGATATCTTGCGAAAAAACCCCGATTCAAACATTAAAACGCCAGTAACTTTAGAACGACTATGAACACTCGATAAAGTCACCTTTCAAAAAAAAAAGCAAAACAATATCGGTTCATCCGTTTAGAAGCTATGATGCTACAGACAGATACACAAATACACGGTACACACGTCAAATTTATAACACCCCTCGTTTTCCGTCTGGGTTAATGATAAACATACATTGTAAAAGGGCCATCGGAGTAGGGGAAGACCAAAAGAACGCTGGATGGACTTTGCGAATGCTGATAATTGATATGTCGAGAAACGGTGTCACTGCTGAGATGACAAGTAATAGAGAAGTATGGGAGAAAACTTATTTATAAATTTAATAATCCCCCGATACAAAAACCTCTAAATGCAAAAAATAAGCCTCGTACTCGCGTCGGGGAACCGCCAATATTTACAGCAGTTAATTTTATTTACTAAGTAAATTCTTATTTCATGTTTTTTAACTACATACAATATACCTAGTAGTAGACACGCTTCAATCGACAATCTATTGAAACACGTAATTATAATACGATATCTGGCGAAAAAACCCAGATTCAAAGAATAAAAGCGGATATCTTTTGAACGGCTGAACCAAATTTTAATAAAACACTAAGAACACTCTCGACAAAGTCACCTTTCTAACAAGAAACTAAATCAAAATCGGTTCCTCCGTTTAGGAGCCATGATGCCACAGACAGGCACACCGATACACAGCAACATACGTCAAACTTGTTTGTCAATTATTAAAAACATGTAGCGCCGAACATCATTGTTTCAGCCGAAAGACCACTGTGAACATAGGCCACCCCTAATTGCCGCCACATTGACAGGCGCCCCGCATCCAACGGATGCCCGCAATCTTAACCAGCCAAAACTATAACTAAAAAACAATATACAGTCATAACAATAACCTAATACTCTGCAGATCTTTTGTGACATAACGTAGGACAAAAAGTTAATGAACCTAATCTAGCTGATAACGTAGATTATCTCCACGAAGATAACAAAAGCGATTCAATTGATAGTTAATATCTTTTAGCTCCCAGTGGTAATGGCCGCGACTTACAAGTTGTAGGTCGTGGCTTCGAACCCAGGCAGGCGCTTTACTTTGTGTAAATTATTTCATCACGGTCTCAAAACGGTGAAGGAAGAATTCCGGAGGAAACCGGCGTATCCTAGAACCAAACATTCGAAGAAATGTGACATCGATCAACACGCCCTGGCCCGCGTGGTGAATTACGGCCCTTTCCCTCTCACAGAGAGGAGGCCTGTGTCCCAGCAGTGGGAATATTAAAAGGCTGATGAAGATGATCTTTTTGCTTGATCGCACCTACATATTTATATCCCTCTTAATGATGTACCAGCAGTTCGATTACAGAATCGCAATGCTGTGTTTTCTTGTTGCTCACCGTGAAAACTTAGGTGGAGTGAGTTTGAAGCACTGACCAATATGATCGTTGGTTTTAAGTGAACTATCTTTCCACCTTGGATAGATTGACAGTTCACTTTATTTTCACTTCACATTTAATGGTGAGTTTTAAGCAAGTACCTAGTTAGTAAAAGACATTAATAATAAATTATTCATTACCATTTTTTTTAAAACAAGCTTTTTTCGTATTTATCTCAGCAAAACCTTTTATTTGATACCTATATCATGGCAGTGCACAAAAATTACTTGTCCGCCATCTTGGGCCGTCCGCCATATTGGATTTAGAATGACACCACTTAGCTAACTATGCATTGTCATCCGAACTAAACGTGTATGTAAAATTTCATCTCAATCGGTGGAGGATAACTGCTTTAAAATTCAGTTGCAAGATTTGACCCGAACACACTTACATACATACATTGCAAGTTAAATAAAAGCTTGTAAAAACACATTTTGCAAGCACTTCCTGGCATTCCATTAAGCTGAAACTTATGTTACTTTAGAAACATTGCAGCAGGATTCATGATAAAACCGAAAGGCCGTAGCAACTACTTAACCAGACAAGATAAGTCTCTTGTTTGGGCTCATTGGATGTGTAATGTGTATTTTTTTTAATTCATTATTGGCTCGCGATTGACCACTATCTCGCCTGATGTTAAGGCTATATATACGCCCCAATGTTAACGCAGTACTGGCCGTGCGCAAGCTCGGCGCCAAAATATCAATATTGAACCTCCTTTTGAACAGTTTTGTTTGTAAAATATTATTTGATACAGGAGTATCCAAAGGTTGCGTAAAATATCGTGTTGTTAATTATTTTTTTAAGCAAAACTCTTTGTTATACGAAAAAACCATGTTTAAAAAATAATGTACATGAATTAATAATAAATATGATTTTTTTTTCAAACCTAGCCGTTACTAAAAATTCAAAAAATTCAAAATTCAAAATTTTTTATTTCACATAGGCCTACATGGGCACTTATAAAACGTCGGCAAAAGGTGCACGGTTCGGGTTGGTCGTTTCCTATGGAGAAGAACCGGCAAGAAACTCCATGGTTACTCTTTTAAAATGGTTTGGTTTTACAATATTTCCATGTTACAGCATTAGTACTTAGATATGGGGGGACAACGTAGGCCCGACAATAAGTCGTAAAAACTAAACAAAGTAAATAAAAGATTGTAAAACAAGATGAAAAGTTAACAAATGTTAACAAGCATATCTAGAAATCTAGAAGGCCTACAATGTTCACACATTCACAAAACAATCGGTAAAAGAATCTATACAAAGGTAGTAAAAAGAAAACCGTATATCAAAACTAAATTTAACATGAGGCACAAATGTTGATATCAGTGCTGTAACTATTCTTTGAGAAGGGCGTATAAATATGATTGAAAACCATTGTAAAGAGTCTAATCAAAAGAAGAAAAAATGAGATTGAGAATAGTTAGAGACATCCACATATTTGTGCCGTTTATGAGTTACCAGGGAAGCCACAAGCGCAGAAGGAGCTATAGCCAAACTTTTTTATCTTCAACGTAGTCCTTGATTTTATAATATGCTTTTTTAATAAGGACACGTTTGATGTAGTTTTTGAACTTTCCATCGGTCAGTTCTATAACTGCCTTTGGCAACTTGTTATAAAAGCGTATACTGTTTATAAGAAAAGACTTGCTAGTTTTCGTTAATCTGAATTTGGGTATTACAATTTCATGCTTACTGCGTGTATTTAAATTATGGAAGTCGCTTCTAATTTTGAAAAGCCTTCGATTTTTGCGGACATACATAATACATTCCAAAATATAAAGTGAAGGCAGAGTCAGTATATCGATCTCTTTAAATTTTTCTCTGAGTGACTCGCGAGGGCCCATTTTATAGATCGCGCGGACTGCCCTCTTTTGTAGGATGAAAATTGAGTCAACGTCTGCTGCAGACCCCCACAGCAGAATGCCATAAGACATAATACTGTGGAAATAAGCATAGTATACTAACCTAGCTGTAGCTACATCAGTTAACTGTCTCATTTTTCTTACTGCATATGCAGCTGAACTTAACCTACCTGAAAGAGTTCTAATGTGCGCGCCCCACTGCAGTTTTGAATCGATAGTAATCCCCAAGAAAACAGTTTCCGCTATAACTTCAAGATTTTTGCCGTCAAGATACAAATTTAAATCACGCTGTGGTACATTTGGTAAAGAGAACTTTAGACATTTTGTTTTATTCGCATTCAGTAAAAGATTGTTAGCTGCGAACCATTTTGAGAGAATAGTTAGGCTTTCGTTGACATGTAAGACATCCGTAACTTTCCTATCTATTTTAAAAATTAGCGAAGTATCATCAGCAAATAGAATTATATCAGATAATTTGGCCATCATAAAAGGGAGATCATTAATGTAAACAAGAAAAAGGAAAGGGCCGAGAATTGAACCTTGAGGCACGCCCATCTTGACTAGAGACCCGGAAGACGTCGCCCCATTAACATTAACTTTTTGCTGCCTGTTTGATAAATAGGAAAGCACAAGATCAGCAGCTTGTCCTCGAATTCCGTAGTGGTGTAATTTACAGATCAGTGTGTTGTGGTCAACGCAGTCGAACGCTTTTGAGAGATCACAGAAAATGCCAATGGCATCCTGGGACTTCTCCCAAGATTCCAAAATGTGGCTGATGAGTTTTACTCCCGCGTCCGTTGTCGACCTACCTTTCGTGAAACCAAACTGCTGACTATGCAGAATCCCATTTGAGTTAAAGTGAGACAACATCTGGTCCAGCATGATTTTTTCGAATATTTTACTCAATGCTGGAAGCACAGATATAGGTCTAAAATTAGAGGGATCACTCTTACATCCTGATTTGAAAATTGGTACTACTTTACTGTGTTTCATTAAGTCGGGAAACGTGCCGCTGTCCAAACATTGGTTGAATATGCCTGTCAGGATAGGAGCAATTGAGTCAATAATACCTCCAAGAACCCTAACGGATATTCCCCATAAGTCTTCAGTATTTTTTATGTTGAGACTTTTGAACGCGTTCTTAATTGTATCAATACATATTGGTTTAAAATTAAAGTTTGGTATCTCTTTAGTAAAGTTTTCTTTAAGGAGATCTTCAGCTAATTTAGATGAGGAGGGAAGAGACTTCGTAACCTCTAACGGAATGTTGGTAAAGAAATTTTCTAATGTCTCAGCGACTTCTTGCTTATCAGAAATGGTTTGATTAGCTATTTTCAAAGACAACTCATTTTGATCGCGTTGTTGTGTCTTTCCAGTTTCTCTATTAATTACTTGCCACACAGTTTTTATTTTATTACTAGAAACACCAATTTTGTTAATAATTATTTGAGATTTTGCTTGAGCGCAGACTCTTTTGAATATTTTGGAATAGTTTCTAACATAAGTGTGAAAAGCTTGATCGGAAGTCAAAGATTTTTCGTAATATAAATTATATAACATATCTCGGCTTTTTCTTATGCCCACAGTGGCCCATTCACTAAATTTCGATTTGGAATTGTTGACTTTAACTGTTTTTACAGGACACGTTTTGTTGAATTCTTTGCAAACCGTAGAGAACAGCGTGCCGTAATTTATATTGGGGTCTTTTGAATCAAAACTAGCGTTACAAAGGTTGCTAAGAACATTATTATTAAAAGAGTTTAATTTATTTTTGGTAAGAGGTCTTAATCGAATTGATTCAGCCATGTTAAACTTTTTATCTGACTCAAAAGATACTAGTTGACCAGTATGGTCTGACCTAACGCCACTAATTAAAAACGAATCTTTCACTTTACAATCAGTGAATACATTATCTATGCACGAAGCTGAAGTTGCCGTTATTCTTGTCGGTTCATTAAATAAATGTTTTAAATTAAATGATTTGAACAATGAAATGAGCTTACATTTTTCAGGTGAATTGACTAACAGATCTATATTTAAGTCACCACATACAAAAACTGATTTATTATCTCTAAAAACTTTACTTAATAATTCTTCCATTGCAATTAAAAACAAAGACAAATTCGATGCTGGTGGTCTGTAAACACACAAGATAGTATGGCCCTCGACCTCTGCACATGCTACCTCACATAAGCGATCAACAGAGTAAGCAGTGATATCCCTCCTTTCTTTATATTTAAGATGACTATTACAAAGTATCAGGGTACCACCACCCACTGTGGATCTGTTGTACGCGCTGGCAACTGAAAAATTATTTACATTAAACAACATCCTATCTGGTTTTAACCAGGTTTCACAAAAACATAAAATATCCATGTGGTATTTATCTGCTAACAATTCCACGTCTAAAATTTTGCCGGAGAAGCGATTTATATTTTGATGATATAGTAAAATATTACTATTCGTCTTCTCTTTTGTCGGCTCTAATAGTTTAAAGTATCTACTGTAGTATTATCAGAAAAACTGGATAATACTGTTAAATTACTAAACCTAGGCTCAGTTAAATCATCAATAACTGCGTGTATATTAAAAGCTAACAATGTAGCTAATAAATGTCGACTTTTTTTGGGAAGAAACATATGCTCCCGAATCAAAACAAAATCACTAACAAAATTGTTAGTGTCAAAAAATAATAAACGGTCACTATGACGACACGATAAAATATGCATCAAGTTATTTAAACTTGAAATATATTCATTTTCCTGAGCAAGTAACTTGTCAGAATAGGGCAATGCACATAAAATTAATTTGCCTAATCTTAACTTAAGTAGGGTGTCGATACCATTAACTATGTCCCTTTTTGTTACACTAAGACTATTTCCAAAAAGAAGTACTACAGTAGTTTGCTCATTCAATTGTGTATGTTGAATTTTATGAATAAGCTCATTAAAATGCAGTTTATGATAACAATGGTTCACTATTGTATGTTTAGAGTTGTTATTTAATAATGACCCAAAACCTGTTCCTAGTCCATCAGAATATACTAAGACATTACTTTGAGTGGGGTTCAAAGTTGTTACAGTATGAGCAAGAGGTAAGGTTGAAGGAGTAACATGTTGTGACATGAGAGGTAGCGGAGTGGCAGCACAACTACAGGTGAGGTTGTTAGTCAGTGACTCATACCTCTCTGCACTATACTTCACCAGGTCCACCAACTCACAAGCCTCCTGCATGCGCTCACTTAACATCTGTTGACTACATTCATATTTACAAAATATTTCCTTAAGTGTATTTTCCCTACTCAATAATTCCCTTTGAAGGTTCTGAATGTCAACATCATACATTTGTGAACTAGTTTCTAATTTACTAATACATATATTTAATTGGCCTTTTAGGTTTCTGAAATCTCTTCTAAGTTTAACATTATGTTTGTAAACTAAGGAGTATGCTTGAGAAAGTTACCGTTTAACGGCACCAAAGCGGATGTAGTTAAGTGATGATTTGGTCGACGGTGAAGCACGCTTGCCTAGAAGTAACCTATTCACTCTTGACTTGAAGATCCCTAGGTTGTAGATATCAAGAAACAAAGACGCCGAAAGGGATGTATTGACTTATCATATTACAGTTAGTACCTTTCAGTTCAAAAAGCTTGTTTAAAAATATTTTTACTTAATACTTATTATGAAGTGTTCTTCACATGAATTATCGTACTTGATTATATAAGCCCCTTTTATTAAGCAAGCATAACAGTTCTACATAGATCCAACTCTTGAATTATGAATGCAGTAACTTCGCACAAGAATTTTCCAAATTACACAGACCATTCAAAAACATACATAGAGAAACGAACAATTATAAAACTTTGCCAAATGTGAACCATGAATGAAACCACAAACAAAAAGTTAAAGCCACAGAAATGAAACTAATAGTGGGGGCGTCAACAATGGCGGACCTTGACACAGCTGATGGATGACGTCTAAAAAGCAAGTTCGCAATCAGTGTCACTTCTAATGCTTCGGACTTGAGATTATAATGGATACGGCCCACTGGGCTGTAGCTCTGTCTAATTCTGACCTGATTTTATGTTGCGTAATATTTATATTCTCTGTTTAGGTTTAATGTTTTCTTAGTTTTAAGTTCAAAAACACAATTGACAATCAATGCATGGAATATGTAACCGCAGCATGAAGTAAATGAAGCTTAGGTATACTAAGCTAGTATTATATTAACTCATCAGATTTCAAGCTGAAATGACGTTGATGATGAAGTCCAAAACAGATTGCATTACATCATAAGTATTTATCTATGTCTATTTTGCATTGAGCTAGGCTGAAGAATTCCAGTTGATACGATTTTTTATACAATACTCACTTTGCTTCATCCACGTTCATTATAATATTATTGATCATACACGTGCGCTCGCAAAAAGACGAATTGACTCAAACTCCAACTACATAAGTCATAATCAAAGGACACATAACAAAAAAGTGCCAAAGGCTAGTTCAGTAGGTAATTGTTTAGATTTCATGCATCAAATATTCTAGTTGCGAACTGGCTATTCAAATAAATTATCATCTCCATTCATACGATTGTGTTGTGCGAATATACTGCGAGGTCGTCGGACCCGCCATGTGACATTAGTTGAACTAGCGACAATTGTTGATGCACAATGATCTCACATACTCTACAATTATTAAAATTAAAGTTCGTTAAACGCGGTTGCATCAGGTTCTATTTTGAACGCATCTAGGACTTTGGACAAAGTGACATCACTTATACTCTGGCCAAGATGAAGATACAATATTTACTATACTTGATAAAAGATAGCTTGATCTCTGCGACAGCTGTCAATATCAATACAGTAACAATAGCGCTTGACAGGCTAACAATAACGTATACGTCAGTTTGACATATTTCGCAGAGATCAAGCTATCTTTTATGAAGTATAACAAAGCATTGACAGCTCCATCAGCTGACAGTAGGGGTGAACATTTTAGGTTCGCTCTATACTAATCTTCTATTCCTATTACCTTGGAAATTTTATGTTCTAAACTATCTTTCATCTGTACTTACTTAGTTAACTCGATTTGCAACTGATACCAACATTCTTTATTGCATTCATTTTATTTTTGCTGTTGAGTATAGGGCAGCTCTAAAAAAAATGCTGTTTAACTCTGTTATAGGACAATCCCACCGCACTATTCCCAAACCACTGCAACTCCTGAAAGCCAGAATCAGGCAATAAAGCGCCGAGGCAATAAAGCTCGACGAAGTCCTGGAGAACGAAATTAATCAGAAAAGAATGATGGAGGAGTAGGAAAAAATACAAATTTCCACTTCGCTGCATATCAAGCAGGAGACAGAACAAACAAGGCCAATAGGCACAAAGGGACGTTTACAACTGGGATGAGCCCAGTTGCCTAGCACCACGGATAAAAATTAGGATAATTATTAATGGGTCCTAACATTGTGAGCCGTTATATTACTTGATACTTTACTACTTTGTTAGTGAATCTTGAAAATGGCTAGAGTATAGGTATCATCATTATCATCATTTCAGCTGAAAGACGTCCACTGTTGAACCATTGCCTCCCCTAATGTCTTCACATCGACCGGTCCTGATGTGGGTCTCGCATCCAATGGAATCTTACTTAGGTATATGTTATTGAATCATCATAATCTGCCTAGTCTGTGATAGGGTTGGCTTCCAGTTTCTCCTGATGCAGCTGTATCACAATATTTTACGTGGAGTGACGGTCTATCTGATCTCAACAACCCTGGGTGACAGGATACTCCTTGACAAGAATTGTTCTCAGGATTTCGGGTTCCAGACTACCCATAACGACAGTCCTTAATGTTTGTAATCCATTTGGTCCATTTTTGCTTCACCATCCACGGTCTGACCTCGGCAGGCGAAGCATAACCGAGAAATTCGACCTATGTGGCTGTTATAATTTATCATCTGCCTATAATTGTCTCATGTGCCTATAATTACACTGCTCGTAGCGTCTATGTCAACTGGATGTAATCTACCTAAGGCAAAGTGTCGACTCACTCATGAATTAATGGATTGATCGTGAAATTGGCATAAAATCCAAAGTTGCTTTTACCGATCCACCGGCGGATAGCTATAAGCACCTGGTCGGTGCAATTATGTTATTATCATATTTTGACCTACCGCATTCAAGCCAAACGTGATTCTCTCGACTTCTTCCAATGTTATGCGTATTTTATTTTCGTGACTAGCAAAATGAAGTAAACGTTTCAATTATTAAAACTTCACGGTTTGCGAGGAAAGAACATGAATTCGTTGAATATCTTAAAATTTGTTGAATTTTATTTATTAATTATTTCAATCAAATACGCTTCGAAATCATACTCCATTATAGTAATGGGGTATTTAATTATGTATATGTTTTCTTGAATTTAATGTTTCGTGTAGAAGAAATTCTTGAGCTCCACACTGTCATTTCGAACGATTCAATAGGCATAATATGAGCATATCAACAGTGTGCCCATATAAAAATGAAAACAATTCTAAACACGTAGACTTAATGCAAAAAATTCTTGAACTCCGCAACGTTTTAGCTTCTTTCTTTTAAGATTCAATAAACTACATTTCTTGCATAGTTCTGAATACAAACTTACGTGTGCCGTTACGCGGTGGCGGTTACCAGGGAGTCAGAAGCGCGGGTAATATATTCGTTGGCAATTAAAAAGTTGCGTTTCTGCCCACTGCCCGTAGCAGACTGGTTTCGCCTACTTGTGATAATGATCTCGGGTCTGTGCGCGAGTAGATATACTTTATTTCGCAACATTCCCTAGTGCTGTGTGGCAATACTGACTCACTGCTAGCTGATTAAAGGTCTCGTTGAAAGAAAAATGGTTTGTTGTATTATGATCTTCGTGGAGAAGACACAAAATATATATCCGTGGAGACAGGCATTTTTTGTTTTCTTTCACTAAGGTTAAAAATGAAGATCTTAAAGCCTGGGATTTAAAGAAGACCGCAAATTATGGGTTGGATCAATCATAAAAAAGACGAAGGTCTAATTTAAGTGGTGCAAAATTGTAAATAGTAAAACCATTCAGAAAAAGAACACATGCCACAAACGATGATAAATGGAAACCTTGAGATGGACTACCAATCGTAAAACGCATGAAATATTCGTATATTTCGTTGTTTTAAAGGAACTGCCATCATTAAATCAACCTTCACAGTATCAGAAATAAAAATGCAAGGTTGAACAAGCCATACGGCGATTTTTGCTTTAGAACGTGCAACTAGCATTTTCTGACTGACTGACTCCTTAAGATTGCCCTAGTCGACGGCGCGAACTATTTTGTGCACGGGGTTAAAATGCATGCTATCTCATCCGACAAAACGTGGGAAAGAGATAGATGCTGTGATGAGCAGTAAGAAGCTAGTTCGCGTACGGATACACACTTTTGCGTAGCAAAATGGATGATGATTTAGGACGAAAACGATCGCACGAAATTTTATAAACAGGGGGGTGACCATAAGCTCTTAGAGTGAGATTATTTTGAGTGTGTGTAAGGGACAGATTTGTATGACTTGTATACATCTGTCACTTACACGATATCAAAATAACCTTACTCTAAGAACTTGTGGTCACCCCCCTGGCCTTTGGGAATATCGATATCATGAAAAAATAATTATTTGCTTTGTTGAACCAATCTTTCCCTGTATGGTGACTGTTTTGCAATTTTCCTTCTTATGGTATTTATTTGCGCCCAACGATGCGTTATATTAAGGAACTTGTGACGCTCATTACTTTCAAATTGTATATGTTTTTTTTACTTTTTTTCCATACAGGGCTAGATAATGATGAGACAAAATAATATATTTTTTTATTTAGAACGTACATCGTCAAACAGTGAAGTAATCATCAGTCTACGTTTGTATGGAAGAATGATCGACTAGGGCAACCTTAAGAATTCAAATGTGCCTGTAGAATGATTTGAGTTTGAAATATTTATTTGTTGTTTTAAGGAAACTGAAACGGTTTACCAACAATCGATTAAGAACCACATATTTTTGAAGACAATTTTCATTTCCTATGCAGCCTTTTCAGTATCAATGCTTCTGAACCTGCTAATTAATACTTTTACAAATTTTTGATACTTCTATAACCAATAACCAGGTAAGCAAGCCCCTTTTGTAATGTTACCACAAAACATTGTATCTTAAGGTACGTCTATGATCATTTTACGACAGGATTCTGCTGTATTCATGAATGTATATTTGTTTTATCAATATTTTTTCAATGACTAGTGCCCCAGTAGGTGTGTAACCTGTGGGGCCGCGTTAACCTAATAATTTTGGCGTGGTGACGTCAGCGGTCACCGTAACCCGCCCACCTGACATTCTTGCATTAATCGTGTCTGCTTTAGATATGAAAATATAACGCTATCATGGTTTACTATTATATTAGTGGCATAAGGCTAGGTTGATAATCAATCTGACAAACCTTTTCCCAATTAACACGTTGGTTGCCGTAATTACTGAAACAATTAAAAATCCATTGTGTCTCGCGCGAGGCGAGTCCTTGGCAAAGAACGGGTTAAGGCACGGTTCGGGCAGTAACTGAGTGACTGGCTGCTGTGCTGCGTGTCGCAGGTTCAATAATCAATTCCCGCAGGACACAAATATTTTTATGGCCTAAAGATGGTTGTTTCGGGTCTGGCCTGTGTGTTGTGAGTAATTTAAAAAAAAATCTAAAAATCTACTTAATAAATACTCTAAATGCAATTTTGCACAAGATTTTCTTATTTGTTAAAGATGAGCACTATCGAAAGATTTTTGAAAATTCATTCACAAACAAATTTTTTATCGAAATTCGTCATTTATGCCTATGCGATATCGCATTGGGGGACTCTTCTTGTATATTGCTATACATAATATAAATTGGACATAACGTGGGCAAATCAAAGCGAATACCTAGCATACAATATTATCTTAATTTAATATTTGAGCAAATTAATTTTTATTAGTTCCTTTGATATCAGAACCCCATATAAACAACTCATTTATCTAAATTAAGAATCAATAGCAGCTCCTGGTCCTCTAGTATCCAAAAAATAAATCAATATAATGTTTAAAACTTTTCGAGTCCCTTTGTTTTCATTTAAACTCTCTCTCATCAACTCTACGCTATCCCTCTCTATGTGTTCTCTCTCTCTGTTACTGTTTTGTTTGGTTCTCATTTCTTATCGTCAATTCTTTATCTAACTGTGAAATTCACAGCAGGGCTAAAGGCAAAACATAATTATCCTCATAGTGACCCTGCATTGCAGACGAATTTGGTATTCACAGTAGTGGTAATAACAGTAGATTGCAAAATTGAAAAATAACTCTGATTCTATAGAAAAAAAAAACAATGCACACCAATGACATATTATAACTGCATTTCTTAATATTAGAGATCCTTTCGATAACAAAATGAGAATATCAAAACTGCAGAAACAGAGCACAACAATCATAATAATCCTTCTCATCCTACACCTCCAGAAAATAGAAATTCCAGGGATTTGAATGACAGAATACCAACACGAAACTTGATCGACTCAACAATACAAAGTTTACTACGAAGTCCAATCGCAGGTAGACATAACGGAACGGCGAAGGTAGCTTACATATTCATGAGACCCGTCCCCCGAACGGATAAACGAAGCCTTTGCGAGTGCCGACGATTTTTTCCACCGTTTCGGCCAGACAAGCAAATAAAGGACACAACAAAAGTATGAAACTAGAAATGGCTTTTTTCCTCTCAGACGGCGGATCAAAAGTTCCAAGTTTTTGGAAACAGCGATTATTATGGTTATTGTGGGGCTATCGATCATAATAGACTGACGTTTGTTCAGAAAATGGAGGGTAGTTGTACATTTAATTAGGGACTTGTTTTTGGTAATGGGGTTTGCAATTTGTGCGGACAAAGGTTTTCAGACAAGGAAGAATAATAATTGGCTGAGTAATTTTAAGGTGTTGTAAAAGAATATTTTTTCATGGGCCAAAGATATAATGATGAACACCAAGAACAGCAAGATATGTTCCTTATTTTGAAATGATGACTTCAATCAAGATAAACTCTATCAGTCCTTCTGAAATCAGCGCTACACACATTGTTGTCGTGGGAATCACCCGGATGGGGGACGCTCAGAACCGGGAAGTATGGCAGAAAGGTAAGGAAATCCCAGCAGAGCTACCTAGCAGTGGGTAATTTCAGGCGGATGATGATGATACGATAACCCTTACTTTTTAAACCAGCCTTTGACTTTGGGCTTTTGTAGCATATTAAAAACCAAAGCTGTCATACCCGGGTTTCATTTTGTGTTCGAACGTGATGCTCGTGATTAAGTAGTAACAGACACACGGGTTGATCGTCAAGGTTAAATACTAATACACAACTACATCCAGTTAGACTGGACGCCGACCGCAAAAGACAGTTGGCGAAAAGCTACCGTGTTGATTTGGGTTCGAAATTTGAACTTTCCTAATGAATTATGAAAAAAAATAACTGAGTTCATATGTTTTTGTTTCCAATGACTCAAACGCGTAATAAAAGTAAATTAACATAGCCATTAAAATTACATAATTACACATTTTAACGAGTATGGTACGCCAGACACGTCATGGTTCATTAAATAATATGAAACGGTGACATTTTTCCGTTATTCTTGTAAGAATTCATTGTGTTTTTTTTTTAATAATATGATATTATCAGCCTGTTACGTGGGAAAAGCCCTCTTCTTATACAGATTAAAAAGGCACGAGCATTGATCACAGCGCTTGCTCAACATGGGTTGGCGATTTCAAACTCATCTTGTACTTGATGTATTCTTTCAACTTTGTCAGCGATGTTCTAGATAAACTTTGAATGTAAACTATGAATTTGAAAAAGACACATATGTACTTGTTCCCACGACCTCAAGCATAAAAGTTAAGGTGCCACTGGGACACCACGGCATAGTAATATTTTAAACCCATATATCAATCTGGCAAGCAAAAGCATATTGTTTCTTCAAGTAATGAATAGGAACGTATATACAAAAATTCAAAGAAACAAATTACAGAGAAGACAACGAAAAGTAAGGACAAAGGGGTACGTATTCTTTAATTAAAATGCTAAAACAGACTACTTAGTTTATATTCTGGGTTAATTTAATGATGAGTAAGTACATAATTATCAATACTAGACACCTACGTTTCAACATCAAAGAGACTCTGTAAAATCTCTAGACGAATACAGAAGCATACTTGAAACAGTTTATTTCATTTGAAGATTTTGAAGAAGTAACAGTCTCCAAATCAGTCAATAAGAGGTTTGAAACTATACTAGAATACACTGGCAATAATATAAATACAAATAAAATGTCTGACAAAGAATTTGAAAAGACATTAAAACTAACAAAATATGCGCTCCTAATTTCTGGAATCAAAACCTCGAAAGAGCACACGAATAAAGCCGTGGACTACTTTATAAATAATCATTTATATTATTGTAACTTCATAGCTTTATATACAGTTACCGTCGGGGAAACGTATTGGATAATAGATGGCATACGAAACAGCAAGCCTTTCGTGGAACTATCCTTAATATCACCGTGCATAACAATAAGTATTCTGGGGACAATAAAAGCCCGGTACCTATACTTGAATAAAGGAATACTGATACAAGTAGTAAAGAAATTGAAAGAAATACACCCGATGTTTGATGGCAATGAGGCAGAAGAAAATTTCGGAATCGAACGCAAAATTATTAAGAAGTCAATGAAATTGTTGAGAGGCGTTCAAGTTTTACTGATGAGTATCTATATGCTAGTTTTTACGACTTTCTGCTTCACTCCTGTGATGATATCAGGATATCATTACCACAAAACTGGAGAGTTTGTAGTTACGTATCCTTTTTTGGTCAAATATCCCTTTGACGTCTACAAATCCTCGTTTTGGCAGCTGATATACATTCATCAGGTTTGGGCAAGTAAGTAATAATATCTCATTGATCATTGAGCATGTGGTCCTTAGTTCGATTCCCGGGTGGTCAAAGACTTCCTGTCTGGGTCGCGGATAACTTTGAAATAGAGTTACCGCGGTCCTGGCAAAAGCAACTGATGGAACAGGGGTGGGTAAAAACCCACTCAGTACAATTCGACACGCGCTCCCGTTCCAGCCAGACCGGGAGAAGTCATTGGATGAATAAATAAATAAAATAAATAAAGAGTTGGTGGGATTTTTCCATTTTAAATTTTACAGTAGCAGTCTGAAGTGTGGATTCGTGCTCGGTTGATGACAATAGCTTTGCCCCTTATTTCATTCGACTTATACAACCGGAGAAATGTGGGTAACAAAAGATACATATATATATGTATTAAAATTAAAGTTAAATTACATATATTGCGTAATGCAAGTCATTATAAAACTATTAAGTTATGTAATTTTAATAAAGAGGCTAATATTATAGATGAAGATCTTAAGCAAAACAATAATAGAAGCAATGATTCATAGTAAATCAGCTTCCAGTATTTATGAATTACTCGCACATAACTACTTACGTATGTATTACAATACCCATTGTAATGCGAAGCCTTGCATTCACTGTATTGTGTTATTTTTGTAAGAACACTTTTTCTAGATCTTTTCTGAGAATTTAGTCAAGGCGATTGATGTGAACACCTAAATGAAATCGTCGTGTTTGTGTGTTGAATTTTATCTAATATTACCTAAAAGTTGGAATTCGTTGCTGGGTATAAAAATTCACAGGTTTCTATATCCAACAACAAACGGAAAGACTTACCGCCCTGATGGCTCAACGCGATTCGATTTAATTATATCACACCGATAACAATTTTTAAAAGGTGATATTGCAAGTACGTTCACATGGACGCAATGCGATGCAATTCGCCCGATTTGTACTTGAAATATTCGTTGAAAATACTTGTACGACATCTTCTATCGACGCAATTTAAATTGCGTCGACCCTTCAAGAAGGACCCTTATTTATTTTCTTGATTGGCAATAGTAAAGAGAGGTCTATATCCAGCAGTGGGCAATGCTGGGCTGTAGATGGTGATGACGCCAAATCTAAAAATAAATATAGAATTCGTTAATCGTTTTAAAAATCTTATGGTTGTGTCAATAACCATTAATGAAATAAGAATCCAGAAGGGCAATAAATAGTTTATAAAAAAGCAAGCTTTTGAGTTTACCGTGCACTGTCATCCAAACCAAAAATACTAGTATTTGCTCCGTGGCAATATCTACGGGTGTGGAGTAACCACGGAATAACTGTTTTAAAATTCAGTTGCTAGATTTGACTCATATATACTAACAAACAAACCAATTTTCAGCTGCTATAGTAATATTCAACGTGTTTGGATGTGACACCCTCTTTTACGCTCTTTGCGTGTATTTAAACATGCACTTTCATTTACTGGGTCTTCGGTTCGAGAAAATTGTATCGACTTCTAAGAATGAAACTCGGAGGAATCTGGCGAAGGCTGTTGTGAGACATCAAGAACTTATCGAGTAAGTATAATTCAGAACAACATTTAAACCAAAAATAATTATACTTTTATTAAACTTTATGCACAATCACTAAGGCGGCTACATGCCTTAGGCATTTTCTACCAGTAAATCTTATGAAAATGCAGAGATAAAAGCTGCCATACATACAACTAAATGAAAGAACAAATAGAAAATAATAATAAAAAATATATATATTTATATTCATATTGTTTATATACAACTAGGACAACCAGAGAAGCTAAATTCTCTAATTCTGCTAACATCCACGAAGTTACTCCATCATTTTCTTCAACAACAATCCGAGCCATTTTCACACCGCATTCAACCTTGACAATGTCATAAACGCGAAAGTTAGTTCGTTACCTAATAACCTAGATGTGCATGCCTGTAACTTATTCATGCAGTAGCTGAACATAAAACGCAAAATTAATTGCAAACTCGTTGTGATTTGAATATATAAATAAACTTAGCTAAGGCGTCGTTTTGCCTAGGCGTTGTGTGTGACGAATAATAATTAATATCATCTAACTAGCTGTGACGTCTTTTAGCCGTGTGGTCTTTTAGATATGGGCCCCTGGTTATTCCTCACACAGTTGGGAGCTAGGAAAATATAGTAATTTCTTGCTTTAGTACGAAGTGGACTATCCCTCAAGTACATAGAAAAAGATGTTTAGAAAGTTATAAACACACACGAGAGATGACTATAAGCCAAATATAACCTTGTGGAAATATCTAAAGTAAAAAAAATATTGGACTGATGACTGATGATATGTATGAACTGTAAATATTGCTTAAATATATCCAAAGAGCCTAAAGACAATAGTACTATCTTGTTTGATTGAGGAGTTGCTATGGTCACCTTTCAGCTCCATCCTGAGCCCAGCTCCATAGCATCATAATATTTCAATGTTCCCAAAGTAACATAAGTCCACCAAGTTTCAGTTTAATCAAATGCCAGAAATTGCTTGAAAAATCGATTATTAGTAGCCAGACACACATACTGAGCAAGGCAATATAAAGCTTTTAAAAAGTTGAATGAAGAGATAAATAATAGTGAAAGATGCTGCAGTTAGTAGTTCTGTTCGTTAGCTTAAGATTTTATCATGATCAGCTTGTTGAAGAATTAGGCTTTACCAATAGACAAATACAATGCTTGGATAGTAAGAATATTACCGATTAAAGTACCAGTTACTTCGAACAAAATAAAAGCAGCGCGTTTACTACCATTTAATAGGTATACGCAGAAAACCCCATAAATTTTCATCATTACTCCTTTGACGATGTTTTGAGTGACTGCAATGGCAATTATGTTCCGAGAATTATTTTCTAAGAAGCACAGATACTGCTAGAAAACTGAATACAAGATACATACGTAAACGATATAACTTTGTATGTAGCAGAAGATAATATAGCAAAAATTGTGATATATTTTACTTAATCATCAATGACCCATTACAATAAATCAAAACGATTAAACATGCTTTAACTTTTATTTTTTTGCATACATTGTTGATAACGAAAGACCATTTTAAAAATAATAAAGAAAATCTAATATTGTTTATAGAAAAATATTCTCTTCACTCGGGATGTTAGCAATAATTAATTATAGAATCTTAGTAAGTTGTCTTCGTTTCGTTTATTCTTCTTTCTCAATTTAGCAAAAAGCACAATAAGAAACATAATTCTTCTATGTTATCGTTTAAACTTGGAAGGAATGTGTTAGTCCACCATTGGTTCTTGCAGATTACGTCTTTATGCAAGTCATATATCTCTTTCACTTTGTGTCTTATTCTTTTATTAACTTTTCAATTTATCACCTATCTTTCTCACTTTTCAGTCTCGTGGATCAATCAGAGAGTCTTTATACAAAATCTTCGCTATTCAATATTGTGACCAGCTCTATACTAATTTGTCTCAGTGCCTTCAATATAACGGTAAATATTATGAAATTAATGCCAATAGTTTACTTTTAAACCCTGTGTTTAGGTAAATGTAAATTTGTTTGGAATATAAAATGGAATAAGGTTTGTTAATGAGTGATGACGCGTTGGATGAAAGAGAAAATGAGAGACAGAAGTGAGGATGAATAACTAAAACAGGAGATAGAAATAAGATCTTGATCCTTTGGTCAACAAAATTATCATTATGATTGTTAAAGAGATGGATAATTAATTGGTAATGGGTGATCAAACATCGAACCAGTCTAAAGTAAAATTTAATTAACACATGATAGAAACAAAAATTGCTGCCAGCGCTTGACGATAATATCCTAAGTATCCGAACTACGCTTCGAAACCGAACGTCTTGAGAATGGGCAGTTTTCCGTGACGATTAGACGGATAGATATCTTGTTATTTAAATATTTTGTATTGATTCAGGTAGCAGATCAGATGAACATTATCGTCGCCTTCATCACCTTTCTGATGATGAGTCTGTCGCAAATATCATTGATTTGCTACTTCGGGGATCTACTTATGAAATCGGTAAGAAAAGAAAATATGTTGCTGCCATTGAATTGACCAATATTTTTCCCTGCAATAGCCCAAACTGGTACCTCTGTACTGGTGGAATATGCCTGAGGTCTTAAGGCCTCCTCGTAAAAAAAGTATGTAGTATGTTTAGTTATTTTTTTATATGTAACAGCAAGCCAGTATGCTCTGTAGACATTGACAGAGGTGGATTATGGAAGAAACTCATTTCAACAGATTAGTAAAAGTTTAATATTATGGTTGGCGGTAGATTCACATTACCCGATGTTAGAAGTAGCGAATGCGACATTACATTGAATGGAGAAAAACTAGACTTTATAAATAATTTACATGGGAGTCAATCTAGCCGAGAAGTTACAATGGGAGACCCCATTGTAACTTCTCGGCAAGAGTGACACTTAACATCTCTTGGCAGATCATATAGCTATTAATTGGACATAAATCGAGACGGAAGTTACTACTGAGAAATTGTTGATGGCAAAACCCAGTAAACTCAAGACCGCACGCTCAGAGTATCGTTTGTGGCGATCGAGTCAGTCAATACATTAATGTATGTACCTTATACTAATAGTGGCTCTATAAGCCCTCAATCCAATCCAGACAGATCTCACCTTGTTACAGAGGCTGAAGTGAAGCTTTTTGTTTCCAATTGAATAGGTTGGTAAAGGAGGTATTAGGTCTAGTAGTATTGAAGATATTGTGTGGTATGTATTCGACTAGACGATATAGTGTATAGTACACATCTAAGTTACTAAGAATTTTGTAAATCCCATAAAATCGGTAACCAAAGATGACATAAAGTGTCATCTTTGGTTACCGATTTCATGGGATTTTCAAGACCTTTGAGATCTAGTAGTTTATAAAAATTTAGGAAAAAGTCATGATTGACGTTCATCAAGACGTCGGCGAAAAGGATCTCGTTGTCTATAGGATACGAATTAGATCAAGATATTCTGTGCATAAACATTTTTATTTTATGCTTTTGCAGAGTATGGAAATAAACAACTTTGTATACAATTGTTCATGGTACGAGGCTGATGAAGTCTCCAAGAGGACCCTACTTCTTGTGATGATGAGGTAACTAACTAACATATCAAATTATTCACCCATTTCTTAAGGGTTACATAAACACAGGTCCAATTATTATAATCCATGTTGATCCTGCAAAATTATGGGCTAAAATATTTTAAGAACGTAGACAATTTTTTTAAGAATGAAATATCCTTATTTGTATTTTTATATTTGGAACTTACACTAGATTTCATAGTTTGAGAGTTACAGAATTAGATATAGTTCTAATTGATAAAAATTTTAATCCAAATGTCGAGAACTTTATGGGTGAAAACTTCATGTCCGTTTAACCCTTATCTGTACAACATACTCCATGATTGTAGGTCTCAGAAGGCATGTCGGCTGACAGCCTGGAAGTTCGCGGTACTCAACCTGGGGGCATTCACTACGGTGAGCGAGTTATTTTTAGCTACTTACAATCCATAACACTGCACGTAGAGGATCAGACAACTTTCATAATTAAACCCGATACCTTTCTATTATTTGCTATTTTTTTTATTAATTTTAATGTTACTATGTAAAGTTACTGTACCAGTCAGCCAGCTGCAAATAAGCTATTAATGTTTTTTTTTTAAGTTGGTAATTTACAGTTTTCAGATATTTGCCATTACTTGTGTTAAAATTGCATCTTGCCAAATTTTAGGTTTCTAGGTTAACAGGACGAAGCCTTTAGGTTTTGATTCCCTTGCGATTCCTCAACAATGTGACATAAGCGGCCGTATATTTTGATTGCGTTGATTTAGAAGTTTGATTTTTTCACAGCTCCAAGAAATTGCAGATTTGAGTAAATAGTATTAATTTCAACTTGGTACCTCCAGGCGTTCCAGAGAAAAAAGATACGGACAGACAGACAACGAAGTATTATATAAGGGTTCCTTTTTTCCTTTTGAGGAACGGAACTCTAAAAAACGATAGACGGATTGTGTGAAAGAATATGCCTAGAAAGGGGATGACTATTACGATTCCAAATACATTGCGATCTAATAACGGATGGGATTCTAAATAATTTGGAATGAAACTGGGCGGAATACGGTCAAGCGCAACTGAATTTCAAAATGACGATATGTTTGGATGTTTGTCAATCAATCACACCTCAATGGCTTAACGGATTTTGTGGTGCACGGGTTGACCATGACCTAGATTAGGATATAGGCAAGATTGAATGTGATAATCTATACTAATATTATAAAGCTGAAGAGTTTGTTCGTTTATTTGTTTGAACGCGCTAATCTCAGGAACTACTGGTTGGATTTGAAAAATTCTTTTTGTGTTGCATAGACCATTCATCGAGGAAGGTTATAGGCTATATAACATCACGCTAAGGCCAATAGGAGAGGAGCATAAATGAAAAATGTTGCAAAAACGGTATTTTTTTCCTTTTTGAGAGCTTCCGTTGCGTGCACTGCGTAAGCGGTTAAAGTTACGCAACTGTCATGTATGTAGTGTAGGTAGGGTAGGGTAGGCAGGGTAAATGGGTAGGTAGGTAGCCAGTTGACGGGAGCGAAGCCGCGTGGGACAGCTAGTGTAGTATAAGGTTCTTTTAAAGTTGACATATTCACTCTACTGAAAGAGTGTTCAGAATACCTATTATTCAGAAATATGCAATGTGTTGCCTCAGGCTTTAAGTCGGCCTCTGTACTTTTGTGTGCATGAAGTATTACATTGAATGATCCTTTAGATATAATATAGAATATAATTCATAGTCCTGAACTGTGTCCCAGCATTGGGAACATAAATATAACAGTTAAAAAAAACTAAAAAACACGCTTTAATAGAAAACCAGACTAAAAAGTAGAAAATAATTTTCTATAAATTTAAATTATAACTTAACTCCTAACACAACTAGGATATTAGTATTTAAGGATTTTTTGCATGCTGAAGGAAAGTAAGCCAAATATGTGGAACCTTTTTATGTTTTAAGTCATTGTATGTAGCATATTTTATGCAAAATGAAGATATTTATATTGTTTTATCTTTTCAGATTCTGAGCCGATCGTGGTCATACTTCGCTCTTCTGAAAACAGTGTACAAGTAGACTTCTAAAGCCATATCTATGTTCAAGAATGTCCAAATCTTTGATGATATCAGCAACGTGGTTGATATCATCAAAGTCTTGGACATTTTTGGAACCCTGGGGTCCTGGACCTTTGGAAGGATCGAAACCAAATAGCAGAAACCGTTAGACGCTTTCAATGTTTTAAGGCACCAACCGACGATTAGCCCTGTATAAGTTGGTTATCATTAGAGTATGAATGAAGTCTCATAAAAGACAATTGTAAATTTAGTTACTGTTGATCTCCTTAGCATGAAGATTAGACGTAGATATTTTGGGATAGCAGATAATCAACTAGTAAGTAGTAGTTTGTTATACATTGAATGTATGTAGTCTCAAAATAAAAAGGATTAATTAAAAAAAGTATCAGAAGCTGTGGATAATAGAAAGCTTTAAGAGAGAATAAGCATAGATCCTCATTCTGAAGATAACAATACTTTTTCATAGTCCTAAGAAACAAAGCAACGCGTTAGTTTATACCCAAGACCACACAAATACAAACAATCTTAAACAAATTAAATGCAAGGCGCAAATGGCCACACCGTTGATTATTTTGCATAATATAATGCAGATTGTTCCACATAGAATTTCGCAAAATTCTTAGGCTCATGTTATCTTAAAAAACTAAATTTAGTTTGCGATACTCATTGTGTAACCCTGTTTCTGGGTTGTGGTGGTCAGAGAGCCAGTCATCAACGTCATTATCAATTTAGTAAAAGACGTCCACTGCTGGACGCAGGCTTCCCCCAAGGTCCGCCACATCGACCGGTCCCGTGCGTCTCGCATTCAGCGGACTCCCGCAACCTTAACCAATTCATCGGCCCACCTAGTGGGACGCCTTCCAACGCAGCTTCTTCCGATTCGCGGTCGCTATGACAAAGTTTTTGGGTCCCATCGCCATCCGCTCTGCGAGCAATGTGCCCTGCCTATTGCCATATTATTTATTTTAAGTTTAGCAATCCTTCGGGCAAGAAGGCAGTCGCTTTATATAAAATATTGGTACTTTGCTGCATTCTGTTAGTTTAGATGCCGACTTTACACAGTTTCTAAAAATATAGGCAGATTAATTGAGTTAGCGATATCACTGCTCATGGTATAAAGCGAAAGAGTGATACCTCGAATATCTATACAGTATTATTCAAGTATTTAGCATTGTATATGGGTTATAAACAGAACAAAAATTTACGAATTGACAAAAGATATTCTGGTTGTGTTCTGTCTTTAAGACATGAAGACAGTTTTGATCACATTATAAAAATAGTTATCATTTAAATCTACCTTCTTGTGATTCCAGTTAGGTAGAGCCAACTTCGAGAAAGAGGTCAACCGTCGAATCCGACTCGGCTGGGCAGTTTTCGGGAAGTTGCGCGGTATCTTCTCGTCCAACTTGCCATAATGTCTCAAGACGAAGGTCTATGACCAGTGTATGTTGCCAGTGATGACCTATGGCTCTGAGACGTGGTCGCTCATAATGAGCCTCATCAGAAAGGTTACAGTCACCCAAAGTGCAATGGAGAGGGCTATGCTTGGAGAATCCTTGCGTGATCGAATCAGAAATATAGAGATCCGCAAGAAATCTAGGGTTACCGACATAGTCCGAAGAATTGCCAAATTTAAGTGGCAGTGGGCTGGGCACATAGCTCGCAGAACGGATGGCCGATGGGGCAGAAAAGTTCTGGAGTGGCGACCGCGAACTGGAAGACGTTGCGTTGGAAGGCCTCCCACCAGGTGGACCGATGACCTGGTAAAGGTTGCGGGGATCCGCTGGATGCGGGACGCACGGGACCGCTCACTGTGTCGACGCTTGTGGGAGGCCTATGTCCAGCAGTGGACGTCTTTCGGCTGATATTATGATGATGATGATGAAATCTACCTAGCCGTTTCCCAAATATGTTGGGGACGGCTTCCAGTCTTAACGGATCTAGCTGAGTACTAGTGATTCACATGTAGCTGCTGCTTATCTGACCTCCACATTCTAGTAAACGGGTAACACTATACCCCTTGGCAAGATTATTGGCAGGATTCCTGGCTTCTGAAAATCCGTAACCACTATCAAAAATCTAAAAATGACAACCGAGACCAACGGCTTAACGTGCTTGCCGAGGCACGGTATCTCGGTAAGTAAAAGTTGGTTACCCATCCACCGACCGACAATGGCAAGTGGAGCTTGTTAGAGATCGACCTGTGCGTCTATTATTACCTAGCCATAAGCTTCACGTGTAGAAAGATCATTTTTAAGAAGAACAGAAGGCACTTTCCCTACCAGATTTACAAAATCTCTTCGCACAGGTGAAGTGGGACGCTGTTAGTATTTCACACATTTTAAATGTATATTTCTAGAGTGTTAATTATAAATAGCATGAAGGCACAGGTGTGAAACATCTCGCAAATCTGACATTAACCTAATTGAGAGCACTCTGCTTCGTAATGTTATACACGGCAGGCATTTGTTTTTTGTTTGACTACTAAACTTATTATGTATGTGAATTTTATGTGCCTTTTTTTCTACCTTTAATTTTTAAGTGGTGGTCCAGTTTTGACGATGGTTGACGGCAAACATTTATGATCCTCTAGCATATCAAGTACCTAAATTGGTTCATTTTTCGATTGGTAAATTTTACGAGCTTTTATTGATGATGATTAACAAGCTAATGATAATAGAATACGTACTCTGTCTTCTTCATCGGTTCGATGATTCCCAATTAAATGTATTTTGACCAGAATTTCGCCGTCGGCATCGTTAGTATTTGACTCGTAAAGTTATTTCAGGGTGCAGATGTTTTTGCACAGAGAACAAGAATACAAGTGAACTATGGTCATTTAATAAAATTATATTTTTATTAAAGAATTTCCCTAAATATAATTAATCAATTTGGACACGAAGCATGTATACGCTAGAGCTAAATTTTTGTTGCAAACTTCCTTCGTCTATAGCTTCAGAGATAAGGCAAGCTCTTCAATATCTACTAATATCATGCAGCTAATTCTTCCACTATATTACGAGCCACATAACTCTTTGAACACAATCGGTGCCAATAACCTGACAGTCGGTAACCAGGCGTGACATTGTGCACGCTAGATTTCCATCGCGTTCGATAAAACCGCTGAATTAGTATGCATCCTTCATGCTCGTTGTATCATCGCGATGATTGCTAAGTTCGTTACAGTAAAATGTGTCGTGGAAATGGAACTGTTATTTTGATGGAATGTTTAGGGAAAATTGGACCAGTTTTGTGACTTGTGCTATGACAGGAAAAAATATATAACATAACATATAACGCTTGTTTTCCCCGAAGTGTTAGGTAGAGGTGTAGGTGTACCTGTAGTACACCCAAATTTAATCAATAGGGGCTAGCCTATTGCCACCAACCGGACAAAAGTCCAGACGGAATAACCCAATAACACTTTTTAGACGGAGATAACAGGAAAATATATGTTTGGTATTTAAGTGGGATCTCCCGGGAGAGTTTAGGGAAGTTAAGGATTGATAACAGGAAATGTACTGCTTAAGTTATATCTTCCCATACAATACTGTTCAACTTGGTGTAGGTAATTTTACAAAAAAATATTAGAATAGAGATGTTGTTAGTGTAGTGGTGGTCTATTGGTATCGGTCGTGACTTACAAGTTGTAGGTCGTGGGTTCGAGCGCAGGCAGGCGCTTTACTTTGTGTAAATTATTTCATCACCACTGCTCTCAAAATGGTGAAGGAAAACATCGTGAGGAAACCGACATGTCCTAGAACCAAAAATTCGAAGACATGTGATATCGACCAACCCGCACTGGGCCCGCGTGGTGGATAACGGCCCATTTCCTCTCACAGAGAGAAGGCCTATGTCCGGCAATGGGAATAATGTTCCCATTGCTGGGAAAAAGCTGATGATTATGATGAGGGAGGTTTCCTGTGAAGAAAAATAATAATTATATTTAATCCGTCAGTGAGATCATCAAATAATATTGGACTCGTATTTTTAACAACGTTGCAACGTGGGGGTTTGTCAGTATATTGTGTAGCATACTGGACGTCACAAGATATTTCAATGCACTGTATCGTCGTATTTCTCTGTTTACGTGGCAAAAGAAAATACGTGTCCAATATTTTTAGGTTATCTTACTGACGGACAAAAAGTTAGTTAGTGTTATTGACATAGTATAAAATACTATGTCAAAGGACAAGGGTCATCAAAAAATTCGTCCACAGCGCTGTCAACGTGAAAAGTGCCCAGAACGCACTTTTTTAGCAACTACCTTATTACTGGCTATGTTAAAGAGGCCATAGGTATCTAGACTTCTTAATGAGAGAATATGATAAGAAATGGCATAAAATAATTACGATTTAATTGTCGATGGTAAACAACACAACATGGTAAATAAATCTATACTAATATTATGAAGCTGAAGAGTTTGTTAGTTTGTTTGTTTGAACGCGCTAAACTCAGGAACTACTGTTTGGAATTGAGAAATTCTTTCTGTGTTGGATAGTCCATTTATCGAGGAAGGTTATAGGCTATATAACATCACGCTACGACCAATATGAGCGGAGCATAATGTTAGGTTTTCTTTGATAAATACATCTTTTATTTCTATCTAAAGAATTATTTATTTTTAACATCAAATAGTAGGTACTTAAAAGTTGTTAAATTGATTAACCTAGAAAATAATCGAATGTCAAATGGCGTCACATCCAATGACAGTTGTAGATTGGAGGGGAGTTGTGCGGACACGAGGCAGGTTGAGTCAGTTTGGAGTGAGGGAATCTAGTCTGGACGGACTTGCAGCAACAATGTTTCCGAAGTGTCCCTAAGTGTTTAGTCTAGAGTTGATCTAAGTGGATATATTGTATGGAGTTGATGGTAACTTAGTGTGAAGTGGTAAATAAATAATAGTTCAAAGTCCTGTACTGAACTATTATTAAGAAGAACTGTGTGTTATTGCTGAATTACCAACTACACGTGAGTATTATTTGTTCTTGAGTATTTTTATACACACTGACCTACCTCCTTTTGTACTAGCTATGTTGTCTATCTAGTGTTCTATTACAGTCATCATCATCAGCCTATTAATATGTTCCCACTGCTGGGACACAGGCCTCCTCTCTGTGAGAGGGACTGTGGGTGTGTCTATTACAATAAATGAAAAATATAGCAAAAATGGGTAAAATTGTTCCTTTTTGAGAGCTTATGTTGCGTGCGCTGCGTTAAAGTTACGCAACAATCATGTATATAGTGTATGTAGGGTAAATGGGTAGGTAGGTAGCCAGTTGACGGGAGCGAAGCCGCGTGGGACAGCTAGTAGAGAATAAAATCATAGCGAATTCCAAAGATGAATAAACAAGGAGGGAAGTTATGATGAAGGTAAGAAATTAATGCTGGTTATGAATAAAATGGACTATCAGAAGCACAGTTTACAAATGCATTGTTACTATAAAAAGGCAAAACTGAAATGTTTCAATGGTGCCTGTCATCAATGAATCAGAACATATGAATATTTCATTGGCAGCAGAAATCTGTACGCCAGTAGTAGTCCCCAGTAAAGCTGCAGTTTTAGAAAGATCAGTACTGCAAATAACTTCTTCACTGTCCATATGTGTTAGCTTCTACGCCTAATTTTCAACGGCAGAGGTAAAAAAATTAACAATATATTTTTAACTTTTGTTAGAATTCATAAGTTCATATATAAAGTTTTATCTGCCAATCACTTGCACATGTATGCTGGTTTTTAGTAGTGGAACAGTATAAGGCTGTTTTTATTGAGTACAAATAAACTTATCATTAAAAAGATTTTAGATACGCGTCCAGTCCAGTTACGTTCAAAATTCTGTAAACTTCACTAACCGTTATTTTACTACGAAGATGACCTTAAAACATTACAAAACGCTACGCAGTACGCATGCATAATTTAATGAACTGTATCGTGCGTAGTCTTATAACAGTTGAATGCGTTCTACGCTGTTGTCTTCAACTGTAAACGCTACAGTGCCACTATCTGACAATTGGCTGATTTTAGTTGTTTGATACCATCGTAATCAGCAAAATATTTTCTATCGATCTGTCTAAGTAGTTTTTTTCTATTGTCAATAGATTACGGATAAAAAAAAACGCTCGAAATTGCAAACCTATTTTACCCGACTGCAAGGAAAGCGTTATTGATAAGATTAACATTGGTTTAAACTAACAATGAGCCTATTCGAAAGTGCGCAATTAGATCTATTCTTTGACACCGAATACTTTCGCATTTTGATAAACAGTATCAATTTGTATATTATTTTCGCCTTTTTTTGTTGTTTTTCGTGTATAACTCAAAATATGATTTTATCAGATTGCGGCATGGCGCCATTATATCTTGAGGACGTCGGTACGGCTGCTGAAATAGTTGCTCGCACCTGGGGTCTATTTGCAGGAATGTTAACAGTTTGATAAAGTGCTGTTTTCTGGACATTTGTAATATGCTTTTTAAGGTTCCGTACCCAAAGGGTAAAAGCGGGACCCTATTACTAAGACTCTGTCTGTTGTCTGTCTGTCTGTCTGCCACCAGGCTGTATCTAATGAACCGTGATAGCTAGACAGTTGAAATTTTCACAGATGATGCATTTCTGTTGCCGCTATAACAATATTTAAGTGGGGCTCCCATACAACAATCGTGCGCGAGTCCAACTCGCACTTGCCCAGTTTTTACTAAGTAAATAACAAAATTGTTGCTTTAAGGGGCCATAGAAGTCTCTAGTCAAACGATATTTTATCAACGAATGCGACGAGTTCTTGGTAAAATTTATAAGATTGCCAAGCGCTACCTAACGAAATGTCACCTGATCAATTCCTTGCATTGTGGAATTTCGACAATCACCGTCACTGATAGAATGAGTCTTCGTCTAGCTTTAGCCTCTAACGTTGCTTTGAGGGTGCATTAGCTGGCCTGAACAGATAAGTGGAGCGAGTAACCGAAGGTGAACGGAGTAGTAGTAGTGCGTGTAATGTGATTTACTAAAGCGGGCAATTTATAGGTTGATGTATTGCACTTCTTTGTACCTCTCAGCAAAGTATCAATGACAATGACCAACGAAGATTTTATAAGGCAGTCTGGCTCATCCTAAAAATCCAGCAATGCTAGCAAACATATTGACTGTTTAAACGTTAACGATAGGTGACCGCTTACCGTATTTATGGTAGCATAAGGAATGAAGGAAACAAGATATTTGGTGAGAAGATTTGGTGTACAAATATTTACCATGTTATACGTAGGTTCGTTTTTGTGTTATATTACTTTCAGTGTTAAATGACTTTTCAACCGACTTACCCAAAAGGAGGAGGTTCTATGTTCGACTTCATGTTTGTTTTCTTTTTTTGTATGTTCACTGATATCTCCATCAATTGTGGTCCGATTTTGAAAATTTTTTTTTAGTTTGAAAGAGTATGTTTTAAATTGGTCCCGTTTTAATTTGGTGAAGATCTGATGATGAATTTCGAAGATATACAATAGAACTCTTCTATAAATAACGGCAAATCTCTCGGGATTGCTGCAATCGCTTGTCTGTTTATTGATTATACCATTTCAAAATATAACATCACGCCAGTACGCTCTTAAAGGGTACTCAGATCTCTCATTTCACCGGTTATGTTCAAGTTTCATGATATTTGGGTTAAAGTAACTATTATAACTATTTATATTCTGGCGTTAAGGTAACTTACTAAACAACTTGCCTATTAGGTAGGTACAACAAAAACTGGAAAATAAAATACTTTTTTACAAGAAATACCACCGATTTCCAAATAAGAAAACTACAAAGTGAAAAATAATTTTATTTTTGGAAGCCGGTGTCCATAATGCAAAAAAAAAAATGTACTTACGAAAGACACCGACTTCCAAAAACAAAATTATTTTTTACTATGTAGTTTTCTTATTTGGAAGTCGGTGGTATTTTATTGTATTTTTTTTTTTTCCTTTTCTTTGAATTTATTAACTTTTATGACACGTAGTGAATTTCGTTGTTTTCTTTTTGTTTGTTGTGTTGGATAATTGTGAGGTTAACATTTAATTTTCCTAACCATGTGACTTTCTATAATATATTGAATTTATTAAGACAACTTTTAAGTAGTAAATTATGTTCTTTATTTTGTTGTATTACCTGGTTGTGAGGTAGACATTTAATTTGTAGAAATAATACTTTAATGGTAATATGTTCTAAGACAATGTATACTGTTTATGAATGAATAAATGAAATGAAAATGTTACAATATGACGATACAACAATATGTAGTGTGCCTATATTGTACTGTACTATCATCCTTATCAAATTTAACGTCCACGACTTGCTATTCTTTAGTCGTTAAACAAAATAACATAATTTTACTATCTGCGATGATATTTGTCAAATAATCCAAATACGCGGCATTGAAACGCGTGTGTAATCAACAATTGACAATCACCAAACTTAGGGAACCGATTGACGGCAAAGCAGATATTGATAAAGTAACGGTGTGCTTTGCTGTGTACCCTGCTTCCTGATTTCACATTCTAGCCAAAGCCATTTAAGAAAGAGGGAGACAAAAATAGAAGTAGACCCAAACACAACCTTATCTCTTGACCCCTATACTTAGGACGAAATATACTATAATTTCGTAAATGATTGAATATATTAATATGAAATTATCGACACGCTAACTCACGAGACATGCATAAGAATGTTTCCAATAGACAACGCACGGGTGTCTCAGTAAAAACTCAGGTAAGTGGCTATTCACATAACGAACCGACTCATTCATAATATATATAGACCCTATCTGCATCAACACAAAGGGTAAAATCCTTTGCGTGTCAACAAAAACACATCTATAGCTACTCATTTTGCCTAAAGATCAATGCTGTTGTTTACGTTCCTATTACGACGTACTAACGACCATTTTGGAAGCGATATAGAGCAAATGCAAAGTCATCAACCACAACATTACAAATTCGATCAATACAAGCCTTATCACTATGGAATAAAGTTAAATATCGAATGATTCAGCAGAAGAGACAAAATGGCGGGACAGCGTCGGTGCACAAAATTGTCGCTGCAGTTTTGATCACTCTTATCTCTGAGCATTACAGTCCAAAATTAGTGAGTAGTGGTGTAGATGGTAACGTGGCTGAGGGACACGACAGCAGCGGCAACCCGTGTGCGACGGCATGCAACGATACCGGATTCTGTGCTGTACACGAGATTGGGACGCAGAGATAAAGCTTCTACTGTTTAAGTGTACGGATTTTTAATGTATACTTGGTTATGGTTTTCGAAAATAGCAGTTCTGGGGGGTGACCATAAGCTCTTAGAGTAAGGTTATTTTGAGTGTGTGTAGGGGACAGATGTATATGACTTGTATACATCTGTCACTTACGCGATCTCAAAATAACCTTACTCTAAGAGCTTATGGTCGACCCCCTGAATTGGAAAATGCCTATTCATTTATAACCGACTTCAAAAAAAGAGGCATTGTTATGTTAGTAGGTAATCTCCTACCAAAATTATGACTAGATGTTAAGAACAACGGGACACCTATGATGAAAAAATATCGATGAGAGAATTGGAAATCCAACGAATGTGTTACACTGTTTCAATTGCTTTTCCAAGAACTTTCTTTTAAATTTGGCTTTATAGCTTTTTCAAAATTTTGTTAGTAATCAAAACTATTTACTATACTTCAAATCCAGGGAAGAGTGAAGTCAAAAAATAGATAATGTATAGTTAATGAAGAAGACTATGAGTAAATTTCAAATAGACTTATTGAATTAGGTTCTAAAATTTGATTGTAAATTAAAAGGTTCAATGTTTGTCACAAATGTTAGGTCTCACAAAATACTCCAGTCGTTACTGGCCAGTGGCCACTCCTCTATCTCAGTAAAAACTTTTTTTTTTTAAGATTACAAATCAAGAAATACTTTATGGCATCTAACGAATTACGGACAGTAATTTTACGTTTTAGGTTTTAAATAATTCCATATTTTTGAATTGGATGAAGCGGATACGTACTAAATAATTTAAAAAGAGAATGAGTTCAAAGGAAAATGAACATCATTGTGCCATAAGTTAAGTAAATAATTATGTAGGTATGCTTTGACATAAAGTTTCTCAAGTGATAGTAAAGAATATTCTTAAGTAGGTACCTACTTACATAAGTTTGTAGGTAGATGAACCACCACCACAGTGGGACTGGAAAGTATAGAAATAAAGGCTTTTAGAAGAATAAAAACAATATTGGGCATAATATATAGCAAACCTACGTAGACACCTATAGCATTGTTAAACACAAATAGTACCAAGCTGATACTAAACACGAATTTCGAAGAATTCATTGACTATAAAGCTGATTCACTTTCGTTTCATTCCCACATTTTTGTCGTAGACAATAGGTGCCATAGTCATAATAGACCAAGTATTAACTCCTTGTCTAGAATAGGTTAATGATTCGGGTACAATAGTCCGTCTAGACAATGAAATATGCGAGTAAATGCCATTAACCCCTATAAAAATTCCAAACTTGCTATCAAGTATAATTCTTTGACTACTGTATTTTATTTTGGCTACAAGCATTTGCATGACATGTTGATTACTTTGTTGAGGTCGTATGTTTAACATCTTGAACCCTGTAAAATTAATTATGTTTTCCACCAAATTTATCATCATGATCTTTATTATTCATTCACTGCTGGACATTGACTTCCCCAAGCTTCGTCAAAACTACTATGTAGTTCTTAGCTTCCCACATTCACCAGGATCCACTAATATAATTATATGAATTTACTCCTTGCTTATGTGATGAAAATGCTTCCATATATTCGATATGTATAATTCTAGCATGCTTAGAACTTCATTGGCTTAGCAAACCAAAACATAGATATTTCTTCTAAGGTCTTCGTAACTGCTGTATTCATCCTTTCCGCTTCTAAGCTATAGCTTGATAAAAATCTTCAAAAATACCAGGCAAATTCACCCCTCTTATTACATCAGTTGATGGAGTCTTCGCTCCACAATTGTCTACCTTTGTAAAACATCTTGGAGCTGCAATCGCTGACCGCTGGAATAGGTCTTTTAGTATAGTGATGGGTTCGCTAAGATCAAGAATCATCATCTCAACAATCCGTGCCATGTGCATTCGCGGCACAAGACATTAATTTAAACCAATAGCCAAGTTATTCGACGGCTTCGACGATGGAGCAGCCATACCTAGACAAGACCGATGTGGATGTGGCATGTCGATTGCAGTATATCGCGATGGATAAAAGAATGTGTTTTACAATAAAATTATTCAATAATTTGACAGTACTGTAGTTACATATTATTTTGTATTGTAATTTCTTGGTGTTTAAAAATAAAATTAGTAAGGTATGTTAAATACCAGGCAAAGGCACGATTTCTGGAATAAAAATTATCGCAGAATCAATGGTACAACACGTCAAACGCGCGTTAGCTGCTTTGATTGGTTGAAATATTTTTTCATAGACAATCACATCACTTAGAATTAGTTAGTGATGTGTCGATCATTTCTTTCCAAAAATCGGTTGTCAATTTCTAAAACCAATAAATCTTCAATTCTTTCGTCATCTAATACTGTCGATATCTCGTGAAATTTCTCCCGTTTGCGTCAGTTGATCGCGACACGAGGCAGGCGGGGCCGTCCACTCTTTTTTCCTTGACGTTTTTTTAAAACAGTTTTTTCTTCGTGAAATCTGTATCGCACGATATACGAAGTTTTTGTAGGTGTTTCTTTGAAAAAAAAAGTATTCGTGGGACACTAGTTTCAACAAAAAAAGAATAACACGGATCAAACTAGACGGTTTTTGAGTCAGTGAAATTTGGTATTTTTAAGGAATACGTGAATTCCGATGCGGGAGCCATTATGAGTCAACTACATTAAATTTTATGTTCCTATCTGTACTGTATTTTTCGATGGGTATTGGTAATTGGTATTTGATATGCATGAACTCGAATGGTTGTAATGTAAGTACTGAAGAGAAACGTGGTCTATGTAAACTGCATGTGCACACAAACATCTTGAAGATAACGGATGATATTTTTTGAACAAACCAACAACATACATCAGAGGCACAATCGTCGACACGTCCGTTTCCTTCAAAAAGTCAGACAGAGTTGTAAAGTTCTCTCCTTGTAAAAGGGGGATAAGCATAAACTCTTAGAGCAAGGTTGTTTCAAGTGTGCGTAAAGGATACATGTAAATGACTTGTTTACATGTTCCTTTTTTCCCAGTCGCACCATGATAGCTTTGACACGTCATGGTACGTTGGCAGGAAGCAAGTCCCTTTCCTAATATTTGAACATAAAACTCTAGAGCTACTGCTGAGACCACTCAAGACCAGCGAGGCTTCCTCACATCAGTAGCCATCTAATGTTTATACCTCCACAATCAGAATGCAAGTACGACAACATAACTCCAAGAACAATAGACAAAGCGTTAACTTCATACGCAACAATTTTTTTATTCCGCGCTGCCAAGTTTGGTCAGAAATTTATTAGGCTTACTGCCATTGTTTGGAAATACGACACGGTTAAAATATCTGTGCAAATCGACTATCATCGACTCCACACCCGCCAATCCGCGCGGCGCCCCGCTTTCGCCTCGTGCACCAATAGCGAGATTCGAACGTCATAGTTACATTGACAGCTCCAAGTGCACAGATATTTTGACCGTGTAGTATTGTGACGAACGTTATTATATGCAAATGTATGGCCACTCGCAGCACGTGAATATTCATGTCGTATATTAATTTGTTCCCTACTTTATTGCGTGTTTGTGTTGATTGTAAAAAAGTTGTTATGTTGTTTTATTTTGAAGCGATTCGATATAATCACAGGTCGATTGGAGCAGTTGCTGAATGATGGGCTTCTGCAATACAGTGTGCCTATTCCGAGTCTATAACATACTCACTCGTGATAACGTAAACGATCTCTTAAATAAAAATGTATACAAAAAATGAGGTTTCTCCTTACCGTCACCCGACGGCACTTACCCAGTTTCAATACAAATTGACGTTTCAATACAACTTTAACGCGATTGAGCGTGAGTAAAAACTCGCACTAAGACCTCTGATTCCATTCTTGCATGAAAACATTTTGTTTGCACTCATCTCAACCCATTCAAATTCTGAATAAAATAAATCTCTGAATTTAAAGTATTTAAGATTGTTTAAGTATTGAGGTATCACTGGATGCAGAAAGTGCAGAACCAGTCGTAGTGATGACAATGCTTGTGCAAAGAATTAAGTTGATTTGTAACTATGGTACTTATTAAGCATGATTATATTGGCCTAAAAAAAGCCATATTCTATCACCGCTTAGGGCGGTTACGCACTACACGCCCTTGTCCGTGATCCGTGTTCCGAGTTCAAAATGTTCTGAATTATGACAGACTAGCTGTTGCCCGTGACTTCGTCTGCGTAGCATTAGTACCTACTTCAAATAGCCTATGTTTTTATATCGCACAATAATATTGTAGGTGCATATTATGGGACGCTTTTCTTGAGAAATTATTAGTTCACCATACAAACTTACACACCCATTTCCACCCCTTAACAATGATTTTCGGGATGAAAACTATCCCATGTCCTTCCCAGCTTCTTGAACTATCTACATTCCAAATTTTATCTAAATCGGTTAAGCGGTTTAAGCGTGAAAAGGTAACAGATAAACAGACCGATAAACAGAGCTACATTTATAATATAATATTATTAAAATATGGAAGGATGGATTATGATTTATGACGGATGAAGTTCGGATGAACCGAAATTTTGCGGACACGGATCGGATGTAGTACGTAACCACCCTTAATTTAGATTGTCAAAAAGTTCAAAATGAATGAGATTGACACGTGCTATGGATATGTTACGTGATCAATTCCAAAATATTTGGACTTTTGGCAATCGTTACCGCTTTCGATAAATAATACACGTAGCGTTCATAAAATGTAATTTTAATCTCCGACGGAAAAAGAGGGGTGCTTTTAAGTTTGACGTACCCACGTCCTGTGTGACCTGTGTGTTTCTGTACTTATGTATCTGTCTGTAGCATCATAGCTCCGAAACAGATGAACCGATTTTGATTTATTTATTTTTTGCTTGAAAGGTGACTATCGAGTATTCTTAGCTATCTTTGATGAAAATCGGTTCAGCCGTTCTTAAGTTATGGGTCTTTTACTGTTTGAATCGGGGTATTTTCGTAAGACATCGTGTCATAATTACGTGTTTAATAGATTGTCGATCGAAGCATGTCTACTACTGGAATCAGATACATTATGTAGCATGAAATAAAAATGTGTCGGGGTTTTTTAAATTTTACTTTTTTAAGGCCAGGTGCGCAATACTCATAACCGGCGTGCGTGTATGACTAGATGTATGAATGTGAGTGAACTAAGAGAACTATTTAAGGATCGTAGCAGGTGGCGTTCTGTAGATTCTGCCTACCCCCATGGGAAAAAGGTGTGACTTTATTTATGTATATTATAAACGTATTTGTGTAATATTAATCTTTAAACTTTATACGTCCTGCTATCCAGTCCATTACAAAGCTGATCTATAGGCATTTCCGCTTCACTTGATCTAAGCTTAAGCAGACAACAATTAAACAACTGTTACAAAACGATTTTAAGCTATTCTTTCCAACGCTAGTTCGTGGGGAAAGTCAACAGGCGTGTTTGAAGCTGCCTCAGAGGCAGCAGTCACGATATTTCGTGATCCGTTTGTCGGTACTTTACGTCATGGTTTTGGTGGAACAGACCACCGTGCATTTCCTGTAAGTGGTTGAAGAAATTACGATAGGTTTGGACTGTCTAGGGTAAAAAGACCACGCGTGTCTCTCTAGAGAATCTGTGATTGTATGCGGCCGCAGAGGGTGACGGAGTCCATACCTGGGCGAGGGTAGTGACAAAATGCGCAAGCACTCTAGCGTCGGCCATAGATAGCTGCAGAAAACCGTATGTTTTTAGCCAGTTAGAGTCTGACAGACCCCTTTACTCGCCTCGCGGCGGAGGACATCCATGACGATTTCCACACGTCAAAAAAATGGTGAATGGACACACTATCTCCCGGTATGCTATGGGTGCTAAACACGGAGGCTAAACCATTGTTCTTTCCAATATTATAAACGTGTAATTCTGAATGTTTGTTTATCAAATAAGTCTCAACGACTGAACGAGAAGGTTTGATTGAAACTAATCAACAAGCTGGTAGCATTTTATTCCGTTAGTAAGTTCCCGTGGGAACACATCATATCGTTCATCATATCAGCCGAACCTCAAGCGTCGCCACATTGACCGGTCCCGTGCGCCCTGCATCCAGCGGATCCCCGCAACCTTCACCAGTACATCGGTCCACAGGATGGGAGGAATTCCAACGCAACGTCTTCCGGTTCGTGGTCGCCACTCCAGAAATTTTCTGTCCCATCGGCCATCCGTACTGTGAGCAATATGCCCACTGCCACTTAGGTTTGGCAATTCTTCGGGCTATGTCGGTATTCCTGTTTGTCTTGCGGATCTCTACATTTCTGATTCGATCACGCAAGGTAACTATGACAAGTATCTAAATACTGTGTGGCTGATGGGTAAGCAAATAAATCGCTATTGATTGTCATAGAAACCATAAGAGAACCCCTCACAATCACAATACTGGTGGTGGAAACCAATAGTTTCAATGTAGTGTATGTGTAGAGGCTCTAAGACCTAGACTTTATCTAGAGTCTGGGTAATTGGCCATGTGACATTGCTATAGCGTTTTGCAATCCGATATTTTTTTGTGATTTTTACACGAATGCCCAAAAAAGTTGTGTTATGTTTTCAGGGTTCGTGTATTTTTGTGGGTTTCTTTATTCCACCATAGCTTCTAAACGGCTTTACCGATATCAATGTATGTGGTATCGTTAGAAGCGTCGTGTTATCTCGGGTAACATAACCTATGATCGGTGAAAATTTAAATTATAAATAGAATAAGTTAATTCAAAAAAGAAAACAACCCGACTGCCGTAAACAAGAAGAAAATCAAGCTGTGCTGTCGGAGATTGTAAGGTTTCCTGATTTTTAGAATTAATTTTGTAGTGGACCTGATCAGATACCTCCTATTTTTATTGTAAGCTGTGCAAAAAGTATTGCTGTACCAATATGTATTCTTTTCAATCGATCATTGAAAGAAGGTGTAGTACCAAACATATGGAAGCCTTTGTAACTCCCATCTTTAAAAAAGGAGGCAAGTCAGACGTGGCCAACTATCGACCTATTTCAAAAATATGTTTGTTTGCTAAAGTGCTTGAGCGTATTGTACATAATAATGTATACACAGCATTAAAATCTAAACTTGGTGAAGAGCAGCATGGTTTTATCAGAAAGCGATCTACTACATCTAACCTAATACTGTCACATGAATACGTTACGAAAGGCATGGAACAGCAGGCACAGGTATACTGACTATAGCAAGTTTTTCGATCGTATAGATCACAGGGTTCTATTGGATAAGTTACTGAAAGCCAGTATACACGGGAGTTTATTTCGTTGGTTCTCTTCTTATATAGAAAATCGTACTCAAGCAGCGGTGCTTCGGGGATATAGTTCAGGATGGGTTTCTATACCCTCAGGAGTACCACAAGGATCCATCTTGGGACCACTTCTATTCACGATATTCATTACCGATATTAAACTTTGCTTTCGACACTCCTATGTCCTGCTGTATGCAGATGACATGAAAATACATAAAGTGGTGCGGGACCTAGGGGATGTCTAATGCCTTCAATCCGATCTCGAACGGTTTGAGGAATATTGTAGGCTTAATAAGTTACAACTAAACGTGTGCAAATGCTATCACATAACCTTTTCTAGGCGTAAAACAATAATAGGTGCTGGACTTAAACTTTACCGACAAAACTTCATTAAAGTCAGCATCATAAGGGACTTAGGAATTATACAAGACAGTAAGCTCTTATTTGATGAACATATAGACGTTATTGTAAAGAAAGCGGCGAAAGCACTAGGATTCATAATTAGAAATACCGCTGACTTCCGTACTCTTAAACCAGTTAAGATTCTATACTGTTCCTTCGTACGCAGCCACTTGGAGTATGCGTCACAGGTTTGGAACCCTCAATACGGGGTTTACACGTCTCGTATTGAGGGTATCCAAAAGAAATTCTTACGTTATCTCGACTTTAAGGCAAAATTATGGTCTGAAGATTATACACATCGTTGTAAAAGGTATCATTTTCTTCCGTTGGAAACTAGGCGTGAGATCAATGATAAACGTTTTTTATTAAATATTGCTAATGGTAGGTACAGTGGATTGTTCTGAACTTGTAGCTAACTTATCTCTGAAAACAAGTATGATTGGTTTCCGTCAACGACCACTTTTACATGTGCCTTTTGCAACGACAAACTACAGACGTAATGCTTTTCTGTTAAGGGCAGCTAGGAGCTTCAACGTAATACCACGTGACTTAAACATATATCTGTTTTGCACAAGTGCAGGCACAGCAAGGCGTCTACTGGCCAAATCTTTTTTCGATGCTTGAAGTAGATATGTACCTATTTACTTAATATTCCTTTGAGTCTTATGTGTTTTTATTTTATTGTAGTTTATATGTGGGGGCTTGTTATTAGCAACTTGTTAAAATTATAGTTAGTATCTAAATGATGTTATTAGTCTGTAAGCCTTCATTGAAAAAAAATAAAAAAAGATTTATTTTTTTCCAATCGCTATGTCGATACTTCCGTTGATAGATGTTTTTTTTATAGATAAGCTCGCGTTTGACCCCTATCTCACCTGATGGTAAGCGATGATGTGGTCGACGGTGAAGCACGCTTGCTTAGAAGTAACCTATTCACTGTTGACTTAAATACTCCCATGTCGTAGTTATAAGGATGGTAAAGATTTTGTAGAATGTTCTGAGGGCTTAGTGAGAGTATTGTCACACGCTGGATTGCATTAAAGTAAATGTTAATTTGTATTGAAACTGGATAAGCGCCGCCTGGTGGCGGAAAGGAGAACACTCTATTTTGTATACATTTTGGCATAAGACGTTTACGTTATCACGAGAGATCGTTAAAAACTCGGAATAAGCACACTGTATTCAAATTCATATTAACAAAGTCTGTACCTAATCCACTATGGTGAACACAATTTATAGGAAAACGACTAATGTTTCACTATACTCCAGTAGCTTTGATTATTGTAATATTTCCTCAAGATCGTTATATGGCAGAGTTATGGGAAAATAGTGGACAGTTATGTACCTATTTGATTGATAGCCAAAATGATTGACGGCCCGAGCGTATCGGGATAAACTTGCTTGCATGAGATGGAATCATACGAAAGAAGAGGGATTGCCTAAACCTCAAATAAAGATCTTAGTTTTACACTAGCTTCTGCAAGCGGCTTCGCTCGAATGTAAATTATCTCACGGGACGGTGATCACGGGATTTAAAATAAAAACTTTTCACAAAAAATAAACCCACTTCAAAAGTAAAACGCTAAAAAGTGCAAAATAACTTTCGTTTCGGCAGTGTATGTCTTTGATACCTATTGTTTTTAAAATTTTTCGACACCGACTTCCGAAACGAATGTTATTTTGCACTTTTTAGTGTTTTAGTTTTTAAGTCGGTTTAGTTTTTTGTGAAATAGTTTTTATTTCTCTCTTTTTAGTTTTGGAACACCATCATTAAAAAAGCCGTACACAAACTAAAATAACATCGTCCACGTAAACAAAAATGTTCATAAATAAAAAAAAAACATAAAATGAAAACTACTGGGGCAAACTATGTTAGATTTTTATGGGACCAAATGGCAACTATTCCGCATCAAACTAAAGAAAAATCACCTAAATCGGATCATAAATCTCAGCGTAATCATACATAAAAAAATACCAGTCGAATTGAGAACCTCCTCCATTTTGAAGTCGGTTAATTATATGCCCAGTTGCAGTCGTTTATCTGTGAAACGTAATAAACAAACATACATACTTTTTGCTACATTTATAGTATTAATACGTATAACAATAGGTGCGCTTATATTTCTCGCAGAGTTAGCCATAGATATATTGTATAATAATTACACAATTCGCTTGCTATTTTAAAAGGGGCGTGCCTATTTCCATTTAGCGGACAAAAATTTAGACTGCTACTGAGAATTTCTATCCTATATAAAGGCGGTCTCCTATTTCCTGGGAACCATACAAAAACTTTTGGTAAGTTTCCAGTGGAATATTGCCACCACAAAAGCAATCTGTGAATGCCACACAATATCACCTACGCTGGTGGCTTGAAGTCAAGCAGAGTCACACGTCACCGGATACAAGAGATTCCCGAAATAAGTATCCCGCTTCATAAAAGAGATTTTAATTCAGAGAATCAAGTTATAACTTTGTCCAGTGACAAGTTCCAGCTACTAAAAATCCCAGCGTGTTGCCATTATTCTCAGAACTACTTCGAATTAACTCTCTATACGACCTTTTCTGATATTTCTTTAAAAAAAAAGTATTTTAAAGTAGTAAGCCCCTCAAATGAGAGGATTTTAATTTCTGTGACATAAATCATAAGGTTTAATTTACGAAGTTCATAATCTAATCCTTACCAAATCCCTTGCCGTCAATGGCAACCTTATCTTCTATGTCAAAAGATCTGTTTTCGAATAAGATTGGTTGTTATTAATTTTGTTAGTACTGACTATAAATAAAATACGGAGTTCTAAGTGACAAAGAACTACCCTCGTGAAACAGGTTCTTTTAATTTATGGCTTGTCAATTTGTGTGTGTGTGTGTGTGTGCACACTTGCCAAACACTGCAGGGGGCTATGACATGCAAGGGGTGTGATGAGCTAGTTTGGTAGGGCTGTCTCTAATAAATTAAATATAATAATGATACCAGCTGCCGTCCGCGGTTCCGCCCGTTAATTATAGCCAATAATAATATCTTATCCTGATGTATAAGCTACATTTCTGAAAGTTTCATCCATCCCTCCATCCTCACAAACTTTCACGTATTTAATAATAGTAGGATAGGTACAATGATGTTATATATATATATATATATATACTAAGGTAGTTACGTTTTACCGACGTCTGCGCGGCAATACAAACACAAGCTGACCAGCTTGAGTGAACTCAGTCCTTCCTGCGTCTGGCCGCGACACGAACGTACTTTTGAACAGAATGTTAATCCCTTTCTGACAACCGGGTCATATTTATATCTCTGTGATCTTTTAACCTACTCAATTTTAGAAATAAAGTTCAGAGTTCCATAAGTCCTATGTAGTTAGCTAAAGTAAAATATCGCCATATTTTTATTTCTTTATAATGAGTATGACGGCTCTATTTGTAAAATCTCATTGGATAGGTGTATAAAAATGACATGATTATAAGACCGACTGTCTTTGGTGATGAAAGCTGGTCTAGTAATCTAGTGGAGTAAAAGGGAGATCAAGGAAAATGTTGTTTTAAGAATTTATCTAATAAGATTTTAGTATCTCTTTCTTCAGGTGTGTTTTACTTACTTATGTATTGGTATACCTCTCGTTTTGCCATCGACGTAGTCGGGTAAAAATAAAGGCCTAACGTGCGTTAAATTAAACAATCGTGATGTGATGATCTTTGCTTGATCCTTCTCTGTATAAGAAGAGGATTTGTCCTGTAGTGAAATATTTGCGTTTTAAGCTTCTTTTGGTTGTATTACTACATGGGTACTTTCAAATTCAATTTGGGTTTAAGAATGTTCAAGCAGTCTTTGAAAGATCTTAATCTATTTGAAAATCTAATTTCCTGAAATTTCTCAGTGTCTGAATCGAGTCTGCAAAAGATCTTACATTTTTAAACGATTCCACCCTATCTAGATTATCATTAGTTATTTAGTTAACTTCTTTTTAGAAGGCGAAATTATGGAAAGTTGGATTTAGTTCATAAAGCCATTTTCGTGACCCAAAAACTCTTTTTTTTTTACTATATTCTCGGAAATTCTATTGTTTTTTTTAAGATTGATTATAAGGCCGCGTTTCCACCTGCGAGCTATTCCAATGCAAGTTTAATTACATTATGTATATTTTAAGTACCCAGAATTTTTAATATTAATGTCAAAACAACAAAACATACCAGAAAACGTCAATTTGAATGTTACACGCACGGCTCTCTTGAGCATATTATCTTAAGACGACGACTAACGACAACGACCTTGAGGGAACAAAACGCGCACTCGTTTCACACCCGCGCGTCTCAAAATTTAGTAGTTTTCTGTACTTTCCTTTTTATTCCATGACTTTAAAAAAAAAGCCTCAGATCAAAATGTAGATAATTAAATTGTCTTTAAGATGGTGTCAATTTAATTAAAATACGCCCAGCGGTTTTGCTGCGATTGTCGTGTTTTTGTCCGTTTTAGACATTACTTCACAAATTAATTACACTATGTACTAGGAATAAAACTCAAAATTTTCTTAGATCAAATTATTAAGAAAATAGTCTAATTTAACATATATTTTTTCCAAAAAATTACGACTAGCATTTTAGACGTGATTCTCATTTTAAAATTAGCTACTCAGGGGTAACTGCGCCTTAATTTAACTAACTTAAATTGCCATACGCACAGATATAGTACAAAAGGTAAACACAGAAATAAATATCTTTTGGCTCATATCCCGAAAACTAATGAACATTAGTGAATCTTATGTAGGACTTTTATGTGCACAATTGAACAAGGAATAAACTTGCTCTGGGCAAAACTTGCAGTAACATTAAAACTTATGGAAAAAAACAGATATTTGGGCCTTTTGACAGCCCATTTCTTTCTTTGATGTTATGGTATTTTTATGGACTTTTCAGACAACATTACTATTACCATAATTCCAGTGCAATGACTTTATTAGCATTTTTTTCGCAGCAAATTTCTTTATTTCCTGGGCTGTACTGAACGGTGCCTGCGAACAAATAGAAGTAATCGGCAAACGTACTCTGGACGGGATGCAACAAATTCTTCAATTCTTATTTTGTACTGCCTCTCGGGAATTGATTTCTTTTCCGCCAAGTAGTTATCCAAATACTGGAAAAGTAGAAGTCTATAGGCGCAAAGTCTGGTGAGTATGGCGGATGACGGATATGTCATTCATGATTGTGACAAGAAGGTTAGCCATTCAGCTGTCATGAGAGGTCCACAAAAAGTCGCTTTTTCAGTGGCCACCTAAACAATTATGAAATTGTTGTTGCAAAAACGTTATTTCAAATACATGAAGAAAAAAAAAATATAAAACAGGAAAAAAATGTCAATAAAATAGAATTTTAATATTTTACCGTTTTATTTAGAAAGTGACAACCCTAATCAGTCTCGCTACGGCAAGCACAGCAGGGGTTGTCGGCCCATACGTCACGCTACACACACAGACGCTGTACGTGCTCGGCCTGTGTGTGAGTGTGCACATACCGATGCCCAGCTGTGGACCGTGGGCATGTGTCGGACAAGTGGACGGGAACGACGCGTTTTTAGGAATTTTTGCATACTGGAGTTATGGTACAGTTACACAGAGAAGTGTTTTTGTAAATTTTGGTTTGTGTGAAATTGTAATGTTGCGAGTATTTAGCTAGAAAAATATGTACTTTTTAATTTTGTTACACTAATAGGATCCTATACGTCGTGGCGGCCCAGCGGCTAACACCTCGTCTCTCGTGCTTGAGGTAGTGGGTTCAAATCCGTAAGTAACAATGTGACTTTTTCAATTCATTATGTACTTTGTAAGTTGATCTTGGTCATAGCTGAAGGATAACGTCGTGAGGACACCTCGCCTTAAAGTTTATAAGTATGAAATCACCATCGCGTCTTGAGCAAGCATCGCAATACCTTCTCTGTATGAGAAGATGCCTTTGCCATGCACTGGGACAGTTATCATCATCATCACCATCAGCCTCTTAATGTCCCCACTGCTGGGACACAGGCTTCCTCTCTGTGAGAGGTAATGGGCCGTAATTCACCACGCGTGCCCAGTGCGGTTTGGTGGATATCACATGTCTTCAAATTTTTGGTTCTAGGACATGCCGGTTTCCTCACGATGTTTTCCTTTACCGTTTTAAGAGCAGTGGTGATGAAATAATTTAAACAAAGTAAAGCGCCTGCCTGGGTTCGAACCCACGACCTTAAATTAATTCATGATATTAAATAATTATTAAACGGAATTCTGTAATCAATCATGATGCATGTTTTAAAGTAATCAATTAATAGTTTATGAGCAAAGTTATATTAAATGTAATATAATCATACATAAGTTTTATATCCTTTGATTATGTGAAGTAAAGTGAAGGTTTCGCCAGTCAAGTATGTCTTGATTCATTGCTCTTGTTAAAGGGTCCAAACGGAACCCTTTTGCTGTCACTCACGTGTCCGTCTGTCCGCTTGTCCGTCTGTCCTTCTGTCCATCTGTCCGTCTTTTCGTCTCTCCGTCTGTCGGTTTGTCCGTTCGTCCGTCGTCACAGTATAAGCATCTTGTTGGCCCAAATCCATACACATTGTCAAAAAATATGTTTTAATGTTTTTAAGGGTTGCTTCCATACAGCTAAAGGGGAGCGTGAAAAACAAAATTGACCTTCCCCATCGAATGAGATATATCGTTGTTAAGAGCTCGTTAAGTTTATAAATACTAATTTTTTTTGTTTTAAAAAATACTGGAAAACAAGGGAATGAAAACCCACCAAAGTCACTTAGAAAATTTTGTTCCGAAGAATTTTTTAGCTTCCCATTAACCTATATGAACTTGAAATTTGGCGATAATTTTTATTATTCCCTATATTTTACTTAAAAATTTCAATATATTGATAAATCAGATTTTCTTTGAAATTCCCTCCCACTTGGCCGGATTCTTACTTACACATTTTATTTCACTATCTTATTATAATCTTAGATTATTAATTTATTCTCAGATTTAAACTCAGAGACAAAAAAAACTTATACCAAATCAACCTTAACTATTAAACAAGAGAACTCTCATTTAATTAGATCTTCATAAAAATATGACACGCTTCCGTGCGTGAGTGTACTAATTTATCTTCTCGTTAATAAATCTCTAATGTTGTAGGTAACTGGACCGCCGCGGGAAGCGATGCTTCAAAGTACCTATACCCCTACACATACCTACATATCTGAGTCTCCAGAAAAGCGAAATTCTATCAGCCATAAGGTAAGGGAATGACCACGTTAGTGTTTAGCTAGAGCTTCTGGTTATACCGGCCATTGACATAATTGACAATAGACTAAAAGTAACAACAAGTATTTATTCCCTAAATTATTGTAACTGTAAGAAAATTCTCAAAGAAACTCTACAAAATTATGTCCTACGAAGACACAGAGAATTTACTTACACCAAAATAGGTATGGTATTGTACGTATTTTGATATTTGTTAGAAAATAAGGAGCTCGTGGTTAAATAATAACAGCCGCACGGATCGATCTTCAAGGTTAAGCAACGCTTGACGAGGTCGGTCCGTGGATGGGGAACATTTTCAACATACCGAGTTTCCTCCGTGCCTCGGAAAGCACGTTATGCCTTTGGTCCCGGCTGTCATTTGAAGATCTTTGACAGTTGTTACGGGTAGTCAGAAGCTTGAGATCTGACACCAGTCTTGCCAAGGGGTACCGTGTTACCCAGGGTTGTGGATGTCAGATAGGCAGTCGCTCCATGTAAAACACTAGTGCTCAGCAGAATCCGGTAAAACTGGAAGCCGACCCTAATATAATTGGGAAAAGGCTGGGCAGATTGATTGTTAGAAAATAAGGATTTTATCATAATTATTATTTACACTCTTAAAAAAATACCTAAGACTACCTTCGTTTTGATTTACAGAAATCATTTAGAAAAAAATAATAATATGCACCTTTTAACACAGGATTACCTAGTTCAGGCACATAACACTTGTGAATTTGACATAGATTTAAGCAAAAATTGTTCTTATTGTTTTACCTAAAGATTTTAAATAAACTTTATTATTATTGTTGATTACCTACCCAAATAATTCGTACCAACATGCACACAGCATAACAAACTGAAATTTTGTTAACGACAACTTACAGATTGTGTATCCTTGATCGAAGTACAGACCTCTCAAATTAGAATGTAGCTGGGACATACTGGACTTAGGAGAAGTTTGTCTGCATGCCCTGTGGACTGCTACGGATAAGCTGAGTTATAAAAGAAAGAAACACAAAATACTTACTTTTCCTAGTATATACATTCTCGAAGTAGCTATATTCGTTAAAACTAACAAGCATCTATTTCCCGCTTTGAATGATACGAGGATGCGAACTACTGCTCTGAGATCGAAATATCAGAGTCTATTGTGTACTGGTAGATATAACACTGCTTTGCTTAAAAAAAACATTATTGGTATGGCACCTGTTATATTTAACAAATTGCCAAACTGTATTAAGGATCAGCCCTTAACAAAATTCAAGAAACTCCTATCCTCGTTGCTGACGGAGAAATGTTATTACTCTGTTACCGATTTTATAAATGATGAATAATAATAAAAGATATAAAGTGAAGCTTTTAGTACAATTATTGTACTAAAAGCTTCACTTTATATCTTTTATTATGTGAATTAATTATTATGTAAATAATTTTAGAATTATCTGATTCATGATCTCATTTTGAATTTAATAACCTAGTTTTTTAATTATCTGTATGTTAACCACAATATTTTTGTATGCCAACAGGCAGAATGTACTGGGAATATATCCGTAACTAACACCATTATTGTAATACCTGCATTCTATACAAATAAAGAAATTATTATTATTATTAAAAGCGCAAGCCAAATCACATTAAATACTGTGTATTTTTTAATTTATTTTATCGACTACTGTAGGGATCTGTATATCTTTCTGCCTTCACTGTATGCCTTTGAAGTAAAGATTTCTTATTTCTCAGAAGGATGCAGTTGACCTAAATAAAATGAACTGGACAAATCAATAGCTTTAGTTTATTTTACAGGACAGACCAGGCGGAGGGTTCTATTATGCAACTGGATATAAATGTGACAACACTTTTAATAGTAGTTTATCTATAATCACAACGTCATTTTCCAAATATGAATTCAAATAATATTGTATAAACACGTACCTTTTTTTCTTATAAAGGTAAAATTAAATAAAAAACCATTATAATGCATCATTTTCCTTCGATTTTCAAACAACAGCATCATAATTTTTAAGTTTCCACTTTTGTTATATTTCAACTGTGTAAGTGAAGATAAAATAGTGTACGCGTGTGTGTGTGTTTGTAATTAGGTATTAAAACACTAGTATGATACTATTATCACACTCGAGTTTTAATAACCTCTATTGTATGACCGTTGCATAAAATTAATGACGCGGGTCTTTGTTTTCTGATAGCTCTAACCTCCGGGTCTTTAAGTCAAGAGTGAATAGGTTACTTCTAGGCAAGCGTTCTTCATCGTCGATCGTTTACAATCAGGCGAGATAGTGGTCAAACGCGGGCCTATCGTTAATAAATAAAAAAAGATTGATAAAATACCAAAATGTTACGGATTGACCACATGAAATTTTGGAAGCGCTTGTCAATTCCATCTCCTATCGACGAAACTTTATCGCTTATTGAATGTTCCTTTGTCCTTTTATTAAAATACTAGGTTCTGCCAGCAGCTTAGCCCGCGTGGATGTCGAAAATTATGCTAAGGGAACATACTCCCGGGATAACAGTATCCTATGTGCTATTCCAGACTATAATCTTTCTCTGTGCCAAATTTCATCCAGATCCGTCCAGTCGTTTGAGCGTGAAGAAGTAACAAACTTACAGACACACACTCATATACTTTCGCCTTTATAATATAAGTTTTATAAAAAGTATCCTATGTGCTATTCCAGTCTATAAACTATCTCTGTGCCAAATTTCATCCAGATTTTACCAGCCGTTTGAGCGTGAAGAAGTAACAAACATACAAACACACATTCACACTCACAAATTTTCGCCTTTATAATATTAGTGTGATTCATCATGAAGAAAACATACTTGATGTCATACTTCTGACACTGAACACACTAAAGCTTCTTATAATACAGAAGGAACGATCAATTAATCACCTTACTTGCTCACTTCGTCTCGACGTTTTCAGTCCTTGCGGGTGTAACTCCACAGAAGTATTTATATTCAGTAGGTTATATTAAAATTTACTCATAAGTAGTGAACCCCACAATAGCACTGTCGATATTTTAACCATAGAACGACCGATCTGACTTATATTAGAAACAGATAAAATTGTTTGTTTGTCTATAAATCGTATTCCGTAATCTCTATAAATAAAAATCCGTTTAAAAAAAAAAAAATGGTAGAAGGCTGTACTATCTCTGAGTGCTATAGGCTTTTCATCCCGAACATGCACTTTTACCTTTGTATAGGCCACGGAAGCGAAACCACGGGCAAAAGTTATTACAGATTTCCTCAGACCAGTGGTTCCAAGTCGACTTGACCGCGACCCACCTAACAATAACTGCCAAACTCGGAACTCATCTCATGCCCGTCATGAAGAAAACGAGACATAGGTACATAACTGCATGAATTAAAAACTGTTTAAATAAGAAAAAATACTATAGTTTCGCTTAAAGCACTCCTAATGCTGAATCATAATGCTATTTCAATGATTTTTGCCAATTTTTGTTACTGCAGCTTTAGCATCGGCCTAATGCCCATCTAATATTCGTCCGCGACTCACCAATGGGTCGCGAGCCATAGTTTGGGAAACACTGGCTTAGACTTAATAAATGCCTACATTCCTAAGTCCACAATTAAATAGACTACCAATATTAACAGTTTACAAACCAGTAATTTGCCGTAACTACCCGTAACTTTACGAACGAGAATTAAAACCCAGTAAATAGGGTGTAAAATGTAACGATGGGAATTTATAATGAATTGATTACCTAAATTAATAAATAATTTTATTTGTTACCTTTTGTTGTGTACAGGTTGAGTTTTAGTGACTAGTATAGTTTATAGTATTACACATTTAATATCTTGATGTTTTTTATATTTTTGCTTTGACATTCTGGAATGATTATTATTCGATTAATTATTTTACTATCTTTACATTTTTTATTATTTTACTCTAACATTCTAGAATCATAATTTGGATTTGTATTATTTTTATAGACATTTGCACGATTTCTTTTTTTTCTTAAATTTGATCATTTGCATGCCATTGTCCAAGGCAAACATGACGTTCTATTATTTCGTATCCTAACATCTATTCATGCTAACAATTTGTGACATGTGACGTATGTATGATGTTCATGTTTGAGCAAATAAAAAATGTTTTGATAATATTATTTATTATTACGTTCCTTCAGTGACAGAAAAAGTCGCGGCAATCTGGAATGTCATCATCGCCCTCTGCCTATTCTTTTCTCAAAGGGGGTCGACTTTCACTATATATTTATTGATTTAGTGAAATATGTTTGTATGACAAGACGCTTTTTCTGACTGCAAGAAGACTAACACCAGGTGACCACAATCTCTTAGAGCAAGGTTGTTTTGAGTGTGCGTAAGTGACAGATGTATATGACTTGTATACATCTGTCACTTTTTTACAGTCAAACTATGATAGTTTTGACACGTCAGGGTATGGGGGCAGATTGATTTTGCTGTCGAAATAGAAAAGTTAAACATCACCAAAGTTCGTTGTTATGTGACCGAGCATCGGAAGATCCATGTCTGGTAGCAGTTTGATAGCTGTTTTTGATGTTCAGTAAAATTTGCAAAAACAGGCTCTCACGTTTGCTAGACTCCGGGTAAAACCATTTGCTTTTTCTTCTTCTTTTTCGTTTTTTTCTTGACAGAGCGGTCGTGGTCAGGATGAATTTTGTCCAATCACTGGTGTTGTAACTCTCCTCACGATCTCTATCCATTAGGCTCGGTTGGATGAAAGTTTGACGCACTCATATACGGGAACTCCAACAGAAGATTTGATTTGATCGTTCCACCTTATTGGTTCGTTACCGTCCACTCTGCCCTGCACCACTAGGCGCTCAATGGAGTCGTTATTCCGCATCGAGACATGGCCATAGAAATTTTGTATTCAAGCCTGTACTACTGCTGATAGACACTCTTTGATGCCGAGTTCTTGGAGTATGGAGATGTTTGCAATTCGTAGAATGTTCCCATCAGCATCACAGAATTAGTTTCCTTGTCTGCTTTTCTTAACATTCTAGAGCTCTCATGATGACACCTAAGTTTCGGTCTTTACACACTACACACACCACAACAATTTTTTTTTTGGGTGGAGCGGTGTCAGAATTTTACGAAATAAAACCCACCCGTGTTCCTTCAGTTGTTTGTGCCAGGGCCGCAGTAACTCTCTTTAAAATTTATCCGCGATCCACTACACACTGCCTGGCATGTCAAATTTGTCCACCCACCTTGAGAAAACAGCGCGTAGAACACAGGGCTCTGCCGTAGCACTCGTAGCGATTGTAGGTGAGGCAGGGCGAATGATACGGTCTACGAATTTAAGAAGTGCTACGAGATTTTTATTTGTCCTTGCTTTGTATTTCGAAATGTCAATTTCATTTGTGTTTTGAAGAATGTGATGTAACATACATATCACTCATGATATGTATGTTAGTAATTTATTGTGACGTAAATACTGAATCTTACCTTAAGACGACGATTGTCGCCAAGGACCTTGAGGGAACAAAACGGGCACTCGTTTCACACTCGCGCGACCCAAGATTTATCATTTCTTTTTACTTTCCTTATTATTCTATGGCTTTAGAAAAAAAAGCCTCAGATCAAAATCGAGATAGTTAAATTATCTTTAAGATGGTGTCAATTTTATTAAAATACGTCCAGCGGTTTTGGTGCGATTGTCGTGATTTTCTCCGTTTTAGACATAACTTTACAATTTAATTACACTATGTTATACGAATAAATCTCAAAATTTTCTTTAATCAAATTATTAAGAAAATTATCTAACGTAACATATATTTTCCAAAAAATTACGACTAGCCGTTTAGACGTCATTCTCATTTTAAAATTAGTTACTCAGGGGTATCCGCGCCTTAAATAAATGTGAGATTAGGACATGAAGATGTTGATTAAGAATCGGATTGAATCGTTTGATTAATAGAGAGCTCATAATAATTACATAGAAATATTATGGGCCGGTTTTCGAACTGCGGTTTTGGAGGTAAGAACGTGTCAAACGTGCCAAACGTTGAAACATTTTCAGGTTTAATCGGGGATATGCCTTGTGAAAATTCACTCAAGCCAACTGAAAAAATAATTTATTAACGATGAATTTATTTTGTGGTTGAGACAAAATTTATAGGTGAATGACAATGGAATAAAGAATATTTTGAGATCAAAAAACTCAGAGGATAAGAAAGGAACAATAAAATAAAGCCGGCTGTATCAAGGTGACAGATCATCCCCATTCTACATGCAGAATAAAAACCATTTTACTCGAATACTGTCTCAATAAACGGAAAGATTTAACGTTGCCAAATCGAGGCAAAACCACGCAGAGACCTGTTGCACGAATGGAAAAAATAAGAACGGTGAACGAATGCATTCACAACATTATCATTCACTCGCCGGTCGTGGAAAACGACACAAAAGTTCGCATTGGCCGCCAGAGTTAGAAGTTCGGGTTATCTGGCATTGTTGGTCAAAGTCGTCTCTTTGGGAATGAAGGTGCAAAGTTAAACAATTTATCTTGTTATTTTTGTAGGATTTATGGCTGTGATGTATGGTTGGCAAAAAATTAATGGCTACGGACTTTAGTGCAAGTAGGATCTAACGCATCTGTACACTAAACTGGATTATGTGGCGTCAATAAGCTAACAATATAAATATTACAAAGTTGATAGCCCTTGTATACCTCCAAATGAGTAAGAACTATTTCCTCAGTTAGTAAAGTAAAACACACTTGAAACATTGCATCTTTCACTGTTTAGTTGAATGTTTGAGATGATTTTTGCGATTCTATGCGGGATCACCTCGTTCCGGATTCGATCCCTCAGATAGACACCAAGCATAGCTTTTTCCACGGCTCACTGAGTGAAGTTAAACTGTTGGACTAGCCTACCCTGAATGTCCACGTCTCAGCCCCGTAAGTCATACCAGGAAGAATGTACTGGTGAAGACTTTTGTCTTTATTCTCTAATGAATAGGCAACGAGAAGACTCCACGAACTTTTCCAAACGCCACCTAGACTTGCTGAATTCTTCTGTTAGTCACTCTTCCCTTTTAAAATTTCAGGATACTTTATATTTAAAAGTGGTTGACAGATGCATGGAAAACACCGCTGACTAAAGTATACACTAGTAGTTCAACGTGTGGGATTATCTGCAACAGAATGCTTAACTACACAGGTAATAAGATACACAAACCCCCCAACAGCCACAACACAAAACTCCAGATAAACCAACAAAGGCCTGAAACCCGAACGCCGAACGAACAGTATCATTTGACAGCACAAGAGCTACCTCCCGGAGCACCGACAATACTCGCACACTCGTACACAGTCGTACACAGTCGTAAACACAGACTCGCACAGAGAGATTCAACAAGTGGGACAGGGGTGCGAGGGATGATCAATTGAGAACAAGAAGTTTTGTTTGGGGAAGATGAATTGGGTATATTGTTTCGTGAATATTTTTCTTGTAGAGAATTGAATTTTGGTGTTAAAAGTAAAAATAATATATATGGGATTCTAAATATTTACTTAAGTTGTCGGAAGTAAATAGGTAAGTTAAAAAAAAACAGTAAGGTCTATATTATCTCTTTAAGTATATTCGTGTATTTTGTTTATCTGTTTGTGTTCATATTTTATGTATTTATAGATTATATGTTAAAAAAAAAACAATATTAAAAAAAAAAAAAAATATCAATGAACTGAATAATTCTTTCGTAACACCTTGTATCCTAACGATAGTGGCAAAAGGTGTTTAATTACTGTTGACAATAATCACATGTTTTCTACGACACCCTAATTATCCCTTAAGTGCAGAAATAATAGGAAGGCATATAATAATAAGGTATTCTATTACCTCCTTTCTTGTAAATTTCTACAGTGTCAACAGAACAAAGTAAAGAGAAACACTTATTTTTTTCTTAAAGGTATTTTAAAAACATTAAAATAAAAACTTATAAAAATATATTCTCATCATTTATATTTTATTCTCGTGTGAAATAAAAACGGTTGTCATTGAAAATGCAAAATTGATCGCGTTTAAACAATTAAAATGAAACTAAGAATCTTGGAAAACAATTTCATAGCGACCTCGCCTGTCTTTTGGCTGTCACAGATAATTGTCTTGTAGTTTTTTGCATTTAAACTATAATTGCCTTTTACATGGACCGTATTGAAGGAGTAAAAACTTTTAGAAATATTATGAAAAAATAAAATATTTGACAAGAAAAATCTCACTTCATTAGAAAAGTAAAAATTAAATGACATTTCTTCATCGTTCCTGTGATCCAAAATTATATACGTTCATCCGTTTATAATTTGAGTGAAGCAATAATAGATATGTCATTCAGAAGTGTTTTCCTGTGTTAACATAAAAACTATTTTCTATTTTATGAAAAATGTCATAAACTTTACTATTCCTGGAATTGTCACATATATTTTTAAGTCTAAATCCATATCGCTCGCATTCTTAATTCTGTGGTATAGAAAATAATTATCAAAGAAAATAATTGTCGTTTGTAGTGTTAAAGAAAATTCTAATTCCAAATTTGCAGTTTATTCTATCAGTGGCAATTTTGAATTCAGAAAACAAAAACCTTCATATTCATTCAAGAAACCAAACATGGAAGAGGAACCCTTGCTCATTGACAAAACAGTCAAAAAGATCGAGTTTTTACTCCGATGCACCGGAATAAATATAAAATCCGGCCCAAAAACGCGGATGGATACTATAAAAAGTCGCACCGTATATATTATAAACTTTTTTTGGCTGAATATAGACTTGGCCGGTGCCGTCGTCTGGTTCTTCACTGGTATTGCAAACTCTAAAAGTTTCACCGAATTGACTTATGTTGCTCCTTGCATCACCTTAAGTTTCCTTGGCAATTTGAAGTCTCTTTACCTAATCTTCAGAGAAGACAACGTTGATAAACTCATTCAAGTACTAAGGGATTTAGAAATCAAAGAAAGAGGTCGCGTTAAACATGAAGAAAAGGATGAAATAATAAAATATGAGCACAATTTTGTGACTACAGTCATTTCAGTCTTGAATGTGTTCTATTTCGTCTTAGTTGTGGCGTTTGCGTTAAGTCCTGTAACTTTGGTTGCACTGAAATATTTTACTACGAATGAATTGGAATTACTTTTACCATTTCTTATCGTTTATCCTTTCGATCCTTATGACATAAGATATTGGCCTTGGGTTTATCTTCGTCAAATTTGGTCAGGTAAGATTGATACTTATTAATACATTGAAATTGCAGCACTTCAGAACATTACAATTTGTATTCACTACATCATTTCCTTTCATCCGGTGTCCCTCTTCTGTCATCTCATGTGCCTTCTTCTCCATCCTTATATCCCTTTCGTTCTCCTTTTATGGATGTTTTTTCTAGATTCTAGAGACTTATCATATATATTTTTTATACAGAAGTTATCGTCGTCATCGATATTTGTACTGCAGACTACGTATTTTACACTTTTTGCACATACATACGCATGCAGTTTCGACTTCTGAAACATAATATAGAGAGATTTATTCCTGATGATGTGGTTGGTGGACGATTACGTAATATTGACGCAGTAAGAGCAGAATTTATTGTTTTGATTAAGTGGCATCAAAATTTAATAAGGTAAGTAATACTTGATACTCCCACAAATAAAAATGTTGAAACTATAATGTTTGTGATAATAATTAAACTAATCGTATCAGTAGTAAGGGTATGATTAAGAATGAGAAAGATGAAAATAACAATCGTGTTCACGAAAAATTGGAGATACTCCACTTTAGAAGTCCATATTGTTTGATATTATTAAAACTTTCATTTCAGTTCAGCAAACTTATTGGAGACAATATATACAAGATCAACATTATTGAACTTCGTTTCAAGCTCCGTTCTCATCTGCCTTACCGGATTCAACGTGATGGTAAATATTTAACTGGTTATTTCACGAGCAATCCCTTTACATTCTTCATTTAATAGTTTAATTTAGTATAAGTGGAATATTCTCGATTAATTAGTTTTTATCAAAAGGATCTAATTAAGTTTATTTAATTTCAGGCAATTAGTGACATTGCTTTTGTGGTCACTTTTTTGAGTTTCCTCTTCATGAGTTTACTGCAGATCTTCTTCCTATGCTTCTTTGGCGATCTTTTGATGACATCGGTAAATATTGTTATTTATATTAGTAAGAATTTAATTATTATATTAACCTAATAATGCATTATTATGCATATGATTTTATTTCAGAGTATGGAAGTAAGTGATGCAGTCTACAACTGCCGTTGGTATTTAGCTGATTCGAGCCTTGGGAAAGATCTGCTATTAGTGCAAACAAGGTATTTTAAATCCCCTTTTAAAAAGAGGGTTCTTTTAAGTTTGACGTGTGTACCTGTTTATTTGTGTATCTGTCTGTGGCATCATAGCTCCTAAACGGATGAACAGATTTTGATTTCGTTTTTTTATTGAATGGAGGCTTTACCGAGAGTGTTCTTAGCTATGTTTGATGAAAATCGGAACAGCCGTTCAAATTTTATGGGAGTTCTACTGTTTGAATCGGGTGGTTTTCGCAAGATATCGTGTCATAATTGCAAGTTAAATAGATTGTCGATCGAAGCGTGTCTTTTACTAGATAAATTATGTAGCATGAAATAAAAATGTGTCGGATGTTTTTAAATTTTACTTGGTATAATATAATATAAGGTGATGTCAATATTTCTGTAACATTAATTTTTGCTTATTTTGTTTTCAGAGCACAAACACCATGCAAATTGACGGCTTCGGATTTTGCTGAAGTTAATCTTAAGGCTTTTATGAAGGTACCGTTTTATCAAATTTCGAGTTGGTTTTGGATGTAGCTGAAACAGGCAAGGTGATTGATTGTGTGTTTTCTTTTTTCAGATACTAAGCACTGCATGGTCTTACTTCGCCCTATTGCAGACATTATACGGTTCACCAACTTAAAATGAAATCAGAATTAATGCACGTTTAAAACATATCGATATTCTTGTATCACTTCTATAAAATAATTTGTCACGATTTTTTTAATTCTACAACTGCATAAACTTTCTCTTAACTATTTAATAAACATTAGTTTTCATAAAAAAAAAACATATTTTATTTACTCAAATTTTCATGCGAAAAAAAATATTTTCTTAATTTTTTTCGCCATTCCCACGTCTCAATCTCGCAGTACACGCCAGCCGAAATTGATCGTCCCCGCAAGAAATACATGCCGGTACAAAACTGTCAGTTTCGCGGGCTACCGTTCCGCGCAGAGAACCTACCTCTGTACAGCGGTACCGCATGACTAATGGTTCTAGCTCTGTTCCAAGTTCGCTGGATTTTTATGCCTCTTGTTTACAGGTTTGTTACATATGAGGATCTAGTTTTACATTTATGTGTTCCTGATGTTTTTGGTGAATTATTGAAGGATTCTCAATGTTTTGGCGGATTGTGAAATTCTCTGTCGGAGTTTGTGTTTCCTGAAAGCTACAACATAAGGGTTTTTTAATCAAGACTGAATAGGTTACTTCTAGGCAAGCATGCTTCACCGTTGTCTGCATCTTCGCCAACCATCAGGTGAGAAATAGTAGTCAAACACGAGCCATAAAAAAAAAACACTTATCAAAGGTCACTCATTAATGGTGCTTTTATTATCAGTAAGTAATAGGACAGTCGATGAAAACTACTCCAATCCATAGAGCTTAAAAAAATCTTAGATGTGTGCCGTGTTAAGGTTTGCTTTGCGTGTAAAATGTATTAAATCAGGATCATACTTATTAGGGATGATGACTAAGTTTATTTTTACAAGCTTTTATTTAACTTGCAATATATGTATGTAAGTGTGTTCGGGTCAAATCATGCAACTGAACTTTAAAGCTGTTATCCTCAACCGATTAAGGCGATATATACGCCCCAATGTAAACGCAGTACTGGCCGTGCGCCTGCTCGGAGCCAAAATATCAATAATGGATCTCCTTTTGAACAGTTTTGTTTGCAAAATATTATTTGATTTACATATGCTATTTCAGTTATGAAGAAATTTCAGCTATCAATTTTTCTGTGTAAAAATATTTTTAAACATCCAAGTCGTTTTGGAAGAGTATCCAAAAGTTACGAAAAAATATCGTGTTGTTAATTATTTTTTTAAAGCAATACTATTAGTTACACGAAAAAACCCTTGTTTCAAAAATAATATACATGAATCAATATTAAATATATATTTTTATCAAACCTTTTAACCTAGCCGTTACTAAGGAGTATGCTATAGAAAGTAACCGTTTTATGGCACTAAAGCGGTGGAAGGGACTTAAGATGAAATTTTGCATACACGTTAAGTTTGGATGACAATGGATGGTTAGCTAAGTGACGCCGTTCTAAATCCTATATGGCGGACGGCCCAAGATGGCAGCATAGTTATTTTTGGTGCACTGCTATGATATTGGTAACAAATGAAAGGGTATGCTGAGAAGATTTATTTATTAATAATATTACTGTCCGTCAGATTTATCGATTATATTGGACACGTATTTTGTATTTATCACGCAAATAAAAATGACGACGATACAGTGCCTAAGTACACTTTTACTCAAAGGTGACGTCACAAGCTGGGGGGTGACCATAAGCTCTTAGAGCAAGGTTATTTTAGTGTGCGTAAGGGACAGATGTATAATAATATGACTTTTATACATCTATCCTTTTTTACAGTCAAACCATGATGATTTGGATATGTCAGGGTACGGGGCCTGAAGTCCTCTCCCCACTCCAAAATGCAATCAATTTGACACTATCATAAACCTCCCAAGTAAAGGTAGACGTTTTTCAGATCAACCATAACCTCAACATTGCTGACATTGCTGACTCATATGTCAATCTCGTGAGCGGATGCTACCAGGCGAACCATACGCATTGTATGATGTTAAAAGTCCGTAGCGGGCCACGAATGAACCGGTCTGTCGCATAAAGCGATACAGGATGATCAGGGGAGATAAGACTGTTATCAGTAGGGGAGGTGACCGCTGTGTGAGGTTGCAGTTGAGTTGTGGGTGACTGGTAATTTGGTTAGTAATATTAAATACTATCATATTATTTGATTGCTGAAGAGAAGTGATAACGTTTTAACAGGCTTTTATTTAACTTGCAATAGAAGATGTATGTATGTATGTTCGGGTCAAATCTTGCAAATGAATTTTAATGCAGTTATCTACCACCGATTAAGATGAAATTTTGCATAAACGTTTAGTTTGGATGATGTCATTCTAAATCCAATATGGCGGACGGCCCAATATGGCGGACTAGTTATTTTTTGAGCACCGTCATGATATAGGTATCAAATGAAAGGGTTTGCGGAGTAGAAAACGAAAAAGATTGATTAAAAACTTTATATATGAATAATTTTATTTTAAATGTATTTCGACGACAAGAGAGATGGTTAGGCAGAGAAACTTGTCAATATAGCTCACAGACAGAATAAACTGATGTGACAATGGGCCGCATATATTAGCCGTAGAGTCGATGACTGTTGGAGTAGCTTTTGTTCGGAACCAAACGTTTCGTTCCTTTTTTTGTTGTTTTAGATCCAAGAGTCGCAACATTGCTATGGGCCCCAGTGTTTGGCTGTTGGCTGTGGTCTGCAAGCCTGTACTTAACAGCTTTACTGCAGACCGCGAAGGGGACAACTTAAGGTAGGATCCCGTAAGGCTAGATGATGCGACGATCTTTACCATACGTTGGTAGCAGCTGTATGAGAATGGCCAAGAATCAAGATGAATGGCATACGATTGTAGAGATCTATAGTTAGCCATGGACTGCTGTAGGCTGAAGATGATGAAATTATGATAATCAAATGTCATTCCAATATAGAATAGGAAGCTGACATGGAATAAATAAATGAAAGGCGTGGAATATGAATATGAATACTTCAAAGTGGTTACTTATGCCGAAAAGAGTTTTGCAAAAAATCAAAACCTAAAGAGCCACAATTGTGATAAATTGAGGTGTTTGTATGAAGCAAATGTTCATTTATTAACAACAAAATAGATCAAACATTTCCTGAAATTTTAGGCAGATCCTGTTCATTATTTAATAGGGATAAACACAGTTTCCGGTTACGAACCCAGTTCCCAGCAACGGGAATATTTCACTATAATTACGGTGTCAAATAAATCGTAATAGCTACTGATTAAAAACTCATATGAAAACATAGCGCTCTTCAATAATTAGGTAGAACTGTAATTTTGTTATCAGAATTTCAGAGGAATTTTGCCACAAAACAGATAGAACACAGAAGATCCATAAAACGTGTATGAACGCACGCACACATAGACACGCTGAAAAACAGCTCGTTGTTATGTATAAAAAACCGGCTAAGTGCGTGTTTGGTTGTATAAGGAAAATGAGAGAATTTCAAAGAAAAATCATATTTATTGATATATTGGTATTTGTTAGTAAAATATAAATAATAATAAACTTTGGTGACTTTGGTGGCTTCTCATTCCTTTGTTTGCCAATTTTTTTTTCAGCAAAAAATTTAATATTTATCTCATCAACGAGCTCTAAACAACGATACCCCACTCGATGGGGTAGGTCTAAGTTATTTTTTCACCCCTCCCCTTTAGCTGTATGGCAGCCCTTTTAAAAAATTAATTGACAATTTGTATGGCTTTGGATTTGTATAACATAAAGCTTATACTGTGAATATTTGAAGACTGTAGTTCCAACCGTTTGGCTGTAAAGCTTGTGTGACAGACGGCGGACAGACAGACATGTAAGTGACAGCAAAAGGGCTCCGTTTAAACACTTCGGGTTCTTCCTAAAAAGGTGTGCGTTCAGGGGACCCCGACAGGAACGAAGTTCCTCACGCAGAGAAAGTTGCTCGTAAAAAGATACACTGAGAGAAAGAGAACGGCATATGGAGGGGTTACAACTTAAATCTTACGTGACGTTACATTTTCACCTGAACCAATAACTCTTCGAACTACGAACTTCGTTCCAATAACAGCGGCACATGTCAATCTTCCAGCTTAAGCAATGCTTCCCGAGGTCGTTCCGTGGATTGGTGAGATCCATTACAAATCCATCACAAACTGACTCCTCTGTGCCTTGTAAAGCACGTTAAACCGTTTGTCCCAACTGTCGTTTTTAGATCTTAGACAATCGTTACGGTAGTCAGAAGCCAGAATTCTGAAACCAGTCTTGCCAAGGGGTAATCGTGTTACCCCGGTTACAGGGTTGTGGAGGTAGAGTGTAGGCAGGCTGTCCAAGTAAATTACTGTATTCACCTGCGTCCGGTTAGACTGGAAGGCTACCCCAACATATTTACGAAAAAGCTAAATAGTTTGACAAAGGCATATTTCACGTACAGTGCAAGCGCACTCGCAACTGGCATTCATTCTACTTTTTTTTATTATTGGTAGGCTCGCGCATTTCACTACCTATCTCACTATCTCTCTTAATGACCCTCAGCAAACTTGGTGTTTCGTCTGTCGTCGGATTTCTATCAAACTTCCAAGTTGATTGAGAGCGTCCGGTCTGCAACAAGTGCAAGGGGCAATTAATAGAAATCCGACGACTGACGAAACACGAAGTTTGCCGAGTGACATTTAAAAAAAACTCGTATGGAGTCGACCTTCTGAGCCTATTTATTTTGTGGTGGATTGGTTTGCATTTAAATGACGCCAGTCGTTTTATAATTGCTGCGATGACTGTCTATGTAGGTAGATCTATTTTTGATGCAAGGCATATTGCAAAAAAGTTAGAGGAAGCCTTAAAATATTTGTTCTGTAAATGAACAGATTCTCAATTCCCCGTTGCGTTTCATGGCAGAGCCTATTAAAGTAGGTAAAATAATAATATTATGTAGGCAAAACTCACGTCTTTTTCCATAAAGTTGGGCAGTCACTTCAGAAAGCAACCAATAAGAGAAGAACCGAAACAAAAGAAGCTTTTTTTAACACACTTTTATTAGCTTGGTATGTAATGTATCAATGAATCTATGTAACGGAATCTTTGAATGTGATTTTCACACCTTTCATAACGTCGGATTAGTTTGAATATTTGCACATCTATCAAGGATCGATGACAATGCAATAATTTAAATTGTTTGTCCCATTATCCTTACCAGGATCCTTAGGATTAGCGAATGAAGTAAAAAGTACAAAACAATTATAAAACACGCTTTAATAGAAAACAAAACTAAAAAGTAGAAAATAACATCTCACATCACCTACCAATTGAATAATTTAGAAACAAAACATTTTTTTTTCAAATTCTTATGTAGGTATAGCTTACCAAAGTGTTTTGAAATTTGATTAGTCTACGGCCACAGTACGACGATGTTACACAAAAACTTTTTAACAAAAATATTTAACGGACTTACAAAAAAAAAAACACTACAGAACGAAAGATAACATTCTTTGCCGAACTCGGTTTCTTTGGTACCCATCTTTTGTTTTTCGTTTTTCGTCACCGACTTCGGAAAAGAATGTTATGTTTTGCTTGGTAGTGTTTTTTTTGGAAGTCGGTTTAACATTTTTGTTAAAAAGCTTTTTATTTTTCTCCTTATAGTTTTGTTACCGCAAATTTCCATGAAAATTCCATTTATAGCCAAAGTACATCTTATGACGATTCCAATAAGACCAAACACAACTACCTTCCGGCTTCATTATCAGATCAGTTCGATGGTACCATTTTCATCAGTACCATTTATTTATAAGTATTTGCTTCATCTTAGTCGGTTAACTATTCGAGTTATCTTATATCCGTGACATATCTATCATTAATGAGTTCCAGTGGCCATCTGTGGTCTTCATCATCAGTTACACATCACCAAATTATACTTTATCAGTGCAAATGATTGAATTGTTGATGGAAATACCAAAAATCGCTATATGTATGCCAATAATATTTGATGAGTTCTCTCGATTGCCATGGCATCCCATCATCAGATTCTGACTTGCTGACAATGATCACCTCGGGAGTATACCTTTTCAAACACAAAAGGAATTTTCAAAATCGGTAACAATTGACAAACATATAAATAAAAATACCTACAAACAGTCGAACATTGAACCTCTTCCTTTTTGGGAAGTGGGTTAAGCGGGGTTTGTTTTCAATCAAAACGGGACTTAATCAAAACATAAGTAGTGTACAAGCTGCTTCTTCTCGTTAAGTAGCAAATCATCTGACTCAAATGTTGATGATGTCAGCGTGATGTCATTGATCAGTGTGATCAGCAATATGACTGGCTGTTTACTTTTTATTTGTTTTTTACTCATGAACAAGCGAAACTAAAGACTGGGAATGTACTGAAGCTTGACATGGATTGTTGTTTCACTTATTTTAAAATTCAGAGTATTTTTCAACATTTCTTTATCTTTTCGTTTCGACTGATTACTTAACTAATCAAATTTTGTTCATCCACTACCTGAATCTCTAGAAAAGTGACAGTCTACCAATGAAAGTGCAAAGATGTTTAGGAATTTAAAGCGCTATCGTAACGTCTCGTGATTATTCCCGAACATTTTGGCATCGTTGACAAAATGAGGCTTTGTCTAGATCTAGTCCCTCTAGACTGTTCTGGTATTTGCCATGTTCACATTCTTGTAAATGCAGTGGTTGGCATGAAGAACACGAAAGGAAGTGAGGTTTTCACACTGAAATCTGGAACTTGTTGAAGCATTTCATAATGATATTACAATTATTTAACGTCTTGACTGCCGGAAACGCGGAGCCACGCGAGACACAATGGCTTTTTAATTGTTTTATTTTTATTATCAATTGGCTCGCGCTTGACCACAATCTCATTTGATGTTAAGCGATGATGTGGTCGACGGTGAAGCACGCTTGCCTAGAAATAACCTATTCACTCTTGACTTAAAACCCCTAGATTGTAGCAATCGGGAAACACAGACTCCGGCAGGGAATTCCACTCCTTAGCTGTCTCTTTTTTTCTTATTCCGCATAATAAAAGTGTCTCCAAAACGTTTTGTGCGTATGGGTGGGATGTCCACCATGTTAATTGTTTCGATAATTACAGCATTCAACCGGTTAAATTTAAAGGAGGTGTTATGAATATGCAAAGAAGTAATGTGCCAAATATTTTTCTGGCAACTTAAGCTGCAAACCGTACACGTATTTAACCTAAGCGAATTACATGAAATATTAGCAATTATCCAGTATTAGTATTAATTACACCAGCGAGGCGACCGGACCTATTAACGAATAAATTATTGATGTGATATTAGGTGTAACAAAATTCAGAAATTATAGCATTGATTATTGGTGCAGAAACCTTGCATGAAGGTGATGCAGAGTTAGAAAGAAAATAAAGGTGACAACTGTTGGATAACCTGAACCTGTTTTTGATAATAATGAAGAGTGAATACAAATGAAAAATGAAATGAAGAATAAAGTGGATACAAATGTTGATGAAAATGATATTTATAATTAGATGGCAAAATACATAGTATGGAAAAGAAAATATTAATCAAAGATAGGGCACATCACACTGAAGGTGACAGAAGATCGATTGAAAGAACAACTTGGACAGAAAGGTAAATTAGAAAGTCAGACATTGCAAAAGTGAAAGAGACTTATCTCTATCTCTAAATAGTATAAAACCAAGTTGCTGTATGCCTCTTTCTGTACTCTGCACTAATACAGTTTTGACTAATAGATAGAGACATAAAGAAGGAAGATATGTGTATATAATATGTACCATGCGAAACCGGGGCGGACCGTTGATAGACATAAAATGAGAACCTAAAATAATTAAATGAGAACACAGCAGAACGCAAAAGTTGATCCAAAGGAAAATTCAATCACGAAATATGAAGCGGCGCGTGTATGCGATACTGTAGTCTAGACCCTGCTATTGTTTACCCTAAACCAATGTTATGATTGTCGTCGCTGCTATGACCTTAACATTACCACATGGCAAAGTTTAGTCGCTAAAGTTCTCTTCTAGCGGTAACACTGTGAAATCTTCAATTTGGAGAAGAGCTACCGGATTCTTTGTCTTCAAAAATGTCCAAACCACTAATTTTCGACAAATCACTTGAAAGGCTCGGCGTTTTATATCGATATTCCGGAATGAATCTCGAAAAGACGATCATCACTCCAATGGATACGATCAGATACAGATGGCTATACTCCTTAAACTTTATGGTCGTTTTCTCAGCAGTAATCACCAGTATATACTACATAATACTCGGTATTGTTACTGGCAAAAGCTTTATTGAAGTCACAAGCGTCACCCCTTGCTTAACCTTTTCAATACTCGCACAGATCAAAGCCCACTACCACCTGATATATGAGAAACATGTTAAAGAACTTATAGACTTATTAAGAGAACTGGAAAACAAAGAAAATAATAGAGAAAAGTGCGTTAAGAAATTATAAATTATTGAGAACTAAACAGGGTTCCTTAACAAAGTTATCAATGTGCTGTATGTGTTGAATTGCTCGATGATAGTCGTGTTTGATATGATTCCAATGGTGCTGATAGCCTTGAAGTATTACCAAACGAAAGAGTTTGAGATGCTGTTGCCATATTTGGACCTGTTTTCGTTCATTCCTTACGAGTTGAAATACTGGCCGTTCGCGTATATCCATCAGATTTGGTCAGGTTAGTAGAATTTTGTAACACTACCAATTTACCTAGACTTTGCCCAACGTTTTTGGGGTTTTGCCAGCCTAATCGGATAGATAACTGTGCTGAATATAAGTACTTTACACGGAGTGACTGCCTATTTAGCCCCTCAGCAACTGGGTTATGCGAAAACCTCTTGTTAAGATCGTTTTTCAGATTTTTGTGCTTCTGACTGCCCCTAACAACGACTGTTGTTGCAAAGATTTACTAATGACAGATGGTACAGTGATTTTCGAGACAAGTATATTATGGTAACCCATCCACACGGACCGACTTCAGTAAGTGTTATTTATCTGAAAGACCAACTCGTGCAGCTGTCATTATTTAGCTACAATCCCTCAAGATATTGTACTCCATCAATGAATAGAATACAGTATATTAATAAAATAATTGGCATATTTTCATAAACGTTCAGAATGTGTAGTCCTATTGGAGATGCCCGCAGCAGATTACTTATTCTTCACTTGCTGCACTTTACATTCGCGTTCAGATCCGACTTCTACGGCACGATATCGAAAGGCTTATACCTGACAGATGTATTTCTAAGGTTCGAACAAGACGAATTTCGGGATATGTTCGCAGAGCTTATTAATTGGCATCATGATTTAATACAGTGAGTAACTTATAAATATTATAGCTAGCCTGCACTGTCCCACAAATGGGCAAGGCCTCCCTCAAACCTTACTATTGTTACAGAAGATATCGAAGTTGTCCCGCCATCTCCTTCTTGGTCTGCCACTGTGTCTGTCTTTCATATATTCATTTTAACTTAATTTCATTTAATCTCGCACAATCCAGGAAGTATATCGGTAGAAAAGGTAAGCTGATAAAAAAATCTTTATTTCTGACAAGTGACATCCTTATGGGTTCTTAAAAGAGAAAATTTATACCTATGTTCGTGCACTTATCATTAATATCTAAAAAAATATTATTTAGTAACGAGGTTGTTGTTCCGAATGCATTTCAGAACAACATCCCTTAATAACGGAGTGTCGTAGCTCCCGGCTATGAGTTGGAGCTAGTCCGCACTCTGCAGAGCAAAGAGGCAGAGCTCTGCCTGACGATGGCATGGACATCACCGATGCGAGAAGATACCTACCAGTTGAGATTCCGGCCACTAATGATGATTTATAAATGCTTGACTTTATCAATGAGATTTCTATTTTTTCACTAGAGATGGCCTAGGTGTCCTAGCTGTGGGCATAATGTAGGCTGTTATGAATATATTATGAAAAATTGTAACTTTAGAATTTAAGAATAGACTAACTTAACTTTAGGAAACTTACTTGATAATTTCTTTCAAATATAGAAGTACAGACACTTCTCATATTGACGAGTCTCATGTTAATTTGCAGCTCATCAAACATTCTAGAAATAATCTACTCCAAGTCGACGCTGTTCAACTTTTTGTCCAGTTCGTTAGTGATTTGCCTGGCTGGATTCAATGTTACGGTATGTTCGCTGTTTTTCTTAGCTGTGCCACTTGCATCAACATTATCTTGTCATTATCGACAGCATTTGTACCTTGATGTTTATGATACTCTTGAATTACCATGTTATGTTTAAATAAGTGAAGATTTCTTTACATTATTTGCACTTAGTGCTCGTCATTACCAGTTCAAGAAATGTTTTTTCTATCATCCAACTTATAAGAATATCTAATGCACATCTAATACCTTTAAACGAGCAATTCTTGCATATATATATATATATATATAATCTGAATCTCGGTAACGACTCCAACGATTTTCATGAAATTTATTATGGAGGTGATTTCGGGGGCGATAAATCGATCTAGCTAGGTTTGATTTTTAGAAAACGTTGTTTTCTCTATTTTCACCCAGGTACTGCTAATTATGTGCCGTAGTGTATCTTTCCTGATAGATTTAAACTGGGGTCTTCAAGTGAGTGAATAGGTTACTTCTAGGCAAGCGCACTTCATCTCTTACCACATATTGCTTACTATTAAGTGAGAGAGTGGTCAAACGAAAGTCTGCCAATATTAAAAAACCGGCCAAGTGCGAGTCACACTCGCGCACTAAGGCTTCCGTACCAATATCGCAAAAAATGGCAAAAAAATATCGTTTTTTGTATGGGAGCCACACTAAAATATTTATCATTCTGTTTTTAGGGTTCCTTACCTCGAACGGAAAAAACGGAACCCTTATAGGATCACTTTATTGTCCGTCCGTCCGTCCGTCCGTCTGTCTGTCTGTCAAGACCCTTTTTCTCAGGAACGCGTGGAGGTATCAAGCTGAAATTTGTACCAAATACTCAGGTCTACTATACCTTAAAGCTTTGAAAAAAGAAACAAACTTCTAAGCCAACGCAATCAAAAGATACAGTCATTTATGCCGCAAATTTTCGACACTCGCAAGGGAATCAAAACCTATAACAGGGTACTGCCCGTGAACTCAGAATCTTGAAATTTGGTACGAAGCAACGTCTTATAGCACAGATAAAGGATATCTGATGATGATCTGTGATAATTTCAACTGTCTTACTATCACGGTTCATGAGATACAGCCTAGTGACAGACAGACAGACAGACAGACAGACGGACCGCGGAGTCTCAGTAATAGGGTCCCGTTTTTACCCACTGGGTACGGAACCCTAAAAAGGTCTCTTGTCATTCCATCCCAGTTTTCTTCAATTTTTTTAACTCTTGTTGTATTGTTCGAGTTCTTAAACGTCACTGTTTCTTTCAGATTGTGGAAGACATAGTTGTCATCGTAACGTTTTTGACATTCTTGTCTATGGCGTTGATGCAAGTTTTCTTCTTGTGCTTCTTCGCTGATTTAATGAAGAGTGCGGTACGTGTCTACTTATGTATAAATTCTTATTTACGGCATCAAAAGATGGATGGATTGTGTGAAGAATGATATGAAAGAAGCAGGCAGGAATGAAGATACCGTGGCATTTTAGTTTTGTTACACCATCACTTAAAAAATGAGCAAATTCTATAGTAAGGCACCTTAATAGATTAACAAAATACCCATTTTACACATTCGTGCTCTTTGTCGCCAAGGATTTTGGTTCTATTTTTCATATCTTGAAATCTGCTGAACCGATCTTGATGAAACTTGCCCTATTCCCTAAGTTGAGAGATATTTAATCCAATAAGAATAATCATGCTCTGATATCTAGTTTCGGAGAAAAGTGTGGACAAACATACTTACATACATACATTTATTAAATTTGGCACACATGTTTAGTAGCCCAAATCGAGTAACATATACGTGAATATTGTGCAATTCCAACAATATTACATACATACGTATCGAATTGATAACCTCCTTTTTTAAGTCTTTTGGCAAATAGGTTTTCCCCCTCAACTCAACATATCTACAAGGACTTTGATTTTACATATAAAATTGAATGATATGCGAGCCACAAAATACGTATATAATAGTTATAAGAGTTTATAAGTAACGCCGTATATAATTGTAAATGGTATTTCGCCAACATTAAAGTCAGTAAGAAGCTGCTTTTGGTGCAAACTAGGTAACTCACTTTACAACTGCATTTCAGAAACAACAATGCGGCTGCAATATTTCTTATAGAAGGTGGCATTTACCTACTCCTAGTGGTCAAAAGATTTATTTTTACATAGGTAGCATAACATCACGTCTAAATAGGGATGTTTCCTAGGTAGAAAAATGATAATTCTATTGAATCCGTCAGTGAGATTATCAATTAATAATACTGGACCCGTATTTTTTGCTTTATCAAATAAATAAAAATTGATAAAGATTAAGCGCATCAAGCAAGTTCAGGAGTGGGGGCTTCTGACGTCACTTTGTCAGTATGAAATGTAGCACACCGTGACGTTACACGATATTTCAACGCACTGTATTGTCGTAACGTTTAGTTTAAGGGCCTACCACCGCTTTAGTGCCGTAAAACGGTTACTTTCTAAAGCATACGCTAGGTTAAAATTAATTCATGTACATTATTTTTGAAACAAGGTTTATTCGTGTAACTTAAAGTTTTGCTTAAATAAAAATTTACAACACGATATTTATTCGCATCTTTTGGATACTCCTCCAAAACGACTTAGATGTTTAAAAATATTTTTACACAGAAAAATTGATGGTTGAAATTTATTCATAGCTGAAATAGCATATGTAAATCAAATAATATTTTGCAAACAAAATTGTTCAAAAGGATGTTCAATATTGATATTTTGGCATCGAGTGGGCGCACGGCCAGTACTGCGTTAACAATGGGGCGTATTTATCGCCTAAAGTGGCAAAAGAAAAATAACGCTTTGAATATTTTTATGGTAGAATAGAATAGAATAGAATAGAATATACCTTATTGTACACCATAAAAGTTATACATATCTTTTATATGAAAAACTTAAATATACGGGTACAAAGGCGGTCTTATCGCTGACAGCTGAACTGACGGACTATTTACCAAAATATATATTTTTTTGCTAACTACCCTATTCTTCAAACAGTTAGGTAGGGTGTACATAGTTCACCCACACTTCGCCAGTTATATTCAAGTCCCATGTAATAAGAGGCCAGCCTTTTACTTGCAACTGAGTTATTCCAAATGGAAAACTGAATCAAACATTGCCTAAATCGAGCTGCAGCAGTAGAGTAGCGGTCTAGTAGTAGTTGCAATATTATGAAAGTCAAGCCTGCTTAATTTTTCAGAAAAATTCTATATCTGTGGGCTTATCACGAAATTCAACGGAGGGATTTGGACTACCAAATCAATATCTTCTGTTTAAGCGACTAATTAGTGTAATAAAAGACGAATTACATGTACTCATATGTAAAATCCCTCCGCATTATGAGTATATATCATATGTAGATTAAGATATGATTGTACATTGTGTACTGGGCCTGGCTCATCATCAGGTAGACCGTCCTGTTGAAAAATTAAAACTTCGAGGGTTACGCTCTTTGCCAGCATTTATTTAGCTAATGAACTTTCCCTTAAGGTTCCCCTAGTCGACGGCACGAACTATTTTGTGCGCGAGGTTAAAATGCATGCTATCTAATCCGACAACACGAGCAGCAAGAAGCTAATTCGCGTACGAATTAGCACTTTTGCAAATTTGTATCGAAATGAATGATGATTTAGGACGAAAACGACCCGGCGAAATTTTGTAAACAGACCTTTGGGAGTCTATAAATCATGAAAAAACGATTGAACGTATATTTTGACAGTAAAATTATTTGCATTGTTGAATTACTAATCTATCCCTGTATGGGGACCGTTTTGCAATTTTCCTTCTTCTTATGGTATTTATTTCCGTCCAAAGATGCGTTACAAATAGCGTTGAAATATGGAACTTTCATTATTTAATATTTAATTAATTTTTATTTTTTGTTTCCATACAAGGCTAGATAATGATAAGACAAATTGATATCATTTTTTATTTTGAACGTACACCGTTAAACAGTTGAGTAATCGCTAGACTACGTTTGTATGGAAGAATGATCGACTAGTGTAACCTTAATTAATGAAAACGTAATCTTATTCCTTTTGTGTCTGCACAAGGACTGGCGAGAGACAGGCTAGAGTGCACTTCGTTGTCCGTGTCTCCGCCTATTTAGTAAAGCAGGCGCTTATATGGTACATCGATTTTTAGACTGTCTCGTTGGTCTAGTAATACATACTTAGCCACAAGCGTGACTTTTGAGGATAACAACCACAGACATAAATCTAACTAGATGACGCGATTCTATGTACTTCGCGTGCCAAAAAACGGAGTAAAGTTACGATCAATGATCGTAATCTGAGCTTTTCATTTAGCATTATCGGCACCGGAAATCCACCGAAATCTAGAAAAATGCCTTTTTGTGCCATATTGAGCTGAAAAGAATGTGTAGAAAAAGTTGGCCGAGGCATTGGAAATGATTTCTTTTATTGGTAAGTAAATATTTTTTTTAATTGTTTGTGAAAAAGTGGCACTCTTGGTTTTCATACACATGGAGGAACTTGCGTTATCTATTTACATGTATGTCTGTGATTACAACCCTTAGACAACGTAATTTTTAAACATGTTTAACGATGTCACGTGGTTAAAACCAATCAGTTTTTTTTAAAGAAATCCTTGCCGCTCTTTAGGAATTTCTCCTGTATCGTGGTGCGTTCACAATCCTATAAACTCACAAACAACCTGACCCGGAACAACTATCTGTAGGCCACACAAATATTTGTTCCGTGCGAGAATCGAACCCGTGGCACGCAGTTCAGCACCCTATCGCCTAACCATTGCGCCAACCGTGTCTTCGAAAAACTTGCGCATCGTTGATAGTATGTTGAATGGTCTACAGCCTCTTGTTACAAAATCCATGTAGAGAAAAGTGTTTTTCCTAACTCTTTGAAGACAAACACGATGTTAATAGTTCTAAGAAGTTCGTCTTTATTGAGCGTATTCTTATTTCTTCTGTGTGAAAGTCTATAGCTTGATTAGTCATATTTTTGTAGTTACTAATGTTGCAGGGCGCAGAAACCTTGCAAACTGACGGTCATGGGATTCGCTGATGTCAACCTCAATTCTTTGCGGGTAACTTAATTTAACACATGATTTTTTTTTAAATATTTTGTCATTTGAATGAGAGTCAGGCAATTGCATTCTTTTATTTTGTTTTTCTGTACCTAAATAACGCGTTGGTGTTGTATAGAATTAGCTCATTTTCTATATCCTGAATATCTTCATATTTATATTATGATATCTAACTTGTTATGTGTTCTACAGGTTTTAAGCTCGGCCTGGTCCTATTTCGCGCTCCTGCAAACAGTGTACACGGAGAAATGAATAACAACCATTCATTACTTATCTACGCCTCTGCACTACAGTTCTTACTTTCTCTTGCTATCCTAGTACTCGCTCCATCCATTAGGGAATGTTGTAATTTCGCTACAATTCAGATATCTTAGCTTATTTGCTTTCGGGTTCGCTTTGTTTTCGAAACGGTGGTTTTGTTTTGTAGTGTACACGGACAAATGAACACCAACCATTACTTAACTCAGTCTCAGCACTATAATAGTTCATACTACTTCTTACATCATCCTGCTAGCCTAGTACTCGCTCCATCCATTAAGGGATGTTGTAATTTCGTTGCCTTAAAGATATCTTAGCTTGTTTATTAGTTAAAGTGCTAACGTATTTGCTTTGTTTCCAGAACTGTGGTTTTGTTTAGTATTTTGGTCGTCTTTGTAAAAAACAAGATATTTGTAATAGTTTTGTAGAAGTAGATTAACTTGTACTTAGAACTTTTATTAAAGAACTTTTTGTCTGCTTTAGTCAAAAGCATATTACTTAAGTACCTACTTATATCTTCATTGTTATTTCATCACCAATGCACTTAAATCGGTAAAGGTAAACCGGCAGGTCCTAGAACCAAGAATTCGAAGATATATTATATCTACAAACCCGCACTGGACCAGCATGGTGCATTCCATTCCCTCTCACAGAGAGGCCTGAGTCACAGCAGAAGAGGCGTCAAATCAATCTTGCTTGCACTATGCATTTTTATTTAATCCAACACGGGTGCATTAGGTCGCATAAACTCGATTAGTATAATACTAGTTACTTGTCCGATAGATAAGGATTTCTAAAATGGGATTAAATAGGGAGTGTTTTTTCCAATTGTCCACAGTAAACTTATTTACCATCGCAAAAGTGTATGTCTGTCTCTTACTTTTTCACGACTAAACCACAGAATTGGTAAGAATAAAGGGAGAAGGGAGATAGCTAGTACCCTGTCATCAGTTTGGAATCAACCTCTAAATAAGGGTAAAAACTTTGTATAGGGCAATGCGAAATCTACTCGGACGAATTCGCTGCTATAGCGCTCCTGTGTTGAACGGATAACTTCGATGTCATGTTTAAAAGTCGTATAAACGTCGCCTTCAAAATGTCGTATTGTCATACGACATTTTTAAGGCCTTTATTGGCTTAAAACTTTTCATTATACAATTATTTTTATGTCTGTAGATGACAAATGTATTCACTGAGAGATTTCTGTCCATCTCGATCCATTGTTAAATGTCAAATGACATATTAAGGCGGCAATCTCAGTAGTCAAATTTAAAAAAGCCGAAGGAGGATAATATGTATCAGTCTATGTATGTATGTTTGTTCCTATGTGGCGTTCTAGAGACCAAACGCGTTGGCCGATTTTGATGATTCTTACGTCAATCAATTCGTCTTTGCAAATCTTTCTTTCTTTCTTTTTACATAAAAATAATAATTCGAAAAAAAAAGTTGGCTAAAATGATAAAAATGTGGTTTTCTCTTTCTCTCCTATCTAACATAAAATGTGGTAATAGCCTTACCTCAAAACCCAGTACCTAAGTATCTACCCACCTGAAACAAATGACTGTCTGGGTTTCCAGTTCCTTGTTTAGTTAACTTGCCCACTTTTGCCGTCACGTGGAACCAGTTAATTGAAGAAACCTTACAAATAACTTTTTCACACCGGCTTTTAAAGTAAAACACAAAAATAACCGATTTCAAAAACATAATCATAAAAAGTGCAAAAATTACTTACGTTTCGGCAGTCGGCGTCTTAGGTATCTCTTGTGTTTATCGTTTTTCAACACCGACTTCCGAAACGAAAGTTATTTTGCACTTTTTAGGATTTCGTTTTTGAAGTCAGTTATTTTTTGCGAAAAAGTTTTTATTTCTCTCTTTTTAGTGTTGGTTCACCATAATTACAAATTGAGCAAGTTCCATAGTAAGGTACCTAAACGATTGACAATATACCCATATTAACTAAATTATCACATTCGTGCTGTTTGTCGCTGAAGAGTTCGGTTGTATATTCCATAACTTGTAAACTGTCTAAACGATTTTGATGAAACTTGCACTATGACCTAATTTGAGAGATACTTAATCCAATAAAGAATGATCAGAATCGTTTCAGCCAAACGCGAAAAATCGCGGACAAACAAATATACATACATACACTATTATGAAGTTTGACACCCGTGTTTAGAAGCCTATACAGAGTAACATATTACGGGAATATTATGCGATGCCATCAATATTACATACAGACGTGTGGAATTGATTACCTCCTTTTTTGTAGTCGGTAAAAAGGGTAGTAACACCCGCTTTCGTAATTAAACGTGGCCCACCCTCAACAATGGGGTGGCCCCACTGGGTGGCCCACGCGACCACGTGAATAGCCATCTATCGAGGAAATCTACGGTTTCATCTGCTTTAGTGATATTTCTACACCCTTTCCGCGTGAAAGATATTTCACAATGTACTACTGGGAGAACGACCAATATTACTTGACACATGGCGAAGTAAGAAACTAAATGAATTTGATACTGAATTTGACATGAGGACTGTCGCATCGCCTTAGCAAGTAGCGTCCCCTAGAGAGACCAAGACAAATGGTAATTGATAAAAATTAAGCTGAAACCTCGTAAGTTGACGGAAAACTGGCACGTTGACGTCTATCTCAGAGCATACGTACTGAAAAGTTTGTATATTTGCTATTAAATCTGTTTTTTGTGCAATTCGGCATAGTTTGTTAGTTATCTGTGATGTTGGAGTTCCATGTACCTTATTACTTGATTTAGGCTTATCAGGATGTAGGTAGAGGAAACTCATGCAATAACTTAGAGGCTTCGATCAAGGATACACATGTAAATAAATAATAATAATTATTAGATATAAGTTTATCCATCCGCTTTTTTTGGTACATCCATACAATTCACCATCTGTCAAGGTAAGGTTTGAACAAACTATGTTGCAGTCAAACTAGATGTGATGAAAATCAGTAATATACATAGAGCGACTATCTTCTGACGTTCGCGACCACAGACATAAATCTAACTAGATGATGCGATTGTATGTACTTCGCGTGCCAAAAAACGGACTAAAGTTACGACAAATGATCGTAATCTGAACTTTTCATTTAGCATTATCGGCACCGGAAATCCACCGAAATCTAGAAAAAAATGTATTTTTATGCCAAATTAAATAATGTATAGAAAAAGTTGGCCGAGGCATTGGAAATGTTTTCTTTCATTGGTTAGTAATTTTTTTTTTTAAATTGTTTGTGAAAAGTGACACGCTTAGTTTTCATACAGATGGAGAGACTTGCGTTATCTTTTTAGATTTCTAATTATTTTTAAAGCAAAACTAATAGTTATACAAAAAAAAAATGTTAAAAAAATAATGCACATGAAACAATAATAAATATATTTTTTTTAATGTTAAGGAGTAAGCTTTAGAAAGTTACCGTTTTACGGCACTAAAGCGGATGTAGGCCCTTAACGTCCTTCTGAAGCACAGAGGAGACTCGGCACTCGCGGTGTCCAATGGATGGTCATCTCTACACATGTAGGTAATTACCCGACTGCCGAAGGAGGATAATGTGTTTATCAGGCTTTGTATGTATGTTTGTTCCTATGTGGCGTTCTCGAGACCCGTTTGGTCGGCCGATTTTAATGATTCTTACGTCAATCGATTCCTCTTAAACTTGCAAGTGTCACTGGCTACAATAAAATTGGAGAATAGGAAAATTGCGGATTTTGGGCGCCATATTTTCTGGGCCCAATTTATTTTTGTCTTATAAAAATAAAGGATTTTAAGAGGTGATTTGAAAAATATATTAAACTTATATTTTTAAATGTAATTCGAAAAAACAATATTAACTACAAAGTTCTAAATCAAAAAAGTTAAATCAATTAATCAAAAAACCCGACTGCTTAAGAAGCGAACTAAAAAGACGAAAACAAGAAGAAAATCATGCTGTGCAGTCGGAGGATACATCTGGTTTTGGTCAGCAAGCTCGCGAATATGTATCCTCCGACTGCACAGCGCATGATTTTGATTCTTCTTTGATTCTCTTGTTTTTTGATTGCTCGCTTTTTGGATTTTTTTGTTTTGATATATCGGTAAGGACACCATTGTCATTACAATATTTCGAAATCAACTACTTATTAATGCTGAGAATACAAGTGTTATCAATACCAAAAAAAACAGCTACTAGACCCTCTCATCTAAGGTCCAAGGCACTCATAATACGGTTGATCCACCTACCAGGGACCCATAACTTCACAGGGTATGTTTAAGAGTAATCTGCAAATGCTAATCCTGCTAGCTTGAATACACGTGTTTTACAGGTTTACCGTTAGCAACTGGATACGTTGGACAATTTAGTTGTGGATAGTTACTGATTATATTTTATAGGCTGTAGAAGAAATAATATTCTGCAACGTGTGTGGTGGGAAAGAGACAAGGTAATGATAGAAAGAAGGAAGGAAGGAAGAAAACATTGATAATACTCACAGTGGATCTTTGTGTCTCTAAAGTTGGCTGCAAGACGCTGCGCAGTTGCTATTTTTGTGTCAATGTTGAAGTGGGAGATAGCATTGTATAACTGCCTCTTTCACTCGCTTACATTTCGCATCGTCTTATCTCGCTTACTCTATGCAGTATACTCGATGACAAACTGTTTCTTGCGCAATTATTCGCAGAACCAAATTCAGAGATACAAAGATCGGCTGTGACTGCTATATCTCCACTTGATGGCAGGACAAAGTACATTTCTATTACCTATGGTGATTGTCGAAATATCATAATTTATGGGATTTATCACATGCTATTTCCATAGCGGATCAATCAATCAATAATCATCCATCCAATCCATTCAATAATCCCCAAACATTTTTAACCTCCGACGGAAAAAGTGGGTTGTTATAAGTTTGACGTGTGTACCTGAGTGTTTGTGTATTTGTGTATCTGTCCAATGTGCCGATTTTTTTTTCGTTTTTTTGTTTGTTTGAAAGGTGTCTTTATCACTCTTAAATCGAACATCTATCGAAACACGTTATTATGACACGATATAATAACGTGTTTCGATAGATACACCGTAGTTAGACTCGCATTTGGTCCGTAGTGCGTGCAGGCCTCCTTTCTGTGAGAGAGAATGGGCCGTAATCCACCACGCGGGCCCAGTGCATGTTCGTGGATGTCACATGTCTTCGAATTTTTGGTTCTAAGACATGCTGGTTTCCTCACGATGTTTTCCTTCACCGTTTTAAGAGCAGTGGTGATGAAATTATTTACACAAAGTAAAGCGCCTGGTTCGAACCCACGACCTTTGTTTTTATATGGGGCAATCCCACCACACCATTCCCAAACCACTGCAACTCCTGAAAGAAAGAATCAACAGTGACCACCACCAGAAAAGCGCCGAGGCAATGAAGCTCGACGAAATCCCGGAGAATGAATTTAACTGTCTTAGATCCCGCAACAAAATTAATCAGAAAAGAAAAACAGAGGAGAAAAAAAAACACAAGTTTCCGCTTCCCTCTATATCAAGCAGGAGACAGAACAAAAAAGGCCAATAGGGACAAAGGGTTGTTAACAACTGGTATAAGCCCAGTTGCCTAGCAACACGGATAAAAATTAGTATTAACATTAATGGGTCCTAACATTGTGGGCTGTTAAATTTGATTTCAATAATAGGTATGGTAAAAACGCTTGAACACTCGGAAATTTGTTCTAGTTTCCACAAGGTCCGTATAGTAAACAACTCCTGATGCAGCCTGTACATTATTCAACATAATATTGCGTTCATTCTGCCAAAGAATACACTCCTATAATGTGCAGGTTGTACATATTCGCAGTCAGGAGTAGAACACTGACATAAAGGCGAGGCACCGAAGGAAAATAAGAACCCTCGACCTACAACTTGTAACTCGCAGCCATTACCACTGGGCCACCACTGCTCTTTCAACTCTTTACACTACGACGTAAGTTCTGTAACAACCATCTCATCTTCAACATCACTTCAGCTGAAAGTCGTCCACCGCTGGACATAAGCCTGCCCAAGCGTCACCACATTGATCGGTCCTGTGCGTCTGGCAGCCTTAACAAGGTCATTGGTCCATATAGAGCGAGGCCTTCCAACTTTGCGTCTTTCAGTATATGCGGTACGGTTGGACGGTTGGGTACCAATAATCTATACCTAGTACTTACCCGTGGAAGTATCTTGTGAACTTTTTGGCCAATGAACCGCACTCTACAATGGGGCGATAAATGCCACGTCACTACATCAAATTCGCAAACTCACACGTGTAAGGGACCAACCCACCTGCAAAACTTCAACCGACCACAAGCCTGAGCAAAAGCGGACCCTGTTCCAAATAGGGTTGCCAACCGTACATAGGTACGGCAAAAAATGCAGAATAGTCTAATAAAGAATGCCAACTCTGCTTTGCTAAATAAGGCGTACTTTGTAAACTAAATCAGCATGTGTACGATAAAATACTTTATTTCTTAGACTCTGATTTTGAATTTATGTTTTATGTAATGAATTCCTGTCATTTAACTAAGTGAGTTTTAGTATTTTCTGTCATAATTGCAAAATGTTGGCAAGTGAAAAACGGCTTCATATTTAAATTTATTTTGAAAATTTCCTCACGTGCAATTATTTTCAAAACAACGAAACATGTACCTATGTTGTTTCGCAATATGTTCATATTGCGATTCAACATAGGTACATGTATGTTTAAAAAAATGTCAAGAAGGTTTGGTTCATAAAAATAATAAAACTGCTTAGCATCTTAAATTGTTTTAAACTGGTAATTCCAAGTCTACTAAAGTAATAAAGCCTAGAATGTAGAAATAATAGTAGAATTGGGTTTGTTTTTTTTTTAATCAACCGAAGATATTTATGGGCTTTATATTTTTTTTCCATACTCTTCTTTTTATGTCTGTATTCTTCATTTTAACCTCTAAAATCTTCTAAAATTTGATGACCCTATTTTCAACAGTATTATCGTTGTAAAGCGAAATGTTTCGTAAATCCTTGACAGACTCAGGTAGAGAAATTTCACATAGTTGCATGTTCTGTATAAAAAAAGGTCGACATTTCTAAGAATTCCGCCTAACTGGCCTTTATAAAATTGCCTTTTTGTCGATCTTTGGAAATCATTCATTTAGTAGTGGCTTTGTGAATTTTGACCCTATGACTTTGATCTAGAGTTCATCATTGATTGGTAATTTGATAGATACATTAATTAATTGTTAGAATGTGTGGTAGCTAGAGTATTGCCTTTATCATATTTTTGTATGTAGGTATATGCAATTATTAAATATTCTGGCAATCTCAGTAGAAAACATTCTACGTTAGTTCCGAATCTAGCACTTGTCGAATTAAAAATACTCATACCAAATAAAAAAGTGATCTTTAAATACCTAATGATCAATTATTTTTTCTGAATAGTTCCTTTCAAAATTTGATTTTTTGCCACGATGCTTTCAAATGAAACTTCGGGTCGGCAGAAATCATAGCGAACTGCCTGCCTAACCAGTGGCAAAGTAACTTCTGTAGTTTGATTTATTTAACCTTTTCTTATATATGTCGATTGATAATACAATTAATTAGGTATTATTATGAAACGAATGTTTCCGATGATTAAAACTATAGAAGTACAAAATATTACTTAAGCTTGTCCAGTTTGTAAAACTCAGCCAATACTATTGCCATCTGTTATCATGAAACGAAACAGATATTCAGATAAAACAGGTCGAGAGAAAGTGGCGCCCCCGCTCTGTTTTACCGACGTAACATTGACGATCTGTCATGGCGTAAAGAAGTGTACATTTCTGTGCACAGTAAAACAAAAATAATGATTCTCAGACGATTTATTTTGCGTTTGTGCGGTAAAACCTTTTGTTTGCGATATAAAGTATCATGATTACAGTGTGTTAGTTATCTTTAGTCGTAAGTGTGAGTTAAAATGGACAAGAAAAATGCGATTCGGAGAGCCAAGAGGCCGTCTAAAGTGCTCGAAGAAAATTATTGGGATTGCAGCGTTTGTACGTACAGAAACAATGCGGAAGCCTTCAAATGTTCAATGTGTGATGTTAGAAAAGGTAATAATCCATTGATTTGTGCTAGCATGTAATTCTTTGTGTGGTTAGCAGACGTGAATGACCTGAACATTTTACATACCTATATGGCCACGTAGGTCTCAAATATTTACATATCAGTGCAATTATAGTACTTTTATCGCTCTACTGTACTTGCGTGTGTTTAAATTTACATAATATAGGTGTTAACAGGCCAAATATCGCATAGACTGTAACATAACCTATAAACTAAGCGCTCATAGTCAAAATCTTAGGTATTGATTGGCATTACAACGGGCTCGCGTCCTTGCCAATGTTTTGGCTACGCTAAAATTTTAGCTTATTAACCGATGTACCAGTTAATGATACAGTTGTTACCAAGGAGGCTTTAAAAGTTGGTAACCAATAAGATAATTGATAGGGTATCATTTTTGTTATTGGTTTATTGAACCTATTAGAAAAAAAACTACCTACATTGTAAAATCCTTGGATTACAAAGGTACTTAAAAGTAGATAATATATGACTATGTTCCATACGGTTAAATTTATTTAACAAATATTCTTTAATTAATCTTGCTAGTAACTAAATCACTTCACTATACAATAATTATCCAGGTTCAGTCCTAAAGATCATTAATAATATGTTCTAATTTATTACCCTTTCGTACTAAAAACTCTTTGATAAGCTTAAAAATAAACAAACAGATAACTTGTCTTTGACTTACGATTTTAATGTAAACAAATCTGTGTGCATTCCTGCCTTTTAAAAACAGAACGCTCATTGCTCGCCTATTGTATAACCCGACCAATATAAATATACACCTCTCGACTTTTGCAAAGTAAACATTGTCACGACTTCCTAATTCGGTCGGGTTATGTTCGTTGACCTTTACGTGATGTTGCCACCCTATACTTGAAGGACAGATATAGGTAAGCAGTACGTTTATCTCATATGGTGTACGTTGTTTATGGTGTAAACGGGCCCCTTGTAGTGTCAGCGGACCTTTTGGAATGTTAAACAGATATTCTTTTGTTTGCTTAACGAGTAACTTGACTGCAACATGATTATTGTGGTTCTAATAGTTGTTAGATTTTTAAAATTGTGTTAGGTAGGGGATCCAATTTAAACTTCCTAGTGTAGTGCTAGTGCGTGCGAATCTTTTCCGTAGTCGGGCACTCGGCAATCTCGGCATCGGCATGTCGCAGTGGAACGGAGAACATCGCGCGTTTGCGCTCGAAGCGTTTTTCAAAAACGGTTCATATACTCTGCCTGTAGAAAGTCTTGCGAAGTCTGCAAGAAGTCTTGAGAAAATTCAGCTCGTGGAATAGAGTGTGCGCGACAATCCAGAAATTTCTGTGAGGATAAGGGCAGAGAGTTTGAAACTCACATAATCAACAGTCCACACAATTTTGAAGGAAGATCTAAAATATGTAAGCCTGTAATCTAAGACTAAACAATTTGTTACATTACGTATTCAATTCCAAGGTTTTTAAGCAGGTATTGCTTGACTTAGTGATCGAAAACAAATAATGTGATTCAATAATTCAAACACTAATCTAGTATGCTAAACTTGTTTGAAAACATTGAGCAGTTCCATGGGTGTCGTGAGCGCGTCACAACAATCACTCTCGCTCCATACTTACACCATAATTATGACATAATTATCCCTAGACTCCGCACACCGTCAAACAACGACGCTTGTGTTTCGATTTTAAACTGTCTAGGTTATCAGGATCCAACAGAGCAATGAGGTCCTAGAATCGATTGCCGGGGTGGTCTAAGTGTATTTGGGATTTTCTATCTGGTATTTATTAAGCAGATCGGAGTCTTGATTTGTGCTCGGTTGACTGCAATGGCTCGCCCTTCTTCTACATGTAATATAACTGGGTGAAATGTAGGTGTACATCTGCTAAACCCTACGGGGAATACTGGCGTGGTATGATGTTAACAGGTTCATTGTCCAATTTGTAAAACAATAGATTGAATCATATATGATTCATTCTACAGGGAAACTGTTAAGCATGCATCATAATAATTATCATAAATTGTTTAAACACATTAAAGCGATATATACGCCCCAATGTAAACGCAGTACTGGCCGTGCGCCCGCTCGATGCCAAAATATCAATATTGAATCTCCTTTTGAACAGTTTTGTTTGCAAAATATTATATGATTTACATAATTATGCTATGTCAGTTATGAAGAAATTCCAGACATCAATTTTTCTGTGTAAATATTTATAAACATCCAAGTCGCTTTGGAGGAGTATCCAAAAGTTGCGAAAAATATCGTGTTGCTAATTATTTTTTTAAACCAAAACTATTTGTTATACGAAAAAAACATGTTTAAAAAATAATGTACAGTCAGGCCACAAAAATCCTTTAGCACGTCAATGATCATTATCGCGTGCACAGTAGCGTGTATTCATTCATGTGTGAGTGAATTAAACGCAAACATTTATTCGTCATACGGTATAAATACGAGAAGGTGGCTGTGAGGTCAATACTAGACAAGGATAAAGATATAGTTTTGTTTTCTTCTAATTAGTATTCGCACTTAGTCAATCCAAACCTAAAGCTAAAATTCGAACTCTCTGTCATCAGTTCATTTGGCTAAGATCAGAAACATATGACTTGTGAGCAAGAGACTGTGGGTTCGATCCCCATCTGATTTATTGAGATCGATTTTGTATTTTCGTTACTTTTTTATTATATATTTTTTATGTTTAAATTAATGTTATGTTATAAGTAATATATAAATTTAAATGCTTTATATATAAATATTGGTATATAATACTTTTGATCCGAAAATTACAAAAAGGAATCATATTGTAGGTTAAAATAAAATAATAGTGGGTAATTTCAAACATATATAATTAAATTAGGTAACAAGTTTGCTTCTATGAAAAATTGTTTCTATGTCTTAACTTTATTGAGATTATAGCTTAATTTTTCATTTTCTCATGGAGAAAAGAAGATTGAAGTTTAATCCCAATTTTACAAACATAACCTAACTTACGTGTATAACTATAGATATTATGACCAGTATATTTCCTGTAATAAACATCCTATTCATTAATATTTTGTTACACCTCCATTATTGTCAATGCAACTAAGTAGACGTCGACGCATGGAGGCGACAATGTTTGCACATATATCTGTGCCACGTAAATCCTCCCATATTTGAGTGCAATGGGATTTAAGCTGCTCAGGAGTTCTCTCATCTCGTGCTTTCCATCTTTGAACCAGTAAACCCCATATATTTTCAATGGGGTTAAGATCAGGGGATCGAGCTGGCCATGGAATAACTTTAATATCAGTATGCTGACTAAACCACTCTTTTACAACACTGGCACGATGTATCGGACAATTATCTTGAACAAAACTTAGTTCACCAAAGTCTTCAGTTGGATAAACATTACGCACAGTTGGTAGCATTATGTCATTTAAAACTTCGACGTAATTATAACTATTGGCACGCGTAGGTATGAATTCCAACTCGCCCGGCCCCTGAGCACTAATCCACCCCCACATATTCACACTTATTCTACCTGATTCGGTACTCAGAATAATGTTTTGTTCTGACCAGCGAGTATTATTTTTTCGCCATAAATGAAGTCGTCCTATTTGACAAGATTTGAAAGTCTTCTCATCGGAAAATATAGTAGTCTCCCAGTTGAAATCTAAATATTCTCGAGCAAAACGTAATCGCTCTTCCTTGTGTTTTTGTGTCAGAAATGGTTTTTTAGCTGGTTTCCGTTAGTATACCTTCAGCATGGAGTGCACGGCGAACAGTTTCCAAAGACGTATCAAATCGATTTGCAAACAGTTTAGTTGGAATGAAACCATTTGCTTCATATTCTTCCACCATTGAACGTCGCTGAGTCGGGTTAATAAGCCGCGGTCTTCCACTTCTCACACGACTCTTCAAACTACCTTCTTCCTCGAACCTCTTTACCCAACGGCTCACAGTATTTCTCTAAAAAACAAAAATATTTTATTACACACTTGCAACTAGCGATTTATGAATAGGTATCATTCGCCGCAACTATCATCATACCTAAAATAATCCTTAAAAATAACTTACACTTAAACCGGTTTCGGAAGAAATTTGAGAAATATTAAGCCCATTTCTATGCAAAGCGACAATATTTGCCCTGGCATCAATAGGAATATTAGCTTGCATCTCGAATCAGATATTCAAACAACACAATAATCGCAATAATAACACAAGTACTCTTAATAAAGTTCGCCAACTAACAACATCGTAGGTAATTACTTCTCCAATCTAGTAAGTTTATTTTATTTTACACTCACCCACATTTATTTATTTTTGTTACAAGTTCAACTAATAAGAAACATTATTCTCATCATATTATTTTAAAATTCTCGATAAAAACACAAAAAGATCCACTTAGCTGGGGTTCGAAAGCAGGTCTCAACGTGTGAAACAACCAATGCGTTAACCACTCAGCCAGCTATATGGCAATAGTATCGAAATTAAATACAACTATCTTAATACGCCGCCACGATATGACAGACTAGATAGTATTATACAAATGATCATTCTACCGTACTCTTTCTTAATAAATAATGATGAAAGAGTGCGATATACGAGACGTGTATGTGTGCAAAAGGTTTGTTATATTGAAAGGTCGTAAGTGCGACTTGCTTTGATGCAATAAATTTGTAAAACTGCTAATGGATTTATGCATGCGATAGTACGTGAAACAATAATAAATATTTTTTTTTTCAAACCTTTTAACCTAGCCGTTACTAAGGAGTATGCTTTAGAAAGTTACCGTTTTACGGCACTAAAGCGCATGAAGGCCCTTAATTAATCAATCTGCCTAGCTTTTACTAGACTACATCTGACCTTTAACTGTTTCCGAAGCTGAGAAACACTTCCGAAGAAAAAAAGCCGCACAAGTGCGAGTCGCTCTCGCCCACCAAGGGTTCCGTACAAATTTGTAGTTACATATTATAAAGAGTTAAGGAATCGAGTCTCGCAGTTTTATCGTCGCTTTTTTTAGCGCGTTTTTTTTTACGTTAACTTAGAAGTTTGATTTTTACACAGCTTCGGGGACTATAGACCAGAGTATATGGTTATAATTTCAACTCGATACCTCCACGCGTGCCCGAAATAAAGGGTCTTGACAGATAGACAGACAGACGGACAACAAAGTGATCCTATAAGGGTTCCGTTTTTCCTTTTGAGGTCCTCGGACCTCTAAAAATATAAAACTGAATGGGTCATAGGCGCTGTCGAAGCATATTTAGAAGGTGATTAACAAATGCAAATAAACAAATAGAAATGATAAATGATTTATTTCTGTAAGTAGGTTTGAACAAACACTTTTACATGTCGATCATATTTTTTAAAACTAGATGAAGTCGGCGTTTCCTATCTGACTACTCTGAGAAGAAAGGCCGAAACAAACTCAGAGGTCACAGTCTCTTTTAAAGTCCAGACAAAATCTTGGTTAGATCATGTGAAGACCATGTAGACTGAAGTCTGAAATGGTCTTTTGAGGAAAGAACCAGCCAGATTGAGTGGACCTGTCCAGTCAGTGCACGCATTTGTCAATAACCATGCAGCTCAACTCAGAAATTAAGGAGCTCAACGATTCGACGAACAATACCAAAGAAAGGACATTCGGGTAGGCCGCACAAACTACTCAAACTGCCAGACCATGATTAAAACTAACTTAGATAAATTAAAAACAAACAAAAAGTATGATCCACATAGTCTTCACATTCACAACTATTAAAAAAAAGAACTTAAAATAAAATAATATACTTAATACTTTAAAAAGTAAATATTCTTGTCATTGCAAGAAAACAAAAAAAAAACAAAATTCATGGTGCAAAATATAAAAAAAAAAACAAAATTAATTGGAGCAGCTCAATCCCAAGCCTGTTTGTCCTCAACGTAATCTTTAATTGTATAAAACGCTTTCTGACATAACTTACGTTTAATGAATGTTTTGAATTTATTAAGACTTAGATCTTGTACGTGGCTTGGAAGCTTATTATAAAAGCGCACACATTGACATCTAAACGAGCCACCTATTTTCGTGAGCCTTGTTGCAGGTACTACAAATTTGTGTTTGTTCCTAGTATTTATGTTATGGATATCACTGTATTTTTTAAACAATTTTATATTTTTATGGGCATATAAAAGATTTTCATAAATATACTGAGAAGGCACAGTCATTACATTAATCTCCTTAAATTTCTCTCTGAGAGAGTGTCTCGGGCTTAATTTATAAATTGATCGAACAGCTCTTTTCTGTAAAACAAAGATAGTCTGGATGTCGGCGGCATTTCCCCACAACAGAATACCGTACGACATTACACTATGAAAATAGCTAAAATATACTAAACGGGCTGTCTCTATGTCAGTTAAATTACGAATTTTCCTAACAGCATATGCTGCGGAGCTTAGCTTTTTTGACTGAATGAATTTGGGTAATCACTATTGAATAATGTAGCTTTAAATGAGGGTAGTTTCAGAAAATTCTATCCCGTCTATGTGAAGTCGCGAACTTTTCAAAAGACCTAAAGCAGCCCATGGGTTCGGATTCCAGTCGAGCCGGATTACCAGTGTTTTACATGGAGCAACTGCCTATCTGATCTCCACAACCCAGTAACTGGGTAAAAGATAAATCTAGCCAAGACTGGTGTCTGATCTCAGGCTTCTGACTACTCGTAACGACTGTCGAAGATCATTAAATGACAGCCGGGACCAACGGCTTAACGTGCTTTCCGAGGTGTGGAGGAAACTCGCCATGTATATATGGACACCACAGACATAAATCTAACTAGATGATGCGATTGTATGTACTTCGCGTGCCAAAAAACGGAGTAAAGTTACGACATCGTAATCTGAGCTTTTCATTTAGCATTATCGGCACCGGAAATCCACCGAAATCTATAAAAATGCCTTATTATGCCATATTGAGCTGTAAAGAATGTATAGAAAAAGTTGGCCCAGGCATTGGAAATGTTTTCTTCCATCGGTAAGTAAATTTTTATTTAAATTGTTTATGAAAAAGTGGAACGCAACGCTTGGTTTTCATACAGATGGAGGGACTTATGTTATCTATTTAGATTTATGTCTGTGATGGTCACCCATCCTCAGACTGACTCGGCAAGCGTGGTTTAATCTTGAAGATCGATCCGTGCGGATGTTGTGGGACCAAATCTGGCGGAACAAATTTTTGTCATAACAGTACCTCATTCCGATTCCGACCCTACCTATAACGAACACGAAAACTGTGAGCCCGAAGCGTGATGACGTCACATCCTGCCGGCGAACACAGCTACCTAGCGTCCATAGCATAAATTAAATTTATTGTTATCACTAGCTCCAGTTAATAGCTAAATTGGAACACTGAATGAATTTCGCTCTTTGATATACAGGCAGATAGTTGGATGTGAATTTGGGACAGTTCCTATTTGTTGCTCACAATTGTTGCATTTGAAAAAAAAATCTATTTATTGAAAATATAAAATAAAAATATGTATTGGACACATATTTCTTCTTTTGCCACGTAAACAAAAAAATACTAGGATACAGTGCGTTGAAATTTCGTGTGACGTCACACCGAAGTACACACTACTATACACTTTATACTGACATAGTGACGTCACGAAAATTGGCAAAGATAAAACAAATCAAAGTTCAGAAGTGGAGGCTCCACTTCTGAACTTTGATTTGTTTTATCTTTGCCAATTTTTTATTATTGATAGGCTCGCGCTTGACCACTATCTCACCTGATGGTAAGCGATGATGTGGTCGACGATGTAGCACGCTTACCTAGAAGAAACCTATTCACTATTTTTTATTATTGAGCAAAAAATAAGTGTCCAATATTATTAGATAATCTCATGACGGATTAAATAGAATTATAATGTGTCTACCCAGGAAACATCCCTATTCTACATACGTTCTGTTATAATCTTTAGGCCGGTATTTGAATTGATTATTGCGAAACGTGTCAAACCCTATGTCAAAGTTTGTCTGGTTTGTTTGTCCAATTCATAAGAATTCGGGGGAAAGATCGTGTTCACAACTTCACACGGAACATATTCGTTAAAAGTCAGCCGCTATGACGGTAAACGCTAAGTTCGAAATGTGTGAACAAAATTTTTCTCACGTGTCAAAAAACAACTAAAATGTTCTAAATAAAATCACTTATCAAGCAGTCCCACACCGCGTAATAGCAGTTTGGTATTCTAGTTCAATTCCAGGATGTCACCAACATCAAACTGCTTGAAGCGATTGTCCCATGTTTTTCATCCATTCCTCAATCTCAAAGTTGTCGGCGGCCGACTACCTAAACCTAATGTCTCGTGTGTACGCAGCCTAGTTATGAAGATTAGAACTCAGTAATATTTACTATATAACTCAGTAATACAACCTTGGCCCACACTAGGAATTTCTTTTGTTGTATTTAGGGAATTGCCCACCTCGTGACAATCCTAATCGTGATTAATATTATAGAGGTAAGATTTATGTAATGAATGGGTTCTCTGGCAGTACTGATTCTTTTACTGATAAAGCTACATTATTACTCAGTGTCTCCTGTGTACCTCCTGTTATACATATTAATTCTTTAGATCTTTTGAATCATATAAGGAAAACTATTTACTGCATCACTGTACAATAACGTCATCAATTGAAGCACGGGACCCTAAGTCCCCGTGCTTCACCAAGATGGAGAACCTATACTCCATTTGCGATAACATTAGACGTTTAAATTAGCCCATTTTACAGCCCGTTCGACCGATTTTGACATATATTGCGTTAGTTATACGACAAATGGTAGCTGTAGTAAACAGTTGGTTTTGGTAACAGGTTTATGCTTTTTATGTCATCCTTATGGTTACGGGATAGAATTCAAAATCGATTGAACGGACTGTAAACAGATTTAGAAAAATGTCTAATGTTATTCCAAATGGAGTATAGGTGAACCACGGGTCCGGTGCCTACTATATCTCCCGCAAATAAAAATTACGGTTTCTATGAGGTGAACCACAGGAGCGAAATCGCGAAAAAACGCTAATAATATTCAAGCCAGAATTATGTTTTATTTATGCATATTTCTGTCCATACTAACGATGCAAAGACAACCCTAATTTAACCCCCGGCCCATTGCTGTATATTCGGCAGTGGCGCCGCTTCGGCCACCAGCCCGGGGCAGAACAATACCCCTAATGCAGGAATTGTGTTCATGCTAAATTATAACAGGGTAGGGGGAGTTACTGGAGTATGCAGTCTTGTGTTTCTGTGAAGTTGGGATGCTGTATATGTACCACAGATAATATAATACTAGCAAAGCCTCATCCCATACAAAGAAACCGTGCCGACGTAACTAGCTTTTTTCGTCTGATTATCTGATTATTTTTTGTACATCGCTCGCGTTCGGTTCCGTTCAATGGCGATATATAGATGGTGTTAGTAGCGACTTGCAAGTAAAAGAGTTTACTCGGTGCATGAATATTTTTTTCTATAAATACAGTGAAGATCTGTGTTATAGTATTTTTTTGCACGTTTTTAGTTTCATTGCACCAAAATGGGTTAAAATACAAATTTAAACAATCGAGTGGAATGCCTTAGAAATTTAAAACCGCGCCATATTTTGGCATCAATTTTAAATGATCCGTTCAAATAATCTTTGAGGTGTGAACTAAAAGCCCAATATTCCATAATTTTTTGCTTAGGAGAGTTGATTACACAGGACACAAGAACATACAATTTTTATGTTCAATTCCAGAAAATGTTGGGTTTTAAACACAATTCTTATTGTAATTCGTGAGACTGGCGTATAAAAAATATTCTAGAGTGGTCAAAAAAATATTTTTGATCAACGAATACACGTACATCTGTTCGTTGAGTTTTCTTATCTCGATATTTCCTTTCCCATTATTTAGAATAATCTCGAAACTTGCATTTCTTATTGGGTTAACTTGCAACTCCTGTTAATAGGAATGTTTTCTGGGTAGAAAAATAATAATTCTATTAAGTCCGTCAGTGAGATTATCATATAATATTGGACCCGTATTTTTTTGCTTTATCTAATAAATACGAACTGACAAAGATAAAGCGCATCAAAGTTCAGGAGTAGGGCGTGTGACGTCACTTTGGCAGTATAAAGTGTAGCACACCGTGACGTCACATGATATTTCAACACACTGTATCGTCGTAATCTTTTCTTTACGTTGCAAAAGAAAAAAACCTGTCCAATATTTTTAGGTTATCTAACTGACGGAGTAAATAGATATTTTTTGTTAACTACCCTATTGCCTATCTAGGTGACACAGTTCCAGCCAGTTGAGTTCAATTTGCACGAAATTATGAGCCAATGAATGCATCCGACTGCATCTCACTTGTAATCTTTTTTGTTCATTTAATATTATGTCATTTATTATAACTAGACGGTTTTTATCATAATGTGTGTAGAATCGAGGTTTTCCTCTAACCCCGAGTTTCTGAGCTCAAAATTATCGCAGAATTAATGTGACAAATTGTCAAGCACGCGTTATCTGCTGTAATTGGTTGAATGAATTTTCAACAGCATCATCATTTTCATTCGTAGGTAGGTGTAAAATAACAATAGACGTATTTTCAAAGCAAGTTTTATAATTTTATATTAAAATAGAAGTACATAATTAAAGTGCCTGATTTATTCAATTAATCACTGCGTTACGTGCACTGTACGGGTACTCACGTTTGTAGCACATTTACGTGACTCCTAGCAAGAATTTTTGCACCACCTGCCAGCACATCATCTGCACTTTTACTGGGAACTAGATGATCACAATGTCTCAACTGGACGAGATTGCATCAGCACAAAAAAACCTTGAGGACAGCTTTATCCGGAAGATGGGAGAATTGGAAGCTCAAACCCAGTGCGCGGGTCCTGCCAAGGATACTGTGGCGAGGGTTGCTGACGAGTTTCGCACCTTCAGAGAGCTTATCTTCAGCATGCTAAGCCTGCTCCGAAGACAGATCAGCGAGTGTGCCAGACAAGTTGATGGGTTGGAGACCAGACATCGGCGGAAGGCGCTGATTTTCCAGGGCATTGCAGAGGTTGACGGTGAGGTTAGCAGCACAGTCATCCTGGACATTATAAATAAGAAGCTGGCCCCTAAGCCATTGACTGCATCTGCCATTACGTCCTGTCATAGACTCTGTGTAGCCAATAAAGACCATCATCGACCAATATTGGTGAGATTTTCAGACTATGACGATAAATCTGCGGTCTGGAAGGCTAAGTCCCGCTTAAAGGGTACCTCCATCTCAGTCAAGGAGTTCTTGACAAGGACCCGGCATACCATTTTTGGGAAGGCGCGGCTCCACTTCGGGATGCGATCTTGTTGGACTCAGGACGGTGTTATTGTGGTTAAGGCCCCCGACGGGAGTAAACACAAGTTAACTTCATTCGACGAACTGAGTCCACTGCTGGCGAAGTATTCGAAGGTCCAGGGAGGCGAGAATCTGCAAAACAAGATGCGTTAATGATGGTATTTGGCTACTTATTGTATTTATTCATAATGCTTAATACGCATTAGAGAGTAAAATTGTACTTACCGTGGCAATCTTGTTGCTATTTCGTGTACTAATGTGTAATCTATCACTTTTCCTCTTATAACTTTGCTGCTTAGATTGTTTTGTTTATCTATCTGTAACTCGAGTTTACTTTGTTGTGTTTACCGTTTACCCTCAACATTTTTTTTTTTTTTTTCTTTTCTCAATACCGCAAAATGTCAAACCATAATTGGTTGTTTGTCTACCGTCAAATCAACGCATAAACTATGTTTTTTAAAGTTTTGTTTTCGGATACATTTATTTAAAATCACCATGTTAGCTGGCGGGAGGTGCAGAGATGCAAGCGCCAGCCTTTCGTATAGTATTTTTGTTTGTTATTTCCGTTTAATTTTTATATATATTTTATTATTTACTTTTTATTGTAATGTTGTCAGACAGCGAATCCTTTTTTTTCTGCCAACGAATCAACTGCCTCTTCATGTGATAGTAGTTTTTGCTCTCTAACGGACACCCTTGGCGATCTATTGCGTCAAAGGTTCAGCCCAAACACTGGCCGGCTGTTTAACGTTTGCCACATTAACGCCCAAAGTATTCCTAGTCACCATAGCGAACTATACGACACATTTGCCAACAATAACGTTCATGCCGTCCTGATTTCTGAGACCTGGCTCAAGCCTGAACTTCCATCTACCACCTACTCTCTTCCTGGTTTCGTTCTTCTTCGGAATGATCGAATTGGGAGAAGAGGGGATGGTGTAGCAATATACCTTCGCGGAGATCTCCCTTATAAAATTCTTTGTTCTTCTGCTTCTAATGTGTCTGCCGAGCTTCTTTTTCTAGAGGTTTGTGTCAAAGGAGCTAAAACCGTTTTAGGTGTTATTTATTGTCCCCCTTCCCTTGATTATTTCACCGAAATCGAATCGGTTATTGAATCTTTGGGTGCTGAGTATACACATCACATCATCATGGGCGATTTTAACACCAACCTCCTTTCCCACAACTCCCCTCGCTCCCGTAAACTCCTGCATATTGTCGAGTCAGCTAGTCTTCACGTATTGCCTCTCCAACCCACTCATCATAATAAAGTCGGTGATGATACCTGGCTTGACCTGATCCTCACCTCTAATCCTTCTCTAGTTTCCTCGCATGGTCAACATGATGCCCCTGGTTTTTCCCATCACGACCTTATTTACCTATCCTATGTTCTTAAACCTCCTAAACCCAAACCTACGTTCCAGTACAGGCGTGCCTTTGCTCGTATGGATAGTGAGCTACTTCAAAAAGATGCATTGAATATTGACTGGACACTCCTACAGGAAGCTGCTACAGTTGATGACAAAGTTTTTGTTTTCAACAGCTCTATGACCAAACTGTATGACACTCACGCTCCTGTCAGGAGAGTAAAGCTAAAACGCCCATCTGCCCCCTGGATGAATAGGGGAATCCGGATGGCAATGCGACGGAGGGACCGCGCGTTTCGAGTATTTAAAAGGGATCGCTCGGATGACAATTGGACCTTGTTCAAGACTGCTAGGAATCGCTGTAACCAGATGATACGTAACGCTAAACGCCGCCACCTTCTAAATAACATTTCTTCTTCTTCTTCTGCCGACATCTGGAAGTTCCTTGGAACCCTAGGTATCGGCAAATCGCGGCATTCAGACCTTCCTAACACAATTGGCTTGGACGATCTAAACCGCTTTTTCTCCACTCTCCCCATGCTTGATAGTGTAACCAAACGTCAAACTATCGACTACCTTGCTGGTCTGACGCGTCCCAATACTGCCCCTTTTGTCTTCACACCAGTCGACCCGGCAGAGGTTAAAAAGATTATTCTATCTATTAAATCCAAAGCTGTGGGCTGTGATAACATCAGTCGTCATATGATTGTGTCAGCTCTGGATCAGCTTCTACCTGCTATCTCCCACATAGTTAACTTTTCTCTTTTCTCCGGTGCTTTCCCTTCCTTGTGGCGTAAAGCTCATGTTCGAGCCCTGCCTAAGATCCTCAATCCCACACATTCCAGTCACTTTCGCCCAATTTCCATTCTTCCCTTTCTGTCCAAAGTGCTTGAGGCCTGTGTTCATAAACAGCTCTCCTACTTCATTTATCACAACTCCCTTATTAGCCCGTTTCAATCCGGTTTCAGGCCCGGGCACAGTACCGTGTCAGCTCTCCTTAAAGTTACTGACGATATAAGGCGGGGAATGGAGGACACTAAAGTAACTGCTTTAGTGTTAATCGACTTCTCCAATGCTTTCAACACCGTCAGTCACGAATCACGATGTCCTTTTATCTATCCTTTCTTATCTTATGGTCTCTCTGGAGGTACGGGAATGGTTTTCCTCTTATCTTCGGGGGCGTCAGCAGTCAGTTTGTGCTGGAGACTCTTCTTCAGGGTGGTGCAACCTTGAAGCTGGCGTCCCTCAAGGCGGTATTTTATCTCCTCTTCTTTTCTCTATTTTCATAAATCTTATTACCACCGAACTTCAGTGTGCGTATCATCTTTACGCTGATGATCTACAGCTCTACTGTCAGGCAGGTGTTGACAACTTATCGGATGCGATCGAGGTGCTTAACCGGGATTTATTGGCGATTAAAAGTTGGTCAGACCGATTTGGGGTGGCGGTTAACCCTACAAAGTGTAAGGCTATCATAGTTGGGAGCCCGTTTAGCTTGAGAAAGCTCGATGGCTTAACTGTTCCGCCCATAATATTCAACAACGTAGCTATACCGTTCAGCTCCGAGGTTAAGGATCTTGGTCTGCTAGTCGACACTTGCCTTGACTGGCGCAAGCAGGTAACGAGTGTCAGCCAAAAGGTCACCGGAACGTTGCGTTCGCTCTATCGACTGAAGAACCTTCTCCCAGCTCACATAAAGGCCATGCTTGTACAGTCCCTTATCTTGCCCATAATTGACTATGGTGATGTGTGCTACTATGACCTGAATGCAGATCTACTCAATAAACTTGACCGCCTTCTAAATAACTGCATTCGATTTATCTTCAACCTCCGTAAGTATGATCATGTATCCGCACATCGATCACTTTTGAAATGGTTACCAATTCGCCAGCGTAGAGTGCTGAGGGCCTTGACTACCCTGTTTTCTTTTATTGATAAACCCACTTCTCCTTCTTATCTGACTTCACATGTCCAATTCCTTTGTTCTGCCCACAGTAAAAATCATCGTTCCGCCAATAATCGTCTTCTACAATGTCCCTCTCACCGCTCTGGGCTTATCCATTCCTCCTTCTTTGTCCAGGCGATTTCCCTTTGGAATGCGATCCCTCAGAACATCAGGATGGCAACCAGTCGGTTGTCTTTTAAATTGAAGGCACGCGAACACATTCGCAAGAAGTTTGCAGAATCATCACAGAGTTAATTTGTTGGATTCGATTTCTCAATAACATATTTTTTATGTATGTATGTATTTAAGTATATATTTTTATATATCTATATGTTAAATTGTTGTATTTATATTTCTTTGCTTTTTTTTTTTTTTTTTCATTAAGTTGCACCTGCCATATTTCATCTCTGCACCACCCTAAGGTCGACTGGTAGAAAATGCCTAAGGCATTAAGTCCGCCTTTGTACTTGTACATAAAGTTTAATAAATAAATAAATAACAGCCAATCACAGCGGATAACGCGTGCTTGACAATTTGTCACATGAATTCTGCGATAATTTTGAGCTGAGAAACTCGGGGTAAGTGCACCAAATATGAAGCGCACCAAAAGTATTCCACGAAACGCACCAACGATGAAACTTTATAGACAAAAGCATGAAGGATTCGTAATAAATGATATAGATAGACGTTTTAAAATTCAATTTTGTTTATTTATTAAAACTACCAGGAAAGCAGTAATGAACTGGAACTAAACTCCATTTGAAATAACATTAGACATGTTTCCAAAATTTTTAACAGTCCGTTCAACCGATTTTGAGTTCTATCCCTCTCTATATTAGTAAACATAAGGATGACATAAAAAGCATAAACCTGTTACCAAAACCAACTGTTTACTACAGCTACCATTTGTCGTATCACCAACGCGATAGAAGTCAAAATTGGTTGAACGGGCTGTAAAATGGGCTTATTTAAACGTCTAATGTTATCGCAAATGGAGTATAGGTGCTTAAGGTTCGCCTAGTCGAAGGCACGAACTATTTTGCGCGAGATGCATGCTATCTCATCCGACAACACGTGTAAAAGATGTAGATGCTGTGATGAGCAGTAAGAAGCCTAGTTCGCGTACTAATTAGCACGTTTGCAAATTTGTATCGAAATGAATGATGATTTAGAACAAAAACGAGCGTGTGAAATTTTATAAACAGACCTTTGGGAGTCTAGATATCATGAAAAAACGACTAAATGTATATTTAAAAAATAAATTATTTGCATTGTTGAATTACTTATCTATCCCTGTATGGAGGCCGTTTTCCAATTTTCCTTATTCTTATGGTCTTTTTTTCCCCAAAGATGTGTTAAAATTAGTGTTGAAATATGGAACTTTCGACGCTCATAACATTCAATTTTTTTTTTTTTACTTTTTTGGTTCCATACAGGGCTAGGTAATGATGAGACGAATTCATATAATTTTTTACTTTGAACGTACACCATCAAACAGTGGAGTAATCGCCAGACTACGTTTGTATGGAAGAATGATCGACTAGTGTAACCTTAAGAAAGTAACAACTTAGCTCAAAAAAGTTGAAACTCATCATGTGGAATGTCAGTGTAAAGTTTGTTAAATTTTTAGACTTCTATCGATAAAGTGAATAATAATGAATGCTTTATATTCCTCTTTGTGTTTAAAAGTTGGTGCATAATTTAATGAGATCGTTTAGGCGCCTATTTTCTGTTCATTTCTGTCACCCTGGTACTTTTCAAAACAACAAATGATTTAATTTAGAAACCTACATATTACCAAAAAATGACAAAAAAAAACACGTCTCCTTAGCTGTACGCACTATGAAAGTATTTCCAAAACGTTTAGTGCGTATGTGTGATTTCAGTTATACGTCTTCGTCTTTGTCATAGCCAATCGCCAATGAAATTTATAAAACTGCTTCAGTCAATCAAAGGTTTACTGTATCTACTTGACACAATTCAGTCAATCATCCTATTGAAATAATGACGTAAGCAAGTCTTCCTCAACCGACCTTGGAATGCCTTATGGTTGATTACTACTAGTATAATTTTACTCAAAATAATGGTAGATGGAGTATTTAGGCTTCCCTCTAGGTGGAATAATGACCTGGTTTGGACTGCGGGACTCCGTTGGATGCGAGACGCACAGGATCGATCTATGTGGCATGTGGCGACACTAAGGGGAAGCTTATGTCTAGCAGTGAATGTCTTTCGGCAGAGGAATAGGTAGTTAAGTAACATCTAGAACTGCTCTGAATGACTATGGCCCGGTTTCTGAATTGAGCACTGGGACTTACCTAGGATTTTGCCAAACCATACTTCAGGCTAAGCAAGCACTTGCGGTTTTTAGCCGCGCGGATAAAATCGCAAATTCTGCGACATATTTATGGAATTGTATGGAGCTGCACCGAACTTGCGGTAAAAAATACGCAACATGCCACAGAATCCACCGCACCGCGGCGTGTTTTAAATTTGCCCGAATATTTTGAGCTCTATGAACAGGTAGAAAGAGACAATAATCGTACGGTATTTTATCCGTACTGCTTGATAGTTACGATTCAGTACGCGGATAAAATTCGCGCGAATTTAATACGCGCAGCTAATAATCGCAATTCTTGCTAAGCTTAATGCATTGTTTGACAAGGTTTAGGTTATTAAAGATTTTAGATTAAAGAAAGTGAGAACCTGGAAAATCTGTCACCATTTTTGTCAAGGGGTACCGTGTTACCCAGTTATGGGGCTGTGGAGGTCAGATGGGCAGCTGTTCCATATAGAATATGGTAGCCAATCCCAGCCAAGTGGGGTAAATACTAGGCAGACTGATTGACCGCGACGGAACCTAGATCTTTAGGAAATCGTCAACCTTCACTGATCAAGCGTGGTGCATGATGCTCGCTTCACGTCTTAAAAGTAAAGCTATTTGACCTTCAACCAATGACGTTTTACCAACAGAGACGACATTATACAGAAAAAAAAACATGGCGATATTTTACTTTAGTTACCTACATAGGACCTATTGAACTCGGCACTTTATTTCTATCACTGAGTAGGTTAAAATATCACAGAGATCTAAATAGGACCCTGTTGTCGGGAAGAGACAAACATACTGTACAAACGTACGTTCGTGCCGCGGCTAGACGCAGGACGGACTGAGTTCACTCAAGCTGGTCAGCTTGTGTTTGTATTGCCGCGCAGACGTCGGTAAAACTTATCTTCCCCAGTATTTATAACATCATTGCCTTCAATCGGATAGATTAATGACCTTTCAAAGGCGCGGCGCAATTTTAATTGCGTAGGTTAGTTAGAGCGATATCACGCATGTATTTTTAATGAAATTTTCTAGTGAATAACGGTCGAATTTCATCGCGTTGCGTGCATGCGAATTTGTAAACGTACTTATAATTTCACTTAGTAAAAAAGCCGGCCAAGTGCGAGTCGGATTCGCGCACGAAGGGTTCCGTACCCACAGTGGCGTTAACTATGTATGTATGGGGACACCCTTTAAATTTCATCATTTTTTATTTTTTTGGAATTTTTCCTTTATATGTGCCTTACTTTTTGCCAAATTTCGTAATTCTAGGTCAACGGAAACTACATATAGGTTTTCGACCTAAAACCTATAAGGTACCTACTTCCGGTTGATCTAGAATTGTCAAATTTGTTTAAAAGCATGGTTTACAGCACAAGTAAAGGGCAAATTCCGGAAAATAAAAATAGTTACTTACTTACAAGAAATAAAATGTTGGTACCTACAAGTTTTCGCGAAAATCTAAATTTGACCATATCTTTTTATCGTGTTGAATCAGGACCTTGATTTTTATACACCTAATAGGGACTATAGACCTCAGTATCTGGTATAAATTTCAACTTGCTAGGTCCACCTGTTTCTGAGAAGATCGCTGGTGATGCACGGACAGACAGACGGAGAGACGGACAAGAGAGTGATCTTATAAGGGTTCCTTTTTTACCTTTTAGGTACGAAACCCTAAAAATCGCTTAGTGGTGTGATATTAATTAAATCGCGTCGAAGTTCGCTTAGGTGCAGAGCAGACCAATATTATTATTTTTAAAGCTGGACTACCAAGGACTTGAATAAACACGTATAATCCTGACAATTTTATCTTCAAAAACTTTTATCATATAAAGATCCGTCCACTCGCTCCAAGAGTCTCCCTAGGCACTGAGGTAGTATGCACTAAATCCCGATTTAAGTCTCTAAGTACGTAAGTACAAGTAAATCTACCCTCGGAGCAACGTCTTTGTTCCTAGTAGAACGCTTCCAACGGACTGTTTCTCACAAATAGCTAGCATTTCGCGTACTACCGTCAAATCTCGAACGTGATTTTGAAACTCGTTTCCGTGATGGTACGCCTAATAAGGACTGTGAAATGGTTTCCAATGTTGCTAATTTACCAAATAGAAGTACTGTTATAAAGGTTGTTAAAGAATCTAACAAATACTTGTTAAATTACCCGTTAATTAGTAGTCGAAACCAATGTTTTGACCAAATTAGTAACAATACTGACGGTTTCAGTTATCAATTCTTGAAACAAAGTTTGAAAACAATTGTTTTTTCCAACTAATTCTGCTGGTAACATTTGGTTACTAGTAAAGGTAGGCCAGTTCGTAAAATTGTTCATTTTCCTCAAGAGCATTCTTCCTTGTTCCGTATATCCAGTACCATAAGCTCGAATATATGGCTCTTTATCGTGTTTCTCGTTAGCTAACTTTAGTGTAACTCTATATCAATACACCATCAAAACGTTTATATTTATTTGCCGACATATAGGGATTTTACAATTTCTCTTGTAAATAAATTGTGGCCTCTAGTTGATGGTAATTTAATTTTCCTTTGAATTTCGAGATTCGACTTCGAGTTTCTTTAGTACTTCGTCTGGTAGTTAGCAAGGGACGTATAGAGTACGGATCTCGCCCCGCGGGCTACAAGCCCCGTTCGTTCATACCCCATATAGCTCCACAATCTGGACTATAACGCCCTGATATAGTGTTCGACGCTATTTCCAGACAGGAATAATGCTAAGAGTTCCAGAATGTTCGCTATAATGTATACTGGGACGGAAACTTAGACTTGGTATTTTGTTTTCGAATTTACGGATGGTCCTTAACTAAGAATAGATTGAATTTATATGAAGAAGGGCTTATTGAGGATCGGGGTGTAAAGTCCCGTTATAGAAGTCAGCGGATCTTGGTGTCTCTGAAGTTGGCTCTACCTACCATTGCGCTAGAAACAGTTTGTCATCGAGTATAGGTACTGCATAATAGTGTAAGCGAGATAGGATGATGCGACAAACGTTAGCGAGTGAAAGAGATAGTTATACAATGCTATTTTCACCTTCAACATTGGCACAAAAATAGGTACTGCGCAGGGTCTTGCAGCCAATTCAGAGACACAAAGATCCGTTTTGAGCATTGAAAAGGGAGGATCCTCCGACCAGACGGGTATTGTCTAGTCCAGACAACTAACTATCGGACTGTTGTATTATATTTATTTATTTATAATCACCAAATATAACATTTTTACAGATTGATCCGATGTGCTTTGGAAGTAGGTTTATTTTTTGTGTTATATAGTTTTTATTTAACTCTTTTTAGTTTTGGTACGCCATCACTAAGAAGTCAGCAAGTTCTATAGTAAGATACCTAAAATATTGACGAAATATCCATAATAACTCAATTTACACATTACTGCTGTAAGTCGATAAGGAGTTCGTTTATATGTTCCATATCTCGACAACTGCTGAACCGATGTTGATGAAACTTATACTATTCCCTAAGTTGAGAGATACCTAATCAAATAATAGAAGAATAAAAAAAGAATCATCACGAACCGATTACTAGTTTCGGAGAAATGCGTGGACAAACATACATACATACAAACATATTATAACATATTATATTAACTTATGAGAATTGGCACACGTGTTTAGAAGCCCACATAGACTAACATAATGTGAATATAGTGCAATTCCAACAATATAACATACATACGTGTCGAATTGATAACTATACTTCATAAAAGATAGCTTGATCTCTGCGACATTTATGTCAAACTGATATATACGTTATTGTTAGCCTGGCAAGCGCTATTGTTACTGTATTGATACTGACAACTGTCGCAGAGTTCAAGCTATCTTTTATGAAGTATAATAAAAATGTTCAATTCACTCCGAAAACAGAATTATGTGATTTAGTTCGGATGGGGCGTCATATACGTCGCTACAGGCTTTTTTGGACTGAGCCCTTTACACAAGTTCAATCCTCGTTAGTCTGTAGTTATAACAGAAAAGGCGGTAAAACATAAATAAGCGGTTGATTACGGCAGTATTGAAAATGCTGCCGATAACCGTTAGAGGCAGTTGTGAGACCATAATGTTCAGCTACTTAGTATAATATCCTTATTTGAAATATGCCACGGGAGCATTTCGTTCGGTTAGGCATTGATGTAATTTATTGACTCTTGGAATGAAACGCCCTGTCTTTCTATTTTGTTCGTGGGGTGACCAATCCCACCGCACTATTCCCAAACCACTGCAACTCCTGAAAGCCAGAATCAGCAGTGGCGACACCAGAAAAGCGCCGAGGCAATGAAGCTCGACGATGTAAAGGCGAATGTTTCTTTGTTCTTCCCCTACTGTTATCAACATTCATACTGAAATGTTTTCCTCACGACGTTTTCCTCATTCTGCCGCATGACGTGCCTGTATCTCGAAAACCGATATTCCACACAATAATGCTTCACAAACAGCAGCAAAAAACTAGTGATTCTAGGCTTTTCTAGGTAAACTAGGCATGTGAGAGGGTCGATCCCACTCGGAGAAGAAGGCTTCGGGGAGGCAAACGCCCAAATCCCTAAAACGACAAGACCCCGCCTGCATCATAAGCAGGTGAGACTCCGGGGTCAAGAGCGCTCATATTGGGGACTATGTCCGCCCACCAAGTGACTCTAGAAGAGACAGTGATGACGTGCTGCCGTGTACAGCGAGGCTCATGGGAGATGCTCTTTCAATCTCTCCAGGCAAGTGCCCTAACAGGCGTTGTACAGACGGTGCTCCGGGGTGGTCTTTTGAGCGGTCCCGGGGCTTCTACGTTCTGATGGTTATCACCGGTGTGGTTTTAGTGAGGTAAAAAGCCCACACTCCCTGGTCTTTTCTCCAAAAGTCCAGGCGCCTTTTAAAGGTTTCCCCCGACAGCAAAAAATAAAAGTATTCTAGGCATTGTAAAGGACAGCTGAACGCTTAAGTATGGCGTTACTATCCTGCATCATCATCATCAGCCCATAGCAGTCCACTGCTGAACATATACATCTCCAATCGACCGCCATTTGTCTCGATTGTCAGCAGCTAACATTAACCCATTCGTGGTCTCCTCTTAAGAACACGTCGTCAATGGTCATGGGTTTTAAAGCTTATATGGCCGCCCCATTGCCAGTTCAGCTTGCTTTTTACCTAAAGTTCTAAACTATGACAACAACTTCTCTGCCGGATCACCTCGTTCCGGACTCGATTCCTCAGAGAGACTGCACTGCAAAGACTAGATAACTATCCTGTGTCATTGTCAAAATCATCCCTAAATTGCTAGACCTAACATTAAATTTTCCCCGGCAGGTACATCGACACGCAAGCCCCGGATAAATCCGGCGCTGGTGGCGGCCCAGGCTGCCGGCACCGCCCCAACCAGCTCTCAGAAGAGGCCACGGTCTGCCAACTCGTTGAAGAAGAAGAGGAGGCCGCCTCGGCTCAGTAATGTGGATCGGAGTTCTGCGCAAACCAGAGAAGTAAAAATCAGTCATGTTTTAATTGATATTCCTGTAAATTGATTCGAACAAATGTCGAGTTTTTTCAAACTAAATGAGGTCTATGTTGCCTATACGACTACTGTGAGAAGAATCACCGGTCCAAACTCCAAAGATCATAGTCTCTATTAAATTGTAGACATTATTTATAATTATTCCTGCCTTGTTTTCTTTAAAAACATGAGCTATCTGATCCTATTTTATGTTTGCACAAATAATTTACACTTAAATGTGTCCTCATATTTGTGGTTTAGACATTTAGCATATCCTGTCATCTGGACTGATTTCTGATTTGGCGGGCTTGCTGGCACACTTAAAATAGCTCTCAATCCCACAAAGGCCAACAAACAGATTTAAAGTCTTCTAAGAAGTCCTTTAAAACACTCCACTATGCCAGATCGACAATAGAACTAGCCTTCTGCGGTGTCATTTGTCTTTATTTGGCCTTTGGTGTTCCTTCAATCTGTGGCCCCAAGTTTCTGCGACTTCATACTCTGAAAGCAAAGATCGCGATAAAGCGCTCATTTAAACTGAGCTAGATTCGCGCACTTGTCATCTGTACAACTAACACGTTTCTCATTACTTCAATTTGATTGTATCCGCTACGTATAACTAATACCGTTACCATCACTTTGTCGTCCCGATTACTTCGAGAGCTTACGATCAATTGAATATACAGTAACGCGTCTGTCCGTTTGTCATCAGGTGACCGTCAGTGGTGTAACTGTAGTTATAACAGAATACAAGCCCAAGAAGTCTGTATCAAGCAGTTCTAGCGATGTGGAGTCTTCGAACGATGCGAGACCCTGATCTCCGGCCACGTTGGGTCTTGATCCAACGGTTCCGGTAAAGTGAATGGACTAATAAAGTAGGTGTAGCAGTGTTTTGTTTTCCAGATTTTAATTCGTATTCCTTCCTTCGAAATATTTATTAAGAATTCTCTTCGTATTTTGTAGTTGGATTTGTATTGTATTGTATATTCCAGATTGTATCGTAGATTTTGTGTATTAGTTTTTGTTTGTATAGAAATATATTTGCAGCGTCTAAATTGAGCATTTGTAAGCTCAAACGTATATAAATCGTCTGAGTATGACATCGTATGTTTTTAGATTTTTTTTTTTTATATCAACAATTTTAAGAAAAGTGATCACAGTATAGTAATGTAAGAATAGTTGGCTGAAATCGCTTTTCGAACTCGTAAACTAAGCTTTACTTAATGCCATCAAATATCTTGGAAACTATAACTTATTTTAGATGTAGGTTTAAAAAATTGCAATGGATTGTTGTAAATATGATGAAGAGACCAGCTGGTCACTGCCAAACGATGATATGTAAATAGAATTGAAGATATGGCGGTATTTTAGTAGTGTTTATTTATATTTTTTAAATTACAAGACAGCGACCTAACTCTGGCGTATCAAAGCTATCATTTCTCCACTGTGCGAGAGTGGTCTACTTACATACGCCAAACTTCTTGGCCGGCCTAAAGTTGGCTACAATGGTGCAGTAGTGCGCAGTAGTAAATGTCATACAAAAACAATACTGATACGTGCTTTGCGCATCAGAAAGAAGTTTGGCGAGAACTATGCTGGACGAAGAGCACAGACACACCGCGGAACCATGTTTGCGTTGGCACGTCAGTGTAAGGCTTCAGGAGTTCGTTTTAAATTTCGGATTGTTTCGAACGCGTCCTGATGTATTCGACACTGTATATTCTAAGAAGAATCGCTTTAGTATGTAACTTTTCTTTGAATGTCTAAACTTGGAAAATTGGTCATTTAAAATTAAAATAAAATCTCGGTTTTTATATAATTGGAAAGAGTGTAAAGATGCCTTAAAAATTAACGCAGAAACAATATAAAAGTGATACAAAAAATCTAATTTTATAATTGGTTTGACGAACGCACAAAATATTCGTAATATGAAAGGACAAGCAATAATATTTTATTACTAAAACTGTGTTAACAAAAGACTTATTAATACACTTACTATAGTTGTTGCGTTTTAGTGTGGCAAAACCGGTCGTTACCCTTTTAATTGGGTCAACGACCATGCTAAAACGCACCAACTTTAATGATACAAATGATGAAATTTCAATGTTAAATTAGTAGCACGATTTGACGTAAATTATTGTTACCTATCAAATTTTACAAAGGTTAGCTAGCGAAAGATACGTTTCTGTATCGCAAGGTAAATCCCTTTAAATGTGCTAGGGATGTCGCTTGTTCTTCACAATAAATGTTATGCTGGAATCCTAAAGAATTTCAATCCGGTAATAGTTAGTTACGCAATAGAAGGTCGTCTTGGGATTGCCATCAACACAGCGTAATGGCGGGGATATTATGTTATCAAGCGTAACTTTGGTAAAGTTGGCGAGATGGTTGAGTATGCAGGCTATCACTGCGTCTTTGGGCTTTGGCGTAGAAATACTGTTTGCGAAACGTCTTGTTGAAAAAAATTTATTCGCAGGACTAAAGTGTTCTCTTTTATTTTTTCATTGTTGCTGTAGTATTGTCTGTATCGAATAAATTCGGATATTCCATTACAAAAAGTAAAATTCTTAAAAGCCCCGTTTCGCATAAGGCAGCCAAAGCCAAGAGAATGTCAGATATTGTCTCAGTAAAAACTTATGGGAAAGGGAGATCTTATGACGTTAAATCGTTCTAGTAAAACATCTTGTAAGCGTTTATTGAGTCAAAATAAAACTCAAATATCGCTAAGCTCAATTCTGCATAGGTACTAATCAGTTTTGCCAACTGTACTTGCCATGGCAGCAATGTGACAGCTTCATACGCAGTAATTGAAGAAAAAATGTCCAATGAGTATGAATGAAGGTAGTTTCAATCTTAAGAAATTGTATCGTATTAAGAAGAGTTAGATTCAAGGCTACAGCAGAGAGGGGCACCCGTGACAATGTGACAAACGCGTTTTGTTGAAAAATATTATCTGAATAAAAAAAATCTATTATACAAGGGTTGTCGCGTTGTTCCGTCGTGCCGGTCTGCCGAAGCCTTTATCGTTGATCTCGATTCTTTGTTAGCCTTTATTTTTTTCTATATCTAAAAACCTAAGTAAAATATTTTTGGTTTGCAAGATTGTTAGTGTTGAACTGAGATCAACGATTCCATAGAAACGTTATTCAAATTCTAAGTAGGTACCAAACAAACTATAGATTTTTTACGCTGGTATGTATTTGTTTTATAGCTCAAAAATTATTTGACATAGGACTCGAAATCAAACTTCCTAAACAGCCTTCCTCAAGAATTTCTATAATAAGATCAGAGACAGAATATCAAAACCACAGATTCTTCCAAAACAATATTATTTACACAAATATCAAGACTTAATTCTGTGATTCGACTCAAGTCTTTGATCGGATCCTTATATCCAGTTTTGACCCATTTAAATCGTTGCCAAATCTGGTTTAAACCCAGCCTGGACTCATCTAGAATAATCTAAACATCACTTAAGTCGTATCGACCTAAAATTATAACCGAAAATCGACAAAAGCCATCACAGACAGAACGATCAAAAGCTTGTTAATTATATCTATGATCAAAAGTTATCATACTATGTTTTAAATGTAAAGTTTGCGTTCTGTGACCTTATTCCGAGTTTTTTTAACGTACTCACTTGTGAAAACGTATACGATCTCTTATGTCCAAATGCATACAAAAAAGAGGATTCTCCTTACCGTCACCAGACGGTGCTTATCCAGTTTTAATACAAATTGACGTTTACGTTAACGCCCTAGCGTGAGACAGAACTCGCACTAACTCTGAGGAGGCCTTAGTGCGAGATTTTACTCACGCTCAACGCGATCTAGTGTGAGACAGAACTCGCACTAACTCTGAGGCCTTCGTGCGAGATTTTACTCACGCTTAATCGCGTTAACGTAAACGTTAATTTGTATTGAAACTGGATAAAGGCCGTCTGGTGACCGTAAGGAGAAGCCTCATTTTTGTATACACTTTGACATAAGAGATCGCTCACGTTATCACGAGTGGGTACGTTGAAAAACTCGGAATGAGCATACTTAACAGATCAAGCGTCAATGGAATATTTGCATTGTTATCAACGCCTGAGCTGCTTTGTCTATGCGGGCTCTTTGGGCCTTTTTCACAGTAACGACTTTTGACGTGCGACGGAAAAAGCGCTACTGCAAAAAACGTTCGAACGTCTAAAGCACTTGAAATTATGTCAGGTCTAGTGCACTTAGTTAGGGACCTAGATGTAAGGAGATATTGGTGCCCTACCTATAAAGTTTACAACAACTTAGGGCCAAATTCATAGATGGTACTTTAAAGCAAATATGAGCTTGTGTTTCATACAAATATGACTCTTAATAGCACTTGAAATAAGATTCAAACTCAGGTAAAACGCAACCTTACTTGCCTAGTCAAAGTACGATGTATGAATCTTGCCCTAAATCTAGAGATACTAACGGTTTCATTGCGAAAATCTCCTGAAAACATTTTGTATCTTTAGCTGGAAGGATCGCGGAGTAATCCTACAGATAAGATATACTCGTATTTGCCTTTATAAATCTTATTTATAGTTTACGAATCCACAACTTTAGTAAGTTACCAAAAAACATTAGCGGCCCTATCATTGTGTTCCAAGCTTTGTCTAAGTATTTATTATAGCTTTAAGTTATTGTTAAGTTAAAGTAATGTGTCCACTCTCAAGCCTCATTTACACTGAGCAATATTATTGTCCGTTGAATATAATTGGCCGCATAAAAAAAAACCATACTTATAAAATTACTTGATTCTTAATTCAATTTATTTATGGAGAATTTGAATTTAGTATCTGCTAATCATAATTCAAAAATTATATGGTTAGATTATTTATAAATAAGGCTGAATAAAATAAGCTAAAACAACAGTTGTATCGGCTAAGACTATACCACAGAGCACCGAAACCCCTTGCGACCACTTTCCATAAAAAAACTAAGCGTGTCAGTGTCACCGCTTACTCAAATTGACGGCCCTTGATGTGAGTTGTGACCATTCTGAATTTCTGACCAACCCCCGATTCCTGATTTAAGTCGTAACCAAACTTACGTGTCGTGGCGTGGCGTGGCGCAGGATCCACCAATCGAAACGACTCTGTTCCAGCCTACGTCATAACGCAACGAGTTTTGTAGCCAATCAACTGCGTCGGAAGGCGCCACGACACGCCACGCCACGTAAGTGTGGTTCCGTCTTAAAGTATTAGAAGTTGAGTATTTGTGAATTTTAACCTATCAAAATTTGGCATTTACAAATGGTTTGACACGTTCTTAACTCCAAATACTCAATTTATAAATCGGCCCTAATTTTATGTATGACGATTGTGCTCACTGCATATTGCACGGGTGCGGCGATTCCTTGCTCTCTGGGCTAAACAGTATTTCGATAGGGCAATATTGTTTCCAATTAATTATGGTCAATGAGCAATAAAATTGCTCTGTGTAATCGAGGCTCAATAAATCCAACATTTGACAATACAATCGACGTGTATGCTATAGTGTAAAATATTTTAACTGTTTATTTATTTTGATAAGTAATGTTGTAATGAAATATTATAATTTGAAGGTAGTGTTCTACAACTTGAAGAACAGTTTTCCATAGAGTTAGAAAAAATAAAAAGCTCTAACACACACATACGACTTAGGGTTTTTTTTACCGCGTAAAACGAGTATTCTTACAATTTATGATGATTTTATCTATGTTGTGAATAGGTTATAGGAAGTGTTCCTTTTAAGAGAATTAATTAATAAATCATTTGAAACTAGCTTCTTTGGCCGAGATAAATTAATTATTATAATGTATAGATGAGACGGAAATATTACCAATGTCTATTTCTTAATCAAACTGCTAGTCCAATAGTCTAAACTCCAATAAGACAACCTCTTTGGAGCGAAATTTTGATATGTTCAAACTTTAAATTTCGAATAGACTAAATTTGAAAAGGGTTCAATATGAAATCTGACGTCTGAATCTGAATCGAGAGTCAGGTTAGAACACTTTATAAAAACAAAGCTTTGAATACCTTATTTCAAAAAACGAATAGATTTTAGTAGAGATCAGAATAAAATCTGTCAGTTTTGAGTCGAGATTCATGTTTGAGTATTTCTAGAATATGGTTTCTTAGTGGTTGATATAAAGGTCGTATTCGTGTGTTAGGTCTTATAAATGCGGATTTCAGTACTTCACTGACTCGCATTTACTCATGGCCATGGGCTGAGTACTAGTTAGCCCATTTTACTCCAACTAATTAAAACGCTAGAAATTCCATTTTGATACAAACGCCGTTAAAAGTATTATTAGAAAACTCGAAGCGAAAATGTTGCCACACGAGAAAAATTTTTGCGAACAATTTTGTGTTCGTTATTTTTATACGAAATCTGATGAATTACAATTGACAGAAAACTCAATTTATTATTGTAGACATTAAATTAATAATTAAAATGTAATATTGTTAGTATTAAACGGGTGCATGTAAACATTTTGTAATTAGATACAACATTTGTATGGATTTGTAAATTTTTGTAATGAAACAGATTAGGGAATTTCTAAATATTTCTTCCTACATAGCGTTTAGGCAAATGCCTGAGTTCTCACTGTACCATTGCAAAAAAGAGACGAAACTATACATCCTATATTTATATCTCCGTCTCTGTTTTGCACTGGTTCTGATCTTTGAGGTTTCACTACACGAGCCAAGATTTAGAAAATGCACAGGATAACTGAATTTCACATAGGTACGTTGCAGAGTTATTGTGAATCAATTATTTGCCTACTCTAGTTTTCATATATTTTACTAAGCGGATTGGTGAAGGCTCTTTCACACTTTTGCCACCGACTTTTGGCCACGGCGGCCAATCTCAGCGGATACTAACTAGCCCTCGGCGCGCTAGATGCTTTTGGGTTATCCTTTAGGAATTTCTAAAAGGCAGCCCGAAGTTTGGAAGTTTGCAGAAAGCATCTGATGCCGTTGGTTCTACGCCTGATCTCTCTCCGGTCGTGACGAATTATCATCTCATCAGACTATGCCAGTGATGAAACAGAGAGTTCACATGTGTTGCACACACTTGTGCATTAAGATAACCACAGTCGCCAACGACCTTGAGGATACAAAACGCGCACTCATTTCACACCTGCGCGACTCTAAATTCAGTATTTTTTTTTTTACTTTTCTTACTATTCTATGACTTAAAAAAAGCATTAGATCAAAATGTAGATAACAAAATTGTCTTTGAGATGGTGACAATTTCATTAAAATACGTCCGGCGGTTTTGGTGCGATTGTAGTGTTTTTGTCCGTTAGACATAACTTTACAATTTTTTACGATTTTGTACGAAGAGAACTAATTTTTTTTTAACTCACTTATTACGGATGAAACACAATTTTTTTTTTAGATCACCTTATTAAGAAAATGATCTCACGTAAGATATATTTTTTCCAAAAAAATACGACTAGCCGTTTAGCCGTGATTATCATTTTAAAATTAGCTACTGAAGTGTATCTGCGCACGCGCTACTAAGGTCTCCGCTGGCCGATATTCGATCTGGAGGACTATTAAAATCACATTTAAGAGCTCTTCTACATTGATTAGTCTTTGGAATGAGACTACCTCTACCTGGTTTGCCTCAATACCTCTCAACACTAGTTCTTCCTGTGAATTTCATTGTAGTATTTAAAGCCATTGAATCTCAAAATTGGGGTTCTCCACAATGACTCTGCGACGAATCAGTGTTTATTCCGTGAAATGACATTTACACGTGTGTCAATGGATAACGGTTACTCTTACAATGTGTAGTGTTGCAGGCTTAAGGGGACTGCGTGACTCGGTGAATATGTATTGATGAACTTCATTCTTTTTTTTTGTAATAAATGACGTATTCTAAATCCTTTTGAAGGCAACTTCCTCCACTCCAATTGACTCTGTTACTTCAAACTTCGATTAATGTTAATAAATAACAAATTTGTCAATTTCATAAAGGCGACTGCAGGCAATCCCTTAGGTACTTGATCAAGAACCTACACCGCAAAAAATGTTTCTGACTCCATGATGTTCCGACAGTTCCTGGATATCCTGATGTATTAATATTCTCCTATTGCTGTGTTTAAATGTAGTAATTCTCCCCTAAAGTCTGCAATAATATAGCCCGATTTCACTAACACATAGGCTCAATTATTTAGGCGTTCATTTTGGAGTCGCCATATTGCCTAGTGTTATTGAAAACGAGCATACAATCCCTAGATTTAGCCAATTTGTTTCTAGTTAGGTGGATGTAAAAAATTGTTTGTTGTTTGATCTTCATTACAAATAGATAAATAATTTAATATAATTTTAATTATAGGCGTGTGTTTCCTATCATGTCTAGGTATGAACGTTTGCCCTTTTAAATATTAATTGCTAAAATTAAATCTATTTATTCTTCAAGCTATGATTTTTCTAGTTATAATTTATCGTCTGTGGACTCTGTGACATTACGATAGTGTTGCAAGTAATAAAAATAATATTTTTGTACGTTGTCTATGATGCGCAGAGTCCCGCTTGTCTATGGTACGGCTAAATGTTAACTTAATGTGTAAAGTAGAACTAAATGTTAATTATTTTTAAGTTCTATATCGATGTACTGTACTGTATATAAAGGACGTGGAAACGTATTTACTGAGTTTTATTGAAAATATAACCTTTCTCTAAATGACACATTCACACTTGGAGCGCCACAATGGTATTTTGATGCGTGGGCAAAATCAGAACTAACGTCGCTATTTTGTTTTTTTATGCAAGTTTCCATGACTATTCCCAAATGTTGATCAACAGCTCTCTCTGAGGTATTGTGTTTAGATTAAAACAAAATCTAAAAACACCTGAAAGAACCTGTAATAAAAGAGTTTCTTATTTATATTCTAAAATTTACACTACACGCATTACTTCTCACACCATAACCGCAGAAAATACCGAAACACGCCAATGTTCATACACGGACAAGTTATTTTCATACATGCACCTATTTCACTCGATTCTAACCACTCTGCATGACTAGTTACCGGCAGCTTCAAAACGCTACACCTACCCACAGTAACAACGTATCGTTAATTAATCAAAATACTTGTAAAGGTAAAAAGGAGATAACCGGCGACGGTGGCAACCCTAAGCGGCGGCGGTGCGGCGCGTTTGAAGTGCCCGCGCGGCTTTTTGTGTCGAGCGTGCAAGTCGCGGCTAGATGCCATGCCGCTTGGGAGATTGAGATTATACAGCGTACGGTGGGTTGAGGTGCACTGTTGCAATTATTGTTAAATATGGAATGCTTCTGAAGTTAGCACAAAGGATGGGTGTGAGCAGGTGATTTTTTTTTAAAGATAAGCCCGCAATTTGGATTGTGTTAGTAGGATCTTACCATAGGCATTGATAGAGAATGGACTGGGCGTTCCCTTTCCAAGTGAATAGGGGCAGAAAAATGCGACAGAGATGAAGAGATCATGCGGACAGTAGTTGCCTTTTTCTAGAATTGTGATTGGGCCACGTTTTTGTTCATAGACACGTAGAGAATTTGAAAGAGACAAGTATTGGCCGCACAGTCGCTTAGTCTCTGCCTACAGAGTGGTCAATTCTGGGAAGTTTAGTTGAGACCATTTTACAATTAAGTATCTAAAATTGTGAGAACGGCCATGTCTACGGTCCATAACTCATAACTCATGAGTCTTACCTATTGCATTTTTGATGATTGCGCCTTCTGATTAACTGGTTTTCATATTTATAAAGGGGTGTTTCATCATGTCCATGCTGTAGCCCATACGAGGAAATTCATAAAAAGGTCGATTACGACACCCAAAGGAAATTATGGGGTGGATGGCATATTTTTTGCCATACCCTCAGTTTCCCAGCTCAAAATTATTGTATATGAAAATTCATTCAACCAACCACAGCAGATAACGCGTGCTTGTCAATTTGTGACATTAATTCTGCGATAATTTTGAGCTGGGAAACTGAGGGTTAGGCAGGTTTGTATTAAAAGCGATTTACCCAACAGAAGTAAATAAACTTCGTAGTTTGTAGAATGTTGTAACTCTACTACAGTGAACACTGGCAACTAAAAAGGATTGGTTGATTGTCTTAATGGTTTGACTGTACGAGGTAGGTAATCTCTGGCAGTTCTGATCCGACTACCCAATCTTTACACTCATATAAAGTTGACTTCTTCTTTTATCTCGGCATAATGTGGCAAACTTTCCAACGCAGGATAGCTGCTGTAATGTGTTATATGAATTTTCTGCAGGCTACCGCATCAGTTTATTTATTTAACCTTTATGTACAATTATGACACATAGGCGGACTTAATGCAGAAATGCATTCTCTACCAGACCTTTGGGTTAAAAGGGACACATCAGTGGTGTAAAAATTTGGGTTAAAACTGTAACTTGCCTTTTTTAGGGTTCCATACGCATAGGGTAAAAACGGGACCCTGTTACTAAGACTCCGTGGTTCGTCTGTCCGTCTGTCACCAGGCTGTATCTCATGAACCTTGATAGCTAGACAGTTGAAATTTTCACAGATGATGTATTTCTATTGATGCTATAACAACAAATACTAAAAACAGATTAAAATAAATATTTTAGTGGGGCTCCCATACAACAAACGTGATTTGTTTTGCCGTTTTTGCGATAATGGATACGGAATAATGGATACGGAACCCTTCGTGTGCGACTTGACCTGTTTTTTTAAGCCTCTGTTACCCTTGCCGTAATAACGAATCTTATTCAATCGATTGGCACCTTATTCATCAAAATCGGATGAATAGTTTAGGCGCTACGGAGGAAAATACGTAAATACATAGACTGCTTAAAGCATAACCCTTCCTTTTGGCTTCGCCGTAGTCGGGTATACACGGTTTCTCTGGGATAGTCCAAAGAAACGAAACCGTGGAGAAAAGCCAGTGTTTTATAATGGTTTATGTTCGCTTCGAAAAATAATCTACGCGATTACCAACGAGATGAGTAAAACCTATCTAGTTTCTCAAAAATACCTACCTAATTCAAAAGAATACACTATAACGCAGTGAACGTTTGATACCGTTTGTTCGTCGCCTCATACGTCATACCGTATCGGTCTTGTGTGGCCACTGCCCAGCATACCGGTACCACCGAGATTTTACAACAATTTACGATAAAAAACGAATGCTGTGTAAGTAACGTTAAAACTAGATTTAAGTTAGTGTTAGAACTAGAGGAGCGCTGAATAGTGTTTTTTGCCGGATAACGAATACCGAATACTATTTGGTTTGAAGGCTTCCTAACCGAATATTAAGTTAGTGTTATTTTGTTTGTTTTTTTAAAAAACGTTGCCCCACACTAGGAACTTCTTCCCGTATCGTGGGCGCGTCCACAAACATATAAACTCACATACATGTTAGAACTAGAGGAGCGCTGAATAGTGTTTTTTGCCGGATGACGAATACCGAATACTATTCGGTTTGAACCCTACCTAACCGAATATTCGGCCGAATTATTCGGTTCAGCGCCTAATTTGGCCAGTTTTCCTAAGTGCATCAGGTGTACAGTGAGAGATTGTTTTCGGAAGCTGGAAACTATTATAAAGAATAACGCAATAGATTCTTGCCCGACAGAGCCGAAAGCTTGGTATTTCTTCACCATAATTTACCGTTACTTAATTTTAAACTAGCTAACCCGGCGAACTTCGTTCCGCCTAAAAAATTTCTAAAAAAAAAAAAACTTTCTAAAATAAACGTAGCCTAAGTTACTCCTTATTACATCAGCTACCTGCCAATAAAAGTCCTGTCAAAATCGGCCCAGTCATTTCAGAGATTACCCGGAACAAACAGACAGACAGACAAAAACTGTAAAATATGTTATTTTGGTGTATGTACCGTATTATATTCATATACATGATCAAAATCAAAATAGTTTATTTCAAATAAACCTTAAAGGTACTTTTGAATTGTCAAACAAACAAAAAATATGACTCTAGTTGCAAATTCGCAAACGTCAGTATGCAGTCGCATGTAGTAAAAAACGGTTATTTCAATATTAAAATTGGAGTGTCATTGTAGATTTTGGTATGGCTAATAAATAAACCTCACTTTATTTCTTGCATTATTGCTTTCTGTTTGATTCATTTAACAAATTAAATTAAAACGTTGATTCGTCCAGCAGATTACCCGTGTAATTGATAGTCTTGAACCGAATAATATACCATAATACAACCGAATATTTGGCCGAATACAAATATTCGGTTTCACTGCTGAATATGCCGAAAACGAAATACAAAACGAAAAATCGGCGCATCCCTAGTTAGAACTATAGTTTGAACAGTGTTAAGGCTTAGATAATGTAATAAGTACTTGTTTATGAGCAAAAATAGTCTGAATACCTATTATATTATTATTTTTTCGCAGGTGTGTTGAAAAACATCGTTTGATACAGGTGAGCATTTATCATTGTAGTCTAGGCTCCTTAACGTCAATCACGCCTCGAATAACATTGCACTCAAGTTTGTCATTACAAACTGGGCCCCTTATTTTCATCAAAATGATGTACCTACATTAGGTACATCATTTTGATGTACCTTTTAAAACAAAAATTTGCAAAGTTCTTCCCCAGATAATTACACCCTTACCGGGACTAACGCCACATTTTCAGTCTTGAATATCTGAGACAACTACTGAATACCTTGTAAGGAACGTCTCGTATCGGTGCTGGATTCTTGTCGCATTCTTGGTGCCCAAACAATACTCCACGGCACAGGCATCTAGCTATACGCAGCTATTCAGCGCTTTTCAGCTACTAAGAAGCTAATATCAATGACTTGTAGAATGTAGATATACCTACAGTACAGCTTATGGTCAATCGATTAAGATCCATTTTAGGTTTCTTACAGTTTATTGTTAATTTTTTAGGCAATGGAACGCCTTGCAATAATTATCTCCTGTGTGTGCATTTTGGACTATCAGTACTTCTTGCAGAATGGCCAATTTACACACTGGCGCTTGTCTCAATTTTCTCTAGAAATAAGAAAACCAAACAAATTCTTAAATCCCTAGCATTAGCTTTTCCTAAATTCGAAAGCCTAGTGCGAATAAGCCTCGGCTCTCGGAGTCTTGGACCGTAACCGGGAGTTAGTCGTAAACTGCCCATAAAAAATACTTTTCACTTTAGGGCCCGCTCGTCAAACGGCAGGTAAGTTCATAAATAATTTTATGAGCTCACTGTTACTGCTCTACGTGTATACTGTACCGTCGTATGGAAAACGCATTACTTTGTGCATATTAAATTATTGACTTGGGTGTTATTTTGTATAATTTAACACGGTTTTTTTCCTGATGGCTAGACGCGATTCGATTTATATCACACAGATAAGCGACTTTTACTAAGCGAAGTTGCAAATACGTATCACATGGACGCAATGCGATGCAATAGGGATAGTGACCTAAAATTATTTTTAGTCCGTCAGTTAGATTTACCAAAAATATTGGACATGTATTTTTTCATTTGTCATGTTACGGGGTCCCAGCGCTAACAAAGAAAATTTGGTTCAAATAAATGTCTCTAGATGGCGCGATATGAAGCGATTTGTGATTGAATTGTGTGTAAAGTTAACATTTTCTAGAATTGATCATAAAAATTGTATGTTCTTGTAATCAACTCAGCACAACATTATGGAATATTGGGCTCTTAATTCACATTTCAAAGATTATTTGAACGAATCATTTTAAATTTATTCCAATAGATGGCACGGTTTTAAAGGCGAACGGCAGGCTTGTATGGGAATTTCGTACCGCTATAAATATTTCGTGTTTTGAGATATTTTTCGTTTTAATTGATAGTTAACATGATAATTTTCTTGTTCTAATACCTTTTTAAATTCTTAGATTTTTAGAACTTGGGACTTAAAAGTTATAACTAGTTTTATTTTTTAAGGTTATGTACTAAGTGTGCCAATGTAGATTGTTACATATAGGTAAATGTTACATATTGTTACATAATGTGTAGAGTAAATGTTCGAAATTGTTTGTTGCTATCTTTGTAGTGGTTTTACTTACCATTAAGCAGGTAGATTGAGATGTGTATCGTACCTACTTATGAGATACCTATTTGCAGCAGCGGACTGCAACAGTTTGATAATGATTATTTTGATTATATTAAATGTTATTTCTATTTCTAAATAATTAATTATCATTTCAATATTTGTGTTATTTTACATAAGGCAACTTATATAACATAGCTGTGTTTAGTGTACGTTTTTATTACGTTTATTTATTAAAATCTTTTTATTGATATTATTAATTAATCCGAAGTTCTAAAAATAGTAAACTTACATGAAAATAAATGGCTTAGTTGCCTTAACAAGTGGTACAAATTCTATAACCGAACAACAACAAAAATATGCGGTACAAAATCTGCCGTTCACCTTTCTGAAGCATGCCACTCGATTTTTAAATTTGTATTGTAACACATTTGGTACAATGAAACTGTAAAAACGTGCAAAAAAATACAGTAAAACAAATCGTACCTGTATTTTAGGAAAAAAATAGTCACGACCCGAGAAAATCCTTTTACTTGCATGTCGCTGCTACCACCATCTATAGCCATGGAACGGAAACGAACGCGATTGAAGTGCTTATAAAAATAATCAGCTTAATCAGACGAATAACGCTACTTACGTCGGCACGGTTTCTTTGTATGGGATGAGGCATCTGTATGCTAGTATTATATTATCTGTGATCTAGGTTAACATAAACGTTTAATCAACTATTCTTCGCCAAATACAACCATTTACTTCATTTAATTCTCTTACAAATAAAAACTAGAGAAACAAAAATGCTTACCCAATTATTATTCTTGCCCATCGCAAAACCGCCAACTCCAAACACTTCATCAGTCGAGTATACCGCGAGAATCTTTGTCAATATCATATCTTATATTTTTAAAGACCAATTCACACCCGCCGGTTTGTACTTATAGGTACCAAATCCGACGCCTGGTACCTTGGACCTCGTGTGAAATAAAAATATTATTACGGCGAAAGATGGAAGATTATACCTCTCCGTGTGTTTAGAGGCTGTAAAAACCCTGTTTGTAGCTTAAAAGTATTTTGTAATTAGTTTTTCTTTATGGTTTATTCTTTTATACTCTTTTCTTGTTTATTTCTGGGTTTGTTTCCCCTGGCTAAGTTGCGGATAACTTAGATATCATATACTTATCATCTACATCTACATTATTCTTCATTGCCGTATCGATAATTCCAAAATGCGTTTTCACCAGAATTGAGGCACATCAATTTCGTCAGCATTGTTAGTATCATCCAATTCATTTGGTTTCTTCTTCTGCCATACTCCGCTATATATATATATATCTATACTAATATCATACTAATATTATAAAGCCGAAGAGTTTGTTTGTTTGAACGCGTTAATCTCAGGAACTACTGGTTAGAAATGAAAAATTCTTTTTGGATAGTCCATTTATCGAGGAAGGTTATAGGCTTTATAACATCACGCTACGACCAATAGGAGCAGAGCCTAAATGAAGAACGTAGCAATAACGGGTAAAATTATTCCTTTTTGAGAGCTTTCGTTGCGTGCGCTGCGTAAGAGGTTAAAGTTTCGCAACATTCATGTATGTAGGGTAGGTAGGGTAAGTTGAAGGGAGCAGAGCCGCGTCGGATAGCTAGTATAGGTATTATAAAGGAGAAAGTTTGTGAGTGAGTGTGTGTGTGTTTGTTATTTCTTCACGCTCAAACGGCTGGACGGATCTGGATGAAATTTGACAGGTAGATAGATTATAGTCTGGAATAGCAGATAGAAAAGATGTGCCAACTCGAAGAAAACATGACTCGAGTTAACCCGAGTTGAAAATCACATCACAACTCGAATTGAACTCGAGTTTGCAGAACGAAGCTAAGTTAGAATAAATTATTATTTGTTTCAATTAATTTTAAACACTTTTTTACTTTTCTTTATTTTAAGGGCTTTACCGCTAAGTGATAACGTCGCCCTGATTGCCATTTGTTTTTCCTTAAAACTTCAAACTTCGTATCGTCTTCGGTGTTGTTCGGGTGATGCACTGTGACGGAAACACACGGTGCGCACACAACGAACGTCGAACGAATCGTGCTCTCGCACATTTGCTTGCTAGATCCTGTCTGTAAGCTAGTCTAAAATCGAGTTCGGAAGAATCACGCTGAGCGCAACTCGGGCTAACTACAGAAAACCACTACTTGACTAGGCCTCTTTCCAAAATCAGAAACCATTTAGCTCGAACATTGCCACTCTCATCTAGCTGCTACCAACCCTGCGAAAATCATTTCTCCACCTAGCCTGAAGGCGTCCTACTCTTCGTTTGCTAAATCTTAGTAAAATCTGACCAATGAAACGGGCTCCTGGGGTTATACAAAAAGTAACATTCTACCAGCGATAATAATTGTCAAAACCCAAAAGTCCAAAACACGCTGCCGAAATGTCAAGCCCATACATTATTTTTCAAGTTCTGACAATCGTATAATAGGACTGATAGAATGTCATTTTTAAAGGCCCTAGCTTGTTAACGGGTTCAATTCTTAGTATTTCCAACTGAAAAAAGAAGGCCAAGTGGTACGAATTTTTCGTGGAACAACTACTCACATTCTTAAGAACGTCTTTCTGCAAGCGATGATTCAATACTCGTTTGTCGTTTGTTTGTCCGACGTCATTCGCAATGAGTACTTTGTTTTACGATGAAGTGATGTCACAGGCAACCTTCTGAACTTTAAGACTATGAAGAACATTCTCATTTTATTGAAGAACAAGATTCTTTACGGTTTTGCAAGTGCTTTTTCGGTGTTTCAATGCAAAGGATTGCGACATAAACTAAGTATCCCATTTCAAATATTCTTCCTTTCGAACTTTAAGCGAAAGAGTTTAACATTTCAGTCAGTTTTTCTCTAATTTAGCGAACCCTATGGCCGAATCAAAACAACCACTGATGTTTTTAAAGAACCGAATACGTTTTTTTATCTGAAAGGTAACTCTAATGAAGCTCGAGAATCCTCCGTGCCTGGGAGATCTCGGTAAGCCGTTGGTTCGGGTTAACATTTTTTAGATCTTTGACGGTCATTACGGATAAGTAAAAAGCCAGAATATCTGACATCAGTCTTTCCAGTGTCACCAACATATAAGGTTGTGGAGGTCAGGCAATCGCTTCATGTAAGGACTGGTACCGACCCAAACAATGTTGATATAATACTGGGCAAATTGATTGCTTTTGGAGGATAATAGGATTGTTTTAACTTTAAGTAAGTTAAAACAAACAATGGATCATAAGAGCTCGTTATACCTTCAGCCTCTAAGCGTGTCGCTGACAAACAAACTCTGACTGGTACGCATACATTTTCTGAGATAATTGTCATCGTCACCCGGATGACTTAGATAAGATTCCGGTGGGATTGAAGATTAAGCATGCGAAAATAATGGTCTTAGCATCAGCAAAGACCATTCTTTTCGTTGCCGTGGCTGAAGTCTGGGCTGACGCCCCACGGCAACGCCCTCTGCTGTCGCAATCATAAGGTCCTCACGTGAACAGGCAACAGGACTATTGTAGCACAAGATGAAAGGTGAGTCATGGTATTCGGAGAGACGCTGCAAAAACACCATTATACCTTGGAACTGTAGTAAAAACAAATGACAACTAAATCTATAGCCACTATGATTCCATCGACAAACACTGAAACACCTACACCTATTTCAATTTATATCAGTTTCTTGGCAAAAGAATATGAACTTCCTTTACTATATTATTTATATCACAGATATTATTTATTCCACAGAGCATCGAAACGACTCGGTGGCCACTGCTAGATATTATTTATATCACAGATATTATTTATTCCACAGAGCATCGAAACGATTCGGTGGCCATTGCTAGAGACGGCATTTTCAAAACTTTCCATACAAACCAAGCGTGTCAGTTAGTGTTACGTTGACTCGTAGAAATGAGGGTATTCTGAAATCATGTACACTAGGTGGCATCACTGAGACGTGAGGTCCAAGCTGCTGTCAAATGCTTATGTTTTTTGACATTAGTCAAATTGACGTCAAGCAAGTTGATGTCATAAGTTAAATTTTCCAAGTAAAAGACCTCTCACCAATGTGGCGCCAACTAGTGGCGTGAATTTTCTTAAAAACCCTCATTAGGGTTTTTTTACAGTCTATTATAGGCTCGCGCTTGACCATATTTTTTTTTACTCGGTGTTCAGGAAAATTCACGTCGTCAGATGTCGCGACATTGACAAGAGGTCCTTTTCTTTGAAAACGCTTTTGACAGGGCCCTCGCCTCAGTGCTGCCACCTTGTGCTGACCGTGTGCTCGGTGTATTACGCAGTCATGATTCAAATTAATCTGCCTAGCCTGTTCCCAACTATGTTCGGGTTGGCTTGCAGTCGTATCGGATGCAGCAGAATACCCGTACTTTAATTGGAGCGAGTGCCTGCCTGACCTTCACAACCGAATTACTGGTTAACACTATATCCCTTAGCAAGACTGGTGTCAGATCTACAAATGACAGCCGAGACCAACAGCTTAACGTATTTACCGACTTCAAAAAAAACGGAGATAATCAATTCGACACGTATGCATGTAATATTGTTGAAATTGCACAATATTCACAATATGTTAGTCTATGTGGGCTTCTAAACACGTGCGCCAAATTTCATAATTGTATGTTTGTCCACGCATTTCTCCAAAACTACGTATCAGATCGTAACCATTATTTTTTTATTGGATTAGGTATCTGTCAACTTAGGGAATAGTGCAAGTTTCATCAAAATCGGTCCACCAGTTTTCAAGATATGGAGCATACAACCGAACTCCTTAGTCCCGGGTTATTATTTGTATTTTGTTAATCCTAGTACCTACCTTACTGTAGAACTTGCTCATTTTTGTTGATGGTTTACTAAAACTAAAAAGAGAAATAAAAACGTTTTCACAAAAAAAAAAACGACCTCAAAACGTATGAATGTGTGGTATGAAAACGAAAGTTATTTTGCACTTTTTAGTCTTTTGTTTTTGAAGTCGGTTTATTTTTTTTTGTTTTTTTATTTCTTTTTTGAGGCACGGAAGACTCTCGGTAGGTACCTATGTAATGAATGGTCACTCATCCGCGGTCCGACCACAGCAAGCATTCCTTAACTTTGAAGATTGACCCGTGCAGCTGTTACAAATCAGCGAATATTATTAGTAAACTTCATTAAAGATAGCTTGACCTCTGCGACAGCATCAATACAGTAACAATAGCGCTTGTCAAGCTAGCAATAACGTAACAATAACGTATGCGTCAGTTTGACATATGTCGCAGAGATCAAGCTATCTTTTATGAAGCTATAGTAAACGATTAATGGCGTTTCTAGTTGCTGACTGATTCCGTGGTCTATGATTTTACTCAAACAAACAAATCTATGATGGCAAGACAACATGTTTCTGCTATTATAACGATGTCTCGTCGACACATTTGTGTTATCTTTTGACATTTAAACGTACTTTTCTGTGTCATTCCGACGCCACAAATCAAGAGATTCTCATAAATGTTAACAATGATTTGTTTGGGAAATCGTTACTTAGGAAAAAACCACGAATGTGACAAATTGACAGTTTTTCATTTAGATACCTTGGAACTTACCTGAGGAAACGTGTGCTTGAAATATTTATTTGTGAAGTCTCAAAATAACAAGAATTTATTCTATGGAAAACCAAGATACGTATCTACTTATAACTTTTTTGGAAATTCTTGTCCTGAAAGCTACTTACCGTAAAAATTCTCTATAAATTGATGTTATTATGCTTATGCTATGTCAGTTATGAAGAAAATCCAGCTATCAATTTTTTTGTTTAAAAATATTTTTAAACATCCAAGTCGTTTTGGAGGAGTATCCAAAAGTTGCGAAAAATATCGTGTTGCTAATTATTTTTTTAAAGCAAAACTATTTGTTGTACGAAAAAACAACGTTTAAAAAATAATGTACATGAAACAATAATAAATATAAATTTTTTTCAAACCTTTTAACCTAGCCGTTACAAAGGAGTATGCTTTAGAAAGTTATCGTTTTTCGGCACTAGAGCGTATGTAGGGCCTTAATGTAATGAGATGATAATATATCTCGATACATATAGATAATATACTGAACAGATAATTTTAAATAAAATAAATCTTATCCATATTCAATAGTTTACAATGTATCCCTGCTTAATTGAGAAAAAGAGTTTACAATCCAAAGCGGTTTATTATGAACACTCGGTGATTGCAATAATCTGTTGACATCGGTTTGATTAGTTGAATAGACGCTGTAGATGTCTTGAGATCTTTATCCAACCTCGTATCAGGTTGAGGGGCTATAGGATAACTTATCAAAACATCGATCAAACTTGTACAGAATCAGTCAATTACGGTGGTCCAAAAGTTCGAGGAAAATTGTCCTTAAAATACATGAAATATTCCCCGAACTTTTGAACCTCCCTATGTATGTTCTTTCCACAGGAACTAATCTTGTTTCCATGGGATTTCACATCACAAACTAATTTGCTGATCAGACAGCCAATCATTTTAAAAGCACACCTAGGATTACGAGGCTAAAGGAACTAATCACAAGTATGAAACATAAACATAACACACACATATACTGCAGTACCTACCTATGTACAAACAATAGTTGCAATATACCTACAGGTTTCATATATTAACGCTGCGCGAGGGTTTAATCAAGTTGGAATGAAAAATGCCTGCGGGACCAACGCGGTGGGGACCCAACCCTAGTACGGTGGGCAGAGAAAACATGTGGACATTGGAAAATGTTATTTTAGGTGAGGAATAGTATGCTATTATTATTGTGCCTTGGGACTTTAGTGAACAGTGCATAATTATGCAAATGTTTCGTGGCATGCAAACATACATATATATGCAATGCAGAAAAGCCAAAACCCGACTTTTTTTCCATAGAAGTAGGCAGAACCTGCTATGATCCTTACGTACTCCTTTTGCATGCCTTAGACTTTCAATTTAAAAATAAAGAATAGTTAAAAAAAAATCAAAAATCACGTTTTACTAGAAAACATAACTAAAGATAGAAAATAATTTTCAATAAATTTAAATTAAGAATAGTATGATTAACAAAAAAAAATGTAAAGAAGCGTGGAGTGTTTTTTTAGATATTCTCAAAATTACTCTACTTTTACCAATATCTCAATCTGTCAATAAAATATTATAACAATTAACATCAAGCAGAAACACCCCACGTTTTCTTACAATAAAATACTATTATTTTTTTGTTAATCACACTATTCTTAATTTATATTTATTGAAAATTAGTTTCCACTTTTTAGTTTGATTTTCTATTGAACCGTATTTTTTCGTTTTTTCATCTATTATTTATTTTTTATTTAGTTATAAAAAACAAGACATTTTTAAATTATTGCTTTGACCTTTTTATTGGTAAGCTTTGCTTTAGGACACTGTTGCGGCGTTTGACCTGGGGTCAGCCATTGCATTTTTCGCTTACGGTTATCGTAAAAAATCCACTTTTCATCACATGTCACAATGCGATCCAATATTCCTTCTTTTCTGTATCGATTCAACAAGGCAATCAACATGCGTTCCTTTCTGCCGATCAGTCAAATCATGAGGCACCCATTTTTAATTATTTTTTATTTTATTGATTTGACGCGAATGAGTCAATATTGTTGGTAAGGTCAAAATCACTCGAATTTTCGAAGTATCCTTCTTTCTTGTTTAAGCTGAATAAAAAAACAGCTGAAAGTCGATAATCACATGTTGCACATTTTTTAAAAGAAGAACTTCATAGGTACCATGTGAAAAAAGTTTCGCTCAAAAATCTCAAACCATGAAGGTTCTATGTCAATTCGAAGTACCTATTACAATAAATCGGCAATTTCATACTTTAACCCCTATTAAAAGCGTGTTAAAAAGAAGAACTTGCTTTGCTGCTGGACGTACTATCAAGATACAAAAGTGTGTCCTCATCCAGAATATGTCTTAGACGAAATTTAAGCCTAATCCGTTCCAAGAACACTTTCCGTCACAAAGTTTCAAAGGAACAATTAATGTCCAACATGAAAATATACAAAGCACAATTAATTACCTACAAAATTATCTTCCGAATTGAGTTGCGTTTGTCGACTATTAGGCTGTCAAAATCACTATAAAACTTTAGAAAAAAATATTTTAATTTTAGACTTTTCTTACAAATCCTGTTTGAAATTGTTAAGTCAAAATATACAAAGAAGAAACTGCCAGTCATTCAACGCGAATTTACATAACAGTCAAAATAAACCATTAATATTAATTTATTGTGTCTTCCTCTGCTAACCGTACAGGGGTGGAAACGCAAAGGGTTGCAAGTAATGAGAAGAATGAAAAATGGCCGCGCTTGTGCGCCGGTATTTATTAAAAACTACAAAATTCTTGCCCCGAGCCCGAGAGAAATATGTGGGTAGTTGTCACTGAGGAGTTGTCCACTATTTCATATTTTTTTTTCGTTGGAATCATGAAGAAGGTATGAAGGAAATATATTATTTCGAATCTAAGTTACTAGAAGATGAAAAGTTGAAAGAATTTAACGGAAGAACACAAGGAATAGATAATTCCCATGTATTTCATTAGACAACACACACGACAGTACTTACAGTTGACTGACGGACTTGATGATGTCATAGAAAGAAAAAAAATAAAAAATTACAACAAACCCAACTGCTTAAAAAGCGAACTAAAAAGACGAAAATCAAAACAAGAAGAAAATCATGCTGTGCAGTCGGAGGATACATATGCGCGAGCTGGCTGACCAAGACCAGATGTCTCTTAAAATCCTTTATTTTGATACCCCACACGATGGGTTTGGAAGAAAAAAAGGTTTGGGACGCCATTTTTCTATTTGCCAATTTTTATGTAGCTAGTGACACTCGCAGGGTTACGACGAATCGATTGACGTAAGAATCATTAAAATCGGCCAAAGCGTTTGGTCTCTAGAACGCCACATAGAAACAAACATAGGAACATACATACATAGACTGAAAAACACATTACCCTCTTTCGGCAGTCGGGTAAAAACCACAAACAATTGAAGTGAGATTGATGAGATTCCTAGAGACAGGTCGCATTTTAAAAAGTTCCATAGCCTATTCAAAAAAGCTGTCAAACCTCCTGTCAAAATGTGGTCTAAGTCTTTATTTTAAAGTAATGTCTGAAGAGGGAAAATAAAAAATACACAAATCTAAAATGAGAGGCATATAGCATTCAACTGGAAAACACATAAAGCATAAAAAGCCGTACCTACACCTTTTTCTACTGCGGCTACAATTTCACCTCAAACCCTAGGTTTTACCGATGAATCAGCCGATGTTATCAGCCAAAAAATAACACGAACGATACCCAAACCCTTTCCGTGAATAATAATTGTACAATTTCTAGGTATATCGCTAAAATCAGCTTTGTAACAGCTATCGTTGCAACTTCTCGGCTAATTTAACTAGACCCTTCCTCTGGTGGATTGGCCACCGGTTGTAAGGCAAGGTTATGCCGGTAGGTAGTAGCGTGCTAAGATCGAGCGATAGGGACATATTATAAATTGCCCTGTCCGTCTGTCTGTCTGTCACAAAGCACGCGATGCAAAAAAGTTTGTTCGTGAAGTAAAGTTCGATGTGGGAATGGAGAGAGAACAGTGGGAATGGATGTGGTATGTTTTCTATTAAATCTACATGTCCACTGCTCCACAGTTTAATAAGACCATTTCGCCAAATGATTCGTATTTAAAGCTACTGCATTTTGCCAAGTTCCTAAGATTTCTGCTCTCTAATCTGCTCTAGCTCTGTAAAAATGACCGAAGCATATTCTAAATCTCGTAACGCGTCGGGGCTAAACGAGTGTTCTATTTTTAAAATTCATGTTTCATAGATAAGCTATTGTTCCATGCATTTACTTTGGCCTTGAATGAGGCTCTTATTATGTATCCGGACAACGGTTTTCAATTGTTCGTATCAAAATAAAAATATATTCAAAGTATGCTAAGAATCAGCAATTTTTGAAGGCAAATACAAAATATAGTCCCCCAAAACATCCACCGGTAAGAATTACGGCAGTTGGGCCTTTCCTTGATAAGTTAAAAAGATACATGTATATGAATGCCACATCCAACAATGTCGCTAAAATATGACTTAATAGCTGCATGGCTCGTCACGTCAGTGTAATTGGTAATTTTAATTGTCTCCACAGCGAGCGGGCAAACGAACGCAGCCTGTTAATTTTACCATGTTATTCATAAATACAGGCGACCGTGCCAACTTGGTACGCGGTGGAGTATGGAACTGGAGGGCAATGGTCAGTAATATTCAACAAAATTAATAGGTATGACACTAGAGCTGATCAATTCGATGAGCTTGTGGCTAAATGATTGCAGCCGTAAGGCAAGCTTATGTAATAAACAGCAATCAGCAATCATCGCGCGATCAAACGCTTTATGTCATACAAGTACACAATCATTTGATAATCACTCGATGTTGGTCAAATGCACTCATTTACGAAAAAAAGAACGAAAATTGCTATCGTTTTGCTCTTGCAAAGCGTAATAAGCCTGCGGGTCGATCTTCAAGGTTTAAGTTTCGAGATCGGTCTTTGGATGGATGACGATGCATTAGGGATATACCCTATAGACTTTAAAAGAGACTGTGACCTCTGAGTTTGTTTCGGCCTTTCTTCTCAGAGTAGTCAGTTAGGAAATGCCGATTTCATCTAGTTTAAAAAAATATGATCGACATGTAAAAGTGTTTGTACAAACCTACTTACAGAAATAAAATCATTTATCATTTACCGAGATTCCACCGTGCTTAGCTAAGAACTTTAAGGATTTGGTCATGTCTTTCATTTGAATAACTTTGAGAGGTACCCGTTAAGGGGTAGAAGGAAGCCATAATATCTGACAGAAATCTTGCCAAGGGGTACCGAGTTACCCAGTTACTGAGTTATGAAGACTGGAAGCCGATCCCAACATCATCATCATGTCAGCCGAAAGACGTCCACTGCTGGATATAGGCCTCCCCCAGGCGTCGCCACATTGACCGATCCCGTACGTCTCGCATCCAGCGCCTTCCCGCAACCTTAACCATGTTATCGGTCCACCTAGTGGGAGGCCTTCCTTCGATCCCAACATACATAGTTGGAAAAAGGCAAAGCAGATTGATTGAGTTCAGTGTTAATAGCTTCTTTATATTAAGCATAAAAGTTTTATACCTACCAGGGGGGTGAACATAAGCTCTTAGAGTAAGGTTATTTTGAGTGTGTGTAAGGGACAGATGTATATGACTTGTATACATCTGTCACTTACGTGATCCTCAAAATAACCTTACTCTAAGAGCTTATGGTCACCCCCCTGTAGTTTTAATTCAATGCTGGGACTCCTCTTGAAGATTTTCTTTGATTGTTCCTGATTGACAAACGAGTCCACTCGTCGCTACATTTGAAGCATCGTCCAGAAATTCTACTTAAATTGCTCTCTTTTTATTTTGCAAGTGCCAAGCCTAACAATTAAAATCCAAGTATCATTCAATTTAACAGCAATTAAACACATTAAAAAACAATTAAAATACCATTAAAATACAATTAAAATTAAATAAAACCCATTAAAATCCAAGTGAAATACAATTAAAACCCATTATAATCCAATTATAATATAACTAAAGTTAAATTAAAATACAACTAAAATTCAAATAAATTCACTTTTCCACATTTTCAATGCACTTCAGTGCTACTCCTGTGAACTTCATCAGGCTACATTTAAATATATTATCCAACTCATTTGAAATAAGATTTTCTGTGTGATGTACCATTAGACAAGTGAAATTCTATCCTTCAGGAGTAGAATTAAAAGAATGAAAGAAAAATTACTTACTTATGACCCGCACAGGAGGACACGAGAAATAAGCAAAAAATTAAAAACCTTTGCGAGACCAAAAATGCTCCTATCTCAGCATGTGCAGCGCCAAAAAGCCATAACATACTTACCATCAACTCCAAAATAGGCTACAGTTCAGCCAGTTCACTTCATATACCTGTTACATAACGGCTAGTACATAATAGTAATATGAAAGTAGCCAGCACGGTATAATACGGCGGGCGGCCGCCCCGGGCCTGTTTGCTTTAAACACACAACATACCTAGACCGCTACTCATATAATGAACGAGGTACAGGAAAGGACAACGGTGCAATGATGTTGGGCAATTTTTGTTATTAATTCAAATTTAAAGTAAGATTAGGTAGTCAATCAGAATTTAAATCAAATCAAATTATATATGTTTACTAGCTGTCCCACGCGGCTTCACTCCCGTCTACTGGCTACCTACCCTACCCTACCTACCCTACATACATGAATGTTGCGTAACTTTAACCGCTTACGCAGCGCACGCAACGGAAGCTCTCATAAAGGAATAATTTTTGCCCGTTTTTGCAACATTTTTCATTTATGCTCCGCTCTTATTGGCCGTAGTGTGATATTATCTAGACTATAACCTTCCTCAATAAATGGACCATCCAGCACAAAAATAATTTTTCAATTCCGATCAGTAGTTCCTGAGATTAGCGCGTTCAAACAAACAAACAAACTCTTCAGCTTTATAATATTAGTATAGATTTGTGAGCACATATGGGTAAAACTAGGTAAACAATTTGCAATGTGACTCTTTGCCCTACCACAGTTTCAAGTTGCCAATCGTACTTAAGGCGATTTATACGCCCCAATGTAAATGCAGTACTGGCCGTGCGCCCGCTCGATGCCAAAATATCAATATTGAACCTCCTTTTGAACAGTTTTGTTTGAAAAATATTATTTGATTTACATATGCTATGTCAGTTATGAAGAAATTCCAGCCATAAATTTTTCTGTGTAAAAATATTTTTAAACATCCAAGTCGTTTTGGAGGAGTATCCAAAAGTTGCAAAAAATATCGTGTTGCTTTTAAACTGTTTGTTATACGAAAAAAAATAATGTATATGAAACAATAATAAATATTTTTTTTTTTCAAACCTTTTAACCTAGCCGTACTAGTACTCACTCGTGATAACGATATCGATCTCTTAGGCCTTGTCGTGAGTTTTTACTCTTGCTCAATAACGTAAGCGTCAATTTGTATTGAAACTCAAGCGCCGTCTGGGGACGGTAAGGAGAAACTTTTTTTTTTGTATACATTTTGACATTTGTGTGCTTGTACCGAGTTTCTAAAAGTCACTCGTGATAACGTAAACGATCAATATTTCTGCCACAAGAAGAGAGAGGTCAATACTCAACTCGGGCTGTGGATTATGTCAATAATGAAACAGAGCCGGTATCCAAAGTCTCCTGATCATACTCATAACTCGTATGATTACGAATGCCTTTCTAAGTTTTTAGTAATCAAGTCCTTTGCTAAAATCATAGGATTTTCGCGAAATAAAAATCTGTTCAATGAAATTGTCCCGTGGTTATGTAAATTACAGTTATTATTTTATATTCTGCAGGTTATTCAATCTAAACCGAGAACTCGTACCAGGGCAAGATATTAAATAATTTACTTGCAAGCAGTTATAGCTCTCGCCAACATTCTTGGCCGCTCTGAAGTTGGCCACAATGGCTGCGCAGTAGGAAATCCCATACAAAAACAGCACCGTTTCGTGCCTCGCGCATCGGAAAGCCAACTTCAGGGCGGCCCAGAAGTTTGCCGAGAACTATACCTTAGTTAATACAGGCAGCTCAATGCACGAAAACTCAAAAAATTAAGTGAATTATTTTACAGAAAAGCTGCAGAATTTTAGATAGCCTAAGTTCTTTATGCACCCTCTTTTCATAGCTTCAAAGGATACTGTGTGTGCGTTCTCGTGATAACGCCATCCAATGCTTTTCTTTTGTTCTTAATAGTATTAATAGAAGTTTGTGCTAGCTAGTATCCTAGGCCTGCGAATGGTGAGATAAAACCTAGATATAAAACAAAACCAAAATATGCCTGTGATTTATGATGGTAGAAGTCCTTGCGATCACGTCCGTTTTTTACGATAATAGAACCTGAGAGATTGGTAAAACAGAGATTGGCCCAGGTGCTCTTGTCATGATAAAAGGGAGATCTATTATGTCCTACCTAACCTTCAGCAATGGGCGAAGTAGGACTTCAGATTGTAATTATGATGATGATGATGAATATATAAAAAACAAATACTATGTTTCCGAATTTAGATATACCACTTCGCTTTAATCAAACACGTAATAGAACAATAAGAAACGATAATTCCTCTGACGAGTAGTCTAAAAAGTCTCACTTATGTATATTTAAAAGAATATACCCAATATTACTTTTATCCAACACCGTTATCCCTAATCCCTATAAGCAAAAGATTGTCTTATTTATATCACGATTAAACACATGTTTCAGAATTTCGTTGAGCGAAATACAGCTTGCATAAATTGATTTGAATCCAAGTAAAAATAGATTGTCTAAAGCTCCTGCCACGGCTGCGAGCTTGGTACCGCAAACCTTCGCCTTCATTCAATTCGATTTTCGCAATATTTATACTAGGAAAAGGAATATTTTTATATCTTTCCTATGTTTTTGATAGGGATCGAATGGGTCTGGCAGTGTTCTGTTGTGACTCTCTTTGTTGTATTTGTGTTTCAATATTTATCCTTCTATTCACTTAGGTTAGTACTTCCTTCCTCCTTTCTGATTTCTATATACAAATAGAAATTGTCACTCAATTTCTGTTAGTATAATATTTCTGCTACCTTTTCACATCGTAACGTATGAACGGACTGGGCTAACATTATGTTTGTTAGAATTTTATAAGATAATATTTTACCAATTGTTTTCGACCTCCAGAAATCTATAATCGATACTAACAGGAGGAGGATTCAAGGAGTGATGGCTGGAAGCATTCATGAATGGAGTCATAGTTCTGTTTTTCTTTTAGAGAGAGAGTGGCCAAAGAAAATATGAATGGATTGTGTGAGGAGTGATATGAAAGAAAAGGGAGTCGGTGATAGCGTGACGGGGAACAGCAAGGTGTGGAAGAAGAAAACGTGTTGCGCCGACCCCAAGTAACATAGGATATGAGCAGGAAGATGATGATATCGACTGAATCAAATTCCAAGTGAATGTTTACTCAAAAGACAAAAAACTCACTAAAATTCAAAAGACAATTTCATAAGAACCAAATTTTAACTTCTACGCTACTTTGTCGTAAAATTAATGACATAACCCATTTTAAGAAAACCAAGACACCACAGGTCACTTAAAAAAAGTTCTGACTTATATGTAACACTCTTGTCCGTTGCTGTACTTCGCGGTATGAATGTAAACAGAATGTTTGCACATCGGTCGGTCGCAGGTACCTACCTACCTGATGTTTCATTCCGTAGCTTGCCCGACTTTGCCCCACAAAAGAGAGTTGTGTGTTTAGTTCCATACCGTGTTAAATAAGTCCAACTATAATGTGATGAAATTATTACAATGTAGTGTGTATGAAGATTTTATGAAACGATATAAATTTTAAATGGGTTTAGCTAACGTGCGGAACCTGTAAAAAAAAAACCGGCCAAGTGCGTTTCGGACTTCGCACATTTAAGGTTTCGTACCAAGTTATCTATATATTGGTATTTGTTAGTAAAATATACGTAATAATAAACACTATCACCAAAAGTTCAGTAGTCAATGGGAAGTTAAAAATTCTTCGGCACAAAATTTCGTAACATACGACGGACAGACAGAAAGACAGACGGACACGTGACTGACAGCAATAGGGTACCGTTTGTATCCTATCCGGGTAGGTACAGAACCCTAAAAAGTAAACCTTAGAAATTCCTTCGAAAATCGGCCTTTAAGCTGAGCAGAAGGTTTATAACGAAATGCCAAATTTTGAAAGATTTTCAGGCTAAAGTAGATTTTGACAAACTCAGTAAACTTCAAATTCTTAATTTAGAAATCAACCGTTTTCTGTTCAAGTATTTGAAGTTAGTGCTTCTACAAATATAAAGGTTTTGTTTAAATATAGTTTTAACAGGTTTTTGAAACATTATTCCACATAGACTTGAAGTTGAAATTGTCGAACTAAAACTATCAGACCTGTCGATACTCTAAGATAATGATATATAGCCCGGCCCTAGGGAATAGGTATAGAACTACTTCAAGAGAATATCGATCAATATAAATCCTCCTTTATAGGTCACGCCCGGCCGGGTAGCCGAGAGGCCCCAGTAGCAATCACCACGCTATGTAAGATTCCTATCTATCTAGATCAAAATTAATATCAAGCACATTCTAACGTTTTTGCTCCAGACCACACAGACCGTCTACCAAATCCTTCGCCGCCATTCCTCGGATTCCCGCCAATCAACACCGTGACATTTGACATTCCATACAAAATGGCGAAAGCGCGCGAAACGACCAGAGAGTATAAACAATGAGGCGCGGGCCGGCCGCGGCGATATGCAAAAATTTAACGAAAATAAAATACAGAAATAAAAGGGAAATAAATAAAATAATAAAAAAATATATAAATCCAGCCTTTTTGTTTTCCGTTCCTCGGATGGGCTCTCAATGTAAAAAAAGCGCCCGCTTCTAGACAGGCCGTCACTCGCGAGACGCGCAAGGGTGTAACTGCACATTTGATTTTTACGAAATGCTTTTAATAAAATTATTATTTTCGCTTTATGTAAAATCATTATTTTAATAAACGATCATGAAAGTTGGTAATAATCATTTCTGGGTTTAATATTATAATAAAATGTAATGTATCTAATATTCAGATATTTATGTATTGACTTTGACTTGTATTTTTAATTCAATGATTCTAATAGTGTTCTTCATAGAAATCTGTTAATAGTCCTTTGTGAAAAACAAAAGCATTAGGTATACCTACATAAACAAAACAATGGAATACCTACATTATTATGTTCCTAAAAATAAAATAGGGATAACCCACTTTCCTGTTTCAACACGGTATGCAATGGATGATATTACATAATACATTAACGACATTTAGTCTGTAGTTTACCGCAACTCTCGAAACATTCAAACGAAAACACAAGTCTTATTAGTTAAAAAAATATGATATTTAAAGGAAATTTATAGTTACCATAGATATTTATTTATTGATCACGCAATGAACTTTGATACAACCTTCGTTTTACAATGCCTCAAGGAAGTTAAAAGCTTTGGCAATAAAAACGATGCCAGTTAGCCACGCGTCTATTGCAAGGTTACTACCTATTTCTTTTATGAACCTCTGTTTGGTATTCTATAGAAGTATAGACTTTTTATTGAAATACCTGTATATCAATAAAAAAAACTTAAAACTCCTTGTTCGCATTTCATGCTTCATTTTAGTTACGGAACAAAATAAATTATCATAGGAAGGTAGGCGGTACCTATGAGGTAAAATTGGCAAAATAATGAACATTACAAAAGGTTCTTTAAATATCTTGCTACATAATTGATAAAAGACGGATGGGGCGCTTCCACGAAAGTTAGATATTCCAAGAAGGTATGATTCAAATCCCAAGAGATGAAATTGAAGAAACATCATAAATAATGATATTGTGATGAAAAGGCTGACTGATAAGGAGGCCTAAGTAACAGTAGAACTAGGCAGACCATCAGAAACAGCCCAGACAACACTTTACGGTAAAATAGCTATCAAAAAAACGTTAATATTTTGACTTTAATTACTTTAATTGCTTTTAATTACTCTTCATCATCATCATCTTACTGCTCTTGCCCCGTGTAAAGTATTGGCGGTCGGGGCAACAAGTCTTAGTCTTTCATTCCGTCTTCCCAACCGTCATGCTATCACTGACTCCCTTTTCTTTCATATCATTCCTCACACAATCCACCCATCTTTTCTTTGGCCTTCCTGTCCTTCTCCATCCAATCAGTCTGCCTAGCCTTTGCCAAACTATCTTGGGGTCGGCTTCCAGTCTAACCGGATTCATCTAAGTACCAGTATTTTACACAATCCAGTAAATGTGTAACACGATGTCCCTTGGCCAGACTGATGTCAGATTTTAGGCTTTTGACTACACGTAACGACTGTCAAAGATCTTGAAATGACAGCTGGTTAATCAAGATCGACCAGTGCGGCTGTTATTATTTTAGCCGCGAGCTCCTTTCCATCCATTCACATTATTACTCATGTAGTAGCAATATCAACGTTTCGTAAAAAGGTCTTTTGCTTCAGCTATAAGCAGTATTCTGATTCTTTAAGACTCTCAAAATCCCAATGTAAAGGCGAAGTAGCCCAAACTGAAGTTTCCCGGAGTGTTCAGTAGCGGGGCTGTGCGGCGGGCGCGCGATATATCAAAGTGGGCAAAAGTACGTTCGCGCTATAACTACGTAGGCGCACAGCGACTGGGACGACGCGGGCTTAAGGAACGCGCACCAGGGGGTGCGCAAAGCGATAGTGGAATTTATAGCTGGGGGAAATTAGGAGTTAAAGAAAATATAGGAAAAGAAATCCAAAGTAGTGGCCATAGCCCACAGAATAAGCAAACAAGGTGAAGTGACAATGGGCCGGCCATAATAGCCGTAGACAGCTAGGCGAGCACGGCCTATCGTGACAGGCTTGAATCACACATTTTTAACAGCTTGGGTGCAAAAACCGTGATAAAAATGCGTTACTCAAGCCTATCACAGAGGCCGTGCTCGCCCGGCAGATGACCGCTGGAGTAGACGTATTCTTGAGTGGAGACCACGAATGGTTAAACATAATGTGTGATGTCTTCGGGCTAGGCGATGTGACGATCTTCGCAGGGTGGCTGGTAGCAGCTGGATGAGAGTTGCCGAAAAACGAGAGAAATGGCGTGTGATTGGCGGGGCTTATATCAAGCAGTGGACTGCTGTAGGCTTATGATCATGATGATGAGGAAAGGATGTGGATTTCTTTGTTTCATTAGACTAGATGAAGATGAATTAAGATTTCGCTCTTAGAATAGATGTAACGCATCTAAATACACGCTGCATCGTCATACACACAATTGATCTACCCAAACTAAATACCCCTTTACTCGGCAGATGCCAGAGTTTTTACCTTATTTCTTATACCTCTAAATTCATAAATAAAATGAATCAGCAAACATGAATTAGGTTTTAGAGATTCTGGGTTGATTTAAGTTGCATTGTTGCTTTATAATTAGGTATCCGCCTCCGCCCCTTGGATTTGCGTAAAATTTAGGTACAGTTGGTTTAATTGCCTGTTCTATACCAAAACCAAAAGTTTTGTTTGTACAGAGATCTTATCTCTCGCATATTTCAAAATAACACAGGTATTTTCTGCCTTTTGCGATCTATGAAATACACCGCATATTTATATACATCTTGCCCAGAATCGATAATTTTTTATCAGTTTGTGTATTTGCTGGTCGTCACAATAACGAACAAGTAAGCGTTATTTACTGCTGAAGCGTAGCTTTGATGGGTTTTCTGCAAAATCAAATTGAGTATTGGTCAGCCAAATAACGGTAAATTAAACAACAATCTACTCAATACCGCGTGAAAACACTAGAAAAATAATATTCCTAAAGCAAAAAAACTACTTCGCGTGGAAAACAAGCTTTGTACGTAGAGGAGCGCAGCCGACCGTCGTGCAAGACAAGGACGGAGAATAAGACGAAGGGTTGCTCCGAGACCAGCCAAGTAGCGAGTTTCTGTTCACGCATTTATGCCAACAGAAATACGGTTCACTATGGACGCGCACGCCCATAAAGTACCGCATTTAAAATACATGCCAGAGAGATAAGGAATTTATTTAAGAGCTTCACGTTTTCGCGTTAAACGACCAATTTTTATATAGATTTTTACACAAAAAAATCGTCGATTTTTTAGTGATCATAAACATACAAGTTTGTGTGGCGAATTTTGCAAGTTCCCCGAGTTATTAACGTTGGAAGTCGGGACCAGAGATGGAATTATTCTCGACCTCGAATACGTTACTTTATGGAAGCTTCGTAACAATAGCAGCAAGGGGGGAGCGGCGCGCGCATCAAGTACCGTATACCGTTGTTCGCGGACGTTAAGATAATAAATCGTATACTTTATAGACGTTTCGCCTAGAGAGGATATGCCAAGATAACAGTAACTTTCGTGCAGCCCTGTACGTTATACAGTAGGTATATGTTTTTTTTTGGACGTCCGTCTTGGCCCTAGGCAGCGCCTAAAATAAATTAAAAAACTAAGAACTAATATTTAGCGTTGAGATTTTGAAAGTGGAACGCCGCCCGTGAAAAGAATAATGAAATAATACAGAAAACAGTATAGAGTGCATTTATAAAGTGGTTTCTGTATAGCTAGAGTCAATATTATATATAAATCAAGTGCGTATGCACTAATTGTTAAATATAAAATTGGTGACTTATTCAGGGTACCTAATATTTTTGTTATTGTAGGTATAACAAATACTCGAAAAACACAATTTTCGTTACTGAATGAGGTACTAACAACATGGGTAAAGTCAACTCTGGGTCAAAACTGTAGTAAAACAAAACTGTAGTAACCGAGTGTGAAATCATAAATCATTTCCTAGCAACTAATACCACATTTATCTTTTACGACGTGCACGCGATGATATAATCGGTTTTTGCATTGCTTATGCGTCTTTTGCTGTTAGATTTATTAAGTAATAATTACTCATTATAAATCTATCATTTTATAATAAAATTTTGCAGTTGCACCCATTTTGTATGTGACCCGTTTGTGTGTTATTTTTAATAAGATTTTTTTTGTGTTTTCCATTTGAACACTGGTAATATTTTTACTATTACAGTAAATAAATAGGTTCCTAGCTATGTTAGCATAAAACATTTGCTTTGGTAGGCAACCAAATGGTTTGGTATGAGTTAGGTTAGCTAAATTAAAACATTTAGGTACAGTTAAATTTTAATGTTACTATTTAATGGGTAATCGAAATTTTAATAAATTTTAACTTTAGTAGTTTGATATTATGTTTTAAATAAAATAATACACTAACAAGGAACTTGAGAACAAGAACTTTTTCCTCAAACATACCAAGCAACTGGCAACATAGAAAAAAAAACTAAGATAAGAAATTGCTTCTTGTTTTATTAAAAACTTTTTCAAAGAAACTTTTTCTTTCGTAAAAGGAATAAGCTCGCAACTTTTCTTAAAAGAAGGCATTGGAGGCAAGTTTGTGCCAGAGCCATGGTGGTACAATGAAATTAATGAATACAATTATTCAACTTCGCAGGACGGTATATTGGAGTCTATGGGTCGGGGAATTAATTCTTGATGGGAATAGAATGGTGGGTACCTGCCATTTATTTCTGAAAGCTAAATATGTTCTTAATGTAGGGACATGAATAGGTGCCTACTAGCACTCACAAATATGGTTGTTTACAAATATATATAAAATATAACATATACACAAATATGCTGGAAGGTGTTTCGGTAAATCACCAAATTAAAAGAATATTGTATCTTTGCCAGTGGCGATAGTTTAGTGGAGAAGTGGAAATAACGACTCTACGTGCAATCAACCCTTAATTACCCGACTGCCGAAGGAGGGTAATGTATGTATGTACGTTTGTTTCTATGTAGCCTCTAGAGACCAAACGCGTTGGCAGATTTTGATGATTCACTGTCACTGGCTACATTAAAATTGGAAAATAGAAAAATGGCGGATTTTACGCGCCATATTGTGGGGGACCAAATTTTTTTCTTCCAATCCCTTCTTGTGGGGTATCAAAATAAAGGGTTTTAAGTAAGATGATGAGAATATCTTTTGCCATGGTAAAAATATTAGCCAAACAAAAAAGCGATGTCTAGAAAAATTATTTAAAAATAACAAAAAACCCGACTGCTTAAAAACGGTACTAAAAAGACGTAAACAAGAAGAAAATCATGCTGTGCAGTCGGAGGATACATCTGGTTTTGGTCAGCCAGCTCGCGCATATGTCTTGATTTAATCCAACATTTAATCAGGGTATATCGCACACCAATTTACTCCTCCACAATAGGGCTATTGCCGCATAGGTCTACTAAAAAACAACTCAATGGATACACATTATCTTACTAAATGATGTCTATGTCACACAGTAACTGCTAAAATATAGGAACAAAATCTATAATCATGTAGTCAGGCAAATACAACTATGACTGAACACACAGTCAAACAAGTCGCGAAAAGGTCCCTTTAAATATCCACAAACCAGCAGATAGATGGCCAATACCCGTCCACCTACGATGCAGCTATTTTGCATACATATCGGTAAATGTTGCATGCACACATACACACTTAGGTATACATAAGTACAAGTACAAAGTCTGTCGCTGACAAACGCGCGTGCGTGTCCCGCGAACCGTTATTTGGATGTAACAGTCTTGATACTGGGTAGGAGTTTGATTGATAACATGAGATTCAGGAGGTCAACTCGTACCATACAAGAGTTTTTAATATTAGTTTATCAGATGTGTTGTAATTGATTTTAAAATGCAAACGCAATTGAAGCTTCAAAAGTACATCTATTGAAGCAAGTGAAAATATTTTGACTGAAAAGAACAGATTGCCATGAGTCCCTCAACCTACTTCATTACCTTACTTATAAAGAACCGCATTAGTTTTCTGTAGTATCTTGGAATGGGTGGGCATGTGATGAGGACGCATGAAATGCTTTTCAGTAAAAGTTGAGAAGAAAACCAGAGAAAAGGTGAAAAGATTCTGTAATGTAAGTGAATGGAAGCGTGATGGTTAACAGGGGACAATGGAAGAAAAATGCTTCGAAACCAGGGCAGGAAGATAATGATGATGGTTACCAGAAACTTAAAACAAGTTTGATAGTTAATAAACAACAACAATTGTTTTTTTTACAAGTCTTTATTTAAGTTGCAATGTATATATATATATATGTAAGTGTGTTCGGGTCGAATCTTGCAACTGAATTTAAAAGCAGTTGTCCTCCACCTTTGGATGAAATTTGCATACACATTTAGTTTGGATGACAATGCATGTTTAACTAGGTGACGTTATTCTGAATCCAATATGGCGGACGGCCCAAGATGGCGGACTAGTTATTTTTTGTTCAATGTCATGATTTGGGTATCAAATGAAAGGGTTTTGTTCTACCTTTTTGTATTTTACATAAATTTTCGTTGTATTTTGATCATAAAACAAAATTATACGTATTGATGCGGCTTTAAGTGTTTTCCTTTTTTTATAACACCTCAAAAGCTAAAACTTCAACATAATAGAAAGTGTTGACATTCTCAATAGCTTCAACTTCAAACTCTCTGCCAAATAAACCAAGACACTAGACGATTCATCCAAGTATCAAGATCGTTTAGCGTACCGACTAGCGCTGTGTCCGTCCCACTCCACGCTGTTCGGTCCAGTCCACATTACGTGTTCTATACATGCCTTCTTTATTATATAGGTACTTTGCAATTCATAATCTGTGTACTTTGCAGCTACAGAATACAAAAGGACTGTCTGGGTCTGGGTAACACAGAATCCTGAGCACTTTGAGCATTGCGTAACAAAGAGTTTTATATGGCGGAAAAGATCTTGCTAAAAAGCTCAAAACCAAACAGAAACATCTACACTTAATTCAATACATACATATATATAATGCACTCGTATATATATTCTAATAAAATAATCTACACTAATAATAATATAAAGAGGAAAGATTTGATTGTTTTTAATGGATAAACTCAAAAACTACTTAACTGATTTAAAAAATTCTTTCACCTATGGGAAGCTGCATTATTCCTGAGTGACAAAGGCTATTTATTTATCCTGAATATGGGTTCTGTGGGGTGTGCCACGGAAGCGAAGTCGCGGGGAAAAGCTAGTTCATAGATACGTCTATAGCCAGATTTTGACCGGATCAAAATACTTCTGGAGCAAATTACAATAGCATAGCATAACCAGCCAGTAACGTTCCCACTCCTGGGACATGACTGGCCTCTTCTCTGTGAGAAGCAGTGGTCCGTAATTAACCACGCGGGACGCAGTGCGGGTTGGTGGATGTCCATGTCATTGAATTATTGGTTCCAGGGCATGCCAATTTTTTCACACTATTTTCCGTCACCGACGTTTTGAGAGCAGTGGTTATGAAATAAATGATGTTTCGAATAGCATTTAGATTTTCATAAGACATATAAAAAAACCGGCCAAGTGTGAGTCGGATTCGCGCACTAAGGGTTCCGTACCATTATTGCAAAAAACGCCAAAAAAACGCATTTGTTGTATGGGCGCCCCCACTTAATTATTTATATTATTCTGTTTTTAATATTTGTTGTTATAGCGGCAACAGAAATACATCATCTGTGACAATTTCAACTGTCTGTCTATCGTGGTTCATGAGATACAGCCTAATGACAGACAGACGGACCGGATCTTTGTAATATGGTCCCGTTTTTACCCTTTGGGTACGGTGCCCTAAAAAGGCGGTCTAGTCATAAGCGTAAGGGCGGTTACGCTCTATATCCGATCCGTGTCCGTGATATTTCGATGCCGTGGTAGCCGTAGTACTTCTTGTAGGGAAGCTTACGTTCTACATCCGAACTCTATCCGTCATAATCTATCATTATTCAGAACATTTTGAACTCGGAATTCAAATCACGGACATGGCCGTATAGTGCGTAACCGCCCTAAGTCCTGAATATTGTACAGAACAGGAGAGGTGAAAACACTGCATAAGAATAGTCTTTACTAAAGGCGATATCTACCTGTTTTGTTAACAAAACATTGAAACATTAAACAATGTTTTTTTTCCCTTTTTTTTCCAAAACAATTGTTATTTATTGACCTAATTAAAAAATATATTAAAATACCTAATGTCATTGTACTGCGTATTTGTATGCCAGGAAAGTCATTAAAAGTATCTTATATACACTTAATGATTTGGTCATACGAGTGAAGCCAAAGGGAAAAGTTAATAATTATATACAGGTCTAAAATCGTAATGTTAGACCGATTTTCCTTATCCAATTTCGTAGAAATTTTTCACGAACGATTTTTCTAGTTCAATTATCTATCTTTTGAGAAATCTTTCTTAAAGATTCCAACTTTCAAAGTCTTTTCAGCCTACCCTAACATAAATCGTTAGACAATATAAAAATACAATAGGAATTGATGTATTTTCAATAAAATTCTTAACATAGACACTTCACAGTACGACTTTGACTCAAACTGTTATTGAACTGTTGTATTTTGAAAAAATGTTTAGTGTCGTGTTAAATACTAAATTTATATACTATGCCATGCATACTTTTAATCTGTGTAATTGCTATGTAACTTGGGCTTTGAAAATGTACTATTTTTTTAATTATATAATTATTTGTACTGTTGGTGTGCTAAATAAATATAAGTACAGAAATCACACTAGTATTAAGACTGTTACTGACAGTAGTGTGGCGTTATAAAAAAAGAAAAATACTTAACGCTACGTATAATTTATTATTAATAGATTATATAAATAATTATAAAATAAAAAGTATTAATAATTTATTATTTTACTCATACACACCGAAATTATATATAAGAAATTAAATTAAATTATACACAAAAGGTAAAAACACTTGATTATTAAAATAAAATAAAAAACTTTTACAAAAAGATTTCCGAATAACAACACGACAAAAGGAAAAATAAGTTCAATTTCGGAAGTCGGTGTTCCTGTTTTTGTTTCTTCGTTTTTTGAAACCGAAGCTATTTTTACTTTTGTAGTGTTTTTTTGACAGTCGGTTGTATTTTTAACCGACTTCAAAAAGGACGAGGTTTGTGATTCGGCTGTATTCTTTAAATGTGTGTCACCTCAGAACATTTTTGGAAATAAAATAGGAATGGCATTTTTAGCTAGATTTGAAAGTATTACTCTGAACACACGCAACCGTAACCAGTCCGCCTCCTCAACGCAGTTGCAACCGTTTAAATTCTGGCTAAAGCATTCAGGTTGAAAGGAATACTTAACGACGTAAAGCTAAGTTTTAAACCGTGGCAATTTGAAAGATAAAACTATACCAACAACTAAAAAAAACAATAACTATACCTACTAGATTAATTCTAACACAAAATGAAAATATGTACATAAAAAAGATACGTCTGCCGTTCGTCGGAGCTCCGCGTCTGACGAAACGATACGCTGTCAGTCGCATCGCATCGATGCTGGATCACGGGTAGAAAATAGACTATCAAATCTCGAAACAGAACCCGGACTGGCGACATTCGGAACCATCTCACCCGGCTAGTACAGAAAGGCTCACGCCTTTAGCACGCACGCCGTAAGCACGACATCAAGAAGTCTGCTGGCTCACTCACGTGAGCAGCTATTGCCCTGCCCGTATGTTAAAACCGGAATCGGCTTCTATTAACGGATATCTATTGACAAAGAAATGACTAAACAAAAACCACATTACAAAAAGAGTCAGTCTAAGATATCAGAGAAAGCGAAACACAAAAGAAAAATTTGGAAAATACGACAATACATGCCACTTTTATAATATAACACGTTGTAGCCAGCCCTTTTTAAATGAGAGGTTAAACCTTGCCCAGAGAAACTGGTGTTATGACTAGAGTCAGCCTAGCCATCCTGCTCGCCATTTCAAATAATATCGACGCTTTTAACAACTGCTATAAAATATACTCCATGAATGTTGTATGAATGATTTCATTCTATAAATATTTTGCAATATTTGTATGTGAGAACCATGTTCCTATTTTTCATGTGAAGGAATTTACCTGTTAGTGCTTGTAATACTTATATGTAGTATAGTAGTGCTAGGTGCATCATCCTCACGTATATGAATTTATTAATGTATGTACTTTAATATTGTAAAAACTTATTTTTTTTAAAAGAGTATGCATGGAGTTTCTTGTGCGTTCTTCTCCATAACAAGCTTCTTTTCCGAATTCACGGTAGAATCGATTTTTATTTCTTTTTAATTTTAATTTTTAACGATCGAAAGTGCCGCTTAATGGCCTAGTCGAAATAAATACCTTTTGACTTTGACTTTAAGAAAAAAAAGGCTTCTCTTTTCTTGTCAAATGGAATTTGAAAATTTCAAAAATATAAGCAACCAGTTTGTAAAATCAAAAATAAGGCTTTATTGCATAACGTCTTGTCTTGCATACGCTACAGTAGGTATTCCAAATATAATTCTATTTGCTGATCGAAACCAAACAACTTTTAATCAATAGACAACTGATGACAATTAGTCTAGCTAGAGCAACTATGCAATCGCCAAATGAATTTGAAAGTAGTTGATAGCTGATTCACCTCAAACAAACATGCATCGGATCATGAATATGGTTACCAATGGCACAGTTAATATAATACTAGCATACAGATGCCTCATCTCATACAAAGAAACCGTGCCTAGCGTTTTTCGACAGATTAAGCTGATTATTTTTCTAAGAACATCGATCGCGTTCGGTTCCCTTTCACTTGCAAGTCCCTGTTAACACCATATATATCCTATGGTGTTAACAGCGACTTGCAAGTCAAAGGGTTTATTCGGTTAGGGAATACTTTTTTAAATACAGCGACGATTTGATTTATAGTATTTATTGCTCTTTTTTACAGAGTAATTGTACCAAAATGTGTTACAAAACAAATTTAAAAAAATCGAGCGGTGGCCTCAGACATTTAAAGCCGCGCCATCTATTGGAATGAATTTTAAATGATCCATTCAAATAATCTTTGAAATGTGAATTAAGAGCCTAATATGCCTTAATTTTGTACTTAGAAGAGTTAATTAAACAATAACATATTTTTTTATGATCGTCTCTAGAAAATCTTTATATTTCACAAAATTCAAAAACAAAAAGAAGCTTATCACGCCATCTAGTGCAATTAATTTGAACCTAATTTTCTTTCTTCGCGTTGAGATCCTGTGCCAACGGTAAAATATTGGTGGGGCCTACTTCGTACCTTGAAAATTAGGTAATCCCGCTACAGGTTTCTAAGTAGGTACCTGTAGTAACTATGGAAGCGTTAAATAAGCTTTTTATCAAAATTAACATTATCAGGCTTGGTGGTGTGATGATCTTCGCAGGTTAGTTGGTAGCAGCTAGATGAGTGTAATCGCGTGAATCATAATTAGTGGCGTGTGATTTGGAAGGTCTATGTCCAGCAGTGGACCTCTTCAAGCTGATAGTGATTATCATAATGATAATTGTCAGAAGATCATGATTTCGAGTTCCTTCATGCTGAGACGGTGTTGTCTGCAACATCTCTACCAAATAAATCTTTAGCTATGATTAATTTTAAAACCATTCATATTTTTAAACTTTTAAAGGCATGTGTTATTGTACAAAAGTATATTTGAGCTATATTCTTGCAGTATTTTTCTAAATCATTCTTATTTTACTAGGTTCGTACTGAAAATGTTCCAGCACCAATGAATTGGAGCTGTTCAAATACTGCTACTCAATGCCAATCCATGCTCGTACTTCTATCTCTACGATTTTATCCAACATCTTTGTCAGCACCCTACATTCCTTGACAGTATATGCAAATATCGTTACACTTTTACCTTAAAAGGTAAGCAGGGTAACCGGTCGTTTACTGGTGAACACTGAGTTACCGCTGCCGCGCATTCGTGTATGGTAAATAATGGTAATAGAATATCGGGTTAAAATGGTAATCACGTATAAGTAGGGAGCGGTTACTGCTAGTCGGTTGGCATGGAGGAGAGAGGACATGGAGTGCGCATATCAGAGATGATACGTTGTCTCGAAAAGTATGTGAAGTATTTTATGCTTCGAGCTGCAGCTATTGTGCTTTGTCTCAGAACTCACAGGCCAAGTTCTTAGTTTGCAACTGTAATTTAAATAGGACTAATAAGGTGAAATAAAACTAAAAATAATTTCTAGTTTAATAGAATAATAAATTTTGGTTACACTTTTCGAATTCACTTTTCATAAGACTTTAAATAAGCCCCATTACCCGAATTGCGTAACTTTTTAACAAACTAATTAAAGCATGGCTATTAATTTTGTATTATTTTTACAACCTGTATAGTCCCACCAATAACAGCGACACATTTACTAACGTCAAACTTCCATTACCCATAGGCTGTGATATCCATTTTTCTGTCTAACAGTTCATTTGCCTCAGTGTTATACAGGAGAGATAACTCACATACATCGTCACATTAGACCTCCATGCGCGCTCTCCTCCGCGGCCTCCCATCGCCTACGAAGCTGTCAGTCAGTAACAAGTTGCCTCTTCCGCGATGATAAGTAATGCCTCCGTATGCTGATGTAACGAGTTCCTATCTAATTCCCACATCAAACACTCAACTGATGGTATTTTCTTTAAGATACTGTCAACATTATAAGCGGAACGATGTAAGGTTCAACGGTTTATTTTTGTTAAAGTTGGTAGACCTTGGGGAGCTACGAGTATTTGATAGGTTTTTAAAAAGCGAACGATTATTGTAACGGCCATAGCTCTAAACAGACAATTTCATCACCATTCATTGGTGATTTTAAGATGACGAGCGATCCTGTCTTACCTAGAAGTATCGGCCAAGAATTTAATAGCCTGAAAATATAGGGTTTTCCTAACCTTCGTAGTCGTCTGCGTAACCTTTTCTAAAATATGTTGGAGTCGGCTACCATTCTAACAGGTTTTTTTTTTTGATTATAGGCTTGCACTTGACCACTATCTCACCTAATGGTAAACGATAATATGGTCGACGATGAAGCACGCTTGCCTAGAAGAAACCTATTCACTCTTGACTTGAAGACTCCCAGGTTGTAGCTATCAGGAAATACAGACTTCGGCAGGGAATTCCACTCCTTTGCTGTACGCATAATTAAAGTATTCCCAAAACGTTTGATGCGTATCGGTGAGATGTCCACCATGTACCGATGACGCATCGCCGTACGTCTTGTAGTCCGATGATGGAACGGGCTAGGAGGAATTAGTTCATGCAATTCCAACGCACACTCCCCGAAATGTAACCTGGAAAAAGGATGCTGGTGAAGGCCAGTATGTCAGGCGAAGCGATTAGCTATCTGACCTTCAGAATCCAGAGAATAGTAGGTTGTCATTGCCGTCATCCTCCTGACCCTATCTCATTTTATTTGGAGTCGGCACATGTCTTCTTGTTCCATTTTCTTTATTAGTCAGATACGTTTGCTAACCATATATATCATACCAAGTCCATCCAACGTTTCTTTGTTTGTTCCACTGTTCTCATAATACACATTCTCTAAGGCAGGCTCGAATACTTCAGTTCTTTGCTCACCTGTCCCGATGATGCAACGATTCTATTGAGCAGCTTATTGACTAGGGTCGAGTGGAAGGAACCCGATAGACTAGTATGCTTATTCCGAGTTTTTTAACGCACTCAATCGTGATAATGTAAACGTAAATGTCTCTTATGTAAATTTCTATACAAAAAATAACACTACAAAGTGAAAAATAATTTCAATTTCGGAAGTCGGTGTTCCTGTTTTCGTTTCTTTGTTTTTTGACACCGACTTCCGAAATTGAAGTTGTTTTTCACTTTGTAGTGTTTGTTTATTTGGAAGTCTACAACCGACTCTTTTGTAAAAAGTTTTTTTTTTAAACGGTGGTAAATAATTTGGAAATAGTAGGTCTTGATTGTACCAGCTACATGTTGATTGAGCCTTATTTCCTGAACTGTACAATATCTAGGATCACTGTAATTGTCAATTGTTCAAGAGTTGCAGCATAACATACAATTGTGTGCCGTAACATTGGATTACATCACTTACAACACACATTGCCTTTTGTAACCGAACAGCAGTCTATCCATACATCGCCATTACACTTCTAACAATTTGATTTAGTACGGAGACTGGAAGCTTATGATGTTATAGATATTCAGATTATTTCTGATTGATGAATTAAATTATTGCTGTGTTTATTTAAACTTCATGTACAATGGTTATGCATAGGCTGTGTTGATCATTTATACTTTAAAAAAGTGCAAAAAATGAGGATTTTTTCTCAAGAAATGTGGGTTTTACGTCCCCCTCTAGCTAGTACAATACTGTTCTGTTGGGTTTTCGTAGAAACACTGGGGAAAGTACACTCTTGAAATGTTCAAGTCCTCGATTTTTTTTTGTTAATCGATAGGCTCGAATTTTTCCACTGTCTCAGCTGATGGTAAGCGATGATGTGGTCAACGGTGAACGCTTGCCTATAAGTAACCTATTCACAAGTATTTTGACAATAGGACGATCTGCTCATTGGACGTTTTGGGAATAGGACCTTTTGCGAATAGGACCTTTTCATACGTAGTAGTTTTTGTTAAAAATTCAAGCCACAACAGACTTTATCTACCATTTAACAAAAACAAAACACGATCGCTCCTTTCCAAAAACTCTAATAGGCAAAGTATTTAGTAACAATTCCATAATTGAATACCACTAGGTTCCAGCCCGATGTTTTGTAGGTAGATATATAATTTGTGAGCGGTTATAGACTCTTGATCCTAATTGTAGTTGTAGCTGGATGTCTGCGGGTCCCTATCGGCTGCGGCTTGAGGGCCGCGGGCGATGTTTGGCTGGGTAACTCGATGTATGGTTGGTACATTCGATCCGTTGTGGTTTAAATGTTATAACATGGTAAATCTTGGTTTGTGGAGATTGAAAGAAAACTAAAAAAATGAGGCTTACGGCATACGGCTTAAGTACTTTTGTTTTCAAATCTTTCAACGCTCTGGGTGAAGATAGGGCGTGTCAGACTTTTACTGACTACAATCCACCCGTGTTCCTTCAGTTGCTTGTGCCAGGGCCGCGGTAACTCTCTTTCAAATTTATCTGCGACCCAGACAGGCAAGTAGGTACTTAAGGTCCTGAAATACAATTTGAAATAATCGTTGAACTGAACAACATCAATTGAAAAAAGTTTTGGACACATTGGCAAATAAAAATCAAATAAAGTAATACCTTTTTAATAAGCAAGTAAACCTACTCATTCCAGAAAAACAATTTAAGCTATTTATAATGAACTGGTTTACGGTGTTATACTATTGACTTGCATATTTATTAAAGTACATTATCCACTAATGCAAAGTAGAATAAGTAATAAATTAACGCCAGTATAAATCTAAGTTATGATTAAGTACGCCGTAAAGTTGCATGCGTTTTATACTTCATACTTAGGACATAATGTCAGCACTATTTATAATTGAAGCTGCAAGGTTTTGTATTTTCCTGCACGCTCATTTGTTTTTCTATAAGTTGAGCAATAAATTAAGTATTAAAAGTAGGTAAACTTAGTTGTTCAACCTTGGAGGTATTTATAAGTTACAGGCCTTGTGCTCAATCGGATTTAGTTACATCGGCTAATATGACGTACTTTCATAGAAATTTTTGTCTTCTGTTAACACCTTCAGGGGCTGAATTATATAAAATCTCTCCTTAGTGCTTATTTATACTAATATTATAAAGCTGAAGAGTTTGTTTGTTTGTTTGAATGCGCTGATCTCGGGAACTGCCGGTTGGAATTGAAAATTCTTTTTGTGTTGGATAGTCCATTTATCGAGGAAGTTTAAAGGCTATATAACATCACACTGCGGCCAATTGGAGCGGAGCATAAATGAAAAATGTTGCAAAAACGGAAATGTTATTCCTTTTTGAGAGCTTTCGTTGCGTGCGCTACGTTAGCGGTTCAAGTTACACAACATTCATGTATGTAGGGTAGGTAGGGATGGGTAGGTAGGTAGCCAGTACGGGAGCGAAGCCGCGTGGGACAGCTATCTTCGATAAATAAGGAACTCTCAAGTGCGTTGTCTGTCGTTTAATGATTGAATTTAAGATGTTTCAGTATTATTACAAAAAGGAGCAAGCTATGATAAAATATTTTGGCTTAGATTAGATAGACATGCTAAATCCACACTTTGCCTGTCGTCCAGGTGTCCATCATCATCATCATCAGCCAAAAGATGTCCACTGCTGGACATAGGCCTCCCCCAAGCGTCGCCACATTGTTCGGTCCAGTGCGTCTGTGTTAAGGGCCTACATCTGCTTTAGTGCCTTAAAACGGTTACTTTCTAAAACATACTCCTTAGTAACGGCTAGGTTAAAAGGTTTGAAAAAAAGTATATATTTATTATTCATTCATGTACATTATTTTTGAAAAAAGATTTTTTCGTGTAACTAATAGATTTGCTTAAAAAAAATTAACGACACGATATTTTTCGCAACTTTTGGATACTCCTCCAAAACGACCTGGATGTTTAAAAATACTTTTACACAGAAAAATTGATGGCTGGAATTTGTTCAAACTGAAATAGCATATGTAAATCAAATAATATTTTGCAAACAAAATTGTTCAAAAGGAGGTTCATTATTGATATTTTGGCTCCGAGCGGTCGTACTGCCAGTACAGCGTTAACATTGGGGCGCATATATCGCCTTAAACACTGTGATAATAATTAGCGTTTCAGGCCGTAAAATATCGAGAGTTAACGAAAAATGATTTCTAAAGCTTATTGTGCCATTATAATTTCAGCCGAAATACGTCCCTCGATCGCCGCTACCAATGTGTGCGCTAAAACCGCGGCTTCCCCAGCAGTTTTATTGCGTAATTAATTCGGCAAGGCAAAGGGTAAAGAGTATGAACAATCAACCAATCACATAGACGGAAATCGATAAAGCGTCTGTCATCTCGCCTTGTGACTCTTTACCCTTTGCCTTAACGAATTCATTTTGCAATAAGGCTGCAGGTCATCGGTCCACCTTGTGCGACACCATCCAACGCTGTGTCTTCCGGGACACGGTTATTTGTATATCTTTATTACCATTCTGAGAAAAAGCCTCACACTGACCACAAACTATACCGCTTTATCTTTTTTAACAGCCACCTTAAAAAAACCTACTTAATTTCGATTCAGTATCGAACACGGCCTCGTTAACCGCAAAACGATTTAGTTGGAACGCCGCGTCGGATTAAAAACCTATTATAAAGTATTTTTTGTGAACAATTTCTGATCGATTGTAAATTCGAGCAAATTGCATAATTATAGGCTCGACATGACGGACGGCTTGGGGTTGCATAAAATATAAATAACTTACGGTCATTACGCGATAACATTTTTTGCTCGAATTTTTTTGGTAGCGTACCTAAATTCGCGTTTTTATGCTGAGAGAACGAAGGGAATTTTCATTCGTCTTGTCGGCACAAGTTGTCGAGAAGATCCCAAAATTATATTATTTCGAAGTTTGTTTCATGGGTTCCATTTAGGGAAATATACAAAATAGTATTCAATGTACATCAATCAATTAACGCCTGCCTTTGAGCGTGTTAGAATTTGATGTTTGTGTGACGTCATTTAACCATGAATTTTATTTTTTCAAGCCACAATGGTTTGCTATACATACGTGTCATATTTATTGAGCACCTACCGACAAATTTCGAAGTACCTACCTAAATTATTATTGTGTTGTCAACTACCTACAAATATAAAAGAGTACCCATCTAAGCAAATTTTGTTGTGTGTACAGGAAATAACTCTAAACTTATATTTACCTAAGCCACATTGATGATATTCCTATAAATTATTACGTAATTTGTAATGATCATTGTGATGTATCCTGGATTTATCAATATTTGGTGTTAGATCGACTACACAAGGCTAACGTAAGTTATTTGATAATATAACTTTATTACTGCTAATGGTTGTGTTGAAACTGTATCTATATCATATTATGGCCTTTATCTATATATATAAAAGAAAGTCGTGTTAGTTGCACTATTTATAACACAAGAATGGCTGAACCGATTTGGCTGAAAATTGGTTGGGAGGTAGCTTAGAACCAGGAGACGGACATAGGACATCCTTTTTATCCTTTTTTTTTTACTTTTTTTCATGTGTTCGTCATTACGGTCGGCCAGATCTCTTTATTACTTTTACCATTATTAATTAGGGTAGGGTAGGGTTGGTAGGGTAGGGTTGGTAGGGTAGGGTAGATAGGGTAGGGTGGGTAGGGTAGGTAGGGTAGGGTAGGTAGGGTAGGGTAGGTAGGGTAGGGTAGGTAGGGTAGGGTAGGTAGGGTAGGGTAGGTAGGGCAGGGTAGGGTAGGTAGGGTAGGGTAGATAGGGTAGGGTAGGTTAGGTAGGGTAGGGTAGGTGGGGTAGGGTAGGTAGGGTAGGGTAGGTAAGGTAGGGTAGGTAGGGTAGGGTATTTTATTCATAAAACCCTTTCCTTACACACCACATACATTGGAACTCTGATACACAGTAACCAACAACCATCTTGACATTCAAAGCTTGCTACCTTGGTAGATACCAATACAGAGTTTATATAGAGTTCCATTCATGATTCTAACAAGCGCTTACAACAATAAACGATCACCTAATTATTTGCCAAGGATTGTGATGATAGCAATAATGTTTGGTGAACACGAGTTCTGTAGCAGAATAAGATGGTATCCAAATTCCATAATTTGCTCTCCTCATTTAACTTCATTACTTGAACCATGATATTCAACATTTCAAAGTATTCTTAAACCTTAAAAGTTCTATCTATGTATATGACGCGCAGTGCCCGTTCCCGTGGGAATACAGGGATAAAAAGTAGCTTATGTCATCCGGGGATAGTGTAGCTTCCCAACGGTGAAAGAATTTTTGAAATCGGTCCTGTAGTTTCGGAGCCTATTTGGTACAAACAAACAAAGAAACAAAAATCTTTCCTCTTAATAATATTGGTATAGATAAGCTTGCGAAGCCACATTTTACCTTATAGTATAAGTATTGCTACGTTATAATTATGTCCTTAACCTTTTTTTTGTTTGGGATATCATCCAATGACTTCTCCCGTTCTGGGTGAAGCGGAAGGGCGTGTCAGACTTTTACTGACTAAAACCCACCCGTGTTCCTTCAGTTGCTTGTGCCAGGGCCGCGGTAACTCTCTTTCAAATTTATCTGCGACCCAGACAGGCATCGGCCCTAGCGGACCCCGTCAGTTTTGCTGACATCTCTTTGAGGCTCGCGTGGGACACAACGCGCCGTCGACTCGGGCCTGGTCCTTATCGGCGACCTACCCATTACTCGCCGTCCGCAAGCCCGCGCCAACGGTGGCCGGGAATCGGCTTGCAACTCCCGACGCCCAGGTCGTCTCCTGCGGTGGCTAGGGGCGTGAGGGCGTCTCCGTTGCGTCTCCCTCACGCGTTCTGCCTCCTCCTTTGCGAGCAATACTGCTTCGCAGAAGGAGGTGACAGCTTCCCATGCCCTCTCGCTCCGTACCATGGCCTGAACCAGGGCCGGAAGCGATAGGTCGCCACCGCAGGAATACTTAACCTACGTCCAAACTTGCGAACCTCCGCGGAATTCAGATTTTCATAATACTCGCTTCTTAAAACGAGTAGTAGGTAGAATATACTTACCTAAAATCGCTAAACCGCTTTTAGTTCTCTCTGAGCAATCTAAATAGTACCAACCTAACCACAGACATACTTATCTACCTTTAATGACACTGAATACAAACCCTAGCCTAAAATGATTGCCACTTACTCTAATGAGATACCTGTATTGAAATAAAACAGTTCTATACAATTTGCTAGCTGCACCAGTGATTTTGTACTGACAGTGTAACCACTATTCAAGGAGGTTTCATATCAAAAAGTCTGTGAATAGGGAAATGGGTGATGTTGATAACATAGTATTTGACAGAGTTCAGTCTACTTGTCACTCATTGTAAGCGGTTTGGTATCGAAGGTAAGCAACATTGTAACAGAAATCAAAGTGATAAGTATTCATTTGCGAACTAGTTGTAATTTGCCTCAATCTGCGAAATGGACGACGCGATACAAGATCCAATCCTCCTCGTTTACGAAATAGCCATTTGTAAGAAAATAAGTTAGAAGTTTTATATTTTTCCTCATTTAAAACGGCACACGTTGGTTTGGCCTGCAATCTAGTCTCGAGTTCTGCGACCGCTAGTTTGCCATAAAGATTGGCTTCCCTAACCCTTGCCTTTGAAAAATCTCTCAGGAGTTCGTATAGAAGATGGCCTGTTCACTAGTAAATAACATACAGACCTACTAGACGCTAAAAAGCATGTATTTTATCCATCTCTTTATGAAAGAAAGCTTTGTTCAGTACTTGATCCCCGATAGGATAAAGCGAAGTGCCTTTATCGAAAGGGTCCGAGTCATAATGAACCATTTCGCCAGTGTAGTATGCAGTCAATAGACTACAAGACAGTTTAGCGATCTTTCGGGCTCCTATCGACGCTATTTCTTTACCCTTTTATTTATTTTGTTGTTTATATCTGGCTGTAAACGTCCCCTAGAAACTAGTTGTGCACGTTTATGAAATGACTTACTATCACGCTCATATTTCGTAAAGAGTAAGGCATATCGGCTGCAACTTTGATGGAAAGCTTATGTTCTAAATAGTCAGCCAGTCAGCTAGGTGGTAGCGGAGCAGATTTAGCAAGATTTGTTACCATCATAATGTTGAACGTCACTTGTAAGCCGTGTGACATTCGATCAAGGATAATGATTGCCCACAATACAACATTTTAAGACGATAGATGCCAACGGCACGGTAAAGATATCTAAAAGTATTCTATCTTCATACAAACGGTCGGAACGCGAGTCATACCTACGCGTCTCGAGTTCAGCCAACACTCGATACACTATAGTCGCAAACAATCACGAACGGTGTGATGGTTTTGTAAGCAGTAAGCGTGCGATTTGTGAATATTTGATTGAAATAAGTACAAGTACTTACTAACTTAAAATGACAGAGAGCAATTTATAGACTATATTGTGCTGTTTTACAAATAAAAACAGAATAAAATAAATATTTAAGTTGGGCTCCCATACAAGAAATGTTTAATTTTGCCGTTTTTTTGCGATAATGGTACGGAACCCTTCGTGCGCGAGTTCGACTCGCTCTTGGCCGGTTTTTGTTTAAAAGGTGACTTTATCTAGAGCGTTCTTAGTTATGTTTGATGAAAATTGGTTCAGCCCTTCAAAAGTTATGGGCATTTTGGTCTACTACTAGATAGACACGAAACGTATGAAATAAAAATTTGTTGGGGGTTTTTTAAATTTTACTTGTATACGTTGTAACTATGACGCAGGATATAAAAAGGACGTAAAAAGGAAGTCTGATATGTGATATCGAAAATAAACTTATTCAGATTTAGCTAAAAGGAAAACGCACAGAAATACTGAATTATTGCGTAAATAACTTCCCGATAACTGTAGGTCTTATTGTCTATGTACAGACCTATTCCATCATACGCCGTTTTATGTCATAGGAGGAAAACCAGGTAAAGTCCTTAAGTGGTATTATTAATCTGTAGGGAAATAACAGCATTTAAATTAACAGTGAAGTCCGGTATGCAAAAGGAAAAATAGAAAAATATTCATTAGGTATTTAGCAGGTATAAAAGACTTTCGGTTGAGGAAAACAGTGTGTGAATACCCGGTCTTTACCGTCTGAAAATACTTTTGGAATACGAATAACTATAGGTAATCGCGCATAAACTTCCTTAGCCTTGCCACGGAGTCCCAGCGCGAAGAAAGACAATTTGGTTCACCAATATACATATATATATATATATTTTTTATCAACAGCCTCGCGCTTGACCATTATCTCAACAGATGGTATGCGATGATGTGGTCGACGGTGAAGCACGCTTGCCTAGAAGTAACCTATGCACCTATTCAAATCTCACTAGATGGCGTGATATGTACCGATTTGTTATTGAATTGTGTGTAATTGTGTTATTTTCTGGAATTGAACATACAATTTTTATGTTCTTTATGTTTGTTATGTTCTTGTTTAATCAACTTTCCTAAGCACAAAGTTATGGAATATTGGGCTCCTTATTCACATTTCAAATATTATATGAACGGATCAATTAAAATTGATGCCAATAGATGTCAAGGTTTTAAATTCCGAGGCCATTCCACTCGATTGTTTAAATTTGTATTGTAATACATTTTGGTGCAATGAAATTGTAAAAACGTGCAAAAAAAAACTATAAAACAAATCGACACTGTATTTAAAGAAAAAAATATTCACTGTGGACCGACTTTGAAAATTATTTTTTTCTTTGAAAGAGTTTGTTTCGAAATTGGTCCTATTTTAATTTGGTTAAAATCTGATGAAGAACTTCGAAGGTATACGGCAGAACTCTTCAATACATAACGGCAGATCTTAGGGGATTGCTGCAATCGCTTGTCTCTTTATTATTTATACCATTTCATAATATAACATCAAGCCAGAGCGTACTGGGATGTGACTTAATGGGTACGCAGATCTCTCACAGCTTATGTTTAAGTTTCATTTTATTCGGGTTATGTCGTTAAGGTAACTTACTAAACAACTTGCCTATTAGGTAGTTATAACTAAAAAGCAAAAAAAATAAAACTATAAATTCCAAATAAGACTCATTTTAAGTCTTATTTGGAAGTAGGTAGAATTTTTTGTAATAAAAAAATATTTTAGGATGAGTGAATAGTTGAGTAGTTAATATTACCAACAACACAAATCCATCCAGGTTTATTGGTACAAAATTAAAGTGAAATTGTACTCAAGACTGTATTCATGAAAAAAAAAGTTTACTACAGAATTACATAACACTGTTTATTTATAAGCTTCCGATAAAATGCCCATTTTGTTATATTATACTTATCACATTTTAAAAGCTCCTAAATCACACATCTAACGATCATTACAAACTTTGTATTTTACACTACCGTGCATCAAATTTTGACGAGTAGAAAGTGTCCCTTTGACCCGCCGGTTACCACATCACCCTTACAACAGACTTACTTCAGACAAGCAAATATCACCCTTATAGTCAAGATGTAAAGTCTGTAACGACTGTATGGGTTATATTTGTATGAATGTGCACCAGTGCAGTATTGAGCGGAACTCACACGCACCTGTTTCCGGTCGCGCGACGTACTTCCTGTTCTAATAACAGCTGGCCGCTTATACCTTGTTGTTAGGCAGCGATATAGAGGAATTGAATAAAAATAAATATATTTTTTTTAGATTATTATTTATTTTAATGTCAATTAATAAAGTACGTATCATGAAAGTTACAAAGCTGGAAAATAAACAGAAAATATAAAGTTCATTCCTTTTTAAGTAAAACCTGATTTTATAAAAGAAAAAACGTGGTGAAACTACTATCTAAGTTTATTAATTACCAACTTTACATAATTTTATTTCTTACCAAAAGAAAACATACAACTTCAAGAGTTGCAAAACTTTTATACGAAAGAAAACAACAAAAAAGTCAACACCCAACGAAGAATATTTTTGCAGTCACTTGGTGCTGCTAGCGCCATCTTTTGTCGAGTAGATAATGTAACAATCATGAATGGTTAAGCCAGAACAATGTGTTCATGCTTTAACTATTCCCCACTAGGTGGAGCTGTCACCAAGTTCTCATTCACGCAGATTTTACAGGAGCTTTGAAAATAAATTATAAATAGTTATAGGAAGCTATCAGGTCTCTGCGGTTCATTCCATACTTCCTCTGCGATTTGGCTAGATAACATCTGCACGGAAACTAAAAATATGAACAGCTAGACTGTGCGCCTAGTTTGGTTTAGTGCAACTCATTGGTATTAAATGAATGAAGCGGATTCTGAACAGAGCACTGACCTAAGACCATTTTGTCTAGTCTTGTTTCTTTTTTTAAATTTGAATTACGTTGAACAATAGATTACAGATATATTCGTATTCAATTAACTATATCCCATGTCACAAATAATATAATACTACCCCAGTTATGTTGGCAATCGCAGTATCCCAGTTAGCAATCGGGTAAGTACAAGTCGAGACTCCGGGCTGCTAGTGCTCCTGCTGCAAAATTCCAAATTTTAAAATACAAAAACACAGCCCGACCTGGGAATCGAACCCAGGACTTCCTACTCAGCAATTCTTACAAGAGGTGGGCTCTTGCTTTACGTGACACACTCATACCAAACTTACCAACAGGTACGTATCATACCATGCTTTTTTACCTGACTGCAAGCAAAGGGTTATATTTTTCGCGCGTATTTTGTATGTTTGTATGTATGTAATATTCTTTATTACCTCATGTCTTGCAAGCCTCTACATGGAATTAAATAATTAAGACATCGTTAGATACTTCTTCAACACCCGAGTGTTCTAAAATAAGTGACGTTAAAAAAAACAAAAATGACGGATTTTGGCGCCATATTGTGGAGGTCTCAATTTTTTTTTCTTCCAAACCCGAGTATGGGTATCGAAATGAAGGGTTTTAAGAGGTGCTTACAGAAATATATACCTACGACTCATACCGAAAAGAAATTATAACTAAAAAGTTGTTAATAAAAAAAGTTAATTTTAAAATCAAAAACCCGAGTGCTTGAGAAGCGAACTAAAAACATGTAAATAAGTAGAAAATCATGCTGTGCAGTCCGAGGATCAGGTGGTAATTAGTTCGCGAATATGTATCCTCCGACTGCACAGCATGATTTTCTACTTGTTTACATATTTTTAGTTCGCTTCTTAAGCAGTCGGGTTTTTTATTTTTAAATTAGGTAACTTTTTTTACCTGTTTGTAACCAAAGTTAGTTATTATTTTAGCCTATCCTGTCCCACTGCAGGGCAAAGGCCTCCCCTTCTTGTTTCCAATCCTCTCGGTTTAGGGCAATTGTGGACCAATCCCGTCGATAGGCATCAAATTCATCCCGCCATCTTCGCCTGGGTCTGCCGCGGTGTCGCCTAACATTTTCCGGAACACACATTGTGGTTGATTTAGCCCATAAACCGTTTGACATGCGGCAGACGTGTCCGGCCCAGTCCCATTTTAACTTTGCCAAAGTAAGTATCTTTACCATTTCCAATATGCCAGGTACGTAGCTTGCCTTTCTGTATAGTTAGTTACACGCATACACGTTCACGTTTGTGTAGCCTTAGCTTTGACCTTTCTTCTATTGAATAATTAAGCTCTTAAAAAGTAACTTGTGTACTTATCATCTGACATCTGACTAAGTATACTCCTTGCAGTTCCTGTTTTGGTCACACTGCATGGGTTACTACTGGATCTTGGAGCTTATGCCCAATACTAGACAGATAGGGACTTAATATGGGTATCTGCCAAGGAGCTAGGGAAAGGGTTCATGTAGAAATCCTCAAAGAAAACAAACAATACCGTTCCGTATATGAAGATATTATATTTTCAAAGAACATGTATTTTTTTAATTTCAGCATAATTTCGGTCAATACAACTTGTGAAACAATACGACCCACTGTTATTTATATACCATTATATTAAGTAACAAGTAACTAATATCATTTACTTTAATACCGTAATAATTATTGTGACTGATCATACAATTCAACTACACACTTGAGTCAATACAAAAGGTTAATTCGCAGGTAGATGCGGTACCTCGAGAGTAATGTTGGAAGGAATAGCCCAAACGATACGCGTCGACGGATTGTTGAGAGGGAACTAAAATATATTATCATCGAAGTAAAATGCCGTCGACGTACCGCATCTCCGCTATACATCCCGCCTACCGTACATATACATACTACATTCAGCGACCGTGTATAAAAGCCATAGAATTTGCCAACACTCTATAATTTGTGATTAAATAATATAACATTTTATATAAATTAGTGGGAGATAGAACAAGGAAGGATCTCAGCCTATACACTAAAGGACATTGGACATAACACAAGTACAAACTATATTTAATAGGTCATTTGATGCACTTAACTATAAACAATCTCAAGTTATAAAGTATAACAATCGTTTCCAAAACCAAAACAGTCGACCAATGCCCCTTAATAGAAGTTTAAGTTTAGTTATCGAGAAAAATATGCGTATTTTCGATGTTTCTCTTTTTAAATTCTGGAGCGATAATCCAATTTATGAAAATGGGATTATTATCATTAAAAAACAATTGCTTAAAACAGCAATAAGCTTAAATGGCTTAAATACTTAACTAGATGTACAAATTATTATTTTATATCTGTAATTATATATAGATAAGTAACAACATGTGGAATTTAAAAATATCTTTCACAAATTGGATTTCGTGTAGACACCGGTACTATTATTATCACAAATACAATACTGTTTCTTGTATAATGTTTTATTTATAAAAAGCTCAAAACACGTAAATATAAAATCACTCGTGAACGTGGGTAGTTCGATACCTGCCATAAAGGAAAATTGACGTCTTTTTATCCCACGGTTTCTCATTTCATCGCTATCAGTCGAAGAGAGCGGACGTCCTTGCTCTTTTCACTAAGCAAACGAGGCTTTCGCTTAACAGAAAATATTTAATATTTTTACTTAGAATGTAAGGCAGTGCTTTTCGACATTGTACAAGCTTCTTGGCTCACGAAAATATCTCGAACACCGATCTCCTAAGGGGTTATGATTAACGAGTAAGAAGCTACGTTTTAACTTGTAATGATATGCAGACTGTCAGCATTGAATGTATTTTTTCATATAATTTGTGCATGATATGTAAAAATTTATTGAAAAGTCTGCTAGCAACTTGTTGCAAAAGAATCACTAATTTGATATCAGTGTCTACTAATTTAAATAAAAATTCCACTAAACGAATCCCTAAGGCCGAAAGATTTGGGATGATAGAAAGTCCAAAATCCTTTTTTAAGGTGAAAAATATTAGAATAACTACTATTTTGTTTCTATACAACATGAAAGAAAAACTTTTAAGTATTCCTGTGTGTTCTTTATTAGCCTTTTCCTTTGAAGCCTGCGTCTTCTTTCTTTTTCAATCCGTTTACGGCTAACTCAACATTCGATCTATTCAATCCCATCTGGCTTTGATAGCGAAACCATTTCATTTTCCCATTCCTTTCGATTTTTTTACATGTTGTATGTAAACGAATATATAAGAATATTTTGTATGTTAAAGCATTAGAACATTGATAGATTTGACTAGTATTAAGTTAAAAATAGACATCGAGTGTTCAACTATAATATCGGTAATTATTGCTCTAAAGTCCTAAATACATCAACAAGTGCCGTATATAGAGACCATAGCATAATCATTGGTTCCATCAATCGTATGAGATAAAAAAACAATCTCTTACTTTAGAGCACGGACAGGGTAACATACCGAGAGAGAGAAAAATAAAATAAAACAAAAAAGTAATAAATAAAAAAACAACTTAATTTATTTACAGAAAAATTAACATCTTTGGTATAAAAATTCGGTTTTTTTGTTAGTTAGAAGTTGTTGCAAGCGGGCGTTTTTTTTGTTTTTATTTGGCAGAATGCTGGAGTGATAAGCGATGATGAGTTGGTAAGGTAGCAGTGATGGGTGACTAGTGCGTGATGATGGCTAAGGCCACAAACAGATTTACGTTTTGACTTAGCTGCGTTTGTCGTTAGAGCACTGTTGCTGGGATGTCCTCCTCCTGTGGTCATTAGTAAAATGTTAACTGGTGTTTCTTTTTGGTACAATCAGATACAGAAAACCGTAAATGCAAATGAGAATATGGTTATAGTCACGTTAATCTCAGAAAATAAATCGGTCCCTCTTGTTATACTAAAGAATATTAAATTCAAAGCGACTCCTATTACTCGTACTAATCTCATTTTCTTAGACAATTCCTTGCTATATCTTGGGCTAACGCCAGAAAGACATAGGAAACGGTATCATGATTTAACTCTGAACTCTATATGGTCGTAGATTTGAAAAAAGGAAACGTAGCTTCTCATTTGCACCAACATTATATCTATAGTTTCTGATACTGATTGTAAATGAATCCAATCTCCAACCTTCTATGACACTTTAATAGATAACTTGAGTATTACATATTCCTTATGACATACTTACGATTAAAAATATTAGGCAAGTCATAGCTGCTCTAAGTTTACCTATTCTCCTTAATGTTCTCATTCTAATATAACACACTAGTAATTGCATATTTGTCTCGTCTAGTACACTTACTTCCTCCAATGGTCGTAACTTTAATGCCTTGTGTATTTCTTTTTTCAAACCCAATTTTTTGTATTCCAATAGTTTTGACTCATCCCTTCTAACGCCGTCGACATTGAATTATTTAATAAGTAAAGCACACACGCAAACACACTGTCATACATTTAGTAAATTGAGCAAAATTTATTCAAAATCTCAATCCTAAATTCCAAGTTGTCAATTTGGCTCTGCGAAATTCGTGAAGTCAATCAAGCATAAAGATTTTTATAAAAATGATGAACAAAATGGCGATGGTCGCCATTCAAGATGGTGGACGCATTTTTATATTAGTCTTTAAGTTCATAAAGCCTTTTGTCGATTACATCTATGAGTTTAATAGGAAGCTTAATGAGGAAAACCATGCAGATATCAAAGCTTGTGTAAATTGTGATCTCAAAGTTTTCGTAAAGTTGTATAATTATTGGAAGAATTATTTTATTATTATGTGTTTAATCCATTCTTTCAAGTGGGTAAATTTTGGAGACTATGACTGCTTTTGTGTAAAAAAGTGCATTCGTTTTCAGTTGAATGTCCAACAAACCGATATAAGTATAACGGCAAGATTTGAAGCTGCACCATATAAATAGTTCGATTGGCTCCATGACACATCATAAAATGGAATTGTTATAGAAAAACAGTACTATTATAAACGATGATCATATGAAAATTCATATGTCATCGGGTAAAATCTGACAAAAGGCAAGACCAAGGTCTGCCGATACATACAGGAGCCAAGAAAGCTACAAAAGTTTTCAGAGCTAAATAAAAAAGGGTAGCATCACAGTCTCCCGCCATTACCCCCAACACAGCCCATACTAACCAAATAACAGCGGTAACGGAAATGGCCTCACTCCATGCGATATCACCATTCTCTATAGGTGGAGACTATACCCAAACAATTACATTGTCGTCGCAGGCTTGTAGCAGCTCGTCTGTGAGCTTCAGGTCCACTGGTAGGGAACCTTCGGTAACTGGCTGGGTTGGTTCTCTGTATTGCTCCAGTTGTATGATGCGCTCGTTCTAGAAATAATTGAGGCAGCTTGTGAATTCTTTGGGATCGGAAGTTTTGAATGATAGTGAGTGAGTTGGGGCGTGGATAACATTTGAACAGTGGCACAAGCATGAGTTAGAGCCAAAATAAGGGATGAATGTAATTCTCTGTCTTGCGATACCACGTAGGACCCGTCAGCTTTCAAAGCAAGAGTCAATGTCTTCTGGACTTGCTGGTTCCATCATCCATTGCTTGTCAGAAGTAAGAAAAAGAAACCATTATCCAAAGTCAGAATAATGATAGAAGACGGTGTGACTGAATGGGTCTTCTTGGTCACATAAGTTCAGAAGAAAGATAAGAATCTTAAAATATCTATATAGAAACAATAGATCGACGGCACTGATCGTAATAATAAAAAGATTAGTAAAGAAAATTTTATAGTAGATTTCGGTGTTCTTGCAAGTACCACTGGAAAAATCACCGTTTAGAGTACTCTGCTGCTCAGAAATTGTTTTAAACAAGGAAAACATCTTAGTTTATTTGAAAATGAATTACCTCTGTCTTTAGCCTATTGAGCAGTCTGTCCCGCTCTATCTTGAGCGTGTCGCATCGGTTCATCTCGCTCTCGTCGAGCACACCCTTCATTTCGAGCTCGGCTATCTGAGAGTCTTTCTCGCTGATTGCACCTTCTAGCACGTCTTGACTGCAAAGAGAAGAAATAAAATCCGTACCTGTGTATTTTTGCTCTAGATTTTCAGTCTATTTTTGAGTTGGTATATCGGTCATGAGTTCGGAGCCGAGAATAAATCAACCTTTCTAGACAGATGTTTCTAAATTATACGCTGAAAAGTATCTGAATGTTGAAAGTTTACGAATTGACGTTTAAATGTTAATAAATTGATAAAAAATGGTATACATTTTCAGTATGAAGAGTTTAAATAAAGTAAAAAAATCACCAAAGCAAAAATGAGCAGGGGTCTTTTGTTTACGTTCGTCCCACCGTAGACCTCATTAAATGCTGTGCAAGTGAGGTCAGGAGACGTCTAATTCTTTTTTTTTCTACCTTTGCTGTCCCGCGGTTTAACAAGTTTAGGTGAAATTGCTCTAGCCAATCCGCCGCAATCGCCTCCAAGTCGTCACGACAGCCTTTCTGAGGACTGTCTCAGCGACTACGCCCGTTTTCCGGCTCCCACGGCGTCGACTCTGGCCCATCAGTATTTTGTGCATTCGAATATCATAAAAACAATTTGGTACTTACACGAGGTGCGATAGTTGTCGCAATATATGGTCCCTGTTGTTCTGACAGTGTTGCAGTGCGTCTTCCAGCTGCTTCAAGCGCTTCAGCACTGAAGAGCAAGTCTCGCAGTTCATCGCTGAAGCGTTCTGAAGCGAACGGATGCGTTGTTCCATTTTGCCCATCTGAAAGAGTATTATTTATGAGAAATAGAAGTAAGATAAAATATGCTTTACCTATTAGAAACATTATTTTATTTCTGGAACTAACCCTGCAAAATGATTCAAGCAAATCAAAAACATGTTGGTGAATCAATAGTTCTGAACTTTGCTTTCCAATAAACATAGGGTTTAAAAAAATCATATAACTGTGTGGTGAACTCGGACTTTTCGAATACCTAATCATTAAAGGAATCAGAAATCTTTAACAAAGTTTTGCTGCCACAATCAATAGATCTGACTCCACTAACTCGACGTAGGCCTAAAGAAAAGATTCTGCAAAAGAGTAAAGAATAACTAAAGTGAGTCTTACCTTGCGCAAGGTTTCAATTCTTCTCTGTTCTTCTTCATAGAATACTTTCTCTCTTTCTGCCGCTATCAAAAACGATTCCTTCAAAGCGTCCTCTAACTCCAATATTCTCTTATCTTTGCCTTCTCCGGGATTCGTCACGCTTTTCTTATTCACAATTTGTTCCAACTCATTGATTCTTTCATCTTTGCTTCTTACTACTGCAAGCAACTGTTCAAACTCTGCTATATTGTTATTCTCTCTTAAAGCCTCTTCTAGGATCGATATACATCGTTGCTGTTCTATTAGTTTGGAGTTCTTAATCGCCATTTCTTTCGTCAAGTCGGATATCTTTCTCGTTAACTTACTTATGTTTGGCGGATCTCTCTTCTTGTCTCTACAGTGTAACATGTCTAAGTCATTGTCACTTCTGCTCAACCTGCACTTGTCAAGCTTATCCACTACCTTACCACTCTTTTGCAACTCGAAAAAGCTCTTACTCCGTTTAATATTATTCATTTCTGGCCCATCTGGCATCTTTAGCACTTCTGATAATAAAAGCGATGATTCGTTCAGCTCTATCTCTAAGTCTATTACTTTCATTTTGCTCTCTTCCAACTTTGCCTTGAGCATGTCTTTCTGTGAAAGAGTGCTTTCTAGTTCTCTCATGGCGTCTAGCTCGCTTTGTCTCGCGCGCGTCAGATCCTACCGTGTGGGGTCGAAAGATGAAAATAAATAACAAACAAAAGAAAAAAACAATAAAAACGAATAAGTTTTACTTCAACAACACAATTTTCATCAACAATATAAACTCAAATAAACTCGAGAAAGGTCAACATAGATTTCGTTTTATTTATAGTTCATGATAGTTCGCATAACAAGATTGAAAGCGGGGTAACATCGACTATTGGACATCTTACTCGATCTATCTAGATACATGTTTACTTAACAGTTTTACAATATTGTATTTTTTATTACTTAAAAAATAATTCCCGCTGAACACCACGATTATTTATTTGTTTTTAAACATCACTTAAATTATCGCTAAACTAATAATTATCGTTATTGTGTGCAGTTACAATGTACGAGGGAGGAGACTCGTACGTCCGGAGTCCAACAAGAGATCAATATTATTATCTGAACACTTTGTTATAAATATTCAATATACGTAAATATCGATAACATTACTTAATACGAAATTGCGTTTGTAAAGCTTACGTGTGATATTGTTACCGAAAGACGTGGAATGGATGTCGCTGACGGCGTTAGAACGACACTCAAAGAAAAATGTTTTAAAAGAAAAGAGCAAATAAATTAACGACAGTCTTGGTGCGAAGGACTAACTTAGAAAAAGCTTTTGAGGAAGCCAGCGGGTCCAGCCTGCGTGGAACAGAAAATGTTAGTAGGGTTAGTACATGCACATGTTAACATTATTGTAGCAGTCGAAGCTTCAAATTTCTAAGTATGGAAATCGATGGGAGACCTTAAAGACCATTTTTCAACAAATCAGCCAGTTACTTGGGAGTTCCATATTCCTTTAAAACTTCAAATGCTAAATTTAATTTATGCTACTATATTCTAGAATAATTTATTAATTATTCACTTTACATGCTGTCAAATTCAAAGATTACCTTTTTTCAAATTCATAAATTCAAACATTCACTTTTCATAGTTAATTATGAAGTTCTGTATATTTCATTTAATAATGATCATCATCAGCCTAGCCAGTCCAAGCTATGTTGAGATGCTATGGCAGACTCACGAGATCATATTCATCTTAATACCTTTTTGAATTTACTAAACTTCTTTCAATTGCAGTTATCCCTAAACATTTATTTAGGTTAGTATTTAGATTGTTGTATACATAGGCAATAAGAGTATGCTTTGTTAATTTCGAAACATATGAAGATATGATATGGTTTAGTACTAATAACATAAATTGCAAAATATACCTCTTCTCTTTGTGCTTGTGCTTGCTGCTGACTTTTCATTTTGGCTTGAAGATTTCTAACAGACCTGGAAACAATATTTTTTATTGTTAACACATATTATATCAGAAAGAAAATAGTCTTTCTTTTTTTTATTAAAAATAGGCTTGCGTTTGACCACTATCTAACCTGATGGTAAGCGATGATGTGGCTGACGGTGAAGCATGCTTGCTTAGAGGTTTCTAATCAAGATTTTAGAGGTGACACTATAGTGACTTACACGCATGAAATATTGATATGACGTAGCTTGGGAGAAGACGCACAGAACCAGTCACTGATGCAATACTTGGGGTGGAAAATAGCACTCGTTTGGATGACTCTTGGCTGACCAATCATGATGATGACAACAACAATCACAACTTGGATCAAAAATCTGGTAAAGCGAAAATCACAAAACCGTCAACCGGTCGACATTGGATCGGTTTGGAGGGGCCTACGTCTAGCAAAGTATTTATTTCCGCCTGTCCGAAACCGACTGTCATTTGAAGAAAGGTCGTTACTATAATGGAAGCCAGAAAATCTGACACCAGTCTTGTCAAGGAGTACCGTTTTACCCAGTTACTGGGTTGTGAGGCCAGACAGGCAGTCGCTCCATCTAAAACACCGGTACTTAGTTGCATCCGGTTAAAATGGAAGCAACATAGTTGGGTAAAAGCTAGGCAGATTGGTAAGATGTAAGTGTATACTGACTGTTGCAACTCCATGATCTGCTTCTCCTTCTGCGCCTGCTCTTCTTGCGACATTTGCACCAGCTGCAACAACCGCTCAGTCTCGGTAGTCAGCCGCGCTGCCTCTTCCTTGGTCTGCGTCAGCTGTTGCTTCAGTGTGTCCGCTTCCTTCTGCGAGTCTGAGAGCTTGCGGTTCAGGTCAGATACCGCTGCTGTGCTACCACCGGCCTGCACAAGTTAATGAAACTTATTAATCTTATATAACCTAATTTTTTTCAAAATGAATTTGTTTAAAATAAGTTCATATGTTGTGCAAATACCTTGCTAAAAATTTTTTATGCATGTATTTGTGTAAGTGCACATGTGTGATTTATTTCGATCTCACCTTCCTCAAAGAAGCTTCCATTTGGTCCATTTGCTCTTTTCTCTTCTTTAGCTGTCGATCTAATTCCGCCAGCGCCTTCTCCTTCTCCTCCACGTCTTTCCTCTTGTTCTCTACAGTTCTGCGTTGTTCTTCAAACTGTCTCCTCGCATCGTCCAACTTTTTAAATTCCTCTTGCAGTTGCTTCTTAGCTTGGGCTGTGTCTTCCCCAGCTTTGGCGTTTTGCGCGCCCGCAGCCTGAAGCTTCTTCGTCGCCTCTCGAAGATCGAGCTGTCCCCGAAAATAATACCGTTAACACAACAGTATTTGAATTTTGCAACAATAGCGTCGTACACTCTTACATAAAGCTTGAAAAGCTATATATATGAATCGCAAAATCCAATCCACAAGCCATAATTTATCTTACAAGTAACTCCGCAAAATATATTTTAGTTGCAGCCAAATAATTTTACGACGACGAAATATATTTATTGAGATGAACGAACAATGATAAAATAACTTTGCAAATATACACAGTACAGTAGCGAACGGCTGAAAAAGATAAAAATTAACTGTTATTTTTACAATGAAGCGTTTATTGCAATTTTCTTGCACCCGACATTTATTGCGACCGTTGAGAGGGTTGCATTCGGTGCGTTGTTAAAAATGTATGGTGCAACAATTTGCTTGTCAACACAAATACATTCCATGATATTTCTTCAAGTCATGATGAAACTAATAAAATAAATACGAACAATGAGGGGTTGGAGGATGCCCAGCGGGCCGTGGGTGACATGCTAAACTATACAACGACACGATGGCGACCGGCGATGATCCAACAAAAACATGAACATCCAAATAAAACAGCTACTCGACACCGGTGCAATGATAGAAGCGGACAACGTACACTCGCTGCAGTTCAATCGAGTTTGTGTTGACACAATGGGAAACATTCTTAACTTTATCGTAGAATCTAATTTTCCCAACCAGCTTTTTTATTTCATACTATCCTCCAACTAATAATGTAGGACACAATCATTATAACATTTATGTTTTCCTGTGTTGCAGGCACAAAAAGAAAGTGGCATTTTTTCAGCAATTCTATCAAGAATATACCACTAATCATGCAGGTGATTCAAATTGTATGTACATGCAGTAGCCCTGCCGTTAACGACGAAGCTTTCATTATACTCAAATAGTAATATAGGGATAACTTTTGGTTTTGCGAGGATTCATCATTCACGATTTATTATCACAGCTAATTCAGTGCCAGGCCAGCGATGAACTTCACCACTACACAAGTTGATATACCGTAAAAAATCGCTGGACAATTATAATAACTTGCCCAGATAAGATCAGCATATAACAAATATAACCACATGATTTTGGCCTAAGTCCATCAGTGATCATCTGTCAGCTGAATGACTATGATGGTGATACTTATTTTGTTCGAAGGTAAATTATAATAACTGGTTGGGATAACTGGTAATTCTTTTGAAATCTCATTGACAGAAGGGACACTAATTAGAATAGCTGGAAAATTATTAGAAAATTGGTTTATATTAATAAAACGTAAGTAAAACTCGATTGAACTGGTCCCAGCTTGGGCTTGTCGCCGGGCGATCCTCCAACTGACCTGGCTCTTCTCCAATTCTTGGACAAGCATCTCGAGTTGCGCCTGGCATCGTTCCCGTTCCACCGCGTGTGACCTGGCCTCAGCCTGCGCCGCGGCCAACGCCTCTGCACCTCCCCTCGATCCTGCCTGTAGCTGCTGTTGGGCAGCTTGGAACTGCTTCTCCAAGTTCTGCATACGCTGCTGGCATTCAGCCAACGCTCGTTCCGCCTGAATTGCCTTTGATTTCTCTTGTTCAACCGCAGCGCGCCATTTATCGATCTCTCCAACTTTCTGCGCCTCTTTCTCGGCTTTTTCTGCTCGCTGTCTGATCGAGTCCTTTTCTTTGGTGACGGATTGTACTTGTTGTTGTAGTTTAGCGATCTCGCGGTCACGGCTTTCGATGACGTTCTTAGCGCCACTGTTCTGTTCCTGCGCCATTTTACGTTGTTCTTCTTTCACTCGCCGCACTTCCTCGCGTTGTTTTTGTAGTTCGGTTTCCGAAGCGTTCAGTTCGCGCTGGAAGTTCACGAGCATATCTTGAGACTTTTCTAACTGTGCGACGAGTTGGTCGCGCTCGATTGTCAGTTGTTTCGTGTCGGCTTCTAACTTAACAATTTGCTTTTCTATGGCGTCTGCTTGTTTGTCTCTCTGCTCCAATATTGATGCCATCTTTTCCCTGTCGCGAACAGACTGAGCAAGTTCTTGCTGAATTTTCCCTAAAGTCTCCTGCGTACGATGGTCAATGTTTCTCTGTTGTTGGTCCACGTTGAATCTCATATTGTGTATCTCTTGTAGCAACGCATCTCTCTCTTGCTCAACATGTCTCATCTCAAGGATGGTTCGTTCAAGGCGCTCATGCATTCGACCAAGTTCGTTCGTCATCCTCTCATATTCGACGCGCGTCGACTCATTAGTCTCCTGGTACTTCGAGAGATGCATCTGTGACTTTTCTAGTTCCTTCGCTAAGCGGCCGGCCTCCATTTCGGTGGAATCTCTCGCTTGGATTGCTTTCTCAAGTTTGTCACGAAGACGCTCGATTTCAAGCCTGTCTTCGGTCCTCGCCTTGTCTCCAGCGACCGCTTGTAATTTCATCCTCTCAATCTGTTGCAGTTCTCCTTTAAGTCGTTCGTTATCCTTATCCAGTTGTTCTGACCGCAGCTTCAGTTTCTCGCATCGATCTCTGAATTTCTCGCACTCAATATGAGCGCGTTCTAGGTCTGCTCGTTGCTTTTCTAACGTGGCGCTGAGTTTGGTGACTTCGCTCTTGGATAGTTCCAGTTGTATGTTCATCTCGTGTAGCTTGGTCTCTGATTGCTCCTTCTCGGCCTGTAGGCGTTGGATGTCGGCCTGTGCTGCCTCGTACCGTTCGTGTTGCTTGTCGAGTTCCGCTTGCACTCTGTTCAGTTCGTTAGTCCACTTGTCCTGTTCGAATTGGTATTTACCTCGGACTGCTTCGGCGCGTTCGAGCTCCGAGCGCAGACGGGATGATTCTTCTTCTGCCTTGCGCGCTCGCTCCAGGTCTATTGTGGTCTTCTCTAACCGAGCGCGCAGTCGTTCCACCTCCAACTTAGTCCTCTCATGTTCTTCCTTCGTGTCGTGGTACTTTCCGTATCGTGCCGCGTATCGCTCAGCTTCCTCTCGTGCACCGCTTGCGTCTTGCTTCACCTTATCCAGTTCGGCTTGCACTCTCCTCAGTTCAGCCGCTACCTTGTCGTGTTTGTCATACATTTTCTCTAGTTCTACTTGCACTCTAGCCATTTCTTCCTGCGTCTTTTCATTAGAAGCCTGTGCCTTACCACACTGCGTCATTGCCCTGTCATATTCGAATTGTAGACGCTCGTTATCTGCAACTAATTTCTCTTTTTCGGCCTGATACCTTCTGAGTTCGATTTGGCTCTTTTCGTAACGGTCTCGCACCATTTCGATGTCGACACTTAACCTATCCATGTCTTCCTTGGCCTTTTCTTCCTGTTCTTTAGTCCTGTTAAGTTGGAGAGAAGCCCTATCGTACATTTCTTGTAATCTAGCGTATTCATCTTGCAGTTTGCGTTGATCGTCTTTTGCTTTTGTTGCTATATGCGCATGTTTCTCGAATTCCATTTCGATGCGATCTTTATCTGCTTCTAATATGTCTATCTTGTTCTGAAGGCGGTAGATTTCATTTTGGGACCTGGAAAAAGCAAAAAATATACTCGTAAAATGCAATAAAGAGTTTATTACATGCAAGGACAAGACTTCGTCACCAACACAAGACGACATTTAAAAGTAAGAGTACCTGTCATACTTCTCAAGCATTTTTTCGTATTCTTTGTGCGCAGTCTCTTTTTCTTCGACTGTTTTCTGTGTCGAATAGAGTGCTTTGTCTAGCTTTTCTTTCAATATTTCAAGCTCGGTTAGGGCATCATCTCGTTCCATCTGCAAAAAAGAAAGAAATGGATTTTATTTTATTCCATTATATACCTATACCGCTATAGCAACAATAAAAGTTATGACTACTTAAGTCATAACTTTTATTGTTGCTATAGCTAAATTTAAACAAAAATAAATGTAAAACGAATATATCGTGCTATAAAAGCATGGATTTGTCATTCAAGGGATAAAATCGCTTGGCGTATTAGCATTTTGTGCTAAAGAGTGTCTCTTAGCTTTTTTTAGTCTGTAGAATGCAGCTATAATGATCTATAACATCTGATAAAAATAGTTATTCTTTTGTAATGGATTCAATATCTTAATTTTATCACATTTTAATCTTATTAGGACTTGACTGATTAGTTTTTGACCAAGTCCCAGTTACTCAAAATCTGTCCTAACTTCTTTATCTTAAAGACTATCTTCACCGTCGTCTTTCCTATTGAAAAATTGGTCTGCTGAAAGAAATTTCTTTTGAGAAGCTTTGTGCTTTGAAGCTGCTCCCTTGTGCCATTCTTTCTGTATATGTTCTTTCGGTATGAAGTGTTTGTATGCCCATATCCTTCCAATCTCTCTCACCGTGAGTTTCTGGTGCTGTTGATGCGCCTTCTCCCACCGCTCTCTCAGCACGTCAAGCTCAGTGGTGGCACTATCGCGGTCCCTAGCTGCCCTGTTGGCTGCAGCAGCCGCAGCTTCAGCGCGCTCGCGACAGCTGGCTGCCTCGGCGAGAGCCGCATCGCGTTCTTTTTGGATACGTGCTACTAGTGCCTGTAAAAGAATGGGTGGTTGTAGGGGCTATGATTTCTTGTAATCATATTTTTCTCATTTCGGGTTAAGAAAAAGCGGACATGATTTTACTTATTCTTTGGTACTTCGAATCAGGTTTGCTCAGAAACATTAAATGATTATAGTGATGGTTATTTTGCGACTGAATGTTACTTTGATATTTGGCAGCCAATCTATGCTTAGGTCGTTACCAGCGTTACTGGAGGATGAACTGGATAAACGAATTATTTAAGACTATCACTATACGGATCTGCTCTTCAGTACCTAACTTAGTATTCGCAAAACTCGACAAGATTGATCGAGAAGAACGTTAATTCGATTGTGAAAATTGTTATAGACACCTTCTAAAATAATTTCCATGAAAAAAATTTATTTGTATATAATTTAGCATAAATTCCAGTTGCTGTAAGTAATCTAGCAAATAAATTGTTTCGGATATTTTAATTTGACGAAAATTGACATCCAAATTAGAAAATTAAACAACTACTCATTCGTAACAGAATCAGTGTTAGCCAAAGAGTTACGATTTACCCAATGAGCCAGAAGAGTATTAGTTGAAACCAAATTGCGGGAATCAATAAGCCGAATATTAAATCATGATCCTTTGACATTCCAAAATGAGTCATTATATTAATTGGATACGCTTCTGTGACACGGCGGCATACCGAACAACATTTCATATAGATGAAATACCGATCACTCACAAACTCACAAGACGTATTGAGAATATAGTTACCAAGTCACTCCACGTAGGCTTGAGTTCGTTGGCAGGATTCCACTGAAGTTACATGTCAAGCCGATATGAAGGAATAGTCGGCTAGCTTTACTACCAATAAACATGGCTGAAGTTGCCAAATACTGAATAAAACCTGTCGTATTGCTTGAGGATTGTTTTTCGTGGACCAACTTGATACAATCGCGACTGGTATATTGAGTCCGCAAGAACATAATTTATTTTTATAAAAGGATTTTGAGACTTTTTTGTTTTCAATTTAATGTATAATTTTGATTGCGGTTTAATTGAATTATATAGGCATGTAAATAAGCCTGTTTTTAAGGTAGTGGGTAAATGACACTAAATCGTTTGATGTATGTTTCTTTTCATAATTAAAGTTATTTTAAAAGTAAATATTAATATGTACAACAACGGTTGTAGATATTTTCAAAAAGGATCTAACTTCAAGAGCAGATACGATGTAAGAAATTAATATTCTCAAGATAATTTTACTAAATACTTTCAGATGAACAAGATAATGAAATCGTTATTTAGAAAAAGCTGTTCGCTCAAATATGCCATGAACATTTGCGAGACGCCGTATCAGATCTAAAATAAAATCCAACTATAAAACGAGACGAGTTGAACGAACGACCAGTAAACAGCACAAAACCTATCATGCTATCAATCTGTCCGATCAAAATACAATATAGCGACGGAGCAATTCTTTAAAATTGATCAGAAAATGTACAGCAAGTTCGATTTCTACCAGGCTAAGTGGAAAGCTGATTTCAATCCAATTCGAGCGATAACCGATCGAATGCGACTGATACGAGTACTACCGAACCGACCAGAATTTGGGTCAGTGATCTACTATTTTTGCCTTCACCGCTACATAAATATTTTACACTAGACAATACAACAGAAACACAATAGCACTGTGTAAATAAGCCATTATTAATACAGCAAACTTTAGTAAAACAAAATGAACATAGAATTTCCATACAGCTTTTACGTTGTCAATTTTAATTTGAGGTGAAACTATGTTCGGATTTCGGAATTCTGCAGGTTCAAATAACGGATTTTGGAATGCCGTTGAGCGAATAAAAGCGTTGCCATTCCTCCAAGTTATTTCATGTGATGTAACTAGAATTTTTGTGACGTAGTTTTAAAAAGTTGTAGCTTTTCCCGGAACGTGGGATTTTCATTTAAATGCAAGTTTATAAAGTATGGGAGCTCTCGGCTGTTTTCATCGTGTCTTTGAAGATATGACTTTATTTGTTCATGTTCTTTTATATTTCTGTTTTCCTGTACTGGGACTCGTGTAGCATGTAATTTATTATTAAACCCGTCAGTCTGTCCCGGTGGTATGACGGTCTCAGATTGACGAATATAATATAGTTGGGTATATGCTTTGGATATATTTCTAATTATTTGTAATTGTTTAAGAATTCATTGATTGATTTAAAAGATTGTAAACTAAAGTAATTTTACTCGTTCATTTTAAAAAACCGTTTCCCTTTTCCGTTATATTATCTTTCTGTATTATTTATAACAATTCTTTGCTTTTACTTTTGTGTTTGTTGATAATGTGTTATATATGTGTCGAAGACATGTTTTCTATTCTATCCATAATAACAGTTATGGATAATTCTGAACATGGCTCTCCACAAATGAAGAATGAAGATCTGTATGAAGACACGTCTCCTGATAAACTAGGCAATGTATTCGTATATCATTAGGAAGATAGGGTAATAACCAATCGTTTACGACCACTAGTTCCACCCTATGCAAACAAGAGGCAATAAAACCCGAAGATTATGCCGTCCTATTTCAATCTCAGATCAATGTAGCCAGCACTAATAATACTGACATAATGTCGGGAGATGTTACATAAGGCTGAGTCTAGACAGACGGGCGCCTTTCAAGTGGACTTCTTTCCAGTCATGATTTATATTAGGACATTACGGTGGAGAGCGAACTCAGTGAGATCGAAGAGCTGTGAATAATTTGTTTCGGGATTTTCTGTGTCATCGGACTGTGTGCGCTGGGAGTAAAATGCAGTGGGTTCGTCGTTTGCTTGTCTGATTTTATTGATAAACTTTTGTCGTTCGACATTATTTATTTTATTGAGACGTTCCAGCATATCTACTATTACCGCAATAAAGATATCGAGAATTATCATCAGAATTAATTCAGAAGACACATTTCTGATATGAACTATAAAACTTGTAGTACGAAATGATTTAAATCATATTTATTAACAAATTAATTTTATTAGGAATATTCTTATTTACATGGTTCGAAATCTGTTGATTGAAATTCGTTTCGATAAAGACTTCCACAGTTCGCGTCTCTGGGCTAAAAGTAAAGTCTTAAAGAAATGATGGCATAGGCCTACTTAAAATTAACATACCAAAACATAGAGCACAATTCGGAAAACAATAATCCACCAATGGTTTACGCTCATAAAACTAATTGGCCAGTTAACAACGCCGTAAAAGGCACAGATAGAGCTGTCTGTTTGTCCGAAGTACAAACGTTTCCGTTCAATTTGCATATCGTTTGTGTCAGCCGTGAAACTTAAGCTTCATGGATTTCCATTCAGACCCTACGCTTGGAAATCACGTTGCTACCAATTTTGATTAACCAACATTCTGAAAATGTTTCTACTATTTCACATTTTATTAACAAGCCAGAGTAAGAAACAATTCATAAAATTCTCGTCAAAATATCAAAAGCTAACAGAATTATTTTTAGCTAACAATATTCTTTGGCAAAATTTTCTGAGGAAAAGGACCAAATTCTCGTTGTTATCTGTCGTAAATATGGCCTTGATTTTTGCAATAAGAATACTGGTATAAAAAAATATTATTTCGGTCTCTCAAATTAAGTATAGCAATATCGAAGAGTCAATACTGATGAGAGGTTTATCAAAATTGCGTTTTTTATTTATTATTCCATCGAAGTAAGGAAATTGTTTGAAGAGAACATTGAATTCTATACAAATATGCAATAGCATTCAGATTTTAGTAGAAAAAGCCTCAATCATAAATTGCAAAGGAGACATTCCTGGAATTAATTTCAACGTTTTTACAGACTTATGCGAATACCACGAATTTCCATCAATATATTTAACTCCTGAATCAGTGAAGCTGCCCAGAATATCGTAGTTATAAATTATTGAACAGTTTCCATATTTAGGTTCGTCGAATCTACTCAAAGTTGAATTTTATAATAGAGCCGGAGTCTCGGCTACATTTAGCCTTTAAATTTTCAACTGCTTTCATTAAGTATTCAGATGTTTCCGTTTACATACTCGTGTTTCGGTTCGACATCCTCCAGCAGTTAAATGAACACGGTATCACGCTATTTTTGAGATTAACAGTAAAAATGGGGTTTCGTATTTTGATCCAGTTTGGACTTTACGGTTCTATCTGTAATTACTCTTTGATAATTTTCTACTTAATTAGATCTTTTCATAGCATCATTAGCTAGTTAATCTTTAGATTTAACATTCATATTATTTATTTGCATCATATATTAATTTACAGAAGCGTGTTCTTCTTCTCTTGTATTTCCTTTTATATCATTAGCTTTACATAAAATCTCTTGTATTATATAAATATGAATAATTTGATCCAGTGCCGAACCAAAATATTATTATATTTTTGGTCTACCCTCAAAATTTAATTACGTATTAACTCCCAACAATAATTTATCTACCTACTTATGTTATTTTTAATATTCACATGTATGTGAATTATTGTATTCTTATGTGAATAAAGATTTCTCAAACATCATAACTATAACTATAACTAAGACTACCTACAGTACTGTTTTTCCTGTCATTTTCTAAATCCATCCAAAGGTTGTCTTGAAAAGACCGCTTTTAGCGATAAGGCCACCCTTTGTGTCACCCAGTGTAATGTTTCTTCTTCTATACTTTCTGTAACTTATATGGTGTACATAATAAATAGTATTCTATTCTATTCTATTCTAACTAAGCTGAAATCTGCTCTAAATTCACACCTTGCATGGAAAAAAACACACAAAATCATATCATCATAACATCTCATTCATCTTACCTGAGATTTCTCATACTTGTCGTGGAACCTATCGGCTTCCAGTTGCGCAGTGTCTCTCTCCTTGCCGAACCTGGCTGACATGCCTAGAGCCTTGTCCAGCTGAGACTGCAGGGATTCGAAGTCGTATGCTTGCTTCTCGCGGTCCACTTGACACTGTGACAAGGAGAAAAAGATTTTAGTGTCAATTTTAAAACTTTCGAGTACAGTTGGACGTTTCTTCAGCGCAGTTTCAGTACACGGCAAGTCTATAATATACACAAATAAACGTTTGTAGGTCATTTTACTTTACGCTTTATATTGACCTAGTAACCATCAAGTAGGAATTCAAAACGGTGACCAAACAATATGTAGATATGGTACCTGAAGTAGGGCAAGTCCAGATAAGTTGGGCAATTGATGTTGACACCTTAGATGCCCAAGTTTTGGTGTCCGGGGTCTAAAGTTTTGAGCATATATTGGTCTAATTTAATAGGTGATTGTTTCCAAGCACGATTCCAAAAGTCACCACTATTGCATTAAGTTTAGATCAAGTTATTACTACACATGGCAAAACTCTGGTAAAGCATAATAAATTAGTTAAGGTACATCCCAAAAGGAGAGAAAAAGGAGAATGAGATTGAAAAAGTATTCCATCTATCTATTTTTCATCTAACCCCTCTCAAAATGAACCACCAGGGCATAATTTACTAAACACTTCACGCATGGATACTACAAGAACTTCAGTCGGTTTCATGTAAGAGCGTTCTCCGATTGCGTACAACACAACATTATAATTACGTGTAGTTAGCAAGTTCCCATCTACACACGCGTGCCGTTTTATGTTTAACCAGACATTACGACTGCTCTCAGCACAATACTCCGAACACAATTTATGAGCAACGTGCGGATTTATTCCAGATAATTTCTTGCAACGTTTGCTGGTAAAATACGAGTTGATTTGGGACCTGACAGGTTAAGAAAGTTTGCATATACTATATTCATACAAGATTGCTGAAAATATGCAAGGTTCTAACTTGAATTTGATAGCGTAGAAAATTATCTACTTTTCGTTTTATTACTTTTGGCAATGCTTCGGAATACGTTAAAATTTAACACGCTGATGAGTAATTTATACTAAAAAATTTCGTTCCGATCTTGCATAAGTAAAGATATTAGTTTCGATGTGAATTCTGGACCTGGACCGTTTTTATTTACTCTGCACTCAACATAAAGTTATCAATACAATAATGATGATCACAAATGGTATTTTATGACTTACTACGATTAAACCATCGTGAACTAAGTTTTTAATCGGTAATAAAGCTGTAACTTAATATGCAGCACTTAACCCATTTCTGTAACTGTATTTTATAAGGTCAAATTACAAATTCTTAGCTTAGAGATTGTACCCATTTGAAATGTTATGACTTAATCAGTTTTCAAAGGAAAAATGCTGTTGTAAAGTATGCAAGGGAAGGAAAAAGAGCACTTGGGAATCCAGCCGAGTAAAACGAGTGTAACCGGACCAGGGTAACTTAAGTTCTTCTTAAGAAAAGCTCGTGGCTTAATTCTGAACGTAGTATTTTTATTTTCTTCGTAACAAATTGAATGCAGTTTCTTATGAATGAGCGGTATGGAACAATAAGCATCAAGTTTAAAGGTTTTCTCGGCTTTCTCTATTTTTAACTCGAAGCATTTATGTCAAACTTTATTATTAGTCACACAAGTTTGTCGGGGTTACACTAAGCAGAAAGATTATTTGCACTTGAACTGGCATTACTAAGATTTTTCAGTAGTTAGCGTGTTTATCAAACTCCTGATTCCTAATTTATTTGCTTCTTCTACTTCCATACATTTTAATCATCCTTGATTTCAGTAGTCACCTCCTTTCTAGTAATATTGTATTTCACGCACTCTATTCACATTTAACACATCCTATTAAACATATTATGTATTTCCCGAAAAATTAGCCGTGTTTTTTTTTCGGATGGGATAACCCAATAATCATATTGTGATATAAGTAAAATATCAACGTAACTCACCTTCCTAACTTCAGCAGCAGCCTTATCCAGTTTCTCTTGGAGCTTGTCGATCTCCGAATGAGCGGCGTCTAGGGCAGCTTGTAGCTTGTCCTGCTGCAGCTGTGCCTTGCCCAGCGTAGCCTGAGTTCGTTCTAATTCTTCCCTGGCCTTATCTAGTTCAGCCACGGCCTTGTCCCGTTCGGAGTGGAGACGACTTACTGCTGATTGCACACTGGTGAAAAATTAAAATGGTATTGTAGTAATGTTGAACGGTTCCTTTTCTTAATTAGCACGAAACAATGTCCATGCTGTCCTGAACTAGCCGGTCAGGATGATTGGAGATTAACTGCATGATCACAGTGCACTAAAAGTAAATTTAAGTATCGCCACGTTAAGAATATTCCCGAGTTTACAAACCCTTATTTTGAGTCTAAAAAATCACTTCAAGTTTTGTTTACAAACTTAGATATTGAAAAAAACAAATATCTTTTGAACTTGGCCTAGGCACTTTAACTTTGAAAAGTGAGGATAACCATCTAATGTATTCTTCAACGAATACTTTCTTTGTTTACACAATAATTATTATGAAAATTAAAGCTAAATGGTACACTCACCGATCATATTCTTCCTTTAGGCTATCCTGTTCAGTTTGTGCATTTTCAAGCTTGGCTTTAAGACGATACACTTCTCCTTGGGACTTTTCTAGCTTATCTTGCAACCCGCTGGCTTCGGACCTAGCTCTTTCAGCATCGGTCTGAGTAACTCTTAGCTCAGCAAGAGTTCGCCTTAACTCTGCAGCATTCTTATCTGCCTTTTCTTGCACTCTGTCTAACTCCTGTGAGGTTGTTAATGTGCTTCTACCAAACGTTGTTTGAGACCGCTCCAGTTCATGTTTGAGTCTTTCGTTTTCAAGTTCGAGTCGTGCCAAACGTTGTTTTGCTGCCTCCCAATCAGCGCCAGACCTGCCGACTTCAGTAGCAGCTTTGTCTAGTTCTGCTTTAGATTTTCCAAGTTCAGACTGTGAGCTTTCTAGTTTTGCTTCAAGACGATCTTTCTCTGCTTGAGCCCTTTCGAGTCTAGCACCAAGTTTTTCGACTTCGCTTTCAAGTGCATGGAGTTTCATTTTATATTCGGCTATTTCTCGTTCATGAAGTTCTCTTTCTTCGTTCTTCTCATGCTCAGCTCGGTCTCTCTGTTCTCTTAGTTGCTGTATTTGCTTTTCTTTATCTCCTATTACTTCTTCAAGCGATGAGAGTGCACCTTCAGAAGAGCAGTGGTGGGCTTGCATGGCGTTCAGTCTTGCTCTAGCCATGTCGACTTGGTTGTCTTTTTCTTTTAGTAGATCTTCGAGGTTTTCAATCTGAAAGCATTAGGATGTGTGAAATACTACTCGAGGTAGTATTTGTTAGAAGCAAATATGACTTTCTATACAGACAAATAAAATAAAACGAAAACAAAATAATAAATAAAAAAGTAACATACCTTTAACATAAAAGACGCACAAAACACAACAATACACTAGCTAACTACACTACACTAGCTAGCTTAAGATAACTTCCACAAATAAATACGATACTAACATAGCGTACTACGATAAAATAAGAGAGGAAAATTTTTTTGAAACAGGAGGTACGAATACAAAACACGTTACAAATTTTAAACAGTTAACCAGAGTACTTGATAGAAACTGTGTTCACAATTAGCAGGATTGCCCAAAATACAGGTACGGCTTATAATGCCAACAGCTAAATGGGCCACGTATTTGAGAAGCAATTAATTGGATTAAAGTCTGTATCGGCTGCCTGTATAGGTACTCGTGTTGACGATAATGAAATTAAATTTCGCTTACAAGAACTTTATTTTATAACATAAACACATGGAATGGTAAGAAAACTAATCGAGACATATTTATATATATACGAATATATAAATTGTTTGAAACTATGTCATCGATACAATCAAACAGTTAAATCATTTGTAATACAAACTTGTTCAAAACTACCATTAGGAAATGTTCCAATAAACTGTTGCAATACTATTGGGTGGGAATAGAAATTAACTTAATTGTTGCTATTGCTGCTTTTCTAGTACATTAATAATTCAGTAGTGTTTCCATTGGCTTTATTGGAGAATCGGAAAGGACACAAATCGGTTGAACCAAGCACCGATGCCATAGTTTATTCCCCTTTGATGTTAATGTTCTTATATCGTGTTGGGATCAGTGCAATCGACTGGACGATCAACGAATGCATTTGTTTCGAAATCAGTTTATGGATTCATAGAATATTGGCTGTTTCGGTGAAATATGTTTATTTGTAGTAAAGAGTTTTGAATCAATGCCCAATGACATTGATACATTCAGTGAACAGTCACATACAAGATGAAATGAACTGTACAATATCAAGTCCTACCAGAATTATCTTAAACAGAAACAAAATACAAAGTTCTACATAAATAAAAAGAAAAAATAAATACACACAAAACGTAAAGGAAACAAAAATTACTACAGTCTTATGATGTACAAAATACTAGCCAGCTCGGTTTGTTTAATCTACAATATTTATATAGCCTAGACTAGCTCTAGAAAAAATATATGCAGACAGAAAAAAAGGGTTCACCGCAGAATATTAACCGAGCAATTTGTAGTTAATTGACGGTGGTTGGAAAAATGATTCAATTTTATAAATGCTATAACTCGAACGCTATACCACGAGCGTTGCTGTAAATAAATTATGGAAATGCGAGCTTGTTTTCTGTTTTGTGCAATATAAACTCCGCATAAGACTTATTTAAAAACAAAACATTGTCTATTTCGCAACCGTGAGTTTAACGTTAGTCTTTTCTTTACGCTCAATCGGATCCTCTTTCATATAAATACCTTCTAAGATATACTCCAACATTTCAATTTCCTATTTACCTTTCTCTGGAGCACGTTGATCTTCCTATCCTTGATCTCGGAGTGGTCTCTGAGCTCTGCAAGCTCGTGCGTCGCCGACAATGCTGCCGCCGTTTTTTTCTCCACCAACCTACTCTTCTCATCCAGCCGGGCTTTCAGTTCTTCCACCTGTGCATGGTAGTAGTTCTTTGTCTATTTTGAAGTTAACAAAAAGTTATGAGTTAGGCAGGTCCTGTATTGTAATCGATGGTGCGTCACTACTTGTATATTCATTGTGTTTGTGCCACTCGATTTGTTTTGTGTGATATATTTTTATCTGAGTTAGATAATTTTGTTATGTAGTACAGGATGTATTACTGTGATGGAATGATTACTTACGTCGGTCTGCAGCATACTGTAATGTTCTTCTTTGGCGCACAGAGATTCCTTCAACACGGCGATGTGGCGCTGGTAGTCTTGGTGCTGCTCCTCCAACGCCTTCATCTTCGCCGCCATTGCCAGGATCTCTTGATCTCGCCTCTGGATCTCCAACCGGAACTCGTCCAGCTGCTCATCATTTCACCATCCATCCAAAAGTCGGTATAGAATTAGATAAATCCAAACATATCGTTAGTAGAACACACGAAATGGAAGACTCCACAAATAGACAAACCAAAGAAACTATCTACGGAGGCAATAGTGATGGCGGAAATGATACTGATGTTAAAAACTCCAATCTACTCAATAATACTGATCCAAGGATCTTTATATACTGGTTAGTTAGTGACGTTAGTACCGAGGTAATGACAAGCGACGTAAGCTTTTTATGTCAATATTTGTTAATTAATACGGCACGAAATGTTTCCAGCACTATATTATTGAACACGAGATAGGAGCAGTGCCATGGAAGACATTTCGATATTCTCACACGTTCAAATATTCGACATGCAATCATAAATCGTATTCATCGACATATAAATATTTAAAAATCGTAACGAATCATCAAATAGTAAATGGATATTTACATCTGGAAAACTTTCTATACTAAATACTAATAAATATGAAAGTCTGAAGCCTCGATGAGGGTAGGTAGAAAGTTTTCCAGTCATCCAATATCTAATTAGTATAATTAATTAATAGTACCAAAGTAGTTCGACAGTTAACATCGTTAGATGCACGGGCGCCTACGTTGTGATACATTTATCTACCGTGAGAAGTCTGATGAAACATGACCACTACATGAGAGAGGTCGGGTCGTGATGGGCTAGACTAGTTAATGCTGATGACGGGTGGCGTGGCGCGGGACAAGCACGAGCTGACTGGACGATGACTTGCGATCAACACCGAAAGCACAACATGATCAAATCAGAAAACGATCAAGGAGGTTCACAGAAACCTTGCCATGACGTAATATTATATCGTTCGATGCATTCGACCTCGACAGTCTTTATTTTCATAACAGTCTATCTCTAAATCGTCATTAATTTGGTGTCAACGTAATCAACCTCACATGTTTCATCTAACCTTACAATTACATCTAAATTTATATATTCGCTTTGTCTAAGGCCCTATTTAACAAAAATATTTAAATCGACATCTTTCAAGAATATAATTCCTCTTATTTTAATAAAAATAGCTTTAACAACGAACAAGTTTACACAAAAATATTACGAGTCAACACAGTCGGCGACGATTTCGGCTAAGTTCGGACTTAAAGCGAGAAATTGACACGGTACTCGTCGGTCGTCGGCGACGGAGTCACAGAGTGGTGGCACTATAGTAGGGCGAGGCGCGGGGGTGCGCGTGGCTCGAGCGCAGCGCGGGGCGGGGCGGGCGCGCCGGCGGCGGCGGCGCGCTCAGCCGCCCGTCCTTCATCACCCGCACGTCGTTCAGCAGAAAACTTACTTGTCTCTTGAAGGGAGGGTCGGCCTTATCGTAAAGCGAGGCGTGTGAGGGCGCGAGCGAGGGCGGCGGCGGCGACACCAGCGCGGCCAGCTCGCTCTCGAGCAGCGCTACCTGGCGCTCGAGTGTGGCGATGCGCGCTTCCTTGGTCTCGAGCACCGCCGTGAGCGTGGCGCCCGCGCTGCCGCCGGGCAGGCCGGCCGCGGCCAGCGCGCGCTCCAGCTGCACCTGCAGCGCCCGCAGCGTGTCCGCCGTCGCCTTGAGCTCCTGCCAGTCACGCGAGTCGGTCAGCCGCCGCCGCCGCCCGCCGCCGCCAGCACCGACGGCGGCTCCGCTCAACATACAACCTACCTACGACCGGCGACGCGTCTCGTGCGCCTCCCCGGGGCTGCGTGCCGGTCGGCACACGCGGTACTGCTACTGCGAACTAGCCGCGACACGACAAACGATTCGCCATCGACGCGACGCAGCCCCAGGTGAAGGCGGTACAAATTAAATTTTGCTTCTAAAAACAATGATTGCTCAAACTGAATGTCCAATAAAATTTATACGAGACGGTCTTCTCTAAGGTTCATGTGACGGGGACATAATGAGCTGCTAAACATGCAATGTCGTGATTAGTTTGTGTTCGTGTCGATATAATTTTTATTAATTTTTCTTTGTTGTGTAGGCCGAATTAGTTAATAGGTCATCATGGATGAAATTTTGAAAAGTTTTAATCATTATTTGTTATGTATCGTCGTCGTGACGTGTAGGTGGCGGGAAGAGGGAATACGAAAACGGTAAATTGGTGCTCAGGTTTCAAGCTTTGACAGTGTCACAGAAAGGTATTGAAAGACCGTGGGAGTGAGAAGCGAGATTTGAGAAAGATTTTTATGAAGCCAACGACAGTGTGATTGATCAGTTAATACATAAAAAGGCGTCGCGACAGTCACATTCGGCTCAAGAGTCAAGAAATGAATGAAATGAAAACTATCAAGAGCAACACTAACAGAAACAGTGACGATGATAAAGGTATCACAAAATAAAACGCCCTTGTGTTCACAACACTAATACGCAAATACATAAGGAAGCAGAGTGACGTGCACTATATACAGCTAGGCTACACAGTGCAGGAAAATAACAATAAAGTAACAAAATTTCCAATAAATCGTGTACAACTCGACCGCACATTAGAAGTTTTGCTACCAGGACATGCTCACAAAACACACTAGATAATTTTGCGACAGTTACCTGTTTCTGCGCCATCGCCTGCATCTGTTGGAACATTTGGCGTTCTTCCTCTTTACCTGAAAGTTATTCGGAGCTTTACTTCTGCTAAGCCACAGCAGATGTTAACTACAAAATTATACAGATTAACTCTAGATTACGTACCCATCCCCTTATTTTGGAGCATTTCGAGTAATTTTTTGATGCTCTCATCCCTGGCTTGGAGAGTTTGTTTCTGAGTTTCAATCCTCAATTCTAGTTCCTGTTTGCAAACGAAATTGGTTTGTTAAATTTTTAATAAGATGTTCGTAGCATCACTGTCTTTCTCGGAGCTGTTGTTAGCTCAGGAAATTACGTGAACTAGGGTTTATTTCGAACACGGAGAAAACTTGTATTTCTAACAAGTAAAATGTGCAATTTTATTAGTAGTAAATTTATACAGTTTGAGAAAATTTTTATTTTAATATTTATCTTTTTACGTTTTGTCTCTCTCACCTTTATAGTATCCCTCAATATCGCTATCTCTCTTTGCAGATGTTCGTTCTCGGAGAATAAGGCTTCCAGCTGTTGTTGTAGTTCAGGAGCGGGCTGTCGCATGCGCAATCTTAGTTCTTCTTCTAGTTGTCGTACTAGCATAGCTTGTTTCTGTGGAAGTATGTCATCATTAATATTAACTCCTTTATTTACTTCTTTGATATTCTGATTTAAATTGGGAATAGAGAGAGATAAGGACTCTTTTAAGAATTTTTATTTTTGTTTTGTGTTAAATAAAGACTATCTCTTTCTTTTTTATAGCAGCTATAGTCTATCACAAGGTTTAGCTTTGAACCACTTAGTTTGTATGGCTTCAAAATTCTTCATTGCAATAGTTTAGTAATATTGAATGTTGTTTTCGACAATACGTTACTCGTGTTCGAATGCAACACAATTATTTTAAACTAACACGTGATTTCTTTGTGTGGCTTCAAACGTTTCTAGGAAATCTTAGTTCTGCTTCATACATCATATATTTATGTAACTAAGAACACTAGCGCGTGGTTGTTTTGCTGAAAAGTATTTTCTAGGGAAATATATATATAGCAAATACCATGAATGTTTTACTTCTTGATTTTATCGGGTACTTCGAGCTATATATGACTGATGTTTTCAGAAAATAAATCAATTATTAAAAAAATATATGAAAGCATACGTAATTAAAGTTTTATATAATAAAAAGATCAACATTATTAATCTTCATGAAAGTAAAAAGTTTGTAGATCAGCCAAAACCAAAAGAAACATCTAATGCGAAGAAACTTTTCTACAATGGAAAATAGTGGTTTAATATTAGTTGTTCATTGCCGTGCTGTTATGTTGAGAAGTCGTTTACTTTACATTAGCAATACCCAAGTATATTGCCCAAACCACACATTTTACACAAGACCCTAAATATAATAAATGCCAGAATAAGCTGACCTAGCATTGTAAATTCTTTCCGCACAGTGACCGGTCTGCTTACAATAGAAATTTATAGCTTGATATAATCGTCGTATGTACCAAATACGTTCAAGAAATTAAAATTATTTATGCCTCCAACTATTTTATTTGATTTATTCGTCGAGTCACATAACTAAAATTGTTATTATAGACCTATTGCACGCAATCGACTGAGTATAATTTGGTTTTTCGTAAATTAAACTGTATTATAAACGTCAATTGTTCTAGAAATCAAACTTAAAATTATTTTGACGAGACGACAAAGCCTTTCACATGACGAACCTAGAGCTTACTGCTTCACGTAATATATCATCTTCTGCAACTGATTAAAAATCTATGTATCGAACTAGCCCATATTGCCCCACCACTGGACAAATGTTTCGCTACCCCTTTACACATAATTCTGTTTTGCGCTAGCTTTATAAGTTATATCTTATCTGCCTGTACTCAGTAAGCCTTTTCGTTTATAGTTTAGACTTTACCAAAATCAATACAACGACAATATAAGTAACATCTACCATTTATGCCTATTTCCGTAGCGCACTTCCCATACACGTCTTTCTCTTTGCCTGTCTTTTCGTGTACTTATACGAAAAGACAGGCATCACATCAAGAACTTCCCTTTTAACAAAAACGTCGCAAATTCAAAGACTGCTCGTTTCAATACAGTTGATTTAAGAGGCATTAGTTCATAGTTTATTTGGGGAGCCAAGTTTTGTATTTACGGGGTCTACAATTTCTTTAACGCTCGTTTGTATTCTCAGCGTCATGACTTAAAGTTTTGTTAACGATTGTATAGTTTGCTGCATAAATATTCAATTTGCCGCCAGGAATAAGTCTTTCACGATATTTTAATTTGTATTCTTCTTATTCTACGACTGGGTTGAAAACTACGCTACCTAATATCGGCACCTTTATAAAAATATATATCGGTTGGCCGAAACAGCGTGCGAAAACAAGATTTAATTGGATAACAAGAACGGCTAAACTAGTAACCTAAATTAGTAAATGAAACATGCTGTCTTATGAAAAAATTCAATCAAAAACCACCTCGACCACTAATTTGATTTTTGTTTGTATTCAATACTTTTTCTTTTAAAAGAGAACGCTGATCACAAAAGAGAAGTTCGTAACTTTGATTGGCCGCAGTCGTTACCACCTTTGCATGTACTCATGCTACTTTAAATCTTTTCGTGATATCGAATCGTGATCATCAATCGATTTATGATAGCTTGGAATGGCAACAAGTGGCATATTACAAGGAATATTGCACCCATAAATCTAGCATTTTAGAACTCCAGATTTGATGTTACATCAAAAGCTTTTCTCAAAATACCAAACTAGTTCAAACAGAGATTACAGTCAATATTATTACTATGATAAATTCAAATTTTATTTCTACAAAAAGAGACTTAAAAATATTACATTCAAGTTGATAACTAACGACCATAATGTGGATCCAATTATAATAACGGCAGTTTTATTGTGAAGACCTCATGAATCAGAAGTCTGCAGTTTGTCGTAATAATGTGATCTTTTGTAAAGAATTCAGTGCCCATTCTTGGTACATTTAGTGGAGTCACTAATTTGAGTGCTCTCAACTTCAAAATGAGCGCGATTTTCTTTTAATTCTTTACTCTTTTTTTTCGTTAATTGACAGTGGGTAAAGTGAAAAATGAAGTAGAAAAAAACATACTTATCTGATTACAAGTAACTACTTACTTAGGAGCAAAACACGCAGATGAATAGCAAGTGGTTTAATTAATAATTTATTGAATAATTTAACTGTAGACAGAAAATTTAAAGCCCTAAACATCCTGCATTAAACAGATACCTATTTAATGGGTAAACTCATAAATAAACTACCATTTAAAATCTGCAGTTCATATTTGTAACTGCATAAAACGATCAGAAAATCCATCAAAACATGAATTTCCATTTACAATAAATACATTTTCTTCTGCACTGCACTGTCTAGAAGGCAACGTCTTCCGCAACCAAGTTATAACCGTTTTAGAACCTAACATATCTTTCGACAGTCGTAAATGATATGAGCGTGGGAATTCGACCGGCAACCCACGTATCTTAGGGCCATTTTGTATTCCGTTTACGTGTTAACACTGAAGTTTTATTAGTTTGGTATCTGACTGCGCAATGTATGTAATATTTATCGTGCTATCTGGATTTCGGATCCGTGGTGGGGTTACGGGTTGATTTTTAAAACCGCAAAACGTACGGTAGATGTGTTTGAATTTTTACGGGTTAGGTTTGCTGTATTTTATGCGGCTTCGTTGTCTGGTAGGAGTGGTTTGTATCAAAAACTGTTTACTATTTTGGTATACTATAAAGTATATACATTCAATCTACCTGTAATTTTTGGTAGATCTCAAGTAAATAGTTATTTATTTACTAGTCACGCATTTCTTTCTTTTGATTACTGACTCCAGTTTGACAAAAAAAAGATGAAATGTGCTTTTATTGGACTTCTTTGACTTTTAACCTTTAGTTAATCTCATCCTTATTGATCACTAGCTGTACCCGCGGCTTCGCTACCGTCAACTGCCTGCCCTACGCTACTTACCCACCTATTTACCTATCGACCTACCAACCAATATTTTTTCTAGGGTAATTCTTCCGCGGAGAATCATAACACCACCATTCAAAAAATGACGTCAAATGCACAACGCCATCTATCGAATATAGAGTACAACTGTCTGAGTCCGAAAGTAAAGTATAAATATATAAAAGTGTTGTGATATTTTACTTCTTGAAAACTTTTATTTCATATAATTATCTTTTGATAGAGTGAACCGATTGCGATGAAACAAAAACTAAGTAATACTTCAAGTTACGCACAATTTTATGTATAAAAGTTATCTACATTGGTTTCGTACATATTATATGATGCGTGCACAACTAAACAGATAAACAAAAAAAAAACAAAAATGCTGGAAATGGGTTTTGTTGGTTATTTATTTATTTATTTTATTTTCTTTATTTGGTTCACCAACATTTGTTTACACTAGTAGAAACAAAAAACACAAGCAAAAAATAGAGTAGAGTGTAACAAACACTTATAGGTAAACTCTGCATGCACACAAATCGTTGTAGTAACTTACAATAAAAAATATTTAAAAAATAAGTATGCCATGAGCGTTACTTAAAATGAAATTAAACTTAATCTAATTACGAAAAAATTAAAAATAAAAGAAATTAAATAAAACTAGATGCATATTATAAAGTCACGCTAACGTGCAGAACAAACTCACTAGATAATGCAGGAGGAAAGAGAGTGAGTAAATGAATTTAATAATCTAATAATCTGGGAGATATTTAGAGAAACTGGCTTTAAGTTTGCCTAGTCCATCAAAATGGAGGTCGATCTGATCGCTGCAGCTGTTCACGACCCTGCAAAACCTTTATCTTTTAACAACCTGGCTATTTTTTTGGAAATATTTTCGATGTACCAAAACGACTTTTCTACAGATTTATTATATGTATTGATAAACATAATTTTGTTCAATCCTAATATTTTATGTTTCTCTTCATTAGAAAGTCGGGAAAAAATCATCAACATAAAACTTCAGACAATACGATCAATATAATAGTTAAAAAAAAATAGATACAATCCAAGAAGCACCAAAAAATCGGCGCCAAACTCTTCACGTCAAACAAAAGTAATACCAAGTAACAAGGCATTCATGATTAAACAGTGAATTAGCCCTGAGTGGCCCTGACAGGTTGTTGCCCACCAACCACGCCTTCACCCACGTAGTTACACAATCTGCATAATAAATTACACCTGCTTCTAGTAAGTTTCATAGCAAATTATTGTTCATGTATTACTTTGTTATGTGAGGTGGCTGTAAATAGACCACCTCTTTGTGAGAGTTTGAATATAGTATCTATCTTTGTGTCCTTTATTACACTGATACTAACAGCCCAACAACAAATTGTGACTCCTATAGTGCCATCCATCAATGGAGAAAAAATACAATTGAAGAAGATATAGCAAGCAATGGTTAAACAATTCACAAAGATATAATAGTCACCTGCCACCAAAGATGGCGGGGTGGTTGCATCTACTTTAGTAGAAAATCAAACTTAACAGATTAAGTACCAAATTACAAGCAACGGTTTATCTATTACTTTACAGCTCAACTAAGAAGATGTTATTAATGACGATGAAGATACGTGCCTTACAGAAGAAAATTAATAGTATCAAACGCGAATGTTACCCACAGTAACAATAAATCCAATGATTAATAAAAGATCAGAAATAGAAATAAATCTTCTTCTGAATTGAAAATAAATCTTCACCGATGAAGTATACACCCACTTGAATGGTATTATTAGATCTACCATAGGACTCATCTTTGATAACAGAGAATATCATCTTAGTATTTAGTAATTGGAGAAACTTTGTTAAATAACAATTAACGGGTGGAGAACCTTTGTTTAGGTGACCCTAATAACTCTAGCAAGAGGTGTATTATGTTCAGTAATAATTTGAATGAAATAAAGAGCCGAGATAGATGTAGTGAGGACCAAGTGGTACATCTTGCTTTGCGCCTACCAGAACAAAAGAGGTTGCCCCTATTTGAGCTGGTGGTCCGATATAGAAAGAGACTTCAAGCGAACCTAATGTATAGAACTGACCATCCAAGACCGAATATCTGGGAGAATGAAAGTAAAGAGACCCGATACCAATTAACGCCACCCGAGCAGAAAGCATAAAAAGAATTGCTTATTGAAGAGCAAGGTAGTATTTTAAAAAGAGTAAGAGCCAAAACTACATTTTTACTTCCATTTTATAGTGTCTGGAAGTTCAGAGAGACTACATTATTTTGAAAGTGAAAACTACCAAGAGACAATTGGCCAGTTTAATTTTATTAAAACTCTCCTTGTGGTAAGAGGCGCGTCCTTGTTTTCAATAATTTTATAAGACATTTGAAACAATACTAGGCTTGTAACTTCTGAATGATGATAGTCTCGAAATAGCTAGGCTATCTGCCTCCTACATCCATTATTATATTACGCGAATGATGTCACTTGAACTAATTTCGTGCGAAATTGAAGACGCTCAAACTTACATTGTATGTCCATAATAAACTCATATTATGTTCAGGAGCGTTATCATAAAACTGATTCATTCCGTCCTTGAATGGCTTCTTATTATTAAGGACAATGTAGCTTTCTATGATGGAATCCTTGAGGTTATTCTGTTAGAAATAATCGCATTAGGAATATAATAGAAGCGAATAGGAAGTTATGAATAGAGAGAGGCCAGAATTAATATATGGGGTAGATTCGATGGTATTAAAGACGATGTTGGATATCTTAGAATCTATCAAGAAGTAGTAAAAGAATTAGATGGATGTTAAGATAATATAAACGTTGAAAATATGTTTCACTATGAAATTGAAACTAAATGTATTATAGTAGCACAATAAGAAGCTTAACTACCGAAAAACTCTAACAAAATCTCAATAACGTATACTGTCTCAGTATTTGACCAACATTCTCCTCAAAATCCCAAACTAGAAAACGCCAAATAACATTAACATAAGTAGCAATATGTAGTTTGAACAGATCCCGGAACAAATCGTGGAGGACAAACAAAACGCTATTATGATGCGTCAACGTTGAACGTTTTAATAAATCATAAACGTGTGTGTAGTACGGCAGCCAAAATATTTGTGTGGGACACTACCGCAGGCGAACTAATAACAATGTATGGGAATGCGGAACATGAGTCGACAACACTTGGTTGTGGTACCGATACTGAGACAGCGAGCGCGATATTTGGTACTAACAAGGCAGATTATAAAGTCAGCGATAAGGTTATTAAGGACCTCGTGAGTGTTAGAAGTATTCGTGAACAGCTTGGATAAGGCTGACAGCGCTCTAGCTGGCAAGCTGGGCGACAATTTGTCACTTGTAAGTGCTAATCGAGGTGTTAGTGCTTTCATGAGGCTTTCAAGAGTGTGAGCTAAATGGGATTAGTTGTTTTGGTCTTGGACTGTTTTGATTATTATTTTTTTGTTCAGAACTACTCTAAAAGGCCATGTGATGGAATTATCTACCTACCTGTAGGGGGAGAATTTTCTAAAATACTTATTGGTGCTTACATTATTTATAGAGTTCTTTATCTCTTGTAAGAACATGCTTCCAGACTCAGTAGTTGAGGCTGTGCGTTGTCTTGTCTGTCAATTAGGCAGTGGTGCACCTAAAGTACCTATACCCACGTGTGTTTTTTATTGACCTACATTATTAAAATCGCCCCGCTTTCCGCTTCTCTACACACAGCAAGTCCACTGCCTCTGCGACCCTTCCTCGTCCCTTCGCCCCATTTGTTCCTTAATTTCGACCGAATCGATATTTTCAAGGCCCACAATCGTTTATTCGTATCAAACATTCATGTTTGACTCCCGAGATTCAATACGAACTTTTAAAGTTTTCAAATCAATGAAACATACTGGTACTTATTTTTTTACCTAAGTTATTTTTTATAGTTCTACCGAGAAAACGTTGCCTTTTAAGGTTATGTGGCCAAATGGCTCCGTTGGGAGGTTATTATCTTCACAAGTTACCCCTTTCTATCAGAAAACTTTAGTTTAAGTAAAGTTGAAAAAGGCTTTAGAAAATTGAACACGGCAAAGCGCGGGCTAATGTAACTTCCATGTTGTTTTTTGCCGGGAAAATGTGTCATGGCGTCGTTTTTATACTGACTAGCAAGTTAAAAATATAATTAATACGTTGCTAGCCTTGTTCAGAGTTAGTGTTTTAGTAAATTATTGTTTTTGTTAGAGAATAGGGGCTACCGCATAAGAATTTGCCGCTAGAGGCACTGGTGTAGCGTAAGGTCTCCGATATGTCGAACTCCTCTGTTTGTGTTGTAAGTGGGCGTGCTTTTTCCTAATTATATTATTGTTGTGAATATTTTGCGATACTTTAGATTAGTTTTGGCAAATATGAGTTACGGGTCAATGCATGTCAGTGCTTTAAGATATTAAATAGGATTTAGATGTAGACTTAGTTTTCACGCCCGTAGTAGGTACGTAACAAACTTTGACAGCTATACTTCTGACCTTAGTCAAAGTTCCGAGTTAAACTGACGTTAATTAGTTCATCCTCATTGGAAGGGAAAGTACTGAATGCCTTTCTGATTAATTGTTGTAATGTGTCATTTTCATTCATAAAGACCGACAGCGGGTCCGTATATCACATTGGTAAATTTGTCGTCGATTCATCTGCTTAGCTTTACAACCGTGTGTGAGGCCTGTCAATTTTACGCATATTTTAAAGCCAAACGTGCGTAAATATTGGGTTGGTGCCCGGTTGATATACCTATTATGTTATCAACCGTTAATGACTGAAGTGCTTAATGAACACTTTCTTAGCTTTACTGTTATACAGGTATTAGATATGATGACCACTCATTCCTTATTTTAAAGCGTTTGCGAAATCTTCCCAAAGAACCAGAAAATTTTACCGCTTGACAGTGTTGTACGAGTGGTAAATAAAGCGAATCGTTAGTAAATACAGGAACTGGTATGGACCTTGTTCCTGTTTTAAAAAGGGATGTAAAAATTTATATTTTACCGATCGTATTTTTTTTATTTTTGTATATTTTTTTAAACATTCAAATGAGTTGAGTCACTATATTTATAGGTTACATGTAGCAGATTGTCAAGCACTCAGATTACGTAAAGTGACTGGTGATTATTCCTACACATGCCATGTCGAGGTGAGGGTTAGCGTTAGCGCCCACTACGGGGGTAGGGGTGGGAGGGTAGTTACTCCGGGTAGTTTTGTTCGTGTTGGCTCAACGTAGATTCGAGATTGCAGCGAATGGAGAGACCAGTGATAGAAATAGATAGGTACAGTTTGTTAAAAGTTTGTAGACAATAAGAACTGAAAATTACTATTAGCAATCCTGTTGTGTATTAATACTAGGTACCCTATAACCTATATTAAAAAAATAGATAACATAATATCATCCTCGCCATCGCGTGAATTATCTTAAGGCGCAGATACCCCTGAGTAGCTGATTTTAAAATGAGAATCACGTCAAAACGGCTAGTTGTAATTTTTTTGAAAAATATATGTTATATAAGACCATTTTCTTAATAATTTGATATAAGAAAATTTTGAGTTTTATTCTTATAACATGTTGTAATTAATTAGTAAAGTTATGTCTAAAACGGACACAAACACGACAATCGCGCCTAAACCGCTGGGCGTATTTTAATCAAATTGACACCATCTGAAAGACAATTTAATTGACATTTTGATCTGAAGCTTTTTTTTTTAACTCATAGAATAATAAGAAAAGTACAATAAACTACAAAATTTTGGGTCGCGCGGGTGTGAAACGAGTGCGCGTTTTGTTTCCTCAAGGTCGTTGGCGTTAGTCGTCGCCTTAACAGATTTTAAAATTTATTATTATTTTTTTAGTTTTTTTTTTGTAATTTAAATAATACTGCAAACCCAAATGCACATAAAAATTATCTCTCGTAGAAATTTAAGAAATGAATTACTATCTAATTGAATTCGAACAAATTGCCCTCAACATCCACCTCATTTTGTGACTAAACACGACCAAGAAACTGTGTCAAACAGGGCCGAAGGCTTCAATTACTGCTTAAATGACATCATACAGTGAAATTCTAAGCAAAGTCACAATCTGGGCCAATCTGATGACATGAATGGAAGAACTAGCTCACTAATGAGTCCACTACTAGCACTTTCAAGGCCAAACAAATATGTCATTCTTATGTAAGAACAACCACCTTTTTTTGATGTCGGTAAAAATCTAAGAATAAACAGCCTTATTCAAAATAAATTAACTATATGATAATTTTAAACACTGATTAGCAGATTCTAATGAGTGTCTATTTGAATTAAACATAAATAGGTATAAAAAAATTATTGATTAAAAAAACTTTTTGTAAAACAAGCTTTTTTCGTCTTCTCAGTAAACCCTTTCATTTGATACCCATGTAAATAAGTAAATAAATTGTTTATTAGCTTCAAAATTTACAAAAAATGTGAATCCCTGACCCCTGAGCTAGGTAACAGGACCTGCGGTGTTTCAGGTGCCAGCGATCTCCTCCGTTATGTTATATAATTATAATTAATTAAACACCAATTCAATCCAAATAAGTATTCACTAAATATCACAGACTAAAATCAAAATCATTATTAAAATCCTATATTTAAACAAACTCAAAATTAAAATCGATTCCATAATAAAATTACAATAAAAATAATATAATATTAGATCATAGTTAAAATAAAATGAAATAAAATGATAAATATGGATGCTGGTATGTATGTGTTTGTGTGTGGGGATATCATGGCAGTGCACAAAAATAACTAGTCCGCCATATTGGATTTAAACTGTTGTCATCCTAACTAAACGGTTACCTATAATAAGTTCGAAAAACATTTGAAAGAATTTCGTTTCATCTAAAACTTTTCAACTATTATCGTTTCGTTTTTTTTTTTACTTCATCGAAGTCACGTCTGCCACACTGTCTCAGTTGACCAATCGATCAACAATCAATTCGATTTTTTTCGTCACTCCGACGTTTCATTTGGTCGAAAAACTTATTACCGAAGTTACACTTAGCCGAAATATTTTTTTTTCAAAGCATTATGGTCCCTAACAATCGGAATAGAAACGCTGCGCGGGGCTCCTATTTCTGTCTGCAGGGTCTAAAGTAACCTAACACGAAGGAGATGAAGCTGTGATGACGGATCATCTCCTTCGAACCTAACCTATACGTGTCAGTGTGCCCTAAGCTCCCGAGCTCGCTTCGCTCGCTCTTGGAACGATAAAATGTTTAATGTTCACATTGGTTTTAATATAGAATAGGTGTAAATACGATTAGTATTTAAGGGCCTACATCCGCCTTAGTGCCGTAAAACGGTAATTTTAAGCATACTCCTTAGTAACGGCTATGTTTGAAAAAAAAAAAAATTGTTTCATGTACATTATTTCTTAAACTTGGTTTTTTTATAACAAATAGTTATGCTTTAAAAAAATAATTAGCAACACGATATTAATGCAACACACAACACGCAACTTTTGGATACTCCTCCAAAACGATTAAACTTGGATGTTTAAAATATTTATACATAGATAAATTGATGGCTGGAATTTCTTCATAACTGAAATAGCTTATGTAAATCAAATAATATTTTGCAAACAAAACTGTTCAAAAGGAGTATCAATATTGATATTTTAGCATCGAGCGGGCGTACGGCCAGTACTGCGTTTACATTGGAACGTATATATCGGCTTAAGCAACCGAGACGAAGGCATCCCCTTCGAACCTAACCTATCCATGTCGGAGTGCCTATCAGTGTCGTTTCGCTCGCTCATGGACTAATTCGTTAAAATAATTAATTAATGTAAATGTATAATGCATGACAGTTATTAATAAATCATTTGCATGGAAATTGACCAAATAATATTCCGTAAAATTTTGTTTCGGTGAGGTGAAAATATGGCAAATACCTAAATCATTTGGCAAATGAAAAAAGTTCAAAGAGGCTTCGGCCAAAAGCAAAAAGTTATTTTGTAAATCGGCGAAATGTAGTTCGGTAAAATAATACATTTGCCACATGATACTTCGATGATCTGAAAATATGTCAAATAATGCAAATAGCAAAAAAGACGTCGGTCAATAGTTTTCAGCAAAATGAAATTCGAACAAAAAAAAATCGGAAAAGTGTTCGGTTCCCAAACTAAACGTGTATGCAAAATTTCATCTTAATCAGTGGAGGATAGCTTTAAAATTCAGTTGCAAGATTTGACCCGAACACACGTACATATATACATACATTGCAATTTAAATAAAAGCTTGTAATAAAGCCATTTTTTATTCTAAATTGGCTCGCGCTTGACCACTATCTCACCTGATGGTAAGCGATGATGACGTGGTCGACGGTGAGCACGGTAACCTATTCACTCTTGACTTAAAGACCCCTAGATAGCCTGTATTACTCGAAGGGTCGGGTAGAGGTACACCAATTAGTGCACCCACATTTTGCCCCTCAATTACAATTAAGAATCTGCTAAATGGCTAAAACGTTTTGAAAGATAAGGCTCAGTCTTTAAGCATTTAAAGGTCGCAAAATACATTTGCATTCATAAGCAAACCTCTCAATCATAAACATTTGCATCTGAAAAAAAATGAGATGCTTATCCACAACAAAATGGGTAACAAGTGGGATAAAATTTAAATTACGTAAAATGACAGCTGATTATTCCCAGCGCTTGGGGCGTTAGGCGAGGTGGGGTTGGAAAATAGAGGGTGGGAGGCTGCACCCCTTCTCTCGTAAGTCCGTCTAGTAACTCCAGTGATCGTGGTATCGATTTTACGAGGTTCGTACTTGGCATGTATAACAATACGTAGCAGATTGTATACGATGGTCTGTCGATGTGTCTGTGGTGCATTGAGTTTTATTCAGGTTCAATCTGATTTTAACAATGCATCTGATCTTGGGATATGTGATTGGAAAACTAAAGAAGCAGACAGAGATGGCGTTTCAACGTTCGTTCGTATCGTTAGTAATTCATCGTTTCTCCACTTATACGGTCAACATCACTTGTATTGCGAAAATCACCCTTAACGCTACGACATAAAAGAAAGGTGTCAATGTCAAACTATCATAGACATGTGCTTGTATATAGGTTGAAATTATAATTTTCATATTTAAAGAAACAATAGGAGTATACATGTATCGTAGCAGGTGGCTTTCTGTAGCTTCTGGAAAAAAAATGTGAGGTTATGTATATGTCGTGATCACACTTATTCAGTTTTAATTTAAAAATATCCTCAAACTAAACATTTTCAAAAGTAACGTTCTCGTCTGTCACTTTAATAAAGACGCCATCTTTAAAAGCCGGGCACGTGAACGGCCTCCTTCAGCCTCGTAGTACGAAATATGGCGGCGTCTCAGGCAATATTTTGCCGGTAAAACATCGGTTTATTTCAAGAGTAGAACCAGGGCTTGACATCAACAGTTAAGCTACTTTCTCATAAATCTACAACGACTTCGTTTTACTTTTGTGAAATACTGTCGATTGATAAATTGTTTGGTATAGAAATGTTTAGGAGAATATTTTAAGCGATTTATTGTATATCGAAGGTTTTTGTTAAGAACGAAACTGCTGTGGATATTTTGTGCTAGAAAAAACAGTTCTTTTATAATTAAACATTATAAAATATCTGTGGTTTATTTCATCTGGCTCAAAACATTCAGATCTATCCCTAAAATTTATCCTATAAGTAATCTAACAAAGAATTTAAAATTCACCTGTGTATTTGTTCTATGTACTATAAGGGTCAAAAGTGCAGACATACTCTACCAAAACAGAAAAGGCAATTTTTTGTAGGCAGCAGAATTTCAACTTTTCGCGGTTACTAGGAATAATCTATACTTTAATTTCTATACAATATATTAAATCAGTTGTGGATAATTTAACTTCTTCTACAAAAACTAGCCATTTGAGTTTTGGTAGAGAATGACTGCACTTTTGACCCTTGACTGTACGTATTTGTTTTTGGTCGAATTCAAATAAATACATAACATTAATTAAACTCTTTCACTTCACCTACGAGTATTTGAACAAAGCGTTAAAAGTTTAATCCCGCAAAGTAATCTATAACGCATTGCTGAAGCACTAACACGACACATGATACCCCGGAGACATTGATTAATTTCCCCGTACACATTTTTAGAATGTCTAGACTAGGTTACGAAGTAGAGGTCGTTGTCCACTACCCGCCACTAGATGGCGCTAGCGTCGCCGTTTCATTGATCCGCCCGGTTTGGGACACTGAAAATAGTATTTCGTTACGCAACGCGGCCATTCAACGCTTTCCACATTTTTACCGACTTTTTTGTTTTCATTTTTATCTTGAAGGAAAATTATTCTTTTGTTATAACGTAGCATGAATGAGTGGAACCATAAATTATAGGTTGTAGTAATAACGTATGGCTTGTTGTACGTTTATGGGTTGACTGCGGTAAGATGGGCGTGCCCACTCGTGGTGTAAACAGTTCTCAATAATAGACTCGCCTTAGTTGCAGGTTATCATCAAATAAATGGGCGTAATTCGTAACATTGCTTATGATGATTTGAACGTGTTATATTCTCTGAAAAGCGTTGTCAAAGAAAATGGTTTTATGCATAATACAGACATAGAATTTTAGCAAAAAATGTGTCTATTTTTGTGAAAGATATTTTCAGCGAATAAAGTAGCAGATATTTCGGGCTTAGGTAGATAATAAAAGCTCAAAAGCTGGCACCAAAATCAAAAGTTATGGTATCAAAAGTTAAATAGCTTGTCGATAAAACGACGATAAAATCATAATACTAATAAAACTGTTGGCATACACAATACAACATCAGGCCTCATAGTTTGAAGAGAAAGCAGAGAATACGGTTAAATATCCGTGGGACCCTTATATTTTGATGAGCAATGATGACAGGTGATAGAATAGAATTGTAGCCGATTGATAAAGATAACGTAAGAAGTCTCATCAGTCATCGTCCCCTTCAATTTTCCTACGCGGCGATATAAAATCGGAAATCTGAAAAAGATAAATAGCCTTAAAAGAAGGAAGAGCACGTGGCAAAAAACGAACCATGCAATGAGCATAAAATGGCATTGGATCATCGTCCAGATAAGAAATTACCAAACTCACACCTCAATGCCAGTTTTAAAGGAAGATTTCAACGATTTCAAATCACTCGTTTGTAGGATTTAAAGCAATCCATCTTTGCTCCACGTATAAACAAACAATGAAAAACAAAGTGTGAACCGCACAATGCAAGCCGGAGTAAAGTGATAGAATTAATCAGTACGATCGCCGATGGACAGCGTAGCACCTGTTAATGGAGGTGCATTACCGACGGTCGGCTTGCGGTATGGGGGCTTAAGTGACGGTTTGGAAAGTGCGTTGCGTTTGAATTTCGAACATTTTAAGTTGGTATACGTTGTGGCCGTTTGTAAAGGGAGTTTTATTTGAAATTTTACATTTTACGTCGGTAGCTGTGCCGGTTTGTAAAAGTTCGTTTTGAAAACGGAACATTTACATTTGGTATATACGAGTACTGTAACGATTGGAAAACTGCTTTTGAAAATGGAACATTTTACCTTGGTATAACTATGTTGTGACGGTTTCGAAAATTGCGTTTTGGCATAGAGAGAGCTTGCCAGATAGAAAGCTAGGAATTTCTCACGCTCTCCTTCAGTTGGTCAAGGGTGGCGTAGCGTGTCAATATTTGTTCCGATGTTTGCTAAATCTGATTAATGGTCGAATATTATCCAGTGACTAGTGATAGGGTGACGGTTGACAGCACGGAGTAGAAGTAGAATATTATCAGGTCAAGGACAGGAAGATGATGATAATGAGTTGAAAATTAGGTACCATCTGCCGTGTCTTCTAGTACAGCTTGCACATTCAAAAATACTTTCATTGAGCTGACAAGAAATGCAATCCTGATCAACTACATTTTTCGACACATTTTAAAAGTGCTTATGAATTATATCTTTGACTTACTTACTTATTATATTCTTTATAACTAACCCAAAATATATTAGAACACGAAAATACATATAAATAACAGTCAACAGCTATTTCCGTCTCCCATAGATTCCAAAAAAAGCTTTTAAAAAAGCGAAGAATTTCTAATACAAACTCGTTGGAATGCTCAGCGGAAATGTTAATATAATGTCGCGTATTTTCCACACACGATTATTATTAGCCCGTTGAGCTGTGTGTAAACACAGGCATACGTTGTAACTACCCGTAGTTTTTTAATGTTTCTATCATATTCAAGTTTTAGGCTTATAGATGATTTTTATCGCAAAAGTAGGTAATCTTGTTTCTATGAAAAGTTGTTTATATTACAAGCTTTTATTTAACTCGCAATGTGTGTATGTAAGTTTGTTCGGGTCAAATCTTGCAACTGAATTTTAAAGCAGTTATCCTCAACCGATTAAGATGAAATTTTGCATACACCTTTAGTTTGGATGGCAATGCATAGTCTGCCAGTTACGTCATTCTACATCCAATATGGCGGATGGACCAAGATGGCGGACTAGTTATTTTTTGTGCACTACCATGATATGGGTATCAAATCAAACGGTGAGAAGAATACGAAAAAAGATTTTTAACGAAGAATTTTATTTTTGTGAAACAGCTCTCAAATGTTCCCTTAAAGTGCTTTTCAGAAACTTACAAGGCCGTTTGTAATGTTTTCAATAAAATTTCGATGATGTCTTCATGGTTTTATTTTAATGACTTTCACAGGTTACTCTTAAAAATAGGGATGGTGACAAAAATATATATTTAGACCGTCAGTTAGATAACCAAAAAATATTGAACACGTATTTTTCTTTTACCACTTAACCAAAAATTAACAGACTAGTGCCTCGAGAGCCAGACAGTGCCTTGAAATATCGTGTGACGTCACGGTGTGCTACACTTTATACTGACAACGTGAAAAATGTGTGTGTGTGTGTGGGTGTGTGCGGTCTCATCACCGTACATTTTTCTGCATACTGGCAACCTACTTTAGGCCAACGATGTGCGTCATAATTTGACCGTATAAAACATCATAACAAAGCAACCAACGTTGATAGTGATCTTATAGCCGTGTTGCTATCCAAACCAAGAGAGAGAAATAGTCGCCTTCCATCTAAGTTATACTGTAGTTTACTTACTCGAATATATTTAACTAGTGGATCTAACTGTGACGTGTTTCTCTCCAACCAACTAACGGCGAATCGGTGTACGGACTTACGACCCGTACAGTGTGTGTTTGTAAATTTTTATTTATTTGACAAAGTTATTAATTCGGTTTCAATTTTGTTTGATAATCTCACTGACGGACAAAATATAATTATAATTTTTTTACCCAGGAAACATCCCTGTTAATATTTAATATGAGTTCTGTAGTGTGTTGTAACGATACGTTTAGCTCAAAAGAGCTAAACGTAAGCCACGTTAATAGAAAAGATAAAAATAAGGGCCGGCTTCGTACGACGTGCCGCCCGCGTAAAACGACTGACTGAGTGATCAGCTGCGCCCGCCTCTTCCAAGTTGGCGAAGGGGCAACCGCAGACTAGAGCGGCGTGATACGATGCTGCTGGTGGAGCGCTACCGCGAGCTGTGGGCCCTCGTGTTCAGCGTGCGCATCCTGCGCGTACTGCTGCAGGGCGCGCGCGGCCTTAGCGCGCAAACCACCGCGCCGCTGAGGACCTGTCTGCCGCAGTTCCTACACCACGTGCCAGACTGGCGAAGTTGTTATTATAACAGTAAAAGTTGACTTGAGAGTATAATTTTTATTTATTTATAGTCTTCAAGGATTTATAACACTCATTCACAAACTGAATTCATTACAATTTTATTAGTACTTTGTGGATAAGAATATGCTTTGTAATTTAAGGCTAAAATATGTGTCCTTCAAATTTTGCAACCAAAACCAAACTTAATAAATTATATTTATTGCACTTCGAAGATTTGTTAAACATTCACCGGCTGAATAAATTACAGTTTAAAGAGTTTTTCAGATAAGATAGTATACTTGGTAATACTAAGTAGTCAACCGACATTCGGCGTTCACAGGCCGAATCCAACTAAAAAACCGACGCCCGCTTTTTCTCGTTCTGTCATATCTTCTCAATTTCAAATTGAAATCTAAATTATAAGTAATCAGAACGGATAAAAACGGTTTACAGTCTGCCGCTGCCCTTATTATGAAAATTATAAAGTACAACGAGCATATAGAATGTCTAGTCCATGGTATGTTATGTCTATGGCTTAAGAAAAATAAATTGGACGGATAGATGTCAATTCAGATGAAAATGTCAGAGTATAAAATATTCTAAGATTTTAAAAATTAGCGATATAAATAAGTTGTGGAATGTTAAAACAATAACAGAGATAACTAAAAGTATGCTTTTCAGGTGCTAACAGTATCAAAGAATACATAAAAGTAAGTCACATGAGTTGATACAATTTCAAAAGACAAAAAGGTGTGGTTTGTATAGTATTATAAAACGTAAGTAGACTAAAAGATGTGGATCTGTACTGCAGAATACCACAGTGTCTCCTATTATTTGTGTTAGAGGGGCTGAAGTTTCTAGGATAGGCTTACAATGACATTGACATTTGACACTGACAGGTGCGTTCAGTTTATAACACAATTTTGGGTACCAGTATTTAACATGGAGCGGATGCCAATCTCCAATCTCCCCTTTACAACCCAGTAACGGATCGTACGGAAATAAATACCGCTATATTATATTAGCAAGACCGGTGTTTGATTTACTAGCTTTTGACTACCCGTAACGACTGTCAAGATCTACAAATGACAATACTTAAACCCTTTTGTGGCAATGGCTTAACCCCTTTCATTCAAGACACAATGAAAAAACCATTGTGTCTCGCGTAGATCTGCGTTCCGGCACACGAGAGGTTAAACTGCTTTCCACGGCAAGGAAGTCTCATTGTGAAATGATAGGCCACCAATCCACGGACCGACCACACAACCTCGAAGATCTACATGTGCAGCTCTTAATATTTAGACTTTCAGAAGCAAAAATATCTATGTATTTAATATTTTCAGACTAATATTACAAATTTTTGGCACTTTGTTAACAATAATATTATTTTCTTAATTACATCGAAGGCGGTCTCGAATATCGGATCTTGATAGAAAGACAGTGAAAGACTAATCTATCAATGTCCTTCATTTTCAGCGTATCTTGACATTCATTAGTGATGAATCGATCAACTATTAGGTTTACGAATAACCTAATCTTCATTTTGAGTATCCATTACGAATTATACTTTTTCTTGGAAGTAGGGCAGGATGAAAACATTATTGTCACCTCATATCTAATAGCGGTAATATTTATTTTTCAACGATTCTGAGCCCGACAAATGAGGTTTCTAAATTGAGTTGTTTTCGAGTCGTCGAGCTTTTTTTTTGGGAATTGTATCCCTTACGACCAAAAATTGCTAATTGTGAGAAATCTTCTTCATCCTGGATAATAAACTGCTACTTTTCGTATAGCTCAGGAACAAAACAATTCTACAAGTAACAATTTATTAAGCCACAATTAAATAGTTTTGTTTACGTTTTATTAAAAGGAAAGTTAATACATCCTTTAACAACATTGTCTTATAACTAACACACTAAGACAAGAAACAGAACAATACCCTAGAATTGGTTCCGATCTATTAAATAATTTACAATATTAAGTATTCATTGTCGCGTGCCTAGGGCCCGTGACGTCATGCTCCAGTGAAAGGGCTCCGGTTACAATAATAGGATTTACAATTATATATCATTAGAACAATACATCACGCCTTACACCATTGACTAAGGAACCGTGTTTCTTCGTGCGTAATATCGACGTTACCTATGATTGGGTATGGGCGCGACTTTGACGGCATTCAATTGGACCACGTTACTCCTAATCAATCGTTTTATTTTATAAGTTTAAATAAATATTTAGTTCTAGTAAAAAATACTTAGGCTAAGTCTGGGATTCAGAAATCCGGGTTTCTGAATTGAGTATTTTGAGTTAATACGTGTCAACCCCTATTAAATGCCCAATTTTGACAGGTTTTCTGGCTTATGTAAAGTTTGAGTTTAGTTTCCTATCAGGGATAACTTTTGACAGAAGTCCAAAATATATGGGATTGACATACGCTACCCAAATGCCATGTAGTCAATTCTAAATATTTTTGACGGATTGGCAATCATGTCTGAAGGTAGAATATCACTTTTTCTAGGGCCCGCAATGGTCTCCATCTTAAATTATACTGATCAATAAGTCCTGAATCGCCTGATCAAAACAAAGATCACTAAAACTGTTATAATTGTTACCGAAACAGTTACAGTCAATAAAATCACTTGGTATTCAGAAATTCTTGATATTGATTTATTTGACAAACCGAGGCCAGTCAACCCTTAGAAAATTTTAATACCGAATTTCATCACGCAAGAAATGCTTCTAGACTTAGGTATTTCATTACTATGAAATATGTTTGAAACGAACAAATTTTATTAACATACTAAACATGAAATAGATGGTCCTTTCTAGGCGCGGTCGATAAAGTAAAGTTTCTTAACGCAATAGGGTCAAGAGGTGGGTAAATATTTAGTATTATTATATGAGCCACTAAGGCTTTTATCCCTCCGATGAGAAACAGAGGAAACAGACCTAAAGTAAACCTGCTTTTATTTAAACTTTGGGCTTAGCAATATACTGAGTGATATAGCGCGTCTGTTCGTAAAGTAATTGTTTAAGTGATTAAATAAATCTTGGAAGGTATTTATAGAGTAGCTGGATGGGAGAGAATCGAAGAAGATGTTTAAGATTTTCTTGGCAATGATGACAAGGAACTAGCACACGGAATTCGGTCAGGAAAACAAAATTCACAGACTTTCGAACTCTAGTTGACTATGCTGTGATTTGATGATTAATTTGTCTTTACAGAAAGCACCTCTATGGAAGAAGTAGATGCATTTAGATGCTGCAACAGGATCCCAAATAAATAAGTACAGGGGCAGGATGATTATGATGAAGAACTTTTTGAAAGAGAATCTTCTAGTACCACAGCATGGAAAAAGAATTTAAGTCTAAAACATGAAGTCAAACATAAAATAAATTATGCATATATGCACAAACGTAGAGCACGTTTGTCCTTCATATGCATAATAATAAAAACACGTATATTAAAAGCAGCATCCAAAACTGCCGAAATTGGGCGCGAAATGGACATAAAAGACAATCACGTATGAACTCAGCATTTACGAGACGATAACCATCCGTCAAGCACTTAGGACCAGCGCACATGGTAATGCTTGCAATATTGGTTAAAAATTGCGGCGATTAAGTGGTGCAATCCCACGCTGATAACGCATCAGATGCGTTATTAAACATTAATATACTGTACCTACGACAGATCGTAGCTGCTAGAACTATTGGGTCAAACTTATACTTTAATTATATTTGAAGATTTTGCTAATAAAAACTACTGCAGTTTCTTTGAGCCAAAAGAGATATAAAAAGTAATTTAATTTTAAAAGAAAAAGATTCACATATTATGCAAAATCCAACCATTTTGCATGACGATGATTTTATCCCTCAAAAAAGGAAGGATTTTGAATTTATGCCTATAGAAATCACCACACTCATGGTTCTTAAAAAGACCACAGTTGTATGAAGGTAAACGAAGTCTTATAGATTCTCCGAGCCTTACAGACTGCTATCAACTTCGCTAATAGAATCATGTTTATTTAGGCGAGCGTGGTAGGTCGTTGATAACAACTCTTACATACATTTGCCACAAAGCATTGTAATATCTCGCTGTGGCAGACATTCCGTCCTGACGTTGCTATGACATGTAGTTTCATTATCTCTTGTCTAATGAGACGCGTGTGGGTACTCGCAAATAAATTATTACTGTAACTGTATGCCTACTGCCGAAGGTATTCTGTTTGTGTTTCATATTCATTGCTTCTTTGTTGAGGATAAAGATTTCTGCCAACATTTATATTTATATAGCAGCTTTTGTAGTAAACAATTTGGTTGATGTTCGATTTTCGTCATTTCTTTTATTATTTTCACATTCTGCTTTTACACAATCATTATCTTCATAGATTGGGATATCTATTAGCGGTATTGTCAAGTCTTCAATTATCGTCATCGTTAATTATCTTGCCCTTATCCCATTTTGATTGGCGTAACATTTCTTTTTCTTCCATACTTTTCTGTAAGTCGTTATCTCAGTAGTATTTCACAAAACAGATGCATATAGTCCTAACTATATGTAACTGTTTCGTGGGCCCCGCGTCTACCACTCCCCTCGCAGGCGCGAGAAGCAGTGACAACCGACTGGCTAAGCGGTGCCGGGACCGCGCGAAAGTGTAGGCATTAATCGCTGTTGTACAGTCGAGTGAAGGAGGCCTGCCCTGGGGCCATGACGTGTCAAAACTATCATGGTTCAAATGTAAAAACTAACTAACTATATATATCTGTTTCGTGGAATGTTCGCCTAAGCTCGTCTAGTTGCGTTCATTCATCAGTTCATCACTAATCTGAAATTCGAGCTTTACAAACAGTTCACGATTATCGCCCCCGCACCGATGTAACCCAATCCTTATCAGTTTTGATCCTTTTCGCACTATCAGCACTTTGTTTAATGGCAGTATTGTTTGAACATCGAAGTTTTCACAATGAATTGGTATTATCATTGTCCTTTTAGAGAGGGTCTTATTTAAATTAGATGGCGATTTCATAAAGCTTTCTTTGACGGAGCGGGTACAGGAAGATGGAAAGGTTATGTGCTAAGTGTATATCATCATATAGTTATTGTCTAGTCGATTTTTTTTTCTAAAATGATAGGTCATTGAGTCATGGCAAATGATTGATTTTTTGCCTTTTTACACTTTTTCCTACCTTATACCTTCTCTTTACTGCTGAACTGTAGTAAGATACCAAAGCTCAAATTGTATCAATTCTATTTGTGACATATTTTTGATCAAAATGATACGTACAACGTATTACGTTACAGGACTACAACATTTGCATCGATCACAACTTCAAATGAAGAATCAAACAAAACCAACAAAGAGAATAATGCCATAAACGCCCGACTTGGACAACAGCCATCGCTGGTCAATAACCGTAGCAGTTGTTAACAGAATGAGCAGACCATCCACCACGACCACGATCTTCACGGAGCTATACAATTTGGTGGGCAGCCAAGTTTCCACAACAGTAAGCACCAGTTACGCTACAATATAATTTTTATTCACGTCAATTTGTGACGTTTTCTACGATTTTTCCAAGGTTAATTGCAAAATATTAATTGATATATTCCTTTGGTTTTATGGGGACTCGAGAGGTGTTTGTAGCATTATTTTTAACTAAGCACATATAGTTAATTTTTATAATTTTCATGCGTAAATAAAAATTATTTAGCTAACTTACAGTCAAAGTGGAAGTAGTATTCTATCAGCGATAACAATTGTCAAAAGTCCAAAACAAGTGAGTCTGACCACATGCCACTCTGATATCGCATGTCAATCCAGTCCCATATATTTTGGCATTTTCTGTCATGAATCGAATGTCAATTAGACTAGTATGTAGGATGTGTAACGTTTTTATATTTTGATGTATCCATTCAAATATGTTAATCAGAATGAAACAAGAAAACTCATTGAGGAATCTACTCTAATGGATTACCTTAATTAAAGCGTGGCGACCGAGCTTTGCTCGGGTGAAACAGAGTTTTTTTTTTTCGATAACTTGATTACATATACATTTAGGTATATACAAATATTGCTCGATAGGATAGTATCTGGGCGACTGAGCTCTGCTGGGGAGAAAATAAAGAAAACAGTTTTGCGATTATGTATTTGTCCAGATATCTATTATTCCGATTATCCAACCCAGCTAGATCGATTTTCCGCCCCCGAAAACCCTTATATTGCAAATTTTATCGAAATGGTTAGAGCCGTTTTCGAGAACGTGATTACAAATATACAAATATTGCTCGATTAATAGTTTATGAATATAAGTATGTACAAATATTGCTCGTTTAATAGGATTTATATTTTTATCAGGATTTCTTTAAGGGTGTTTTGTTGATGAATTTATTATGGCAACCTCTACAAAAGCCTTTACCAACTTTATCTAAGCTTTGAAAGTCATTTCCACTCTCCTCTATAAACGCTTACCTATTAATTTTGTTTCTCTTAACGTATAATTTCTTTAACGTTTAATTAATTGTTAATAATAATTAACTCTCTATACCCCCTAGTTTTATATCAAGATTATCAAAGATGTTGAACGGATTTTGCTGAAGGCATATAGAGTTAATTATTAATAACAATTAATTCTTACCACAACAAACCTTTAGCAAAATCCGTTCAATATCATCATTGATCATCTTGATATAAAACTTCTTAAGTAAAGCAAGCGTAGATTTTCTCTGATGTTTTTCGAATTTTCTGAACAAAGAGGCTACACTCGTGTGTTGTCTAAATGAGAAAACTTCAATATTGAAGTCTTGCCATCTTGATGTGACTTGGAAGTTATTTGGTAATAAAATAACTGAATGATTAGTTTCAATAAAATTCGCTTTGCCTCAACATGTCTTTGGCAAATATAGAGTAGGTACTGACCACAGTACTTAGCGTATTATTTGTATTGTATTTAGTTTTTATTCGTAATAATTTTATATAATTTAACTACTACTTATCAAAAGACGCACCTATGCGCTCCGAGGCGCATGTGTATGGTTGGAAATTGTTGTTGGAGTTTTTTTATCTTTAACCCATTTAGAAAAAGTTCTATGAAATTCTCCATCTTCTTCTCTATCTTTATTTACTGGGCAAACCCAGTATTTCCTTATCCGTCTTGACTGGCTGATAATGACCACAAAATCAATAATTCGTCTTCCGATGAAGAACTATCGTCAAAAAACATGGTGACAAGTATTGGTACCGCGTAGACCGTTCAACAGTGGCGTTTGTGAACAACTGCATGTTCGAACGCAAAACTGACCTTTTGAACGCTTGACCGCGTGACGGCTCTGTCTGATAGTACCCTTAGTCAACGTCCCAAGTTTAAACTGACGTTAGCCATCATCCTCATTGGTTTATCACATGGAACTTCAACTGGTGAAATATGGGTGCATTTACACGTTTACATATCCCTTCCGCATATACAGGACTAATGCTACATTAGCTTATAAATATTTTTACGGTGTGTTTTTAAGGCTTATTTAAAAATATGGTTGTCTACAAAATATAAGCAAATAAAAATGGCGTATTCCAACATCAAAAACGTGACAAGGGTCGGTACAGCGTGCAAATATTCTCCTTTTGCCCTTTCATTATTTCGCGGAAATATCCTCAAGGGTTTTTATCATTTAATATTATGAGTTGGTACAGCAACGTTACCGTGAAATTATTATCAGTCTCTCATGAATGTTTTTTTACTGGTAATGAACCGCTGAACTTGCCAACGAACGCCAATATTTGGTTAACATCTTGAGTGTTATGACTAACTGACCAAACTGTTTTATTAAACTGTAGGTTTACTTGTTTCTACTGAATGTTACTTGAAAATGCTACTATTGAATATTTTCAACATACGGAAGAACTAGTTTGAAACTATGGTAGAAATGTTTTTTTTTTACTTGAGACTATCCCACCGCACTATTCCCAAACCACTGCAACTCCTGAAAGCAAGAATCAACAGTGGCGACCACCACAAAAGTGCCGAGACAATGAAGCATGACGAAGTCCCGGAGAATGAATTTAACTGCATTAGATGTCGCAACAAAATTAATCAGAAAAGAATAATGGAGGAGTAGGAAAAACACAAATTTCCACTTCCCTCCATATCAAGCAGGAGTCTGTAGGAGTCAGAACAAACAATGCCAATAGGCACAAATTTTCGTTTACAACATGGATAAGCCCAGTTGCTTAGCACCACGGATAAAAATTAATATTAATGGGTCCTAACATTGTGTTATATTTGATTCCAATAATAGGTATGGCAAAAACGCTTGTACGCATGGAAATTTGTTCTAGTTTCTTCAAGATCTAAATAAGGTTTAAATTTGGGTAGCTTACAATCTGTCTGGAGGCATCTGAATACCAGTATCTGGGTATTTTACACGAGACGACTGCCTGTTAGATCTGCACAATCCAGTTACAAATTTCACGAAAGCAAGTTTTACTGTATCTTGACCAGCAGCTTCTTTCACTCTGTGTGGAGGACCAATTCGATCCCACGCCTAAATAGCTCCAATCGCCAAATTAATGGCACCCAATAAAAATATTATTAACGCCATAAAATTCATCGTTGCCTAAAAAACGGAATAACGACTCGATTGGCTATAAAAGACGTTTCTTATTACGGATGGGCCCTTTATTTGACTGTGTCTAGCAAGATGAGAAATACGGTTCGAAGTCTGAAATATTTTTTCTCTTAATAGCGATAACGCGTAAAATCATGTAACAAAATACTACTTTAGGTAAAATGGATGTTTGTTTGTGTGATTGTTGGGTCTTTGCGTAAAATATTTCATCAGCACTGCTCTAAAAACGGTAAAGGAAAACATCGTGAGGAAACCGGCATGTCCTTGAAGCAAAAATTCGAAGACATGTGACCACCAACCCACACTGGGCTCCCGTGGTGGATTAAGGCCCATGCCCTCTCACAGAGAGGAGGCCTGTGTCCCAGCAATGGAAACATTAAAAGGCTTTTAATGATTGATGAATGATTCCATGGGATAATAAAACACTTTTCACCGGGCGAATCCGTGGGCGAAAGCTTCTCTTTAGTAAGAAGAAGAAAATAATAATCTTAATAATATAATAATATGTTGCTCAAGTAATTCTCGTATACCTACTATGATTTGACTCAAATCGTGCAGTCATTCTGGCACGTGCCGTGATACTCTCTTCCCAGCACTAATAAAATATGTATAAGGAGCTGAAAATATTACAACCACAGATATAAATCTAAATAGATCCCTCCATCTGTATGAAAACCAAGCGTGCCACTTATTCACAAACAATTTAAAAACAAATTTACTTACCAATGAAAGAAAATCTTTCCAATGCTTTGGCCAACTTTTTCTATACATTCTTTATAGCTCACCATTGCATAAAAAGGCATTTATCTAGATTTCGGTGGATTTCCGGTGCCAATACTGCTAAATGAAAAGCTCAGATTACGATAATTTGTCAACTCATTCATCATTTGTCGTAACTTTAGTCCGTTTTTTGGCACGCGAAGTACATACAAACGCGTCATCTAGTTAGATTTGTCTGTGGTTACAACCATGGCAGAAGAAAAGACGATCGATACGCCCAAAATTAACATTGTCATCAATATAATAATTGTTTCACAGTAGCAGCAACCACAATTTAAAATTTAGCCAATTAATTTTATGCCACATACAATCTTTCGGCCATTCCACATCGATCAACACTGTTGTCATTTAACAACCTTCCTTGATTATCATCAATAAAGTCTGTATTTGCTTGAATTCTGCTAGATTGGGTCTGGAACGTTTCAATTAAGGTGGGCTACGTTAAGTGGCGTTGTGTTCCATGCCTCGTTACTGCGTGTGCCTCAAATCGTGGGCGGATGGAATTTACTAGCGAATTTTCAATTAACGCTCCGCCTTTTTGTTTAGGTAGGTTTTGGTGTCTCAGATGCAAATTCAAGGGAAGTGATAGCCAGTGGGTTCCCGCATTGTCGAGACGTGGAGGCTGAGTAGCCGTGGCTTGGTCACCTAAGGTTAAGCGAAGGTGGGGCCTATCCGAGGTGGGGCCTCTCGTCAGGGCTTTTACCGATAAGCCGACGACGTAGCGGCCAACAAGTAGGTTGCGGTGCCGCCTGGGCGTCATTGCAAGTTTGCAACTGAGGCGGGCCGCGATGTTGTATGGGGCCTCCCATACCCATACGATATCGCGGCTCAGGGTGGAAGGCCGCGGCAGGAGAGGAGTGCCGGTATTGTGGTGCGCCGCTCTCCCTGCCTTCCGTGGCCTGGACGGGGTCGCCACCATCTGATGCCGGACGCGGTGGGGCCGCAGGGGAGGAGGAGTGTTGGTATAGCGTTGGCCGCTCTCCATTTTTCCCCTGCGGCCGAAAAATGGTAGGTGGCCGAAAAAAAAGGGGGAGTGATAGCAAATGCCTTTTGCTTTTACCATGAATTTCAGGAGAAGACAAAAAGAGAATCACCTGTAGAGCAAGATGAAGGGCAAGCAATCAAGTGGTTCGATTAATTCGCCGTAGAACTGATCTCTGGGGTTGGACACGAAATGTAGAACCGATCTCTATTGAAGACCTGTGGGAATACACGACATGTGCTTGGACAGTAGGCTAGTTGGTGCGAAGATATTCCAAAGAGAGATGAGAGTAACGAAGGATCGAGCAATCAATAGTGTGCTATTAGAGATGCACTTATGCCCAGTAGTGAATTTCTATAGACTGATTATGTAATCAATTAGATGTGTATTGATATCACAGTGCTGATGTCCTAGCCTTTGCCTAGTTAAGTCTAACACTATGCAGCTGGATAAGTACCTATTCCACACAATGTGATATGATGTCATCTGCAAAGCAATAGAGAACCAAGAGTATTTGTTCAGACTATTTATTTATGCTACAAACAACTTTGAAGTAAAGTCCCCGTCACGAGAAACTATAAATTTTGTAAACACACATTCAGGGGTTCGCAACCTTTGGATCAAATTAAAAAAAAAAACAGTTCTGTAATGATTCTCATTTTTATATATAGGGTTATAATTATGCCATACAAATATCATCAATGCGAAAACAACTCTGTCTGTCTGTTACCTTTTCACGCTTAAAACGCTGAACTGATTTAGATGTAATTTGGTATGGAGATACTTTGAGACCCTGGGAAGGACATAGGATAGTTCTTATCCCGGAAATCATCCTCAAGGTGGTGGAAAGGGGGTTGGAACTATATTAACAGAATCTACAATATTATTGCGGGATATAAAAAATATGCTATTCGAAGTACTAATGCTACGCCGACGAAGTCACGGGCAACATCTAGATCCGCGAAAATAACACAAACAAACTGAGACGCATTCGATTCTCGAATGACAGCATAGACATTTGACAGCGTCAGCGTGAACTTACTAGGTACTTCAAAATGGTGGCAAAAATAACCCGGCCAAGTGAAATTGCTCATTAGTTTTGTATTACACGTATGTTACTTTGAGTTAATTGAATTTGGGATTATTTGTTGTTGATTGAATTGTCGCTAAGTAACTTAGTAGAAGTTCTTTATTAACAAAACTTAGCTTCTCGTGACGGGGACTTTAAAACTTTCGATAGCCGATATTTTACCAAGAAAAAATAAAAGATAGAACATTACAAATGACCTTGACGCCCACTCTGTTCTGAGACGCCGTATTGTCTGGCGTATTCATAATTAATCTGGTAACTACTCATGAAGCTTCTAGGCGTAAAACAAATGAAGCTATATTTATTTATCTAGAATATTAACGATCTATAGCTTAGTAACAGATGAACAACAGTCAATCTACGGCAATAACGGTTGCCAGCAGGAGTCTTGTAAAAAGAAACTCATTCTAATGACTGCGCACAATGGTAGAACTCATTTCTATTTAAGAAAATAAGAGTTTACCTTTACCTGAATTGAAATTTTAGAGTTCAAAATGTGTCTAATGTGCCCTACGAGGCTACGATAGGAATCCCAACGTTTGACAGATTCTAGGTTAAAGCAGAGTTTAAAAAATTCTGAATTTCAAATTCTGAAAATGTTCATTCAGAAATGGAGAGTTGTGTAATTTGAGACAAAAAGAAAGAAGAAAAACCCAGATCCATTCCACGTTATTGTAGAATTTTTAAGTGGTGGGTAGATAAGGCGTTATACGGGCAGTCAAATTATTTCAAGTTTCAGTTGATTATCTAAATAATCTTGAAGATTTCCTTGTGTATTTTTATATTTTTTTAGTTTATCGGACAAGCAGAACTTTTGGGACACTCCAAACAGGTAACTGCAGAATATAGTAAGCCTAACTGTACTGTAGCCAAAAGTTATCGCAACATACATTTCCCCATTATTTCGTCGATGGAACAATTATGTTATTTAACTCGTTAAATTTATTAATTATAAAAGTTTCACAGCGAGCCGGGTGGAGCTGTAAAACTTTTAGCCCTCTGTGTAAATGTTACAAAGTTTCCTATGTCAGCTATTCCGCGTATATGTGGAATATTAACATGTTACTGTTGTTCTGAACAGGTACCTGTGTTTCCTTATCTAAGGAGTTTGTTTGTTCTGTGTTTCTAATTATGTACTTAATTAACAGGTGTGTAGAGTTGTTTTAAAAGGAGAAGAATATTAACTTTACAGAGGAATCGTGCACATACGAAAATTCGACATGCTTTCGATTTACGATCGATTCCTTTTCTCAAATTACAGTCAGCCACAGTACAGTGAACAGAGGGCGACCATAATCTCTTAGAGTAATGTTATTTTGAGTGTACGTAAGGGACAGTTGTATATGACTTTTATACATCTGTCCCTGACGGGACCCTATCACTAAGACTCCACTGTCCGTCTGTCTGTCTCCAGGTTATATCTCAAGAACCGTGATAGCTAGAAAGTTGAAATTGTCACAGATGATGTATTTCGGTTACCGCTATAACAAATACTAAAAACAGAATAAAATACAACAAACGTGATTTTTTGCCGTTTTTTTGCGATAATGGTACGGAACCCGAAACCCGGATAACGGTGCGCGACTCTGACTCGCATTTGGCAGGTTTTTACTGTCGAACCATGATAGTTTTGACATGTCGGGGTACGGCGGCTGAACTGAATGCTTCTAAATACTAGTCATTATTTGACATGGAGAGACTGCTTTACCGATTCCTACAACCCGAACCCAGTAACTGGGTATCACAATACCCCTCGGCAAGACTGGTATCAGAATTCCTAACTTCTGACCACTTTAACGACTGTCAAAGATCTGGAAATGACGCTCCTCTAAAGAATAACAATTTATAAAATAAAATTCATTTTGAGAGTCAAAAGCTAGTAATATTTTCATGCTAAAACTTTTAGTCCTCCATTGTACCACACGCCTCGTTTGCTCGCGAATATAAACGCTGTTCAGAGGTCAAGCCTTGCTCAATTGCTCTTATCGTCTCGAAACACTACACAAGCTTTACGAACGTTTTTTGCTGGCTTTTTAATTATTACCAATATGAATGTTGATTGTTTAAGGAGCTTCTGTTCAGTGGCGGGGTTTTTAAATCTGCAGTAGGCATAACACGTTTCGGGAGAGTCATTGAACTAGAAATTAAAAGAAACATGACGACGTTGATCATGTAGGAATCAAGATTTTCGGTAGGTATATTGAGATACAGGTGGAAATTAAAAATAATTGTAGTTCAGTGATTTTAGATTGGACTTTGGACTGGAATCCCCAAGGAAAAAGAAAGCGTGGCCGTCCCCGTCAAACCTGGCGTCGCACCGTATTGGCAGAAGCGACGGGCATCGGAATGACATGGAGCGAGGTGAAGTGTGAAGCTCAAGACCGATCGCGATGGAGGACATCTGTGGACGCCCTCTGCCCCATCTAGGGGTTACAGGACTTTAAGTAAGTAGAGCCGCATGTGTAGATAATTTAGCAAGATTCCTAATAGTAAAATCTTACCCGATTCAGAGATCCAAAACTCTTGCCCAGTCGCTGCATATCGAACTTCTGGACCAAATGAGCAGTCAGAGCGTCAGGCAACTTCTGAATTAATAAAAATGCAGAATGCCTAAAGAATACACTAACCAACATCACTAAAAGCCAACTTACACTATCTTAAGTATAACAATCCATTGACACGTTCTACCAGGCATCCACCACTCGTCTGCTAAAACACTTCATATGAGCTCTTAGCCCATCAAGTGTTTATGACGGGAGAACGCGAAATTTTCTCTCAGAAATAAATTTATTAAGGCGTGCCTCACATTCTCCTCGCCGTTTTCAAGGATTCCTTCGAGAAAGCTGCAGGAATGTTGTAGCCTGCTACAGAATTTTAATAAGTGGGTAATAGTGGTATTTTCTAGTAAAAAGGCGTGGTATATGAAAGACTAGCTTTCTCTTTGGCATAATATAATTGCCACAGGAATAGTGCATTTTCCGAGACAGCTTATAATTACCTTCGACGACAGTGTTGCTTTAAATCAGTGAAATAATTTTAGTAGCGTCAGCAGAGTCATTCTATCCACGAGGTTGGGCAGAATTTGAATTACTTGAATTAAAATACGTAATTGAAATACAAATACGTATTTGGTATTTGTAATTTAATTACTTCTTAAAACTGTAATTTGTAATAGGTATTACAAATACCTGGCGCTGGGGTTTTTGTCGTTAGTATTTCAAATACTTATGACTTCAAAATACATTTGTTCATAAATACATTTAGCGATCTTATTAATGGGTGGGTTCTACAGAAAATAGCAAGCTGTCAAGAAGGTATCTTGTCAATTGTCATTTTCATTTCGAACGGTTATTTTCACGAAACTTCTGTCTATTAATTAAGTTTCGAATACGAATGTCACGTGGATGATATTTCGTATTTTACATTTTACTTACAAATATTTTGTTTTTCATATTTTAAATACATGTGGGATAGTATTTTGTAATTTGCATTTTAATTAAGGCAAAGCATGTATTTTGCCCAGATCTGTTATCAGCAATGACGACGGTCGAAATCCGAAATGTAAAGGATTGAATACGTGACACTTCAATAACGTTTGGCAATCCTATCATTTTCCTCATCAACATCGCGCCGCTTTTGTTGATAGAATGATACAGATAGTTCAACTCGTCTTTTCGCGCGGTGCCATGTGTGCGTGCACTTGTAATTATACGGTATGCATTTGTGTGGCAGTGACTGGGCAAACAACCACCCACACATGCTTACCCACACATAGCGCCGCGGGCACAGATGAGTTGAACTATCTATAGGTACTTGTCTCGGGCCTCAGAGAATATCTCATAAAATCTTTCAATTCTAGTACCCTTTATTATATGAGTTTAGTTGATTTTCTACTACAAGTTGAAGGAGTTAAAAAGAAATATGCTAGTAGGGCGTTGCCAACTTTAAAAGTAATAAAACTTCAATGTTTTAAACCAATATGTCTCTGCTGAACGTCGTTCCAGTATGTGCCTAGTATCAGAGCGTGGCTGTATAATATTGCATGTTGTGTACGAGTAGATAAACCCTAGGGACTAAAGCGCAAAGTTGCAACATTATGGTTGAAATATGCCACATCGTTTAATAGAAAAATTGCAGTTACTAGCCCTTGTGAGCCCATGTAATTTTGTAATGATGTGACAATCTAAGAAGATGGATTTGACAGCTATAAAAATACTTAATAATAATAATAAAACTTGATGCTTACGAATGATACGCGTTGTTATAGTGTGACATAGTAATTAATTAGGATTAGGCATTTGATTTTCAATTTCTTACGTACAAAGTTAGAAAAAAAATTAGAAACTTCATCGGAATTCTTAGATTGTCACGACTATAGTGTATTATATATTCGATACTTATAAGAAAATCAGAAATTCAGGATCTCATAAAAAAAGTCATGCTTAAAATAACGCCAAGGAAGATGGTAACATTTTACTGGTTCGTTCCTTTTCTTCCTAACTTTAAGCAATTCCTAACAGGTTCTATCAAGACACTTAGGAACCCTGATTTCTGAATTAAGATTTTGTAGTGGGAACTTGCCAAACTCTAAATGAATGGTACAGCTTTACAAGTTCTCATGCTACAGTAGAGTTTGATTTTCTCAACTTCGAATTCTTAATTAAAAAAATGGTGATTATATGCAGTACATGAAGAAGAGTTTCTTAGATTTTCGAAGATCTCTGACCTCTTGTACAACTTTTCAGACTACGCTTTATCAGAGAAAACACATAGGTACGCAATAACAGTAACCAGCTGGTAAGGTTGTACATATATGACCATAACAATCAAAGCTCATTAGTGATTCGTAAGTTAACAATAAAGTCAACAGGTCAAACAATCCACTAGAACGCTTCAACGGCACCTGTCAAGCTTGAACGCTGGCGTCGCGCCAGCCGACAGACGTTATGGCGTCAAACTTTCAATAATTGCCGTAAAAGTCATTACAGACTGCCATTCATATTGCTTTAGGGGCTACAAGGACTTGAGAACGTTTCTATTTAAGACTTATTATTAAGTATGAGGTACTGAAAAAAAATACTGGTAAATTCTTTCACAACCAATAAGATTCCTTGACAAAAGGGATGTTTCCTGGATAAATAAGTTGATTTTATCTGGTCTATCAGTATGAGTATTTTGAATTTTTTTATTGATTTTATAAACCTGTAAATACATGTCCAATATTTTTTGGTAATCTAACTGACGGATCAGATATATTTTTCAAGAAACTACCCATAGTGAGGGTAGTTGCAACGCTTTTCAAAGGCGAGCATCGGATCTTCATTTGTTAGAGTTAAGTGTCCCCTCCCTGCCAGCTTTGCGTTGCCAGGTTGCTTTTGGATGTGTAAAAAAAACACGGCAGTAGTATATATAACGAAATAAAAAGGAAGACTATCACAGCTAAGTAGGTTTTACAAGTTTACACGCAATACGACCAGGCATATCGACCAACTTATTAAATGTACTTGGAAAAGTAAAAAATTGTATGTTGATGTGTGGGGAGAAGAGTTATAGAATGGCAAATTTAATTGTGTCCCTTTGTTAGAATAATGTTCGATGCCTTCATTGTATAAGAACGTTAGTAATGTTACCTATTTATTTTGGTGAATGTAGCTGTTTATATGGAACCCTCTGTGCATAAGCTAGACCCACACTAGGCTGGTTTTTAGAACATTTTGATCTTGAATCTAATTATTCCAAAAAAATCCACAGCTCGCACGTATCGCAACAAAATTTTATATCGGCAGTTCGTACGCAATTAGAGATTATTCAATTGCAGTATTGCAGTACGAATTCAGAATAACAATAGCGTCGGCAATCAGACAATAGGTTAATCTGATCTGCTCTCCTGCATTGCAGGTGGACTGCCAGTAATGACCTGTTTCCCGCCCTCACACCTCGGCTCGTTCAATTAGTGGGACGTGCACACAGATTTTGCTATAGCTATCCTTTTAAAGTGGGTGGAAATATCCTTGAGTTTTATTTTGGATGTGGTGTGGTACTAATTGTTTGAGGAGATATAGAGAAGTACGAGCTTTTGCCCGCGTCTTTGTCTGCGTAGCATTAGTACTTCGAATAATTCCAACCCAATTTCCGCCCCCTTAAAGATGAGATCTTGATCTCCGATCCGGATTTTATCTAAGGTTTAAGCGTGAAAAGGTAACACACAAACCGACACGATTTAGTTTCGCATTTATAATTTATAAATCTCTGATTTTGAATTTCGTAGACTAAACTGACATTTGGGGGTTGTCCCTTTATCGTTACATTAAAATAGTGTCGTATCCTGACTATTCTGTTTGATCGAAAGTTGATCGAAAATCGAAGTAGATCGAAAATGGAACTATTTCACGGCAAAAAAATTACATTTGTTAATAAACGAGCGGTCCTTATTTAGTTTCTACTCATTTATGAGAGACTTAATTTTATTGATCGCATTTATTTTATTGTTGATTTCATATTTAACCCAATAAAAGGTTATGTACTATGCGTATGAATACTGTTATATTTAAATACAGGGTGTCCCAGAAATCGACGTCAAGCCGTAAATGGGTGATAGACCAAGTTCTAACAGTTCTCAGAAAAATACGAAAAAAAATCTATCTCATGTTTTTAAAAAATTATGTTCACTTTAAAAATTTACTAAAAAAATCAATCCCTGTAATGGTTCTTTAACTCCAATTGCTACAAATCCCATAATTTATCAGAACAATAACTACTGCTAATAGAAACGGAGTTTAGCAAAGCTTTAGGTAAGCTAAAGTCATTTTAAGGAAGTATGGACATTTTGTGTAAAAACCGAGGCTATTTACAAAAAAAAATTTGACCAATTATTGAAAACGTAATCTAGCAAGTGTTACACCATTTTTGAATCCTTATTAAATGCGCCAATTTTTCATGTTACTTGCCAAACTAGCGTAGTACATTTTTTTTTCAGTACAGTCAGTTAAAGTTGGGCGAAACAGTAAATTTGAATAATTTGGTTTTGAAAAAGTTTAATTTTCTTCTAAGTAGGAGGAGTTGGCTTTAAATTTTAGGCAAAAATCTACACAAGCATTATTCAAGATTACATAATAATAAAAAAATTAGATAAATTACGGGATTTGTAGCAATTGGAGTTAAAGAACCATTACAGGGATTGATTTTTTTAGTAAATTTTTAAAGTGAACATAATTTTTTAAAAACATGAGAGATTTTTTTTCGTATTTTTCTGAGAACTGTTATAACTTGGTCTATCACCCATTTACGGCTTGACGTCGATTTCTGGGACACCCTGTATATTATGTTTATATTCATAAAACATTTATTTTTTACACCAATTAGTAAAATTAAATTAAGGAGTCGTTTCATATCGATTCGATGAATGACTTATGATTGAGCCTTACCTACAGCCCTATGCTCCGTGCTTGCAACATTTAAAATAATAAGGCCATTGGCAGCTGTCAGTTTAGTCTACGAAATTAAAATATAGTATGTACACAGTATTTGATTAAGGCGATATATACGCACCAATGTAAACGCAGTACTGGCCGTGCACCCGCTCGATGTCAAAATATCAATATTGAACCTCCTTTTGAACACTTTTGTTTGCAAAATATTATTTGATTTACATATGCTACGTCAGTTATGAAGAAATTCTAGCCATCAATTTTTCTGTGTTAAAATATTTTTAAACATCTAAGACGTTTTGGAGGAGTATCCAAAAGTTGCGAAAAAATATCGTGTTGTTAATTATTTTTTTAAAGCTAAACTAAGTTAAACGAAAAAACCTTGTTTCAAAAATAATGTACATGAATCAATAGTAAATATATATTTTTTCAAACCTTTTAACCTACCCTTACTAAGGAGTATTCTTTAGAAAGTAACCGTTTTACGGCACTAAAGCGGTCGAAGGCCCTTAAGGATCAAAGTAAAGATGAAGTATAGAATGCTAAAAATGGAAGAGCGAGTTGAAGTTTGATTTCAAAAACATAAATGTCCAGCAGTATTTGCGTAAGATCCGAAAGAAAATTAAGATCGAAATGATGATGTCCCAAAACAACAAGAAGAGGCAACGAGGTTGAAAGGCTAATGTTTGGGTATATGTCGCTCAAGATTTACTTTTTCAAGCTGTAGGTACATATGACACCCAGGGATTCAGGCCAGGGACTTGGCAAGGGAATGGCCTAGATTCCAGAAGTCGATGCCACAACTCCATGAATATAAAGACTTCTGCCAAACATGGAAGTAGGATAGCGAAAAAATATTATTTAGCAAGATTTAAAGGTTCATTCTGATACAGTGCCAACGGCTAATATATAGCACAAGAAGGGAATGTCTAGACTAGCTGACATTAAGGATATCCAGACAGGCTATTGCCAACTAAGGTCAGAAAAAGTGAAACGGACAATTTTATGGGAAATTAAAAGAAATATATATGGCTAACTAAACGAGAATGTTATTATGAAATGTGACGTAAACAGATATTTGAAGACAATATTTCAAACATAGACGTAACGTGACGTATAATACTGTTAGATTTACTTTTTCAATCGTAAAGAAATATATCGTCTTTGAAGACAAAATTACGTTTTCTGCTAGATCTGAAATTGACGGCAAAGCGTGTGAGGAAACCTAGCAAAAAATTTAGGAACATTTTATCAGAAATTCTTGAGTTTGAGCTAAAAGAGCTAGGAAACTATTTTTAGAGGAAGAAACATTTATTAAACTCTGGTAAGATTTTGTAGGAAAGCTTTCAGTCTAGTATATTATGCGACAGCATCTAAGTTATATACTTTTCTTGAGAAACCATTTTTACGTATAAATGTTTTTTATGTTAATATTATTCCTGGTTATAAAAAGAAGGCTGCGAATACTTCGAATAAATTAGACATACTAAAACAGAATTTTCGTTATCTCACATTTAATGCCTAAGGCTTAATAAGTAAAGTCTCTAATTTATCGGTCGAAGTTTCGCGTTGGGGAACGAAGTTACACTTTCAAGATCGGAAAACTCTTACCAATATTAAATTGATGATTAGATTTTCGAAATCTGATAATAGGATGAAATTGGGATGAAACTTTATGAACTTCTGTTTTCAGTTTGTCTGATTGCAGTAGCATTTAAATGTTTGCACAGTGACATTTTACACAATTTATAAAAAAAATCCTTTCTACACAATTGTGTTTTCTACTGTGTGTGTTTTGTGTGGCCTATGTCCAGAAGTTGACGTCTTCCAGCTAAAAAAATAATGCTTGTGCGATACACAGAAAAAAGGATGAAGTTTGTTCTAACATCTGGGGTGTGTCACATGGCCTGATCCTTTTCATACATTACACGGCCAATTTCATTAAAAAATTGACTGAACAAAAAAAAAGCATTTCAGTTTTTTAAGGAGCACCAAAATGTCTTGCAGAAAACCTCAGCCATTTTGTATTTGCTTCCTAACGTCGCATACAAAATGTAACGCCAAAATATCGAAATTCAGCCCTACCTCTGGCGTTCCTTTATCGACCGTTCCACAGACCAACAAACTTAAGCTGCCTATTTCAATCAGTAGTTTTAAACCGTTTGTGGAACCCAAATAACTGGCTCTGACAGACTTTTAAATAAGTTAAATGAAGATTAACTCTGTGGAAATAAATGACGGTCGGAGCGCCATTGCGGAGTTGAGCGAACTTGCTTGTTGTTCTACAAAGTGGTTTTATTCCAGACCTAGTTCGCGATGTGGAAATCTTTGTAAGATTTCATGCTCTCATTTCTATATTTATTTATCTAGTACTTTTGCGATGAGTTGTGACTTTGTATGCAATGATCTGCATTATCATTATCTTGATAATATCCCAATTTATATGAGATAGGTGCAAAATGTCTTCTTCTTCAGCGCAACATTATCAGTGGAGAAACCAAAAGACACAGTTCAGCCGATTTCTCAATGTATAATTTGGAGTTATAGAGTATCGGAACCCACTTTCATTTCAAAATGTTACAGGATAAAGTAGATTTTGACAAAACCTCAACTTCAAATTCAGAAATCAGGGGTTTGTAACTAATGATATGGAAAGCAAAAATATATCTACTAGACTACTTCGATAGCTAATTTTAGCAGATAGACTAAATAAAAGATAAAATTCTGCGTAGGTGGCCAAAACAGAATGAGAATGTTGATATTATGAATTATTTTCTTCGTAGAATTTTTGCGACGCTACATCAATCCGCTTATACGGTACAAGTTTCTTTCATTCAAGATATTTACAATGTGGCCGGTCTTGAGTTTTCCAAGGAATATTTATTTCAAAAGTTATTTCCAAATAAAATTTTAATATCTTAATGGTGAAGTTGAACTAAGGAAGGAATTTGTTTCTTTAAGGCGTCTATAACAAACTTGTACAAGTATCTAAGTTGATTAGAATTTCGATGATTTCTCCTATTACCTACTACCTATGCCGGATACCATCATAAAAAGCCATCACCAGTCCCCTTACTCTCTCAGAATCACAATCGGCGAATCTTTTATTCATCTAAGTTCTGTGACTGAGAGGCAACGTATAGCCAAAACCTCAGAAGATAGTAACATACAATACATTTTCCGTAGAGAGTGTAGATGTGTAATAATAAGAAAGGATTTTTAGAACCTCGACCCGTGCGCGTGTAACGGTGGACGGGGTTCAATTTGTATGCGGAAGAGGTCGCTGGCAATAGCTACTTTGCTACTATTTTTAGACATCATCCTTCCCGTATCCTGGTCTTCAAATCGAGAGAATTTACAAAAAAAAGTACCTATCTTTTAGCTACTCAGTAAATTTCATTTGACGCACGTGTCTGAATGAGTTGCCGCGTCTACATGACCCGCCTCGTTTTTCTACGTTTCACAATTCTTTGGGAATGTTCATTAAATCCTAAGCAAATTTTCAAAGAGTTTTAATAAAGTGGACACGCACATATAAAATTAATCAAGATCAAAAAGTAGTACAGTGCATTACTAGAAGTATATGCTCCGAACTCTGACATCAATAAATGTAAGAATTTTCTAAGCATGCGTGTGACGCAACGAAATAAAGATTTAGAAGAAGTATCGTAGTGGATGCTTCTAATATGAATCATCATGTCTGTTTGTTGATTTTTTCCAGTTTGTTAACTAAGATACTACGCCTAAGAAGCTTGGCTATGCGAGATATTCTGGAATAAAGTGAGTCATAGAGTCTAATTGGGTTCGAATTCAGAAGGATATTCTGTTGCGATTTTTGGCAGCTTAAAAGTAACTTACGCTGGGATTTGTTTTTGATTGCTACGTTCGGTGTTACCCTTCTTAATGCTTTTATAATGAGTGCCTATTAGAAATCACCGGCACATGTGACCTGACCTCCTTATAATATAAGGGTCTTTGTTTGTGACCCTCATAAACACGCTGTGAAAAAGCAGCTTGCAACACTCTCAAGGGCTGTGCCTAGCATATTTGATGATGATGAGTTGGTAGCTGCTGCTGTTATGGAAGACAGCATGCTTTTTGTAGAAATAACTGTGACGATTAATTCGACATTGTTCTGAAAACATCTTAAACCAAATCTATAGATATCTATCAAGAGAAGGATAGCAGGAACGTTTAGGATAAGTAAAAGGGGGAAGGACATTTCCACGCCGAATTGCGTGAGTGAATGATCGCCTGGATTCACGGATTGACATATGTAGATAGGTAGACAGCTTAGCGAAGTCAGAATATAGAGAAACTATTTCCTAGGGAAATTGCAATAGAAAGGAAATAGAGGCAACATAGACATAGTATAAAAAATTCAGAACAAACCTGATTTTCTTGATTGAGCAGTTTCAGTTGGTCGTTTATAAGGCTGTACTTGGCGCTCTCCTCTTTCCTCAACGCCCGCTCCTTCTTCAGCTCAGGGCTCCAGAAGGTCTTTATGCTATGCATGCTGGAGCCCAGTTTCTGGTTGGTCAATTCCAGTTCTTTCTTAAGGTTACCCAGTTCCCTGTGCAGATCGGAATTCTGAGATTGCAGCTCTCCGAGGAAGATACCTGGCGGTTGTTCGCGTCGGTAGTAGTCTTCCTCGGGGGGCGGCGGCGGAGCGTAGGAGCGGTCATACTCGCGCTCCAGGGACTGGTAGCGGAGCGGACGGGGGCGCGCGCGGTGGTGGGCGCCGGCCGAGGCCGAGCGGCCGCGCTCGTCGGGCGCCGGCGAGGGCTCGTCATCTCTCGTCAGGTAGGGGCTGCGGCGCGATGGGCTGCGGTCCACCTGGGGCAGGCGAGTCCGCGTGCCACCGCCGCCGGCCCAATCCTGGCCCCGGCGCCACTCCTCCCGGCACGGCGGCCGGTCGTCCTCCGCGGCGTACTCGCGGAGATACAGCTTGGCTCGTTTCCCGCGTCAGTGGGGACGCATTGTGCACTGGACTGCGCGACGGGTACGCGACCACTGAACGGAACGCCCGCCGCATCGATCGCTCTCTTCTTGCGCATGCGCGGGCAGCGCACAACTTAGCGGCTGGAGCGCTACCGATTGATTCCCGGTCGGTGTTTGTCGCGCGACGGGATTGAGTGCGGCCGCGAAACTCGCAACTAATTTAATTAACATGATATGATATTTTCGGATTCGATAATCTTGAATCAGTATGTCGAGGTTTGATTGCGATTCTGACCGACATAATCAATTACATTATGGCGTTTGTTGTATTGATCGCCGTTACTTTGCTGTCGATATGAAGTTGAAAATGTAATGCCCTGAACTATAGAGGCAAAGGAAAACTTTCACATTCTTCATTGTAGTCCATCGAGTAAGATAATTGACCTGGAAACTGACTGTAGATGTCAGTTATGAGAAATTAATTGAATTAGCAAATAAACTTAACCAATGTTGTACAAACTTGGCCATCAGGCCGTACCTTGCCGTACTTACTTCCTAATACGATAAAAAATTAATGTTTCGTGGCATTCTACCCACCTAAATTTATTTAATGGTTTATCCAATATAACAAATAAGAAAATTTCTGACTACCCACCTTTAAAAACAATTATAGTTTCTTTCCTTTTGAGAAAGGGCCTAGGTATCTATTTTTAGAACCTCTGTTTTCAACCACCCATTTCCCTGGTGCCGTGTTTTTCAGCGTTTCAGCGCTTAATAAAAGCGGTAGCACGGAGACGGCTCTCATCCCGTGACCCACTTACATTTTTGTCTCTTTTCCTTTCGTGCATTCGGTATAACTCTGTCTCTTCCTATAGTAAGGTCGACTTATGTCGGTCAGAGGCGCTGGTAGCGATCGGGAAGAGGCTAGTGATGGTACAATGTCGATGGAACATGTTCCGAAGGCGTGTTTAATTTGTTTTCTACCCCGTACGTGATATTTCTGTAAGAATTTCATTTAGCTTCAGTAAGTAGAACGTCAACGTTCTTGAAGTAATCTAATTGAAGCGTAACGTCGGCGGTACAGGTTGTTGATTTCATAATGTAGGTAGTACTCTAAGTGCAGATATATAGGCTACCTGTAGGTTCGCTAGATAAGCGTTTAAGTTCATTGTACTCTGCTTTGTAAATACCTACTTATACTGGAATTTTTACTTACTATTTTGGAATTTTAAGTTCATCCAATTAATTTTATCGTAACTTTTATGAAATTAGTGAAGTACCTTCCCGGGAAATTCAGGGTGTTTTCTTGTTATAGAAACTAAACCAGTAAAACAGGACAGAATTACCAATTATATTTTTATTTCAAACGTAAGATTTTTCCACCTGTAGTTTGACAGCCCACAATCAGGCCAAACGCCAAATTGAAAAGGAACAAGTTGCTTTGCTTATAAATCGTCGGTTAATAAACATTTTCCGACGTGGTAGCACTTTTCAGAGCTCATATCCAGTCGACAAAGCATCCAACACTAAATCGAGCGAAGCGCAGGATGAATGAAAAGCGGGGAATCGCTAACAGCGCACGCCTCGTAAAAAATTACACCGCCGTCTCGTCGGTCCGTCGCGGTCGTTAGTGGCGCCACTTTCGCAATAGCTGCTAGTGGTTTGCTCAGCACTCACTGCGTTTCATGAAATCCTGGTACCTACCCCGTTCGATTTTATAATATGACAAAAAAGTTTTGCTAGCTATTTAGATAAAGATATTTACTGAAATTAAATAAAAAAGTTAATTCAAAAATCTAAAAACCCGACTGCTTAAAAAGCGAACAAAAAGACGTAATCAAGAAGAAAATCCTGCTATGCAGTCGGAGGATACATATTCGCCGGGATTTTTGTTATTTTTAAATAAATTTTTTATTTACAACTTTTTAGTTATTTTTTTTTAGAATTTGATACATTTAAACATATTAGTAGTTGTATATTTTTGAAATCACCACTTAAAACCCTTTATTTTGATACCCCACACGATAGGTTTGGAAGAAAAAAAATTTGGTCCCTTACAATATGGTGCCCAAAATCCGCCATTTTTCTATTATCCAATTTTAATGCAGCCACTGTCACGGTCACAGTCACTCGCAGGGTTAAGACGAATCGATTGACGTAAGAATCATCAAAATCGGCCAACGCGTTAGGTCTTTGGAACGCCACATAGGAACAAACATACATACATAGACTGATTAACACATTACCCTCCTTCGGCAGTCGGGTAAAAAGGGGGAACGTCAACGGCGACCATTTTAGTTTTTAGCGGTAACTAATAATTAGGTGTTTCACTATCATTTATGTAGTTAGGCATAGGTACTTTACTGTGTATAATGTACCTATAGAAATACCAGATACATAATCCAAAAAAAATGTTAAATATTAAACAAAACAAAAAATTAGATCATCCCAAAACAATTCCTACATTAAGTAAAACAAAAACAGCGATTCTTTTTTTATGTAGGTACTTATTAGTGAATATTTATTATTATGAACGGTTTACAATTTCATTGTAATAGGTACTATGTTTTAAACATTTGTATTCTAATGTAGTACAGCGGAATGTGTCCTCCATTGAAAATAGAATATTTTATACATCAGCAAACTATTCAATAAATAATAGTAAATATTTTTAATTATAAGAAGAAGTTTACAATAATAACGATGAACGAAAAAAGAAATCGGAATCTTCAACTCCACTCAACTCAGAAATCTTCAACTTCATCTCCATTCATTTCATTTCTATGTTACCTAATCTTTTTTTTCACAATGGCCTAGATTTTATTAACTAACATTTATATATGTCGGGTTTAGTCAATAGTACGGACGTCAAAACAAATCACGAGCACGCCACCTGTCGGCAAATCAAGAACAACTACGCTGTGGCGCGCTTCCTCTAACGACCTGTGTGGTGGGGACACAGAATATAAGAGTTGAGTAATCAATCGATCAGTAATATTAGTGAGCAAGATTGTAACTGTGAACTATTTAAATAAACCCAGTGTATCGAATAATTTATGTTATTTCATTTGCACGACTGTACCCACCGACCTGCCCATACACGATGTCTTAACCTAAGGGAATACATCCTGACTTCCCGATGGTTTGCATCTATCGGCCAGCCATGATGCGACATCAGAATTGGGATTCGGTCGTGCTAATGAGATCATACGTAAAAACAATGCTAGTGAAAATGGCGGTTACATTCTTGCAAAAAAATGCGGTGTCAGTTGAGAAAAAAAAACAGTAGTGGTTCGTTTCTGCGACTACCCTCAGACTAGAATAAAAAAAAAAAACAGTAGAGCGGAGCAGCAAGGAATCTAGCAACAACCAAGGAGCTGGACAGGTCAAGGAGGAGCGAGAAGACTATCATTGTTTGGAAGTTAGAATACCTACCTGGGCACTTGGGACATTGTAATGTGTGGTTCATGTTTTGGACAGGGTCTCTGCATTCACATTCAGTGTTCATAATAACCCATATTGCCGTGCCGGTTTAGGTTACTACACCGGTTAATTTCCATCAAAGCTGTGTATGGTTAAGATAACCGTGTAAACAAGTACTCTCGTAGTGTTTTTCATGTTTCAGATACCATATTGTGTCGCAGTGGAGCCTCTGCTGCTGCTAGCAGTTTAGATGCTGTATGCGAAGGCTGACCTGTCAACATCTTAGAGGTTTGGAGGAACGGCAGACTAGCAGTTTGAGGTTGGGAGCGCGCAAGTTTGAAATGGAATACTCGGTGAGTCGCTTCCATGTTATTTCGATAGTGAGGGGGAAAGTTCTCTACTGATGAGATGCTATTTCGAGTTTTAAGTGTTCATGTTTGATCACTGAATTGGTTGTGGTTATATCTAGCACTATCACTAGGTAATTAAGACACACTTGTAAAAAGCAAGTAGTTAGGTAAGAATAGTAGTTAGAAATCCCATAAGAAGGAGATTTTCAGTAACAAAGCCAGTTAGTAATGACGTAGGGCCATCGCAATTGTATCGAGTTAGTAACAGTACTGGTCATTTACGTGTATTCAGAACAAATCTTATTTTGCGTCACGATTTACGACCACCGTCTTCAGATCTGAATTCACTTGCTTACTTTCAAAGTAACATTAGGATAGCAGTAGATCTCGCGATCGTTTTCCTTACATAAAAACTGAGGTAGTGAGCGATAGTAAATGGCTACTGTTGATATTTAATTTTAAAGATTTTGATCCGAATTAATTCGTGAAGCTCCTTAATATTATCAGGGTTAGTTGTTTCCCTTTTGTTAGCAGTCGGTATGTAAATCTTTGAGTAAAAAGTGCGAATCTTTTGGGAAGGATCCTCGATCACCAAGTTCCTTGAGAATTAGACATCATAGTTGATGACAGTGGTAGTGAAACCAAATCTGATTAACATGTCTACTCATGCGACAAATTCTGGACCGCCCCTCATGAGTAACATGTGGCGATGGGTCTACGAAGAGGTGTCGTTGAATATGCATTGCCTTTGAATTATGGTAAAGATTAACGGAAATGTTACAATTACTTTATTTAGTTGTTGATCGTCGGATCTTTTTCTAATCAATAGTGTTGTGTGGGAAACTCTAGTGTGAAAACTAAATGGGACCTTTATTAAGTCCGCGATAGGTGATTATGACAGGACAGTGATAGTTATACAATGAAAGCTTTAAATAGGAACGCTTAGGACCTACAAGTATGCACGCGGTAGGTTAGGGAAGATGCCAATGGGTCATGTACCAGTCGATGTTGATGTTAAAGGAATTTTGATGATGATGAGCAAGCTTAAAGTGTCTAGTAATTCAGTCTATCGAATGTATTATGATTGACCGTACCAGTGGATTCTGGTGGAGGTCGGGGTCTAGAGACCGTTGTGAGAGCAATACAATTGCTGGTCGGCTAGAGGGCCGTGGCGTTGAAGATTTTACTCGAGGGTTTCTTTAAGCTTGACAGTTTTTGCAGTAGCAGAATTTTTAAAGTTGGTTTGGATCGATTTGTGGTACATGGCCCAGGGTAATGATTCAGTTAAAGAGTAGAGTTCTAAAATTTCCCTATTTTCACGAACCCAATGATCTATTTTGGTCAGGAGTAGCTGAGCATTGTGTGGCAGCTGTTGACCTGTGTGGCAACTAGGAGCCTGTGTGTCAACTGAAGGCCTGTATGGCACCTGTAAGTCTGTGTGACACTATGTCTGGTGTGAATGTTCATGTTTATGTTAGAGACCTTGCAGAAGGTTCGTTTTGAGTTATGACGTTGAAAGAAGGTAAACTCACATAGTCACGCCAGAGGTGAGGTCACCATGTTAATGTTGATGACGTTCGAATCGTCAAGCCCTCATTATGAAAATTTAAATAATTTTGGTATTCTAATTTTGATTAACAGAATTTATAAAATTGCTAATAAAAATTTAAGGGTAGTAAAATTTAAGTAAGTACCTAAAGGGCAAGAAGGTTATTTGGAAATTTGCGAAAATGATGGTGATGATGATGATGAATGGACCGTGACGACAGATGATGAGTTCGGTATGTCTTTTGTACCTGTCATTAATAATACGCCCTCGGAGTCAGAGGAAACATTTTCCATATGCTCTCGCACCTTAAGTGTAGATAATTCCGAAGCTATAATAGAATCTTTGGAATGATCAATTAGTATGTGGTCTTTTCTACTTTTGTGGAAGATGATCATTTTTGTAAATGGGATGTCAAGATCACTCCTGCTTTAGTGGGTGACGATTCAGACCAGCTTGACTGTAACTGCGCTGTAGGAGTCTCACCTGCTTTAGTGGGTGACGATTCAGACCAGCTTGACTGTAACTGCGCTGTAGGAGTCTCACCTGCTTTAGTGGGTGACGATTCAGACCAGCTTGACTGTAACTGCGCTGTAGGATTCTCACCTGCTTTAGTGGGTGACGATTCAGACCAGCTTGACTGTAACTGCGCTGTAGGAGTCTCACCTGCTTTAATGGGTGACGATTCAGACCAGCTTGACTGTAACTGCGCTGTAGGAGTCTCACCTGCTTTAGTGGGTGACGATTCAGACCAGCTTGATAGTAACTGTAGGGGTTTTCTGTTGTAAAGAAATACCTAGACCAGTGATCCTTTCGATATGTAACTATGCAAAATGTTTCCTCATTCACCTAGAGTATGAGTCAGGATTGGACGAGCGAATACTGTGTGGAGATTTTGTGTGTTTCAGAAAACTTCCCTTGTATGATGGGAGACTGGTAGAACGGAGTGGACTAAGAACGTGTAGCGCAACACGACATGAGATGGCATGGAGCAAGAACAAGAAGATAATGCCTGCGGGTGATAGATTTGGGGAGTCTGTCACCTGAGAGAGGCCCGAGAAGGCGACGTGCTGTGTTCCACGCTCGCCTCTCAATAGGAATTACGGCCTAGAGAACACCATGTGGTTTTAGTCAGTAAGAGTCTGACAGACCCCTCAGCTTTCCCCAAGGGCTGAGGACATCCATTGAGGATTTCCACATGATTCGATACACTGTTAAAACCTGACAATGAGGAACAGACGAGGACGCCTGTATCGCAGGATGGCCGTGTCGGGTTTAGTCAATAGTACGGACGTCAAAACAAATCACGAGCACGCCACCTGTCGGCAAATCAAGAACAACTACGCTGTGGCCTCTAACGACCTGTGTGGTGGGGACACAGAATATAAGAGTTGAGTACTGACCGCCCTAGAGCTAAGACGTTGTAGAATCGGTATCGATCAGTAATATTAGTGAGCAAGATTGTAACTGTGAACTATTTAAATAAACCCAGTGTATCGAATAATTTATGTTATTTCATTTGCACGACTGTACCCACCGACCTGCCCATACACGATGTCTTAACCTAAGGGAATACATCCTGACTTCCCGATGGTTTGCATCTATCGGCCAGCCATGATGCGACATATACAATTGAATATTCTAAAACAAAAACAAACCTTTAAAAAAAACAAAAACGGAAAAAAGCTCATTGTGCATCGAAAAATTCGTCCACCATCGATGTCAGGAAACATGCCCAGAACGCTGGATGCATTGCCACGTTGGATGGCAATGCTGATTCTCTGGAGGAAGAAAAGGCCAGCCCTCTGGTCACTTGAAGAGTTGACGAGCTTTTTGCTAATTTCTCGAAAAACTCGATGAGCACTCTGACCCCATGGACCAAATGTTTCAAACCCCCACGGGTCAAACAGTTTGACAAATTTACGCCGTTTGAGGTTTTCTGCACCGGCAGCAGCCGACCCAGCACAGCCACCATGCTAAGAAGATGGGATGGCACAAGGGTCGATACATGTTGCATCCCGCTTCAAAGGCCTACCTATCTGCCAAAGCATGGTCGTCACGTATGGTCTCTTTCCATCGTCGCGTGCCAAGCCATTGGGTTCTAAAACAGCTGGGACCCGGCGGTGACAAGAGCCCAACGTATGATGTCATTAATGCTGGCGTGCCGGTCCGCTCCTACTGAAGGATAGGCCATGTTATTCTTGTTTTTAACATAATTGGTTAAAAGTTATTATAATTATGAGACACAAAAAGTGTTTTTTTTTTGTTTTTCTCTTAAATGTATTATTTTACAGTGGTATTTGCAAAATTAAAAATCTCATACTTTGACTTTACCGCCATTCATTGGAGTGAAAATATTATTTTCGTTGAAATGAGAAAAATGTCGCCACATTATAAAAATATATTTCCCTAAAGAAGGAAAATGTTGAATGCATTATTTAAATTATTTTAACAGACTTGCTATTCGTAGTTATTTATTTCACACATGTTGTTGTTAATTTTGCTCATTAATTTCTAATTTACGTTAATAGGCGTCGTAACTTTATTACGCATCGTACCTATTTACACAATTCACTATATAATAATGCAGTTAATCGTTGAATAAATTTCTGAACGAACGTCGAACGCCATAACTTGACCTGTCAAAATATCTATTTGAGGTTATTTCATGTTATTGTGATCAAAATATAAAATTACATAAACCTGAAAGATGTCGTTGCCTCCAGCGAGTGGTACCGGCAGATATTTCGCTAAAGCAGCCAAATCTATTCGGTTGATACGTCAGGGATGCACAAACAGACCATTCTTTCACATATCTGTTACTCATGTAAGTCGGGTTCTAAAAATCACTGAAATAATGTTCATATTGATCAAATACTTACTTGGAAATGTTCATTGACACCCCATTATCAGCTATTTAACACTCCTTTAAGGTTTTCTATAGGTTATTTTGTTTATTTTTTATTCACAGCGTAAGAGACTGAATAGTCAGCCTGTAATCGAACAGCTAGGATCATATGACCCCATGCCAAACACCAACAACGAGAAGCTAGTAGCCTTGAATTTGGAAAGAATAAAGTTCTGGCTGGGAAAAGGTGCCCATGTTAGTGGTCCTGTTGGTGAACTGCTTGGTAAGTTTGTTTTCTTAAGCTTATTGGTCTTTTAGCCCAGCCAGAGGCGACCTCAATAAAGTACCAACTACTGTAGTGCTCGCCAAACTTCTGGGACAACCTGATGTTAGCTTTCCGAAGTGCTAGGCACAAAACATGCCTAGCACTCAGAAAGATAACAATAGTTCCGAGATGCTGTTTTTGTATGAGATTATAACTGCAGCCATTGTAGCCAACTTCAGAGCGCCCAAGAAGTTTGGCGAGAAGCTAGTTAATTTGGGCTTCTCATAGACCTCATCAAACCAGCCCAATAGATTGTAAAAGTACCACTGCATCGGATGGCAGCATATCCTGCAGTAGCTTTATTTTTGCCTTCAGGTAGGCACGAATCTTATTAACTAGTTTGAACGAGGCACTCAATCTAAAAGACTTAAGTAAAGTGTTAAGAGTTTCAAGCATTGAATTTATATTTTCTCCCTGCCATTCCTATTTAGATCCAAATAGTTGTCGGTGACCAGTGTATGTTGCCAGTGATGACCTAAGGCTCTGAGACATAGTCGAACATAATGGATCTCATCACATAGCTTACAGTCACCCATAGGGCAATGCAAAAAAGGGAGAGGGCTATGCTTGGAGTTTCCATGCGTGTTCGAATCACAAATGTAGAGATCTGCCAAACTTAAGTGGCAGTGGGCAGGGCACATAGCTCGCAGAACAGATGGCCGATGGGGCAGAAAGGTTTTGGAATGGCGACCGCGAAATGGAAGACGTTGTGTTGTAAGGCCTCCCACCAGGTGGACCGATGACCTGCAGAAGGTCGCGGGGAACCGAAGGATGTGAGACGCACGGGACTGGTAATTGTGGCGATGCTTGGAGGAGGCCTATGTCCATTCGATGCCTTCCAACAATAGTTAATCCACTACTGAGCAGACATCTCTTTTGATATGCCAATCCTCAGTCTGGTGCCCACCTCAACCAGGTTCTACCTGTAATGGCAATAATGTTGTCTGCCCATCTCTCCACCAAATAACCCACACTTTTCATCTTCCAGAATTTTGATGCCTCTGGTGATCACCATGTTCCACCAATTATCACCACGCTTTGCAGTTTTTCCTAACCACTGATCAGTTTCCACTTAATTGAATTATATTTTAATGCCACCATTCTCATCCATTTCAGGTTTATCAGGCTTCTTCCCAATCCACCCTCGGTCCTACATGACAGCTTGGAGAAACAGAAGGACGGAGAAAGAAAACCTCGCCAAGTTAGAAGCTGAACAGGCCAAGGCCAAACAAACTGCATCATAATAGTCCTTAGTTATTGTTTTAGTTTATATTTTGTAGTTTATAGGAAAATAAATGTTATTGTAATAATTTATTTTTTGTATTTTCTTTTGTTGCAACCCTGAAGATTTATGTAAGATCAGCAATTTAGTACTTGATTTTGTCTATGAATGTCAAAATTATTTATCTATGAAGATGAAGATTCTTACCATATCTAGTATCTTTATAAATTGCTTTAAAAAATGCTGGCAGCACCATCCAGCTGTATTGAGAGTTAGCTCGATACGACCAGAAATAATCATTTTCTTACGTTCAAATATGTTTGTCTTTATAGTACTGGGGGGAGGCCTTTGCCCGCAGTGGTACAGCAACAACTAAATGAAAAAACTTCCGTTTCGAAAGTAGGTTTTTCGTACCACCTGTTTTTATCTATTACCCTAAAAATTGCAATTAAGGTTGCCCTAGTGAACGGCACGAAAAGAATGAAGTTGAATAACAGTCATATAGTGGGTGATAGATATTACTGAATTATTATTATTTGGTTTCTTATAATCTTACTATGTACACTGTCTTTTTATTCACATGACAATATCAGAAAATGAAAACCACACAAATAGGGTACCTTCAAACTCATGAAGGAAGCAAAGAAACCCATAACAGTTACATAAAGATGCTTTAACTAAAGGACCGTTATCCATCAGTGTTTTACAAAACACTTGACCCCGGGTTTGATAGAATGGTTACACAATAAAATAGAGAATTTAAAAACACAATACAATGAATTCCTTTTTATTTACGTGAAAAATGACCAGTACCTATAACAATTCCTTGAGTGAATACAATAGTGATGGCAGCCAAACGTCAAAGGCACATAACATGGATTTTTACATCTCAAGCATAACACCAAACACTTAAAAACATGATTACACTATGAAAACTTTGGGGTTTATTTCCTGGTTCAACGCGCAGCCAGCTGTGTATAAGCTAGCTATTATATTCTTAAAATTGTACAAAAATACATCTAAATAACTATTTCTTACTTGGTTTTGGAAGAGGTACATTTAATTTTCTTGATATATGGCAACACGATTCTGTATTTTGAAATTGGCAACACTAAAACATATTCAACCTTAAAAAGACAAACTTAAACATGATTACTAACAATCCTTGAGCAAATCTAAAACTGTATAAAATACAGAAAATGATAAGGAAATTCATTGTTCCACAAAAGAGATCTTAATATAGGAAAACTAAGAAGGCTATGAGGGCTTTACTTACGCTTCTAAGGATTCGAATCCTTTCAAGAACATACAAGCCAAGAAAAGATAGATTCAACTAATAATTTTATAACTAGAAGTATAAAAATGTGTCACGATTATAAACAACTTAGCTAGTAATACAAGGTTTTTACAAAATAATATTAAAACCGACATGCCCTTTACCGGGTCAGTAAAGAATTTACTTAACAGTCGAAAATAGTCAGTAATAATTTTGTCTGCAATAGCTATGAAGGGTCAGTTTTTAGGTTAGCGCACTGCCCGAGTGGCAAGAGAACACAGACTGCAGTATGATACTCAGGCTACACATTGTGATTCATTTGTAATCAACACCCAATTTGATGATAGTCTCACACATTCATTCCAATAATAGAAAATGCAAGGAATGTTGATCATAAATGATTAATTGACATTACAATCAACCAGGGTATGGTCAATATTTTTCTCCGCCCTGCAGAAACAGTATTATCAATTAAAAATATTTAATTTTTTCGGCCTGTGAATGTGCTGCGAAGCTCGTGAAAGAAGCGGGTGCTGTAAATAAATTTGTACTTTCGCTCCTCACAGAATTTTATTTCAAATGTTAAGGTTTACTGGGACTTCCCAATTGCGTCTGCTACCAAGCGGCCGGCTGCAAAAGAGAAGAAAGACAAAGTTAAGAAAAATTAACAGAAAACAGACTAATTTATAAAAAAAAAAAATTGGTGGGCCTCACTATCAATATTTGATTTGCAGATTCTTAATTCAAATAACCCATGAAAAAATTGAATTTAGAATCTGCTATCCAGTATTTAAACGAATCATGATGTTTTTTTTTTAGCAAATGAGGCCTTAATATTTATAGTGAGACCCGTATGCACCACAAGCCATTTGCTATATATCTTAGCAAAGATACAGAATTATGTTTCAACTAGAAAAAGCATTCTGTCTCTCAACTTTTTATCGACTGACTGAAATGGAACCATGTTTTTTTAGGACTAAATGTTTCGTGATTTGTGGTACAATATGTTTCGAGATGCATTAGGTACTAAATTTGTTATCAAATGACTATTTACAAGATGCTTTTTTAGTTACACGTTTTAATGACTTTACGATACATTTCCATACTGTTTATCCTAATTAAATTAATGATAAATATATGAGAGTACTGTAGTAAGTCTATAGTATGCACACTTTGGTTAATTGGTTGCAGGAAGAAGCCTGGTTGCAGTGTTAAGAGCAGCTTGGAAGTCTATTCCGAAAATGAAATTAATTTTGTTATACAGTTATCCAAAACAGTTCGCAGTTTTTATCTGGCAAAAAATATAGCTATCCATATCCCAAGATGTCCAGAATTCAGAGCAGTTTTTTTTTGCGAAAAGCTTACACAACATAGATCCACCAGAACAGTTCTTTGGGTATCACATTAATTTCAAGCCACAAAAATGTTATAATTTTGAATAGAAAAATACATTCTAAACCGTTATAACGACTTCGCTTAAAACAACGTCAAGGACCTAAGAGCAAGTATTTATGTTCCTATCGGTTATCGGCTATAACTACTGTATTTGAACGATCCTTTCAACGTCGTTATAAATGGTTTTGACTGTAACACAACTAAAGACATTTTCAAATTTCCTTTGATAGGAAACCCTCACCAGCAAAAGCGAAATTTGTTCTCTATTCAAAATCATCAAATCGAAATGCCCATAAATGAAATAATGAAGAAAAGAATACACTGAACTAGAATATTTCCTGCCAGATACACGAACTTATAAAAGCCTTTTTTAACATTCACTTACCAAACTTGAATTTTGATTGCTTTTTCAGCTCTACTCTTGTTTACCTATAAACGAGTGATTTGAGTTAAGAAAGAAGAAAAAAAAAACGAATGCATAATGGAAACTGTTTCTACATAGTGTTTATGGTGTGTGCAAAACTTGTCATTATTTTAATAAAGAGTAAGGAATGCTGTTCTTTGCACCCTTTTAAAAATAAGTTAATATCATCTGATGAACACCAACTCAAAAGAAAGATATTGTAATCTCTTACTTATAAAACCAGAAAGAGATAGAGAAGTAACTTTGCATCAATATTTTTGATGACATGTTCTGTATTCTTATGTTCATGCATCTCTATCTTGTTTTACGATGTAGTAAAGGAAAGCAATATTTAGTTCAATGGGTGTGCTGCAGTATCAACAATGTGCCTACTATTCTGCTGCTAACTAAATATTCTACCGCAAAAACAACAAATAATAATTTAAAATAAATACTGAATTATAAAAAAAATACTTCTAATATTTTCTTCTGTAAAAAAAGTACACGAGGATATCCCAAACTACCCACAAGAATAACAAAAATAAAAACAACAAGCAGTATAATCTTGCCTTGCTGCCAAATTTCTTAGTTTTTGTTCATTCTTTTCAGTGAAGCATCTATCTTGTTAGTTGCACCCTGAACCATGTTCGCTGTGGGTGGTAACATAAGACAGGACACAACTTTGAGTTTATAAATAATATAATTCTCTAGCAAGCCTATGAAATTGCCTTACCTTGTAATTGGTATAGGCATAATATCTGGTCCTGTTTACTTTATATATTAATTTACGTATGACGTATACGATGCATTACGTGTAACTCTTGAGGAACCTATTTTAAAGAAATAAATTTAAAATGTTTTTTTTTTTAAGTTCAAACATTTTTTTTAAAGAAAAGTTAAATTTCGTAAGTGCAATTTTAACTGGTGCTTGTATAGCTTTCTGTGTTATTTATTAACAAAATATAAACTTTTCTTGAAAAAAAAGTTTTGAAACTTTTCTATACACAAAGCTTAAAATAGACAATCGAGTGACTACGGAATTTGGAATGACGTTTCCAAAGACAACATTTAGAATGAAACATGGCTGAAAGAGGTGTATTAAGTATGTGTATTTGCTTATTAAAAATGTTCAATTGTTCGTCTAAAACCCATTACAAAGAAGTTGCTTTGCACACCAAGAGCTAAGCTTTAACTTAGGTCTAGTTTTTTGATCCGTAGTTAACGCAACCAATGGTTAAATAATTATGCTCAACAATGATTTCAACATTTCGGTAGAATGCATCTATTCATCAAAGTTTTGTTTAAAAAAACTGGTCAAGTGCGACTCGAACTCGTGCGCCGATGGTTCCGTACCTACCTGTTATACCGCCATAATAAAAGTTTTAAAGATATGGCCAAATTTAGATTTTCGTGAAATCTTGTAAGTACCAAAATTTACCTTAATTTACAATTTTTTTTTATTTTTTAAAATTTTTCCTTTATTTGTGCTGTAAGACCTTGCTTTTTGCCAAATTTCATGATTCTAGGTCAAAGGGAACTTCCATATAGGTCTTCGATAGTCAATTTTAGTTAAAAGTAAGGTCTTACAGCACATGTAAAGGAAAAATTCCGACAAATAAAAAAAGTTAAAAATTAAAGTAAATGTTGGCACTTACAAATTTTCGCGAAAATCTAAATTTGCCCATATCTCTTTATCGTGTTGACTCAGGACCTTGATTTATATACACCTAATAGGGACTATAGACCTCAGTATCTGCTATAAATTTCAACTTGCTAGGTCCAACCGTTCCTGAGAAAATCGGTGGTGACCCACGGACAGACGGACAAGAGTGATCTTATAAGGGTTCCTTTTTTTAACTTTTGAGGTAGGGAACCCTAAATTAGATATTTATTAAGAATATTTTTGACCATTTGTGAGATTAACGATTGATGAAAAACGCATTATAACAAAATTTTAAACCATTGGTTAGAACAATTAACCATTGGTTAAGTTAACAACGGATCAAAAATTGGGCCTTGGTCTTTGGTCTACAACCCTTAGTTTGGCAAACAGAAGTTCTCAACTTGACCCGTTTTAACAACCCCTTGAAATCTCGCGGAATGGACACTTGTTTACACCTTTGTAATCTAGCATTTTGGTGCAAAATAAAGCATATGCCATCTTTCTATGCAGAGGTCTTGTAAAAATATAAAGATAACTCTTTAACCCAACTACAGGGAACCCAGAAAATCAGTATTTTTATTCAGTAATATTAGTGGCTAAAGCCCAGTTTTTGATTCAAAAAACTGGGCCTTAGTGGCAAAGACCAACGTGACTTTTCAATTAAGTTTGTCTTAGACATCGCTGATAATGCTGAAGGAAAATATCATGAGCAAACCTGGGCTTATTTAGTTTAAATATTAATTTGAAATCACCAACCCAGCTTGAGCAAACCCACTTGTCTTGTCTTTATTTAAAGAGGCCTTGGCCCTGCACTAGCATACACTGGTATTATTTATTTTAATCTATCTGCAACCATGA